>CM028132.1:1247507500-1248790000 GCA_016271365.2 Neoceratodus forsteri | reverse complement strand
ATGAAAACATCTCCCAGGAAGCTATACCCACTCCCCAGGATCCACCCTCAAACAATTCCAATTCAAGTACCCAGCAGGAAAACTCCAGGCATGTGACCCCTCCTTTTAACAGGCACGTGTTCATGCCTGGGGACTCTATGACAAAACACATACTGTAGATAGAGCAGTTTGTGCACCTGACAAACATAACAGAACCTGTTGTAGTTATAGGAGAACACATATTAATGACATTACCATCGTGCTAGACACTGGCCTGCATAACTCAGGGGAAAATTCTTAGTTATAGTCCACTTACGAAAAAATTATTTAAACAGCTCCAGTATAAAAACAATACAACTTGACTACATGAGGTTGTGCAAGAAACTAGAAGATAAAGGATGTACAGTAACAGTTTCAGAAATACTATCGGTGCCTAGAAGAAGATTTGAATTGAACAAAAAATAAATATCATAAATTAATGGATCAGAAAATGGTCACTACAAAAAAATATATGCATGCCTCACACACTGGGAGGAATTTGAAAATAAAGATAATCTTTACTGTTGGGATGGTCTACATCCCAGTAAACTGGGGAACTATCTGCTGGGTAAAAAAATCAAGGAGCATATTACCAAACATTTAAACTAGATTCTATGGGGCAAGTGGCCACTCATCCACCTGAGGTTACAAACAAACAGCCCAATACAAGGGTGAACAATGATTATAAGATAATGCTTCTCAATACAAGAAGCTTGAATGCTTCCAAAACATGAGAATTACAAGCAATAATGCTACAAGATAAGGTGGATACGGTGGTAGTAACAGAAATCCGGTGGGATAATAGTAGCGAGTGGCATAAAAATGTCATTGGTTATACTTTTTATTCTAATAACAGAACACATTGTAAAGGCAGAAGAGTGTGTATCTGTGTTAAAGACAGCACTGAATGCACCCAGGTATTTCCATCCCCCAGAGAGGGGCCCGATATAGAAAGTTTATGGCTCAAAGTTACAGTAAATATAATGGGCAAAAAATTATTTTAGGCATGTACTACAGACCACCAGGTTCAACCAATGAAATAAATGATAAAATTATTAAAGGAATGGTAGAAATGGCAGAACTCAGCAAAGTTATAATACTGGGTGATTTCAACCACCTAGGTATCAACTGAGAAAAATTTACTGGGATTAGCAGTTTGGAAAGAGCATTCATTGATGCAAAGACTAGTGTTTGCCTATCACAGATAGTAACTCAACCCACTAGAGGAAATAATATTCTAGACCTTATTCTCACAAATAATACAGACGTTATTTACGGTATTGAAACCAATTGTCCAATTGGGGGAAGTGATCATAATGTAGTCAACTGTAAACTCCACATTAAAGTACAAAAAATGAGAATAGAACTGACTTCATAACTTTAAATAACCATGTCAGCAGCATATACTGGGACAGGAATATGAACCATGCATCGACAGAGGAACCCTGCAATTTCCTGAAAAACACAATTTTCACCATTGTAAGTGAACTAGTGACTATAATACAAAAACACAATAAAAAAGGTTGAATTCCCACTTTGGTTAACTAAATAGGTAAAAAAAAAGACCCCAAAGAAAAAGCATATTCTAGGTTAAGAAAATGTAACTCAGATGAGAACTACTCTACATATAGGAAAGAAGTAAGAAAGTTAAAGGGATTAATTAAGAAAGAGAAATATAGAATAGAATTAAAAATAGCCCACACCAAAGATAATAATGAAACATTATTTTCCTATGTAAACAGGAAAAAAATCCAATACATAACAGAGGCCCATTTACCACTGGAAATGGCAGTACAACGGACGAGAAAATTGTTGCAGAAACATTTAATAATCAGTTCTGTACAGTGTTTAAAACTATATCAGTCAGCTCAATTAATCAACTGAGTACTCCCACCACTACTCTGAGTTTAATACACCTAGTAACCTGAAAAAAACAGAGGGTTTTACTGTTTTGGCTGGGTTTTCTTTTTTTTGCTCACCTGCATCTCAAAAACTGTGTCACCTTATTGGCTGACATTTTCAGGGTAGAAAGCCTAGGCCTCACAGATGTGCCTTTTGAAGATTTGGTGGAAAAATATTAATCTGTTCCAAAGTTATGAGATGTTGAATGTCCCATTATTTCCTATGGGAAAAAGTAGATGTCAGGTATGAAGAAGGATTTCAGAATCAGAGTAGGATCAGAACCTCATTCGAAGTAGGATTATGATGCAGAATTCTGCATTGAAGTGCCATTTTTAGATGCACAATCCTGCATCAAAATACATATATTTATACAATGGGGTGAGGGGTAAATGAGTGAGATAATTCAGTGTATTTCCACTGCATAGATACATAGATACATAGACAGTGTCGGCAGATAAGGGCCTATGGCCCACCCAGTCTGCCCATTTGAGCTTGTAAGTTCAGTTTATGTTTCCTAGAAGTCTGTTGCCCCTTACCCCTGACCTCCAGAATTCCTTTATGTCTATCCCATACATTCTTAAATCCCATGATTGTTTCAGCGACCACCACTTCCTCTGGCAGGGTGTTCCACTTGTCCACCACCCGTTATGTGAAGAAATTCTTCCTCATGTTTCCTCTGAATCATCCTCCCTCCAACTTCATCCCATGCCCTCTAGTCCTGGAACATCTTTTTCACTTAAAAATAGTGCATTCCTGCACCTGTTCCTCCCTGTAAGATACTTGTATGTCTCTATCATATCCCCTCTCTCCCTCCTCTCCTCCAGGGAGTACATGTTCAGTTCCTTCAACCTGTCCTCATAGGACTTGTGATGCAATCCATGCACCATCTTTGTTGCCCTCCTCTGAACCTTCTCTACCCTGTCTATGTCCTTACGTAGGTAAGGTCTCCAGAACTGTACACTGTACTCTAGGTGGGACCTCACTAGTGTCTTGTATAGTGGAATTATGACCTCCCTTTTCCTTCTGGTGATGCCCCTGCCTATGCATCCCAGCATCCTATTTGCTGTACCTGCTGCCTTGTCACACTGTTTCCCTACCTTGAGGTCATCAGAGCTTATAACCCCAAGATCCCTTTCCTGCTTGGTGCATGCTATATCCTCACCCCCCAACTGATATATTGTACCAGGGTTTTTGTGCCCCATATGCATTATCTTGCACTTCTTTGCATTGGATTTCAACTGCCAAACCCCTGACCATTCTTCAAGTTTCTGCAGGTCCCTTCTCATTCTGTCTACACCCTCTGGTGTGTCTACTCTGTTACAGAGCTTTGTGTCATCAGTGAACAGTGAAATTCTGCCTTCTAGGTCCTGCTCAATGTCACTGATGAAGATGTTGAATAGGACCGGTCCCAGCACTGATCCCTCTGGAACCCCACTAGTCACTCTTCCCTCTGTGGAGTGACAGCCATTTACCACCACCTCTGTGTCCTGCCACCCAGCCAGTTACCTACCCACCACACTACTGTCCTGCCCACACCCATATTCCCCAGTTTGTGTAATGGTCTTCTATGTGGCACAGTGTCAAAGGCCTTGCTGAAGTCCAGATAGACCATGTCCACTGCCCTCCACTGATCCACCTCCCTAGGCACCCAGTCAAAGAATTCAACGAGGTTGGTCTGACATGACCTCCCCCTGGTGAAACCATGCTGCCTTGGGTTCTGTAGCCCATTGACAACCAGATGTTCCACCAATCTCTCCTTCAGTAGTGCTTCCATGATCTTCCCCACTACCGAGGTGAGGTTGACTGGTCTGTAGTTCCCCGCTTCCTCTTTGTTCCCACTTTTGTATAAGGGGACTACATCTGCTATACTCCAATCTTTGGGTACCTCCCCTGTTTCCAGTGATTGGCTAAACAGGATAGCCAGAGGTTCAGCCACCACCTCTCTTAGGTCTTTAAGGACCCTGGGGTGCACCCCATCTGGCCCCATTGCTTTATCAACTCTTATTACTTCCAGTTCCTTCAGGACCCTTTCTCGTGTAAAGGGACTTGTGTCCATTTCTACACCATTCTCACCCCTTGTACTCACTTCAGACCCATTACCCTCCTCTTCCTCAGTAAGGACTGATCAGAAATACCTGTTCAATATGTCAGCTTTATTGTTGTCATCCTCCACGCGGCTCCCATCCTCCCCCTTCAGTCTCACTATCCCTCCCTTTGCCTTTCTTTTTTCACTTATGTACCTGTAAAAGGTTTTGTCCTCTCTACCCACTGATTTTGCAATGTGTTCTTCTGTCTGAGCTTTGGCTTCCCTTACTGACCTCCCTGCCTCCCTTTGCTTCTCCTGGTACTTCTCCCTATCCCCCTTCTGCCTATGTCTTTTTGTATTGCCTGAATGCAATTTTTTTGGCTTTCACTCTCTTTGCTACCTCTTTGGAAAACCATAATGGTCTCCTCTTCCTTTTCCTCTTGCTAGCCTGCTTAATGCATAATTCTGTTGCTCTTGTAATCCTCATTTTAAATACTGCCCACTGTTCCTCAACCCCTGATTCCTGACCCATTCCTCTACTGCAGTGTGATATTTTTCACCCTCTACTCTACAGTGGTGATATCAGCCATTTACACACACAGTGCACAGATCAGATTATAATATCATCACTCTAGGTACCTTTCCCTCAGCATACAAGCAGAACCTGTGCTGTCACCATAGAAACAAAATGCAAAACCATAATGCTTTCACCTGAAACATAGCTGGTCCTCCTAAACATTGAGCAAAATCCAAAGCCAAGTACATCTGCAGCTTCTACAATGCTTGATATATTGCCAAGGACATCTAAATGTGCTACAATCCATAAAAAAGAACATGTAATGCCACCCACGTACTTAGAAGAAATTCCTGCATGTTTCAATCAGCCTACCATTAACACCAAACATATCACATTTAATATCATGCAAGGCGAGTATTAAAAAATACTGACTCCTTCAAACACAAAATAGGCACAAATTAAAAAGTTTGAAAGGAAAAGATAACTCTGTACTCTGTTGTTTCTCTCCATCCAGGTCCCCACTGTGAGCAGATGCACAAAAAGTGGGCCAGAGTACTTGAATCTGAGTCCAACACAGAGTAAAACAAAGCACATCAAGCAAACAACATATCGTTGTGAAGAGCAAACTTTATAACAATTCAGCTTGTAAAATCAATAAAAAATAACTTTAGTTACCTTATATGTTATGTTGCAAACCACAATAAGTGGCAGAAGTGAAACCGCTTCTATATCTAGAAATTCAAACGTCTACAGTTTTGGTGAATAGAACCAAGACGAGCAGGACAAAATTAAATTAAAAAACTTACACAAGCAGTACACTAAAGCTGTAAGAAACAAAATAAAATAAATAAAAATGCTCACAAACACAGAAATTTATGAAAATAAAGAAAGTTTTGATGAAAACCCTTTCCCTGATGCCAACCTAAGTCCCGCCCACCAAGACACAACATCCAGTGAAACACGAGACATAGACAATATGTAGTCAATCACTCATCAGCAACACACACATCAACCAATCAGAACAATACAAACCATACACTCAGCCCCATTCTCAAAAGAAAACTCCATAGCCCAAAAACTAATTCACAAACTAAACACATAAAACCCATTCACTCATTTACCACTCACCCCTATTCTATAAATCGTACACATGATGTGCAGTCATGTGCTATGGAAAATATTGTCACTCCTACAGAGTGACCTCTTCTTTATACTCTTACTCGTGCCTTTGGCACTTGAGAGTATCCAGAGGTCACTCCGCTGGAGTGACAATATTTTCCATACCACATTCCTGCCTATGAGGCATTAGGGTTTCCAACCCAAATACCTCCCCCCCACCAACACCCAACCCAACCTGACCATCCCACCCCACCCTCCACCTACAAACCAACAGGCATTGGAGTGTGCCTTGAGGTTGTCAGGCCTAACTCTCACCACATTCTCCTATTCTGTACCATCTCAGCTTCCTTAGAATTGGAATGGGGTGAGAGTTAGGGCTGACTACCCGAAGGCACTCTCCGACACCTGTTGGTCTATGGAGCAGGGGTGGAGTGTGGTGGTCAAGTTGGGTGTCAGTGGGGGGAGGTGTTAGGATTGGAAACCATAATGCTTCATTTCCTTACTTATGTTGCTTCAGCCCTACCTGATGCATTAATGACATTTTTTGCAATGAATATACAGTATATAGATAGATAGATAGATAGATAGATAGATAGATAGATAGATAGATAGATAGATACTCACACACACACATGCACGCACACAAATGCATATATATTCATTGTAAAAAAACTATGTTAATGCATCAGTTAGGGTTGCTATTACAGTGACAAAAGACTGGAAATTCAGTGTTAGGGTTACCAATCTTACCACTCACTGTCCACACACCAACAGGCATCGGGGTGTGTCTTGGGGGTCATTGGGCCTAACTCCAACCCATTCCATGTGTAAACAAGCTGTGATGTTGCAGTGAAAGAGAATGGGGTGAGAGTCAGGCCCAATGACCCCAAGACACACCACAAAGCCTGTTGCTGTGTGGAGGGTGGGGGTGAGGTGGTGGGGTCGGTAACCCTAACACTGAATTTCCAGTCTTTTGTTGCTGTAATAGAAACCCTAACTGATGCATTAATGGAATTTTTTGCAATGAATTTCCCTTCTTTTTGAGATAGTATAATAGTATCCTTATTTTACTGTGGCGGACCCTGCACTCCAATTCCTCTGTAGATGTGCATATGTATGTAAGTGTAGAAGTGCATGGCCCTCTAGAGCCTGTGCTTTCATGTGTCCTACAGCAGTGACCCAGTTATCAGCATAACCATCTTATTACCCCACCTCATATACCCTGGTACAGAGAAATTATGAAATGCAAGGCAAAACATAATTATGAGCAACTGCAACACCCTTCTATGTCACAGGTGCAAAAACACATTTTGGGCAGGATGAGAAAAATGACAGCTGTACTGTTCATGAGGTGGTGTGATAAAATGGCTATGATGAAAATGTGGTTTCAAAAGGTCGAAAAGTAGCAACGTTATGCACGTGCATTGAATAAATTCAATGGACGCACATAACTCATGCATTTTCAGGAGTTTTTTTCACCAAATTTGCAACATGAGCTTTTGGGGACCACACCTTATGAACAGTTGCACTGTCATTTCATTAATCCATCCCAAAAGCTAGTTTCGCACAACGACCATGCTATTCTGTGCTACTGGTGCAAAAACATGTTTTGGGTAGGATGTAAAAATGACAGCTGTACTGTTAATGAGAAGGTGTAAAAAAATTCCAATGTTGAAAATCTGGAGTAAAATATTAAAAATTGGTGAAGTTACATGCATGTATAGAAACTGCGCAACGCATGCTCATAACATGGTCATTTTTCAACATTTTTGCACCAAATTTTCAACATGGGCTTTATGGGACCTCTGCTCATAAACACTGGCACTGTCATATCTTTAGTCAGTCCAAAAAGGTGATTCCATGCAGTGACCGCAAAATCACATTATGGGTCCAATTAACGAGAGTGACAGTGTTAATGAAGTGGGGTTCCAAAAATCCCATGTTGAGAATTTGGTGAAAAAAATAAAACAAATGCAAGAGATATCAACTTAAGTTCAAAACACCATAGACAACCATTACATAGCACATACTGTGATTCTTCAGTTCGTGGTTCAGCTATGAAGAGTGCAGACGTGTCCCGGTCCACAGAAGATGACAGCACCCAATCTCCGGAGGTAAGTATGGGGTAAGGGAGGGGTGCAGGGAGGTAGGTGCACAGAGGGAGGGTGGGGATGGGGGAGAGATGGAAGGAGATGATGAGGGACCATATTCTTTCTTCACAGGATTAAAACAAATATGTCGGGGGACTGTTTTTTTTTGTTGCAGGTATACAGCAACAATAACAACAAAAATTGTAACACTGGGGGTGTGCTCCCCAGTGTCACTCAATACTGGTGGCTGTGTGTGTGGGCATAATATAACTGGAGACACTGGGAGTGGGCTCCCCATTGTCTCACCTTGGGGGGGATCGACTGCCGATGTGGGGATTGGGCAACCCATTGTTGGCAAATATGTTGGAGAATTTTGTTCTGTTGGGGGACACTGGGATTGAGCTACCCAGTGTCCCATACTGGTGTGCTGGACATCTAGTGCTGACATGGGGATTGGGCACCCCATGTAGGAAATAAACAGTTCTTTCCAGCATTTTCATGATACGAAGAAGGATCTTACTTCGTATCTCATCATACGAAGTATGATCCTACTTTGTATTATGTGGATGAGAATGAAGAACTGTAACAGAAATTTAAAACATTTGTAGGACATTTTTTCCAGCAGTAAAGTGCAGAATGCACTTAAGGGGTCACAATAAGCAAGCTGCATGTGTTGGTCCCTCTGCAGAATATCATTTTGGGAGGTTTCCAAATTTGAATTTCAGGCAAAGCTGTAAACGAGCTGGCGGCCATACGAAGTAGGACTTTTTGCATACAAACTAGGATTCCTACTTCGTTTCATACAGCTATATTTTAAAATCACAATAACTTAATAATGGCTTATTGTTTTTTCACCAGACTGGCAAAAGGCACATCTGTGGGGCAGTCCCTTTCTGCCTTGAAAATTTCAGACCAAAAACTGAAACCGTCTGGGCTGTAGGCAAGTTCAAAGAAAAATCCCAGCAAAGTCTGTGAGCAAAAACATGTCTTATTCACCTCTCCGTAACTTGGAGACCACACATCCATCCAGAATGTAGCTTACCAAATCAAGAAATGTACCTTACAGATGATAATAATTTTGTGTAACTATTCACGGTTGTAAGTTATTAAAGTGCAAAATTTTGAGTTTAACATTGAAGTGCCTATCAACTCTAACTAAAGGGGCGTGACTACCTATAGAATATATATATATCTATATATATATAGATATAGATATATATCTATATATATATATATATATATTATAGTGGCATGGTAGTGCCACTATAGTTAGGTTGAGTACCCCATTTAAGGTTAAATCTGAAATTGTGCACCTTAATAACTTTGCCACCATATGACGAATTTGCCTGCAATTTGGAATGCACAGTCTGGTACCATAGATCTTTGGACTTTCCAAGTTTTGGTATGGTTGGATGTATGGTTGCGGAGCTACAGAGCACCAAGTAATGCATAATTTATGGGGTTTTGTGCATCTCTTTGCTCACGCCTGCAGCCTGCACAGTTTATGCCATCAGTCCAAAAACTTCTCAGAACATGCAGCCGGGGTCCCCGATGTGCTTTTCAAAAATTTCGTGAAAAAATATTCAACATTTCAAAAGTTATTCAAAAAACATTGAATCCCATTATAGTCTATGGGAAGGTTAACAAACTATGTAAAGTGTCTCAAATGCAGTTTTTACTGTCGCAAATTATCCTTTTACTTTTGTGATTCAGTCATTTTTTTTCAGTTGGTGGTCACAAAAATGCTTGATATTTAAATGTGGGACCCTCTAGGGACACAATTCTTATTGTGTTCACCTAGTCAAGCCCTGAGGATGCTAGCCATGTCTTTTGTGGGGGGTACAACACCCCAGAATTATGTTTTTTAAATTTTTGTAAAAAGTAGTGTCACAAAGTACTTTCACAAATGTGACACTTTTGTGATTTGTTTTGCAAAAGTGTTGTGATTTGCAAAAGTAATTTGTGACATTATGCCCAAAACAATAGGAAATCTTTGCCACATTGCTACAAAACAAAAGTACCATCTTTTAGGCTGAAATTTGCAGGGAAGAAAGCCAACATCACACAGATGTGCCTTTTGGTGGTCTGGTGGTAAAATATGACAGGGCTGCAAAGTTATGGCACTCCAAAGTTGGTGATTTTTCCCTTACGATAACATTACTTTGTCCAACGCGCCTCTCAGGTCCCTTATCTAGAAAACAGTTCGAGATACGGACTTTTCATTGCAAAAATTCTTAGTCCCCCACTGGAGTGCTAAGTGCAAAACTAGCCTGGAAAGTCGTAAATAATATGAGATATAAATTTTTTTCTATGTCGTACGGTTCCTGAGATATAAGCAATTTAGTATTCCAAGTGCTCATTTTCCTGTCCAAGGGCCACTATTATGTCTACATTCTTTGTATTCATTGTGCTTCTGGATGTACCTCTTTCTAACACAAAGCATGTCCTTTTGCGTTACTGTTACCGTTAGCATTTGCATTTACGTTTCTGCTTGTGTTTCTGTTTCCGTTTGTATTAGTGTTTACATTTGTGTCACCATGTGCGTTACCATTTGCGTCTGCATTTGCATTTGCGTTACCATTACCGTTTGAGTTTTCATTAACATTTGCATTAGCATTTCCATTTGCATTTCCGTTACGGTTAGCATTTGCGTTGGTGCTTGCACTTCTGTTGTTACTTGCATTACTGTTTCCTTGTGCATTGCCGTTACCATTTACATTTGTGTTTGTTTTACCATTACCGTTTGTGTTTCTATTGCCATTTACGTTAGCATTTGTATTTGTGTTTACATTTGCACTTGCATTTCCATTACTGTTTGCATTATCATTTCCGTTTGCATCACCATGTGCATTACCGTTTGCATTTGTATTTGTGCTTGTGTTTGTGTTTCTGTTTGTGTTACCATTACTGTTTGCATCTTCGTTACTGTTTGCGTTACCCTCTGTGTTTGGTTTCATGTTTGCACTTGCATTTCCATTACCATTTTTGTTACCATTTCCATTGATTTTGTGCTTGCGTTTGCATTACCATTTGCGTTACTGTTTCCTTTCATGTCCCATTGGCGTTACTGTTTCCGCTTGTGTTTGCTTTACCATTACTGTCTGCACTTTTGTTACTGTTTGCATTACCATTTGCATGTGCGTTTCCATTACCATTACTGTTCTCGATACTATTACCATTACCATTTGCGTTTGCGTTACCATTGCCAATTGCTTTTCCATTACCATTTTTGTTAGCATTTCAGTTTGCATCACCATGTGCATTACCATTTGCGTTTGCATTTTTGCTTGCATTTCCATTTGCATTACTGTTGCCTTTGGCATCACCATTGCTGTTACCATTACTGTTTGTGTTTCCATTTGCATTACCATTACTGTTTGTGTTTTCATTACTGTTTACATTACCATTTGCGTTTGCATTTCCGTTACCGTTAGCATTTGTGTTTGTGCTTGCGTTTCCATTGTCACTTGTGTTACTGTTTCCTTGTGCATCACCGTTGCTGTTATGGTTACTGTTTGCATTTGCATTTGCGTTATCTTTACCGTTTATGTTTCCATCACCATTTGTGTTACCATTAGTGCTTGTGTTTACGTTTGCACTTGCGTTTCCATTACTGTTTGCATAATCATTTCCATTTGCATCACCATGTGCATTACAGTTGGCGCTTACGTTTGCAGTACCGTTAACATTGCTGTTTCCTTTTGACTCACCGTTGGCGTTACCGTTTGCGTCTGCATTACCGATAAGGTTCTCATTTCCGGTACTGTTTTCATTAGTGTTTACATTTGCATCATCGTGTGCATTTATCATTTGCATTTCTATTTGCACTTGCATTTGCATTTCCGTTTCTATTTGTGTTACCATTACCGTTTTCGTTTTTGTTGCCATTTGCATTACCATCTGTGTTTGTGTTGATGTTTGCACTTGTGTTTCCATTACCATTTGCGTTACCATTTCCATTTTCTTTTGCACTTGCGTTTGCATTACAGTTTCCTCTTGCATCACCATTGGCACTACCATTTCCGCTTGTGTTTGCGTTATTGTTACCATTTGCATTTTCATTACTGTTTGCATTATCATTTGCATGTTCCATTACCATTACTGTTCTCATTACTGTTACCATTACTGTTAGCATTGGCATTACTATTAGCGTTAATGTTCCCATTAGGATTACTGTTACTGTTGCCGTTACTGTTACTGTTAGCGTTACCATTACAGTTAGGGTTATTATGCACAAATGGTTTGGGCCCGGGGCTCCCACCACCACATACCATTCACTATTTATAGTGCACATTCTCAAAAAGAAGGGAAATTCATGGCAAAAAAAACTCTGTTTAATGCATCAGTTAGGGTTATTCTACAGGGGAAAAAAGTGAGGAAATTCGTTGTTAAGATTGCCACCCCTTGCACCCCACACCCACCCCGGCCCCACCAACAGGCACTGGGGTGTGTGTTGAGGTTGTCAGCCTTAACTCTCACCCCATTCCATGTGTAAATAAGCTGAGGTGGTGCAGTATAGAAGAATGGGGTGAGAGCTAGGCCCAATAACCCAATGCACCCTGATGCCTGTTGGTGGGTGGGGTGCAAGGGGTGGCAACCCTAACACTGAATTTCCTTCCTTTTGTTGCTGTGGAACAACCCTAACTGATGCATTAAATGGAGTTTTTTTTGCCATGTATAGATAGATAGATAGCTAGATATAGATATAGATTTAGATATAGATATAGATATAGATATAGATATAGATATAGATATAGATATAGATACAGATACAGATACAGATATAGATATAGATATAGATATAGATATAGATACAGATACAGATACAGATATAGATATAGATATAGATATAGATATAGATATAGATATAGATATATGTTAAGCCCACCAGGATGAAGCCCAATTTTGTAGCATTATTGCAGCAAGCAACACAATCTCAATGGGTGTTTATCCCTTTTGTCATGCAGTGTCAGCGGCTCAGTAGGTAGCACACTTGCCTCTGAGGCCAGGAGATCAGAAGGCTGTGGGTTCAGTTCCCACATCTGGCACCTGGGTTAATATCCCAGTACTGACACTGTAGTGCAGCATGAAAGGGGTGCTGCACTTCTGAGGTGCCGTCTTTCAGATGAGACGTTAAACCGAGGTCCCATCTGCCTGGATTGGTGGTAGTTCAGGTGGATGTTAAAGATCTCATGGCACTTATCGAAAAGAGTAGGGGAATTTCCCCGGTGTCCTGGCTAAATTTCCCTCATTGAGTAAAAATACCACCAACAGCGTAATCTGGTTCAAGGTCAGTTGGCATTCATCTGTATCCCCCTTCCCCAGGTCGTGCCTGAAAATAGGCAGGATTTGTCTAGTGCACTTACCCGGTCAACAAAAGCTAAATAAATAAATGCAGGAAACTTGTGACACTGCGCTTCATCCTGGTGGGCCTATATATATATATATATATATATATATATATATATTCATTGCGAAAAATATGTGCCACTTGTACCAGTTAGGGTTCAACTGAAGGCCACAAAAGTAGGGAAATGTACCATTAGGATTTCTAACCCTAACTCCCCAACCCCAAGCAGCAAAAGGACAAGACCACACAAGCAACCACAGACAGCCATCATCAGGTTAGACAAATAACATACAACTTTTTCCAGATGATACAAATGCAGTAGCACTAATATGCTTCCTTCAAAGATTTGTATCTGCAGCATGCACACTGCAAGCCATACTGTACAAACTCACTTCTGGCTGAGGATAGAAATCCACAATGCTCAAATCACAGCACTACTTCTACCTGCAGAAGCTCAAGCCCTACAGCTACAGCTACAAATCCATAATACCCAAATTAAAAGAGTTCTTTTGTCTGCAGAAGTGCAGGCACTATGGGGCCTGCACTTCTGCAACTACAGGTACTCCTGCACACTGTAAGACATGCACACACTTCTGGCTGCAGAACTGCAGGCCCCTGAAGGGCCTGCTGTTCTGCAGCCACAGGTGTAAAACATACATACTAACCTCTGGGTGCAGAAGAGCAGGCCCCACTAAATCCATGATGACCAAACTGGAATACTACCTCTGTTTGCAGAAGTGCAGATGCCTCAGGGTCCAGCACTTCTGCAGCTACAAGTGTAAGACAAAAACAGTGACCTCTGTCTGTGGAAGTGCAGGCCCCTGTAGGGCCTACCCTTCTGCTGTTGCATCTAGAAAGCCATGATACCCCATTGTAAGATTACTTCTGTCTGCAGAAGCACAGGTGCCTGAGGGGCCTGCCGTTCTGCAGCCACAGGTGTAAAGCATACATACTGATCTCTGGGTGCAGAAGAGTAGGCCCCACAAAATCCATAATGGCCAAATTGGAATACTACCTCTGTTTGCAGAAGTGCAGATGCCTCAGGGTCCAGCACTTCTGCAGCTGCAGGTGCAAGACAAAAACACTGACCTCTGTCTGTAGCAGTGTAGGCCCTTGTAGGGCCCACCCTTCTGCTGTTGCATCTAGAAATCCATGATACCAAATTGCAAGATTACTTCTGTCTGCAGAAGCACAAGTGTCTGAGGGGGCCAGCACTTCTGCAGCCACAGGTGTAAGACATAGACATTGATTTCTGTTTACAGAAGTGCAGACCCCTGTGGGGCCAGCACTTCTGTTGCTGCATGCAAAATGTCCATGATGTCCAAGCACTTCTGCAGCCACAGGTACTCATGCATGCTGTAAAACATACTGTATATATACACACACACACACACACACACACACACTCTGGATGCAGAAGCACAGGCTCTTGTAGAGCCTGCACTCATGCAACCACAGATACAAATCCATAAAGATAGCACATTAGCGTTACTGAATTGATGTCATCTGAAAACATTTGTATGTTGTTTGCCTTACCTGATGATGGCTGTCTGTGGTTGCTTGTGTGGTTTCAGCCTGAAGCATTTGACCTTACTATGCCCCTTGTCATATGTTAGAAATGTTTAATGTACACCCCTTGTGTCTTACTACTTACACAGACCACTTGAAAATTACAGAAAAAGAAACTGCTACACTCTATAAAAACTAAAGGAGCAGCAAAGTGTCTTAAAATGATTTAAGAAAAGAAGTAAGAGCAAATCCATTTCAGAACCTAAGAATATGGATTTAACTCATGATATATTAACAGGTACACCACAGTAGGGGAGAAAAGAGTATACATGACATAAATTGAAATAAATAATGCCTTAATGAGAGGTAATCATGATTTAAACTCAGGAGTGTAGATTATCAAATTTCATTAGGATATATTATGAATTAAAATGCTTTTGTTTGTGATTCTCAGATTACCTGTGTTAAACACAAACGATGAAATTCCATAGTATGAAACTGTGAAAAACTCTATATTAGAGGTATTGTGAATTTAGACATTCAACTTTACTTCCCAACAACTGCCCCCCCACACACACACACACACAAAAACTGCAACAGAAGGCACTATGGGACAGAATAACATACTGTATGTGTGCCTCAGAATCCTCAGGGACTCGCACACTTTGATACCAGGAGGTTTTAACCCACTACTTTCAAAAATCCAGTGCAAGTATGAGAGTTGGGGAATTTTGCAGCTCTCATTCTGGGGGGAGATCGTTTTGATCAAGAAGACTTTGTTGCCATAGTTCTTCTTTCTTTTATCTATGCTGTCACTGACTATTCCTCCCTCAATAGCCAATTCAATAACAAGAACAGCTCAAATTTTCTCTGGAAAAAATAGACCTTGTGCAGGGTTGTCCAGACTTCAGTTAACCAAGGGCAAGGGGTCAATCACCCCAGTTATTTGCACTACCACTAGGCCGGGGACTTGAGTCCCTGGTCCTTCTTACAAGGTAGGAATGGACTGGGAATTGCCAGTTGGGTAGAGTCCAGGAAAAAAATGGATAGACTTGGTACTATGAAGGAGTGGGGACAGACTCCAATTCTACAATACACAGATAGAGGCTGGCAAGTAGTGTATTAGTGGGGATTTTCAGGCAGATAACTTAATGTTTGACAGACCAAAGCATTTGTTTGCATCTGACTTCTGGGTAATTCAGATTACCTTTTTGAGATGGTGGAGCAGGCCTTTGCTCCCCCTCCCACCAGAAAGAGATAGTGTCTAAAGCTCCGCTAAGGGGGAAGGCAGTTGTTCTAGACTTCTATTTAAACCCCATAGGTCTGTGTCCCTGAAGAGTATGTGGACTCCTGGGAGAATCAGGGTATCTAAAGGTAAGTCTTCAGTTCCACAGGAGACTCTGAAAGGCAGCCCCTATTTAACTGTAGTAGGTAAGCACAGACTATACCTAATAGTGTTACTATTGTTAAAACTGTTAAATCCTAGCTTCTACCTATATCGGGTAAGGTTATAAAACAAGCAGACTTACAGACTGTGTCTGAGGTGGGGTGTTACTAATCATTGCTAATACCGTTAACCTTAGCTTCTACCTATATAGGATAATAGTATGACAATCAGTCCTGTCCACTCATTACTAAATAACTCAGGCAGTTTTTTTATGCACTCAGCAGGCTAGGATGGAGTATAAGGTAAGTGGGGAGGTAGTCAGCAGTGGGGACTGTGGGGCACTCATCTCCAGGGCTATGCATTGGAGGAGGATAAATTGCCCAATAGGTAGGATCTTCTGGGAGCTCCATGCTTAACTGGCAGCAGCATGGAAGGAACTATTTCAGAAGTGACTCCAAATAAGTTGGTGCCACCTTCAGATCCCCCACTACCCCAGAAGCCCACTGGCTTGGGGGTGGATAACGGTGGGGAAAAGGGAGTATGAGGAGATCAGGTGGCAGGGCAACCACACAGTAGTTAGTCATACCCAAGAGATAAAAAAAGAAAATTGCTTTGCACCCTGGAAAAGGTACAGGTGGCCTGACTCTAACGGGGGGGGGGGATCATGTCCGTGTCTGCTGAGGGGAGAGGAAACATGGTGAAACCTGGGCAAGAGCAGGTGGAAGTTAATAAGGAGGATTCATGTGATAGCTGACTCAATGGCTAGAGGTGTAGAGAAGATGGTGGGCAGCAGTGCAGAAAATAGGAGAGGGGTGATCATATGTCGGGCTATGCTAGTAGAATCAGTTTGGGTACATCTCACAGAGTCATTAGGTAGAAAACTTTGCTTTGAGATGGTTTACAGACCACCACGATTGGAAAAGGAGAGAGATAAGGAACTACTAGAAGTAGACAAGCATTTGTCAATGCTGAAAGTTTGCCGTGTTACTTAAAGATCAATGGCAAATGCTCCCTGCATATTAAAAATGCACTTGTGAACATGAATATAGTAGTCTCAAGTTTTTTATACTAAAATGTATTTATTTTTATTTATTTAAACATTTGATAACTGGGAAAGTCACACTGAGCTGAGGCTCGATTCCAGGTGTGACCCGGGGGAAAGGGGGGAAGCAAACTGTCTTCCTCCAGTGCAGTTCAAAAAAATCAGCATCAATGGCATGCACACAGCATCTCCTAAATCTGATTCAGGCAGCATTTTGTTATTCTGATCTGAGCCATCATCAGACCATGTTGTGATTTATTTTGTGGCTGCAGTTTCCAGTAGGCAGTGCTAGTTGACTCTGAGTTGAAATACTTGCCTGCTAGCTGACATCAAAGTGCTGTCAGAATCGTGAGATGTGTGCATGCCATCATTGCCATTTTTTTTTTTACTGCATTGAAGGAAGACATTTTTCTTTGGTTCTGCTTGAAAGAAATGCTGATTTTCTGGACCCACAAGCAGTGGGATTTTTATGAGATCATAATGCTCAGGTAACAATCTCATCCATGAGGATGGCACTTAAAAACTGGTTCAAACAGATTTTAAAAATACTTGACTCCTATCTGAGGGATAGGTTTCAGCATTATTAAGTTGAAGTGAGATGCTGGCTAACAAGTCAGCATGCAATTAGACCTTCAAGACGGGAGCTGGCATCTGGCTATCAAATGTCATCAGAAACTCTAAACCACACAATAAAATGTTTTTCATTTGTATCCTAGCTACTTAGTAAAATATACAGTACCAAGACACTGCTAATAATTAAACTGGTTACAACTAATAAAAGACCACCATATACACCCTTAGCAAAATCAAACTTTCTCTAGTTTTCACTGTAAGGGCAGCGACATGCTCAGCACTTCAGACCTTCAATGACGTAATATACTGAGTAAAATGGAGCTGCATGACTGAAAAAAGTAATACGACCGTTTTCATTCAGATAAACAATTAGGGGCTAGAAACTAGTTCTTTAGTAGAAAAAAAATCTTGAGACTTGTATATTCATATTCACAGATGCATTTTTAAAATGCTGGGACCAATACATGTACCAAACAAGAGAATACTAGTTTTGCATTTGCCATTGATCTTTAAGGAACAGCATGAGGAGGCCCTCCATAGAGTTTAATGGGGACAATTTGTAAAAGCTTGTTTTTATATTTTCCAGTGACGGTTTTGTCAAAGAAAGGCAGTTGCTTAACTACCTAGGTAAGTGACTCCATTTCTTTGACAAAATCATCACTAGAAAGTATAAAAACAACTTTTAAAAATTGCTCCCATTAAACTCCATGGAGTGTATCCTCACACTGTTTGTTTCCACACATGCACAGAAGCAGTGGTGCTGCTGTGCATGTGTGGAATCGGCTGCATTCCACACACATTTGTTCCATGACCGAATAGCGATCAGCTGTTCAGCAGCTCATTCTTTTGAAGTTTTTGCACACATTACTCATAACAATAAGTCCATAGTGCGCAGGTGCAGCAAACTTAAAAATGGGGTGTCAGAAGGAGACACTGTTGTAGTATTAGGAGATTTCAACCTTCCAGACATTGATTGAGCCATCCCAGCAGCCAGAAGTGCCAGAAGCCAGGCCCTGCTTAATATTTTGCAAGACTCATCAAAGAAACAAAAAATACTGGCTCCACACCAAAAGTGTTTGTTTCTGTAACTCAGCCTACAGCAAAACAAAAATACACCACCAGACACACAGAGTACAGGCACAAAAATCAACTTTATTGTACAAACTGATATGCCAAAAAGTTCATAAATGTAAAAGGTGCCTAAACAAAGAGACAGTGCGGCATACTCACACAGACCCCTGGACTGGTTTTGCCATAAAAGCATTATCAGGAGGAAATCCTCTTTTCAGCATATCAGTTGGCACAATAAAGTTGATTTTTGTGCCTGTACTCTTTGCGTCTGGTGCTCTATTTTCATTTTGCTACTTTGTAGAACTGCATGATGGTGTAGCTGGCAGGTCAGGGAACCCGCTAGACATTTTGCCATTCTTGATGTGGTACTCAGTAACTTGGAAAGATTAGGCAGAGTGTGGGCTGAGGAACCACTGGGATCCATCAGCCACAGTACTATGTGGTTTGAGTTGGTCCTGGGCACCAATAAGCCCTCATTTAAGGCTGAGCTGCTATACTTCAGCAGGCCAGATTTCAACCAAATAAGGCAACTAGTCATGAGCAGGTTAGCTGGGGTAGATAGCACTGGAGGAGTAGAAGAAAGATGGGGGGGTCATAAATGGTACCATTCTTGAGACAACACACATATGCATGAGAACAGTTATAAAGGAAACAGGTATAAGAGACCAGTTTGGTGCTCTAAAAAGGTTATGGAGGTAGTGAGGGCCAAAATGAAGGGCTTTATAAGATTCAGAGCAAAACAGGGAGATGAGGAATGGGACAAGTATAAGGGAGAAAACTAGGCAGGCTCAGAAGGCAGTCAAGATCGCAAAGGCAGACAGAGAACTTCATATTGTGAAGGGGATCAAGGGAAGGGAAAACTGTATTTTAGATGTGCTGTATAAGAAAAAGAAGAAAGATAAGAGGGGGGCTTGTCAGGTTAAAATAAGGGGGAAGGATAATAGAGGAACACTGGCAGAAAGCGGCTGTACTGAATGACTACATCTGGTTGGTAATCACTACAGAGAACAGCAGGCCCTTGCCAGAGAGCAGCATAAAGGCAGCAGATAGAGGTGTTCTGGAAATGAGGCTGCAGGAGTATACTAATAAGTCAGAAAAGGGTTAGCAGCCCAGAAGGTAAATATGGCCCTAGGGGTACATAGGATACATCAAAGGGACAAAGGGAACTGCCATTAGTGTTAGCTGAACCCCTAGCAGGGCTATTCAATAGCTTTTAGCAGCAAGGGGTTGTTCCCAAGGAATGCAGGATGGCAGACATAGTTCTGCTCCACAAAGGAGGAGACAAAGATCAGCCAGGTTACAGCCTTACCTCTGTTATAGGGAAACATATGGAGACACTAGTCAAAGAGGACCTGGAGAACAGTGTGCTTCAGGACAGTCAGCAGCAAGGGTTTATGGCAGGGACATCTTGTCAGACCAACCTGATAATATTCGTTGACTGAGTAACTAGGGTAGTTGACAAAGGACACCAAGTAGACTTATTATACTTATATAGCACCACACTGTAGGCTGCTGAAGAAAGGGGGGGGGGATCTGCCAGCAGCTAGGGAACTAGTTACATGAGTAGGGAACTAGAGCTGTGTGAAAAAAAGGCCACTGGTGCAATTTGCATGAAAGTCAGAGTTTCACTTCTGTGAAACTTCAGAAATCATGTTGGTAGCTTTTGCAGAAATTCCAACTTAGAACAGCAGAATAAATTTATAAACTGGGGATTAATGTATTAAACTGTGGGAACAAAATTGCACAGAACTGATCACTGTATGAGGTCAGTTCTGCAGAATTTCTTTTGACAGTTTAATACATTAATCTGAAAATTATACATTTATTTTGCAGTTCAGTGAGTCAGTGAACTACAGAATGCATATATGAAATCTATGTTATGTATTGTCATGCCCCCCCCCCCCATTTATGTGTTTCCCAGCCCTGGTTTCTAATGGCACCCCCTTCTGATCACTGACCGCATAATGATTTAATATTTCCCTGATGCCTAGTGGCACCCCCACCCCCTCATCACTGGCCCTATACAGTATGTATTTAATATTTCGCTAGTGTCTAGTAGCACATTTACTTTTCAGTCACTGGCCCTATAATAATTTAACATTCTCTGGTGTCTAGTGGCACCCTCCACCCTACAATCACCAGCCCCATAAGAATTAATGTTTCCCTGGTGTCTAATGGCTCCCCCTACACTCTCTGGTTGCCAGTCACCTAATAATTTAACATTTCTCTGGTGTCTTGTGGCACCCCCCCCAGCCTCTGATCACCAGCCCCATAAAAATGTAATGTTTCCCTGGTGGCTTCCCCCCACCCTCTGGTCACTGGCCATCTGACAATGTAACATTTCCCTGGTGTCTCGTGGCACCTCTCCCCTCCATTCATCAGTCCCATAGTATTTTAACATTTCCCTGGTGTGTAGTGGCACCCCCCCAGCCTCTGATCACCAGCCCCATAAGACTTTAATGTTTTCTTGATGTCTAGTGGTTTCCCTCACCCTCTGGTCACTGACCCCCTGACAATGTAACATTTCCCTGGTGTCTAGTGGCACCTCTCCCCTCCAGTCATCAATCCCATAATAATTTAATATTTCCCCAGTGTCTAGTGGCTCCCTCCACCCTCTGGTCACTGGCACCCTAGTAATTTAACATTTTCCTGGTGTCTTGTGGCATCCCCCAGCCTCTGATCACCAGCCCCATAAGAATTTAATGTTTCCCTGGTGGCTTCCCCACCCTCTGGTCACTGGCCCCCTGACAATGTAACATTTCCCTGGTGTCTAGTGGCACCTGTCCCCTCCAGTCATCAGTCCCATAATAATTTAACATTTCCCTGGTGTGCAGTGGCACCCTCAGTCTCCGATCACCAGCCTCATAAGAATTAATGTTTCAGTGGTGTCTAGTGGTTCCACCCACCCTCTGGTCACTGGCCGCTAATAATGTAACATTTCTCTGGTGTCTTGTCACACCTCCACCCTCCAGTCACCGGCCCCATAATAACTTAACATTTCCCTGTTATCTAGTGACATCCTCCACCCTCCAATTACAGGTCCCATAAGATTTAATGTTTCTCTGGTGTTTAGAGGCACCCCCCAGTTGCCTGACCACTAATAGTGTAACATCTCACTATTGGCACTCCCCACCCTCCAATCACTGGCCCAATAAGAATTAATGTTTCTGTGGTGTCTAGTGGCACCCCCCCATTCTCTGATCACTGGCCCCTAATAATTTAACATTCCCTGGCATCTAGTAGCACCCCCATCCTCCAATCACCAGCCTCATATTTGCTGATCTACCTCCATCCTCACTACTAATTGAAGTGCCTGTCACAAGGTCACAACTGTGCACTCAATCCTTCTTAGTCTTTACTTGATGCGGTAGTCATGGAGATGTGATGTAAAGACTAAGAAGGAGTGATCACGGAGCTACAAACTTCTGAAAGGCACTTGCATTAGCAGTGAGGACAGAGGTGCACATCAGCAAATATGGGGCCAGTGATCAGAGGGTGGGAGTACCACTAGACACCTGGGAGATGTTAAATTATTAGAGGGCTGGTGATCAGAGGGTGGGGGTGCCACTAGACACCAGGTAAATATTAAACTTTATAAGGCCAGTGATTAGAGGTTGGGGGTGCCACTAGACACTTGGGAAATGTTATATTATTAGGGGGATGGCAATCAGAGGGTGGGGGGTGCCACTAGACACCAGGAAAATGTTAAATTATTAGGGGGATGGCAATCAGAGAGTGGGGATGCCACTAGACACCAGGGAAATATTAAACTTTATGAGGCCAGTGATTAAAGGTTGGAGGTGCCACTAGACACTTTGGAAATGTTAAATTTCATGGGACCAGTCACCAGAGAATATGGGGGTGCCACTAGACACCAGGGAAATATTAAATTGCATGGGACCAGTCACCAGAGAATTTGGGGGTGCCACTAGACACCAGGGAAATGATCAGTTATTACAGGCCAGCAATCAGAAGGTGGGGAGTGCCACTAGACAACAGGGAAACCTGAAATTATAAGTGGGGCCAGTGATCAAAGGGTAGGGAGTGTCATTGGACACCAGGTAAAGGTTTTTTTCTACACCACAATGGGCAGGGAACTGAACTGTGGAATAATTACATGAATTGTGGAATAATGTATTAGTTTCACAGTTCATGTGTATTATTCCACAGTTCAGCAAGAAAATTACATGAAACATGATAATTCAATGAACACATTTGGAAGATTTTTAATTTCACCAAAGGGGGAAGTTTGGAAAATTCCACAAAAGTTAGCGAACTTTTGTGAAAATTCCACTAAAACAGAATTCACAACTTTTGCACAACTCTATAGGGAGCTGGTTGTAGGGAAAGTAGCAGAGAGTTGTGGTGAATGAGGTCAGATCAGTGGAAAGAGAGGTCACCTGCAGAGTACCATTGATCTGTTCAGTGCTGTCCTTTTCAATATGTTCATCAATTATATAGGAGAGGTAATCCAGGGCAAATTGTCTGTTTACCAATGACATCAAACTCTGTGCTATAGATGATGATGTGAAGGGGATAAGGGAGTTATGGAGAGACCTGCAAAGGGTGGACATTTATTCCAAAGTCTGGCAACTGAAATTTAGTGCTAAGAATTGCAGTCATGCACTTAGGGAACAAAAAACACAGAACAGAGTACTAGATGGGAGGGGGTTTAGCTGGATGCAACATCACAGTAAAAGGACTTTGAAGTCATCAACAGTGACTCCCTTAAACAAACCAGCTAGTGTAGCAAGGCCTTCAGCATGGCTAAAAGGATATTAGGGTGCATTGGAAGAAGGTTCGACAGTAGGAAGCATGGGATATTGTTACATCCGTATAGGTCACTGGTAAGGCCACACCTGGAGTTCTGTGCCCAGTTCTGCAGTCCTCACCTAAACAAGATTTGGTCAGAGCCAACACAGCTGCCTTGCATTAACATAAAGCAAAATGTTAGGGTTTTTTCTTTTGTTATTGAAGTCCTTCAAAAAATGTAATGCTTTAATTGATGGTCTACTTTGGCTGGTTTTGTCACTGAAGTGTGGTGTGTTACATTTTATGGGTGTAACAACAGAGCTAATTTGTCCATTATGCATAGATTTAGGTATAACACCCCCGGTTATCGATGTTTTGCAGGGCTTGACCTCTGATGGTAAATCGTGCATGCATCTATGTAGTGTGACTGCTGTTATATTGTATATGGGGATATCCACAGCTTTAAATAGCAGCGACACAAATCTACCCCCTCAGACACACTTGCAAATCTGCCTCCTTCAATTTCCCATATACAGTGTTACAATAGTCATGCATTGATGTATGCACAATTTACCACCAAAGGTCAATCCCTGCAAAACATCGATAACCAGGTGGTGTTGTACCAAAACCTATACATACAGGAACAATAGCACTGGGGTTGGACCCCTAAAATGTATCACATCACACTATCCAGAGATGGTCCTGAAACCCCACCAGCTCCTCTATTCTCAGTCACTGCTTCTGAGACACCCCTAATGCCTACCTGTAACAGTTCTATAAGTAGGGGTGTCACAAATGTCTGCTCAGATTTCAAGGGTTACCCTGCTTTGTGCATACATTGAAATTTTGACCTCTTTGCACTTCCCCACATGGTCCTTATATTAATAATCCTAAGGGTGGTGGCTCTTTGAAATTGAAAGTGCTCTGACTGATGGACCAGGAACGAGAGATCGTATCCTAGCACTGGCTAGAAGGTGACGTACCCTGCTGCACAATGGCCAACAGATCGCTATTTTTCCTGACTTGATTTATGTGACCCGCCAGAGGAGGAAACCGTTCGATGGAGTGAGGGCACTCCTACAGGAAGTGGACTTCGCACATGGCATGGTCTTCCCTGCAAGGCTAAGGATTCTGCACCAAGGCCAAGTATATCTAATCTCTGATCCAGCAGAAGTCCAGAAATGGGTTCAATGCCACACAGCTACTTCTCATCGCCGGGAGATATCGTCGGATCAAGATTCAGAAAATGAGACTATTGTGGGCCTTTGTTTATGCCAGATCAGTAATTATTGTACTCTTTTCTCTTTTCTTTTGTCGAGTCTTTACTCAGAACTGTACCTTAATCTGTGGGGTAAGGAGAACTAATCTACACTTGAACAGTTATTGGAAAATAACTATATATGTTGAGAGAAGGGTTTTTTTTTTTGAGACTCTAAACTAAATTACTCCAATAACACGTGGTCCTATGGAGTTTCAGTTATGTAAAGCAGTTCTACATTATTAGAAGTGTTGCCAACCTGTTTCTTTATAAGTAAGACACTTTAGAACAAGTACATTTTTTTTTGTAGCAGATAAGATGTTTGCACTTTTAGAAAGGTTGTGGGGATTCAAGGGCTTCAGTTATAAAGAGGAACTAAAACCTCACAAGAGGTTATTTCAACTTGTAAAGTGCATGGTTTAAATAATTCTCCTTTTTAGGAGAAAGAAATAGTGATTATTAAATGTTATATGTTTTGGGACATTACCTTGCCGCTCATGGGTTAGTTTAAACAGCAATTTATTGCATGTAAAAAATTTTTTGTTACAGTATATGTGGTGAATCCTCCATGATGTATCTAATAGATGTGGCACAATTTTATAACTGCATGTATTAAGAGGGGTGGTACCCTCAATGGTTTTGTACAACCTGTTTTGATATGTACTACATCAGGAATTGAACTGTATGTTCATTGGAAAAAACAATAAATATAAAGTATAAAAAAAAAAAAGAAAGTGCTCTGACTGCAGTTGCTAAACCAAACACAACACTCAAATATTTCAGGCATGAAGCATTTTTGTACATTAAGATTCTAGATTACCTGCCTCCTCCTGACATCCCTTGTGCCACGTCATTGATGGAAAATCAACTGGATCAGATCACCCACCTAAATTATAGTGAGCTGTCCATGGGGGACCCCATGAAGCTGTCCAAGGCAGATCCAACCATCATTGAGAAGGATGAGCTGTGGATCAGGGTCACATATTTCTTCTCAGATGGGGAGAAGAAGACTATCAACAAAAGGGAGATGACCCAGCTGAGTGTGAAATTCAACCAGAAGACAGATGCATGGGAAAATACGCAAATGCACCACCAAGACAGGCTGCCAGAATACCTAAAAAAAATAGCAAAAGATAAACTTTATAGTGACTTTTTATTCTCTAATGGCATGCTAGGCACACACCAGGTGCACACATGATCAAAAATGTCCTATGGTTGTACATTGTATATTTTCCCTATGCTTCTGTAACACCATATCGAAGAGGTCTTTGTTTAAAACTGCTAGGGGAAGCAAGGAACTACCCCAAGAAATCTGCTGAGTCTATTGAGCAGACAGGTCAGTGGAATTTGGACTGTTGATAAAATCACTCCTGGAAAGGCTAAGCTGGGTGCCCTGCTGGTGATAACTGTGAGGGTTGATCAGGGGGCTGAGCTTAGACATGGACACCTCTTCTGAGGTCAGTTCTCTTACCTGTTACCAAGTCCAGCCCCAGTTCTAGATTAGTAAGCAGCTATGGGGTTTAAACATTTGTACTTCTACATAGGTGTTAATGTGTAGCCAAACACAGAAGTAATTAAGATTAGAATGGGAATTTCTTCTATGTTTGGCAACACATAAACATGGGCAAAAGCAATCAGCTGTTCTGCGTAGGTTGCACTCTCACTGGAGCATGAAAAGGTGTTTTTTCTGTAGAACAGCTGTATCACTTATAACAGGCTGAGTGATAACATCTGCAGTTTTTTTTTATTAAAAAATTGACACATTTATTCATGGTTTCACTGCCTAACAAAAACTGGCATCCACACGTTAGCTTGTTCAGTGCAGTTGCGGATATCACTGTCAGGTAAACACGAGTGAAATCAGCTAAGAAGATTAGTTGAGATTTCCAGGAGATGAATCCCCCTTCTCCTTGTATAGCCATGTGGGCTATATATACATATATATATGTAAAGTACTCTGTTTCATGAACACAAACATAAAAAATAAAACATAACATAGGGACTGCTGCTTTTTTTTACAAAACTTGCTCACCCGGGCACGCCTCTGAAAGAGTCGGCAATTGTCATTGTACAGCTTTTTTTTTTTCAAATCAGCCTTTTTGACTTTGTAAGTGTGTGTGTGTTCTAAAACATAGTACTTTTACATAAATAGTGTCGTGTCCAACCAAAAAAGAAGGTTTTTGCACTGTGGTGCAGGGTGATGTTCTTTGGAGGCTGGCTAAAACTCAAAATAGTCACAAAAACCCAAGTGTGGACAGCATTCAGGGTCAACTGTGACTATACAGTTCAACTGGGTAATTTAATGCACAAATGCAAATCCACAACAAAGGTTGTATTTAAAAAAAATTATTACTTTCACAGCCTGCTGTTAGAAATCAGCAAATGGCTATGAGTTGAAAATAAATGTTTTCTAAATACAGCTTTCATTGTGGATTTGCATTTTTGATTTAATTACCCAATTGAACTCTATGGTCATAGAGCAGTAATTTTATTATTCGCCTAGCTTACCCCGAGTGCTCTCCATACTTGTGTTTTAAAAAATGTAGTAAAAAAGGCTTGCACCTTTATATGCACTGCAATCACCCCAACATACAAAAATCACAGCAATTATAAAAAAGAAGCTGGAACATAATTACTTTACAAAGATTGAAAGATCAATACCAGAATAAGGGCAATAACAATTACTGTATTATATAAAAAATATAGTCAGATTATTAACAGAAAAAACATTTTATTAATTGTAAGGTAAGTAGTCACAGACAGTGGTTAACATGTTAAAAAGATACATAACATTAAACAGTGCTGTCCAACTGCAAATCATCCGCCTACTATCCAAGCATAACAATTGCTAAACCCATTTTCAAACCCCACTATGTAAGGACAATATTTCCAGAAACAGTTTGTTCAGATCCCACCACTGCCAGCAAAAGAACAATTAGCGCAAGTATCCATTATACTATTATAAAAAATGGTTTTATTATAAGATGCTACCCAATTTGATTGCAGCCTTCCATGCAGTGACTGGCACATACTCTACTCTCACCTCCCAGGCCAGCTACTAAATGACAGTTTACTATCATCTACATATTGAAACACCTGATGTAGTCTGCAGGCCATTGTAAACTGACATTCAGTGGCGAGCTCTGGAGATGGGAGAATGGTAATGTATGTGCCACTAGTCAATGAGTAACAAACAGTAAAACAGTGGTGCTGGAATGCTTGATAATTCTAATTATCAATGAAGAAGGGTAATAAGCCCTATGAGGAAAGACTTAGGGAGTTAAGTATGTACTCTCTAGAGGAAAGTAGGGAAAGGGGAGACGTGATAGAAACATTCAAATACCTCAAAGGTATTAATAAGGTACAGGAAGGTGACATTTTGCACAGAAAGAGATGCTCAAGAACAAAGAAGCATGATATGAAGTTGAAAGGGGGAGATTTAGAGGAGATGTGGGGAAATACTTCTTTAAGGAAAAGATGATGGATGTCTGGAACAGCCTCCCAGTAGAGGTGGTGGGTACTGAAATGGTAACAGGTTTCAAACTTGCATGGGATAGATAGAAGGGAACCTTGTTAACAGGTCGGGGGGTAAGGCCAGAGAGCAGTTAGGGTCTACGGTAGTAAAGTAGGTAGGGACCTTAGGGCAGACTAGGTGGGCCAGCAGGTACGTTTCTGTCGACAGCCTCTATGTTTATATGTTTCCATGTAATAACATAGGTATTGTGATGGGTAACGGGAGTGGTGGGATAAACATGAATTAAGCAGCATTGGCTGTGAGAGAAAGGTGTTTGAAGGCTTACAGTTAATGAAATTAGGAAAATGGAAATAAAATCCACAAAAGCATGCGTGTCAATAAACATTTTGGGAAGTACGCATCCATACAAATTGGCACCATACATCCACATCTCCTGAAAACATTTGTCTTGGAAAAAAAATTGAAATCAACAAAAAATGTGCAATCAAGTTGCCACAACCCCTTTCACCTACCAACCCCAAACATTCGATTAATCTATATTCTATTATAACATCAGCAGGCATAAATTTCCATGAATCACAGGTTCAATGTTTTGGTGAACAGAGTATGGGGTTAGTAGTGCTTATGTAACTGTAGTTTACTTTTTTGGCTTTTCTCTACTCCCACGCTTGGTATGGAAGCCAGGTAATGAGTAGGGAAAAGAAAGCACACACCAAGGTGAGCAGTGCCGGAGAAGGAGAAGGCAGGGGTGGATGGTGGGTATTTCGCAACATGTTAAGCAGGGAACTGCCATGGAAGGCTGGCCTTTATTGGGTATGTGTGAGGAACTATCCCCCCACCATGAACCTCAGGCTTTATTCCTCCCATTCAATGTTTTGATGACTAGAGTATGAGGTTATTAGTACTTATGTAACTGTAGTTTACTTTTTGGCTTTTCTCAATTCTCATCTTTGGTATGGAAGCCAGGTAGTGAGTAAGGAATAGAAAGCCCAAAAAGATTACCTCCTTCAACTCATAGAGAGTATGACCAGTAGCATGCAGGAAATGAAAAAAACTCAGATGGAGGAAACCTCTAAGGACCCATGGCTACTGACCCGCCTGTCCTCAGGGCAAACTAAGAGCAGTTGACCCTAGGTTCTTACAACCATATTCTAGTTTCTGAGTAAGGTGAACTGTGTGTAGAGCTGACGTTCCATCTTTAGAGTCTGTTGGATGATGCGTTCTGGAAGGTCAATTCAGAGGCTAAAGAGGCAGGTCCATTCTGAAGGAGTGTCCAGAACCCGAATGTGGATTAAGTCCAGTTGAAAAGGAGTGAACGTGGTCCAGGATTCGAATGTGATATTGGTTGATATTCAATGTGGTTATAGACTTAATTTTGAGCACGTAGAGCATGAGTTGATTAAATGAGCTGCCAGACTCTAAACTGTTGGAAGTATGATAGGTTATGAAATTCTTAAAGTAATCTATCAGACTTTGTAGAGGGCTTGACATCCAGATTAGAGTCTCAAGGCTTGGAGTTCAACAATGTACAATATGTCGCTATGTAGGAATCTATGGAGATGATCAAGGATTTGGACAGAAGCTTTAGATGCCTGCTAGGAGAAGTAACGTGGAAGATGTTAGACCAATGAAGGAAGGGTGATATATGCAGTAAGGATGGTAACTGGATATCGATGGGAATAATTGGAAAGTTCAGTACAATTAATTTGAGGGTTGACTAAAGTTATTGTTGCTATAATGAGATTTGCACAGTCTGATGTTCAGGATGGACTGCTAGTGGAAATGGTGAATATGGGTATTGCTTCGGCTTAATTGCCCACGGCAGAAGCTTAAGTGGCCATGGCAGCTTTGCGGTGCTGGAGTATCCAATGTCAGAATGTTGAGGGGAGCCCGAGAATGGGTCTTTGAATAAGTCTATAGACTGATGTGGCAAAGGGAAGTTGAGACCAGTGTGGAATGCCATGGGTGCCTAGCATGCTTAGTCTGATATAAGACTGTTGTGGGGCATGACTTGGATGGTGAAACAGCCAGGTCAGTTGTGGATGTGCATTTTGAGGAATCAATGGAAGCTTGCTCTTGGTGATGATATGTGCTGGAGGGATTATGGGAGGTAAATCCTGAGGGATGAGTTAGAAGAGCTGCTGAATGGGTAGCTGGCATGATTTAGGGTAGCATGATGAAGAGATGTAGATAACTTTATGAATTATGGTGATATCCAGGGGCCAGGAAACAGTGACTCGGAGAGAGTAACTTTAGCAAGGCAGCTAGGCACCAGATATCGAATGATACATATTCTGGGATAGTAGCTGGAGGAGGTCTTAGGAACATCCAGTGGCTATTCAGGGATTACAAGTCAAATAACCTGGTCAGACTGAGTCACTGCTTGTAGAAGACTATGAGGAGAAGGCATAATGGATGATAAAAGCAGGAGTATGAGACAGACGAATGGGAAGGGTTGGTTGATCAGGCAGTGATGCTGGATGTCAATAGTTGTAGTAATGCCCAAAAGGAGACACAGCAAACATGCAGGATCCCTGAGTTGCTCACGCAAGGAGGAAGGCAGCAGTCTAAGAATGGAGGGAAAAAGTCCAAAGCAGAAGACTACTGACTGAAGGATGGAGCTGGCTAAGAAGACAGCAGAGACCAGGCAGCACTGACATCGGCAGTTGCAGGGAAGATACAGAACTGGGGGCAAGCACCACAGCATACCAGAATAGAATGCAGGAAAGCTGCAACAGGTCTCAGGTGGTGTATCCAGGTATGACCTGCAAACAAATCCTGGTACAAGGTGCTGCGTAGTTGAGGCACAGTGTTCCCACCTCCGAAGGAGATGGTGAAGGTAACATATTGATAGCAAAAGGCATCATAGTGATGGGGTATGAGGTTCCCACGTCAGAAGGAAATGGCAAACATAAATTGCTGGTAGCAAAGGTGCAGCAGAGATGGGGAATGGGTTCCCACCTCTGAAGGAGATGGTGAACTTGCAGTGCTGACAGTAAAAGAACAGCAGTGATGCGTAGAAGGTACCCACCTCTGAAGGAGATGACAAACTGGAAACATTGGTAGCAAGGTGCAGCAGTGATGGGGAATAGTTCCCACCTCTGAAGGAGATGGCGGACTGGAATTTCTGATAGGGACCGGCACAGGAATCGCTGATGGAAGACCTCTGGATGGAACAAGGGCAGCATAAGGGGAAAACTGTAGACGGCCTCAGGCACACGTCCCTGAAGATGAACAAATGGCACTTATCCAGCAGGAAGCAAGGGGGAATGCAGGCAGACATGTTTGTGAGGAAGACAATAGGTAAACAGAATTGTCTGGAGTAGCAACAAGGGAGGAGATGGCAGTATGGAGCTGAACATCTGGAGACTGGAGGAGGTTGAGCCAGAAAGCAAGCCACAACAATGAAGCACAGGAGCATGAGAGGTGGTGGAAGGCAAGCCAGCAAAGAAGTCCAGTAATCAGATGGACTGAGAGGAGATGAAGATTAAATAAATTGGTGGAGTCCAAATCCAAAACATGAGGAGACCAAAGGCAGGGACAAGCACATTGATTCCATGGAACTACAGCTTGTAGTTGGGTGAGGTAGGAGAGTGGAGGCAATAGGGTATAGTGGTCCTGTTCCCAAAGGGAATGTGGTAATCGGTTATCAGGTAGAGAAAGTAGTTGGTTGAAACTGTAGATTGAAGACACTGGCTCCTATCACTGATAGTCAGGGTAAGCTAACCTTCACTCGATGCCATACCAGACAGAGTTAGGGATGGAGACTGTCAGAAGTTGGCTGGGTATAAACTGATTGAGACTAGAGGTGGAGGAAACAGGCTCTCATCCCTAGCAGACAGGGGAAGCCTACCTGCACTGCTATGCCTCAGAAGGTAGAGTTAGGGACAAGGTCTTAAACTGCTGGTATGGGCTGAACAAGGAATGGGCAGCTGCCAGCTGCATAGTGAAGGTAAGTAAACAAAAGGAACAGGATGAAGGGAATGGTAGTAAGTAAGAAGTTAGAGAATGTGAGCAGAATAAGTACTTGAAGTGCCATGAAGCCGAAGATGGGGGTATTCCAATAAGGAGCATGCAGCGCAGTAATGGAATGTAATGAATGTCTGAAGCGAGGTAGGTTCCAAAGGTAATGAGATATGCTAGGGTAGCTGAAGACAAGTAGGCAAGAAGGCAGAGCAAAATCATGCAGCTGACATAAGGCATGCTTCTGCTAACTGGAGCCACAATGCCTCACGACGACTCCCCAGTCCCCCACTGTGAGAAGAAACCAAACAGCAACTGGAATAATGGTTGGGTAGGAACTCAAAAAGAGGCTCCAGTACTGTCATGGTCCTAAGAAGGACAAGTCATAGGCATATTGGGGAACATGAAACAAACAAATATGGTTCCACCCTCGGAATGCACCCGTCGGAGTGCACTCATCATTTGGGTTCCAGGATTTAATTTTGCTGATCTCCCTATATGTGGGGAGGCTGTGCCCCCTTTACCCCTAACTAAATATTCCAACTCCAGGGGGGTGGTGGACCTTGGGGGGGCGAATTTCAAGGTTTGGTGCTCTAATGAAGGGTGCAATCTGATGGGCGTACAGATGACTGGAAGGGCTGAGGAAATACTATGAGGGTCATGGAAGAGGAAGTGTGCATGAGCATTGTGGGTGAGTGGCATGCTGGAAGGTTTGGCAGTACCAGGGTTAGGCAAGGTAACAGAAATAATAGGCTGAGCAGGGGACAGGAATGTTGGGACTAAGAAATGGTAAGACATAAGCTGCACAGAAGTCAGGCAGAAACTGTTAGGGAAGGTTGATTGAAATAGCTTGCCAAGGAGAAGAAACACTGAGGATGTGCAAGTGCCAGACTAGGGCAGGGGTGGCACAGGACTGGTAGGTAGAAGGGGCTTGGAGATGGAGACAGAATGCTGGTGCGAGGAGCAAGAAGCCCAAAAGATAACAAAGGGGAGCACAGGACAAGGGCAAGAATGAGGCACGGGGGGGCTGAAAAACAAAGCAACATGGAAGGGGGAGCAGGTTGGGACTTGTAATGGGTGAAGCAATACAGGAAGGGAAGCCAGAGATGGAGCATGAGACTGCAACCAGGAATGCCAAGACAGAATGGAGCCAGACAGTAGAATGGGGAAAACAGTAATCCATGCATGAGTAAGGAGCTTAAAAACACCCAGCCAGATCAAGCTCAGTAGGTTCATAAGATGTGGACACAGCAATTATGGCTCCAAGAAAGCAGGGTAACAAAACGGAGCAGGAGTCACAACAAGTCTTCACTTCTGGGTGAGCTGGAGGGAAACCGATGGTGAAACCACAGCCCAGACACAACAGGTACCATAGTGGCTCCCCCAAAGACAGGCTAGAAAATGGAGATGGTCAGTCAGGGTGCACAGATTAGGACAATGCAATAAAAGAAAAACAAAAGCAGCGAAGGGAGGGAGCAAAATGGCAAAATGGGCAGAGGAAGTGCTGTACCTGGAAGTGCAGAAGGGGAAAGGGGTGGTGACCCCGAGAAGATCAGGGCCTGGAATGGAGTCGGCGCCCAAAAGAGAAAGGTCAAAATGGGATCGGTACAGGGAAGGGAGGAGGGAAACAGGAGGTAAATGGGGAATGGGACACAATACAGGAGGGGGGAGACAAAGAAAAAGGGAGAGGGGAAGGGCAAACCAACACGAACAGACCAGGGAGAAAAGGGGGGGAGTGCAAAGTAACCAGGGCAGAGTACAGCCAGTTAGGAAACCAAACATTGAGCAGGCCATCTCAGCTGAAAGGGCCGACACAGGAGCAGAAGCACAAAAGCAGAGGCCCCTGAGAGAGGGGGAGACAGGCAACAAAACAAGGAGAGAGCAGGAGTCAGCAAAACAGGCACAAGTAGAAGCAGGGAGGAGGAAGAAAAAGAGGCCCAGCCAAATGAGCCATGCAGGAACCCAGCACTCAGAAAAGAGGGAGTCTTTTTCAATGCACTAAATGAAGAACTGCCATGGGAGGCTGGCCATTATTGGGGATATGGGAGGAGCTATTCCACCACATTGTATCTTGGGCTTTAGCCCTCCCATATAAATCCCACAGCACCCAGCTTCTGAATAAATGCAACTACTGTAGACTCAGTACACAACTGCATGAATATAATACGGTTTTATTAATATACAATGATCCCATATTTGACTTGAGCATCACCATCCATTCAGAGACTACAGCAGTGATGAACAAAGTGGGGAAAATTTGCTACATGAAAAATTTTGCAGATTTTCCCCACTTCACAGGGTGTGTGAAGCTCAGCTTCACCACCCAAAAACTCTGCAAAATGCAGGTTTCCTGATGTCTAGTGGTTCCCCCTCACGATTGCTGGCCCAACATGAAAAATAAATCACCTCAATTGCCAGGCAGTCCACGGTGTCCCTCCTGCAGTGTTTTGTGCCCCACCAGTTGCTTGCTTGTTACAAAATACCAAAACATCAAAGGTCCACTACCCCCATCGCGAACGCTTGTTTGAAAAATTTCCTCAGGCCCAGCAGACCCCATACCCCACCCCACCCTGCATCTACTGTCCCACCACCCTGTTCCTGCCACCCCAACCCCAAGCAGACAACCAGCACAGCCTTCTCTACTCTCCTCCATGGCTGGCTGGCCAACTGAACTCAATGAATGAGTGCATGAAAATACAAGTTGTATTTTACAACAAGCAGGTGATCATCAGCAGGGGGGCACACAACACTTAAGGTGGAACACCAGGAATTGCCTGGCGATTGGGGGGGATTTATTGTTTTCATGTTGGTCCAGCAGTCAGTGGGTGGGGGTAGATACAGACAACAGGTATGCGACACTCCTTGCTTTGGGTTTTTAAGTGCAATTTGAACTTTATAAAAACCCAAAGCAATGAGAAGTGACTCTGTGTCATTTTGGGGAATTTTCCACTACAGGTGGCAACTTCACAAAATGGCACAAGGAGGCAGAGTTGGCGAATGTGCTGGGAATTCGCCCACAAAGTAAAACTTTGCTGCATCTCTAGACCAGAGAATACAACTCACTTATGATCGGTTGCGTAGTAGGGAAAGAGAGAGAAAGAGAGAGAGATTGTACTTCTGTTTAAAATAAAGGATATTTCTCAGTTTGTCAGTACTCTTATTCAGCATGTCCCTAAATAAGCTCCTGGACTCCTGTCACTTTCGTATGCTCCTCTTTGCTGACGATGCAGTCGTCTTTACCAGAAACTTGTGTCCTGAACTTCTGGAGACAGATCTGCAATGTGGTTTCACATCTGTGGAAGGGTGGTTCAAAGAACAAAGGCTGGTCATGAACTATAAAACAACGAAGACCATGCTCTTCTCAACAGCACAAAACAAGCTCAAAAATGACCCACTGGCAATAAAGAATGACAGTGGCACCACTCTGGAACTAGTCCCCCAGTTTAAGTACCTGGGGATCACAATAGACTCTACTCTGTCCTTCTCCCATCACATTGATATCACTGCAAGGGCCATTAACACAAGATTAGGTATACTTTACCAGCATAGACACTTCCTAACTGATGAAGCACTAGATCTGGCAATCAACAGCTCAGTTATCTCCAGCAAAGATTATGGCCTGGCTGTATATGGAGCTGCAGCAGACACGGCCTTTCATCGCATTGCAGTTGCCCTAAATAAAGCCTGCTGACTACTCACAGGTGCTCAGAGGCTCACCCACACATGACCTTTATACTCAGGTTGGCTGGTTACAACAGATGGACAGAATCTGATACCAAACCTGCATATTAGCCAAAAAAGTCTCATTAAATCTACTACCATCTGGAGTTCAGGACCTCTTGTCCCTCCCTGTAAGACCCAGAGTTACCAGAATATCTGCTTCCCAAGTTTTTCATGTGCCCAGATGCCACACTACCATGGCGTAATGTTCCTTCCCACATCGGACAGCCTTCTGGTTAAATGCACTGCCTCCTGATATTATGGGTGCTCCCACGATTGGAACCTTTAAAACCAGACTGCACCACCACCTCCTTGTTTTGAGTACCTGTATGTGCCCCAGCTAATCTGCTACTCACAGCAACTCTTCCAGTAGCACTTTCCCTATTTATCAGTCCTGATCACCCTCCCAAGCACTTCCTCCCCCCCTTCCCCTCCCGCCTCCGACCCTGTCCTACATGCCTGCCTTCTTAGACCCCCATCCCCCTCTGAACCCACTTCACTCCTATTCTGTCTCTTTCTAGACGTAGGCATACATTGTACAACGCCTCAGCTTGTCTTTCCTATTGCCTTATTCAAATATGTTGTATTCCAATGTTTATTGTCCTTAGTTTTTGTATCTGCTGTCTCATGTAACTGACATGGAACCTTAAAAGAGCATCCACTCACAGGTGTTTTCCAAAACTTCAATAAATAAAATAAATAAATAAACTTTGCAACTTGACATTTTCACACAAGGAAAACATGAGCTATGCAAGCATTAGAAGTTCATATAGAGAAGCAATGTTTCTGTTAAGAAACATGGGGGGGTGCTGTTGAGCCTTGATCGAGAGAGTACACACTAGTTTGGAGCTCTGCATTTTGAGCTAAAGAACTCAACATTCTCATCGGTTTCTTTTATTTTTTTTTTTACTCTCAGTATTGTTGAGTTTCCTTTGGCTGGACTAATAGACAAATTTGTTTCCCCTAAAACCATTGGGAGAGGAGCTTCAGTGTGAGGGTTAGATGGATCTCTTGCAATGGCAGGAACATGAGCCTCACCCGTGATGCAAATGCACTCAGACCAGGGCGCTAAACCCAAAACTCAAGGAAAACCTACTTTGGCTTCCATTCAGTCACTCCTCGTTGACTTTCAGACAGAGGTCTGTCAATTGACAGTTAGGATAGAGACTTCACTTGCAGAAATTTCTTCTCGCTGTGCTGAAATAGAGAAGAGGGTAGAGAATACCAAGCAATCAATTAAAGTGAATGAAAATGAATTAAAGTTGCTTTCAGGAAGAACACTTACACTGGAGGGTGCTGTAAATGCCGTACTTCATGACTGGATAGCACAAGCCTCAAGATTAGAATGATTAGAAAATAATGCTTTAAGGAGAAATCTTAAATTAATTGTTTTTTCTGGTGCTGTACCTGATTCAGAGCTGAAATTTGTGGTGGAAAACGCACTTACTTTGGTCTTTTCCTTGGAATCTCCTCTTGTTTTGGAAAATGTCTACAGCCCCCCTAGTAGGGCGAAGAACTCACAGAATTCACAGAAGGCAAAATTTATTATAATAACTTTCCATAGTTTGCTGGAGTGGAATAAACTTCTTCAGTTGGCCCGTATAACTAGGCAATGTTTCTTTGAAGGGCAACGTCTCCATTCATATCCTGACTTTTGTTTTCAAACTCAGAGACGAGGGAAACATTTTTTGCCCATAATGTCAGAATTTAAGCAGGCTTGACTTGTGGTTAATCTTTTAGCTCCAGCTCGTTTGAGGGTGCAATTTCAAGGAAAAATGTTTTTCTTTGAAGATATTGATTCCGCAAGAGTATTCTTTGATGCAAATGAAAAACTGCCTGAGGATATAGGTTCAGATCTTGAAGATGAAGTTGAGGCTGATCTTATAGAATATTACCCGGTTAATCCTGTTAATATTTAAAGTATGCTGATAAGAGGGGTGATTTTTTTTCTCCTCAGTGTTCTCTTTCCCCCCTTCCTTCTTGTTTTTTTACCTTCTTGGGTTATTTGGAGTGGTCTCATGTCTGATGGGGGGGTGAGGTTTGAATTTAAAAGGTTAATGGTTTAAATTTTTTTTGTTTAAAATTTCTAGTTGTGAGTAAAAGCTTGGAGCCCATTTAAGGATGACTATTAATGAATAATATTTGTTGGCTCAAAAATATATACTGTATGTAGTATATTGTATTTTACTTATATAATCCCCCTAAAAAATTCAAAAATTCCTTTATGCTTTAAGTAACATGCGAAAATGTTTTTTCTGCGTAACGTTATTCTTTTTGTTCTCTGTGAATACTGTAAACTTTTTTCTTAAGGAATTAAAAATTAAGGATAAAAAAAGAAACATAGAAACATAAGCCGGCCCAGTGGCGCAGAAGGCTGAGGCACTGGATGCCTTGCCTCACATCATGCCAGTGAACCAGGTTCAGGAATGGATTTGGGTCAGTGGGGAACTGGCACGGGGAGAGGATGAGAGCAGGAATGAGCAGCCATAGGGTAGTTCTCCTCTCTTGGGGTGGTTGTAGCCCCCTCATAGTTTCGCTGCCACCAGGTGTAGGTCCAGTGGCCTGCATAGGTGGGGGAGGGTGGCAAGTCTCAGGAGGGTCTCTCAAGCCACAGTGTGCACATGCCTCCACATGCGCATGCTCAGCCAAGAATTGGGGCAAGCAAAAAATGAGGAGAAAAAACATAGAAACATATAAGATAATGGCAGATAAGGATCGTCTGGCCCACCTAGTCTGCCCCTTTTCCCTACCTAATGCATTACAGCAGACACTAGTCGATCTGTGGCTTACCCTCTCTTCCTTATTGTGAGAGTACTGTTATGTCTATCCTATGCCTTCTTGAATTCCCCTACCGTTTTTACCCCATCACCTCTGCAGAGAGGCTGTTCCACTTCTTTTTCTGTGAAAAAGTACTTCCTCACATTGCCCCTAAGCTTACCCCCCCAGCCTCATATCATGCCCCTTTGTTCTTGGACACTTCCTTTTCTGAAAGATGCTATCTTCCTGTACCTTGTTTATACCCCTGAGGCACTTGAATGTCTCTATCTTATCCCCCTCTCTGTCTCTCTCTCTCTCTCTTTCTCTCCCCTCTCCTTCAGGGAATACATATTGAGGTCCTCTAGTCTTTCCTCATATGATTTTGGTGCAGTCCTTGCACCATTTTTGTTGCCCTTCTCTGGATTGCCTCTATTTTGCCTATGGAGGAGCATAGAAGAAAATCTAGATCCTATCTTGGGGCTATGTGGCCTCTTTTCTCCTGAAGTCTGCATTATCAAAGACTTCTTGCAGATTCAGGTTAAAGAGAGAAGATACCATATGGCTCTTATCTCATTAGCAGTTGAAAAACTAGTACTGATGCACTGGCTTGATAAATCACCCATCTCCCATACTGAATGGCTTAATGAACTCTCTTTCTCCTTAGGAACAGAGAATCTAATTGCAATTATGCATAACTGCATGCCCCTATTCAACAAGAAATGGGGCAAATTATTTGCCCTATACTTGAAGTAGGTACTATCTTATCCCTAGCATTCCTTAGCTTTTTCATTGACTGCTGTTACACTTAAAGTTTACATCCTGATCACAACTATTTTCTATTATGATGTTTGTTGAGGACTTGAATCCATTGTATGAAACCAGGAGGAATGCCCATTATCTGCAAGGCTGACCAGAGAAAATACCAGTCATCCCTGTCAAAGGCCTTCTTGGCATCAAGGGATATCAGAGTTATAGAAAGGAGAGTAGAGCTAGCAGCCTGAAAGAGATGATCTATCTTATGAATGTGGTCCACCGAGGAGCTCCCTGAGATGAATCCCACCTGTTCTGGACTGAGAAGGCCTAACCATACAGTCTCAATACGTTTAGCTAGTATCTTAGCAAGTATTTTGATATTGCAATTCATTAGAGATGTGGGTCGATAACTTGCAAGGTAATTAGGTGGTTTGTCCAGTTTGAGGAGGAGGAGGAGAATTATGGTGGCCTCCAATAGTGTACAGTCCAGTGAGTCTGAGGAGAACATGAAGTTATATAGTCGAAGCAAAAAGGGAGCTAGGTCTGCAAGAAAATTCTTGTAAAAATTAGAAGGGAGACTGTCAGGTCTAGGAGGCTTATCTGGAGCTAAGTTGTTTATGACAGCCTCTATTTCCTGAATTGAAATCGGGGCTGAAAGAAAATGTTGATGTTGTTCAGTGAGGTGGGGAAGGGGGATGGAATTTAAGTATGTAAGGGTCTCAAATGTACCCGGTGTGGATGAGCGTTTGCTGTATAGTTCAGAATAGAATTGTTCAAAGACTAGTGATATATCTATAGGGAGGATTTTAATGGATCTATAAGAAGCTAGAATGGAGGGAATAATTTGTGATACCTCGAGTTTCTTCAGCAGTAGAGAGAGTAGTTGCCCTGCTTTCTCTACTTGTTCAATATACTAGGTCTGGGTCTTAAGAATATCATATTCCATCTTTTCTAAAATGGAGTATTTGTCTCTGAGGGACATCAAGGATTGCAAAAGATCTGGAGAAGAGGTAGGAGAGACAGAGAGAGAGAGAGAGAGAGAGATTGTTCCAGGGCACAGATTTGTGTAAGTAGTGAAAGTGCTTCCGATTCTCTATGACATTTACGAGTAGAGGCCATGTGAGTAAACTCATCTCAGAGGAAACATTTCAAAGCACACCATTCGTAATCTACCCTGGAGACTGAGTTTTGATTAGAGTAAGTAAAAGACTGAATGAGACAGGAGATTCTGGATAGGACATGAGAGTGTTTAAGGAGCTGAGTATTTAACGGCCATGTCATGTCTCCCTGTGAGGTAGAGTCAGAAACCAGTGCAGTCCATTCAGCTGCATGATTGGAAATTCATATAGGTTCTATACCAGTGTTACCAAGGCTGAGGAGAAAGGAACGGCTGATGAGGACATAATCAAGTCTAGAAGAGGTCTGATGGACTGTGGAGAAGAAACAGAAGTTACGAGACAATGGATTAAGAATTCTCCATGGATCACAGATACCTAGTGTCTCAATAAACTGATGCAGCATCCTTTGGGCAGCTGAAAGGGGTTTGAGTGATTGATTCGACCAGTCTAAATCATGGGTGAGGGGTAGGTTCCAATCCCCTCCCAAAACTAGTGGATAGGGGAGAAATGGGGTCAACAGGTGCCTTGGTTTTGGAAATGCGCATTTTATAAATAAAGTTTGATTGATTTATTGAACTTATCCATCAGTTCCATAAGAAAGATCGGGTCACCTCCCACCAGTCCATAAACACTGCCAAGAACTATCTCTTTTCACTCTAATAAACCTTTCACAATGATAAATCTTCCTTTAGGGTCGGAGACAATCTGATCTGCTTGCCAGAGGATCTTACAGTTTATGAGAATGGCTACCCCTCTACTAGATGTTGAATCTCCTGAAGCATAGGCCTGACCAATCTCCTATCTATGGAAGAGCTGGGCTTCATTGGTTAGTAAATGTGTTTCTTGTATAAATGAAATATGAACATGAAAAAGAGAGACATGTTTAAGAATCTGATATCTTTTAGACTTTCCCTAGCACCTCTTACATTCCAGAGGAGGAATTTAACTAAAGTACTAGCCATTGTTTAACAACCAAGGTAACATACAGAGTAATGCCAGCCACCAGTTGTTCTCCACACCCTTCTCCTACCCTAAAACCAAACAATTGGAGACCAACCCCATTGATTCTTAGACAACATATAAGTACTTGCCTTGAAGGAAAATAGGGTTAACGAAGCCCCTGGATCTCCCCTCCCAGATCTTGTTCCAGTCAGAGCTAGAACCTGTAACCCCTTTAAGTAGAAGATTTGCTGAGGAAGACTATTAAGTGCAAAGTGACAAACTCCTAACAATGTAAAAGTAGCCTCCTTTGGGCAACATAACCAGAGTAAATTCCCATGTAGCAAGTATCCTCCCTCATCCCAACCTCCCTTCATAACTATTTACAATAACCCCCCAACTACCAAACACCAATGAAAACCTTTGTTTAACCCAGAACCACCAACCCAGAACCCACCAGAGGTACTAAATCCACAGCAAATTGGAGGAAGTAAGAACAGGATACCCCTGGAGCCCGGACCCCAACTCGGTGCAAAAAACAATAATAAGAACAGTCTGAAAAACTGATGGTACCCAATGCCCTGCAAGCTGATCCCCAAAATCCCTAGGATAGGGCCATTGTGCATATATGAGGCTACCCCTTTCCTAAATAGCAGTATGGCAAAGCAAATGACACAGAAGGAGGGAAATTATGTTACATAGGTAGGCATTGGGATTGTACCAAATTCTTAACCAATGACAAACTAGAATGATGGTCCAGACTCTAATCCCTTTAATACAGTGCATGATGAACCTCATCATCTATGCTACAGCCCAGCCCCCCACCCAGACCATGCCCCCTTCCCAAAACACCCTTTATTTAACATGTGAACAAAGGTAAAACATCAAACAGGAACAGTTTAGCTATTCGGAATAAACCTAGTAAACTTGTAATAATTTAAAACAGCCAGTAGGGGGATTACAGGTCTAAATCATAGTCATGCTCAATTCCCTAGAGAAAGACACTTATGAGTATGGTAGGTTGCCCACAGCTCATATCGGAGAAAACTAAGCTGCAGGACTACTACTTAGTAAGGCTATATAACACTCATTCCCCCAGTACTGTAAAAACTGTTAGGATAACAACATGAACATCATAATAGTACACAGAACAAGTAAGATACTGGCTTAAGTGTTCAGCAGAAATATAAGGGCAGTACAGAACCATACTGAGCAACAGAGTCTCTCCAGATCCTAAAACAATAGATTCCTGAGGAGTCTCAAAGTTTGCCAGCATATGGTAAAGTAGCATGCTCTTGGTCTCCAAAACTGAAAGCCGACAGGTCTATAGCACTGAACAAAATGCACTGTGAAAGTTCGCACACTCGCGCAGGTTAGCATACAAGCAGTAAACAGCCAGAGCCAGTTAGTTAGGAAAACTCAGTTCCAACAACAGCCATCAGAAAACCTTATTAACTTTAGTGGGTTTTGAAAAGTGTTGGCAGCAGTTCGGAGAGTTCTTTTAGTGTGCGGTCTGCTGATTCAAATGAGTGCCATTTCTCCTTAATCAGGATGTGGAGGTGAGCAGGGTAACCCATTTTAAAATAAATGCCAGTCGCAATAAGTTTTGAGACCACAGGATGAAAGTCGTCTCTCTTCTTACGAGTCTCGAACGGGAGGTCCTTGGTGATTTGCAAGGTAGAGCCTTCCCAGAGGATGGAGTGGAGGTCCCAAAGCTTTTGAAGCACATGCTGCTTCTCTACATAACTAAGGAATTTGAAGATGAACGGACGTGGAGGCGAGCCTTCAGTCAGCCATGGTCAGAGGGACGGTGCGCCCATTCAGTCAGGTAGGCTGCGTTACAGGGTGAGGGACTAGCTACTTTTTGGAGGAGTTTTTGTGTGAAAATAATTGGTGAGGAGCCCTCAGAGTATTAGGGGAGCCCAAAAAGGATCAAGTTGTTATGTTTGCTCCTTCCCTCTAAGTCTTTGGTCTTCTTCTGCAGCCAGGCCACTTGCTGTTTTAACTTAACCATCTCTGGGTCGGCGTTGTCCCGCCATTGCTCAAGGGAGTGGGTTTGGGCTTCCGAATCACTCATCCATCTTTCTAAGTCCCCAAGATCACTATGGAGGGACTTGAGCTCTGTTGTCATTTCCATCAGGGATTCTATGAAGGGCTGAAGCTCCTGGAGGAAATGATCCTCTGTTAAGGGTATAGCTGCTGGAGGTTAAGTACCAGGACATTCCGCCTGAGAGCTGAGGCCTTTAGGACATTTAGAACTCTTCTCCGGCATCACTGGAGGAGTATGCTGGGGTAAGGCTTGCTTCATTTCTTCCTCCATAAACACTGAAGAGATGAATATAGTAACTTGTTGCACAGATTCCTGTTGATGCAGCACCATTAGTGGATGTTTAGGCTAAAAATTAGTTTTGTAAGTAGTAGAATTTGTAGTATTAGGCAGGTGTGAGCAGGAGCGGAGAGGACTTGCTGCTAGCTAGGTTAAGGCATAACATGATCTCCCTGTTGCAGATCTTAATGTCATTTGAAAAGAGGCTTATCTTCCCTATCCAACTTAAACTGATGTCCATTCATGACATTCTTTCAAACTAAGCAGTTTATTTGCAAAGCAACACAGTTTCATGCAGTGATGGTTCAAATGGAACTGTGTTGCTTTGCAAATAAACTGCTTAGTTTGTAAGAATGTCATGAATGGACATCAGTTTATTTAAATTGGACAGTGAGTTCCATGACTTTGTTTCTGAACTTTGAGCACTGTGTCACTGAGAACTGAGTCCCCCATGAGTGGTTGCTTCCTTCCCCTCCAGCAACTCTGCAATGTCACTTATGAAGACATTAAAGAGAACTGACCCCATCAGGGTTCCCTGTGGCACCCCACTGGTCACCCCCCCTTGGATTGAATGTCATTTACTGCCACCCTCTGTGACCTGTCAATCAACCAATGTGTACAATGTGAATATGGTGGGTAATGGAACACTGTTCTTATAGGAACATCTTCAGCCCCCCCAAAACTAGACAGCAAATGGGATGACATCCACAATAGAGCATCATGTGATTTTATGTATGCCTTGATCGAAGCCATAATTGATGAAAGACAAATTATAGAAAAAGACATTAAAGAAACAGAAAATTTTCTTAAACTTAAAGTCCAAGAGGAGGAATTTAAAAAACTTATTGAAGACATTAAACAGAAATTACTTGATTATGAGGGTAGATTGAAAGAACAGAAAATTAAGAAGTTTATTAGGGATACAAATGATTACCATGATAGTAGAGTCAAAAAACAATTTTCTTATAACACTTATAAAACATATGAGAGCACTGACAGCGATAGCAGGTATACTAGAGATGCACAAAAACCCAGTGATATTGAAAATGTGCATCATAATGACACAGAACAACCTAGTACATCAAGTGACATGCATAAAGAAGTGCGATATGACTTAAGAAATCAGGGTACCAGCAGAGAATCATATAGACAGGGGGAAGCATGGAGAGGGGGAAGGGGAAACAGAGGAGGTGGACAAGGTAGAAAAAACGTAAGATGTTATTTGACAGGGAGAGGGAGAGGGAGAATGACATAGACACCATACCCATTTTCAATTTAAGTAAGAGAATACTGACACCGGTAGAGATCAGGGTACTTAGTTTAGGTCTTTCATTTGCACCAACATAATCTTTGAATCTTTTTGACCTAGAAGTAGATTTACAGAGATTCTTTAGGAACCTTAGACTAAAGAATTTATTTGGTTCTGTGTCTGAAACAGTACAAGATACCGATCAACAACAATTGAGACAAACATTGCAAGTGAAATCTAAGTATAATCCACCTATTGGTAAAAATCATGGAATAGAGACATTTTGCCAAAATGTAGAAAAAGAGGTTATGGCTCTGTTTGGTAATAGGGAAGATTTAAAACCATCACATAGAAATTTAACAAAACTAGAGAATCAAGCACTTGAGAATATTAAGCAGGATAAAGAAATTGTAATTAAACAAGTAGATAAAGGGGGTTGGATTGTTATTCAGGATAAGTTACAATACAAATAAATGTGTCTCACGTTACTAAGTAATGGAGATAATTATGAATTATTACCACAACACCCCACCAATAGAATCCAAACAGAGATTAATAGCCTAATAGAAGAATACACAGCCAATGGGTGGATTCAGACATGGGAAGCTGATTTATTGTACTGTGAATTTCCCAGAATCCCTTCATTTTTTTGTATTCCCAAAATAGATAAAAACATTTCTAACCCACCAGGAAGATCGATTGTATCTTGGTATTACTTGATATTACTTACTTGGTATGAAAGAACAGAAGAAGGCCAGAGCCCATCGAGATTGTTCCCCACACTATGTGAGACATTATTTATCTATTATCCCTCAACCAAACATTTAATTTGTTTTTAAAGACAGTGGCACTAGTTGCCTCTACCAATTCTTGTGGCAAGGTGTTCCATACAATGGATGATCTTATTGGAAAAAAGTGTCCCCTTTTGCTGGTTTTATAAGTTTTTACTTCAAGCTATTTATTATGCAGTCTTGGAACATGCCTCCTTTTGGAGAGTGTTAGACCACATTTTTTCATTAGATCTGGTGAATTTATTAAATTAAAAACCATAAGCATATCACCTCTTAATCTTCTAGTTTGAAGGGAGAAGAGACCAGTAGCTTTTAATCTGTTCTGATAATCCAAGTTTGTTAATCTTGGAATCATTCTAGTTACTCTCCTTTGAACCTGTTCAAGAATTGCTATGTCTTTTTTTTGGTTTGGATTCCAGAAAGGGGAGCCATAATCTAGATATGGTCTAATGTATGCCCTATACAATGGAATAAGGCATTGTACAGTGCGATTAACAAAAGTGCATTTTATTTGCCTCAAAAGTCTGTTGGTCATGCAAGCAGTTCTAACACAGTGATCATTTGATGTAAGTTTATTATTGACATATATCCCTAAATCTTTTTCACAATTTGATGAGTGAAGTGGTAGTCTGTTTATATGATATATTGTTTTTGGATTATTTACACCGAAATGCAGTACAAAACATTTGTCTTGATTAAACTGCATATGATTTTCATTTGCCCAAAGTGTTAATTTTTCCAAATCCTTCTTTAATGCAGAAATATTTTCTTGATTATTAACCTGGAATTGGTTCCATTTTTGAACCTTTATCTAAATATATAAATTTCCATCTGCAGCCCTTAATTGAAAACACAAAATCATACATTAAAGATACTTCAGCTATGATAAGGCATTTACAGCAAATTTCAGAAATTGGTATTCCAGAGCAAAGTATTTTGGTTACTTTTAATGTGACAGATTTATACACTTTAATTCTCCATCAACAAGGAGTAGAGTGCATAGGACACATTTTGGATAGGAGACCTAGTAATTGCAAACTGAAAACTTTAATTTTACAAGAGATGGCACAGATGATTCTTAGTAAAAGCAATTTTGAATTTGATGGATGCTATTATCAGCAAAATAGAGGAACAGCTATGGGATCCACCATGGCACCAGCATATGCCAAATTCCTATATGGTCAATTTTGAAGAGACCTATATATACAATGCCCAGATAAACAAATATTATGACAAAATAGTTACTTGGGTATGCTACATAGATGATATTTTTATGATATGGACTGGCACCATCATGGAATTAAAAGTCTTTTATGAATAACTTAACCATAAAGGCAGACATTTGAAGTTAATTATGAACTATGACTTGCATAAAGTACCATATCTGGATCTACTTATTATTAATGAACATAATCATTTAGAGACATCACTTTTTAAGAAACCAACAGATAGGATTACTTTAATACACCATAAAAGTTTTCATGAACTAAAATTAAAGAATAGCATTCCCTATGCTCAACTTACCAGGGTAAAACAGAATTGTAGCAAGGTAGAGAACACAGTACAGGAAACACAACAAATGTTACATAAACTTAAAGCTAGAGGATATAAACAACATGTATTAAATCAAGCTGAAACAAGAATTAATTTAAAAAATAAGGATGAACTATTACAACCTAAAGAACCACAAGGAGACAGTCCACGGGTGGTATTTTCCACCAAATTTAATCACAAAATGGGTGATATAAGCAGGATTATTAATAAACATTGGCACCTAGTTCAAACTGACAATTAAAAGTACAGATATTGCAAAATAGGCCCATAGTGGTGTCCAAAAAAGTAAAAAATGTACAGGATAATTTGGTACATTCACAGTTTAAGACACAGGACATGGCTGGAAGCCAGCTTTTGCTGGGCTCATTTATGCCTGGAATGGTCTCTTGTGGCAGATGTAGTGTTTGCAACCACACAACTAAAAAACAGGTCTATGTCCACCCTCACATAAAAGAAAGATTTATAATTAAACAACATATCTCTTGTAACATAGAAGCTGTTATATATCTGATACAGTGTCCTTGTGATTTATCATACATTGGTCAAACAAGTAGAGAGTTACATTGTAGAATCCAAGAACATAAAGGAGATATTCAAAATCATGATGAAAACTCACTGGTTGCTAAACATTTCAATGAAGCATCGCACTCACTCACAAGCCTCACCTAGGTTTTGGGGTTTAGAAAAAGTATCTAGTTCCCCAGGGGAGGGAACATAGGAGAGGTTCTATTAAGAGCCAAAATAAGATGGATTTTTCATATGCACACATTAGATAGAAGCATAGGGATGAACATTGAAACCAATTGGCAAGCCTGTACTTAGAGAGAGATATGATACATTGGTGCATATGGGTAAGGACTCCTGAATGCAGATGGATTTCTATGATGGTGTCAAGTATGTCCTAAATAGATGGTATAGACATAGGTCGAACAATAGTTGAAACCTTGTAAAGTTCATATATGTACAATATTTTTGAATGGTTGACCTTTTGACCTCCAGCAATAAGATAATTGAAAGGCTGGTCATGGTGTATCAGTTAATGAAATATAATGTAGAAGTGCAATCTACTATGTAATATACTATCTAAAAATTCAGAAAATGTGGGTATAGATATGGTTGACCTTTTGACCTCCCTTTTTTATAGGATGGAAAATTAATCTATAAAGTGACTTTCATCAAGTTGTTAGCAATTTCATAAATATGTTATTTGATTGGATCCATTTGTTTATGTTTAAAATTAGAATTTGTTTTTTGATGGTTGACCGTTTGACCTCCTGTTACATAATAATTGACAAAATGGATATGGTGTGTAAAAAATGTAATACATTACATGAACTATAATAATTTGTATATATGATTGTTATTAGAGCTTTAAATTGGTATATTTAGTTGTTTTTTGACCTTCTATTATAGAAGGTTAACCATAGAATTAATAAAAAGATTTCAACCATGTTGCAATGATTTCATAACATATTGACCTAGTTGTAGTACAGTATAAAAGTCTTATAGAATGTGAAAAAGAAATATGTTTGGAAGGTTTGGCTTTTGACCTCCTGGTTATAAGTAAAAAGAAACATGGTTGACCTTTTGACCTCCCACTATAGTAATTTTATTGGATTACCTTTTTGACTCTTAACCACATAAATAGTTGATAATAAGGCCATGGTGTGCAATACTATCATGTACTCCATGGACTGGAATATAACATCAAGTTTAAAATCCTTGAATGTGACATTTGGCAAAATGTGACCTCTTTCACCTCCCATTAAGGAAGGTTAATACTATATATTCATAAAGAGAATCCAACCATGTCATTATGTCATATTATATAAACTGATTCAATCTGTAAACTTCAAAGGATAACAAGTTTTGAAAATAGAGTAGTTTGAAAGGTTGACTCCAGCTTCATAATTTAACTACATTTAAATATTAGGATGTAATATATCTCCTTGTTCATAATCCTCATTGTTTCCCCTCACTATAGTAGGTTGAATGTGTAATAGTTTCTTTTTCTCTCCTATGTGTCATTTTAAATGGCTTCTTCATATTTTCATAGCTTAAGTTTATTTGTTAGTTTTGTATGCTTAATGTTAATAATATAGTTTGTAATGAATAAATGTTGAATATGTAAGAGTCACTAGTGGCAGTCTAAAAGTGCCCATTTTGCTTTAAATACATGACTCCAGGTTGGAGCCAGCTATAGACTGCTTAGTCAGTCTGTTCACGCATGCACGGTAGCGCGATCGTGACATCATCACGTTGTGATGTCCTATCATGGGATTAGAGCAAAATGGGCACAGGAGGATATAGAAGCACTCCCAGAGCTGTTACAAACACATGCAGTCATTTTTGAAGGTGCAGAGACATGCAATTGGCCAAAAGTATTTCTGTTCAGATACTTAGCAAGTATAGAAAAACAGTTTATTTGTTAAAAGTTGGTAAAAGCTATCTATATTTATTTAGAGAAGTTTGAAAACCCTGCTCATTATACCCTTTTTTTACAGAAATTATTTGAAAGCTTTAGAGCACCAGTAACCTTGAATTTAACAGCATCATTTGGCAAGGTAAGATGAGTGCTTTTGTTATAAAAGAGCACAGTTTTTTTTAACAGTGAGCAACAATTAACTGCCAGAGTGTCTTTTCACTTATTGTATGTATCTTTACAGATTTTTTGAATGTTTATGCTGAGAGCAGAAATGGATTAAATACACATATTTAATTACGGTAACAACAGTCAGCATTTCTACTCTGGTATGAGGACTTGCTAAATTTATGAAGTTACCTTGTAAGCATGTTATAAGTAAATATAAAAAATGTATTGAATAATATTTTGTCATAACTATTTGCAGATATAACAAAGAATACAGAGATTGTATATATCCCGTGAACAAGCCCATTTCATGGGTGAAACGTAGGGGAATCAAGAATAAATAAAAATAAGACATTATACAACACAGAAATCTTATTTGAATTTTTAGAGGGCCCCCCTATCCATTTTCTTTCTGTCACTCAACCAGTTTCTGACCCAGATTACCACCCGTGGGCTTATGCCCAGGCTGCCCAAATTATTTACATGTGGGAGGATGTCAAAGGCCTTGTTGAAATCTAGGTAGGCCACTTCCACTGTCCCTCCCTGATTTGCCTCCTTGGTCACCCAGACAAAGAAATCTTTTCCTAACTGCATTAGGCAAATAATCTGAATCTCTCACTCTCATCATGTATTCAGCAACAGTATATTGCAGGATTTATCTAGTGTATTTTTTATTTAATAATCAAAATGAAAACATGGTTGCCATAAATATGGGATCACAATAAGACAAGCTTTACAAAAATCAGCAGTAACCCACATCACATTTAACAGACTTAAAGGGATGACTGGTAACTGTTTTATTATAAAACATGTATTCTTTGTCATGTGAACACAAATGGCCATTGCTAAGTTCCTGTACTAACAAAAAAAGGCATGCTTTAGTTTCCCTGGACAATTTAATGCTGCTTTCTCAAGGCACACTTTACTGACAGCTTCTCTGTAGTCCACATGCCTCAGCAAAAATATGGAACCAAAATTTAAAACATGACTTACAGTTTAAGTGCAGTGCTCCTTTAGGATGAGCAACTGGTACAGTTTTGGGTTTTTTTGTAATTAACTGAGCCCCAAACTAGGCTCCATATTCCAGTAAATACATAGTAAAAACTGGGGAAAGCAGGATCCCACTGAAAAAAAGATAGCATCTGAGCTGTGTTAGCCTAACTAAATGCAATAAAAAATGTGTTAAAATAGGACCCCATTGGAGGGATATTGCATTTCAGCAGGGTTATCCTGGGTAAATGTACTGCAAAACTGTGTAAAAAAAACATAATCCTACAGCAGAACCCCACTGAAAGGAGCTGTTTCATCTAAAATGATCTGTCCTAGAAAAATACATTATTAAACCAGGACACAGTAAAATCGAGATGTTGCATTTTACCTCTACTATACCAACTAACTGCAGTATAAAACTGTATAAAATCATGGAGCCATTGCAAATTACATATTACATCACATCTGTTCTATCTTAGGTTAATATATAGTAAACTATATACAAGCAGGACCTTGTACATCAGCAATGCAAGTCACAAACATTCAGCATTGACAAATACTTGTTTTCACAGCTGTTTCTGTGACTGTCAAATAGTATGCATTGTTTCATGAAGTTGCCTAAAGTGAGCAGGGCAAGAGTTTCATGATTTCATGATTCTTCTAAAGTAAAAGGCTATCTTTGGACGTACTTGGATGATTTATTGAGGTTTAACAGGAGGTTGTCAATTTGTTTACTACCCTTTTGGCTCAGCAGAGTAATTGCAATGGTATCTCCTTTTGTATGGCTTGCTAAGTCTCTGATGAAAGTGTGTGCATGTGCGTGTGTGTGTGTTTGAAAAGTCACTGTTTACTTTTGATGAATGTCAGTCAGAGTGTGTGTGTGTGTGTGAGCTTGAAATGTCTCTGTTTACTTTTGATGCTCTTTTAAAAGGGGCTTGTGTTTTTCTTGGTGACATCTCCCACTCCACACCCAGCTCAAACAGCAGATCTGTTGAATGCAGAGGAATTCCCCTCCCTCCTAGTGACACACAGTTTGCAGGAGATGAGGGGGGAGAAAACAGTTTCGTTAATGCAGAAAACAGGGACTTGATTTCATTCCTCTCCTGTGTAACAAGAAAGGCATGCTGCATTAGCAATTCAGACCTCTTTTTCTGATGACAGCAATACTTCTGCATGACTCCACCCATGCAGCCATAAAAAGGACAGGGACAGGCTAAAGTCGGTACAACACAGGGTGACCAAGATGATTCAGGGCCAGGAAGGCAGATCCTATGAGAATCAGGTAAAAGCACTGAACATGTATTCACTCAAAACCTGAAAGGGGAGATATGAATGAGCCCTTCAAGTTCCTGAAAGGAATAAACAAGGTGAACTGAATGGAGCTATTTTCCAGGAATGGAAAAGCTAGGCCATGAGGTCAAGAGTGGAGGTTAATGGGGAAAGATTTAAAAAGGATGTGGGGAAGCATTATTTTACAGAAAGTGTGGTTGAGCCTTGAAATGGTGTGCCAGCAGAAGTTGTTGGTGTCTGAACCATAAATGGTTTCAAACATGGCTGGGATAGAGCTAAGGGTATGATACTTAATGTAGTTAGCAGGATAAGGAGGACAAAAGGGGGAACAGGGTAAGTGTAAACTCTACAAGGACAATAGGTCCCAAAGTATGATAAGATAATATGGGAAGAGTAGATGGACTGTCAGGATTTTTTTGTGATCTTTGTCTCTGTTTCTATGTTTCTAATAACACAGAATGTTTTGGACCACGGCCTGAAAATATTTCTGTTACAGTATCAATGCATCCACACAGGCCCAGTTATGGAAAACTCATCAGACAAAATATTAGGCCAGGTAGTAATGTGGACAGCATGGCAGAGGAAAGGGGTCTGGCTCATAAGGGATGTCTGTGAAGAGGAAATTTTTTTTTATTTTAAATTTGTTAACCAGGTAAAACCTGAGGGCATCAGATGCCCATTTTCATTTGTGACCAAGAAAATACAATAAAACAGTTACAATGTACTAAATTCTCATTAGTCAAAACATGAGCATTTAGAAGGATTAAGACAATGTTGTTATAAACATTTCTTTTAATAGACATACAAAGAAGAAATAAATACAGTGGTCCCTTGCTATAACAGACACTTTGGCAGTCATCTGCTGCATTTGTTATAGAGGTGTGTTCATTATATTGAGGGACCCTGTTTGTGTATATTGTGTATATAGGTTTGGCAGTGCAGCATCCCTACTGTATTGTAAGCAGTAACCCAAGAAAAGTTCACAGTGTGTGTGCTCACATTAAACTTTAAGTTTTCAGTTTTTTAAAAAAATACTGTGCTTTATAACTTAGACTTAATGCTAGTCACTGCAATTTGCAACATGTATTTTGCACTGCTTTACTGCACTGACGTTTTCATTGCACAGTTTGAAGAAAGAGTTTATCCGTGACTGCTTAGTTTTGTTTCAGTTTAGGTAAGTGCAGTAGGAGGTCAGGTTATGAAGCTGCAGACCTTTAGTGGGGTCAACCTTCTGTGTCTGTAGCCATTCCAGTCCTGTCTGTAAGCTGCTGATGCCTTGGTTATAGCTGGGGACCATTAGGTCTGCTGTTTTGTCAGACTCTTCACCAGACTCCTCCTCTGGACTTGCATAATTGATTACAGTGCAGATGATATCACTGTCAGTCATATGTTCAGTGGTTTGAATGGCATAATCCACTGACAGCCATTCATCTACATTCTTAGCTAGTTCTTTTGTGCCATCCTCAATGATGTTCAGCTCAGTGGCAACCATGGCAATTTGATCAATGTTACTCTGGTTTGTTATCTTTAGTAAGGCATAGCAGTCCTTGGAATGTTGGTCTCAGTGTGGTGCTCTAGCAGTGAGCCACAGTAGCCTCTGAAACAGTGGCCCATGCTTCCCCCGCTAGTGGCCACATTTTGTAGGTTTAGTTGTTTCAAGAACTCAGTCACTTTGGTTCTCTTTGCTGCAAACAGATCACTAAGCAACTGCTTGCAAAAATGTTTCTTAAAAGTTGCAATTATGCCACCATCCATGGGCTGTATCCTGGATGCTGTAGTCTTTGGCAGAAAAAGTGCATAGATGGATTCATCCCTTGACTTTAGCTCTCCTTCAAGCACATGGGCAGGACACTGAACAAGGAGAAGCAGGGCTCTGTTGGGCAGTTTCTTTTGCCTCAGGTGTACTCTGACAGAGGCACAAAGGTTTCCATAAACTAGCAATTAAATATTGGTCCTGTCATCCAAGATTTGCAACTTTGGTCACAGGTGACAGATAGAGAGGACAGCTGGCGTGTTGAAAGCACCTGGGCTTTACAAACTTGCCGATACACAAGCACTGCACTTTGTGAGACCCAGTAGCATTAGTGCAGAACAGCAAAGTGACTTGGACTTTAGTGGCTTTGAAGCCTTTTGAGGCATTCTCTTCTGTCTTGCTTGCAATGGTAATGTCAGGGAGGCATCTCCAGAACATGCCTGTCTTGTGGGCATTGCAGACCTGTTCTGGCAGGAAACCATCCTTGGCAAGAATGGCTGTCATTCTGGGGATGAATTTGGCTGCAGCAATGTCATCACAGGATCTTTGCTCCCCTGTGATGCACACTCAGTGGATGCCGTGACAGTGTTGGAACATCCACAACCAGCCAGAGGAGGATTTAAATTTGATGTCAAGACCGTGGATCTTCTTGGCAAACTGCTCCTCCTTTTCCTTCACAATACAGCCAGACACAGGTTTGCCTACTGCTGTGAGAACCACAGTTGTGTTGCCAAATCTATTTCACCCTCATCGGACCTTCTAAGTTTCTTTCTTGACAGACCACTTTCCCAGCACACTCATTGGCAAACCTTCCTGTTTTTTCCAAATGCTTATGGTGAAATTAAAAAAGCAGATTTTCAAAGATACTTTTGCCAGCTAGGCTCTCACCTCCCTTCAGTCTGTCCAAGTCAGCAAGCTTGATCTCCACAGTATACCCAGAAGGCTTCATTACAGCAGCTGTGACACAGTGAGTAAGCAGTGAGCAAGTTTTACTGAAAGCTGCATGGCCCATGTATTTATTACTTTGAATCACCCAATTAAGTTTATTACAGTATCAATTAAGCTAATTTACAAACATACAGGATAAGAAATGGAATTGGGGGATGGCAGAGGTGAGACAGCTGTCAGAATAAAATTGACAAGCTCACATTGCATCAGCTGTTCACATCAATATCAGTCTGACAGTTGGGAGCCAAGAACCACATTCATTGTATGTGGACATTTGCTATAGGGAGGTTCACTGTAGTAAGGGACCACTGTAGAAAAGAGTCAGCCAATTCATTTCACAACTTAATAACATGATCCAACCAAAATCTCCATCCTAGAAAAGTCCTGCAAAAGAGAGACACAGAAATGAAGGAATATAGAACGAGCCAGCAGAATAAGGTATTGTGATCTATTGAGTCTCTTTGATGTGTAGAGGTTTCCTTTATAGGTCTAAGATTCTCTCCCCCCATACCCCCTTTATCATCCCCTTGTGTTTGTCAACCCTCCTTGAAGCTCATCACTGAGTCTGCATTTAGCATTTCCTCTAGCAACATGTTGCATCCTTCCACTACCCTCTTCAGTAGAAGCACTCTGGATAGTGGGGTTGACACCAGTCCATTTACAGAAGAAAGAGTACTGAAAGAACTCCTAAAACTCAAGATGGACAAAGCAATGGGGCCTGACGGGATTCACTCTAGAATCCTAAAAGAGCTAAGGGAGGACCTAGTGACACCACTAACCACACTTTTTAACAAATCATGAGAAGATGGGGTGGTACCTGAGGACTGGAGGAGGGCAGATGTGATTCCCCTTCACAAAAGTGGGAGCAAGGCAGAAGCAGGAAACTACAGACCTGTTAGTTTGACCTCAGTGGTGGGGAAAATGATGGAATCACTTCTGAAAGAAAGAATTGTTGAGTACCTAGAGGCCAGCAGGGCACAGGACCCAAAGCAGCATGGATTCACAGCAGGAAGGTCATGTCAGATGAATCTAATCGATTTCTTTGACTGGGTGACCAAAGTAATAGACCAGGGAGGGGCTGTGGATATGGCCTACCTAGACTTTAGCAAGGCATTTGACACAGTCCTGCACAAAAGATTAATAATGAAGTTAGCCAGCCTGGAGTGGGTCCCAGGGTGGTAGCCTGGGTAGCAAACTGGCTGCACAACAGGACACAGAAGGTAATAGTGAATGGAACACATTCTGAAGAAAGGGGGGTTACTAGTGGAGTGCCTCAGGGCTCAGTACTGGGTTCAGTCCTCTTTAACGTCTTTATAGGTGGCATTGCAGAGGGTCTGGAAGGAAAGGTATACCTCTTTGTGGATGACACAAAGATCTGTAACAGAGTTGATACACAAGGAGGGGGTAGAAAGGATGAGAAGGGACTTGGCAAGGTTGGAGGAATGGTCAGACATATGGCAACTTAGATTCAATGCAAAGAAGTGCAAAGTAATGCACCTGGGAAATAAAAATCCAGGAGAAGAGTACACAATAGCAGGGGAAGTACTAACGACAACAATAATGGAAATGGATCTGAGTGTAGTCATATCAGATGACCTAATGGTGGGTAAGCAATGTGAGAAGTCAGTAAGGAGAGCCAGGGGGATACTGGGATGCATAGAGAGGGGCATCACAAGTAGAAAAAGGGAAGTGGTTATCCCTCTATACAGACAGTTGGTGAGACCCCATCTGGAGTATTGCGTGCAGTTTTGGAGACCTCATCTACGCAAGGACATAGACAGGATGGAAGCAGTCCAGAGGAGGGCAACTAAAATGGTGCAGGGTCTACATCAGAAACCATATGAAGAGAGGCTGAGAGAGCTTAATATGTATACCCTTGATGAAGGGAGGGACAGGGGGACATGATAGAAACTTTTAAGTACCTCAAGGGAATCAACAAAGTCCAGGAGGGTAGCATCTTTCAGAAAAAGAGATGTGTAAGAACAAGGAGGCACAATTTAAAGTTAGAGGGGGGACAGCTCAGGAGTAATGTGAGGAAATTCTTTTTCACGGAGAGAGTGGTGGACGCATGGAACCACCTTCCTGGAGAGGTTGTGGGTCTAAAATAGTGGGGGAATTCAAACATGCATGGGACAGACATAAGGCAATTATAGTGGGGGGTTGCAGGAAGTAGGCTGTTGGTTAACTAGAATTTGCAGCTTATCCAATTGGTAGGGAAATGGGCAGACTGGGTGGGCCAAATGGTCCTTATCTGCTGTCAAAGTCTTTGTTTCTATGTTTCTATGTTTCATGAGGTAATATTCCCTACTGTCCCTTTAGAACCCCCCCCACACCCGCTTACTGCTATTTCCTCAGGTACATGTAATCTTGCTGGGTATGTGCAACTCACTGGATTCCACTTTGTTGATATCATCCATCTATTTAAAGATTTCAGTCATGTCCCCCCTTTCCCTTCTTGTCTCCAGTGAATACATATTCAATGGCCTACGCAGCCAGTATAGTGTTATGTTTGTGCAACTGTGTTAGTTTGGTTTTGGCCATTCGCACTCTCTATTCCAGAGTAATTACCACCCTGTAGGGATACCAAAGGCAATGAATCCTCAAAGAGGGTTCCACCCCTAGAGGTGCCACAGGATGATTCCCATGGCTAAAGGTACCTTAGGAAGGATCCCAAGGAGAGAAGCGCTGCTGCTGGAGGAGGAAGGAAGGATGGTGGGGCAAAGAAAAAGTGCTTCAGAAGGAGGCTGAAAGGAACTGCTTATATAGCTCAGGAAGTGGGAGTGGCTGGCTGCTTGTCCACTGAACTCTAGGCAAGCCTTCAAATTCAATGGCCTACACAGCCAGTATAGTGTTATGCTTGTGCAACTGTGTTAGTTTGGATTTGGCCATTCGCACTCTCTATTCCAGAGGAATTACTACCCTGTAGGGGTACCAAAGGCAAGGAACCCTTAAAGAGGGTTTCACCCCTAGAGGTGCCAAGGGATGATTCCCGTGGCTAGGGGTAGCTTAGGGTGGATCCCCAAAAAGAAATGTAGTACAAAGCATAACCCCAAAAGAATGATGTAGCATGAAGAATATGAGTAACCAGTAACTGTGATGTAGTAGTAGATAAGCATCAGGCAGTTTGATAATGTAATGAGATGCTCAGGTTGATAATGTAATGAAATGCCCAGGTTTGTGTGGCATGATTCTGAGGTTTTGCACTGAGAATAAGGGGATCCTCTTAGGAGAGAGGAAATGGCAGGGACACCATCCACCTCTGTCCAACAGCGGAACCTACCTAAAGAAACTCGGGAACACTACTATGCTAACTAACAGTTATGACCTGAGGCCATGGAGGAGAGAAAAAAACCCTATGAGGAGGAAATCTCTGGGGATCCAAGGCCTAGGTCGCCTTGCCTCCAGGTTTGGGATAGCTTATTTAGTGATGATTCTGCAGCTGCAATTTGGAAAACCCAATTAAAGGGAGGTGGGAAATATTCCAATTTGGAGGAAGGCTCTCACTCAAACCCTCTAGCGGGAGTGCAGTGGAAAGTTGTGAGTAAACTCTGCAACATGATAGGCAACCAAAGAGGGAGGAGGAGAGCAACAACTGCTGAGGCACTCACCTGGCCAACTCACCCTACACTCAAACCAGGTGAACCAGAGGCAGTCATGGGGAGAATAGCTTTGAAGGGTGCCTCCAAACCTGCTCTGGCAGCTAAAGAGGCCCCGTGAGTGCCCCACCCTGTCAAGCTGAGTCTTAACTTCTACAACTTGAGGTGTCATCAGTACGGTTGATGACTGAAGGTCCACCTGGAGCGAGGACATTCCCAGCTGCAGCCGACATCCCAGAGGCTGAAGCCAAGGGGATGGTGCAATTCTGCTGACAGGTGAGAAGGACCCCACACCAAGCTTCGCATATTCAAGCTGCAGACTCATGGTGCAGAATGAGACCATTAGCTGCTGGGAGGCCTTCATCAGAGAGGTATGGCTGGCATGCCTCAGATACTGATAGGGAGCTTAAAAATTGGTGAGCAGCTGAATAAGCATTGGTGTGCTGAGACCTCACAAAGGTCGAATGCAGAACTGAGTGCAGCAGACATCTCAGAGGCTGAAGCTGAGGGGATGGCTGTAGACATGAATCAATGATTGCGTAAGCAAGAGTGGACCTGCACGTAGGTCTGCATAATGAAATTACAATGAAACAGCACTGTAAATAGTGGGGGCAAGCCAGCCAGCCAGCCATCTAAAAAACCAATAAGGTGACATACTCTGAGGATTTGCCAGTGGTGGAGACAAGATTTTTTAACTAATTTACAGCATCAGCATTTGCTTTAGCTGACCTCAGAGTATAACAGGGTGTATAAAACTAGAAGCAGCATCTGTATTTAGTACACTGAGTTGTAAACTGTGATAAACATAAAATAAAGGAGGCACAATGTTTGAAAAGCAGCTGTCACTAGGCAGTGCAAGGAAACTGCAGCAATAAGGCAGAGAAAGAGTTGAGAGCACATGACTGAGCTACAGAGCTAGGGGTCAGAGTGAGTTGTAGCTATGCATTGTGCACTGCTGTGTGCCGCTGTGCGCTGTATGCTCAGCACTATTGTGCACCGCTGTGCACTGTATGCTGTGCACTGCTGTGTGCCACTGTGCGCCGCTGTGTGCTGCTGTGCGCTGTACGCTGTGTGCCACTGTGTGCTGCTGTGCACTGCAGTGCACTGGGTGCTGTGTGTGCTATGGGCAGCAGAGACAGGATTAAACTAAGGTACAGCATCAGCAGTATCCACAGGTGACTGCAGAGGATAGCAGGTGTAGAAACAGAGAAGCAACATCTGCATTGAGTATACTTATTTGTAAAACTGCAATAAACATAAAATAAAGGAGGCACAGTGCTCTGAAGACAGCTGACACTAGGCATTGCAATGAAACTGCTGCAATGAGGTAAGTCGAATGAGTTGAGAGTATGATTGAGCTGCATAGCTAGGGCTCAGAGTAAGCCTGAGTTAGGTGAAAACAATTGAGTATGCAACATGGAAGCAGCCATGGTTGAGCTGAAACACACAGATAATGGTTGCAGTTGCATTGCAAGTAATTTGAGAGTTGTGAGTAATTGAAAGCAATAGTATGAGCTCTGGAGTAGCAGTATGCTAGTAGCTTAGAAACAACCCCCAAAAGACAAAAGCAAAATACAGAAACACGGAGAACAGAGAACAAGGCCCAAAACAAAAAAAATACACAAACAGAAAACAAGGAGAAAGACAGAATAAAGCATGCTGCCAGAGGCAAATACAAACTAGAAGCAGGAGAACAAATGCAGAGTCCAGCAGAGACAAACAGAAGCAGCCGTTGGGGGGGAGGGGCAAGCCACAGGGTAGGCCCCAGCTAGGTGCAGAGGACAAACAGACAGAGCCTCTGGCTTGCAAAGAAAAAGTTCTTCGGAAGGAGGCTGAAAGGAACTGCTTATATAGCTCAGGAAGTGGGAGAGGCTGGCTGCTTGTCCACTGAACTCCAGGCAAGCCTTCCAGTTCAGGGTCTCCAGCCTATGCTCATTTGTGTTCCCTTCCTGACCCAGTATCATTCTTGTTCCTTCCTCTGCATTGTCTCCAATCTCCTTCTTCAAGTAGGAGTCCTCAACTGGATGCAATACTCTAGATGTGTGTGAACCAAGGATCTATACAGGGCAGTGTGATCTCCTTCCACTTGTTACTGATCCCCCTGATTATACATCCCAGCATTCTGTTTGCTTTACCTACTGCTTTACTGCACTGTGCAGCTTGCTTGCATGAGCCTGTGATCACTACCCCAAGTCCTTCTCCTCCTCCAATTTCATATCAGTGATCCCCCCAGCTAAAACTCTGTCCTTGAATTCTTTCTCCCATTGTGCATGATCTTGCATTTCTTTGTAGTGAAACCCAGCTGCCAAAATCTGAACAACCTCTCCAGCTTTTCCAAATTCTTCCTCAATTTCCGAACCCCTCTTCACGATCAACCCTGCCACAAAGCTTGGTGTCAATTGTATGAAAGCAGATCTTGTCATTTGATGACCTCTTTGCTATCACTAATAAATGCATTGAAATGCACTGGCCCAAGCACCAAGCCCTGCAGAACCCTACTTGTGACATTCCTCATTCCTGAGCACTCCACATTAAAAGCTAACCTCTGTGTACTTCTCTCCCACCAATTTTCCACCCATTTCATCATTCTGACCCCCTCTCCAGGTCTCAGCTTCTTTATTAGCCTCATGTGGGGTACAGAGTTGAAGGTCTTGCTGAAATCCAGGTATAGTAAATCTACTGCTTGCCCCTTATCAATGACCTTTGTGACCCAGTCAAGGAAGTCTATCAAACTGGTTTGACATGAACTTCCCAACACAAACCCATGCTGTCTATTGTCCTGAAAACCATTTGCTTTGAGAAACTCCACCAAGCATTCCTTCAAAATGGTTTCAATAAGCATGTCTACTATGGAGGTCAAGCTGACTGTCCAGTAGTTCCCATGCTCATCCCTGGTCCAGCTTTTGTAGAAGATGACCTCATCTGCTGTTCTCTAATCCTTGAGTACCTCTCTGGTTTACAGAAAATCATTGAAAAAAATCAGCCGGAAGCACTGCCAGCACCCATGCCATCTCCCATAACACCCTGTGGTAAACCTTGTGCAGTCCTTCAGAGTTGTCCACCTTCAAGGCTGGTAGCCAGTAGCTCTTTTAGGACCATCTCTATAGTAATGTAATCTGCACATTTTATTGCTGCTTGGTGTCTTGAAGATTGTTCTTTAATATTTTCCACTTTTCTTCCACTCTTTCTACCCCAATGAGTTACTCTTGATATGACTCTTTTTTTTTTTTTCTTATAGTCTTGAAATCTACTGTTCAGAAGTCAAGCACCTGAATTTTGGGATTCACATGCTCCTTCCTGAATTCAAGCCTAAATCAGACTGTAAGGTGGCCACTGTTACTTAAGGGCTCAGAAAAGCTGAAGTCCCTAATGTAATCTCAGACAGCACCAGACAAGTTATACTACAGATACACCAGTTGAATCTGCTCTCCATGTGGTTGTACCTCCCACACCCACACTCTCTCTCTATCTGTAACATAACGAAGAGTTGATCCAGTTCCACCACACCAAGTCTAAAATGTATCAAAAGTATCAAATATATGATGACTAGGTCTCTCTGCTTGCAACTGTGTCTAAACTTTTGCGCTCTTTGGCCTGTATCTTATTTTACATGTTAGATGAGTCTAATTGATTTCTTTCACTGTGTGACCAAAGTAGTAGACTAGGGAGGGGCTGTGGACATGGCCTACCTAGACTTTAGCAAGGCATTTGACACAGTCTCACACAAAAGATTAATAGTCAAATTAACCAGCCTGGGAGTGGGTCCCAGGGTGGTAGCCTAGGTAAAACATTAGCTGGACAACAGGACACAGAAGGTAATTGTAAATGGAGTCCACTCTGAAGAAAGAGTGGTTACTAGTGGTTTACCGCTGGGTTCAGTACTGGGTCCAGTCCTTTTTAATGTCTTTATAAGTGACATTGCAGAGAGACTGGAAGGAAAAGTATGCCTCTTTGCAGATGACACAAAAATCTGCAACAGGGTTGATACACAAGGAGGCATGAAAAGGATGAGAAGGGACTTGGCAAGGTTGGAGGAATGGTCAGAAGTATGGCAGCTAGGATTCAATGCAAATAAGTGCAAAATAATGCACCTGGGAAACAAAAACCCAGGGGAAGATTACACAATGGGGGAGGTAGTAACAAAAAAAAAAGGAAAAGGGACCTGGGGGTAATCATATCAGATGACCTTAAGGTTAGCAAGCAGTGTGAGAAGGCAGTAGGGAGAGCTGGGGGTATACTGGGATGCATAGGGAGAGGCATCACCAGCATAAAACAGGAAGTTGTTATCTCTCTGTACAGACAGTTGGTGAGACCCCATCTGGAGTACTGCGTCCAGTTCTGGAGACCCCATTTCTGCAAGGACAGGATAGAGGCAGTCCAGAGGAGGGCAACTAGAATGGTGCAGGGTCTGAAACAGAAGCCATATGAGGAGAGACTAAAAGAGCTTAATATGTATACCCTTGAGAAAAGGAGGGAGAGAGGGGACATGATAGAAATGTTTAAGTACCTCAGTGGAATCAACGAAGTCCAAGAGGGTAGCATCTTTCAGAAAAAGAGACATGCTAGAACAAGAGGACACAATTTAAAGATAGAGGGGGTGGTTCAGGGGCAATGTGAGGAAGTATTTTTTCACAGAGAGGGTAGTGGATGCATGGAACAGCCTTCCTGAGGAGGTTGTGGGATCTAAAACTGTAGGAGAATTCAAGAATACATGGGACAGACATAAGGCAATTCTTGTTGGGGGTAGGAAGAAATAGGCTGTTGGTTAACTAGGATCTGCGGCTTATCCTGTAGGTAGGGAAATGGGCAGACTAGGTGGGCCAAGCGGTCCTTATCTGCCTTCAAAGTCTATGTTTCTATGTTTACCTGTGTATATACTAATATATGACCCTTTTGTCTATATCAAGTGTCATTGTTGTCCCCCTGTATATATTAAGTTATTGCCCTTGGTCATGTATCTTTTAACTCATGTTAACTGTTCGAAAACTGGACATTGGTGAAAACAGGCAGTTTTGCTCACATACCTTTCCAGTATGAAATAAATAAACTTAAAACTTGAAACAGACCAGGATGGCCTATTACCTAATCAGTTCTCTGACCCACTGCACCATGAAGCTGTCCTGGAATGCCTCCAGGACAAATGAACATCTTTTGCTGCTGATTACTGGGATGCTCCAATCGACTGTAAATCTGACAGATTGTAGTCCCTCATGATTACCACTTCACCCTTTTTCAGAACTTGCCTGGTCTCTCCCTTAAGGTCCTTATTCAATTTCTCACTCATTTGCTAGTCTATAGATCACCTGCAACCCACCCTCTTGCCTGCTTTGAACTCAGGGCCCCTAGTGTCTCAGTCCTAGCACCCCCCAATTCCTCCAGCAGTAACTTGAACCCCACTCTGGTTTAAAGCAAAACTTCACCACCCCCACCCTTTCTTCCCACTCTATCCCTTCTGTAGATGGTATTTCCAAGGATGCTGTTTTGTTTGCTTTCTTTATTTTAAATCTGGAAAAGTTCATGAGCCAAAAACTCATTTATAGATCCAGTACAACACGGACATACAACAGTAATATAGTTCAGAATAATACACGGCATACAATACATCATTAATAAATATACATTCTTCAGAAATATACATCATCAAAACAATGTTCAGGTTCCAGTCATGGTTCAGGATGCCAGATCTCTGTAACCACCACCAAGTCCAATTGGCACTCTGCTATTAGGGCTTGGAGGTCCACCATTATGTTTCCCAGGCTCTATGGTATTGATGCATACAACTTTCCATGATGCCTATTGACTCCCTGCCCCTAAGTTGATCCTGTGGGCTACTTGGTGATGCATTGCTGTGTTACACTTCAGGTTCCTCACCCCTTGCCTGCCTCCTTGCCTTTCCACCCCTTCCCCGTTACATCCTATCCCATCTCTGACTTACACCTTGTCCATTTTTTTTACATCTTTACAGTTTCCTGCTCTTTCCCCATGTGTTGCCTCCCCCTCCCTTATTTCACCTTCGAGACGGGGACCATTGACCCCCTCGATTAGAAGACTGTTGGCCTGCTTCTGTTTTGAAGCCCTCATATTCAGTTTACATTTAAGTTGATTTAGCTGGTCACACCCCAAAATCTTTTGTTCCTCCCCTGCTGAGATGCTAACTATCTGCTGAAAACAGGGTTTTCTCCAACTTCTACTTCTGCATGCAGGCCTACCCCAGAGGGGGGTGTTAGGGCCATTTGCTATTTTCTCTTACTCGTAGCTCTGCTTTTCATCTACCCCATTTCTGTGCAGAGGCTTGCCCCACATAGGGTGTTGTGGCCATTTGGTATTTTCCCTTACCCCTTGCTCTCCTTTTCCTCTACTCCTAGCTCTGCACACAGGCCTACCCCAGATAGGGTGTTTTGGCGATCTGTTTTTTCCCTTCTCCTAACTCTGCACACAGGAGTAATCCACCTAGGGTGCAGTGGTAATTTGCTATGTTTCCCACTCCAGCGTTGCATTTCACTGCCCTTAGCCCTCTACACTGGCCTACCCCAGACAGGATGTTGTGGTCATTCAAAAGTACCGCCTTTACCCAGACCTGACCTCTGCATCCTTCTTCTGTCTTTGTGTGTTTGGGTTTGACTCTGTTCTCAGATCCCACATCCTTATTAGAGGGGTCTTGGCCTTCAGGGACTTAATTAATAGACTGCCACCATGCTATAGGGTGGCTATAATCATGTGACACACCCACCTACCCACCCACCCACCCACAATTGCACAACATATGGACACCTTCCTCCCTCTCCCAACTTACAATGAACAGTGTTCTCCTGTCTTTTTGTGTTTGGGTTGTATTTTGTTCTCAGCTCCCAACCCCTAACTTACTGGCACAGTTCCCTGTGGACTGGCAGCCTAACCTGTGAAAGAAACATAGAAACATAGAATTTGATGGCAGATAAGGACCGCTTGGCCCACCCAGTCTGCCCATTTCCCTACCTAATGGATAAGCTGCAGATCCTAGTTAACCAGCAGTCTACTTCTTCCTACCCCCACCCCCTATAATTGCCTTATGACTGTCCCATGCATGCTTGAATTCCACCACTGTTTTTGACTCCACAACCTCCTCAGGAAGGCCGTTCCATGCATACAACCTCTCTGTGAAAAATGCTTCCTTAAATTACCTCTGAGCTGCCCCTCTATCTTCAAATTGTGCCCCTTGTTCTTTCCTCTTTTTTGAAGATTCTACCCTCTTGGACTTTGTTGATTCCCTTAAGGTACTTGAAAGTTTCTATCATGTCCCCTCTCCTTCCTTTCCTCGAGGCTATACATATTAAGCTCCTTAAGTCTCTCTTCATATGTCTTCGGTGCAGACCCTGCACCATTTTGCTTCCTCCTCTGGACAGCTTCCATCCTATGTCTTTAGGAGACTGGGTCTCCAGAACTGCCGAGTACTCAGATGGGGTCTCACCAGCTGTCTGTACAGAGGGATAATAACTTCCTGTTTTCTACTGGTGTTGCCTCTCCCTATGCATCCCAGTATCCCCCCAGCCCTCCTTGCTGCCCTCTCACATTGCTTGCCCACCTTTAGGTCATCTGATATGACTATCCCCAGGTCCCTTTCCATTTTTGTTGTTGTTAGTATCTCACCCCCATTGTGTCTTTCAGAAGTCTTGCAGAAGGCCCTATTCAGACACCAGACTCCTGTTTTGTGGCACTCATGCTTTGTGGTTGCTTATATGAGGGGTTCTGGCCTTCAGAGACTGAATTAATAGACTACCACCATGCTACTGGGTGACTATAGTAACACGTTCCACCCACCCACAATGGCGCCACATACAGACACCTTCCTCATTTCCCATCTTACAATGCACCATGCTCTCTCCCCCTCACTTCCCATCAACCACACTTTAGTCTAGCTTTATCAAGCTAAAAAATAAATAAAAATACTGTGTTTCTGGTTCTGCTGGGGAGAAAAACAATTTCAGAACACTCAGGCAGCCTATATTATATTATATTGCATTGTACCGTACTGCACTGCACTTCTAATACTTGTTCCTTTAATTCCCCTTACTACTGTACCTCAGCTGGTCAGTATACCTTTTCTGAATGGCTGCCTTTTCTCTGGAGCTCTCTCTTTTCTTCTCTTAGTGTTTTTTCCCCCTTACCTTATCTTGAACAACAACTCTGCACTTCAGCATGTGCTTTCATAAATAAGATGTTTCAGTTGTTAACAGTTGACTAGAGAATACATTTTTAAAATTTTTAATGTTAATTTTCAAGGTTTACAGCATATCTTGGTAGTCCATCTAAAAAGTCTGACCGGAAGACAATTAAACACATTTGCCTCTCCCCTGTTAACCTCACAGTGCCTTTGTTTATGCCATCATAGTGCTCACCATGACAACAGACTGTGATGTCACAAACAGCAATTGTTTGGTTAGCAGGGGAGAGTCAGATACATTTTGAAAGTATAGGTGAAATAATTGCTGCATTATCTACAATATGTAGTAGACCAAAAGCAGGGGAAAGTAAAAAAAGGAAACAAAGAACTAGAAAACAATAAAATTAAAACATAACTTGTGTAAATCTAGTGTTTTTAAGCTTTTTATTATAATAGTGAGTTGCTGTTTAAGCCCCTACTGATGTCCCATTTCTCTGTCTTCAGCATGCTCTTGTCCTCACCCCTCGAGCACCTGATCCAGCTTTTCCTCTGCTTTCATCAACCCAAGTGCTTCTCCGAGATTGCTTAGTACACGTTGTAAGTCTCATACTTATTTTACTTACCAGTACCTGTTTTGGATATCGTTTAATTTTTATTTATTTTTTCTGACCACTCTTTTGAGGGGTCATGTTTTGTTGTAACCTATTGTGTTGGCTGAGTTGCTGCCTTGCTGCTATCAGTAGTAAACTTCAGTTATTACTTTTGCCTGACTGTAGTATCATGTTTTTCCCATATCAACTACAATATTACCGTTTTCCTCTTTTCTCCTTCCCTGAGTCATGGGGGGAAGGAAGAAATAGGTTGTTGGTTAACTAGAATCTGCGACCTATCCTGTAGGTAGGGAAATGGGCAGACTAGGTGGGCCAAGCGGTCTTTATCTGCCGTCAAAGTCTATGTTTCTATGTTTCTATACCTGGAAAAGAGCCTCATCTCAGTGTACATTTCCCAATCACCAATTTTCAGATAAATAAATAAATAGCTGGAACCTTACACCAAGGAGGTTGAACATTATGAGGGCATGGGATACAGACACTTGCTGGAGCTGTGGTTGGGCCATGGGGACACAAATGCACATTCTTTGGCTTTCTGTATGTCAGGCCCTTTTGCTGTGAGGTAAATAACACTATTTCCCTCACTGTAGGACCTCTGCAGGCCAATTGGCTTTCTCTCTTACCTCCTCCCTAAGTTCTGGAATGACCTGCCGGCCCAAATCCGCCATTCCTCCTCCAAATACTCTCTATCCTCTGCCCTCACTAACTTCTACATACCTAATTGTACATGCCCCTGACCTCCACCCCCCCTTGCCTGATTTCCCCCCCGATCCCTTCCTCACCCTACGCACCCTGACCAGTGGCTTGGCCTTCGCCCAAATTACTGGCTATATAAATTGCCCTAAACAACCCATGCACTAACCCACTCATGGCACTTCTGCTATCCCCCTTCTTATTATCCCGTCAACATCTTCCCTAAGTCAACCCTCTCTTCTTTCCCTGTGTATACAACTCAGACCTGTCACCTCTCCCTGGCCCCAAGCTCAGGCTTCCAGTTCTCTCAGCCAACTTGGTGCATTATACTTCAAATTAATCTCTAGATAGTAGGCACTTATGTAGTATGAATAGTTCTAGATGTGTAATCAAGTATGCTATGCCACCCTCCTTGTGGGACATGTATGTAGTGTCTCCTCATGTAACAGGTTTGTAAAGCCACACTTAACTATGTAACAATTGTTCGAATTGCTTGACTCCAAGTTCAACCTATTGATTGTTTTATGTATACCCTCCTCCCTTGTACCCCCCCAGGTCGCATCATGAGATGAGCATCTTGTTACTCAGTGTGCCTTTCCTGGTGAAACATTTTCAATAAATAAATAAATAAATAAATTTCAAGGGATATAGGAGAGACTGTACCATGCCAGCAATAAGTCTGTATTTAAGGTGTCACTAGCATTCTTAAGGAGTCCATGGGTTACTTGGTGAAGTGGTGCTATATCACAATGGTGGCAGTCAAACATCTAATTGCCAAGGGTTGGAAGGCCTTCTCAATAATCAAGCATGGTGCATGGGCAGTGGAACTGTCAGAGACAGCTAAGCTAGAAAACCTTCAAAAAAGGGGAAAAGCTAGGGATGGGCTACCCATTGGGTAGCTGGAGTGGGCAGGTCAAGTATTAGCATTTTTTGCATGGTAGGGTAGTTTGGGTAATTTACTACCCTAACTGACATAACAGTGTACTTCACAGGTTGGGTACTGTGGACATGGTTAATGGATCAGGTAACGGGTAATTGAAATTTTAAGCTGGCATTACAGGTAGCCTGTGGGATCCTGGGACTCTTCCGAACTTCTATTCAAGCATAACATGCAGTCTGCGGGATCCTCACAGCAGAAAGGAGCACATGACCCCAGCCTGACAATCTGATTGGTCAGAGCTGGTGTCTGAGCTCCCTGTCTGTTGAGTGAGCACATAGAATAGATCCAGAGTTTGGTGGGAGAGGGAACAATCGTCACTCGCTGCGACCATAGCAAAAAAAAAAAAAAATTTTAATCTTATAAAAAAAAAAAAAAACAGAAACACAATTGTTAGTTCATGAAGGAGGCTAAGGAGCAAGGATAGGGAAGTGAAGGTGGATTAATCAGGGAATCAAGTGCAGTGCTCAGGAGAGATGGAGAAAGGAGGCGAGGAAAGGCGCTTGTTGCTGGCAACAGCTGTAAAAGCCATTTAGGCTGCATTACACACTGTGTGTTGTTTGGTGCCCCGAGCCCTGTCTGTGACATAGCTGCTCTGTGTGCCTCTGCAGAATAGTGAAAGCCATTTTAGACTGTATAATACACACTGAATGTTAGGTGCACCGAGCCCTGTCTGTGACATACCTATTCTGTGTGCCTCTGCAGAATAGTGAAACCCATTTTAGACTGTATTACACACTGTCTGTCAGGTGCCCTGAGCCTTTATGTGTCTGTGCAATATAGTGAAAGCCATTTAGGTTGTATTACACACTGTCAGTTAGGTGCCCTGAGCCCTGTCTGTGATATAGCTAATATTCTGTGTCTCTCTGCAGTATGGTGAAATCACATAGAGTGTATTACACATGTTTGGTGCCCCGAGTCCTATCTGTGACATAGCTGCTCTGTTTGTCTCTGCAGTATAGTGAAAGCCATTTAGGCTGTATTATGCAGTGTCTGTTAGGTGCCCTGAACCCTGTCTGTGACATAGCTACTCTGTATGTCTCTGTATAAAACCATTTAAGCTGTATTACACACTGTTTGTTAGGTGCCCCCAAGCCCTGTCTGTGACATAACTACTCCGAGTGTCTCTGCAGTATAATGAAAGCCATTTCGACTGTATTACACACTGTCTGTTAGGTGCACTGAGCCCTGTCTGTGAAGTCACAAGCTGGTTCACTAACTACCTTACCGATCACTCAAAATTTGTGTGTATTGGTCAAACCTGCTCCCCCACCCTACCTGTCTCTGTGGGGGTTCCTCACGGCTCAATCCTGGGACCCCTCCTTTTCTCTTCATTTGTTAATGGGCTTCCCTTCGACTGCCTCAACTGTCACTCTCTCCTGTATGCCGATAACCTTGTCCTCTTCTATAGTGACAAATACACGGCTGCAATCTCCTCAGTTCTCTCACACAACTATGCTGTGGTCCACAGCTGGTTCTCAAAAAACCTCTTCTTAGTAAATGCCAAAAAAACTAAATCCATGCTGTTTGGATCTAAGCCCGTTCTGGCCAAAACTAAAAACCATGTCCCCTTACGCATTCTCACCCCAGATTTATTTATTTATTTATTTAGCTGTTGACCGGGTAAGTGCACTAGACAAATCCTGCCTATTTTCAGGCATGACCCGGGGGAGGGGGATACAGATGAATGCCAACTGACCTTGAACCAGATTAAGCTGTTGGTGGTATTTTTAGTGAATGAGGAAAATTTGGCCAGGACACCGGGGAAGTTCCCCTACTCTTTTCGATAAGTGCCATGGGATCTTTAACATCCACCTGAACTACCACCAATCCAGGCAGATGACCCAGCCCTGGAGGATGTCAATACCTACAAATACTTAGGAGTACTGCTCGACCCCTCCCTCACCTTCACTGAGCATGCAAATTCCCTTGTCAGAAGGTTCCATCAAAAGTTAGGTGCTGCCTATAGATTCAGGCAATACCTTACCCTTGAAGCCAGACTAGCCATTGTCCAAGGTAATCTTCTCCCTATTCTTGACTACTGCTCCCCTATTTATGCAAGGGCCTCAGCTACTGCCATGGATAAACTTTCCGCTGCCTACAACAGCACCTGTCGCTTTGTTTTATTGGCCCCATTCTCCACACACCACTGTACCCTCTATAATATCCTTGGATGGCTACTGCTACAAGGTCGCTTTGACCTAGCCCTCTGCTGCATGGTAGACAATGTCATCCACATGGCTTCAGAATCCCCCCTAACTGTCCTTCTGAAAACCAGAATGCTCCACCGCAACCTCTGCTCTAACGCTACTCCCCCTCTAGCTGTTCCTAGGGTATCCACCAACATGGGAAGCAGAGCTTGGCCTGTAGCTGCCCCTTTGCAGTGGAAGAAACTACTGGCTGAACTCCATTCCATTGACACATTCCAGTTTCAAGTCCTGCCTTAAAGTCTGGTTCCTGGCAAATTCATTCTGCCTCTGCTCCCTGGGGTCTGACACCAACCCACACTAGTCAACCCCCCTGCCTACAACTGTTATATCATATTTTTCACAGTAATTTTGACTTCCTTGCCTGTACATATTGTATATATATTTTTTACTGAGTATTCTGTGTATTACTTGCTCACTGGATGATGCAGTGACACATTGTACACTGTGCCTACGATTTGTTTGTTTTGTACCAAATCTCCTTATGTACAATATTGAAACCTTGTATTCACTGTTCTCAAATGGACCTATGCATCAAACCTGTATATTGTGCTTACTATTGTTGCTTGTATCAGATCTGTTTCATGTGTATTACTGTTACCTTGTACTCCACTGTCACCCTGTGCCATGTGTTATGGCTCGGGTCATGCCTGAAAATGGTCCCTGGGAACAGTGCACTCACCCGGTTATCAAAGTCATAAATAAAATAAATAAATAGCCTCTCTGTGTGTCCTTGCAGTATAGTGAATGCCATTTAGGCAGTATTACTTACTGTCTGTTAGGTGCCTCGAGCCCTGTCCATGACATAGCTACTCTGTGTGTCTCTGCATGAAGCCATTTAGGCTGTATTCCACAGTTTCTTTCAGATGCCCTGCGTAGAGGCATGCAGAATGAGAACATTCTGAATTCACGAAATTTTGATGAAATTTCACAAAATTCCATGACATTTCATAGAATTTTATCAGGATTTGTGGAATTAAAAAAATTTAGTAATTTGGTCATAACTTGGCCATCTCTTGAACTACAGTACGGCTATGCTGTTTGGCATGCTCACCTTTTGGGAGGAGTGCCAATGACATGACAAATATCATGAAATTAGGATGGATCATTTCAATATTATAGATGCTCAAATCTGTCATTTCATTTTTTGTGCAAAATGTCATGAACATATTTATATGCATGTACCTCAGCCATCTATTGAGCCAGAGACCTTAAATTTTGCATTATTACTTGATGATAGGGGTTCTAACAATGTGTCAAATGTCATGACATTATAATGCAACGTATCAAAATTATATATGCTCAAAGTCTGTCATGTTATTTTTTGTGGGAAATTTTCAGAAATTGTGTGTCACCGCCGTATTCTGAAATAGTGCAGCACTACCACATTCCAAAATTATGTGTTTCAGCTACTTTCTGAGATTGTGTCATTGGTGCATTCACAGTTGCAGCCTGGTGACATTTCAAAATCTCATACCTGCAATATTCTAAAAATTGCACACAACTTTGTCATTCTATGGGAAAAGGTTCTGGGCAAATATAAAGGAACTAAGTGGAAAGTCCCCCCCATCCCTGCTGATTATTGATGGAGCCCCCACCCAAGACCCCAGCAAGATGGAGAATGCTTTTACCTCAACCTTCTCTGATCTCAGCTCCATCTTCCCCCCTTACTTTTGGTGGCATCCCCTGGTCAGTCCCCCCCTTATGCTCCACCTTTTCACTTTAGGACAATCTCCCCCAGTGCTGCCCGCACTTACGTCTCCATGTTCCTTGGCAAAACTAGGCAGAGTGATGACTCCCTGGATGTAAAGCTGCTTTACTTAATGCTTGATGCAGTTCTAATTCCCATAACAAAATACTCAATATGTCTCTTTGTTGGGGCAGTTCCCTTCCCTGTGGAAAAGGGCAGTCATTACTCCAGTACACAAAAATGGTGATCGCACCTCTACTATTAACTACAGGCCAATCTCCATCCTTCCTCCCCTCTCACAAGCGCTGGAAAAAATTGTAGTCGAGCAACTTAATGAATACCTGGACTTGTATCACTTACTGTGCAAGCAACAGCACAGTTTCAGCAAGGAGCATAGTACAACCACCACCCTCCTGGAGTATACCTCCTTTATCCATGATACCCTTGACCATGGTGCCTTGGTCAGGTCTGTCTATATTGATCTCTCCAAGGCTTTTGATACTGTCGATCACCCCATGCTAATAAACTCCCTCCTCTCTGTTGGCATATCCCAAGAAGCTGCTGCTGGTTCTCCTGGTGTCTCCACGGACGTACACAGCAAGTGAAGATAAATAACACTCTATCCTCAAATCTTCCTGTCCAATTGGGTGTCCCTCAAGGATGCATCCTTGGATCATTCATTTTCTCTCTGTACTTAAACTGCCTTCCTATGACCTCCACTGGCCATTTCCTCCTCTATGCAGATGATGCAGTGATCTTTAGTCATCATGCAGACCCCACACAGCTTCAATTGTCCTTACAGGACTCATTTGCTGAAATTGAATTGTGATTTGTCTCCCACAAGATAGTCCTTAACTATAAAAAAACAAAGGTTATGCTATTCACCCACCCACAACATAAACATTACCGGACCACCCTGGCTATACAATGTTCCCAGGGTTCCACTCTGGAACCAGTCATTTGCTTTAAATATCTGGGGGTCACCCTCGACTTGGCCCTTTCCTTCTGTGAACATATAGCACAGACGTGCTCCACAATAAATATCAGAATTGGCCTCCTGTATAAATTCAGACCCTGCCTCCCTCCAGACGCTCTATGACTAGTTATCTCTAGCTCCATCCTTTCCCTGGTAGACTATGGAATAGTCATCTATAGTGCTGCCTCAGACTCTGCCCTGTCCCCGATAAAATGTGCCCTGAATAAGTCCTGCCAGTTAGCCACAGGCAGTGACAGGCTCATGCACACTTGTGTCCTCTACCAACGATCATCCTGGCTCAACTTTCAGAGGTGGCTATTCTACCAGACCTGCCTACTGGCCAAACAAATCCAACTGGGGCTATCTCCCCTGGGCTGTCTCTCGCTTCTCCAACCAAGTCTACCCAAATGGACCATCAGACTCTCTGACATTACGTTTTTCACATCCCCTTTGTTAAAACCAATGCTGGTCAAAGGTCCTTCCATTACAGGGCTCCACTCTGGGTGAACCAAATCCCTGATCCTACCCTATCAAAACCAAGGCTAGGACCTTTTAAAACTGAGTTACGAGACTATGTCATGTCCAACTCCAAATGTGACTGCTGAAAACCCCAGTTCCATGTAACGACAAGTTCCTCTGCTGACTAGCCCTTGACCCTATTGTACAACTGCACGGTATACACCTATGGTGATGCTCTAAGTGTTTGTTATGAAATATGCCTCCGTATTTGTTCCCATTATCTCCTGTATTTGACTCTGTTTCATTGTATGATGTGGAGCTTCTGCAAATGAGTCACTGACTCAAAGGGTTGTAATTCCTAGACTTTTTTAATAAATAATAAATAATAGTAAAGCCATGTTTGCCACTGCATTCCAACTCCCTGTTGCATTCTAAAGTACTGTACCTTGCATTTACACATTATGGAAGTGCATGTGCTGACCCAACCAGTGTCAGTTTTCCATCTTCAGATGTTTACTACAACTTCAGTTTTAAGTAACATAGACAAAATAAGTCATATAAGGTAACTTGCAGGGAGAACTAGGTTGTGAGTTCATGTTATGACATCATCAGTAGCTCTTCTCTGAAACTGGCTATTTTGAACAGACAGTGAATTAAGGGTTACAAAATGACTTGTAATTTTGAAACAAAGTAACTTAGAGGGCTGATTTTTGGCTTGAAGCTAAATAACAATATGCTAGTTCAAATTCTGAATTTATGGATGCCTGAAATTCTGACCCAGAGTCCCTCTTTAAACATTGTCTGTTATGTGCCCTGAGCCCTGTCTAACATAGCTACTCTGTCTTTCTGCAGTATAGTGAAAGTCATTTAGGATGTATTACACTGTCTGTTAGCCTGTTAGGTGCCCCGAGCCCTGTCATAGCTATACTGTTGTGTGATGTCTTTCTGCAGAAAAGTGAAAGCCATGGCTGTGTCTACTGTGCCTTGTATTTCCCAGACTAATGGTCTGCTAAAAGGAAACACAGTGCTGCTGCACATGCAACAGATAATGACAGTGGCTCAGCAGGTTGCACACTCTCATCTGAGGCCAGGAGAACAGAGGGCTGTGGATTCAGTTCCCACATCTGGCACTTGGCTTAATATCCCAGTACTGACACTGTAGTGCAGCATGAGAGGGGTGCTGCACTTCTGAGGTGCCATCTTTCGGATGAGACATTAAACCGAGGTCCCATCTGCCTGGATTGGTGGTATTTCAGGTGGATGTTAAAGATTCCATGGCACTTATCAAAAAAGAGTAGGGGAATTTTATTAAGCAAAAGAAACATAACATCAGGCATAGAAAAGCAATAAACAAAGCAAAACAAAATGACATACATCATCCAATAGGCATATATATAGTATACATCAATCACAAAGGAAAAAGAATATACAGAAAAATGGAAATACTGTCAGTGCATCTCAACAGCTAACAGTGGCAACTAGTGCAAAAAATCTATGTTTCCAAAAAGAATTAAAGTGTTGTAATGGAAGCTATTTATTCTCCAACTCCATAATATTCAATAAAGCAGTTTCCATTTGTTGTATAATAGTAAGTGGAAAGGTTGGAATTTGCTGTAAGACATATTGACAGTGGGCCTGCCACATATAGTATTTACACATAGCAAAAATCACTCTGAGAGTACTAGGATGAAATCTCGTCCAATGAGCAGAGAAGTCACCCAATATCAAGATCTGATATGTGATTCTACTAAGAAATGGCCTCTTCCACTTACTGGCTAATGTTTTCCAAAATAAAAGAGCATCCTTACAGTCAAAAAAGAAATAGGACATAGTTTCCTCTATCTGAACGCAAGAAGGTTTAAGGCAATATCATTCCTGAGAGGATTTGTGTTTTAAATTTCCCCGGACTTGTAATCTTCCATGGCAACACAGCCAGGTAACATCCCACATGTGCAGTGGGATTCTTTTATCTCGAAGTATAAACAAAGCACAGTCCATTCAGGAAGAAGGACAAACTTGAAACTGTAACACCAGTTTTGTAATATTTACAAAAGTAGTATACAGTTGTTTTCTGGATAGCATTAAAATGGATGTTTTACTAAGTTTCCAAAACCGTAGCTTACGGAAACCATCCACGACATAAGATGGGAAACAAGAAACACGGGAATGTGTAGGTGGGAGTGTGTCCCAGTTATCCATTAAATAATGCATGGCATTGCTGATCCAGGTATCACAAATATGGGACGTGTACCGTACACTATGTAAAAGGTGAAAAAGAAAAAAAGAAAGAAAAAAGGCTATGAGGTGAATCATACCAAGCCCTCCCTGATATACCGGCAAGTAGGTTATGCCATGCTTAACTGGATTGAAGCGACTGCCCCAGACCATCTGCAAGAACACACTAAAGAGTTTTGTTTCTAAGTGTCTGGGAGGGGCATATACATAACTAAGAAACAAAAAGATAGGAAGTATACATTTTTTAACAACTAATACTCTTTTCCTTTTCCCCAATTTCCATGATTTCCATAGTCTGACCTTATACTCCCCTATACAAAGGCGTTTTTCCCAGTTATAGGTTGCTACGTCCGTGACATTAAACCATACTCCTAAAATTTGTTGGGGAGAAGTACAAGTCCGAATACCACCTACTTCAGATACTACTGCAGACTCAGGATCTAAAGGGATGGAGACACTCTTCTGAAGATTAAGGGTGCCCCCTGAAATCAAAGAAAATGTCTGAAATATTCAAACTGCCCGGTCTCCAGAATCTTTATTATGGGCAAATAACACAAAGTCATCTGCATATGCAGTAATCTTCACTGGTGGTAAATTAGGGTGAGGTGCTAAACCTATAATTTGAGAGTACCATCTAATTTGTCGAACAATTGGATACAACACAAAAGTATATAATAATGGACTGAACGGACAGCCTTGACAGATCCCAACTATCTGGAGAAGAGTATTACCCACAAAACCATTAATCACAGGAGCAAAGTAGGCTAGGGAAAATATACAGGTGAGCCATCGGAGAAAGACTGTTGGGATACCATACGTTTCCATGACCTGAAATAAATAGGAGTGTTGTACTGAATCAAATGCTTTCTCCTGGTCTAGTGAGAGAACAAAACCCGAAATAATATTATTTTGTTTAGCCTCAAAAATCTCTCTCAGGAGAAATAGATTAGTGTGTATTGAGCATCCCGGAATAGCACACGATTGGGCAGGGTCAATAAGATCAAGAGCAACACCGTGTAAGCGTGTGCTAAGTATTCTAGTCAAGATTTTAAAGTCCGTGTTGAGAAGATGGAGAGGTCTCCAGTTTTGTAAAGAGCAGGTATCTCCTTTTTTATAGATAAATTTTAAAAAGGACATGCCAAAATCAGGAATCCCATCCGAGGTTTGTAGAATATAATTGAAAACTTGGGTCAGTACTTCTAGTAAATCATCCCGGAATGTTTTGTAGAACTCATGTGTAAGGCCATCAGGACCCGGGGCTACCTTCAACTTAAGGTGGGAAATGGCACAAGCCACTTCCTCCTGAGTAATGAGGGTGACTAGATCTGTGATATGTTGTACAGAAAGCTGTGGGACCGGAGCCAAAAAAACAGAGGACAGGTCAGGTGGTTTGGATGGCAATGTGCAAAATTGTTGTTGTAAATGAGAATGAACAATGGAGATCATACCAGAAATATTATAAACAATATTACCCTTTTGATCAGAAAGACCATGCATAACCATAGCCTGAATTCTGTCCTTGTAAGCTGAAAATGGGTTCACAGAGGGGGAAGCCAAGTACCTACCCTCATGAAAAAAATCTAAGGTACGGGCACTATCATACTGATGTGCAAACATGTGACATTTGATAGTGGTAATTTGAGAGGAATAATCAATAGGAGAGGAAACAGAAAGAGACATTAATTTATATAGGTGATTCCTATAAGTTAAGTATGTAATATAATTATCTCGAACCACCCGTTTCCCCACAGTCTGAAAAAAATGACGTATATCTAATTTAGTATCTTTCCACCATGCCCAGATAGAGTCATAACAGCAAGGAACTGAAATCCGGGCTTGAAAGAGGGTGCAAACTTGTGCTTGGATAGAAAGAGGAGAGAACAAAGAATTGTTCAGTTTCCACTGGGTCAATGTCGAGGAAAGAGACGTTGGGGCTGTATCTAAGAGAAATACACTAGTCAGCAAATGGTGATCAGAAAGCTCTGTGGGGCGAAGTGAAACCTGACGGGGGACACAATATCAAAAGGAAAAAAAAAATAATCAATGCAAGTGTGATAAATTGATCTGTAATATGTGTATCCAGCATCAGTATTCAAGGAGCGATATGCATCAGTGAAACCGGCATCCGTTATCAGAGCAGACAAAACAAGGGAATCACAATAAAAAAATTTTCCCGCCGTCATCCTGCAGGAGACATCAATGGAACAGTTAAAGTCCCCTTCCCAAATAACATGTTTCCTGGTACACAAATATGGTTTAATAAGGTCCAGTAAATAAATACAAGCAGCTTTGGTTTGTGGGCCATAAATATTGATTAGACGGAAGGGATGGTCTTGAAAGGTACAGTTAAGAATCAGTGCCCTGCCAGGACAGACATCTATAATGCGTGAAATGGAAAACGTTGGGGAAAAAACAGGATAGCCACACCATCAGCTAAATCTTCCCCAAAAGTCGAATATGAGGGGCCCTTAATCCATCCCCGTTTAAGCTGCTGAACCTCAAAAAGAGTAGCTAGGCGAGTTTCTTGTAATAGGATAACATCTATGGGGAAAGAAGCAGCAAGGTGAAAAAAAACCATCCCTCTCTTGTAGCTTTTCAAGCTACAAACATTGAAGGAAGCTATTCTGATAGTAGCCAGAACAACGGATCACTCAACCACTCCCATCTGTAACAGCCATATTTTTGCGTTTCTTTCTCCCCTTTTTTGTTCTAGTGAGTTTTTTACCGGAAACATCAGGAGGCCTAGAAACAGTGAGGTCCATGTCTGATGGTAATATAGAGGCATCCAAATCACCATCAGATTTTTCTCTCCCACCCTTTAAACATTCAAAAGAATTGGAGAGAGAAACTTCAGGAGCTTTTAAGGTTTTGTGAGCAGTTGCCCTGGTGACCCATCTGCCAAGCTGAAAACCTTCTGAATCCATAAGAAAAGTGTCAGTAGTTGTAAAGGGAGTAGAGTGTGGGATAGAATCTACAATAGTCACAGAGAGGGTAGCAGTCTCTATATCGGTAGGTGTTTCCAATAGTGTCTGAGGCTCTGTCACCACTTGGGAAGGTTGGAGGGGGGAGGAGACTTCCGTGATATTGGACACAGTGACCTGAGTAGTAGACCATTCTTGGCCTTTATCCTGTGCCTTTTGAACTAGAACATCAGGATTCCACCCCTCATTACCGTTCTTGCTAGCCCAGGGACATTGATGGTACGCATGTCCTTTTTCGTCACATAAATTGCACTGAAAAACATTATCGCAGGAAACGCTAGGGTGCCCATACCCCTCACATAAACTACATTTTAGCAAATCACAAGTGCTGCTTAAATGTGTGTGAGCACCACATTTGTAGCAGGCTCTAGGCTGTCCTCCATAAAAGCAGACACTCCTATCTTTACCTAAGGAAAAAACTGTTAGGTAGGTGTATCACTTCTGAATTAACCTGGAAGAGCTTCACACAAAACTTCCAACCTCCTGTCCAGAGCCCCTCCTCATCTACAATGGCTTCGGGGGGGGGGATAAGACTGTACACCGGTTTTGTAACCAATGGTATATGTCACTGATGCTGACACCCTCATTTCTAAACATAATGGTGACAGTGCAAACTGCTGGCTTAGTGAGAGGAATAACATAGAAAGGAGTCCATAGAGGGGTATGCTTCAATGTGGCATATTTATGCCAAAATCTATCTAAACCACTATTGTTCTTGAAACTGATATCAAAGGTTTTCTCTCCTGAGATATGAATTAAGGCATAAATGTCTGAGGCCTGGAAATGCATGGTACCTTTCAATAGGGTCCAAGCCACATAATAACGATCAGGGAATTCAGAAAGGCCACCTTTATAGCACAGACAAACTGCATTACGTCTAGGTGCCTGTTCTAGTTTATTTTTGAACAAATCTGAAAGGATAGGCCCTCTGCCAGGAGCTGGAGGGGGGGTCTAAGGGGGGGTTCAAAGTAGGGGTCACAGTCGAGGGGCCTTCCCCAGGGTCATCCAAGAGAGGTGGGACTGGTTGAACAGATCCTAAAATGGGTGAGGGTGTACTGGGAACAGTATCAGAGGTCTGCCCAGAGGGGGGATTAGGCTGGAGAGGAGTGGAGGCCTCTGGTACCTGAGATAGGGCAATAATAGGTGTATCTCCAGCCAATGGCTCCATGTTGGAGCTGTGTGGAATAACAACTGCAGAACTAGTATCATGAAAATCCATAATATCTGCTCAAGTAGCCCCAGAAACAGCAGACTGAACAGAAATATTAGTGTCCTTATTAATGCTAGCATCTTTTAATATAGGTATCTCGGTGGAGCTCTTGTCGAGAGGTGCAGACCTGGTAGGAGAAAATAAAAACCCCTGCTTGTCGGCATCCCAGGAGGGATCCGGAGTCCAGGATCCCAAAACAGTTTTTGTCCATCCCGCGCATTGTAAAGCATCTGTGGCAGTCCAGGCAGGATCCAAGATGTCAGAGGCATTCTGCAGACCAAATCGGGAGCGAATTATAGAAGCGGTGGTAGAAAAGGCTGGCATATCAGTGGAAGGTCTCAGCGGGTGAAGCGGATCCAAAACAAGCAAGTCTGAGTCCCCCAAATGCGACTCTGTAGCCACGCTGACTCTCCTGAGATACTGGAAGTAGCAGGGGGAGCATGATGCAGTGCACTCCGAGAAGCCGGTACACTGAGTTCCACATTAGAAACCGGCAAACCAGGTGAGAAAACACTCAAAGTCTCCATAGACTTCGTGTCAGCCGGCGCAGAAAGCTTTGCCACAAGGAAAGATGAGTCCGATGCATTTCTGGTAGGGTAAGATGTCTCTCGGGTGGTAACAAAGCAGGAGCTGCCTCAGTCAACAGCATAGTTAAAGGATAGATCCTCAGTCGTGCAGGGCTGAACACTCCATAGCTGTGACCAGAGTTCCCCCTACTGACAAGAGTAGGGGAATTTCCCCGATGTCTTTGCAATTCCTCATTCACTAAAAATACCACCAACAGCTTAATCTGGTTCAAGGTCAGTTGGCATTCATCTGTATCCCCCTCCCCCGGGTCATGCCTGAAAATAGGCAGGATTTGTCTAGTGCACTTACTCGGTCAACAAAAACTAAATAAAAGAAAAACAAAACAAAAAAAACAATATGAATCCTAGCACCAATGAAGAACATAGTGACAATAATAACATCACCAGAAATGGCACTAAATGTCCTCCTGAACCAAACAAGCATACCGGCAATGAAATGACAGCAGAGTTTTGGAAAGAACTGACAGGAGTTACTTGTAGAGGTACTGAACTTTTTGTCATGTGTCAGGATACTTCCAGCTGCTGAAGCAGCATGCAAGGACAAGGAAACATCCTCCTCAAATATAAGCTCAGATGCTGAGGCAGCAAATGTTGATAAAGATGGTGGTGATGCTGGGGACTGGGAATGGGATAGCTCAGGCTATATCCCACATGATGATGATGGCACTTCCAGTTTTTCTGAATCTTATAGTGATGAGGTCTGTAGTTTCGATGAGGGGATAGGAGAGAATGTCTATGTAGGGCATGAGAGTCAAGTGCAGGAAAAAAAATCATATACTAAACATAAGAATAAGAAGATAAGGATGACTGAGAAATATTCATGTGAACAAGGAAATGGCAGTGTATGGTTTCCTCCAGGACCCTTCACTGTACAGGAAATAGTGGCTGGCACTGTAGTACAAAGCTCAAAAGGTAAATATTTAGTATGGAATTTATTGTATATTGACCCTGCAGACAACGCTTGAGCTGTATGCAGTCTGTGAAAAAAGAGTGTCAGTCATGGTGGCAAAGCGGGACATTTTGGAACATCAGTAATGATATGACATGCAAAGGCAAAATACCTAATTGAGTGGGGCAGGGCAAGTGACAGTGTGGTTGGTATGGGTGGTAGTAAAGGTGGTGGTGATGCAATGACCATAGTGACAATGAACTGGAAGCAGGGAGTGATTTTGAATCTCTTGATGTGTCTTTTCAGTGTTCCCAAACAAACATAGGTTGTTTTCTTCTGACACCATCAAGTACTGTAGAATCCCACAACAGTACTCCATGTGAAAAATGCATGAAAAGTAAAATCCCTCCAAAATTAAAAATATCTCATCATTCTTGTCAACTAACATTAAAAGTAAGTGTTGCAAGGACGTCAACATTTAACCGCTAGCATCCAACATGACAGCTGTTAAACAGAGCCATTGCAGTGGCCACACTTTTTAACAAATCATGGGATGATGGGGTGGTACTGGAGGACTGGAGGAGGGCAGGGCAGGGTGCTTGTTTTTCAAGTGGGCATGCTGGCCACTAGTGACTATGTGTCTGCCCTTTTTTCCACGACTTACATGTGCTTGACGCAGCTGACATATCACCACGATGTCATCAGCTGCATCAAGCACAAATAAATCCCAAACTAGGGACTTTGCACCTCTGGATTTGACATGGCACTGAGACTTGGACAGTGGAGCCAAAGGTGTGGATGGTTTTTGCTTTTTGGGCTGCTTGCATGATTTCCACCATGCTATGTTTGGGAGATGGGGTGACTGGACTGCTTGTTGTAGGCTTGCTGTTATCCTCACCCTCAGTCTTGTCATCTAAATGGGCTATATAATTACCCTTCAGCTTTTTCACTTCTGGGTCCGACAGGGGATCCAACACCTCATCATCATCTGTACCGAAACATATTATATCCTCCTCCTCCTCATCCCTATCACTGTCTACTGCCAGACAAACTTTTCCCTTCTCTGGCATCTCCTCACTGTGGGGGACTGACTTTCCTTATCTCCTTTTCCAAGAGAAATAGATTGAAGCTGGACATTGTCACCATCATCATCTCCTCCTTAAGCAGGAACAACAGTCACACTGACAACTTTTTCAACCTCCTCCTGGACCTCTGTGCCTCCACTGATGTGAGTGTCTCTATCTTATTCCCAGTATCATCCCCAACAAGCATGCTAGCTACAGACTGGGCAGTAAAAAAATGAGTCACAGACTTAAAGCCACTTCTACAATAACTTTGATGTTGCTACTACTGGCTGCCACAGCAGCAGCAAAGCCCACAGAGGGCACTGATTTGGAAATAGGTTTCCAACAGACTTCTTTGAGCCACCTCCCACCAGGGCACCTTTACCAGAAGTTGAACGTCTCTTGGCAGGCATATTTATATGCTTGTTCCATTTGGCTTCCTCTGGAAGTATATTATTACAGTATGTATTTCTATTGAATAAGTGTGATTTAACACCTGCAGTACTACCTACAAAGGGCAAACAGAAATCAGAACAGGTACAGTAGCTGCACTGTAGTGTATACAATTACCTACAACTGCTACTGTAGCCTATTTGAGTGTTAAAACACTATTTTATTTTTTCAATTACAAAAACACGAGTCAAGTAATATGGGGTAACAGGAGAACAGAAGTAAGAGACTTTCAATACAAAACCGACAGAGAGCACCACCACAACAAGGATGTGCAGTAACTCTGAAAAAAAAATACTTAAGTAGTTCTTAATCAAATGTCAGTTTTTAAATGGATTGTTTATTACACAACTTGATAATAACCAGGTAGGTACTAGTAGGTTCACATAAACTAAATTGTAAACCAACTGCACAGAACATATCACAGTCAAAATACGAGCTACGGTCCGGATAAGTGGTGTCTGGATCGGGCTAGTACTGCAATGTGTTAGTACTTACTAAATACAGTTTTGGCCTATAGATATATCAGACAGAAGGGATAACAAGATTTGAAATGAACAAACAAAGTCACCTCCAAAAATTGTGCAGGGACCACCACTCTCTTGGAAACTATGTATTTTTTTTATATAGTAGAGTCAGGTAGTAAACAACAGTGGTATAATAGGGAGGAAAGGGTTAATACGGTAAGTAAATTACATAGAAAAACAGGAGTGCTGCAATGCAGAGGCTAGATTGCAATTTTAATTTCTGTAAGCAATTCAACAATGCAGTGTACCTGGATATGGACAAGTCAAGTGGTCAATGTACATGAATACTTCCAATAAAAAAATAAAGCAGAAAAGTGATTAAGCAAAGGGAAACAGGAACAGAAGTATTCAGAATGAGTAACTGTTCAGATAAAGTTACCCAAAAAAGTGTCAATATGTAAGAAAAATATAACAAATAAATAGCACACCAACAAAAATATTAAGACTTAAAAGAAATTACAGAAACTCACTCACAACTTGTGAGACATCTGTCAAATATTAGGAACCAGCCTGCTCTGCTTTCACATACACACACACCATGGTCGACCCTCCCCCACTCAGCTGCCTCACAGACACAGACATAGAGAAAACTGAAAACACTACCTAAGTTTAACTAAGTATTATCCAAAGACAACAAAACAAAAAAAGAGGTTCACTAGCAGCAATAGGAACTAAACTGAGATTCTGAGAGCAATTAACTCTCAAAAATCACAAGTAAAGAGGTTTTTGAAGGGTTTATTGGCTGTGATGCACCACACTGCACTGCTCTCTGACTCAACAGACAATATATTGTGCAGGAAACAGCCTGTGCATGATATTTCAGTTAATTACCCCCCATGCAATGCAATTTCACTGGCAAAATTGAAAAACATTGGTGAAATTCAGGGTAATTTGGTGAAATTTCACTTTACGTGAAAGCAAAATCGGCGACATTGGGTGAAATTTCACATTACACAAAAGCGAAATCAGAGGCGAAATTACATTTTGCTTGGTGAAAAATGTTGTATAATGCAGAAATTACACAAAATATTTTTATGGCAGAAATTTTCCAATATTGCACATCTCTAATCCTGGGTCCCCTACTTTTTAAGGTATTTAGAAATGATATTGATAACATCTTTAGAGATGAAAAACTGCTTTTCTTTGTGGATGGCACTGTGCTGTATGTCTCAAAATCTACCCCAACCACTGTTCAATCTAAATTACAGAAGGAATTTAATACTTTATGATTAAACCTCTACCAGTCAAAGTTACTACTAAACACAAACAAAACTAAAGTGATGCTAATTTAACCCCCCAATGCATCCTCCCATGCAGTATCAACATTTTATATAACTACACTCATAGGGAAGTAGTTAGAGCTGGTTGACAGTGTAAAGTAGCTCAGGGTCTGATTTGACAAGAGGCTGTCTTTCAATGTTCATGTTAATTATCTGTGTAAAAAAAACAGGTGTAGGCTTGGCTTTTTCTTCAGAAATAAAAGTTGCTTTTCATTTAGACCAGGTGTAGATAGAGGTGGGGTGTTATCCGAGATCTAAATAAATGCTGATGGTTGTTTAATGTAGCAGATATACCCAAAATTCATGATCTGTCTGTTGATCACTTGAACACTTGGGCAAAAGTGTAGTTTGCATCAATTTTGTACTGACACCTTGACAAATGTTGCAATTTTCAGCTCCATGTACCTAATGCAGATTCTTGGGCCATTACTTTGACAGTAAGTGAAATATACATTCAAGTGTGGCCTCAATAAATAGGCAGGAGCTAGAGCTTTAAAATGCATACCCATTTGTGACCTCAAAAGATTAATGTCAAAAGTTATAGGGTTAAATACTAACCACCACCACCTCTTAATGTCTTGTGAAATTTCAGAATATTCTTATATTTAATCATGTCAGATAGGATTTATTGTGCTTTATAGTATAATTTTATGTTGCCTAAAAGGGTAAGGATTCTGCTTTGAAATGCATACTGTATGTGGTTTTGACGTCTTAAGGTAATATAAGAGGATAAACTGCTAAAAGTGAAGACACCATTAATAGATGAAATTTTAGTAAGTTTATACCTTGTCAAATTTTGCAATTTTCAGCTACGCATATTTAATGCAGATTCTTGGGCCATTACTTCAAGACTAATTTAAATATGCATATAAGTGAGATCTCAATGAACAGGTGGGAGTTAGAGCTTTAAAATGGATATCCATAAGTTGCCTCAAAGGTTAATTTTAAAAGTTTTTTTAAAGAAGGAAATTTATCCAAAAGAAAGAAAAACACCTTTGTTTACACAAAACATTTTTATTTCAAAAAATGTAAAAGTTAAAATATGACTGTTGATAAAGTAGTAGAAATTAGTCTTATCCATCTAGGAAAAATATTCATTATCACCAGATACTCCAATATCATCTTAGTAATTACATACATCTTGGTCCTCATCCAATTCCTCATCATTTGCATTATAGAGCAGAGACATAACATCATCTGGAAATGGTGTGTCCATCCACTTTATATTGAGATCATCACCAGTTCAACTGTGCAAAGCTGCATTTGGAGCATTGATAACTGCAACAGAAGAAAGCCTCCACAATTGTCAGATGTAGTTGGCTCATAGAATATGTAACTTCAGGGTTTTCTGGCAGGGTGGTAGCAGAGACAGATCAGTTATTCTGTTGTCTTTATTATATTTCTCCCAGAAGATCTGCTGCCTCACTATATTTACACTAGTAACTTGCTTCCTTCTATACAGTTTATAGACATATTCCTCCAACAGAGCTACAACACCCTAATCCACTTGCCAATCACTCCCAAGTTTCTGAAAGGCATCTAGGAATTTGGGATACTTTTGAAGGATGTTTCAACAAATCTTCTTACCCTTTTTGAAGAACACAGAAACATAGTCATTGCCTGTGAATGCATGGAAACTGATTAAGGCTTTATTTGTTGCAGTGGTCATTTCACACTTGCTAATGTTGAAGATTTTCCTACTGTTACTATTGTCATTGTCCAAGTACATACTTTGCTTGCATTCTGAAAATAGTGACAGTAAAATTACTGGTATATCGGTATCCCCAGATGGTGAATGGATGATGACAGGGCCTGAACGAATTGTAATGACATGTTGTGCGCAAAGGGCAATTTTTATGTCTGCTTCTTCCTAGTCAGAACAGAAATCATCCACAGCTACAGTACCTTCTTTGGTGATCACGTGGCATTTGTCTCTCTTCAAAAAATAAATCACTTGGCCTGCTGGCAAACTTGTGCAATTTTCTCCCCAGACCTGCATGATCAGACTATTCAGGTGCTGCTTGTTAGATCCATTAGAAAGGAAGTAGCTAAAATTCTTTGGAACTTTGGTGTTGGGACCTTTGATAATATGCATCTCATTAAATCCTCATCAAAATCTCTCAGTCTTTTTGATTGACTGCTTTCTGTATGTATCTGCAACAATAGCCACCCTTTGGAAGGTTATTCAGGAGTTTCATTGCAGATGACTGGAGGCTTCAGTGATTCCTGTCATAACCTGCACTGTTGCCATTAGATCAACTATGTATGCTGAGACACTTTGGCTCCAAAGTATCTAACACTGGACAGTATTCTGCTAGCACCTCAAGTAACTTGCTCTTTAGTATTGTACCTCTAATTCCATCTGCATTGACTAGACTCAGTGGGACTGGGCTTAGGCAATATGTTAATAACTTGTTTATATCTACAGGGAAGTTGTGCTTGTTTGAAAGGGACAAACATTTTCCCATTATATCTCTTTGAAATGTAAGTTCTGTAATTTTTCCTTTGGTAGTTACAGTACTTGTGCGTGTTTCTTTGCATCATTGAAGGTTTTCACTGGGGCTTTTGAAATTGGATCAAAATATTTCTTTTTACCATTTTCCAGTCTTTCTTTTACAAACTGTTCAAATATTTCTGTATCTTTTTCAATGGTACTGGTGAGGTTCTCTTCAATATCAAACACAATAGGTGCTCCAGAGGACAAACTGTATAATCTTTCAGCATCTAAAGTAGCACTGAATAGGTTGATAAACTCTTGATCAGGAAGAGTCAATATGGCTTTGATGTGTTGTTCTAACTTGATGATTTCAGATGGCTTGCATGCTTTTTATGGATTACTGGCTGAGCTGTGAAGGTCAGTCATCTCCAAAAGTGCCTCTCTGAATTTTGCTAGATGTGGCCAATTTAACTCCCATTTATCATAGGCCATTTGATCTGCAGCAAAATGTTTGATTCCACCTGGAATTTTGGCACTTCAATTGTATGTCTGCTCACCAGCTTTGTCAACCGATTCCCTAGAAGGTTTGTGAATGCTTCTTTGAACTGAAAACTCTTGCTTTTCAATTAATGTCCTGGATCCTGAATGAGAAGTTTAATGAGTTTCGAGTGTGTGCACATACTAAGCCCCATATCGAGCATAATTTTGCTTGTTGAAGGTGAAGAACAAGAGCAGTGAATATTTCCAATACAGTACTCTAAGATCAAAGTTTTTTTTTTTATTGTTGTGTGGAGAAAATGCTGTCATGCCCCTATATCCAGATGTCCTCCAGAGCTGTGGGGTTTTCCCCAGTTCACTGTGATGAATACCTTGCCTGAAGGCCTCATACTTAGTCTGGAATGTAACAATCTCATCTTCCTGAAGCAGTTTATGGAAGTCTATGGGTTGAGGTGATGATCTGATCAGGTCAGGCAATACTACAGGAGTGTCATTCAGTTCTGTTGAATACTCTAGAAATCTGACCTGAAGCAATTGTTGTAAGGCATCTGCAAAATGCTCATGTACAGTCCATGCCTGATTGTAATGCTTCCCACTCAAAACTCCCCTTATGCTGCCAGAGGCACAAAGACCAGCCTGAAATACTATGTCCTCAAAGCCGCTGCCACCAACTAACTGTCCTATAATGCCAAAGTTTTCCAGGAATAGGTGGAAATCTCCCAAATGAATTAGAACATTGTGGGACTCATCAGGGAAATTCCACACAACATGATATACCTTTGCTGCTGCTCCAACATCAAGTGTCAGGTGAACACAGAGCATATTTACTTACTGAGCTAGTTATTGTGTTTGTCTGAGGTATTCAACTACTGTGCCATAATCAGTGATAGGTTTGTAGATGGGTGGAAGATATGTGATGAACTTGAATGATTGTTAAAAAATAGCATCAGTCAACCAGTAAACCTTGGGACAGGCTAGTCCTCCTTGTGTGCTTCCCAACTTAGTTTCCATAGCATTAGCTTTGCCTTTCCAATATTTACCACTGATGTTGGCACAGTAGACTTGGGCATATTACCAAATGAGGCTGGCTCATTCTTTGATGTCACCTGTTAAAGTTCTAATTCCTTTTTGTTAGATACAATTGTCCTTCTTTTTGAGTGGGAATTTTGATAGAATCTTCCTGGAGAATTGAGCCTTCAGATTCTTCTTGGTATGCAACACCATGTGTATTGTGTATTGTTCCATGTCCAGTTACTGTTTCAATGTTCTGACCAAAGTTGTCCATCCAGAAAACTGTAACGACAACAGAAGACTCTGACTTTGGCTGAAGTGGCAGTAACAGACCTTGTTCTTGAAAATGCTGAGAAAGTTCCGCTAAACCAGTTTCAGTTTCACACACTTGGTCATAACTTCAATTATTTCCTAAATGAAACAGGATGTTCATGGGCATTTTCCATCCGGTCATATTGCGCAGTACAACTCCAACAAAGTGCATGTTTTGTAGTGAGAAACTTGCCTCATGTGATACCATTAATTAGGTCTTCTAAGCAGGACATTGACAACTGGGAGATTTGTTCACTATCCATATGTTTGGGAGATGTTAGTACATGCGAGAAAAATGATTGAACTGTCTTTGGGGGCTGTTGTTCTTTACTCAGGAGAGCATCCACTGTTGGTAGCCATGGTAGTACAGGTGCTGCCTCTACAAATCTTAACATATGTTCACACAACAAGGAAGCAGCAGACTTGATGACTTGATTGTCATCCGTTCTCAAAAGCTCTGTGACTGATGCATCACCACTTAATGATTCAGCACTGATTACAACTACTGGTTTTTGAGGATCAACTGTTAAAAATAAAGATGAATCCCATATTTCTTTTTCTGCTGGTTTCTAAGTGTATAATGGTACTGCCAATCTCCTTCTCCAATGCCTGAGATTTCATTCAATGCCGTCATTGAAATGGCTTGGTGTCTTTGAAGCACATTGTCTTCAATTACACACCAAATGGCCTCAAACCCAGTTCCATCTGACTGCTCATTGTCATCCTCATCATTATTTTTATTATGATCATCTGGGGTCCTGTCCCTTGGAATTACTGTAAAATTTAGGTAGCACTTGTCATGTTTGTGAAACTCCCTTGCAATGAAATCCTCTGTCTTAATTTATTTGAGCATATATTGGTCATCACATAGCTCAGCCACCCTTTTCATTGTGGCTTCAGCTGTTTTTATAACAATAGCCATTTGATATTGCGTCTTCCCCATCACTTCGATTACATATTTGTTACAGATTCCACATTTATCAGGAAATAACACTCTAGATGATGAGGCACAAGGAACACCACCCCTGAGATGATGATGTGAGCTACATTCACCAGCATCTGTATGTTCTCCAGATTGACTGATACTCTTGGCTTTTGTGAACTTTTGATAGCATTGTCTATGGTAGCCATGCTTGGCAGGGTCATAGATAGGCATTGGAAGAGATGCACACTGCTCATCATGATGATTTTCATCACCTAACTGGGTTCAAATATCTTTGCCCTCTATAAGTGTGCAGTAACTTTTGCCACTCAGAGGAGTTACTTCAGAGTCTCTTGTTGGCAGGGCAGGGTAACGCACTAAACACTGCAGGGTCCTAGGATTTTCCTCTCAATGTTTCCGCTTCACAGAAATGTTTAGAGACATCCTCAAAGAGTCCGAAATAAAAAGAAATTCTGTGTTAGTATATATACTGTATATATATCATATACACATGTATACATACATACCAATGCCATACATATATAAGCACAAAAGATATGGTGTGAAGAACTCAAAAAGTATAAACTTGCTAAAATTTCATCTGTTAATGGTGTCTTCACATGTATCAATTTATCCTTCTATATTACCTTAAAACTTCACAACCACATATGCATTTCAAAGCAGGATCCTTACCCTTTTAGATGACATAAAATTATATTATAAAGCACAATAAATCCTGTTTGACAAGATTAAATATAAGAATATTTTGAAATTTCGCAAGAAATTAAAGGGTGCTGGTTGGTATTTAACCCAATAACTTCTAACATTAATCTTCTGAGGTAAAGAATGAGTATGCTTTTTAAATCTCTACCACCTGCCTATTCATTGAGGGTATGCCCCCATACAGCGACATCAACACAGTGAACTATGCTCCTGTCGGCAAAATCAACACTTTGCCAACAGATCACTGTGTTGGTGTGCCCGAGACAGGGGCATACTGTCTCTCGGTCCCGCACCTCCACCCTGAGTTAACTCTGACTGGAGTTAACAATCCTTTAGTTGAGGGGTGCGGGGGGCAGAGCTCCTCGATGGAAAGACAGGACCAGGAGTCTGCAAGGAATCATGCTGACTGTGATTTGCAGCTGACATGATTCCTGTCACTGTAATGCCGGTCAACATTAGAGATGTCAAACCAGCATGGTAGAGCCTTCATTGAGACCACATTTGAATGTCTATTTCACTTGCTCTCAAAGTAATGGCCCAGGAATCTGCATTAAGTATGTGGAGCTGAAAATTGCAAACTTTGTCAAAGTGTCAGTACAATACTGATGCAAACTACCATTTTGCCCCAGCGTTTATGCAATCAACAGACAAAACATAAATTTTGGGTCTCTGCTACATTAAACAACCATCAGCATTTATTTAGCTCTCAGGTGATAACCACCTCCATCTACACCTGGTCTAATTGGGAGCTAGAAAAAGACTTGCTCAAGATACCCTTCTATCCCTTCTGAACTGATACCATGATACCGTGACGCTCACCAAGATGAAACCCACTTCTAATGCATTCTGCAATATGCTGCAGCTGAGTTACTGCAGTAAACAATGTAATTTCAATGGAAATGAATCCCTTCTGTCATGCAGGAAAATGTGACACTGCCAGGATGAAGTGAATGTCACAGTTTCCTGCATGACAAAAGGGACCAATTGAAATTGAAATTACGTTGTATTCCACAGTAACTCTGCTGCAGCATGCTGAAGAGTACTGCAAAATGCTGAAGAATTGGGTTTCATCCTGGTGAGCTTCACTGTATATAGTCACTGTGCCCTTGTCTCTTTGAATAAGCTGGATGTGCTCTATCATCGAGCATAATGCTTCATTACAATTGCTGCTTCTAGGATGCACCACTGTACTCTGTATTCACTAGTGGGTTGGATGTCACTTTCAAAAAGGAGATTAAAAAATCTACACCTATGGATCTACAAGGTGTTAACAAACAATCTCTCAGGATTTATCACAGAGATGATCACAGTACCTCATAGTATGTATGCACTAAGAAAAAATAACTACTTTACTCTAGATTCACCAGGCTTTGCTGCCCAATATGGTACAGTAAGTCTGCTGTTAGTCATACTATCCCCAGGGCCTGGAATTATTTGCAGCGATCTCTGAGACTTTCATGTCTAGTAAGCATCAGTGTATTTAAAACATTTTTTGCTTGGATCTGTAAGTACACATGCACCCAGCGCCTGCAATGGACAGTGAAACTGGATGTCATAGTGATAGTTGACCTTGGGTTCACGGGGTAATCAAATGTACTGATTTTCATTGCATATTCCATATTAATATCAGTTGTATAACCCACACAGTACCTGATGGTCCCATTGTTTTCTGTATCGATGTATTCCTATTGAATGTATATTCATACTGCATCACATAATGTATTATATCTTCCTGCATTGGTTAGCATCTGTTGTTGTACTATCTATTTGACATTACAGTACAAGTCACATTAAACTGTTCCTTGAACTAACTGGTTTAAATGAGTTGCTTAATGTGTGCACTGCTCATTGCAATTAATTAGTAGAAGTTTCCTAATGGTTTGTTTCTAGCTGCTATTCAGTTTCAGCTTACTTTGCAACTCTCTAAAAACTTTTATCAATGCAGTGCAACACATTAAACAACCCATAAAAATACTGAACCACTGAGTTGGAGCCGAGTTCACTACTGCAGAGTGCAGTACAACTTGATTGACATGTCATTCTACCCAAATCAGGAAGAAGCTTTCACCCAATTCCAGCCAATTGTGATCCTGCATTCAGATTGAAAACCCCACCCCCTGCTGCCATATTCTTTTCCCCCCTTCCAAGGACTCCACTCACTGCCCTTACAGCTGCATTTTTTAAATTTAGTTTTGTAGATTTAAAAAAATAGTCCCCGTGTTAGCATTATGTTCCCCCCAAAAGTCATGTGGCACACTGGGAGCCCACCCCAGTGTGCCCAAATGTTTTTTTTTCTGTAAATAAAGAAAACCATCCCGATGAGTTGTTTTTTTCTGTAAAAAAAAGAAAGCAGTCTCTCATCATCACTCCAGTCCTCCGCTCATATCCCTACCCTCCCACTGTGAGCACCTACCACACCCCGTACTACCCCTTACCCTATACTTACCTCCAGAGGTCGGCACCATCTTCTTCTCTGGACTGGGGCAAGTCTGCACTATTCAAAGTCGAACCACAAACTGAAGAATCAAAGGTAAGCATGCTATAATGGCATTAAATGGGATTTTCAACTTATGCTGATAAATCAGCCATTTTTTTTTAATTTGGCACCAAATTTTCAGCATGGGGTTTTTGGGACCCGCCTCATGAAAATTGCCACTGTCATTTTCTTGCTCATCCCGAAAGGTGATTTTGTGGTCTCTTTACGGAATCACCTTTCGGGACCAGTTCATGAAATTACAGTGCCACTGTTCATGAGGTGGGGTCCCAAAAAGGCCATGTTGCAAATTTGGTGAAAAAATTCCAAAAAATGACTACATTATGAGTGTACATTGCGCAGCTTCTATGCACACTCCTAACTTCACCAATGTTTAATATTTTCACTCCACATTTTCAACATTGCCATTTTTGCACACCTCCTTCAAAACAGCATAGCTGTCATTTTCTATGTCCTGCTCAAAATATGTTTTTGCACCTGTGGCACAGAATAGTGTGTTCGCTCTGTGAAATCACCTTTTGGGACAATTGAACAAAATGACACTGACACTCTTCATGAGGAGGAGTCCCAAAAAGGCCATGCTGAAAATTTTGTGCAACACTTCTACACAATGGCCAAGTTACACACGGGTGTTGAATAATTTCCACACGCATGTGTAACTTTGATCATTTGGTAGCTCTTCACAGCCCTGTCAGCTCTGGCTAGAGCTTCTGATAAAATACTACTGCAAATCAGCATTTAAAACAGTGTACTGTACTGCAATGTACAGGGAGCCATCCAGCTCTCACTTCATTGAGAACATTACATCTTTTGTTTGGGGCCATTTTATACAGCAGACAGAGTGGGTTTTTCAAAAGGAGAGAGCTGCTATTTACATTTTTAAAATACTACAAAACTGCAGTTATGCTCATTAAATAAATGCGGTTTTAGCATTAATGTAAACAGTACCCTTTACTTTACAACTCTATGAAGCCATTTTTATCATCAGTGAAAGGGGAAAAATAAGCTGTTTGCCTGTGTCATTTCTTAATAATCCCTACTAATAGTACTGCACAGTACTGTACAAGTAGAACATTTAAGAAAAGCATGTACACAGGATACAAGAAAATACAAAATCACACATGCCCCCACAATGCAAAGCATCATGGGCTGCATATGCAAATCACCACAGAATGTTATGCTGGTCCAACTTTAAGCAGAGTTGCATGGTGCCGGAAGGCCTCTCACACAGTTTGCAAAGGGTGCTAACAGAAGACATAGACACGTGTTTCGTCCTACCAGGACTCATCAGTATGCCTCATCTGTTTGGCACCCCAGTGGAATGGACCAGCTACCCTTAAGGCAGTGTGCCTTGGATATATTGTGGTGAACCCATTAAAATAAAAACTATTTAAAAGACAAAGAACCTCTGTGTGCAAACACTGAGGCAAGGGGTATCCCAAAGGGCATTTGGCTGGGAAGCCAAGTTTCAAGAAAATACAAAATCACACATGCCCCCACAATGCAAAGCATCATGGGCTGCATATGCAAATCACCACAGAATATTATGCTGGTCCAACTTTAAGCAGAATTGCATGGTGCGAAAGGCCTCTCACACAGTTTGCAAAGGGTGCTAACAGAAGACATAGACACGTGTTTCGTCCTACCAGGACTCATCAGTATGCCTCGTCTGTTTGGCACCCCAGTGGAATGGACCAGCTACCCTTAAGGCAGTGTGCCTTGGATATATTGTGGTGAACCCATTAAAATAAAAAACTATTTAAAAGACAAAGAACCTCTGTGCGCAAACACTGAGGCAAGGAGGTTCTTTGTCTTTTAAATAGATTTTTATTTTAATGGTTCACCACAATATATCCAAGGCACACTGCCTTAAGGGTAGCTGGTCCATTCCACTGGGGTGCCAAACAGACGAGGCATACTGATGAGTCCTGGTAGGACGAAACACGTGTCTATGTCTTCTGTTAGCACCCTTTGCAAATTGTGTGAGAGGCCTTTTGGCACCATGCAATTCTGCTTAAAGTTGGACCAGCATAACATTCTGTGGTGATTTGCATATGCAGCCCATGATGCTTTGCATTGTGGGGGCATGTGTGATTTTGTATTTACACAGGATACAGTAGAGTACTGTAAATGCAGATGAGAACTGCAATTATGGAGGAAAATGCAATGAATGGGAGGAGACTAACAGCTGTAAAGGATTACTGTGAAAAAAACTGCATTGAACATGCATCGCATCAGCATTGCAAAGAAGCTGAGGGAAATTTAGAGAACAGTTGAAAGTGAGTTACATCTGAGTTGAAGAGTGGTTGGAAAACAGTTTACAGTTGCAGAACTTAGAATTGGCACTGCATTGTCATCACACAAAAAAATGAAACAGCAGTGAGTTGGATGAACAGTTTAATGTGACGTGTACTGTAGTTAGGCAAATTTATTGCTGTAAAGTATTGTCTGTTGTGAATTATATGCTGTCCTTTCCAGAACCTCCTTGTGAATGAACTTTGCACAACAGAGTCTCTTTCTTGTAAAATAAAATAAATAAATACCTTCCTCAGCAATGCCAGCCATGGATATATTTTTTTGGAAACAGCAGCAGGCTCAATCAGAGCAGCTGCACATCTCATACCTACCTCAAAAATGCCCACTATGGAGACAGACTGCTGGTGCAGTGGTAGCACTATGGCTTGTGATGCTGATGACCTAGGGTCAGGAGCGATCTCGGGAGTCAGAGGGTCAGCTGGGAGAGCAGGATCAAGCATCCCCAGAACTGCTCTCCTCTTCCAGTGGGGAACAAGCTCAGCACTGGACTGGCCCCTGATGGAAGGTGAGGGACAGACAGCCAAAGCTCAAGGAGGTGTGCGACATGGCAGATGTCCATGCACATGCCTTGATGTCAGTGCATGCCATGTCCCCAAGGAGAGGAGAGGAGTATGGAGAATGGTTCTGTTCACACCGCATGACTGCCAGCCTCTGCAGGTTCCACACTTGATGACTCAGGTGCCCCCAGACTCCTGAAATGAAGTTCTGTGGACTCTGGAAGAGAGGTAAGTCTGCCCCTGGGAGAAGTTGCAGTGATGATGCTGGGAGGACCATGGGGAGTACAAAGAATAAATAAAAATAAATAAATGCCTGCTATGGGTATCATTTTTGGAAACACAAGCAGGCTTAATCACAGCAGCTGGACCTCTCGTACCTACCTCAGAAATGCCTGCCACTGGTTTAATTTTTGGACACAACAGCAGGCTCGCTAAGAGCAGCTGTGCCTCTTGTACGTGCCTCAGCAATGTCCCCCATTAGTATAATGGCTCAGGGCACCTAACTAACAGTCTAAAAGTAGAACAAACACAGTTTTTATATGATTTTTGTTATGATCAGGGTCTAGTAATTGGGTAGTAGAATGGGTCAGATAGTAACTGCCCAACTGAACTGATGACCTGTTTTCATCCAAGTATTTTTAGGGTACTTTTGGGGTACCCATGGGAAGTCTTGGGGGTCTGGTATTTTAGTGCCCTCCCATCCTTAAGAAAGACTATTACACCTGACATAGCCAAAATTCTAGCATTTTCTGTATCTCCAACGGGGGACAGTCATTAGATAGGTAGGCATCAGGATGCGTAGTCCACTCCGGAAGGATTGCAGGCTATGATTTAGGAAATAACTTCTTAAATAGTGTGCCCTGGGTCATTCTTTTGAGCCCTCTAAGGTAATCAGTGCCCAATGTGGATCCCCAGAGAATCTACCCAGAGAGTAATACATGAAATAATACAGCACAGAAAGTCTTAATGGGTACATGTTTTATTTAGGTTTATTTTTAGTTCAAATATTTATCTCTTTTTTTTTCATCAAGGTTTTTATCCACTTGGCAGATTGGGTGGCTCATCAGCCTGGTCAACAGGTGTCATCAGCCAGCTTGATGCCTTCCCTGGGGGGGCACTTCCCCCCAGATCCCCCCAGCTGCAGAGTCTGGGGGGAGGACTGTCCTCCCCCACCCCCAGAGACTCACATCCCAATTCCTCCTTCTCCTTTTGGAGTGGCAGGGCACAATGTGAAACTTAAGCAGGGCTTCATTATTCCAGGTCCTCCTGCATTTTCCACCTTCATTACTCTCCCAGGGCTATGGAAAACTTGGATGGTGCCTGCCCATAGAGGCATGCTTGAGCTCTGTAACCACCAGCCCCTTCCACCCACCTGACTTAGTTAGCAACCCTCACATCTGCGCTGTCACCAGGTCTCCACCTAGTGGCAGACAAGAGCCGGGATAGTCACCATCCTAGTCTGAGAGAGGAGAGCTGCAAGGCAACCACTAAATCCTCTACCAGCCCTCCCTACCAACCCCTGGTAATGCACTCTCATTCCAGAACTCAGGTCACTGGTGTGGTGAGAAGTGAGATGCTATCAGTGTACCAGATCTTTGTGCCATTGGGTTGACTGGTTTGATATCTTTTCCGTATACAAAGTCACATATTGGTTTAAGTTTTTATCACTTTGCAAAGTAACCATATGATTTAATATGTATTTTGTTTCTCTGTGTTTTTGAAAAGCCAAATCCAGGTGAGAAGTATTTCACACTGATCAAAAGGGGAGATGTGAAGAGTGATAGACTGAGGCCAGACCACTGGCACAATGGTAGCACTACCACTTGCAGCGCTGGTGATCTGGGTTTGGATGAGAGCTCAATGCACCAGAAGATCAGCTGAGGGGAGGTTGGATGAGCATCCAAATGACAGCTCTCCACCTCCAGTTGGAACGGTCGATGGCGGGCAGCTTTTGAGTGATTCCCAGCAGAGTCTGGGAGTATGTCAACACTGGGGCCAATGCATAGAGCCAAACAATGGTGGACAGCTGCGGGGCATGCATGGGGGGGCAAGCATGCCCGCATGCTGACATCACTGTGTGTGTACACCTAGGGGAAATGACACAGGCAGAAAAAAACAACCTGTGCAGCAGTGCATAGTGGCTTTCTCCACTCTCCCCCACTGAAGGATGCTGGCAGCGTAAGACTCGGACCAGACCAAAGGCTGATCTCAGCCTCTTCCTTGGGAACCCCACCACAGAGAGTAAGCTGCAGGCCTCCAGTCCAGACTTCCATCGGGGGATGCCGGTGGGATGACTGGAGGACAGAGGTGGGTGTGTAGATCCCCACCTGCAGCATAAAGTAGAAAAATAGAGTAAAGAAAAGAGTGGTAGACTGGTGGTCGAGGGGTCGATGCATGAGGTTCTACTTGCAGGCTAACCACCAATGAAATGTTCTTCTAAGTGTGTAGAATCTTTTGTCAGCCTGTATATTCCACAATGTTTTGAAATTGCATGCCATTCCAAAGGACTGTGCAATAATAAAATTTCAGTAAACATTTAATTAAAGAAAAATAGCAATCAGTTACACAGGCTTGCATAATGCCAGGATCCCATTTACAGAAGATAGACTTATAGCCAGGAAGGTGGAACTCACGGAAGAGGTCAGATCTAATTGTGCATGTGGGCCTGGATAATTAAAGCAGGCAGAGCACAGAACAGGTGAAGTCAGACTTCCATGCTCTGGGAAAGGTACTAAAGGAGACCATGGTAACCTATGAGGTGCTATCACAGCGATACCTGAATAAGAGGGAACAATTCCTTGTGTTCCAGTTCAATGCATGTCTAAAGGGTTGGTGCAGAAAGGAGAGGATTTTGGTTCCTTGGGGACTGGGGTCTGATCTAACGGTATTAGAGGCTCTTCAAAAGGAATGTCTTGCATCCTGGTGAGGAGGGCAGGAGGGTAATAGAAGGAAGATGGGTACAGTATATAGCTATTTTTAACTGGTGTGGGGGGTCAGAGTGGCAGGATCCACACAAGATATCACAAATGAGAGGAGGTCTTGCTGGCCTCCCCCATTGACAAATACAGCACAATTAAACTTACCCAAGGTAAAGGGGGAAAACAAGTGGCAGAGATAAATGTTGTAAAATGATGTGCACCGGTGCAAAGAGTCTTGACAACAAAATGTCAGAACTACAGTTGAAGGTCCTGTAAGGAAGCATTGATGTGTTGGTTGTCACAAAAACATGTGCAGATTCAAACCACAAATAGAATGTGGGTATACCAGGGTACTCATGGTTTAGTAAGGACAGAGCAGTGGGTTAAAGGAGAGAAGTGCTGTATGTAAAATAGGGAATATAGGCAACTGAATAGACAGCCTAGGGGTGAAAGTAAAACTAAAAGCCATTATCAGTACTAGCAGCAACAGGAAATGGGAAACAAATCAGGATTGTGTAGGTCTACAGACCACTGGATCAGGATAAGGAAGCAGACACGGAACTGGGTGAGATACTGTGAGAGGTGGCCAATTTAAGGGGAGATGGCAGTTGTAGGGAACTTTAATATGCCGGATGTAGACTGGAAAGTGTGCTAATTGTGGAAGATATTAGGAACCAGTGCCTGATGAATGCATGACAAGAGGCATTCCTAGTTCAACTAGTTTAAGGCCCAACAAGGGAAGGGGCTCTGCTCAATCTGGTGCTCACCAACAGTGAGAGGATCCACAATGTAGCAGTCCTCGAACCATTCAGTTCCAGTGACAACAGAACAGCAGTAAGGATATGGGATTTTAAGAAAACAGACTTTGTCAAGATGAGGAAACAATTTGAAAAAAGCACAAGAAGTACAAAGCAGGTGGAGAGCAGAGGAAAAATTGGAAGAATTCTAAAGAGCAAAAATAGAAGAAGCAGAAAGCGCTATTGCAAAGGTATCAAAGGGAAAAAGGACAAGAGGCCCAATATGGTTCAGGACCAAAGTAAAGACAGTTGAAAGAGCCAAAAGAAGGGCATTCTTAAAATGGAATGGAAGTCAAGAGGAGGATGATATGAATAAGTACCTGGTGGCAATAAAAGTAGCCAATAGGAAGGTGAGGGAGGCCGAGATGAAGGAGGAACTCTGACTGGCAAAGGGAGTGAAGCAAGAGGAAAAAGCATTCTTCAGGTACAACCAGATGTGTAAGGTTAAAGGGGGTATTGTGGGACAGAAGAGTAAGGAAGGATGGGAGGAGGGGGACAAAGGGAAAGCTGAGATACTAAACAACTATTTTGTTCTGTATTTAGTAGGGAGAAGGATGGGTCACTGCCAGATTTTGTGGTTAAGAGGGGAAGGGTGAAGAACAAGGGCTCAAGAAGCATGATCAAAATAATGGAGAAAAGAGTTTTGGAAAATCTTTTAGGGTTCAAAGTAGATAAAGGCCTTGCTGAATTTCAAGTATACCACATCTACTGCCTGTTCCCTATCTGCTGCACTGGACACCCAGCTGAAGAAGTCGACCAGATTTGTCTGGCAAGACCTTCACCTCATGAATCCATGTTGTTTGGGGTTCTGCAGCCCATTTCCCTCTTGGAAGTCCACCAGAATCTCCCTTAGTAATGACTACATAATTCTTTCCACTATAGAGGCCAAGCTGACTGGTCTATAGTTCCTTGATTCTTCCTTCCTTCTGCACTTGTATAGAGGAACCATGTCTGCTAACCTCCAGTCCCTAGGGACCACCCCCCATGACCAGCAAGCACTGCTATCACTTCTGCTAACTCCTTCCACATTCTTAAGTGTAAGCCATCAGGTCCCATAGAGTTAACTCAGTCCCTCACAGGATGCTGGTTAAAATGCTAAGGAACCTTGGTTTGGGGGTGGGGGGATTGTCAGCTTAGGTGGAGAACTAGCTGGAGGAAGAACATAAATGATAATAGTTAATGGGAAGTTTTCAGAGGTAAGGCAAGTAGCAAGTGGAGTACCTTAGGGGTTGGTGTTGGGCCTGGTCCTTTTCAATGTATTCATTTGTGACATGGGGGAAGGCATCAAGTAAGTAAGTCAGTAAAACTTTATTTATAAAGTGCCCATCCCCGGAGGCTCTAAGCACTGTACAGAGGAAAAATAAATAGTAATAAAATACAACAATATACAACATAAACAAGAGTAAAATATAAAAAATTACAGACAATTTCCCAATTAACTAGATAAAACTTAGTATCATTAAGAAATATTCAGCAATTTTAAAATAAGGAAACTGCCACCTTAAATAGGTAATTAAATAGGTCAGCAACTCTAGAGAAAGGAATGTGTGGTTATAAAAAAGGAAATTTCTCTGACACTTTAGCTAGTGAGCCTGTAGCTTAATGGTTAGAGCGCTGGAATGGCATACCAGAGATCTGAGGTTTGATTCCCAGTTGGCCACACTTTTCCTTTCTCATTTCCATCCTCCTTAAATAGGTGAGACTTCAGGGCCTTTTAAAGGCTTCCAATGAAGGAGCCTCTCGCAAGCATGATGGAAGCGAGCTCCAGAGGGTCCTACTAGCAATAGAAAATGCATGCTCACCAGGTGAAGACAGTTGGACCCTGGGAACCGACAGGAGGCCCTCCTCAGAGGAATGAAGAGGACAGGGGGTGCTGATAGAGAGACAGTAGGTCCCACAGGTAACAAGGCCCCAGGCCGTTTAGGGCGTTATAGGTTAGCAAGCCAACCTTGAAGGTAATCTTCTACCTCACCAGCAGCCAGTGAAGATAACGTAAGACCGGTATTATATGGCTTGACCTAGGAAGGCCCACCAACAGCCTGGCCGCTGTCTTCTGCACTAGCTGCAGGCAACGCATGCTGCCTCCCATTCGTCCCAGGTATTAGGCATTGCAGTAATCTACTCTGGATGTGACAAAGGCATGCATTAGTGAAGGCAGGTCATTGGGGGGGATGAAAGGTTCTGATCACATTCCTCAAGTGGTAAAATCTAGGGATGTAAGTTTGTCATGGCAGTCATACAAGTCATTGATTCCATGATGTTTGATCTCTATTCAGGACTTCCATGACTTTCACTAATGTCATCAGAATGTAGCAATGATGACAGTGCCACAACATTTACTACTGTTTACTAATGATTTCATGAACAAACAATGAGGCATTAAAACCTCATCCATGGCAAACTTACATCCCTAGTAAAAACCACTTTGTCAGTGACTGACACCTGAGCCTCCAGCCTCAGATTGTTGTCAAGTATAATGCTCAGATTTTTTGGTAGTCCATGATGAGGGCGCATGTGAAGGGCACTGTCTGTAACGGCGACTCGTTCTCCCTCGAAATCCCTCACAGCGATGGGAGGGTAGGGCGACCAGATGGAGGAGAGGATAAAATGGGTGACAGGATGTCGCTATATGTACATGTGCAGGGGGGGAGGGAGCACGGTGAGCATGGGCTGAGAGGGAGTGGAAGAGTTGTAGGGGGTGGTTCTGTGTTGCGTTGCCAAGCTGCATCGTAGCGTTGGGGTTGGCCTGTGGTTGGAGTGGGTGAGGTACCGGGTTCGGGTCTGGGTGCTGGTAGGATTTTAATGCACCCGGCCTGAACCTTTAATTTTACATGCTTTCACCCCCTCCAACATGCACGTCCTGGAGTTGAGAATTCTTTATATGAGGGGTGCGGGGGGTGAAGCTCCCCACATGGGTTGGGGTTGGGGGTTCCCCCCCCACAGAAAGCATTGAAAGGTATGTCCCCAGTGCCATTGTCCTGTGCGCTGGGGTGTCACAGTGCTGAAAATGTTTTCGGCAGTCTGACTGTGAGATAACAATGATTGCCTTTAGACTGTCACTGTTATGACATAGAACCAATTTTTCACCTTTGCTGAGATGGTCAACTGAGCACCACCGAGTATTAGGCTGGAGTTCTTCCCAACCCACACAGCACCCATGTGACAACCAAGTTTAATCACCAGTTCCTCTGTCTTAATCTAGGTTGAGCTTCAGCCAGTTTGAGGACATCCAGCTGTGGACCTTGGCCAAGCAAGAATTCAGCATAAGACTGCATCTTGTTGTCCAAGCACAAAAGACAAGTACAGCTGGGTGTTATCTGCTTAGCAGTGAAAACCCACATTGTACCATCTCATAATGTCTACCAGGGGTAGCATATACACTGCAAAAGGAATGGGCAACAGGATTAAGCCCTGTGGGACTCCACAGGACAGGGGCATCGGACAAGAGGAAATAATTCCCATAATCACTCTTTGAGTCCTGCCTGTAAGAAAGGACTTGAACCAGTTACTGACTGCATCAACAAATCTACAACTTTCCCAAAGTCAATCCAGTAACACGTCATGGTCAATGGTGTTAAATGCAGCAGTGATATCAAGGAGGATAAGAATAGATCATTCACTCCTGTCTTATGCCCTAAGGAGATCATTTTGCACCTTGACAAAGGGGTATCCAGTGAACAGGGTGACTGAGATTGAGTGACTGCAAAAACGGTGCCTCAGTCTCAGAGCCTGTATTCTGAGCTACCCTGAAAGGGTGCCGACGGGTGAGAAGGAAGGCAACTGGAACCCCTCATGGGGGATGGAAAGGAAGGCAGGATACGTGGGAGGCAATGCAGTGGAAGGCTGCCGAGCTGGCTTTGAGGTGTGGTGATGAGGGAGGATGGCTGTGGTGGGGAAGGTGCAGGGTTTGTGTCTGCAGCGGCACAACAGTTTTTTGCGGTGGTGCCATCCATTTTTTTTTTTAAAAGTTTCATCCCCCCCAGTGCAACCCCCTGAAGTTGAGAATCTTCAGTTAGGGAAGTGTGGGTGGCACAGGCCCCCACAAAACAAGTCGATCCTGTTGCTGTGTTGTTTTTGCCACAAGTGTACATCACCATTTTTATTTTTGGTGATGTACACTCACTATAACATGGCAATCACCATTATCACATAGAACCTGACAAGGGCAGTCTCCATGCTGTGCCTGGACCTAAATCCAAACTGGAGCGGCTTGAAGATATCATAGTTTGCAAAGCGTGCCTCGAGCTGTACAGCCACCACTTTCTCAGTAACGTTCTCCAAAAAGAGAAGGTTAGAGATGGGTCTGTAATTCACTAGACATTCCAGCTCCAGAGAAGGCTTTTACAAGGAGGTTTCATGGGAGCCTCTTTTAAAGGCCCAGACCCCCCAAAAGGGAACAATGTACTATCTCAGCAAATACCAGCCTGGTGGACCCAACACAGCCCATTAAGAAGTGTGCTGGACCCAGATCCAGGTCACAATATGTTGGCCACAGCTTAGAGACAATCTGCTAATCTCTCCCACCTCCACTGGATCATACTAGCGACTTGGGGAGGGCCTTTGTTTTTCCCAGGCCCGACACCACACACCAACTGAGATGCCTTGGGTAAGACACCAAATCTGATAGAGTACACCTTGCCTGCAAAAATAGAGCAAGCTCTTCACATCTAGATGACAAGGCTCACACCAGCTAGAGATAGGTAGGACGGAGAAGACTGTCTATTGTCCAAAAGAGCTGAGCTGGTCTATTCTTCACTGTGGCAATCTCCCTGGGCAGGAGCTCTGCCTTCTTAAAGGAGATTATTTTTTGATCATCCTTATAATGGGATTTCTTAATCAATTTGTCATCCTCAGCCCAGAATCTCTGCCAATGGCACTCCAACCTCCAACCCTTAGTCTTCAACTCCTTGAGCTCCTTATTGAACCATGAGGGGTCTCAGGCATAATATCAAGAGACATACATGGACCAGTGCTTCAGAATCAAGGGCTGAGACAATGGCCCTCTTATAGGTCACTACCGCTTCACCCAGTTTCGGCTTCACAAGAAGCCAGCACATCCGATAGGTTGACTACTGCTTAAAATCTTGATGGCATCACACCCCTTAAAGGGCAGTACTGGGCCATCTCCAGAGGGGGATGATTCTCGGTAGAGCCCCAAACAAGAACTTCACCATGCAATGATCTGACCAAATGACCAGATAAACCTTGAGAACTTCAATCTCAAGGCCCAGTATGAACACCAGATCAAAGGAGTGACTGTGCATGTGGGTTGCAGAGGTAATGTGAAAGGCTCAGTGGTTCCATAGACTGGAGGAAGTCTTGACCAAAAGACAAGAATTCATTTTTAACCCAGGTGTTTTAATCACCCAGTATTAGCTATCTGGGCAACTCCAACACCAGGTCAGCCATGAAGTCTGTGACTTCCTGCAGGAACTCATTCTTGTGGCCTGGCAGACAGTGCACAAGAAGGATCCTGCAGCCTGCACCTGGGCCCCCTCGGATGACCACAGACTCAAATTACCTTGTAGGTCCCACCTGGAGCACAGAGAAGTTCAGACTGGATCTAAAACAGATGACCACTCCCCCACTCCTGTGGCCCTTCCTCAGGCAGTGTACAACAGAAATCCCAGCTTGGATCACTGATCCTAGGACTGGCCCAGTGTCATCATTCAGCCAGGTCTCTGTGATGAAAGCCAGGGCAACTGAGGAAATCATATCCACCATAACAGCGGTCTTATTCCTCTTCAACCTGGCATTGAAAAGCACTGCAAGGGTTGGATGAGTGGAGACTGTTAGCCTACCTGCTTCCTGCCCATTTGAACCAGTGGAACCCATGGTTAGGGGAACTAGACAGAGAGAACACATTTCTAGCACCCATTTCACACCAGGTTGCCTTCTGAATCCCACCACCCAAATCCCATTCTCCCCAGTAGCTCTCCCCAAGCCATTCCACCTGGTCCTCCATCTTCTGGCAATATCCATCACCCTGCAGCATCTGCAGTATATGCATCATCTGGCAGGGGAGGAGGGGTGTCTTTTTTTATATATAGATTTTTATTACATTTTTCCCTTTTTCTCCCATCCCCATGTCCTGGGCGTGTGCACACAAGTGGGAGCATGCTTATGCCATGCCTCTATGTGCCCACCCACTACACTGCTGCCCCCTCCCACCTATACTACCCACTGGACCACCACCCAGTGGGAGTGGACCTACAGGTGGGACCACCCCAGGAGAGATACCTTTTGACTGCTCAGTCATGCTCCCTCCCTCGCCCTCCCCATTCTGGCTCTCTGGTTACTCGATATTGTTCCTGAACCTGGGGGTTGCCAGTGAACATGAGTTAAGACATCCAGCACCTCAACCCACAGCTCCACTGGGCCAGTGCACAGGGTAGGATTTTCAAAAGGGCAGAAGAGTAGCTATGCCTATGGGTCCAACATCCCAGCACATTACAGGTTTGTTGAATAAACAACAGTCATATACCTGGGAAAGCTGGTCTCATACACTCTCCTCTGTTGAAAATGAAGATGAATGCTCTTCCTCTGTTCAAACTTTTATTAAATAAATATGTCAAGGTAAAAACATAGAAATACCCCACATGTACACCCACAAGAAATGCTCCGAGCTTGGCAACTGGATTACAATGCAAAAAAAATTTAAAGAGATGCACACTGAGAAGAGGAACCCAAGGTTGCAATATAAAATGAGGTATTATTCTTGAAAGCACCATGAAGAAAAAGAACCTAGGGGTCATAGTATCAGAGAGCTTAAAAATAACACCACATTTTACTAGAGCTCTGGACAAGGAAAACAGGATGTTGGGCTGCATAAGAAGGGAGATAAGCAGCAGAAGTCATGAGGTGATCATCCCATCTTATTGGTCACTGGTGAGATAACACCTGGAACACTGTGCAAGGTACTGGAGTCCATACCTGAGGAGAGTGAAACAAGGTGAAAGCAGTATGATGCAGTTTCACCAAGATGGTACATAGACTAGGGGGCAAGACATATGAAGAGATTGCAGAAGCTGATTATGTAAACCCTTGAGAAATGAAATAAATGACAAGGGATGACAAGATTAAGACATACACTTACCTGCATGGGATAAATAGGGTGGATGCCAATGAACTTTTCCTCTTGAGTTCAAATACAGAGACAAAAGGAAACATACTTAAACTCAGGTGGGGGGGGGGATTAAAAGAGATGTCTGTAAGCACTTTTACCAAGGAAAAGTGGTGGACAATTGGAACAAGCTGCCGTAGGAAGTGGTACTGGCCAAACCAATGAAGAGCTTCAAGCAAGGATATGGACAGTCATATAAGGTTAGCTAGAAAAAGGGGACAGAAACATTGGGGAGAGATGACCACTAGGACTACTGTAGAGTTGATAGGTAGAGCATGTAGACTGAATGGCCTGACAGGTCTTTTCTGTTGTCATTGTTCATGTATCTACATACAACACAGCTCAATCAATCAATCAATCAAATCTTTATTTATCCAGGTGAACACCATTGAGCAAGCTCATTTACAAGGTGGATCTGCATCATACCAAGTCAAAAAACAATGCATTTATGTACAGGCAAGAAAACAAACATGTATATGCATAAGGATAGAGCAGGGTAACAATAAAAAAAAAGCAAGTGTAGCATTCAAATACATGGTATAATATTCCTATATAAGTACATATCATATTCAGGGAAAAAGAGGGATGGTGGAAAGGGAGCTACTGTACATAAAAAGACGAAGAAGCAGTATCTGAATAACAACACCTCATCATAGCGAAAGAAGACAAGGGGTAGAGGAAGTAAGGCAGGCAAGGGTGGGAATGGTGCAGGGAATATACACTTCAAGGAGAGGTGGGTTAACATACTGGGTAGTTGCAAGGAAGGGAAAGGGTAGAAGGGAGGACTGAGGATACAGGATTCCTAAATAATAGTGTTCAGTGAAGGCAGGAATGAAGGAAAGGGGTTGATAAGAAGCAGACAAGGAGCAAGCTAGTGGAGGTAGAAGCAATGGCATACTTCTGTGACAGTTTTAGCATACCAGATCTTGAACACAGAAAGGCTAACAGGGGTTCTTAATTTCAAGGATTTCTGAAGCTTATTCCAGAGTGCCGGCAGTATGAAGCCTATGGACGCTCTCCCAAAGCAAGTGCAGGCCCTGGGCACTTTCAGAGAAATTAGGGAGCAGTTTCTTAGAGCACAGTTTCCTATCACACTTGGAGGCAGACAGCCAGAGATATACTGTGGAAGTTTGCCGGTGATAGCTCTGAATTTCCAAACAGACGCATTTCTATTACGCCTGTACTGTAGGGAGGTCCATCCCATGGCAGCATATAAGGAGCAGTGGTGGGTGGAGAAGGGGAGACCGCTAATGAAATGCAGGGCTCTGTGATACAGTATGTCCAGTTTTCCCAGATATGAGGCAGAGCACTGGCTATAAATGAAATCAGAGTAGTAAATTAAGGAGATGAACATGGACTGAATTAGCTGCCTCTTTGCCTCTGTGGTTAGTAGGCAGTTTATCCTAAAGAAGAGACTGATCCTCTGCCTCAGTTTTTTCGGAAAATCCTCCAAATGTTCTGCAATGGAGAGTTTGTGGTCTAGCCAGGCCCCCAGATATTCAAACTTCATTACAAACTCCAAGTTTTCTCCTAATAAGGTGGAGATGAGGGTAGGGTACCAGAAATAGCAGGGTATTCCATATGATTAACAGGTGAGAACAGCATCACTTTTGTTTTCTTGGCATTAAGTAGCAGTTTTTTGCTAAGGAGCTGGTACTGCAGGAGATTGAAATAAGTTTTCAAGTCTCCACAGGCAGCTTCATGTGATGTATGGCTTAGGTAGAGTTCCGTATCATCTGCAAACAGGTGGCTATTAGGCTCCTTAATGCCAACGTCTATGCTGTTATTGTATATAGTGAATAGGAGTGGCCCCAGGGTGGAGCCCTGTGGGACACCTCTTATTAACGGTTTGAGAGTGGAAAGCTCTCCTTCTGCCTTGACCTGCTGGTGCCTATCCCTAAGATAATCATGAAACCAGCTCAGGGAGGTAGTGTCTTGTCCTAACGTTTTTAGCAAAGAAAGAAGAACGCAATGGTTGACACTGTTGGATGCCTTGCTGAGGTCTAGGAAAACAGCACAGACAAACTTTCTGTTCTCTAAATCACACTGCCAGTCATTTGTTACCTTAGCCAGCGCCATAATCATACTATGGTTAGCTCTGAAACTGGACTGCATAGCGTTTAAAAAAATTGTGTTTTCTAAAAAGGAACTCAGTTGGGCATTCACAATTTTTTCTAAGAGTTTTGACAGAATGGGGAGGAGTGAAAATGGCCTGTAATTGTTCAGATCGCAGGGATCCCCAGATTTAAATAGCAGGAAGATATGAGCAGTTTTCCGTAGATGGAGGAGAGTCCCTTGCGAAAGAGACAGATTAAATAGATGAGTGATTGGTACAGCCAGAACATGCCAGGCAATCTTTAGGTAGTAGAAACATAGAATTTGATGGCAGATAAGGACCCCTTGGCCCACTTAGTCTGCCCATTTCTCTACCTAACGGATAAGCTGCAGATCCTAGTTAAGCAACCGCCTACTTCCTCCTACCCCCCACTAGAATTGCCTTATGTTTGTCCCATGCAATCTTGAATTCCCCCACTGTTTTTGACTCTACAACCTCCTCAGGAAGGCTGTTCCACGTATCCACAACCCTCTCTGTGAAGAAATACTTCCTCACATTACCGCTGAGCTGTCCCCCCTCTATCTTCAAATTGTGCCCCCTTGTTTTTCCACATCTCTTTTTCTGAAAGATGCTACCCTCTTGGACTTTGTTGATTCCCTTGAGGTATTTGAAAGTTTCTGTCATGTCCCCCCTCTCACTCCTTTCCTTGAGGCTATACATCTTTAGTTCCTTTAGTCTTTCTTCATATGTCTTCTGATGCAGACCCTGCATCATTTTGGTTGCCCTCCTCTGTACAGCCTCCACCCTGTCTATGTCTTTGTGGAGATGGGGTCTCCAGAACTGTACACAGTACTCCAGATGTGGTCTTACCAACTGTCTGTACAGAGGGCCAACAACTTCCTGTTTTCTACTGGTGATGCCTCTTCCTATGCATCCCAGTATCCCCCAGCCCTCCTTATTGCCTTCTCACATTGCTGGAACACCTTTAGGTCATCTAATATGACTACCCCCAGGTCTCTTTCCATTTTTGTTGTTGTCAGTATCTCACCCCTCATTGTGTAGGAGTAGGGGTCAAGGGAGTCCGCACCGGTGTTCTTCTTAGTATCCAAATGTAGGAAAAGATCTTCAACCTCTTTCAAAGAGACAGCATTAGTGGGACTAGGTTCAGGGGGCAGTACAGTAATCTTGGAACGCAGACTACAAGCGGGTGAGCTGTCAAATGATAGACCTGCAGAGGCAAAATGGTTATTGAAGGCTTGTAATATTTCCTTTTTGTCACTGATAATGACAAAGGAGATGTCCAAGGAGATTTTAGAGGGGATCATGTTTCCTGTCGTATGCCCAGATAGTTCTTTTATTGTGGACCAGAATTTGGTGAGGCATCTTGAGGCACAGTCTAGCTCTGAGCGGTAGAAGTTTGCCTTGGCCTCGCTGATCAGCTTAGTGCAGAAGTTTCTGGCTGTTCTGAAGAGACACCAGTCTTCGGCTAAGTGTGATTTGCGAGCTTTTTTCCAAAGCTTGTCTCTTTTTAATAATGCAATCTTAAGGTCTGCAGTGAACCAGTGACACATTCTAGACTTTATTTGGGTTTTGATGAGCAGAGCATGAGTGTTGAGGGCACTTGTTATAATTTCATGGAACATGGCGTATGCTGTACTTACTGATTTGTCTAGGCAAAAGCTCTGCCAATGCAGTGAGGCTTTTAGGTCGTTGATATAAGCAAGCGGATCAAAGTTCTGTTTGGACCTTTTGGCAGAGATCTTGGTTGTGGATGGCGGTTCAGAGTCAGCTCTTACACCAGCAATGAAGCAATGGTCACTAATATCAGTGAAAAAAATTCCAGCATGAGAAAAGGAGTGAGGTTTGTTCACTAGAAGGACATCCAAAAGGGTGCTTTTCATAAGGTTTTTCTTGTTAATGCATGTTGGTTCGTCAATAAGTAGTGACAGTCCATGGGAGTCACAGAAGGATTTGAGAGGTTGCAAGGCACTGGACAGCCAGTCATAATTAAGGTCCAATAGAATAATTGTTTCAAGGTTGCTAGAGCCCATGATAGATGAAAGGTGAGACAGGAGCTGCGACACCGCAGATGGGGGTCTGTAGCATCCTATAACAAGGAGGGCCATCAAGGGTGAGATTTCACTTTTAATAGACGTACATTCAGTCATTTGCAATTGAGGAGGAATCAAGGGTGGAGACCATGAATTTGTCCTTGACGTAGATGGCAACCCCACCACCCCTGGTTTGTCTATCGGTTCTGAATAACAGATAGTTGGGAATGTTGACCTCCATGTCAGGAGTGGATGGCTGGAGCCAAGATTGTAAGATCACAAGTACATCTGGTTTGGTGTGGATAACCCAAGTCTGAATTGAGGTGAGTTTCTTTAAAAGTCTACAAGCTTGACATGCATAAAGCTAATTCCTTTTAGCTTTGTGAGTTCTGAGGGTGACAAGAGGGCTTTTGTTGAACTAGGACTGAGTTCAACATTGCCTGAATATAGAAAAAGGAGAAGCACAACTTTCCTCAAGGCAACAAGTGATCATTTGGAGGTTCTAGTCCTTCGTCAGCTAGATGGAGCTTCAGAGCAGGAGTGCAAGGACCTATTTTTTATAGTGTGCTGTCCTAGTGATACATAGCCTAGAACCCTTGCCGCATAGCACCAATGAGTATTGTTACTGGGAGGATATGGTGACAATCCTTTCATAGGCAATGAGATAGTGATACTCCCAGCATGAAACTCAGTTTGGTGTATGTGCAGGAATGTAGGGTTAAAGCAGGAATTAAATAAAGACTTATATGTAAGCACTCTTGGAGTGAGGGATACAACTCCCCATTAAAGTAGATTCTGTCCGGAGGGTTCCCTAGTAAAGGTATTGTGCATAGGGTGGTAAGGAGTTGGAATCATATCACCACCAACATAGTTACACTTGTAGGATTGGGTAGAGAAGCTTAGAGAAAATAGACTGGCCAAATTAATCACCGGCGATGCCGGGCAACGCAGGACCAACTGAGGAAAACAGAAATATGGATTTCATACAACCGAATCAAAGTAGACTATGGCACAGCCACCTTGGGACAAGCTACAAGAAGCAACTCTTCTCTCTTTGGTAGCACCTCAAAGAAGATAGCAGGAATACTGCATGGGGTAAGGGTTTATCCCTAATACACGCCACTTGGTTCAGAGGCCTAGAATGTATATGGTCAATGGACGTGTTTATAAAGGAAGAATAGGATAGGCAGGTGATGGGCCAATGATAGTAGAGGGTGGGACAAGGTGGTCTATATAGAAATGGACAGAGAAGGGGGATGGATGGGTGGGCAAAAAATTGCAGCTTTGCCATTCCTGTCAGCAAGCTTAGTCCGAGCAAGTGGTCTCGGGCAGTGGCTTAGGAAGCGCCGACCACCCAGTGGCTGTGGTTTCCTGCAGAGTATGAGCTGGGAGCCCTGGAGGGTTGTCGGCTGAAGAAGGAGAGAAAACAGAGCCAATTAATACTGGAGCTAGACAAAGGGTCAAGCTAACCAGTGAGAAACACAATTTACAAGTGAAAGGGGAGCAATTTCCTTGGAGCCCTGAAGTCTGGGTTGCAGCTACAGAGGCAGAAAAGGGCTGTAACACTTAAACAATGGCAAAAAAAATTTGGTAGGAGATTCCAGGTTCAAAACAGTTTAACACTCAACAGATAGTGGAATTTTCAAAACATTTAGCCATTTTACATGTGAAAACAACTCCTTTTTGCCAAGTTACGTTCAAATAAATGGAGAAGGGTGGAGGACCAATCGGAGCATGCCTGGAGAAGATGCTAGTATTCTGATTGGTGGGCAGCTTTGCCATACCTCTCAGTGAGCGTAGTCCAAGCAAGTAGTCTTGGGCGGCAGCTTCGGGAGCGACGACCCCCCCCACCGGTGGCCACGGTTTCCTGAGGAGTATGAGCTGGGAGCCCTGGAGGGTTTTCAGCTCTCAGCGAGCATAGTCTGAGCAAGTGGTCTCGGGCGGCAGCTTTGGAGGTGCTGACCGCCTGGTGGCCATGGTTTCCTGTGGCATATGAGCTGGGAACCCTGGAGGGATCTCAGCTCTCAACGAGTGTAGTCCGAGCAAGTGGTTTCAGGTGGTGGCTTTGGGAGTGCTGACTGCCCCGGGGGCCACAGTTTCCTGTGGCGTATGAGCTGGCAGCCCTGGAGAGTTTGCACCTCTCAGTGAGCATAGTCTGACCAAGTGGTCTTGGGTGGTGGCTTCATGGGTGCTGACCACCCAGTGGCCATGGTTTCCTGCAGCGTATGAGCTGGGAGCCCTGGAGGGTTCTTGGCTCTCAGCGAGCGTAGTCTGAGCAAGTGGTCTTGGGTGGTGGCTTTGGGAGCACCAACCACCTGGTGACCACGGTTTTGTGCAGCATATGAGCTGGGAGCCCTGGAGAGTTCTCGGATCTCAGTGAGTGTAATCTGAGCAAGTAGTCTCGGGCAGCAACTTCGGGAGTGCCGACCACCCGGTGGCCACAGTTTCCTGTGGCATATGAGCTGGGAGCCCTTGAGGGTTCTCAGTTCTTAGCAAGCGTAATATCAGCAAGTGGTCTTGGGTGGTGTCTTCGGGAGCACCTACTGCCCGGTGGCCACAGTTTCTTGTGGCGTATGAGCTGGGAACTCTGGAGCTACCAGGCATATTCCTGACCTGCGGATTGTTCATAGCACGTACTGTATAAAGGGAGCAAAACATACCCATTAATGCTCAGGTCCTCTTTTCTGTGATTGTGCTATGTTACTGAGAAGCAGATGGTAACATTTCTGGCCAGCATCATAAACACAAGTATCCTGCCCCCTTATGTGGACATGCTCCAGGTGATATTGCCCTAACACATCTAGTAGGTAGTTTCAGTTTTGTCCTGTGTAATTCATTGTTCATCAAGAAGAAATTAATTAAACAATAAGATATGACCAGGGTTTGAATTAATCATCAGTTAATCACACCCTAGGGGTATAATGTGGCACAAGGTGAAAACAAGTGCCACATACCCTTTGGGTGTGATTAACTGGCAGTTAATACAACTCCTGGTAGTGACTTATTGCTTTTATAGCTGTAAAAAAAAATTATACTGCATTTTTTTCTTCTTTTTTTTTTAATATCATTCCTCTCACTACTTCAGACGGGAGCATTTCATGGTTTCAGGTTCTATGAATTCTATTCCATGTAACATTCTATTTTTATGACTTTTGAGCTGCCATTACTCGGTGACCTCCCTGAGCTGATAAGAGATTGTCTCTTAATGGCAAAAGTCACTCTGTACTCAAACAAACTGTCCCTCAGCTGGGGAAGAGAAAGTGATGGTGACAGTTCAGGGATTCGTTGTGAGATCATAAAATGCTCCTCTCTGTGTCCTGTTTGATTACATTATCTACTCACATGCTCTCATTTTAGGATTTGTTACCTTTATTTCTAGAAACATGTTGTGACTGTTCTGTGTCTTGGCAATGTAAAATTCTGCACAATGCTTGCAGCAGTCATTCACTGACTTGTTTACTAGCGGCAATCAGTCTCACACACTGCAGCTGTTAACCACTGAAATCAACATGAGTGACGGGGGGATTGTGGTCATTTTTGCATTGCTATAAACTTTTAAAAGAATTAACACTATTTCCATGCTACACTGTGAAGGCTGCAACGTATTGTTGCTTCTCGCGTGCACAGAGGCCTCTTGAGAGGCTTAAGGACCTAAATATCTGCACCCTAGAAGAGAAAAGGGAGAGTGTGAATATGATAGAGACCTATACTTACGTTACAGGGGTAAATAAGGTACAGGAGGGAAGTATTTTTCAGAAAACAATGTGATCAAGGACAAGGGGCACAATAAGAAGCTGGAGGGGGATAGATTCAGGAGAGATGAGAGACATTACTTCATCACAGAATGAGTGCTGGATTCTTGGAAAAGTCTTCCAGCGAAGCTGGTGGGGGCCAAAACAGTGGTGAGGTTCAGCAATGCATGGAATAGGCACAAGGTAATCTTGGAGAAATGGAAAGGGGGTGGGTGAATGGACCAGAGATCAAGTAGGATCTACAGTGATACTACAGGCAAGGAAAAACAAGCAGACTAGGTGGGCCAAGTGGTCCTTATCTGCCAGCAATTTCTGTTTCCATGGGCACTATTCTTCTAACTGCATGATAACAATTTATTTTTTTTTTTATTTTATTTATTGAGATAATCAGTTTTGCAACCTTTGAGTCAGAGACTCATTTACAAAGGTACCTTGTCTCGGGAGAGACAACAATTAAGTGAGGTTTAGGACAGAGGTTACATACAGGTGAGATACATACATTTGTTGAGTTACATGCATCATTATATAAACACAGTTGTTACAGTTGTTCAGTTGTACCATTGCCCAGTCGTCCATGGAACCCAGAGGACTTAGGGGCTATTCAAGACAGGGCTATATTCCACTACAGGCATTTACAGCACCGGCTGTCAATAATGAGTTGACGGAGGGCTATTTTGAAACAGCCAATCCCGGGGATCTTTGTGATTCCCTCAGGAAAGGAGTTAAACCAGGCCGGAGCTTTATGATGAAAGGATCTTTGGCATAGAGAGGTCCTTGCCCTGGGTACTAGGAAGGTGGCTTTGGTGGAGTTACGGGTTAGCGCAGGCCGGACAGCCGGTTGCAGGGATGCGGAGACCCCTGGTGGGCATAACCCAGACAGGGACTTTTTGGCCAGTAGGCAGGTGTGGTATTTCAGTCGTTCCTCAAGAGTGAGTATGTTAGTGGCGGAGTATAGCAGGCAAGTGTGAGTTCTGCTATGGGCGCTGGTCAGGAGCCTACAGGCTTTGTTAATAGAGGTCTGGACTTTTGACAGGGAGGAGGGGTCAGCTGCTGCGTATATTGGAAGTCCATAGTCGGCCAGAGACAACACAGATGAGGTGATGGCTAATTTTAAGGCAGATTCTGGGAGGCAGTCTTTATGGCAGTAGAGGAGCCCAGTCCTGGAGTTCATGGCTGACGACAGGGCTTTTAGGTGGGCGTGGAATGTAAAGCCTATGTCAAAAGTGTTGCCCAGATACTTATATGTTGTTACCTGTTCAAGTAGAAGGAGCGTGCTGGTGGTGATGAGACGGGGAGTATCCTTGGCGCTGTTTTGCCGATGTGCAAACAGCATCAACTTTGTTTTTTTTCAGGTTCAGGACTAGCCGATGGTTATTGAACCATTTTTCAGCTTGGAGGAAGGTGCTTTGCAGCGTGCACTGGAGTAGGAGTGGGTCTGAGTGTGATGCTAAGATCACTGCATCATCTGCATAAAGCAGTATTTTGTTGGAACAGGAGCTTGGGATGGTATTTAGGAATAGACTGAAAAGGGTGGGTCCAAGGATGGAGCCTTGCGGGACCCCTGAGAGTACTGGTAGGTTGGTGGAGAGGGTTATATTTAGCTTGACTCTTTGGGATCTGTTGTGCAGGTAGCTTGAGAACCAATTCAGGGGGCCAGATGAGAATCCCAGTTGGCTGAGGGAGTTTAACAGCAGAGGGTGGCACACGGTGTCAAAGGCCTTGGATAGGTCGATGAAAACTGCCCCTGCAAGTTGACCTTTATCAAGCGCAGAGTGTATATGGTGGGAGAATTCCAGAAGGGCAGTGGATGTGCTGTGGCCTGGATGAAATCCATTTTGCTCAGGACATAGGATGTCATTTTTAGATAGGTATTCTATGAGCTGTGTGGATACTATTTTTTCCAAGGCTTTGGAGAGGGGGGGGAGGATGGAGATGGGCCTCTAGTTATTTGGTAGTGTTCGGTCCCCAGACTTATGGATGGGGGTGACGTCAGCCTGTTTCCATGCTTCTGGGAATTGGCCTAGGCATAGGGATTTATTTATGGCAATCGTGAGTGGGATTAGCATGACATCCAGCGTGAGGCGGAGTATCCTGGAGTCAAGAGGGTCATTACTTGGGTTATGTGAGGCGAGGGATTTTAGTAGAAAAGGTTTGGCATCATGGGGTGAGATCATCCAGAAGTGGAATTGCGGCCAGGAGGTGTGAATGTGGGTGGGCGTGGGGACAGGGTCAAAGAATTGGGCAGGGAGAACTGCGCTTAAGTCCATGAAAGTTTTATTAAGACAGTCTGCGATACATGTTTGGTCTGTCGAGACTGCCCCATTTATGACAATCTGAGAAGGAGGGGGGGAGCCGGTTTTGCCATTCAGTTCTTTAATATTGTCCCAGAAGGCTCTGGCTGAGCCCCAGGAGGATGTCAAAGCAGCCTGATAGTATTTATCTTTCGCTTGTTTGATGGCCCAGGTGCATTGGTTGCAGTCTGCCCTATAGGCTTGCTTGTCTGCCGCCCTACCAGAGTCATTTGCTATGTGCCAAAAATTGTCTCTCTGTTTTAGTTGCTGGATCAGTGCAGGGAATATCCATGCAGCAGCCCATTTTTTTGGTCTAGATGTGGTGATGGGGGAAAATAGGTCACAGGCATTGTTGAAGGCCTTCGTGAGATAATTTAGAGCAGAGTTTATGTCAGATGCATAGGTCATTGGAGTCCAGTCAACTTGTGAGAGGTGACGTTTGAGGTTGTCAAGACCCCTTGGGAGAAATCTGTGTCGAGGGGCACTGCTGTATTTAGGGCTGAGTGTGGGGGAGGACCAGAAGCAGATGACAGGGGAGTGGTCACTAAGTGAGTCCGCAAGGACTTTTACAGATTCCAATTTGTGTGGCCGATTAGAGAGGACTATGTCCAGAAGGGAGCTAGTTCCCTTCGCTTGGTTAAGTCTGGTGGGCTGAGTGACCATTTGAGACAGGTCAAGGGCTGCAAGCTCATCCTTTATATTATCAGACGAGGGGCTGAGCCAGTTGGTGTTTAGGTCTCCCAAGATTAGTTGTTCAGCCTTTTGAGGTAAGGTGGATAGATAGTCTAGGAGGGAGTTGATTGCTAAATTTTTCGTACTCAGGGATATGTAAGCCGTGATTAGGTATAGGGGGCCACGACCAAGGTATGGTGTGATTTTTAAAGTAATGGCTTGCGCCCCATGGTTGAGCTCAGGGGTTGGGAGTGCATGACCTAGGACCGAGTCACGTAAGTAGATGGTGCACCCTCCGCGCTTGCCCATCCTATCAGCCCTGAACAGGAGAAGCCTGGGAGAGAAACAGCTGAGTCAGGCGTGAAGCTAGAGAGCCAGGTTTCCACTAGCATAAGAATGTCAGGGGAATATTGTGCAATCCAGCATTGGAGTGCTGCGGTTTTCTTGGGGAGACTACATATGTTCATAAAAGCAATTCGTAGACCTTTGCCAGTGGTGGGCTGAGGCATGGCAGAGTTGCCAGGCCCAGGGTTTGGGTGCACATTTCCTGAAAGCAGGAGCAGCAGAACAATTAGGCAACAACATAAAGACTGTGATGAATGGGAATGGATTGGGGATATGCAAAGATTTCCTTGCTGAATGTACAATTTCTACAATGGTTTTCATGGCAGCGACTGAGTTCAATAAAATGAAAGCCACGTTGCCATGGCAACAATGTCACCTCATTTGCAGATCTGGGAAATGGTTTATATATGATTAGATGATGTGTGAAGCAAAATAAATAATGTGGTGGACTTAAAGTGTGTTGTGAGCATTCCAAAGGGGATCTCATGAACTTATTGAACAATAGGAGACATTTTGAATGGAATCTGAATAAAGTAAGAATGTACTATCTACTTGAAAGGTTTCCCTGTTTTTATTTCAAGGGAAACTAGTAAACATTAGATGGCAAGATGTTACCTAACAATGGTAAAATGTTAACAGTATTATATTTATGGTAGATGCATCAGGGGATTTGTGCACCGTACTTGTATTCCTACTCTAAAAAATGAACAGTATACAGTGATATGCATATGCTGCTATTTAGGCAATAATGTAATCACAGTGTTTGCATCCATCATCAGTTCATCACAAAAAATGGGTGTGAGGCACTTAACTTTGCCTCATGCCCCACCCCACCTCTACAGTGTAATTGACTGATGATTAATGAAACCCCTGGTTAGTTATTATGCTGTGAGGTAAGACCAGAGGTTGCATTAATTGTCAGTTAATCACAGCCCAGAAGTCTGATGTGATATGAGGCAAACCTGAGTGTTGCACATCCTTATAACAAGATTTTTATTTAAATCTTTAATGTTGGCATGAGGCATACATGGATGCAAACTATCACCAGTATGTAACTAGAAAGCAGTCATGTTTCCACAGGGTTTGCTTTTAATTACCAGTTAACTACAACATATGGGGGTGTGGTACTCACCTTCACATCTTGCCAAATCACACCTTTAGGGTGAGAGTGACTGATGATTACTGACACGCCAGGTTAATTATTAAGTTGTGACATAAGACCTTGGGTTGCATTAATTGTCAGTGAATCTCACCATAGAGGTGTGATGTGGTACGAGGTGAAGCCGAGTGCAGCACACCCATATGCTGTTATTTGTACAGTATATAAATCATCAATTATGTGGCATGAGGCACACCTGAACAGAAAAACATCACCAGAATGTGACAAGAATAATTAAAGAGCAACTCTCTATTATAATAAAAAGCTTAAAAACATAGATTTATACCAGTTGTGTTTTAACTTTATTGATTTGTAGTTCTTTTTTATTTTATTTTATTTTTTTTTTACATTCCCCTGCTGTTGGTCTACTAAATGTTGCAGATAATGCTGCAATTATTTCACTGGGTCTTTCAAAATGTATCTAACTCTCCCCTGCTAACCACACAATTACCATTTGTGACAACATGGTCTGCTGTCATGGTGAGTACCATGATGTCATAAACAAAGGCACTGTGAGGCTAACATGGAAGAGGCAAATGTTTTCTATACAGACTTTTAAGATGGTCTACCAAGATGTGCTGTGAATTTTGGAAAGGAATATTGAAAATGTAAAAATGTGTTCTCTAGTAAATTGTAACAGCTGAAACATCTTATTTATGAAAGCACATGCTGAAGTGTAGAGTTGCTGTGTAAGTACTGAGGTTAGACCAGTGTTATTAACACAAGTTACATACTGAGGATGTTTTATGTCTGGCTGTGCCATATGACATATGGAAATCAATCCATGGTGTACAGTGATTCCCAGTCCCTGGTTCCATCATAGTAAGTAGTCCCTGGTATATAGTCCCCCCCCCCACACACACACACACATGCACACTCCCATAACCCACCCCACCTCTTTATCACATGAATATTTGCACTCTACTAAGTTACAAAAAAAATGGCAGTGTAAACTACACTAGAGTCATTTATTGCTTATGTAAACATAAGGTAAGTGCAGGGGTTATGGCAATGGTACGTTAATCCACCTTTAGTGCTGTCAGACATGTTAGCATGATCGGCACTATCAGCTGTGTCTGATGGTTGCCAAGACCTGCCTTTCAGTGACAGGGAGAGCTGATGGAGGTCATCATCACTTGAAAGCTGACATCTTGGTTGCCATTCATTTTTATTGTTTTTAAGATGGATTGGTACTGCAATCTGTAAATATGCCTTTTCTGATACAAACACTGCAATGAACTACAGCTGAGTTCACAATCAGTGAAAACAGAGCTAAAGAAGAGTAATGGCGGCCACTTGAAACTGTCATGAAATGCTGTGGAACACTTAAACATTGCATTATAGATAGAGGAAGTGCTCCTGACCAATCGAATCGGAGCACTCCTTTCTTCTGCACGTTAGACACTCTTATTCTGTGAAGAGCATCTCACAGATGCCCCAGAAATGGGCATGTTCCAGGATAAGTTTTAAAAAAATATATATTATTTATCACTCTCGATCAATACTATATTAATACATCCTATGTCATCACTCATTCCTGTATTAGAGTGGTTTCACTTGCCTTCAGTTTGAGTGAGAACAGCAAATTGAGCCAGATCAGCTCAACTTCGCTTTGCTGTTCTTGCTGTAGCTGAAGGCACATGAAACCACTGTTATACAGCAACAAGTGGCTCTGGCAGAGATATTAACACATATTCCAGCATTCCAGCATTCCATGACAGGACTATATTCTTTGGATCCCACTGTATGTAATAAGACTCTACATGTATAATAATTAAAGATTAGTGTAATGTTGCAGGAAAGATTTCCACCAATTAGAAGATAGAAAGCTTTCCTACATTGCTATAATATGCTTACGCAGTTCATATTGCAATATATTACCTTAGGACTGCAATACTGAAATCAGGCTCATTGGGTTCAATGCCCAGCACTTCAGAGGCTAGGTACAATGGCAGCAGTGTATGGGTAAATACCCATTCAATCAGGAAATCTTCTCATTGAGAAATGCAAGTGATTTGGGTTGGCAACAAGCCTTGGTCATTGGATGGCTGGCAGGTCAAGAAAGGTTGAACATATTAGGTAATGCTCACCACCTCTGGTGTGGCAGGGGAACCAATGTCTGCTGCTGCAGTGCCACTTGGAACCTACAGATGGAGCAGATCAATGGGATAGCAGCACTGGGAGACTAAGACTTGGCATGGTGCCATGCATGCCCATTGCATGCATATAGCTGCAAAGTTTCAACTATATCTCTGTGGAAAGGTGATAAATCATTGGGATGCACACCATGCTCTGAAAGGATGATGCTCAATGGAATTCTTTGCTCCTGAGTCACCTTTGTGTTTGGCAAAATGACTCCTGCATACTGAACATGGACAATGGAGTGGGTACCACCCCCAAATGCACTGGAGTGGAGGAACAGCCATGGAAGAATCAGGTAACAACCTCTGGGGAGCATAGCAGAATATGGATCTGAGAGGTTGAAAAGTAAGGAGTAGATAGGGATCACACAGATTAGTGGAAAATGTAATTACAAAGAGAAAAAAAGCTGCATAAAATTGTTGCCTAGGAGGCCTTAACAAACTTGTCTGATTCATCAGTATGGCAGGCACGACATCTGCATTAAAACTATGACTTCCCATAGAGGATCTGCACCTGTCTCAGATAAAATAGAAAAGCATAACCCTGGTGACACTGTTGCTTACAGCTGAATGAGACCACCATTATCTCCAAAAAGGTGGTGGCTCCCTTTACTCTTTCTCTAGCTCCTCTATCACTGCTGAACCCCATACCACCCCTGAAGAGGTGAACTGATTGAAAGCTATGGTCCCTCAATCCTCCACAGTGTCAAACTAATTTTACCACCCAGCAAAGGGGTGGACTGACAGGAACACCTGCTCCTGGAGTCCTAAGCCATTTTACAGTAGGCACCCCCTCTTCCTGCATCAAGGGCACTACTGGCCAGGAACCCATGTCTTACAGTAGCACCCAAACTTAATGTGAGTTACATGTAGAATACAGCATCAATGATCAGAGGGCATTCTCCATAGTAGCACCAGTGATTTGGAATGCCCTCCCCATCAGTTTGTGGAAATCTCCCTCACTGGAGGTATTTAAGGAAGGGCTAAAATTCCATGCATTTGAGTGGGCATTTGGTGATATTCAGGACCAATAACCCTATAGAGACAAAGTTTTAGCTAGTAAATTTTTATGGTTTAGAAATATTTAAAAATATCTTCCCCTCTGGCTTTATATTGTAATTAATGTATTTTGTTCATTTGCAGTGTATTTTGATCTGTACATCACCCTAGGGTGATAGGATAGAGTGCTATAAAGATAAATGTGCCTTGCCTTATATGCTGAGCAGTTACCAATGATTACATTTCTGTATTTATTCTATGGTATAGGCTCCTTCAGTTTTTTTTCCCTAAAGACCTTTGCTTCTCCCCACACTTTGGAAAATCAGTTTCAGGATATTATCATTAGTTATCCATTATAGACATGCCCATAGAAAGTGGAGTGTACTGTAAATGCTATTTTCAGTGACAAAAGAAGCACAAAACATTGCCTTCTTTATAGGCTTGTTTGTGATTTTTCAGTAATGTACAATAAATTACTGCAGTGGTACATTAGGAACCTTCCATGTAACACATTCTGCCACGTGAGTAAATATTCCACAGCAAATGCTGGTAACATTATCAATATACTCAAAGTTGACTTACAGTAAGTATGGAGATTTATTGTAGATCAAAAGTATAAAACAAATAATATAACAATATAAATAATACTTTAGCAAACAATAACAATCCAACACTTCAGTATCTAAAATGGGTAGCCTTTTCCTCACATCCATATTTGCACTGGCATTCTTTCTGAGCAACATGGCATATACAATACAAATCGACACTATGGTGCTAGATGCAAAAGTAGAGGTAGAAGGGAGAGGAGAAGCAGAGTGCTTAAGGGAAAAAGGTGAAGGATCCTACAGTGACATGATGTTTTCTGCTGCACCATGGAGATATCAAAGTCAGTCCTGCAGACTACTAATTACTGTAGGGCCCTGTCAGTTGGACATTATGAGACAGTACACTCTTTACCGAATACAGCATAACACCCTTGAAATATCACAGAAACCATGCTTTAAAATATTGTAAAGATAGCTAGAGAAAAATATATTGCCTACATTTTTCTTATCAAACTCTACACATGTCAATATTAATTTAAGAGGTGGGTGGTTGTGTGGACTCTTGGTCCACCTTAGAATTTTTTACCCTCCGGTACTGCTCCACGCACATTACTCTCAAGTGGGCTTAAAACAACTCACATAACAATCTACTGTACTATCTTGGTCAATAATGACTAAAGAGATACAGCTTCAAACAGTTAGTGTTAATGGGTTACAACAACTATATGGTATTTGCAAGTAATCAGTGATTAGGTTCTTAATATTATGGGCACTCAAGCTTTGGAAAGAAATTTGATTTCAGTCAAACAAATATGCTTCGATTAGCAAACACACTTTAAGTTGTCAGTTTTAGCTCACTGGGCTTGTCATGGGCAAACATGCTGTATATCTCATTCTTGAAGTTTAATATCTCAGTCCCCCTCACTCTTGAATTACCATGTCAAAGCTGATATAAATATTTAGGAGATGTCTTCTCTCAGAATTTTTTTTTTTGCTAAAGTAGTTAACCCTTTCAATCCTCAAAATGTTGCCTACTTCTATTACAGAAAGACTCTTGCCAGCTGCTGATTCTTTTTTAAATTTTCATAAAACATGAAACTATGACTTTCTAGCAATAACATAATTCTGATGTATTTCTTTTTTTCTTAAGTTTGCATTTTAAAAACTTTGCAAATTAGCTTTTGAATAAATATTCAGAATGAGTTCTCCAAAACTTGAGTGCATTTCAAGCATGAGCATCCCCTTTGAAACCTGCTCTGAACAGTTGCTCTTTTCAAGAGATAGTGAATTCAGGAAGACATAAAGTAATGAAAAAAGGGAAATTCTGCCCTTCAGTTAAGCAATTAATTTTGACAAGCCACAGTGTTCTTATCTCAGGAAGATTAAAAAAGCAAGAGACATATACAGTGTGCTGTTGTGGCATAATGTACACTTTGAAATGGATAAGAACAACGCTGCAACCTGATTGGCTGAGAAGCACAGTACTTTCAGCTGGATCATCATCCCAGAACAACAACCCAGCTAAAAGTAGCTCCAGACAAAAAGGTTTAGCACTAACCTGACATCCAGTTGCAAGTCTTTTGTCCACAAGGTGCCCAGTTCCATTGTCAGTAACTCATCCCTCCAGGAACTCAAGGACTAAGAGTCCATTCAGTTCTGGATTAAAGCTTTATATTGCCCTTGAATGTTACCTTTGAGTAATTTACTAATAATAAATCTGATAACAGGCCTCTATTTTCACAAGCATTATTTTTCCACTTTAATACAGGTACTTTGTAGGGACTGAATGGACACTTAGTTTGATTCACACAATGTTATGGTTAAGTTTAACAATGTTCTTACAGTGTGTGAGTCTACTAGAGCCCCTGGCACCGTACAGTGGAGTCAGTCATGATGCAAAGCAATAACTTGCAGTAAGTGGCACATCACAAAATACTGCATGACAAAAAGCCTTAAAGACCTGCTGACGCCTCAAAGAAAACTTTGAAAAACACAATAATTAGGTATAGCTCAGCTTACATTCTGCATGTTTTCTATGGATTTCTACTCCCCTTTTATTTATTTATTTATTGAAATGTTTCACCAGGAAGGCACGCTGAGCAACAAGTTGCTCATCTCCTGGTGCAACCTGGGGGGTAGGGAACAATGGGATAGAATACAGAGAAATGTTACAATGTTGGAATACAATTTGCTTATTTGCATACAATGAGAGCAGGCGGGATTGCAGGTGGATCACACTGGCTAACAATGCAACCGTTAACTATAGTAGATATGAAGACACATATAGCAATTTGGTAACAGTTGGTAACACTGGAATACATATAATAACTTGGCAACAGTGTGTAGCACTAGATGGTAAGGTGACACAACAGTAATTTGTAGCCATTAGTGTAACATAGATATACAAGATTTACAGTGACTGGAGTAAAGAAAGGAAGAATGGAAGGAGGGAATGAAAAATTGCAGAGGGCAGAATGAAAAAAGGAAAGGAAATTTATGGACAGACGCAGGCAGAACATGATTTTCAAGGCAAACAGAGATGACAGGGTGGACTAAAGTGCATATAAGAGGGTTATGGGGTAGGTTATATGTGCTTAAGTGAGTGTAGGGGTGGGCCAGTGTTAGGCTATGTTAAACAGAAGGAGGGTAGGAGGAGAGGAGAGGTAGAGTGCGGCAGGGTGATGAGAGAGAGAGAGAGAGAGAGAGAGGTATTGTAGGTGGGAGGTATCAAGGGGGGAAGGTGGAGATGAAATTCAACAGCATCCTATTATCCCTACCTTGGCAGGGTGGTGGATAGCCCTACTGGTAGGACACAGGTTATAGACAATGAAAGTTATTTATATAGAGAGATGCTAGAGAGGGGGGTGTTGGGTGAGAGATGCTGTGGGGTAGCAGAGGTCAAGTATAGTGGGGGGTAGTACCCCACCAGTGTGCTGGGGGACCCTGTCTGCACAAGGCAGTGATCTAGCAGTGACTGAGTGGGTGCAGTAAAAGGAGAAATAGGGGAAAGGGGGCAAAGCTGTTGCCCACTGTGCACTATGGATCCTGCCTGAACAAGGCAGTGATCAAAAGCTCTCAGGAGGGAGATAGATTAAGGGTAGAGAAAGAAGGGGTAGGAACACTTTAGGAGGAGGGAGAGTAGGGGACTAGAAGAAGCATGATCAGAGGGAAGCAGGAGTGTTGGGGAGTAGGCAAATGGCAATATGGGCTATGGGGAGATGGCGTGGGGATTAGGGAGGGTCATGGCTGCACAGGTATGGGCAAGGAAGTTCTAGAGGGCGGAGTTAATGGAGTAGCAAGAGGATGAGTGGCAAAATTGGGGGGGAAGTGATTTCCAGATTTTTGAGAGGCGAGAAGAATAACCCGATTGGTCAATAAGGGTGGGGTGGCATGGGACCACCAGAGTTCGTGAGTCGGTAGATCTTAGGGAGTGGGAAGGAGGGGGAGTGGTTGTAAAGGCAGTGGAGAGATAGGAGGGAAGTTCACCCAGCCAGTGCTTGGAGGTGAATTTTTCACAGTGAGAGAGACATCAGTTTGTCAGGGAAGGAAAGGACAGGGCATGCTAGAGATCATAATGATGAGTGTGGAGGGGGACGTCAAGGGCAAAATGGCAAAAGGAGTTGAAGAGGGTATCTAGTCTGGCCAGAGAGGGCTTAGAGGCAGTACCGTAGACTACGTCACAGTAGTCGAAGATAGGTAGGATCATCTTCTGGACAGTCTCACATCTAGCCATGGGTGGGATGCAAGCATGGTTCCTGAATAAAGTGCTGAGCTTGGGACACAATGTTTTCTGAATGACGTTGATATGACCAGAGAAGTTCAGATGCTGGTCCAGCCAGACACCTAAATACCTGAAGGAGGATGTGTTCACAAGTAAAGTCCCATCAAGGATGTGGTAGGAGGGTAGAGAGGGAAACTTGGTAAGTCTTTGCTTGGTGCCAAAGGTCATGGAGACTGTTTCTTGCTGTTGAGAGATAGATGGTGGTTTGCAAACCAATGCTGAACTTTGTCGAAAGTCATGCTGCAAGTTGGATGCAACCTCAGTGGGGAAGGAGCCAGATGCATACAAGACTGTATCATCAGCATACATATGAATGGAGGAGAAGGGAGAGCAGGTGGATGAGAGATCATTTAGAAAACTAGAGAATAGTATGGGGCTTAACACTGATCCCTGGGGGATGTCAGTTCTTATCAGGAGGGGTGAGGAAATTGCATCAGAGATCTTGACTGATTGGGTTCTGCCAGTGAGGTATGCCTTGAACCAGTCTGTGGCTAATGGGGATAGCCCAGCTGTTGACAGGGTGTCAAGGAGAAGGGAGTGGGAGACTGTCTCGAAGGCTTTGGCCAGATAAATAAAAATGGCTGAGGTGATTTGGCCATTGTTCATTCCTGTGAGGAAAGAATCAGTGAGACAAAGAAGAGATGTTGTGGTGGAGTGATTTTTCCTGAAGCCAGATCGATAAGGGGTGAAGAAGGAGGAGTCATTGAGGTAAGTGGTGAGCTGGGAGAGGACTAGGTGTTCCTGAAGTTTGGCAAGGGTAGGGAGAAGAGAGATAGGTCAATAGTTGCCTGGGGAGGTGGGGTCTCCACCTTTGGGGAAGGGAAGGACCTCTGCATGTTTCCATGGGGAACGTACTGAGGTGGTTGAGAAAGAGAAGTTTAGGATAATAGAGAGAGTGGGTACATGATGGCTGGGGCTGAGATGGATAGTAGTTTAGGGTTAAGGCCATCCGGGGAAGAAACTTTAGAAGGATTGATTGCTAGCAGGGCATTTAGGGTGTCATTTGGGGAGACAGCAGTGAAGGAGAAGGGGGAATTGGGGGGGTCATTCATAGGCAATAGGAAGGGGGAGAGGGAGGGGCACAGTCTGGGAGAGATTGGAGTAGCTCATCAGCACAAGTGGTGTAACAGGAGTTGAATTCAGTAGCTACTGCAACTGGATAAGCAATGAGGGTGGCATTTATCTTAAGTATAGGGGTGGGTGGCCTGGATGGGGTGGTAAAAAGGATAACCCATGAAGTGTGCACATGAGAAAGGGTGCCATCCATTATGGCGACACCTTCCTCGTGCAATCCACTCATGGCAACGGACAGGTAGGGTGACCGGATGAGGGGGTGGGTGAACTAGGAGACAGAATGTCACTGTACGTACGCGCATGGAGGTGGGAGCGAGCACGGTGAGCTTGGGCTGGGAGGGGGTGGAGATGCTATAGGGAGTGGCACTGCGGTTGCCGGCCGAGCTGCATCGTGTCATCGGGGATTGGCTAGTGGTTGAGGTACCGGGTTCAGGTCCGGGCGCCGGTGCAAATTTTATTGTGCCTGGCCTGAATTCTTTTATTTTTACTGCTTTCACACACCTCAACATGCACCCCCCTGAAGTTGAGAATCCTTAAGTAGGGTGGTGCAGGGGTGAACCCCCCATGAGGGGTTGGGTGCAGCCCCCAAAAAGCAACAAAATATGTCCCTGCTGGTGTGCTGGTGCACGGGGGTTGTCAGAGTGCAAAAATGTGTTCGGCACTCTGACTGAGTGATCAGATGACCGCCTTTAGGCATTCGCCGTTATCACATAGACCCAGTAAAGAGGGCATGGACCACTCTCCAGAACTTGGAGGGGGAGTTGATGTTAGTCATGAAGGTAGATTTGAAGTACACTGGTTTGGCTAGCCTGGTAGCCCGGGTGCAAGTATTACAGAGTTTTTGGTAAATAAGAAGATGCAGGCTAGTAATTCAGGGGTAATCCAGGGGAGGTGATGACCTCTAACTTTGTTTGTTTTAGGGGTGTGAAGGCATTCCAATTTGCCTGCAGGATGTCTTTAAAATGGATTAGGGCTTTATCAACCAAGGAGGTGCTTGCTAGAGGAGACCAGTCTGACAGGGCAAGGTTATGCAGGAGAGGTTCCAATTCTAGGGAATTTTAAGTCCGTATTTGTAAGTTTTATGTGGTGATTTAGGGCTATGAACTTTTCTGACCAGGAAAAATGGGCTGTGGTCACTGAGAGCATCTGGAAGGATGCCGGAGGTGATGATTCTATGGGGTGGAAAGTTAGGGCCCAGTCAAGTAGGGAGTGGTTCTTGGGATTAGGGCGGGTGGGTTCTGTAATTAGTAGTGTGAGGTTGAGGGCACTGATAGCATTTCTTGTGGTAGATTTTGTTGGGGACAACCAATTTAAATTGAGATCTCCAAGGATGTAAATTTCACCAGATTGAGAGAGGGAAGTAATGGAAGTTAAGCGGTCAAGGGAGACAGCAAGCTGGACATTTGGATGGTAGTAGCTACTGGCTACAAAGATAGGGAGTGAGAAAGGGAGGGATACATTGATGGCTAAGGCATCATGGGTTGCTGGGTTGGAGGAAAAGAAGACTGGGAAGTATTGGAGGGAGGTGTGGATATACATGGCCACTCCACCACCCCTGCCTGCTCTGTCTAGCATTAGGATGGAGTAACCAGGGATGGAGACCGAGTGGTCAGGAATTGTGCTCTTTAGCCATGTTTCTGTCATAATTAGAATGTTTTATTTCAGTGCAGCAACCATGGCTTGTAGGAGGTCTATTTTTTGAAGTAGGCTACGAATGTTTAAGTTTAATATCTTGAAACCATTTTGAGGGCAGTTGGGGTAGGAGTATGTGCAGCAGCAGTGGGGGGGGATAGCAGGGGTGAAGGAAGCAGCAGGACTGGGGTTGGGGTGGATGCCCCCCAAGGCAAGTAATAGTAGAGCAAGGATGAGGAAGTGTAGCTTTGTGGATTTGGAGTGATGGGGCTTGGAGGCCGAGTGAGTGAGGCAGAAGGGAGTGGTATAGTGAGGAAGCAGGAGGTAGAGAACTTTTTACTAAGGAAATTGACATGAATGCAACAATATTAGTTTAGGTTTATCAAGTACAGTTGTGGTCTCATCTCCTGGGCAGTTTCTCATTAAACCCAATGAAGTTTTGGACAGGTTAAGAAGGGTAGACATAAATAAATCACCAGGCCCCGATGAAGTGCATCCCAGGGTGTTAAAAGATCTCACTGAATCCATCTACCACTAACTAATATTCTCCAACATTCTCTTAATACTGGGGAAGTCCCACATGACTGGAAAATAGTGACTGTGGTACCCATTCATAAGAAAGGCCTCAAAACCAACCCTGAGAATTATAGATCTATCAGCCTAACTTCTTTAAATGGAAAGATCTTAGAAAATATTATAAAATACCTCATTCTTGATACCCTCCATCAAAATGGGCTATCTGACCCTCTCCAACATGGGTTCATTAAATCTAGATCCTGTCAAATGAATCTACTATCCTTCTATGAAAAAGTCACTAGGGAAATCGACCAGGGTAATCCTGCGGACATTGTGTTCCTAGACTTCGTTAAAGCATTTGATAAATTGCCACATCTTGAGCTCATCGACAGTCTGAGAGCTTTCAAACTGAAAAACAATATTGTTAACTGGATTGCCAACTGGCTAGAGGGAAGAAAGCAGAGCGTCATTATAAATGGTGACTATTCCACATGGGGTCCTGTCACAAGCGGGGTCCCCTAAGGGTCTGTCTTAGGCCCCTGTCTCTTCAACATTTATGTTTCCACTCTCACCATTGATAACCCTAAAATATGGATATTAAAATTTGCAGATGATTGTCGCCTAGGTATTGTGGTGAACAACACAGCAAGCAGCACTGCTTTTCAACTAGCTCTTGATAACATACTAACCTGGTCTAGCAAAAAAAAAACAAGTACTGAACCCCATTAAGTGCAAAATTATGCACCTGGGAACACACAACAAACACTATGGGTGGGATATTCAGACTGGGCCAAAAAGATGCGCAATAGTGGGAGCAGAAAGAGCAGTGCACCACTGCACAATGGGCGTGATATTCAAACCATGAGCAGGCTAAGGTGTGCCTGCACAACACAGCTGATTATCATGCCTGATGCACCATGGTGCAACCAGAGATGTGCAGTGGAGCAGGGCCGATGCGTAGTAGCACACCCAGGGATGCGCAGAGACAAGGGCAGGAAGCAGGAGTGCTCTAGCCATGGATGCGCCATGAGTGGAGGAGCATGCAGCAGGCCAGACAGACCAACCCCCCAGGCCCCCCATGAGCTGCACAACCAGAGGTGAGCTGAATGGACCACCAGCCCATGTACCCCAGCACTGAGCCAACAGCAGACGCGAGCCAGCAGTCCACACCTGCAGGGCAAGGTGCTCCAGCACTGTCCCCCGGAAAACAGTGACCGCAACACAAGGAGGGTCAGGACCCTCCCGTGCCACAGCACCACACCAATGCTGACCACCCCCTGTACAGTGATCCTGTGATACCCAGCCCAGAAGCATGACCAAACAGTGCATGACACCGAAGGTATGCCACCACCACCACCATGACAATGCAACCCGGTGCCCCATGGCACCATGCACGACAGCTCCACCATGACCCCCCCGCAGCAGGCGACACCAGCCACTGACACCACCACAGCATACACAAGGACCCCTTGCATGGCCCCCACAGTGGCACAGCAAAGACAGCAACCTGGCATCAGTACCCAAGGGACCCTGCATGTGACAAGGCCTGCCTTGGATGCCACCACCAGCAGGATGGCACCCTGCACACCCACCCATGCACACACCCTGTCCCAGCACTGGACCCACCAGACAGCACAACAGCCCACTGTGGTGCATGGAGGAATGCACCACACAGGAGGCAACACAAGGCACGGACAAACCCCCCCACCCAGTCCTAAGGGTGCCTCATCAAATAGCCACACATAGCAGGGCAACAGATGCTGCTGCTGTCATGAGTCCAATGGTGCTGTGCACCCATGGCCTGCACACCACCAAGGCCCTGGTGAGCCAGCCATGTGGTGTGCGCACCACGAACCAGTACACTGCCAGCATGCAGCTGGAGACCATGTGACAGACAGCAGACCTCCGGCACTGCCCTAGACACCATAGACAGCATGGAGGGGGACAACAACAGCACCGCCCACAGTGTCAGCAGAGGCAGATGTGCAATAGACCGGGAGTCAGAACTCTAGCTGCCAGGGTACCGTGCCCAGAGGGTGGCTGACCTGGACTGCCACCAATGTCATGTCAACAGCCATGCATGCAGTGCTGGGGTTGGCACAGCCATGCGTACCACAGACACACAAGGGGCACAGCCGCATGGGCCAGACACACACTGCCAGGTTTGAATGGGGCACAGCACATGCACCAGAGACTGCTGCACACAGGCAAACAGTGTACAGGGCACAACACACATACCGCAGACAGTGACCATGGTCCCCACCTACACCAGCGGAGGATCCCTGATGGACACACCCCAGGTCAGCACCACCCCACAGTCACCATACACACCACTGCAGCATGGCACCAGACACCCGCTGCAAATCAGAGACCAACACAGTTGTAATACGAAAAGCATCAATATTGGAACAGGTAATAAACTCAAAAGGAACTATTTACATTGCTACATACAAAGTGGGGATGGAGAAGTACAAGGCTACAATTTGGGGTGGACAGGCAGGGGACAAAGGGAATAGCAAGGAGGGGGACAAAGGGGTGTGAGGTACAGTCCAGGGAAGGAAAGGAACAGCCTGGGTGGCGCAGGCCCTACAGGTGGCCCCTCTCATCCCTGCGCTCCCTGTGGTGCCTTCTGTGCCATCGACAGTCACTCCTCTCCATACCCTGTAGCAGCTCCAGCGTGGCCCTGGTGACCTGCAGGATCTCCTGAACATGACACTCCAGGGCCATCCAGCATTGTCCTCCTAGGACAAGGGAGCAGAGTCAGTACTTGTGACTGGCCAGACCACCGCAGCCCACCAAATGTGCATGGCATACAGCTGTGGCCTGCGCTCCTCTGATGGCATGCGACCACCCACAGTGGGTGCGCCCACATGACCCACCTACCCAGGCACCCAAAGTCATGCAAAACCGCTGCACACCCCCCACCACCCATGCACCACACAGCACCATTTTGGCCGTACAGCATCATGGCTATGCAGTGAGATGGCAGCGCGCACAGCCAGGCACCCAGTGCACACACAGCCCACCTTCGACATCCACCCACACATGCAGATGCACAGGATGGTGTGGAGGGCACCATGGGACATGCTCAGCAGTAGGAGCCATGTGCAGGGGGCCATGCCTCACCACCACCCCTGCAACCCACTGTGCAGAGATGTAAGGTGAAACATGGCACTCACCTGCATCCTGGTCAGCAGGGCACTGCTGGCCCCCGGCACCATCACTGTGCCCTGCCTGTAAGGCCACTCCTCCATTGCTAGCCTACCATCCTTGCTCCTGGGCCAACCAGGCCCTACAGCAATCCTACGGGCTTAGAGTGCAAACACGGAGAGAGTAACATCAGTACACGTCAGTAACATAGTCCTGCCCTTGCTGTGTGTGTGCCTGCACAGCCCAGCCATGACGCGGTGGTGCAGGGTATACATAAAAACACCCCCAACACTGGCAACACAGGTATGGGCACCCCCGCAGCATGGCCTGCTGACCACCGTGATACCAGGACAGACGGATACTACTAGTGTTGTGAAGAAGCACCTACCTGGCCATGGCATGGCGTCCTGCCCGGCACGTGCCTGCAGTCAACCTAGGCAGTTGGGGTCCTGCCACTGGAGGTCCCCATATTGGTGGCGACACTGCTTGGTGGACCTGCTGCTCCCCGTGGCCTCCTCAAGGCCTCCTGCCACCTCCTGCCACACCACTGTCCGTGACCTCAGGAGGGGTACCTGTGGCCAAAGAGGGTACCTGCATGAGGCTCCACTAATGCCACCAGGTTAGCCAGTTCAACCGCCATCCACACTGGCGCTCTGGTGTGCGGCATGGTGCTGTAACTGGTGGGCACAAAATGGCACCCTGTAGCACATGTGCCCCACGTGCAGAGGCAGCACGGTACTGCACTGCCAATCACAATTGTGCTGTCACCAGACTGCACAATAGGGGTGTAGCCATGCATACGCATGGTGCCTAGAGGGCAATGGTCAGCCACAGGGTCAAGGGTCTGTCTGCACACGGAGTGCCACAGCGCTATTGGGAAGCCCTACAGGTAGTGTGGTACGGTGCATGTGTGTGTCACCATGCAGTGGACTACCACGCTGTGGTGCCATGGTGCCCATGGCACACCATGGCATGAGCACCCCTCTGGGCATATAGCACATGTGCGCCACAGGCACAGTAGTGGCCATGCCCTGTACTGCCTCCCATGCACAGCACATCTAGCCATGCCGCTAGCATCTGCATCAACACCGTGGGCATGCGTAGTGCGGTGCTGATTGTGCACATCACAGTGGTGCGCCACAGCCTGAGCATGCTCAACACAGTTGCACAAGGCACAGCAGCATGATATTTAGCCAGGATATGCAAATCAGCTCATTCCATGGCACATCCACTGCATTTGCATCCCATTACAGTTGTGCCTGCCCTAATTTGCATGCATTGCGCTATAAAAATGCGACCTGAGGCTGCATGCACCATGGATCGGTACAGCAGTCCATTGAGGTAGGTGGCATGCTGTTGGAACATGGGGGCAGTGGTCTGGGAGGGCTGTTTGGGACTGCACATTCCAAGATAACACCTGTCTATCCCCCAGGCATGAGCATGACCATACGAGAGGATGAAGAGGAGCAGGAAAGGGTGTGAAGGAGGAGGCACAACTTTAAGAGGCAGGAATCTGATGCCCTGTTTGAGGCATACCTCGACAGTGAGCCACTGCTCAGCTGACAGAGGAGAACACCACAGGCCCATGCAGCGGCATGGGGTGAGGTGACACGTGCCATCAACCAGCAGGGCAGCTGTCAGCGGTCTGTGCAGGAGTGCAAGAAAAAGGTTGGCACAGACAGGAGGCAGATAAAAGATAAGGTTGCCGCCATCAGGGTGTACCCCACCTGACGCCATGGGAGGAACAGGTGACCGGCAGTGTGCAGCATTTTGCCATTGAGGGTGTTCCAGGCGGTGGCTTCCAGACAAGCGGCAGACCGTCACTACGTGGCAGGTCTGGCGCTGGCAGTGTGTCTGGGTGGAAGGGGGCAGGCCCCAGGGCCAGGTGGAGCCACTAATGGTACTGTGTTCCTTTACAGCTCCTGAGCATCTGCATGGGGCAGTGGTAGTCAGTGTATCTGCCGAGGGGGAGGCCCTGGACACAGTGGAGCACCCATACACCTCCACAGGTGTCTGAGAGACTGACCATCTGCAGCCCTGCACATCTGCCCAGACTGATGCCATTGGTGTGGGTGTGGACATGACTGTGGATGTGTCCCAGCATGACACCACCCTCAGTGTCCAGTGTGCTGAGACATGGATTGGAGCCAACTCCAGCACTGATGATGATGTGATGCATGTGCCAGACAGTGATGTATGTGGGACACAGGATGGTCCCGTGGATGGCATCTGCCCAGGCGGTTCCGCAGGTAGTGCTGGCATGGCTGCCTCCACAACAGCCCATTCCCAGGCTGTGTCTGCATGCTCCAGTGGGGCAGCACTGGCATGCGACCAGGGTGGTGGGGCTGTTGTTGCCGCTGCGGTCGTGCCAGTGTTGCCTGGTGATTGGCAGCCGAATGGGCAGTGGCAGTAGATGGCCATTGTCAATTGGGGACAGGGGTTGAGGTTGGTGGCAGTGCACCATGTGTGAACGTACCCCAGAATGACAGCACTGTGTGGCACCCACTTTTAAGTGGTGCTGTGCAGCAAGGCCAGGAACACCATGGGGGACAGCATGCTGAACATGCAGATGACCCCTTGGATGACCACAGCCATCTTCTCCAGGCCTCAGTGGATCAGCAGATGCAGCTCATGGCAGTGGAGGATGTGCTCTGTGCGGCGCTGCACCTGCCAGAGGAGCGGCGCAGCAGGGGCCATGCCTTGCTCCAGGCAGAGTTGGCTCAGCAGCGGGTGGATGTGACCGCTGCCATTGACAGGCAGACCACTGCGATGGTGACTGTCGAGGCTACACTGGCCAACCAGTTGGGTGCCCAACCACTGCACACCCTGCAGAGTGCTATGTCCACCCCCCTATTCCCAGCATCATGCGACCCCTGCTGTGTTGACACTGGGTTCAGCTGTGGGCATACCTAGCACGCCTGGTGCGGGCATGTTTGGTGGCCTGCAGACCCCTGTGCGGACACAGTTGTGTTCACGCAGCATCACCCCTTGGGGCCCTTCAGTGCCACCCCATGAGGCCACTGGTCAGCCTGGCATGGCTGGCAGGTATCTGCGGGGCCACCCATGCATCCTTGCTGGCCATGGTACTGTGCCACATGACTGACCCATCCCCCTCCACGGCCGCTCTCTTCCACTGCCCTGTGTGCATTGTGGTGTTCTTTGTGCATTGCATGGGTGAGGTGCCCAGCCCTGCACACACATGGTCCCTGTGCACTCCCTCCCGGCTGCTGGCCACTGTGGCATGTGCATGATGATGCCTGCATAGCATTGTCCACCACTGTGCAATGGTGCGCATCATCTGAGGCACACACAGTGCCATCTACTGGGCATGGTTGTGTGTGGTCCTGTGTGGATGTGAGGATGCCTGTTGGGGTGGGTGTGCCTGTTGCCCTATGGGCATGTGTTGTGGTGTGTGTGTGCATGCATGTGTGTGCCATGTGCAGCCCTGCCCATCCCTGCCTTTGTGTGTGGTCCCCCACCCAGTCCCATGCCCCTGACACTGTCCTCCCCTGGAGTCCACCCCTGCCTGTCTGTGGGCTGTGCCCTTGCCCTTGGTAGTCGCATGTGGCCCCATTGACCTACCTGTGTTGTCCAAAGTGTTCCTCTGTGATGGTGTCCTGCTGCTGCTGTGTCATCCAGGCCAGCCAGGTGTCCCTTCACCCAGGGGGTGGCTGCCCAACACCAGCTGGAGTGGCATCCTCTTCATCCCTACCGCTGTCCCCTTCCTCGACCTCAACAGCTATCCCACAGTCAGTGGCCATGTTGTGCAGGATACAGCAGGCCAGGAATAGCCCACAGGCCTTTGAGTGGCTGTACTGTAGGGCACCGCCTGATACGTGTAGGCAATGGAACCATGCCTTCAGCAGCCAGAACCCCCACTTAATGACATTTCGTGTTGTGGAGTATGCCTCATTGTACTGTTGCTGCACTGAAGTCGTGGGGCGCCGGTACTGTGTGAGCAGCCAGGGCCATAGCAGGTAACCACTGTCACCTGTGTGTAGAGGGGAGTTGTTAGCATGGTTGTCTGTGACACTGTGCCATGGGCCATCATGGCCATTTCCCATGGCACCTCTGCCAATGCCCCCCAACCCTCCACATCTGTACCCATCGTTCAGCATGCTATGCATACTCACCTACCAGACGGCCAGTGGAGATGTCCCCACACTTGAAGCTATGGCACAGTGCAGACTGATGCCAGATTAAGGCATCATGTGCTCCTCCAGGGTACATGGCACAGACATTGATTATTTACCCCCTGGCATCGCACACAGCCTGGCAGTTGACACTTGGGTAGCCCTTGCGGTTAATGTATGCCTCCCCCTCTGAGCCAGATGGCATGATGATGCCTGCATGGGTGCAGTCTATGGTCCTGAGCACACCAGGTAACCGTGCTATCCTGTAGAACTCCTGTATTTGTGCTGTCTTCTCCACCTGTGTGCTGGGGAAATGGATGTACTCTGCAGCTTGTGGCAGCAGTGTGCTGAGGAATTGTGTGAGTAGGCATGTCGGGGCTGATTGGGTTATGCCTGTCGTGTCCCCTGTTGGTCTCTGTAAGGTGCCTGTGACAAGCAGGCACATGACAGCTGTGACCTCAGTCTCCACAGACAGCACATGGCTCTGTCGTGTGGGTGCCTGCATCTCATCACTGTACAGCTCACAGAGCTGCCTCAGAATCACCCGGTTCAGGTGGTACTGGCCCACAATCTCAGTGTCACTGTACTGTTCGAAGGTGGTGTGGGCTCGGTACAGCCTGTTCTGGGCATACCACCGACGGGCCCTTCCATGGCCATGCCTCCCTGCTGCCTGCCTTCTCACACCCCTCATTACTGCCTCCATCTGGAAGATGGCACTGGCCATGTCCCTTACTGGTGTCCCCCCCCGGGCAACTGTCTACCTGGTCCCCCCTGCTGTGTGTTGCTGGTACTGTTCCTGCACCTGGTACACCTCTGGATGTTCACCTCTGTGTGCCCTGCCTCTTGCCATGCCCTCCATCCTCTATGGCACACTCAGGACCTCTCACGCACACACACACACAGAGGCACACACACATACACACACTCTCCTTCTCTCACTCACACACTCCTCCATGGGCCCTGTCCACCTCCTGGCCACACCTTCCCCCTGCTTCCTGTCTTGCCTCCCTGCCACTCTGTCACTGCACTCCCATGCTATGGCTCCTCTGTGGTGCATTCATCCTCCCCTCTCTTGCTCCCTTTTATTTTGGCTTATTACCGCTGTCGTGCAACTTCCACTTGCTCCGCTACTGGGCACATTGCTTACTGATGAGTATCACACTGCACACATTATTCCTGGTTTGGCCCCCTGCAGTTGCGCATGAATTAATTTCTGTTGCACTGCGGCGCATTGCATGTTGTGCTGCGCTGCCACTGAATATCACACTTTGGTGCATTTCTGCTCTTGCCCGGGCGCATCCCTGCTCTGAATATCCCACTCTATGTGTACAAACTAAGGAACAGTACTCTACTTGAAACCAACCAAGAAAAGGATCTTGGAATAATTGTCAACCCTGACTTGAAATTCAGATCCCACTGTAAAATCAAAATTAATGAAGCTAATCAAAACCTCAGTTGTATATTCAGGCACATAGCTAGCCATAAGAGTGAAGTATTACTCCCTCTATACATTGCCTTGGTTAGGCCACACCTTGAATACAGTGCCCAGGTGTGGTCCCCATACTACAAGGAAGACATTTTAAGAATTAAGAGAGTGCAATGAAGATTCACTAGAGCCTTCATAGGGGTGGGAGACAAGCCATATGTGGCTAGGTTGAGATTGCTCAACATGTATAAGCTCCAGTATAGAAGACTGAGGGGAGACATGGGTCTCCTTTTCAGAGCATTAAGTGACCCTACCCTTAGTAATGAACTAGGAATCACTATTACTAACAATAGAGTCAGTTATAGAAGACATTCCAAGCATTTATACTTGGGCAAATGGAATACCCTGTGAAGAAGGAATTGGTTTAGCCACAGGGTAGTCTCAACATGGAACCATCTCCCAGCCAAGGTAGTGGATAGCCCAAATATGGACTCCTTCAAACTAAACATAGATTTAGCAATTGGGGACAATGTTACAGTTTGTGCTAATTAATACTTCTAGCAAGCACCATGGACACAAGTCCATATTAGCTTGAAGTACCTATGAAATGCATAATCTATCTTGATAAGAGCTCAACTGCCTCTTTAACTTACTCCCCACTTCATGTCATAACCCTCTGTTGTGACATCACAGTCTGTTGCCATGGGAGTAACTGTGATGTCACAAGCAGTTCATTATGACCTCAGGTGGGGAGAAGGCAACAGGACTAGAGGACCATGATGCTTTGCATTGTGTGGGCATGTGTGATTTTGTATTTTCTTGAAACTTGGCTTCCCAGCCAAATGCCTTTTGGGGTAACCCTTGCCTCAGTGTTTGCACACAGAGGTTCATTGTCTTTTAAATAGTTTTTTATTTTAATGGGTTCACCACAACGTATCCTAGACAGACCGTCTTAGGGTAGCTGGTTCATTTCACTGGGGTGTCAAACAGATGAGGCATACTGTTGAGTCCTGGTAGGATGAAACACGTGTCTATGTCATCTGTTAGCACCTTTTGCAAACTGTGTGAGAGGCCTTTTGGCACCATGCAATTCTGCTTAAAGTTGAACCAGCATAACATTCTGTGGTGATTTGCATATGCAGCCCATGATGCTTTGCATTGTGTGGGCATGTGTGATTTTGTATTTTCTTGAAACTTGGCTTCCCAACCAAATGCCCTTTGGGGTAACCCTTGCCTCAGTGTTTGCGCACAGAGGACTAGATGATCTCTTCAGGAGCAGAGATCCTGTTTTCATGCAAATTGTCTCAGTATTAAAATAATGGGGAGTGAAAATACAGAACAAATGTGAAATATAAACTGAACTGTATCTAAATATTATATTTTATTTAAGTTATCCTGAAGGTGTCAGTTGCTCTTTGCATTACACTGTTCCCAGTTGTATACTGCAGCATTTAATGATATACTGCTGTATTTCTGCATTGCGTCCTGGCTGATGCTGCTGTATCTTTGGTGCAGGGCTTCCTTTTGCTCTACCAGGGGATTTGTTTGTTTCAACAAGCAACTGGACAGCCAACCACATTGTGTCAGCAAGGGACATCAACACATCAGGCAATGTGATGAATTGGCATGCTGGGTGATGAAATGACACGCTAGCTGAAGGACTGGAAGAGGGCAAATGTAGCCCCACTTCTCAAAAGTGATAGCAGGGAAGAGGCTGGCAATTATAGGCCAGTCAGCCTGGCATATGTGATGAGAAAGTTAATGGAATCACTGCTGAAGGAAAGGATTATGGAATATCTTGAATCCAGTGGGTTACAATACACAAGGTAGCATGGTTTCACAGTGGGAAGGTCATGTCAAACAAATCTGATAGATTTCTTTGACTGGGTGACTAAGGAACTAGATCAGGGTGGACCAGTAGACATGGCCTACCTAGATTTCAGTAAGGCATTCAACACTGTTCCACATAGGAGACTAGAGAGCAAGCTGGGTAGTTTAGGAGTTGGTCCAAAGGTGGTAAACTGGATAAGAAATTGGTTAGGGGATAGGCTACAGAGGGTGATGGTTTATAGAGTCACTCCAAGGAAGGGAGGGTGACTAGCGGCATGCCTCATGGATCAGTGCTGGGACCGGTCTTCCTTAATGTCTTTATAAGTGACATTGCAGATGAGCTGGAAGGGAAGGTGTGCCTTTTTGTGGATGACACCAAAATCTGCAATAGGTTGGACACTCCAGTGGGGGGAAAGGAAGAACAGAGACCTGAGAAAACTAGAGAGAGAGGTCAAGGATATGGCAGCTGGGATTCAATGTGAAAAAGTGCAGAATAATGCACTTAGTGCACAGAAATGCAGGGGCAGAGTGCAAAATGGGTGGAGTCACTACTAGAGTGGTATTGATGACCACAAAGCAGAAAAGAGACCTGGGGGTAATCATATTGGATTACCTAAAGGTGGCCAGGCAGTGTGACAAGGCAGTTGGGAGAGCAAGTGGGATGCTAGGGTGCATAGGGAGGGGTATCAGCAGCAGAAAGAGGGAGGTGGTGTTACTTCTGTATAGATTGCAGGTAAGACCCCATATAGACTATTGTGTCCAGTTCTAAAGACCACATCTCTGGAAGTACATAGAGTGGAGATGGTCCAGAGGAGGGCAACTAAAACAGTGCAGGGTCTGGATCAAAACCCTTATAAGGAGAGGCTAAGGGACCTCAATGTATACATCCTGGAACAGAGGAGGGAGAGGGGAGATATGATAGAGACCTTTAAATACCTCATAGGGGTAAATAAGGTACAGATGGGGAGTATTTTTTAGAAGAAAAAGTGCTCAAAAACAAAGTGACATGCTATGAAGCTGGAAGGGGGTAGATTCAGGAGCAATGTGAGGAAGTCCTTCTTCACAGAAGGAGTGGTGGATACCTGGAACAGCCTTCCAGCAGAGGTGGTGGAGGCTAAAACAGTTCTGGGGTTCAAGAATGCATGGGATAAGCACAAAGGAATCACAGTGAAAAGTAAAGTGGAGGGTAGCTCGGGCATGGTCTGATGTAATAGTGTAGGTAGAGAGAAATAGGCAGATTGGATGAGCGAAGCTGTCCTTATCTGCCATCAAATTCTATGTTTCTATGTTAGCGTAACTAGGCTATCCAGCCTATGGGATGCAGGTTCCCTTTTGAAGGAGGACGTGGTGGACCGGCCTTTACATCCTGCTGAGCATTTACAGCTAATGGGGATGCAGGAGATGCTGAGAGGCATTTGAATTAATGTGAGTGTTTGTTTTTTTAACAGTGAATATCTGTAAATTTACCTTAACTAAGAGGATTTTGAATTAGACATAGGGATAAAGTGAAAAGAAGTTCTGAAATTTCTCTGTTACAGTTATGGCATTTTGAAAAAGAACAATTTTGAGCAAGGAATAATAACAGCATTTGTCACATGGACATGTGTTTAAAAACATGATTAGATAAGGACATTACGGATGCATGGGGAAACAATATATAGTCCTGAAAATAAAATGGGTAATAAAAACAAGTTGTATTTTGTCCACACAGCTGGAACAAAAAAAGACAATTGGGTTTGTACTGGAAAAAGGAATTGTGCATATTACTGATGTTTTCTGTTAAATATAAGATATTTGATTTTGTAATATAAATATTTGCACTATACCCTATGATACTGCTATAGGAATTAAACAAGTAGACATATGATATAGATATATATATTTTTTTTCAGATAACAGTTAACTGAGAGGATAGCATTGGTCTCACTTGTTCAACCCCCTTCCCCAACTCCAAATCCACTCAAGTATGAAATGTGAGGATTTATGTGAAACAAGTGTGTCTCTCAGGTACTATGTTTTCAGTCAATATTATTTTTGCATATTTTGAACAAATATTTGGAATATAAGCTCTCACTCTCTCTCTCTCTCTCTATATATATATATATATATATAGTGAATAATATTTGAATACCATTTAGATTGTAACTAGAGACAGGAAAATGTTAACATTAGATACTCAGAAGAGGATTGAAAGTCTGATCTACTTGTAAGTTCATCTATAAAAAGATTACATCATTTCTGAAGTAATTGGGATGAATAATAAATATTACTATATGTGATAATTTATATAATATTGATTTTCAGAAATACACGCAATGTCATATTCCTGAACTCTTGTTAAAAAAACTGCAATTAATTGTAAAGATTTAGCATCAGAAAAATGTACAGAAAATTTTTGTGGTGAGTGAGACAATCCTGATTTTGTATTTTTTTCCAATGTAAATCAGGCCATGCTCTCTTAGTGGGCTCCCCCTGCACCAGAGTCATTTCATTTCCTTTACATCCCTGTCACTCCGGGCTCCCCATCTTTTTTTTTTGTTCTATATGTATTTTATGCTTTTCCCCCCATTTTCCCCGAGAGTCCTGGGATGATGGCAAACACGGCAGTGCATGCACGTGAAGGTTCACACGCACTCCAGGTACCACCTTGGCCCAATCCGCCCCACTCCTGGCTATCGCCAGGCCCCCCATAGCTCCACCTGCCATTTGTCCTCCACCAGGTGGCAGCCAAAGGCTGGGGGAAACCCTTCATCCCTCCCCAAGAGAGGAAAGCCACCTTGCGGCAGCTCAATCCTTCTCCACACCCCCCTGCCATCACCCCCACCAACCCGGGCTCATTCCCGAACACAGATCACTGGCAAAGTGTGAGGTGTGGCATCTAGTGCCTCAACCATCAGCACCATCGGGCTGATGGCTCCCCATCTTTTTGACACACTGTTCAGCTCCCTCTATTTTTTTGGGCAGGGTGGATGAGTGAGTGTCTTGAAATAAACTGGAACAGAGACTCTCCTCCTTTTCCAGTTGCTCTAAGTACTGTACAACTCCCTGACCAATCTGTTAACCCTTTGCTGCCCAGCTACTCTCATCCAAATCTGGAGTTTTCCTCCTGTTACCTGTCTATTGTTCCCTCCCCCCACCTAATTACCTTTGTCCATTTTCAAGCCACAGGCAGTGTGCATGCACCAGCTACCCATGTTTGTGCACTGCTTATCACTAATTGTTATGGGTAGGGGTGGGTGCCCATTCTCTGCCTGCCACTGGCTGCAGTCCTGCCCCAACAGAATCATTCTTCTGACAGTTATACCCAACAGCAACCCACATCTCCGTTGTCAGCAACTACTCCATCTAAGAACTCAACAAAACCCCTTTATCATTTTGGTGGTTACTCAATGGCTTTATTGCACTCATACATCCTCACTTTGTAACTCTAAATTCAGAATGGTATATTTACATACTTACAACACTGATCAACTTGTTAAATTGTCCAGCTACTTTATTTACACATCATGTCAAAAATTGTCCCTGGCTGCATGACTGATATAATTTACATCATGCCTCCTGTTACCCAGGCCTGACGTAAATCCAGTCCTGTCACTCCCTGTTGCCTGGCTCAGGGCCTGCCTGATGTAGACTGGGTAATCCCCCACCATGAGCACCCCACCTCTTTGACTGTCTACAGCATGCCTAACGTAAATTGTGTCCTCCCTGCATTCCTAATTTATATCAGGCCATGCTCTCTCTCAGCGGGCTACCTCTGCACCTGGGTCACAACATTTCCTTTTTATCCCTGTCATCAGGACCTCGCACTTTTTTTGGCAACAAGACCACCTCCTGCTTTCACAAGAAGGTAGCCTTCCCCCTTAACTCTTATTCCATGGCACGGGGTCATGATGTCACACACAATAGCAGTGCAGCACGTAACCTCACAGGCAAAATGCTGCCTGCACAAAAAAAATTGGTCAAAACACTGACTATGACAGAAATGCTGTCCGCCTATTCAAACTATGGGGGATGGAACTGCTCTCTTGTTTTCTGGGGGTCGTTGACTTTCACATCCCCCCTGGAATGATTATAATCAAGTCTGAGGGGGTGTGGACCTCGGGGGTATGTTGCAACTTGGGAGAAGGAAAACTTTATTTCTCATGAAAGAAAAAAAAATAAAATGTCAGGAGACAGGGAATTAAACCCTGATCTCATAGTCATCCCCATTGCATGGTCTAGTGCCTTATCCACTCAGCCGTGGGAGCAGCTCAACCAGACGCCAGTCCTACAGCCTCTTCATTCCTTCCTCATTCCTTCCATATAGCAACAGAGGTAGTGATTATTTCCTACTGCTATCATATCCATGTCACTCTGAAAGGATTCACACTTTATACAGCATGGTTGCTGCACTGTTCTTGTTGTGCTATATTCACCCGGTACCTTATGTGATGCTTGGACAGCTGGTTCTGATTACTCTATGATTTTTGTAATATAAAAATGTGTTATTGAGTGTCTTTCATGAGACATGCTGATACAGCCTATGGGATGATCCCCCCGTGTTCAACTACAAGCTGTTACCCTAAAAGCCAGGAGATAATTATAGGCTAAACGAGACACAAATTAAGAATCTCCCATTTATCTGGCTTAATTGGAGCTGCCAGCTGCTAGGATGAAAATCATAAACTTTTATGATGTTTAGAGGAAGAATACAAGTTATGTCACTTATGTACTAAGTCATAAATGTTTCTTTGATGTCGGTGAAGCAGAAAACTGCTCATGGATGAAAGAACATACTGGAAAATCACAGACTTGATTGAGAAGTCACATGGGGAAATGAGTTTTTTGCTGATGTCACCTTAGTTAATTTACCTTTTGAATGATAAGACATCCTGTTTTGTATAATTTTTATATTCTGACAGGGAGGATCTAGGTGACCTCATGCAAAGAGGTTGGCAAAGCCAGCTTTAAACAGTATTCTGTTTTCCACTTAGTGACATACATGTTTAGACTCTGAAAAAAAGCAACATCAAGCAGGTATACATTAGAAAGACAAGTCTAAGTGTACTGTGGTAGGAGAGTTTGTTTGTATTTATAACCTTGCTTTTTTAAGCAATTGTATGGTTTTGTGATATATTGTTATGTATTTACATTTTACATATTTTTATCTATTTTAAAGTAAATCTCTAGTTTAAAGAGACTGCTTGGTGTGCCTCAGAAATTCTTTCCTTGACAAGTGAAGCATATATGGTTACAGTTGACACTGTGCATAGCTTACTGGTAATACCAAACTGGGAAAAAGGTAAGAGTTTATCTGAGGTCTTTCATAGAGTGCTAAGGGTTCATTTTGTATACCTGGTTAGGTGTCTGTAGGCGAAAGATATCAGGCGTTTCCCCGAAGAGCAGAATTATCTGAGCTTGTACATTGGGTACTGTAGCAGGAGGTTCACAGTTTGAATCCCTACAGAACTTGAGATCAAAGGTTAATTCCAACCCACAAAACAGACAGGAGGGTTACCCTGTTCTGTTCTTGTTCACAAGACTGCACTTGGAGGTTGGCACTGTGGGAGCAGAGGGCCTGACCTACTGAGTGGGTTTGTGAAACCTTATTCCACAAACCCCATAGACACACACTTTAACCTACTGTATTCTCTATAGATTCTTCTATTTGAGCACTGAAAACACCTAGGCCTACATCTGACAGATATATCCCATCTGACCTGAACAACCTGGGCAGTCCACTCTGAATGTTGGATGCAACACTGCTATGAAATTTCCAGCTTGAGCCATTGCCCTCACATGCCTGTTTTATGCTTTTTTTTGTGAGATCCAAAGCCTTGGAATTACCCCAATTTCTCCAAACCTGCCAGGGTATCATTGCTGACCAAATAATTTTCACCCCTCCCACCATGTTCTGGATGTTTTTGATATGCCTCAATATCTGCTTAAACCGTTCTATCTGAGGTATTTGTTCAGTCATATCCCACCAAATGTATGACCAGCATGTCTAAATTTCCACCATTCCTCCCCCAATGCCATAGCTGTGGTAACAACTGCACCCAATGCATGCCCCTCAACCCAAACCAGGACACTTTCCCTCTGCTGACATCCAGGCTCAGCTGCCATCCACACATTCACACTGCCACTTGTCTCTCTGTCCAATAAACAAAGCAGTGTTCATACACCCACACTTCATGTGTAGACCCTCCGCCTACATGATAAAAGGGGGGTAAAATCAATTGTGTTGCAGTGTACATGTCTTTGTTCCGTGTCTGTCTGAGGCCCACATACCAATATTCTGAATACCCCATCCTGAAATACCTGCAGTGGCCTCCTCTGATGTTGCCCCAATGCTAAAAGAATGTATGTTAAAATCAGCTGGGTTCAAACCCATGAATGCCATTGCCTTCTTTATAGTGACCTGGTACCTAGTCACTGGCTTACCATTTCCATGTATTAAAAGTACCCCTTATCCCACTTGTCTAACTTCTAGCCACCTCTGCAGTACCCTCAGAGGTCACTGTAGTTCCTGCCACTCGCTATCTGTACCCACACCCCTTTTCCCCTTTGGTCTGTCTTGGATCTCTTTAGTATGCTCAGCCCTTCCTCCCTCATATGCATGTTCTTCCACTATGCAGTACTACCCCATCTGTTTCTTGATCAGATAACACCCTGGCTGCCACCTCACTAATATAGTATGGTATGGCCCAAAAAATAATAAATTGAATGTGGCAGCAAATAACTGTGCCTTATAACCCAAAGAACATGTGATGGGTAGCACTCCAGTTGCTTTCCTCATCAAACTGATGGTCATAGGCTGCCTTCTGTCTTGTACCCTCAACCTTATTCTGGCCCAGCCTTTCATGATCCCCCTCACTACCTTGGCCATGCATGGATTCACAGTTCAACTAAGGTTCCTGATGTTTGAAATGTCTGCAAGTTGGGTAGCCATTCCCTCTCTGCCAGCTGAATGATGAATTGCATTACCTGCTGAACTGGTATCGGACAACTTATTGGGAGCTAGGCCCTCCCCAAAAACTCATGAAATATTCTGAGGGAAGACTTGTAGGACCTCAGTATACTAGGTGCCCAAGAGTTTGTGAAAAGGAACCTAGGTCTTTAGCCCAATTTCCCACAATGTAAAAACAGAAACATAGAATTCGATGGCAGATAAGGACAACTTGGTCCACACAGTCTGCACATTTTTCCCTACCTACAGCATCACTGCAGACCCTAATTGATCTCTGGCTCTTTCTCTCTTCCCCAATTTTTACACTAAGATATGCCTATCCCATGCATTCTTGAACCCACTCACTGTTTTCACCCCCACCATCTCAAGGATGTTCCAGGAATCCACCACTCTTTCTGTGAAGAAGTACTTCCTCACATCACTCCTGAATACATCCCATCTGTCTCTGGCTAGGAAGTATACTCCATGAACTTCTGCAGCTGTAAATGAGGAAGACAGTCAGCAGTTGTGTTATGGTAACCTGGAATGTGCTTTGTCCTGAATGTAATATTTAGTTGTAGGCACCTGAGCACTAGACTGCAGTACAGCCTAGAGGTTAGAGTAATGAGCTATGAATGAGCTTGGTATATTCAGCAAACCTGGGTTTGATTCTCACAGCCTCCACTTGCATACTGTGTGTGACTCTGAAAAAGTCACTTCACTACCCAATGCTCCCATGTCCCTCCTGAAAACAGGCACTTGAGCCTAGTTGGCCTTACCTGGTTACCAAAAACTAAAATAATAATAAATATATAAACAGAATAAAAGAATGCACAGTACCTTCATGACTGAGGATGACTTAGCTGTCTGCTTGTTCAGAATCTCCACAGCTGCCTGATTTTCACACCAAAACCAGACCTTCCTATTTGTCCAAGCCTCACCCAATGTCCAGATGACCAGTAGCACAGGAAAAACGTCCCATCCCCATGCCACCAGCTAAATCAGTGTACAGCTGTAAACCTGTTCTGCATACCCATTCTGCCTGTCACATGGACCTGCAATTGAAATTTATTTATTTATTTGAATTTTGTTAATCAGGAAAGTCCGCTGAGACAGAATGTCCCTTTTTCAGGGGTGACCTGGGGGAGGGTACAAAGAGAGGCACAGAAATACGAAGATAAGTAGCATAAGATAAGTGTATAATAACACTTTTACAATAGTTCCAACTAAGAAAATTAAACCACAGCATAAACAAATAACATTACAAAACAACTTAATGCAAAAAGCATGAAAGATAACAGCAATGAACAGGTTAAATACAAAGCACATATGCAATATATGCAAATGAAGCAGTATATACAGGCACAAGAGTGGTACTAGACAACTGAATGAGGGGCTATAAACACAACAAAGCATAAAATTAAGGAACGTTCAGGGTTAGCCAAAGGGAGGCGAGTTAAGTAGGAAAAAAATAATGATAGATGGCATTAAAGTCTGGGAACAGAATAAAGGAAGGTAGAGTCGGTAAGGGTGAAGCAACTGGAATAATATAGGGCAGTGGCAGGATGCAGTAGAGCATGAGCAAATGTGAAGAGAGGTATGCGGGAAGTAACAAATAAAACAAGTTCTAGCCAGAGCTGATAGGGCTGTGACGAGCTGCCAAGTGAGCAAAGTTACACGTGAGCATAGAAATTATTGAAAGCCCGGGTGTAACTTGGCCATTTTTTAGAGGTGTTACACCAAATTTTTAACATGGCCTTTTTGGGACCTCTCCTCATGAAGAGTGCCAGTGTCATTTTGTTCACTTGTCCCAAAAGGTGATTTTGCAGCGCAACCATGCCATTCTGTGCCACAGGTGCGAAAACACGTTTTGGGCAGGATGTGATAAATGACTGCTGTACTGTTAAAAGGAGGTGTGCAAAAATGGCAATGCTGAAAATGTGGAGAGAAAATATTAAAAACTGGCGAAGTTAAGAGAGTGCGTTGAAACTGCACAATGCACGCTCGTAACGCAGTCATTTTTTGGAATTATTTTTATCAAACTTGCAACATGGGCTTTTGGGACCCCACCTCATGAACAGTGCCACTGTCATTTTGTGAACTGATCCCGAAAGGTGATTTCTGCGCAATGACCATGAAATCAACTTTCAGGATCGAGTAACGCAATGTTAGTGAAAGTTTTCATGAGGTGGGGTCTCAACAACCCCATGTTGAAAATCTGGGGCATAACATTCCCAAAAATGTCTTAGTTATCAACATAAGTTGAAAACCACATTGAATGGCATTATAGCACATTTACCTTTGATTCTTCTGTTTGCGGTTCGGCTTTGAAGAGTGCAGATGTGTCCCGGTCCAGAGAAGATGACAATGCCAACCTCTGGAGGTAAGTATGGGGTAAGAGGGAGAGGGTAAGGGGAGATGGGTGCTCAGTGGGAGGGTGGGGATGGGAGAGGGGGGCTGGGGTGATGACAAGGGACTATTTTCTTTTTACGGATAAAATAAAACCCACTTCTGGGGACTGTTTTCTTTATTTTTAGGAAACCAAAAAAAGCAGACATTTGGGCACACTGGGGTGGGCTCCAAGTGTGCCACATGAGTGGGAGAGTGGGTGGATACATGATGCCAACACAGGGATTGGGCACTCCAATGTCAGCAAGGCAAAAAATACATTTGGGCACACTGGGGTGGGCTCCCAGTGTGCCGCATGAATGAGGGGGGGCTACACAGTGCTGACACAGGGATTGGGGACCCAGATGTCAGCAGGAAAAAATATATATTTGGGCACACTGGGGTGAGCTCCCAGTGTGCCACGTGAGTGGGGAGGCTACATAATTCCAACACAGTGATTGGGAACCCTGATGTCAGTGTGTTTTCTTTGCTGCCAGTGCTGGTGGCGGCGATGCAACTGCACATGTGCAGCACTCATGCATGCACAGCTGCAGTGAATGACATTTTGCCATTCACAGCATGGTGGTGCCAGCAGAACTTCTCATGCACACAAGTCACACATGTGCAGTTCATGCCCCGGAATGTGGAAGTAACAGCCAAAATAGTGTGGCTGTTATTCCATAGCAGACAATCGTGGTGGAAGGTTTCAAGCTCCATTGGACTTTTAGAAGGATACTTCCAAAAGTCCAATGGAAGGGTCCATGATCAACCATTTTCATAGCTACTGAGCATAGTTGTAGACTCCACCCACAGCCCTAAAAAGGGTAAAAGAGAGGAGATGAGCATGGAAGCAGGGATAGGGAGAATTCAGGAGCAGAAGTAGCACAAGAAAGAGGATAGGAGAGGAGAGGAGTGAGCAAGAGACTAAGGGAGGGAGGTCTCAGGAATAGGTGCAGAGCTGGGAGGAGGCAAGGTGGGATTTAAGGGATTGCTTCCTGCAGAAGTGGTAGTAAAGTAGCAAAAACTTTATTTTTATACAGGAAAACGTCATTTAGGTCAGATGACCCAGTTTGCAAGACAGTCCTGTTTATATCTTATAGTGTTACCTATTCAGATAATTCTAAAACAATGCATTTCCAGAACAGATTCTGCAGGAAGCAATCCCACAATTCTAACTCCAATCTCTCCCGGCCTATTTTGACCCAGTGGTGAGGCTGATGGTTTCCCGCTGTTGTTCCTGCTAGTCTCCTTGTGAATGGTTGCCCTGCTGCAATGATCCTACATGCAAAGTTGAGGTGCCTTATGAGGCTCTGCATCTTCCTCAGTGGAACTCATCAGGCCTCCCTGACTTCCTTCATTAACTGCCTCATCCTCCCCACCTTCTCTGCTGGGAGTCTGGATTCCATGGACATGGCGTCCAGTTCGTACCCTAAAGAGGTGTTAGTGTGGCACAGTACCTCAGTTTTCTCCTATGCCAAGGACCCCCCGTGAACTGCACAGACCTTGAAATGCCTCCAAACTGTGTTGGCATTCACCTCTTGCCCCCAACCATTAGGAAATCATCCACGTAATGCAGGATGCCCTGGAATCTTGACTCTTCCCAGGCTGCCCATTCCATAAAACAACTACATTTCTCAACTGTTGCACAGGATACGGCACAACCCCTAGGCATGGCTTTATCAAAGTAATATGCCCACCAAATCTTAAACACTAGCAAGTACCAAACCAAAGAATGCACCAAAAGCAGCCTAAAGACTGACTGAATATCATATTTTGCCAGCAGCACCCCTTTTCCAGCTGTTTTTATCAACTTCATTGCATCATACACCAAGATGTAACAAACTGTGCAGTTCTTCTTGTCTATGCTGTCATTCACCGATACACCCTCTGGATAAGAAAGATGACAAATTAACCTGAATTTTCCCTACTCCTTTTTGGTGGTTAGCTCCAGTGGTGATAACTGTGAGTTTGCTTAAAGGTGGCTGGGAAAATGGGTTCTCTACCCTGCAGGCCACTCTCCCCACCTGAATTTTCTTTCTTGCTATCTCTTAATTTTGCACAAGTTACCTCAAGTTTTCTGCCTCACTTGTGACCCCGTGGACCTTTGTAGTGTAACTTGAATCATAATTGTAGTTTGTAATTTGTAATGTGTAATTTGTCATGTGCAGCAGGCTGTGTGAATCTCTACCCTCTAGACAGTGATCTACTGCTCCAGTCGGACTATTTTCAGCAGCAGGAGGTATGACCTACACAGAACAGGCAGCATTTAAAACAGACGCTCCATTCTGACACTCCAAGCCAGCTGATCAAGGGGCGGAGTAGCCAGTAAGGCTCCTGAAGCAGTACATTTATTCACCACCTTGGGAACTGTGCAGGGACTGAGCCTATAATTTGTTATCAACAACAGGCTGTGTGAATCTGTGGCCCCAGCCAGTGATCTGCTGCTGCAGTCAGGAGCATTTTCAGCAGAAGGGGTCATGACTTAGCAGTATTATTTCTAGACTTTGGCCTAATGGTCCTCTGCTGCAGTCCTCCAGCTTTAGGCGCTGGGTGATATACTGGGAACAACACCATGAAGTGGCAGTCAGTAGGAGATGCTGCGCCTCTGGTGTGCCACCCTTGAGCACACTACATTTTACTTTTAAGGTCTACATGTAGTAAAATCATTAAAGAGGTAATAGAACGAAAAACAGCAGACAGGAAAATTATAACAATTTTAAGTAGCAAGTGGTAACTTTTTGTTTCTGAAGTATTCTTTTTCCATTTGCTCATAAGAAAGTTTTCTATGTGACAGTATTATGCCGGATGAGTGGCATAGCACTCTGCCTGGCAGGAGACATATACAGTTCTATACCCCCCCCACTACATCATCAGCATCATGATCTCATTGACTGTGACATTGCAGATGACTGACCTGGCAGCTACGGAGTTGCTCTTCCTGAGTAGTTGTGATGTCATAGTCAGTTAGGTCACAGTGCTAATGATGTTGTGGGGGGGGATAGAACTAGATATGTCAGCCACCAGGCAGAGTGCTGCTCCTCCTATGACAACTACTAACATCAGGTTAAAATATTCTAATTGCCAAAGGGAAAAGAAAAAGCACTTCAGATATAAAAGGTAACAGTTGACTGTTTTTAAAAACTGATATTAATTGTAGGCAGTACACTAGCTCTTTAATGTAAAAGGTAAAGGGTAGGCCAAAACAGGGAATAGAAGCAACACCTTATCTAGAGTAAACATTCAAGGGGAATAACAAACAACAGAAGGGGAAAAACTAGAAACACTCTGTTAGGGATAATGGTACAGTATGTAAGCAATTGGCAGAAGGTAAACAGGGGCCAATTCTGGGAATAGAAAGGACATTCTTTGTAGTGTAGGTATACAATGTGCATAACAAATGACAAAAGTGAAAAATAACACTCTGTCAGAGGTAAGGGTACAAAAGAATGTCTAACTATCACAGGGAAGTAAAGGAACTGAGAATGCTAGAAGTGATGCGGTGCAGTGGTTATGCTGCAGCAGTTTTCTGAGAGACCTTCTGGAGACTGCAGTGCTGCTCCATCTGCATGTGCCTCTCTGGGTTGAGGGAGGAAGTTTCTAGACTCTTGGCTAAGCTGGCTAGGATATAGGCAACCTCTTCCCCCACCCACAGGCCACCATGTCTGACACTGTCACCTCAGAGAGTGCCTAGAAGGTGGAGTGTCTGGACTATGGTGGGCTTTGGAAGGGTGGATGTGGTACATCAGAGGCACATTCCTCAACTGGCATGACTGTGTAAGTCCTACACTGCTCTGGCAGGGCAGGACTGCCAGAAGAAGGCACCCATAGTAGGGATCGTGGAGGATGTTGGGGTTCTCAGTAGTGGAGACCCCTAGAAGTGTTGCAGATCATCCCAGAGGAGGAAGAAACAAGTTCTTGTGGGGGATAGGATTGTGATGGGGATAGATCTGGACACAGGAAGAGAGGAGGGAGGTTAGGTGCCAATGCAGACCACAGCCCATATCGATGGGAAGCTGATCCTGAGGATCACTAGCGCAGCAGGTAAAGAAGCAGAACTGGATGTCATTGTTCCCCTGGATACTAATAACCTGGCTAGTGGTGGGCCTGGGATAGTGCAGGGGAGCCCAGGAAGCTGGGAAGAGGTCTTAGGCAGATAGCACATTCAGTGGTTTTCACAGAGGTGTTGCCTGTCTATGACGGAGCGGGGAGAGGGATCTCCACACAAGGAACTTCAACTCATGGTTGAAGGAATGGTGCAGACATGAGGGGTTCGGCTACATTGGAGATTGGGGTCCAACCTGGAGGGATAAGGATTTTACAGGGCTCTGCATCCATCCATCCATCCATCCATGAGGAGAACTGCAGTCCTTAATGGACGGTTTAAATCTTTCTTCAATGAAAATTTAAACTAGCTGAGGAGGGTTGTGGAAAAAATGGAGAGGCAGTAACTGCCCCCTCCCACAGGATAAAGAAGGAAGTAGGTCAATCTGAGGAGAGAAGTGCCTCAGGGTACAAATCAATAAAAAAGCAAGGTGGTAGAAATGATGGGGAATGGAAATGGGAGCATTAAAAACAGAAGTGGGAAGGAAGGAGGGCAAAAAGGAAAAAAGAGGCACAATAATCAGAATCTGTAAGGCCAAATGTGTGAATGCTAGAAGTCTAGGAAGATTCTGGACTTAGAGGCCATCATGGCAGAGGCTGACCTAAATATTGTGGCCATTACCACCTCACGGTGCACTGAAAATTGAGGTGAGGAAAGAGGAGGGGGTGTAGTGTTTTATGTGATGGAAAGCATAAAAGTGACAGAGATACAGAGAATACAGGGGGAGCAGAGGTACTGTGGGTCAACCTGGAGAAGGAGAACAGAATCACTGTTCACACTGGTGTGATCGACATATCTCCAGCACAAGTCGAGAACTTAGATAAGGTACTGGTGGAAGCCATTGGCAAGATGGCAGAAAAAGGGGAGTTGCTGCTCCTGGTGGGGGACTTCAATCTGTCAGATGTAGATTGGAATCTCACAGCTGAGGTTTCAGCTAGAAGAAGGAACAGCCTGAACTCCCTGCAGGGGGTGTTGCTCAAGCAATTAGTCAGCGAATCCACTCATGATGTGGCAATAGTAGATCTGGTAGTCACTAACAGGCACAGTGTTGCAGCCATCAAGATCGGAGGTCACCAGTGATCACTGTACAGTGTGGTTCGATATAATGATGACTGCAGAATCAAACCATACAAGGGCAAATATCCTGGACTTCAAGAGGCCAGATTTTATCATGATGGGTGCATACCTGAGGGAAGACCTGGCGAGGGGATGACCTGAGTGGGGTTGAGGAACAGTAGGCGAAGCTAAAAGGGGGCATAGTGAAGGAAACAAACCTCTACACCAGACAAGTGAGTAAATGTAAGAAGAAAAATAGATCACTATGGCTCTTGAAAATGGTGGCTGAAAAGGTAGGCTAAAAGGGTAGCATTCAGAAGATATAAGGGGTCAGAAGGGGGTAGAGTAGGAAGGTGTATCAAGAGAAACAGAGGGAAGCAGGGAAAGCAGTAAGAAGCACTAAGGCACAAACTGAAGAGACAATATCTCTAGTGGTAACAAAAGAGGTCCAGACATTTTTATGATTACATGGGTGGAGCCCTGCAGATTTATTGCTAGGAGAGGAGAAAATGGACTGTGGAAGCACGTAACTGGATATTTCTACTATGTGCTTCCACAGTGCTGTGGTCAGCGTCCACAGCATTGGTTCTCCGCTGCCCCTCTGTGGGTGCACACCGCCCATCGCGGAGGACTCTTTTCTTTCTGCCCAACACTTGTGCATGTGCAAGTGAAAGAACTAGCACGCCATGCCCAAGATGGCCACCATGAGCTCATTGTGCATGAGCAAGTATTACAGCACGCGCACATGTGCACTGTGGTCATGGCACAGGGGTTGTTTCCATCATAAAAATCTCATTTATTATTCTCGTGAAACAGATTACTTGAACTTGCTTTGCATGTACTCGATCCACATCACACTGCAATGTAGTCATCCAATTAGATGAACCCGATATTTATAAAGCAGCTGATGAAGCTTTCACACACCAGTGCTGCTAATGCCCACTCTTTACAATTTAAATCAAAACCACTCACGTTCCTGTTGTAATTTTACTTGCAATTCCAGCACACAGCAGCATAAAATGGTTCAGCCTACATCCTATGCAACTGTCTCAGAGGCCTTTTGCCCGCAAAGTATACAGTAGGACTACAAATCTCTCTAGCTCCCCTTGCTCAGTTTGCAATGGCACCTCTTCCAAGTAGAATGATGTTGTTACTGCTATGCATAAATATGCAGGTGTGAGCTCTATAATTTGGCAGATAATCTCTCCATCACTCACTGTCTCTCCAGCACACACACACACACACTCACACACACAAACACACCATCTGTTCCCTGGCTGCTATTGTACTCCATCTCCCAGCTAGGAGAAGCACTGCCACCACCAACTGAACAGGCACGAGGGCTCTCAGAGCATATAGGGTTGAAGCTCTTATAGCACACCAGAGAATTCTGGGCAGCTTTGCAGTGCATCCTTCAAGCTAAAGCATCTCTGTGTTCCCCTGTGATTTGTGTGGCTCATAGCAGCACAGCTTAGCCGGATCATTGTAAATAGGGATGTGTTACTTGTCTAGTGCAAAGTGATGCTAGCATACAAATCACATGCATGTTAAATCCAATGATATAATTATGGGATTGGTAGTTTCTGACTTAAATTATTGACTTTTTTGTGATCTGGGTGCAATTCTCAAGCATAATTGTGGATGCCTAGCTGCATTATCACTGTGCTGAAAATTCCAAATTAATAAATACATTTTTGAAACCTCCATTTTTTCTCAATCACATTATCTTCAGAGTAGATGTTGCTAGAGGGGAAACTCAAATGTCTGAGACACCATAAAGGGTTTAAGATTAAGGGTTAGATTTAGGTGTCAGTGTGATTTAGTTGTTAGCCTATCCTTCTCTGGGCCAGAAGGTCATGGATTCTAGTACCACAATGGAGTGGGCTCATACCATAAACACCAGCACCCAAGTCCAGTACTAGGGAATAAAAGGTCCATCTAGTCTGCCGGATCTCAGTATCTGCCCTGGGACCAATTGTCCATGCAGGGTTTTATCCCTCCTGGTCCACCCCCTGATCCCCTACCTGCTTCTACTAACCTGAACAGCCACCAAACCCTTCACCCTGTCCCACACATACTTGAAACCATTTACAGTCTTCATGCCGACTACCTCTGTTGGCAGATTGTTCCATGGATTCACAACTCCTTCCACCCCCCCACTTAACTTCCATGGTTGCAGCTGAAAAGGAAAAGCCCTCCATACTCAAGATGATGATGCCATGAGCTCATTGCACCTGCACTTGTGCACTGTGGTAACAGCAGCCATCTTGGGCATGGCAGGCTCTTTCTTGCGCATATCCAATTATTGGTCACTGCATATGTGGGAATACTATGCAACTACAGCATCAGCCACAGCAGAAGCTCTGAGTACTGAAAAGAACTACTCAGCCAAGATAATTTATTTTATTTCATTTCATACTTGTGGGGTTTGTGTAAGTAAATAAGCAGAAGAGCTTTGGTTTAGAGTTTTTTTTTTTTGTGCTCTGTTTTTAATTATTGTTCTGTAATTCTTAATAGCCAGGAAAAGGAACTGCTGTAGTTAGAAGACCATTCGGCAGTCTCTTGTTGCTGGGGCAGACAGTTACAACCTGAGAAGCAGGTGCATGTGTTTGGATGAGGGGCTGGAGAAAGCTTGCTGGAGGAGAAGAGCTTAAAAGGGAAACTTGGTTGTGGGTTCAGCTGAACACCGATTGTGGTTGCCTATACAGTGAGTGTCCTACGGTATATTTGTGCTGTTTAGGTGATTGTTTCTACACAGGAAATGACCAGAAAGGACCCAATCCCATCCTCTCCCATCCCCACTCACCCCAGGGCACATCCGCATTTATAGGTACTTAATTGAGATCAGCGTCCTGTGTGCTCAGAGGACATAGGCTAATTAATGTGATTGTAACAGAGACACAGAGGGAGGATAGTAAAGAGATGGAAAAAAAGTTGATTTGCTTGGATGAGCAAAGAGCTAATTAAGGAAAAGCAAACATCAGACATGATGAGAGTGGTACAGTGCAGTGGTTGTGGGGCAGTAGTCTTCCAGGAGACATTCTGGAGGCTGCAGTGCTGCCCTATCTGCAGGCACCTCTCTGGGTTGAGGGTTGAGGTTGCTCATCTTTGAACCAAGTTAGCTAGGATTCAGGAGCCTCCCCCTCCACCCAGGGACCACCAAGGTCACCCCCTCTGCCTCAGAGGATGCTATCAAGGAGGGGAAGTTGGATGATGGAGGGCTCAGAGAGGGTGAGGGAGGTTGTGCAGAGGTGCATCCAACCTGTGATTCCATTCCACAACTACTTTGCCATTCTGACAGAGCAGGGCTATCCCATGGAGGCACCCTCAGTGGTGGACAAGGAGGATGCAAGGAACCTCCTCAATGGAGACCCCCAAAGGGGAGGCATGGAACCCCAGAGGAGAAGGAAGCAACTCCTAGTGGAGGACTCTATTATAAAGGGGGTAGAATTGGGGGTGAGTGAGGGAGGAGGGAGAGCGGTAAGGTGCCTACCCATCGCCACTGCTTGGAGAGACAGGAGGCAAATCCTAAGGATCCATGGAGCAGCAGCACAGGAAGGTGAGCTAGATGTCATTATCCACCTGGGGACTAATCACCTGGCTGAGAATGAGGTTAGAGCAGTGCAGAGGGAGTTCGCTGAGTTGGGGAGGGGTCTTCGACAGGTGGCACACATGGTAACCTTCTCAGAAGTACTACCTGTCTATGGTATGGGAGAGGTCAGGATGCTCCACACCATCAGATTCAATGACTGGTTGAAGAACTGGTGTGGAGCTGAGGGTTTTGACTTTACTGGGGACTGGTGGCCCATGTGGAGAAATGCAGGCTTGTACACAAGAGATGGTCTGTATCTGTCTTGGGGGGCTGGATCCTGCATGAAAGGTTTGAATGTTTCTTTGGCAAGCATTTAAACTTGCCAATGGGGGAGATGGAAATAAGCAGGGAAAGCCAAACTGCTGCCCCCCACAGACATATTAAGGTAGACAGTAAAAAGGATTCTAAGGATGAGAATACACAAGGGAATGTAACAGGGGGTAATGTCAGGGGATGCACAGGAGGAAGGTATAGGACTAGTACTAATATGGGTGAAACCATCAAAACGTGGAGGGCCATGTGTACAAATGCCCATAGCCTGGGTAACAAGATCCCTGACCTAGTGGCCTTGATGGCAGAGGGAGATCTGGATATTGTGGCAGTCATGGCAACATGGTACACAGGAAGCCATGACTAGGATATTAATTTACCTGGGTACACAGTCTACAGGAGGGACAGGCAGGTCAAAAAGTAAGGAGGGGTAGCTATGTACACAAGAGAGGGGATCTAAGCAACTGAGATAAAGGGGAAACAGGGTGGAGAGGATGCACTGTGGGTCACCCTGGAGACAGGAAATTGCACCACTATCCATACAGGGTCATCTACAGACCCCCAGCACAGGGGGAGGAAATACGGTGATGGTAGAAAACATCTTTAAAAGGTCTGAGAAAGGGGAAGTGTTGTTAGTAGGGGACCTAAACATGCCAGATGTCAACTGGAACACCTATTGGGCAGCTACACCCAGGAGCAGGGACATCCTTGATGCCCTGAATGGGGCTGGCCTCAGACAGTTAGTGGTAGAATCCACCCATGAGGGGGCAATATTGGACGTGGTGCTCAAAAATGGAGACAGAATAACAGATGTATCAGTGGGTAGCCATCTAGGGTTCAGCAATCACCATACAGTAGGTTCAAGGTAAAAACAGTAGAACAGGCAAGCCACACCAAAGCAAAGGTCCTAGACTTCAAAGGGGCAGACTTTGCAGAAATGGGCGAATGCATCAAGAAAGCACTGGCAAAAGGAGAAGGAGAGGGGGTAGAGAAGTGATGGGAGTAACTCAAGATGACCATAACAGAAGCAGCAAGCCTTCGTGTGAAGCAAGTTAACAAGGCAAAAAGAAAAAAAAATATATAGTTTTCTAAAGAAGTGGCTGGGAAGGTTAGAGAGAAAAAAAAATGGGCATTTAAAAAGTACAAGGAAACACAGAAGAATGAAGACAAGGAACCACATCAGACAAAGCAGAGGGAGGCAGGGAAAGCAGTCAGATGTGCAAAGGCACAAACAGAAGAAAAGATAGCCCAGACAGTAAAGGAAGGGGACAGAATCTCTTTCAGGTACATTAGGGAAAGAAAAAAGACCAAGGTAGGGATAGTGAGGCTAAGAAATGGAGGGGGTGAGTGGGTAGAGAAGGACTTAGAAAAAAGTGAGATCCTGAATGAATACTTCTGACCAGTATTCACAAAAGAAGAGAAGGGGGAGAGACCAAAATTAGGCAGTAAAAATACACAGGGAAGAGGGGTGGACACCAGTCCATTCACAGAAGAGACAGTACTAAAAGAAATCTTGAAACTGAAAGTGGACAAAGGAATGGGGCCAGATGGGATACATCCCAGAATACTAAAGGAACTCAGAGAGGTGATGGTAGCACCACTGAGAGCCCTGTTCAACAAATCACTAGAGGAGGGAGTGATGCCAAAGGACTGGAGGAGGGCAAACATGATACCCCTTCACAAAAGTGGGAGCAAGGTAGAAGCGGGAAACTATAGACCAGTTAGTTTGACCTCAGTGGTAGGGAAGATGATGGAATCAGTGTTGAAGGAAAGGATTTTAGAATATCTAGTGTCCAACAGGGCACAAGACCCAATGCAACATGGATTCACAGCAGGAAGGTCTTGTCAAACAAACCTGATAGATTTCTTTGACTGGGTGGCAAGGGTAGTAGATCAGGGAAGGGCGGTAGATATGGCCTACCTAGACTTTAGTAAGGCATTTGACAAAGTCCCACACAAGAGGTTAAAAAAATTGTTGGACAATCTGGGAGTGAGTCCAAAGGTGATAAACTGGATCACAAATTAGCTTAGCAATAGGACATATTGGGTGGTAGTAAACAGAGTTCAATCGGAGGAGAGAGGGGTGATCAGTGGGTTGCCATGGGGTCAGTGCTGGGGCTGATCCTCTTTAATGTCTTTATAAGTGACATTGCAGAGGGACTGGAAGGAAAGGTATGCCTCTTGGCAGATGAAACTAAGATCTGCAATAGGGTTGACACTCCAGAGAGAGTGGAGAAAATGATAAGAGACTTAGGCAAATTGGAGGAGTGGACAAGACTTTGGCAGCTCCAATTCAATGCAAAAAAGCGCAAACTCATGCATTTAGGTAACAGAAACCCAGGGGAGGAATACGTGATGGAGTGGTAATAGCAACAACCAAACTGGAAAGGGACCTGGGGGGTGGTCTTAACAAATGATCTAAAGATAGCCAAACAATGTGAGAAGGCAGTGAGGAAAGCCAGTGGGATGCTGGGGTGCACAGGAAGAAATATCAGCAGTAGAAAAAAGGAGATGGTGATGCCACTGTACAGACACTTGGTGGGACCTTATCTGGAGTACTGTGTGAAGTTCTGAAGACCGCATTTCCGGAAGGACATAGACAGGGTAGAGGCAGTCCAGAAGAGGTCAATGAAAATTGTGCAGGGACTGCACCAGAAACCATTCAAGGAGAGACTAAGGGCTCTCAATATGTATACCCTGGAGAAAAGGAGAGAGAGAGGGGATATGATACAAACTTCCAAGTACCTCAAGGTGATTAATACAGTTCAGGAGGGCAGCAGAAAAGGAGATGTGCAAGAACAAGGGGTCCCAGCATGAGGCTGTGAGGGAGACTCAGCGGCAACGTGAGGAAGTAGTTTTACACAGAAAGAGTGGTGAATGCATGAAACAGCCTCCCTAAGGATGTCATGGGGCAAAAACAATAGGTGAATTCAAGAATGCTTGGGATAGACAGAAGGCAACCCTAGTGATATGAAAGAGATGGTAGCCTACAAATCAAATAGGATCTGGAGTGTATACAATAGGTATGTTATCAAAAAATGGAGGGCAATGAGTGCCAATGCCCATAATCTGGGTAACAAGCTCCTTGAACTAGTGCCCCTGATGGAAGAGGGATGCCTGGATAGTGTGGCAGCCACAGAAACATGGTGCACTGAGAACCATGACTGGGATGTCAACATACCAGGGCACACAATCTACAGGAGGTACAGGGAGGGTAAAAAAGGAGGAGGAGTCACTCTCTATGTAAGGGAAGGGATCAAAGCAACAGAAATAAAGGGAAAACAGGGAGGAGAGGAGGGACTGTGGGTTACCTTGGAGGCAGGAAATGCCCCACAATCCGCACTGGGCTTGTATACAGATCCCAGTCTCGGGGGAGGAAATGGACAAGAAAATTAAAGAAGGCATCCTTAGAATTACAGAAAAATGGGTAATACTGTTGATGGGGGAACTGAATAACCCAGATGGTAACTGGATCTCCTTTGCTGCAGCCTCATCCAAGAGCAGGGTCATTCTCAATGTCCCACAGGGGGCATGCCTCAGACAGCTTGTGTTGAAACCCATTTGGGAGGGAACAATCTTAAACCTGGTACTCTCAAACAGAGACAGAGAGAGGATCTCAGATTTAGAAGTGGGTAGCCATCTGGGAACTAGTGGTGGGTGAAGTGGGCTCGATCCACTCCGCGAAGAATTTGAGGAGCAAAGGCAAATTCGCGGAGTGCTCCACAATGCAAAGCAGAGTACTGCGTTATAATGGGTAACGTGAAGTTCAGTGAAAAACAATGACGTCACGTTACTCAGCCTTCCCAGACCACTACTCATCCAAATTTTAAGGCAAAGTGCATTGAGAACAATGCACTTCGCCTTGTTTTTAAGCTCCAAAGGTGAATTTTGCAGTGATTCATGGGATTTCAGGTCACATGGACCCTATTTTGATCTGCACAGCCTCAGTTTGGGGTAGAGTGTGTAGGAAAGAGTAGGAGACAGTGTGCTCTGAGAGCTGTCTGTGATCGAAGCCTTCTAAAAGCTGTTAAAAAAGAGTTTTTGTGTTTTTTGGGGGGCTCAAACTTTAGTTCATCGATTGTAGGAAACCCTCCTGTGCTCATATCATTGAGCATTTTTGTTTTTGTGTGGATTTTGAATGTTATTTTTTTTTATACTCTTTTATTATTTTTTCAGGTGGAGAGCTTACATTATGCATAAAATTACATCTTTTAAGTCTTACAGTAATTGAATTATTTTTTGTACAGTTATTTCATAATCAAGCTTGTACAAAATATCATGGTCTGTAGTCATTCTGGTTCAGATTAAACCATACAAATCTCTTAAAAGAGCTGTTAATGCAAGATAAGTAAAAAAAGGAAACAAACTTATTTAACACAACTCTAAGACACCAGTGTTCCTTGTCTTATTTCAGTTCATTTTAGATATGTATCTATAGCATTAGTTTATGATACATACTTTTTACTCGATTTGAAACAAGTGGTTCAACTCTTGTTTATATATTCCCAAATTAATTGGTCCCTCTACGCCATCTTACTTATCATTTTCCTGTTCAAAATGGGCATCTTCCCTGTGTCCCCTTATTTCACTTTTCTGCCATCTAGCTATCTGGGGAAGCAAGCAGTTCCCATCTATTCCAGATATTATTAAACTGATCTTTTCTTTGATTTATTATCCAAGCTATTCTCTCTGCTGATTGTATTTGATGTACAATCTCTAGCCATTCTGTTCCTTCTGGAGGGGCCACCTGAAGCCATCTTCTTGTTATGGCTTTCAGAGCCGCAGCAACAAGGACATTCCAGAGATGTATTTCATCTCTTCCCTTCATTTCCCTGGGGTACAATCCTAGCATTAGGTGTTCAGAGCCTATTTCTGTATGAAACATAAATAATATCTTTAAGTTATCTATCACTTGGTCCAAAAAGGGTCTCAGATTGGGACAGTGCCAAAAAACATGTGCTAATGTAGATCTCTGTGTTCCACATCTCCTCCAACAAGATGGGCTAAATCGACGGTCACAATGGGCCACCTGAACGGGAGCCAGAAAATATCTAATTTGTACTTTCTAGCAAAATTGTCTTCAAATAGGAGAGGAGGTGGTGGACCATGTATGTCTCCATATTCCAGCCCACTCCTTGTCAGTAAGGGTGATGTCCAAATTTTTCTCCCACCTTTTCAGAATAGGTTTAGTGGATACCGAATTTCACATGTTATTTGCATAATATAATAAAGTAATTGCTTTTTTGCCATGTGGTGAATTCCATATGTCTCTAAAAGGTGTTTATACTATTCTGGGTCCCTCTACCTTACCCCTCTGCTTTTGCAGTTCCCTAATGTATTGTCTAAGTTGATAGAACCTCAACCAATCTGAGTGTATCCACCCATAAATATCCTCTGCCTGTTCAAAGGACACAATCTATGTACCCTGCATTAGCTGATACAGGGATGTAATTCCTCTTTCTGCTTGTCTCAGAAACCACTTGTCCTGTACTGCAGGGAGAAACCCAGGGTCATACACCCACCAACGAAACATCCACATAACTTTTTGTACTTTTCCACCCCTTATACCCCTCCCCCAACCTTCCAGTACTGTCTTAATGCCTGAGAGATATGTTTGGCTGGTAAATTTAATTCTGGGCTAGAAAATAGAAGCCTTCAGAAGGGGGTCAGTTTGATCTATGGTATCTATTCTTTTCCATAATGCATCATAATTTCTGTTTCCCCATAACAAGGCTATCCGCATTTGAGATGCTATCCAGTACACTACTAAAACTGGAAAAGCCATTCCTCCTTCCATTTTCGACAAATATATTATTTTTCTTTTTAATTCTAGGACGCATTTTTCCCCATGCATAAGAGAGTAATATTTGCTGCCAGTTTGCTAACCTGGATTGTGAGACCTCAGAGAGAACACATTGAAATAAGTACTGGAAGCTGGGCAAAGCATTCATTTTCAGGGCCTGCACCTTGGCCCCAAATGATAAGGGCAAAAGTTTCCAATTTAAAATATTGGATTTTAATTGGGTAATCAGGGATGGGTAATTTAGATTTTATAATTCCCCTGAAGTCTTTCCCATAACAATCCCCAAGAACACCATAATAGGAAGATCCCACTTCATGGGGTATTTTTCCCTAATTGTTAATGTAGGGGTATAGTGCAGACCTAGTGTTGCTGTCTTATCCCTATTTAAGATGTAACCAGAGATTGTTGAGAACCTATCTAACTGCTTCATCAACTACGGAAGGTATTCTTCGGGCATGGATATGAATACCAGAATGTCATCTGCATACAATGCCACTTTATTCTCTCTGTCCTTCATCCGTATTTCACGTATCTGGTGGTTCTGTCTTATACTTTCTGCCAAAGACTCAATATACAGAGCAAAAAGTAACGATGAGAGGGGGCAGCCCTGTCTTGTACCCCTCTCAAGGGTAAACCCTGTAGAGATATGCCCATTTGCTCTTACATATCCCATGGGACTCTTATATAGTTTGAATAGGTTCTTAGTGAAGTCATCCGGGACCCCAAACCCAGAAAGAACCCTCTTCAGAAAAGGTCAAGAAATGTTATCAAAAGCTTGTTCAGCATCGAGACTCATTAATAATGATGGAATTTTACAATGATTTATGTGGTCTACTATGTGTATGGTTCTAAGATTATTCTGGACCTGTCTACCTGGGATGAATCCCGTCTGGTCTAAATGAATCAGTGAGAGCAGAACTTCTTGAAACCTATGGGCAATCATAGATGTATATAGCTTATAGTCGTTATTCAATAGGGAAATGGGTCGGTAAGCAGTGCACTTTGAGGGGTCCTTTCCAGGCTTGGGAATCACTGAAATGACAGCCTGTGCCCATGATGAGGGCGGTTCCCCCTCTCCCTTAAACACTTCTTGCATAGTCTGGAATAGAAGGGGTTGCACCAGTTCTATGAAGTTTTATAGAACTCGGCTGCTAGGCCATCATGACCAGGACATTTTCCTGTCTTCAACCTCCTTATCTCTGTTTTGAGCTCTTGGTATGTAAGGGGTTTAGTAAGTTGTGTTTTCTGTTGCTCTGTGAGTGTTGGAAGTGTTATTTTCCACATAAAATCGTCCGTCAGGGTGTCTGGTACTGGAGGACTAGCATTATATAACTTAGCATAGTCTTCCTTGAAGGTTTCCACAATAACTTTTATTTTTGTCAGCCTCTGTCCTGTACTTGGATGTTGGAGCTGGCTAATTACTGTACAGCCTTCGTTCTTTGCACTCACAGTCTAGCTGCCAATAACTTCAGTGAACGGGGGCCCCCCTTCGAAAAATTTCTACCTTAAAAAAATCAGTTTTTGTTCTACCTGGTAGTCAAGCAAGTTTCCTAGTTGTTTTTTAAGGGCTAGCAATTCTTTATGTCTATCTCTCTTATATTGTTGTTTTTGTTCATCCTCCAATAATTTTATTTTCTTCTGAAGATCTAATTTGGTCGCTTACCTTTCTCTTTTCTTTTTTGCTGATATCTCAATGAACGTTCCTCTCAGGACCACCTTTGCCATGTCCCACAATATATTCACTGTAATGTCTGGTGTATTATTCTCATCTAGATATCTCTCATATGTATCCTTTATGATTTTCTGTGTCTCCTCATCTTTAAGAAGAGACACATTTAGCCTCCAAATTGTATTTTTGTTTAAATCCCCCAGATCCACGGAAAGAAAAACAGAGGTATGGTCTGATAAGACCATGTCTCCAAACCAAGTAGAGTGCACTCTTCGCATCTCCTCTTTATGTAAAAAAGGAAAATCAAGTCTAGAATATGTCCCATGAGGATTCAAAAAAATATGTATAGTCTCTCTTAGTTTCAGTAGTCTGGCGCCATATATCTATCATTCCCATCTCCATCAGAAGCTTATGCAGCTGTTTAGCTATTCTGTTTGATTGTCTCAAAACCTTAGAGGTCGTGTCCAGTACAGAGTTGAAAGTCAGGTTAAAATCCTCCCAACAAATCAGCGTCCCCTCAGCCCAGGTCTGCTGCTGTAAGAAAAAATCTTTATATATCTTATATTCAGAACCTGGGGATAAGTACACCGATGCCAAGGTAATCCTCTCCCCCCTATATAGGCCCTTCAGTGCCACATATTTGCCCTTTTTATCAATCCAGGTATCTTCCTTTTGGAATTGAGCCCCTTTGGAAACTAATATTGCCGTTCCTCTTCTCCTTCCCTCCCTGTACGTGGAGGCAAATACCCCTTCAAACCCCATCCTGGACAGCTTCTCATGTTCACTCTTTGAGAGATGCATCTCCTGAATAAGTGTAAAGTCTGCTTTTGTCTTTTTAATATATGTCAACATTTTACTTCTCTTAACAGGGTTACTTAGCCCATGGACATTGTAAAAGCAGCTCAACGTGTTCCTGTTATTCATTTTGATAGGTAAAAAAAGCTGTTCTGGTCTCATAATGAACCCCTTCCCCATAACAGATCCACTGGTTTCTGACTAATAATCATTTTATCTCAAGATCATCACATCTGGTAGCTACTGTATAAATGTACAAGCCAACAGGGCTTTAATAAAACAATAGACAAGTAGAATTCCAGTAGCCAACTGGGCCATTCAGAATTCTCGATCACTTGGTTACTCCCAAGGTAGAACGCTTCTGCTTTCTGCTTCCGCCGTTTGCGAGAGTCCCTCTCCCTCTTCACCACCAGGGATGCCACTAAGTAGGGTATGAATATTTTTCCTCAGACTGAGGTGTTCTCCCCCTGAGTCGCTCGTTCCCAATGTAATCAGCTCATGCAGAAGTAATACTGCGTCACAGACCTTTTTAGTACTTTAAAACAATCACTCCCCTCTTTGTCAGCCCCCTGACCCTATAAACTGTTTATACATGTTCCATGCATGACATCTCCAAGATCTAGTTGGCTAAAAAAAAAAAAAACATACTTCCTGTTCCACAGTTTAGAAACAAAAGCATAAGGTAAACATAGACATATTCCCCATATTTCATCTGATTTGCTTTCCCCCACTGTCCCATCATCTGATAAGTTAATATTCTGTGTAAGGGGGTGGCAACAACCCTCAAAGGAAGGAACACAGTTGTAGCTGTTGAGAGGAGGAGCTTGTCACCTCCCATGCACGAGTCGATTAGTTCTTTATGCTGACCCCTGGCACAAAGACCTGAGACTCCACAATATTATACTGTTCATGATGTTTTCATTTCAGTTTGTATATGTGCTTCTTCGATGGCGACAGACCTTGCCAGACATTGCCTCTGCTCATTCTACCCCCACCCCACCCCGAGATTGATGCCCTCGCACATCAGCTTGAACATAAGTTCGATAATGATGCCAATCTCTGGAGAACAATTTTAATCAGTACCTTAGGTCTCTGGTACACAATCAACCTTCTTTCTCCACCATAGTAAGCAGTTTGTCTCCTCTCTTTTCAGCGTGGTGGAGCAATGTCGCCACACACCTGGCTGCTTCCCTTGTGTTCAGTTGGGTACTTTCCTTGTTTCTCTGGTGTGTCACCACTTGTCAGTCTGGGTGAAAATGCTTTCCCATGGGTTTTCATTCCTGAGGCAATTCTGGGAATCGCACTCCTCTTTTCAACAAATCTTGTCTCGCCTCCTGAACAGATCCATACAACACAGCTCCAGTATCCCAGATAACTCTGAGGTGTGCAGGAAATGGGGTCTGAAATTTGACATTTTGTTCTCTGAGCGCTTTTAAAATGAGTGAGTATTTTTGCCTAGCACTCTGTATCTCTGCTGGGTAGTCAGGATCCAATGTAAGCTTGGAATCTAAGTATTTCAAATATTTTTGGAACCAGGCTTTGCACAATATGTCCTCTTTCACTTTGTAGCTAGCACTTTTAATTATTATAAATCTGGGATGTGCCTCTGTGTCTGTCATTTTTTTCATTAAGTATCTATGAGCCCTTTCAGTTTGTAGGGTCTATCCTACAGGGAGGTTCAGAACATCAGTGAGAAGATGTTCCATAAATTCTGCCATTGGATATGTCTCCGCTCCTTCTCTCAGCCAATAGACTCTTAAATTATCTCTCCAAGATCTGTTTTCCAGATCTAGTGTTTTAGCATGTTATTCTGCTCTTTGGTGGAGGAGCAATTCCAAAACATTGCCTAATTGTTGCTTGTGATCTTCTGTAGTTGCAACTTGTTCCTCTAAATTGCCCATTCGGGCCTTCACTTTGGTAAGTTTATCAGACAGGCTTTTAAGTTATTTTCAGTTTTCCTTTCTGGAGTCTTGTATCTCACTAAGGAGAGTTTCAAATTGACTACATGATAGCTGTTTCAGCTTTCCATCTGTATCATGTTTGGAGCCTCTAGTGCTGGATTGGGATCTGCTTCTATCTCTAGGCCCACGGCCCTTATTCAATTGATCCACATCTTCATACATCAGGCTTTTTTGGGGGGTCATTTTTGGCCCTCTCCTGCCCTTAGGTCCTCCTTTTGACATTTTCTCTGTCTAGATTTCGCTTTAGCTTTTCCGCGGGGTCATTTATTTAAGTTACTGAGTCAGATGATGCAGAGCCGCTTCTTCCAAGTCTTTACAGGTCCGTGGTGGAACCAGAAGTCAGATTTTGAATGTTAATGTACAACATTGAGTATGTGTAGTGAAAGACAGTGAAAGTGTGCTTTGGGGGAGGGGCGTATCTGTGGTGTAGGTAGATTTAAGTTGGAGAAATTGTGATTTCTTTGTTTTTTGGTAATATTTTTGTTATGTAACTGACTGTATTAATGTACACACAGTAATATTGTCAGTAATTGTTGACATTTTCTTGCTGGTTGTGTGTTGTGTGGATCTGGTGCAGCAGTTCTTAATTTCAGGTTGTTTACATTACAATACATGGCATATTACTGAACTTTTCAATTTGCTACGCATTGCTCATTCACCATTGTAGACAAATTGTTCTGTGTTTGTGTGTGTGAGTGTGTGTGCAGTGTTGCATGACATCAAACAATACACCTTTTATTGTGCCACAGACTAGTGTAATTACTGGCGCAGCAGTGTGAACCTGCTATCCACTGCAGCTACCTGATTTTGTACTGCGATCGTGGTATCTGTTCTTTGTTCTGCTGCTTGTACTGCCATAAAAATCTGCAGTCAGTGATCCCCCCACTCCCACTGGCAAAAGGAATGTTTTACCAGATTGGATTGTTTTTGTGACCTCATCAGCACCACTGGTTACTGAAGTTGTTTTCATTGTGTGACAGACTAGTCTCTTATCTGTTGCTGAAGCTACAGTTGTTTTTTTGGCTTCACATCTAGCGTCCCCCCAATCAGAGAGTGGTAGCTACACTCATAGTTGGAGTAGATTATGTTTTCCCAGCTGGTGGTGTTAGTGTCACTGATGTTAGTGGTGGTGGTAGTATTAGTATTGGTGCATCAAGTTCGAATTCTGACCAGTGTACCGTATGCAAAAATATAGAGTGTGAAGCAGTGCAAGTGAGTGGCAGTGTAGATGATGTCATACTTCCCACTAACATCCCAGTAACTGAACCTGAGGATTCTGAAAATCATGTCAACGATAGCATACAATGTGATATTCCTTCCACCGTGGCGGTTAATGTCACACATTTTCCATGCACTGATTCACAGTGTGGTGAAAAAATATCAGGTGATGGTGGTGTAGATGCTGATGATGAATTTGATGATGACGATGTTGCTGTTGTTGCAACATGCAGTCCACATGCTAGCATCCAAGCAGAAGATGTGGATGTGTGTGACATTGATGAATATGATGATGATATAATTGATCCCAGTTGGGAACTGGAGAAAAAGAAATTCAAAGTGGATGTGTCTGAGTCTGTTTGCAGGAATCCCCAATAAAAACTTGTGATCTACTGGTTTTAGTTCATAATGATGACCCAGTAATAAATATGATAGGTAGTCATGGTGGTCAGTTGTAGTCCAGGTGTGCAGTGCCCGAAACATCACGTGTCCCCCCCCCACTTCAGTGCATAAAATAATGGACTTAAATAAACCACATCATGGACATGTTAAAAGCACAGCATCACAATCCCTTGTTTGGGATTTTTTTGTTCAACATGCAAATGATGAGTCAGTTGCAATCTGCCAGGTTTGCCAAGTGCATGTGAGTCGAGGTAAAAGGGGAGCCATCTGGGCATAGGAGGACAGCATAAGCATCTTAATAATGGGCACTTGGCACTGTGGACACAGCACAAGCTGGCAGCTAATACCACAGTGGGGCGTTCATCCTCATCAACAGCAACTATAGCGAGCATGTTATCCCCTTCCATGGCTGTTAAGTCCAGTAGTACATTAAACATGTGCAGTACTGAGGTAATAAGAGCAGAGGATTACTATAGGCATGATGAGGTGGAGGACCATAATGACTTTGAAATGTTGTCCAGTGCTGGTGAGAGTAGCAGTTTTGGTGGTGGTGGTGGTGGTGGTGGTGGTGAATGCAGTATGTCTAGTGCAAGTGGTACATCGACCCCAGTTGGCAAATCTGGCAAAATAACTAAATTTCTGGGTTTGTCATCATCACCTGTGCAACCGTCTTATTCAAATGTCCGCACACCACCCCCTGCCAATGACATTCACCATAGAGCACAACCATTTATGATCACACCCGGTGTAAAATGTTTAACTCAGCCCACATTACAGAGTGTTTTTGTGCATAAGCTGAAGTACCCCCCAATCACACAGTATCACGTGAACTTAATGCTGTTGTAGCTGAAATGCTGGCAATTGATCTTTTGCCCTTCTCCTTTGTGGAGAATTCTGGGTTCCGGTAGTTTGCTGCACATGCCTGTCCAAAATGGAAAGTCCCATCCAGGATTTACTTTTCTACCTGTGCTGTCCCCGAGTTGTTCCGCACTGTGTCTGACTCAGTAAGACATGCCCTTCAACATTCCTCCTCTCCATTCCTCAGTTTAAGTATGGATATGTGGACAAGTGGCAAAACAGCGGGGAGTTCATATTTGTGTATAACTGCACACTAGGTGCAGGTGCCAGGGGTTGTTTGTGATGTTGGTAGTGTGAATAATCAGTGTGGATTGTCATAGTAGCAATCTTCCAGGAATTCGACAGCATGCAATGATTGCTATGTGCAATGTAACCTGTTCACACACTGGTGAGAACATGTTGGACGTGGTACTGACTGAAATTGACAAATGGCTAAACCCTCTGTCCCTGAGAGCTGGGTTCATAGCAAGTGACAATGGGTGAAATGTGGTGAAATGCATCACAAATGGTGTTTTTTTTTTTGTGTTCCATGCATGGCCCACTGTTTAAATCTTGTGGTGCAGGCGTTTCTGCAGTACCTTGATGTAAAGGAAATACTGACCATTGCACGATGTATCTGCTCTCACGTTTCAAGATCTGGAAAGACCCGTGACCAACTGCGGCAGTTGTAGGTACAAAACAGTCTGCCTCAGCACCGCTTGAAGCTGGAGGTTTTCACCTGATGGAACGCCTCTTTATACATGGCAGAGAGGTTGTATGAACAATACAAAGCCATCTCAGAATATCTTGTGATGCACACTAGCCATGACAGTTTTGGGGCCTCCATGTCTATGACGACTGAACAGTGGCACCTCATGGACTCTGAAATAACAATTTTGCGGCCTTTTGAACATGCCACACTGGCAGTGAGTGGCGAGTCTGCCTCCATTAGCCAATCAATTCCACTGCTGTGGGTGCTAAGGCAGACATTGATGAATGTACTGTACAGCATGGCTTTGATGTTGCCGGAGACGGTGGTAGCAGTATGTTGCTGCAACACATGCTGACAGTATTCAACCAGAATCGTCATGTTATGAGCATTCAGTGTAGTGACAACTTTGCCATAGCAACAATGCTGTACCCACAATACAAACATGGAATTGCATCAGTACTGGAGGGAGGGCCTGAACAGGTAAAAAATATCAGTGGTCAACTGGTGCGCTTGGTTCATGGGGCACAGAAGTCACGTGCCAAGGTCAGCAAACGTCAGCAGCATAAACTGGCTAAAGGTGTACCTGTAGGACTATCAAGCATATCCCGCAAGGGGAAGGGGACAGCAGTTCAAGGTGGTCTGTCATCCAAAGTGGCTGGCATCAACCCGCTTTGGGAGGCTTTGTCCCAAGTGGGTATTTGTGAAATAAATGATTCGGGAGAACAGGGTGATGCATCAACAACTGGACTTAGTGCAGCTCAGAGAATGGTTGAGTCATATTTGTATTAAAACAGACATCTGTTGATAACTGATGATCCTCTTTTGTACTGGAGTGGAAAGGTCAGTGAATGGCCAGAGCTGACTGCAGTGGCACTGACGTACCTCACATGCCCACCCTCTATTGTAAGTGTTGAGAGGGTATTCAGCTCAGCAAGTGCAATAGTCAGGGATCGTCAAACAAATCTGTCTCCTGCAAATATTAGTTTGCTAACATTCATTAAAATGAATGAGAGGCACATACCAGCATAGACTGCAACCTCAGTATTTGTACCCCAGCCTAGTCATGGTGGTTTTGGTGATGTGGAAATGGACCATCCTTGTGGCACTGGCAGTGGCTGTCTGAAACGGTCCACCACTGACGTAGATGATGACACAATGGAGAAAGAATTTCCCAGTGGTCAGACTTCAGACATAGATGACTGTGAGGGAAGCTTTCTTTATGAGGATGATGATGTGGTTAATATTGGCAGGTTTTAACTGAAGTTGTTAAAAGGTGGTGTACCACCCTGGACCACCACCACCACCACCAGGACTAATGTTAGCCACTGCCACCACTGAGCATGAGTCTGTCTGACCCCCGGACCATCACCACCACCAGGACTGATGCTAGCCACTGCCACCACTGAGCATGAGTCTGTCTGACCCCTGGACCACCACCACCAGGACTGATGTTAGCCACTGCCACCACTAAGCATGAGTCTGTCTGCCCCCTGGACCACCACCACCACCGGGACTGAAGTTGTTAGCCACTGCCACCACTGAGCATGAGTCTGTCCGCCCCAGACCACCACCACCAGGACTGATGTTGTTAGCCACTGCCACCACTGAGCATGAGTCTGTCCGCCCCCCCCCTCAACCACCACCACGGGACTGATGTTATTAGCCACTGCCACCACCACAAGATGCAGGAAGATATAATAACAGATAATGTCATCATGTGCCACAGCTATCACCAGTTCACCAACACCCACCAACAGTGTCATTCAAACAATATTTCATCATTACATTTACCGTGACAAGGCAGAGGGAATGGAACAGGAGACCACATCCATCAACCACAGGCACAAAGCTTCTTAATATTTAAACCATAAAGTGAGTATGTGTACTAATGCTTGTTATGCTATTTCACTTCCTTTAGTTGTATGTTTTGTTTTCTGAAGCTTTTCAGAGCCGCAATGGTCAAACACATATGGTACACTTATTTTGTTTTTTACAGGTTAACAAAAAAATGGTCCTTTGCCAAAACTCAGTGGGAATGGTACTGCAGCTGTACCATACAGAGGAACCTATGGAACATCCATTCTGGTAAGTATAAAGATTTTATTTCGTCCCTTTCATTGTTTTGGAAAGACTGCAGCAAATGCCACTGAGTACGATTCATAAACTAGGTGACATGTATACGTCACCAAAACTATTTCTGTAAGATATTCATTCACTATATTCTGAACTTGCAACTGCGCAGCCCTGACCATGACAGTGTTGATAAAGTTGCACACAGGTTGGGTTACTTGACAAGATGTGGTTTTGAAATGTAACTTGACTTGTGGAGATTGAGAACCAGGGATAAAGTACAATTAAGTAGTAAGAAGTCATTCATTTCTTTTTTAGGAAACTTCCAGATGCTTTGTTGTGCTGTCAAAGTGGCCTTATCCAAACAAGTTCTTCAACATCTGCCCCCCCCCCGGGCTGGGACACACATGCAACATGCAGAAGTTGTTTCATTAGATGACCATGACCATCATTAACAACCAGACTCGAGAAGGATGCAGATGAAATCTGTGAAGAAGTAACAAAATAATAAACCATTACAGACAAATCTGCAAATATGCTCTCCCCACCACCCCATATAAAATACTTACCTTTACATGAATCAATAATACCAAACATTAGAAATAGGTCTCCTCTAATTCATCTTGTATCAAGGGGCATGAGGTTTACGTCTAATAGTCATATGCCACAAGTCTTGTCTTCTTATCCAGTAATTATTTTAGTTGCCTTTTTGGGGATTTAATTTTTTCAATTTTGTTTATGTCAGTCTTTTTGCATGGGCACGAGAACTGGTGCAATCCAGATGTGGATGAACATATGCTCTTTAGAATGGAAATAGGATATCTTTGTTATGGGTACAGATGTTTCTCCTATTTGAACAGAAAAACCTAATTGCTGTTGAAATAACTTCATGGCATTGTCTGTCTTGTTCTAAATTGTTTGTAATGATTACCCCCAAGGTCTCTCTCCTTGGTTGTTGAGATCAGGTTGTTTACATACAGTAATTTATATTCATACTAAACAATTGACTAGGGTGAGGAAGATAGCAGCATTATAGCTGAGTGGATAAATATTAGAGTACTTTGAGGGGAGTTGAGCAAGCCTACACTGAATGGGCAGAGTGGTCAGCCAATGGTTGAATCCACAGCTTATTCTCACAGTGTAACACCCTTTTGCTATGACCCTTTGGCTTTGGACCTCAGTGTAGGACCAGTAGTAAGCAGGCCAAAAACAGTTGGAATGAGCCCTGCCCACTCCACAAAAGCAACTTCCCAACTCTAGGGAAAACTGTGCAAGAGGCAGAGTCCTAAACAACCTGCAGAAGCAGGAACAGCAACAAACTTAGTCCCATCATGCAGTCCACAATACAACATGGAGCTAAACTGGCCCCCATATCAGCTCATAACAGCAGTCCCAGCTCCTGATCAGCTGATAATAATAGTAGAATATGGCTGACTTCAAAAGTCACTCTGATTGGAAAGAGTCCAGCCCATTCAAATGCTGGTTAGAGTAATGAGCTGTGACTGAGCTTGGTACATCCAGGAGACCTGTGTTTGATTCTCACAACCTACTCTTGCATACTGTGTGACTCAGAGCAAGTCATTTAACCATCCCAGTGCTCCTGGGTTGCCTCTGAAAACAGGCACTTGTGCCTAGTGGGCCTTTCCCAGTTACCAAAAGAATAAAATAATAAACAAAATTAAAAATTCCACAAACGTGACCTCATGATTGGAAGAAAACAGGGTAAGAGGCAAAGTCTCAGATAGCCTGCTTAAGCTGGAATAGTAGCAAACTTTAGTTCCACCAAGCAGTCCACAGTACAGCACAGGGCCCAACTGGCTCCCAGATCAGCTCACAGCAGCAGTCCCAACTCCCAATCAGCTGAAATGTGGCCAGTTTCAAAAGTCGCACCAATCAGAATGAACCCCATCCACTCCTCAAGAAAGACCTTCCAACTCAAGGGAAACAGGTCAGGAGGCACAGTCCTGGACAGAGTGGAAAAGCAGGAACAGTAACAAACTTAGTCCCACCAAGCAGTCCACAATACAGCATGGAGCCTGACTGGCTACCAGATAAGTTCACAGCAGCAGTCCAGACTCCCCATCAGCTGTTGACAGTAGATCCCAACTTCAAATGCAGTGCTGATCAGAATGAGCCCTGCCCACTCTATAAAAGCAACTTCCCAGCTGGGCGGGGGGTTAGAGAAGTTGGGTGATAATGGGTGATGTGGTGGGAGGGTTCAGCTAAATTAGGGAGTCTGGGTATGATGGGGTTGGATGAGAGGGCTGTTGCTTGGTCTGGTGTGTGTAGATTGAAGTTATTTTATAGCATTTAGGCTACAGGATGTAAGTTTGTCATGGCAGATATACATCATGGATACCATGATGTTTGGTCTTTAATCAGGAATTCCATGACTTTCACTATTGTCATCAAAAAGTAGAAACCATGACAGTGCCAGGAGCTTTACTTTTGGTTCCATGACCAACCAATGAACTGTGGAGGGGGAAGCGAGAACTAGTGGATTGCAGGGTGGGGTAATTCATTTTAGACATTAGCAAGGGGGTGGAAGATGTTTGCATAGTGCATGGGGGTTAAATGTTTACTTATTTAGTTAGTTATGTATTTATTTTTGTGGCGCAATGTTGGGGCGAAGTTAGAAACTTGGCTACGTAGCTTATTGTGCGATGTTCCTGACTTTGCACAAAACTGGTAATGTTTTAATTTGCTGCATTTCTGAAAATAAATTCATCAAAGTCCCCATTTGGTGTGCTTGATGTGATAGAATGAATGGATATGAGTTTTAAGATTCAAACCTCTAGCTTTAAAAGAGGCAGAGTAATCAAGCAGTTACATTTTGTCTAAATGTTGACAACATTTTGCAAGCTTGTAAACTGTGAGCTTTTTAGCATCTGTAACTTTAAAAATAGATAATGAAATGTCACAAATTTTGGTCAAGTTATGAACCTATTAAAGGAAGATGTGTGCCCCACCATTTTAATCTCTTTGTTTCAAGGAAGTTCAAGCTATAAGCAACAAAACAAGCATTTGTCAATGCCGAACGTTCACTTGCAGGTATTTGCAGTGGTGTTTGGCACGTATGGTGCTTTACCCTAATGCCCTGTGCGATTGCTGGTATTTGCACAATAAAATTTCAGCATGACCTTTTTGTTACCCCCATTGTGCGCTACATAGGCAGAAACACGTTTTGGGCAGGATGTGAAAAATAACAGCTGTACTGCTCATAAGGAAGTGTGGTAAAATGGCAATGTTGAAAATCTGGAGTGGAAATATTGAAAATTCGCAAACCTACGAAAGCGTTGGGAACTGTGTAACGCACGCAGAAACAGTCATTGTTAGGAATTTTTTCACCAAATTTTCAACAGTGGCATTTAAAACCTCTGCTAATGAACAGTGACACTGTGATTTTCTTAATGTGTCCCATACATCGAGTTCGCATGTTTACTGTGCCATTGTGCGCCATATGGTGGAAACACGCTTTTGGGCAAGATGTGAAAAATGGCAGCTGTACTGTTCATAAAGAGGTGTGGTAAAATGGCAATGTTGAAAATCTGGAGTGAAAATATTGAAAATTCGCAAACTTATGAGCGTGCGTAGGAACTGCACAATGCATGCTCGTAAAACAGTTATTTTTAGGAATTTGTTCACCAAATTTTCAACATAGCCATTTTAAGATCTCTGCTCATGAACAGTGACACTGTGATTTTTTTAATGTGTCCCAGACACTGAGTTCACACAGCGACTGTGCCATTGTGCGCTACATGGGCGGAAACACGTTTTGGGCAAGATGTGAAAAATGACAGCTGCACTGCTCATAAGGAGGTGTGGTAAAATGGCAATGTTGAAAATCTGGAGTGAAAATATTGAAAATTCGCAAACTTATGAGCGTGCGTAGGAACTGCACAACGATGCTCAGAAACAGTTATTTTAGAATTTGTTCACCAAATTTTCAACATAGCCATTTTAAGATCTCTGCTCATGAACAATGACACTGTGATTTTCTTAATGTGTCCCATACACTTGAGTTCACACAGCGACTGTGCCATTGTATGCTACATGGGGAAACACGCTTTGGGCAAGACGTGAAAAGGACAGCTGCACTGCCATAAGGAGGTGTGGTAAAATGGCAATGTTGAAAATGTGGAGTGAAAATATTGAAAATTCACAAACTTCTGGCGTGCATAGGAACTGCGCAATGAACACTCAGTAAAACAGTCATTTTTAGGAATTTGTCTCCAATTTTCAACACAGCCATTTTAAGACCTCTGCTCATGAACAGTGTCACTGTGATTTCCTTAATGTGTCCCATACATTGAGTTCGCACACCGACTGCGCCATTGTGCGCTACATGGGCGGAAACATGTTTTGGGCAGGATGTGAAAAATGACAGCTGTACTGCTCATGAGGAAGTGTGGTAAAATGGCAATGTTGAAAATCTGGAGTGAAAATATTGAAAATTCGCGAACTTACGAGCCTGCATAGGAACTGCACAATGCACGCTCGTAAAACAGTCATTTTTGGAATTTTGCACAAATTTTCAACATGGAGTTTTGGGCACCTTCTCATGAATGATGTCACTGTCATAACGTTGACCGAGACCCAAGGGTGATTCGTGCAGTGACTGCGAAATCACCCTTGAACCGAATACCTCATATTTAAAAATGTTGAAATTAGCTGAAACTATGCAATAAAGTTGAAACCCCCTATCTAGCCCATTATATAACACAACGGCATTTCCTCAGTTGGCGGTCGGCTTTGAAGCGTGCAGGCGTGTTCCCGATCCACGGATCGTCTTGCTGAGCTCCGGAGGTAGAAAGTATGGGGTGAGGGGTGTAGGGAGGCAGGGTGTGCAGTGGGTGGGTGAGGGTTGTGGGAGGGGCGGGGAGACTGGGACCCTTTTTACTTTACAGGTTTGTTTTTTAATTGTGACGTGGGGACGTTTGCCAAGCTGGGTGGGCTCCCAGCGGCTCAAGGATGGCTGGGGGCCAAGGAGCCGACGGGATTGGCACCCGCCAGCAAACAACGGGAATGCTTGCCATGCTGGGGTGGGCTCCCAGCGTGAAAAAGATAACTTAAGGCAGTGGAGCCAGCAGGGATTAGGCACCCCGTCGACAACAATGCTGGACATTGCCACGCTGGGTGAATCCCAGCGTGGCAGCAAGTTTGGGGGCGGCGTGGCGGGGGTGGTGTGGCGGGGTGGTGGCGGTGCTCTGTGACAGCGGTGAGGTTTCTTTGGAGCTGAAGACCACAGCTGTGCCACAACTCCCAACCATTGGGCGCAGGGACCGCCACGCCCTGCTCAACTGAGCAGTGATTTAACGGGAGAGGCACACCTCCAAAGTGTGCTACTCTCCCAAAATGTTCCTTGCGCATGCGTGCAAGCAAACGTAAAAATTGCAAAGTAAGTGCTTAAAATTGAATTTCATGAGTTTGTGTGACAATTGTGGAATTCTGTGATAATTGTGTGGACACCGTGTCCATACATTTTGCCTAGCCCTGCACTTGACCTGCCATGAAGGAGGATGGTGAATGCTGGGTACAGTGTAATAAGTTGGGATTGATAGCTGATTCCATAGTAAAAGTCCTAAAGCAGGAAATTTGGAGGGACATTGCAGGACTATGGTTTATCTTAGTCTGCATTATACAGGGGAGTGCACTGAAATTGTAAAAATGCATATATTTAACAGTAAGATGGTACTATGTCATGATGATATGAATGGAACTAAAAACACAGACCAACAAAAAAGTACTGAAAAGAAAGTATGACTAAAACAATGTTTTTTTGTTTTTTTTAAGGCTGAAAACATGGAGAGCAAACTATAGTGACCAACATTTGTCCCCTGATCCCCCTCCCAGAAATAAAGCTTGTTTTTTCTATGAAACTTAAAAACGTTACTGCCTTAAACTGTTAATAGCAAATTTATGATGTAACTTTCCTGTCTGGTTTTACCTGTAATGTGTATCGTGCTTTGTTAAATGTTCTTTGTGACGTGGAACCTTTGTAAGAGCCCTGGCTCAAAGGTATTAATTCCTAGACTAATAAACTAAACTAAACTAAACTAAATCTCTCCACACCTGTTTCTGTTGGATGCTCGCTGGCAATGTTTATTAAGGCACGCAAATTATAATTACATCCCACACTTCATATTTCAACAGTATACAGTTCAGTACAGTACCACCACAATAATTCATTCTGCTTCTTCCTTCTGGGTACCTTCTTCCGACCTGATCCTCTTCTCCTTGACTGTCGTACTTTGGGGTCCAGACATGGCTGATCCTGCCCCCCCATCCTCACCAGCAACCAGGTACTACCACCAGGTACCCCCCCTTGGTACCACCACCAAGTACCCCCACCATTTTGTAGCACTAGCAGGTACCCCCCTTTACCCGGGACCGACCAGAACAGTGTCAGTTTCCAGTCCATACCCCCCTAGGTCCGGACACATGATCCAGCCACTAGTTTCTATCCCTTCCCTCCTTTACTTCCATGCCTGGGTTCCTGGGTCCCCAGCCCATGCTGCCTACCCCCCTGCCCTCCATTTTTCTCTTACATTCCCCCGTTTTCTTGCCTTTTTTCTTTTCTTACTTACCTGGGCAACCCAGTGGCCTCTGCCAGGGCTCCTTCCAGCCCCTGGAACCAACGGCTGCCTTTATGCAGCTCCCCTGACTCCGCACCAGGGCCCCCGGGGACTATGCTTCTTATCCTCAATTTCCCGTGCAGTGCCAGCCAGCGGCAAACCTCTTTCCTTAGAATAGGGTGGGTGGGTGGAGAATCATTTCCCAGCTAAAAGAGGCCGACCAGAAAGCAGCAGGCCCTTATATAGCCCAAAATGCACCCCCTTTCCTGCCCTCCTCCTTAACCCCTCCTCTTAACCAATTGGGTAGCTCTCCTTCCCCCTGGTCATATGACCCTTTCTGACATCACATCCCCCGGCCCTTTCCTATCCCTCTCCACCCTTCCCCTTTGCTTTTCTGGCAGGGGGACATTGACAAATTGGCCTGCCTTTTATTGGCAAGCCTTATTGTCCCCTGATCCCCCTCCCAGAAATGAATCTCTCCACACCTGTTTCTGTTGGATGCTCGCTGGCAATGTTTATTAAGACACGCAAATTATAATTACATCCCACACTTCATATTTTAACAATATAAAGTACAGTACAGTACCACCACAATAATTCATTCTGCTTCTTCTTTCTGGGTACCGTCTTCTGACTTGATCCTCTTCTCCTTGCTTGTAGTACTTCGGGGTCTGGACACAGCTGATCCAGCCCCCCCATCCTCACCAGAAACCAAGTACCACTACCAGGTACACCCTCTTGGTGCCACCACCATGTACCACCAACATTTTGTACCACTAGCAGGTACCCCCCTTTACAGGACCAACCCGCAGAGAGTCAGTTCCCAGTCCATACTCCCTCAAGGTCTGGACACATGATCTGGCCCCTAGTTTCTATCCTCTCCCTCCTTTACTCCCATGCCCGGGTTCCTTGGTCCCCAGCCCATGCTGCCTACCCCTCCCCCCTCTCCTGCCCCCTCTTTCCCTTATATTCCCCCTTTTCCACTGACCCATCTCCAGCTTGCGAAGGATGAAGGGGCTCCCCCCTTTCTGGCTAGAAACATAGTACTCTCCCCTGTCTTAACACCCCTCTCCGATATAACCAGCAGGCCCCATAGGGACACCTAACCCCCACCAGGTCTGCCCCTTCTGCTTGTAGGCATCCTCCAACCATACTAAATTGTCCCAGGGATGGGAGTGGACCCCTACACCCTCTCGCCAACATGCACCACCACCCTGGCTGTTGCTGCCTGCCAGCCCTAACCCTGGGCAGCACCGCCCCCTTGGTGCCCCCACAGGGCTGGAACTGTATGCTGGTCTGTCCTCTCTTCCCTTCCTCATGTTCGCTGGGATGGGGTTGGGTTCCCCTATGCCTCTGGTGCCATGTCCCTGTGCTGCTGCTGCCGAGGCCTGCGCCCGCTGTGTTCTCTGCCTGGGATGACTGCCACCTCACCCCGATGAGCGGAGAGCATGCATCTGTATCACCTGTTGTCTGCCCTTGGACCTGCATCCCCCTCCTAGCCCCTTGGCCTCCCCCCTCAGGGCCTTCTTTGCTCTGCATCCCTCTGACCGGGCTCCCCTTTGCGCCCTCGCTGGCTCCTCCTGATGCCACTACACCCCTGCTGCTGGGTCCTTCTTACCGTGACTGGGCAGGGCTCCACCTGCCCTTTTTCAGCTACCCTCCTTCTCTTAACAACTTCTGTGGTTGGGCCAACCTGGCCCCCACATACTTCTACTGCGTTGCCTCCCCTCCCTAACCTCATCTGACCACTATATCCCCTGCGGCCCTCCCCCCATTCTCCTAGCAGGGGCATGTCACCTTCCCTTGGCTATCCCCCAGCCCTTGTGCGCCCACCGCTGGGCCCACTGGGAGGTCAGAGTCCTCTGCATTGTACCCTCAACCGCCATCCTGATCCTTGGCCCTACTACAGTCCTTTCCCCTGCTAATGCTCATTGTTCCCTTCCGCCCTGCAACCTGGCTCAGGAAACTCCAGTCCTATGTCTTGATCCTCTCCCGACCCACGTACCATGAGCCATCCATTTTCCTTCCACCACACGGGGTCCAGTGCGCTCGTATGCCCTTCACCTCAAGCCCTCCACCAAGCCCCCAACAATATAAAATTGCCACTAGTTTTGCCCCTGACCTGGCTTTTCCACTGGCACCTGCCCTCCTGCATTGGAAGACTCGTGCTATCGGGCCTCCAATATGCCCATACACTACTCACCTTGCTCTTGAGGCTTCTCCAATTGACCCCCTCTCCTATCGTTTGACATCCTTTGCCCTGCAGCAGATTCCTCACTTCCTCATGGCCCCCTGCTCAGCAAAAAACTCCTGTTAACTGGCCTACATTCCCTGGTGCACACCCTGCTTGGTCACTGCGGTTCAACAGTATGGGGCTCGGGGAGTAGCACCCCCCAGCTCAGCCTGGCTGACTGTGACGTCCTCATTCTGCTTTGAGAGATAACTTGACATATTGGGGGGGTGCACCTCCTTGCCCTGTTGTGGCCAGCTGGGTTTCTCTGTACAATGATCTTTGGCCCCCCAATACTGGTGCCTGTTAACCCACTTCCATCTTTCCCCAGTTCTGCCAGCTGCCTCCCTGCTGGCATTCCCCCACCATGTCTCCGTTCTTGGCCCATCAGGGCTCTCATGCTCTCCTCCCACCCAGCTGGTCTGCCCCCTCCCTCTCCCTCCCATTAATCGGCCTTCCTTTCTGAGGCTCCCCCTGCTCCTAACCTCAGTGGTATTGTCCAGTTCCAGGGTTCAAATACCCCTCCTCACAAGCTAGTACCCAGCCCCAGCTCTTCTCCTGCCAAAAGTCCTCGGGTGATGACCCTCTCCCCTGGGAAGTGGAGGACGCATGCCCTGGCACACCCTCACCTATCCCTGGGCCCATTTTTTCTGTTTTTAATATACCACACCGCACCCTGGACCTGAGGACCAGCCCAGCCGCTGGCCTGCACAGTCCCACCATGTCCTCAGAGGTCCCTGCAATGCTAGTGCCACTACAATTCATCTGCTGCCCCCCATCAGCTTGCTGGACACTGTCCTGTCTTTTAAATGCCACATTCCCCACTAGCCCTGCCCTCCTGCCCTTCCTCCCCTCAGTACCCAGGCACTCCTCCCTCTGTAGTGACAGCTCCATGGCCAAGGCTGTAAGAATGGTTTTGCTCACCACACCTGCTGAGCTCCCACCCCGCAGGAGCACTTGTCCCTCTCCCTCCCTCCTCCTTGGCGGAGCGCAAGAACCACGGAAGTTCTTCCCAAACCTACTTCCTTAACCCATCTCTGCAACCTCCCTTTACCACTGGTTCTGCCTGCCCAGGATCATGGGCCCACTCCCTCATCCTCGCAAGCTGGGAATCAGCAGAAGCTGGACCACAGTGAGTATTTACACAAATTAAAGGACTCGCCTGGTGGCATGCCGATGCGTGAGGGGGCTGAGAAATTCAAGACCCAGGTCTCCAGGTCTCGCAGCTAAGATCCTTCCCAACCTCTGCACCCTATTGCCTCCTACAAGTATTCCTTGGGCTGCCTTGCCTCCTGAGAGTCCTTCCTAGGATTGGATTAAGCCTTCCTTAACAGCCTGCATCCCATTCAAAACCACCTCCTGGCTCCTTCGAGATATTGCCGGTGTGACCAAGGCTTTCAGGTAACCCTGTGGCAAAAACTAATGTGCCCTATACCAGCCCCCCCCTCGGGCCCTCCCCACCCCCCAGCTCTGGCAATCATTGTAGATGAGACAGTACCCTTAATTTTCCTCTCTATTGTACTCTTCAAGCCACCACCAAATGAAAAACTTGTACCTCCCTTCGTACCTCTCTGTGCGGACAGCCTGTCCTCTCCGCCTTGGTGTCTCTTACCCATAACCGTGCCCTGCCCCCCATGAAGCTGCAGCATCCCTGCGCCACCTGGCTTGTCTGCAAATCATCTGGCTTGCTCCAACCCATGCACAGCATGCCTATGTTAATCATGCTGGCAAGGTCCTGCCATTCACTACTAAATCCTTCTTAGCCTCTCCAGGCCGCCCCGATTGACCATGCATTAGCATTGAACTGCCATGCACATGGATTTGCGCCATTTTTTTTTTTTTACCCCATTCATCCCCATAGCCCATATGATATGTATGCTGCCCCTCCCTGGACTGACCCTATTTATGCACTTGGGATACCCACCCCCCATAGCAGTATGATTGTATGGCCACAAACCGAAGCACCTACCTGGTGATGCACCCTTAACCCAGCAGCACAAACTGGGGGCTGGGAGGGGGCCAGGCCCCACCACTTCCTGCACCCCTGCCATGGTGACCATGAGTGGATTCATCTCCAGACTAGGTAGAGTATTCTCTCCTCTCACCATGCCCATCTTAACGCACCTCACTCTGCCGTATCTCATCTGAATGGTTACCTGCATGGCAGACAGATATGCCAAAGGAAAACCTGTAGCCGGAGCTACCTTACCCCACGTGCTTGTTTCTCGTTACACCTTGCTCCGCCCGATTAGTTCCTTTTTTTTTTAACTGCCCCTCCCCATCCCCCCATGGTTTGTTCCCCTGGTGGAGTCCCCCCACTTAAACCGCTTGCCAGCCATTAAATCATAGTAGTACCCCCCAAGGCAAAAACAGGAGTTCTGTGCCTGGAGCACCAGAATGAGGGCATTGTGGCCATCAATCGCCCTCCTGTCATGCTGCACTCCTCACTGTCCCCTCCTTCATTATAACCTCAGACTGACATTGTCCCCCGTATACAGTAATATACTCATTATTAAAATGAGCCCTGCCTCTTTTACTCAGTCTTGAACTGATCTATGACAAAACTTTCCGTGACAGTAACTGCCTGCCTGGTGCTCATCCTCCATCTAATTATCCAAACAACACTTTGTATGCCCCAGGTTTCCCCTGAGCTTAAGGAGTGTGGATTACTGACTGCTAAATCAGTAGGCCACAATGCACCCCTGACAATATCAGCTCTGCTTGTGCTGACGCAAAACTGATGGACCACTGCATGGTCCATTCCATGTCCCAAGCATCTAACTTCCTGCATGATCCATACCTTTCTACCCTGGCTAGGACAGGCAACGTACCACTGGCTGGACTACACACTCTCCCCAACTGCCCCCATGACACACCTCCCCGTCTCTTAACGAGGGGGTGGCAGTGTTCCCGCCCTAATTATGGGGCCTGCCATTGGCACAACAAAACACTCCAGGCCCCGTTGGATCCCATCCCTCGTGCCCCCCCCGGGACTCAGACCCAGCTGGCTGACCCCACCTCACTGCTCCACCGGTTTGCTCGTATGGCAGCCCATAGCTCGTCCAAAAGCAACTTTTTTTTACACACTGACAGGGTCTTGAACCCTGGTCCCTGAAATTGAAAGTCCAACACTCTACAGACTGAGCCATCAAGACCCTATCTTCAAGCTGCCCCCCCAGCCCACCTCTCACCCTGCCCTCCTCTCCAGTCTCCACCAAGTGTCTCGCTGCTGCTGGCTACCTAAAACCCTTCGAGCATGCGACTCCACTGACCCTCCCTTCCCTGCTTCGGCTTGCATTCCCTCTCCGGGTAGCCCTTTGCTTACCTAATGGCAAGCTTCCCACTTCAGGCCTGTGCAACTCCCAAGCACACTCCATGACCTCGACACCACAAGGCTAAAGGCCCGAAACAGGGCTGGACCAAGCCGGCAGCTGTGCCACTCTCCCGTTCTCTCCCCCAGCATTGGCGGGTGCCCCGCATGACCCCATCTTATCCTCTTCATTTTAAAAAACCTCAACCAAACACATTTTTTTTTTCACCAAGAAACTCCTGTTTCCAACCTCGCCGTCACACCCAGGCCCAATGCCCGGCCTACCCGTTCCTCCTGTCAGATCCCAGACCTCTGGTGGCCCTTCCTGAGTGGGACCTGGCCACTCTGTGCCATGCGATTCCTTCTGCAGGCACCAAACTGCAGTAGCAAAAGCACCAGGACAATTCCAGTCTGCCAGCACCTTGCTTTAAATGCCCGTCCGAAACTGGCCCCCTGCTCACATGGCCCACACTCCCCCTATCGCCTACCCTGGACCCACACCATCCTTGCCGGACAACCAAACTTGCTGCCTTCTTCTGAGGTGACCAGAACACCACCTCCTTCCCCACATTGCACCACAAAGTCCTTCCCTTCCCCCACTGGGATGTATTGGGAACTGCCAGGCCATCCAACCAGCCCAAGATTGCCTATCAAACAGCTTCTGCCTTGCTCGCTACATTCGCTGCTCTTTCTCTTTCACCTTTATCTCTCTATCCATTCTCCTCAAACACTGCAGCCCACCAGATGCGGCATCTCATAGCAGGCACCTCTCCTGCTGCATGGCGCACGCCTCCCTAGGATCGCCCCAGTGGCCAGTCACAACCAAGACCCGCTCGCCGATGCACAGCAAACAACCACCATGCCCTCCCATAGAGGGCACCTCTAGCACCAGATACCCTGCTCGCTTTCCTGATTACCACAGAAAAACCTCCCAAATGCCCGGTTCATCTGCAACCTGCTAAACTATACCTCCCTCCCTGAAATAAACAAATGGGGCAATACAAAGCCAACCTAGACATTTAAATGAGAGCACCCTCATTTCTAGCATTATTATGTACGTTAGTTCTCTACAAAAACTAACAAACTCCAGGGAGGTCCTACATGGCCAAAAGGCCTAGGGTCCCTGGGTGGTGCCTTACCTGTGAAATTGCTAATGAAGAGCTGAGAGAATCATTTCCTAGCCTAAAAAGGCCGACCAGAAAGCAGCAGGCCCTTACATAGCCTGAAATGGCTCCCACTTTCCTGCCCCCCTTCTTAACCCTTCCCCTTAACCAATTGGGTAACTCTCCTTCCCCCGGTCATATGACCCTTTCTGACATCACATTCCCTCCCCCTTTCCTATCACCCTTACCCCCCCCCCCTTCCCCTTTGCTTTTCTAGCAGGGAGACATTAGACAAATTGGCCTACCTTTTATTGGCAAGCCTTATAATTGGATTGTGCCAGATTGATGTGGAAAGTGAGCCACCTGTAATGGGTGGTGTGTATAAAATGTTATTTGAATCAATTGAACTTTCTTGGCCATCCCACAGGTTGCATAGGGATAGTAGCATTGCAGTGTCAGATGCCAGATTTTAAAAAGGGTCCTGAGGCAATAAACATTGAAACACAGAATTTGATGACAGATAATGACTGCTTGGCCCATCCTGTCTGCCCATTTCTCCCTAGCTACTCTGTTACTGCAGACCATGCCGGATCCATAACTCTTTCTTCCTTCACTCCTTTCTTTCAACTGTGATTCCCTTGTGCTTATCCTATATGTTCTTGAACCCCACACTGTTTTTTGCAGTGAAACGATCCAGAAACAAATGGTTTGATTCCTTTTATTGGACCAACATATATGGTAACATAGATGTAACAAAAGAAAACATTCAGAACAACCAAGTCCTTCCTTGGAAGCTTATGGCAGTGGTTTGGTGAATCACACAATATTAACACCACTATTAATACAGTAACTATTTCTGTGTGTCAATAGTGAAAGGGGACAGAATTAAAGAGGTTCATTTGTCAGCAAGTAGGCAAAATGTTTCTGTGTGTGTTATCTTATTTATTTATTTATTTTTTATTTTATTTAAGGATCCAGAGAAGACCTTTGAGCACAAGCTCTTTTACAAAGGTTCCACATCAGGTTGACAGACAATAGACATATTACATCAAACAGGTATAGAACATACGTAGGTTACAATATTACTGTATCATCACTAGTACCATGGAATTAGTACAACGTCAGTAAAGGATATAGAAAGCAGTGGTAAGCTTAGAGGGGAAAGCAGGGGAGTACCTCCTTTTGAGTTGACAGGAGACTTAGGAACGGTAAGCAACCTTGTGTTGGGGTTTTGCCAAAAATAGGAGGGTGAAATAGTGGCTGGGGGGTGCCAGGGGGAAGGGGCAAAGGGAAGGTGACACCAGAGGGGAAAAGTCCTTGACTAAATGGTCAAACAGGGGAAATGTGGAGGGAAGTGATGCAGGGATGGAGTTATGATGAAAGGAGGTACTCAGGGGGAACAGCAGGGGTAGCATGCTGAAAGCCACATGGGTGTGGGGTTGGCCCTAGGCATATCAGAAGAGGTGGGGGGGCAGGAGGGACCAAGGGGAGGGTGGGGGAACAGAGTGGATGCCTAGTGCCAGTTCAGGGAGCAAGGTGTAGGTTAATGGAGAGGGAGAGTAACAAAGAAGTGGAAGAGTGGCTACTACGGAGAACAGACACTAGCTGTATGGGGGAGCGGAGTGCAGCAGGGCTGTCATATGAGCCACTGAGGAGGCTAAGGAGAGGAAGAGACTAGTCTTCAGAGGCAGTCACACTCTGTGATTGATTTAAGGTGCCTTAGTCCAGTTTTGAAATGTGATAGGCATTTGGAGGTTTGAATGGGCACAGGGATTTTGTTAAGCCACTGGGGAACTCTACAGGTGAAAGCACATTGTCCAAGTGCAGTTTGATGGAAAGGTGTTGATAGGGACCCCCCCATCCTACCTCTGGTGTTATAGAGAGTAGCAATTGGCAAGAGGATGTTGGATACACTGGGAGGGGGGGTTGCCCAATAACTCCTTCTTACCCAGGTGGCAGGTTTGGAACTTGATCCTGTTCATTAGAGGCAGCCAATTAATTTTTTCATACAGAGATCAAGTGTGCGTATGATGATCTGCAGCCAGGGTGAGCCTGCAGGCTTTATTGAGAGCAATATGAACCCTCTTTAGTGCCATATCCATTGCCACTCTGTAGACCACCAAACAATAATCAATGGTTTATAGGATGAAGCTGGAGACTGAGAGGCAGGGGGCCTCAGGGGTGAGATATTTCCTGTGTCTATAGAAGACACCCAACTTGGTGTTTACTACCTTAACCAATGAGTCAATGTGCTGGGTGAAGTTAAAGGTGTCATCTAGCGTAACCCCCAGGTACTTGAACGAGTGTACTTATTCCAACGGTTCGCTGACTGTGTTGGAGATGACGATGGAGGGAGCCTCTTTTTGTGCTGGGGACTGGATATAAGCATGGCCTTGGTATTTTACAATTTAGTAGAAGTTTAATCCTGCAGAACCAGTCTTCTAGTTTATTGAAAGAATTCTGTAGTTCATATTGGAGGGTGTCATGGGATGTATTGCTGTTGAGAAGTACCTCATAGTCAGCATAAAGGATAAGTTTAGTATCACATGCTTTAGGCAGATTGTTTAAAAAAGGCTGAAAAGTAGGGGCCCCAGTATTGACCCCTAATGATACTTCTCTGAAACTAGACACTGTTTGCCCAACTTTGACACATTGACTTCTGTGAGTCAGGTAGTCCTGGAACCAGCATGCTGTATTGGCTGCCACACTCAGGTTCTGCAGCTGTGCCAGGAGAAGAGAATCGTTAACAGTATCAAAGGCTTTGGTGAGGTCAATAAACACTGACCCTATCAATTTGCTTTTGTCCAGTGCCTTTGGCGCGTTGTCCATATACTCCAACAGGCAGTGGTGGTACTATGTTTCTGTCTGAAGCCATGCTGGTTAGGGCATCATAGTTGGTATTTGTTATGGTATTCGATGAGTTGTGCTGCCACTATCTTCTACAGTGCCTTGGATAGGGGGAGAGGATGGAGATTGGTCTATAATTGGCTATACATGTTTTATCTCCATTTTTATGCACATGTGTCACAAGGGCCTGCTTCCAGATCTCTGGGAATTTAGCAAGAGCCAGTGATTTATTAAATAACTTTGTTATTGGCACGATGAGAACATCAAGTGTGAGGGATAGAAGTTTCATGTCCACTCCATCACTGCCCATTCTGGTCTTGCCTAGCACTTTTTTTTATATATTTTAGAGCCTCCTTCACTGTCACCCTCTTGAAGTAGAAGTCTGGATGAGTGTTCTCGAGTGGCTTGCAGTTGGGTTGATCAACAGCAGGGAGCAGGTAGTCAGGGGGTAATACCGAGGCCAAGTCAGTGAAGGCCATGTTGAATGAGTCCGCTATAAGTAGTGGGTCAGTTATGGGAGAGCTGTTGATGTTGAACAGATGAAGATGCCTCTTATCATCCTTCCCAAGAAGGTTTTTGATGTTCTCCCAGAACCTCTTACCATCACCCCAGGAATTTCTAAGCTGTTTCATATGGAAGTTGGCTTTTGCTTGTCAGATAAGGTTAGTGCAGTGGTTTCTTGTGGCTCTGTAGCACTGGTAATCATGTTTGCTATTGGTGGACCTTGCTTTTTCACAGAGGCTGTCTCTTTCTTTCATCTGGGCAAGGAGAACCCCTATAATCCAGCCATTTTCATTCCCCCAGATTTTCCTTTTCCTCAGTGGGGCAAAGAGATCACAGATGCTATTGAATCCATCAATAAAGTAGCTAAAGACCTGGTCGAGCTTGGGTGCCAGGTCAATAGGGGACCAGTCATGCAGGGAAAGGGCTGAGGAGAGGGACCCAAGTTTACCCTTCCTCAGGACCCTGCTTTCAATTAGGATGGGTGGGAATTTACTAAATTTGTTGAACCACAGGAATGTGACTGGGGAGTGGTCACTTAAAGTGTCTGGCAGAACCTTGAGCTCGGAGATCTGGGATGGTGAACTTGAGAGGAGCCAATCAAGGAGGGTGTCAATTCCTGTCTTGTAGTTCCTCCTGGTGGGGCAGGGGACAAGTTGGGTTAGGTTTGAAGTAGTGACCATATCCCTGATGGGGGTTGATTCCTTGTCAACCCAGTTAATGTTAAAGTCACCTGTGATAATGAGTTCTGTGCCCTTAGGGAGAGTGGCAATTGTATCCAGAATTTTAAGGAGGCCTTCTCTGGCTTTTTTGGGGGGGTAGGTAGACTGTGGCAATAATTAGAGTCTTGCCATGCTGCCCAACCTGTGCTTTTACTGTTAATAGTTCATAATCCTCCACCACTACAGTAACAGGGAGGATGGAGCATTGTAGGGATCCCCTGGCATAGATAAAGCTTGCCCACCTTTCTTGCCCTTCCTGTCTATCCTGAAGGCTTGCTACCCAGGAAGTGATGCTTCATTATCTTTAATTTTGCTTGACAGCCACGTCTGCATCAGGCAGAGAATGTCGGGGGCATGGTGGGTGATCCATGCCTGGAGCTGTTCTAATTTGGCAGTTATGCTGCAGATATTCAGCACAGCTATTCTCAGGTCTTTTTTTTTTTTTTTTATAATTTGTCTTTATGCCCCCTTCTCTCTGTACTGGATTCCTTTCTTCGGGGATCCCTAGGATGTGTAATCCTGTAGTTCCACTCCAGGTACCTCCCTCCGGGTGCTGGTTAGCCTTTCCCCATCCTGCCTCGGTTTACCCCCAGGGTGGGGAGGTGAGGGACCCCCCCCTTTAGTCCCCCTCTCACACCTCAAGTATGCATCAGAAGGCATCACCAGCCCCATCTATGGAGCCTGGTAAGGGTTATCTCGGGACAGCAGGGTCCCGTTTACAGGAGCCCAGCACAGGGTTTTTTTCTGGTCCCAGCCCACAAGACGTCTGCACGCAAAGGGGGCCATGGAGCAATGCACGTTGAGACGTGCTAATGCTCCGGCTCCAGGCAGACGTCCTCCCTCCCCTTATATGCGGTCTCACTGCACCTCCACCCGTGGTCACTCAGGTGGCGGTATCGCAGCAGTACCCGGATCCCACCCCACCTGGAGGAGAAGAGCAGCCCCAGGGCACTCAATCCTCCTCCCCCCAGCTGGCCCTCCACCCGCCTGAGTCCGTTCCCGAACCTGGGTCACTGGCACCACATGCGGTAGCCCTACCGCTGCACCGGTGGACCAACCTATTCTCAGGTCTTTGATCTTGCATCCTCCGATGCCTGACAAAGATGGTGGGCCATGGGTTTGCATGAATATTTCCAGATAGGAGCAGTAGCATGAAAATAACCTCCCTGGCCGTAAGGCTGATGCTTATTGTGGTCTGTATCTTCTGCCACCTAAACTTGCTATGAGAGAGGTGGCTGGCCACCGGTGGTAGCTTTGTGGAGAAAATAATTGTTAATATGCTGAAGCTGAGGGTAGACGTAAGGGGCCCAGGGTTTGTTGGTGGTATGCAGGTAGAGTACAGCAGCTATCCAAGTGAGGCAGTTGCCGAGGACGTGGTTGACAGCCCATAGTTTCCAAAATATGGTTCTGGTAGAGGTGGCAGTGGCTCATTTCAGTACCAAGGGTCAATGGCACCGAAAGAGGTCACGAAGAGCAGAAGGAGAGTGCATCCTATGTTAGAGTAGCAGCAGTTCGCACAGTGAGATCCTGCAAGCGGTAACCTCTGAAGTGGGCGCATGAGGAAGGGTGCTGTCCATTACGGTGACTCCTTCCCAGCGCAATCCACTCATGACGACGGAAAGATAAGGCGACCAGATGAGGGGGTCGGCAAACTAGGCAACAGGATGTCTCTATATGTATGCACCGGAGGGGGGGTTGGAGCGAGCACAGCGACCGTGGGCTGGGTGGGGTGGAGAGACTGTAGGGGATGGTGCTGTGGTTTCTGGTCGAGCTGCGTTGTGGTGTTGGGGATTGGCTAGTGGCTGGGGTGGCTGAGGTACTGAGTTCAGGTCCGGGCGCTGGTGAGATTTTCTATTGCACCAGGCCCAAACTTTTTGTATTTACTGCTTTCACCCCCCCGACATGCACCCCCCTGGAGTTGAGAATCCTTAAGTAGGGGGGTGTGGGGGTTGAAGTCCCCCATGAGGGGGGGTGTGGGTGGGTGCAGCCCCCCTACAGAAACCAGTAAATGTGTGTCCTGGCGCCATTGTTCTGGTACGCCGGGGTTGTCAGAGTGCCGAAAATGTGTTCAGCACTCTGACTGAGTGATAACAGTGATTGTCTTTAGGCATTTTCCATTATCACATAAACCCCCTACAAGCACTGCTGTGAAATGGATGGCTGATTAAGTTGCGTTACCACTTTAAGAGCTGTAGTAGACGTAATGTCTATTGTCTACTATATAATGTATTGAAAAGTACAGGAGAGAACTTTTTTGTATTTGAAATTAGTATCATCAGATAATAAAAATTCTTCCTTATGGACCAGTAAGAAGACAGCTGCAGAGAAGGTGGAGTGTAGTTTTGGATCAGGTAACAAAGACATGGTAGCTACTATAAGATTAACACCGACAAGTGTTAGGCCCTATCACTGTGTTCTGTATCTTTAAGTGGAGTTGCAGTATTAGTGAGACAGGAGGATGAAGATTGCCTAGGGGCAGTGCCGCTGGGGGAGGGAGAGTGTTTAATAAAGGATGGGGGTGGGCAAAAGATTCAAGCTGGATGGAGAAAGTGAAACAGAAATGGGATTAGTTGCAGGGCATAGTTTAGAGCTGTAACACAATGAAACCTGGTTTAAACTGAGGAGTGTTGAAAAAGTTCAAGCTGGAAGGAGAAGGTGAAACAAAAATGGGATTAGTTGCAGGGCATAGCTTAGAAATGTAACACAAATGAAACCTGGTCTAAGCAGAGGAGTGTTCACAAAAAGCTGTATCACTTTAAACTTAGTTTCTGACCCTGGGTAAAATACCCCAACAGCTTAAAACAAAGACAGCTGTAATACTTTAAAACCTAAAACCTGCACTCTGAAAGATCCTGCACTTGAAACTACCCTTGGAGTGCAAAATTGCTGTAGACATGCTTAGATTCACATTAAATTAAGATTCACAGGACAATTTGGTGAAACTTAACCAGCACCAGAATCAGTAAATAAAATTAGTTTAAAGTCCAAAAGGAACGGGAGCAACAAAGAATTAAAGAAGTGGAGCAGCCAATCAGCAGCCAGAAGTTTGAGCAGCGTACCTTCGGTCTGGTAACTGGCGGGCAGTAGCGCAAGAAGGCAGCCAGCGGATAGTAGGGACCCGCCAGGCTGCTTGCAGCAGCAGAAGTGCCCATGTCAAGGGTGAAGCTTCAGTCTGGTGATCGGCAGGCAGTAGAGCGAGAAGGCAGCCAGTGGACAGTGAGGACCTGCTGGGCTGCTTGCAGCAGCAGAAGCTGGGTAGCTGGCTATGTGAATGTGAACTTTTGTTTTGTTAGAAATAAATTACTGTATGTTTACTAGATTACTTAAACAGTATGTCATTCATATGCCCAAGAAGGGTCTTTTTTTTTGGTTTTTAAAGGTTTTTTATTTTGATGTTAAAGAAAACCATCAGACTTACATATAAGTGTGCTGCACAAGAGGCAGTCAACACCAATGCCATGCAGGGCACATTTCTAAGCAGGTAAAAACATAGTCTTATACTCTGGAACTACTCCACCCACTCTAGGCTTCCAACATCTGCCTTTGTAACAGGAAGGATGGAGCTCACAGTGAAAAATAACAGTTCCTTTTCCAGCATATTAAGAAAAAACTGCATACCTGGAGCAGCCTGGAGCATCATCTCTAAGAGGTGATTCTCGGGTGTTTCCCAAAGTATCAGCCAGGTTCAGACTCCTTAAGGGGTCCTGCATGAATATAAGCATGTACTCATAAAGAATCTTGAAGGTTCCAAGGGTGCAGTATACACATCAAGAAAGGGTGTAGGTTACTAGTTTGCAATATGACCTGAAAGCATAGATTAAGTTCTGACTGGTCTCTCACTGCCTACCTGTTATCTAGCGATTAAGGAGGGATTGATGGGGGGTAAGGGAGAGAGGATTGCTTGCTCTCCATTCATCCAATCCCCTCCTTTGGTTTCACCAAGACTAAAAAGTGGGTCCAAAACGTATTGTAGTGAGGTAATGTGTGTGTCACCACATGGGTCATTCGTGCCAGTGTGGCTATTTGGGCCAGGGTATTCAGCACTTCAGTGAAGGAGGGGATGTCCTGTGTTCTCCATCTACAGAGGATCAGCCGTTTTGCAGTCATACTTAGGATAGCCATCTATTTCTGCTCCTGGAGAGTAAAGTGCAAAGGTTCAGTATGAAGGCCTGAAAGGAGTAACTCTGGTGAGAGGGGGATGGGTTTCCTCAGTATCAGAGCCCCTAGGGAACAGATGTGTTGCCATACTGGCCTGATGAGGGGGCACTGCCATAGTATATGCAACAAATCACCTTTTTGCATTTGGCAACTCCAGCAGCAGTCATCTGGTGTGAGCTTTGCCTTGTGAAGCACTGCCGGGGTTCTGTACCAGGACTGCAGTATCTAGTTCTGGATCAGCATGTTACTGAGGTCGGGGTAGACTCTGTGTGTCAGCCTCCAGCATGTTGCCCAGGCCTCATCTGTAATTTGGGTTCCTAGAGCTGTCTCCCATTTTGACTTAGCATCCAAGGATTGGGAAGGGATCCGAGTCTGAACAGCCGCATATACAGCGCTGGACTGGCCCCTCTTGAGGGAGAGTCAGAAGGCTAAGAGGGATGCTTTTGTCTCCCTGGGATGTTTCTTGATGAGCATTTGTTTGGCACTCCTGATTTGCAGATATTTCCAATGGTCCATGGAAGGAATAGCGTGACACTCCCTGATTCTCTGGAACAAGTCTAGTGTGGTGGAGCCTGGCTTGTAAGTACCCTTCAGGAATTAAAGCCCTGCTTTTCCCCAATGAGGCCATGAAACGGGTCAGTGATCAATAGTGATGCCTGCATTACCCCACAAGTGGGTAAGACTGGGGGGGGTTGGGTCTGATTTCAGTTCCTTGTGTGTTTTATTCCAGTATTCTATAGAGGACCCTATTGCTAGGTGTTGTCTTATAACCTGAGGGGAGCTGTTATACAGTAGCATAGAAAGGTGAGTCACTCTGCTATACACCTGCTCCATGTCCAGCCACTGCAGTGCCCTCTCTTGTGGAGCTTGGAACCACTTCAAAGTCTGCGTGGCTTGAAGCACCCATTTGTAACCTTTGAACCAGGGCATACACCACCCACCCACTGACCAGTGGGCCCGTAACCTGTTTCTGCCATAATGTGGCTTCTTTCCTTCCCAGGTAAAATGCCCTACCATGGTATCTATCCTGTTGTACCATACAGATGGCAGCTTTAGGGGGAGGTGAGATAGGATGTACAGGATCTTGAGGGTGGTGACTGTCACAGATTCACTCAGCAGGTCAGGCCCTCTACTCCCAAAGTACCAACCTCTGAACACAGTCTTGTGAACAATGTAACAGACAAGGTAACCCTCTTGTCTGTTTTTGTGAGTTCGGATCAACCTTTGGTCTCAGTTCTGGAGGGATTCAAACTGTAACCTCTTACTAGCATACCCAATCCACAGGATTAGATATATCTGTCTTCAGCGGGACAGATATCTTTGCCTATGGGTATCTAACCAGGTATTAAGAGATGAACCATTTAAAACTTTAATAAAGACCTCAGATTTAAAACGCTTCTCTTTCCAGTTTGGTACCACCCTACAAACTCATGCCTGCTGTTTGCTATAACCATAAATATTTCTTAGCAAAAGAAAGCAATTCAAAGACAGGTCAGGTTTGCTCTAAAATTAGAGTTTTTATTAAAATGTATAATAATATGTCAAACAGACAATACAGAACTCTGGTATCACAAGAAATACATATCTTTAAACAAAACAAGATTTAAAACAGTGCGATTCCTACAACTATATTTAGATGTTGTCTAGCTTTCTAAATACCTGTTTTCAGTGCTCAGATGTTTTCTTGGTCAGTGTCAGATAAAAAGTGTCTCTATAATGAAAAAGAATAATCTTTACAAGCAGTATTTGCCAACCCCTTTTGGATGAGGTCATCCAGCTCCTCCTCTGTCAAAAGATCTAAAAAATATATATTTCTATACAACCACAGGATGTAATTTCAAAGTATTAATTCTGCAACCTTAGCATGACTCAGTTTCAAATGACACCTCTTTGATCTCATGCTGTGTACCCTCCTCACACAGGCTTCACAGGGTCATTTACAACCTTACACCTCTATGTAACATCCTAGCTTCCCTTTCTAACATCATTTATTTTTTATTTATTTTATTGAAATCTAGGATTACAAATACCTTTGAGCAAGAACTGCTCGTTTACAAAGGTTCCACATCGAAGGAATGGGGGGTATACATACATACAAAGGTCAACATAATAATTCATAGCTACACAATAACAAGAAGTAAGAGACTGAGGCTTAGGAAACTCCAGCAATTCAAAATGTGCCAAATTTTAGGTAGCATGACATAACCAGCCAAGGGCAATCTTGGAAATAAGCACTGCAGGTGAGAGGGAAGGGGGTATGCAGGCAGGAAGGCCACTGTCAGAGGGTAGAGGGTGAGGGTAAGCACTCTAAAGGGGAGGGAGAGGAGGGATAGAAGTCAGGAAATGCCCTGGGGGAGGAAAGGGAGAGGGGGCAAGGGGGTAGGCAGGTAGAAGGAGGCAAGGCGGGGAGAGATAGCTTTCAAGACTGAAGTGGAGGGCAGTGAACGGTGGGCCCCCGATTAGGCGAGGCAGTCACAATGACTAGTTGAAATGAGATGAAGTCGGAGTTGTCTCTTAAAAGGGCCAAGAGCAGCAGCAGTAAGAGTTTCTTTGTTGAAAGTATTGTACCACTGTGGTGCTCTGTGGGCAAAGGTCCTCTGGCCCATGGTAGTCCGGCATCTGGGGACAAGGACGGTTCAGTTGTTGTGAACTTCTAGTTCTCTGGGTGCTGTGGTGGTCAATAAGTAGTTTTTCAATGCCGGGGCATGACCCGAGGAGGACTTTTGGCTAAGAGGCAGGTTTGATACTGTATCCGGCTGATGAGAGGTAGCCATCCTGCCTGAGTGTACAGGTCACAAGTGTGTGTAAGTCAATAAGCCCCAGTTAGCAGCCTGCATGCTGTTGAAGTGCAACTGTAATTCTCTTGGAGGCAAGGCGGAGAGCAGAGCCATAAATGCTAGCCATGTGTCCCGATGATGGAGGTGACAGAGCTGTTGATAGCCAACCGGAGAGTGTCAGGAGTCATGCAGTGTTTGTGCCTGTAGAACAGGCCTATACGGATGTTGGTGGCTTCGGCGACAGAATCTATTTGCCGATGGTAGGACAGTGAGCTGTCCAATGTGACACCTAGGTATTTAAAATCAGGAACTTGTTCAAGTAAGGTCCCTGTTTGGTTTAGGATGGTGAGGTCACGGGATTTGTACTTGCTCCTGGCATTGTGGAAGGTCATAACCTTTGTTTTGCTGTAGTTCATGACCAGTTTGTGTGACTTGAACCATTCTTCAATGCGCATGAATTCAAGCTGTAATTGTTTCTCGAGGAGCTCTGCATTTTGGTGGTTGGTGAACATGACTGCGTCATTGGCGTAGAGCAGTAATTTCTGGTGGCAGACACTGGGAAGGTCATTGAGGAAGAGGCTGAAGAGTAGTGGCCCCAGGATGGACCCCTGTGGGACCCCTGAAAGGACTGGCTTTTCTTCCAAGGTAACACCCGGCAATCCTAACCCACTGGACCCTCTCCCCAAGGTAGCTTGAAAACCAGAGCAGTGCTTCATTGGAGAGCCCAATGTTTGATAATTGCTTGAGTAGGAGTGGGTGGTTCACAGTATCAAAGGCTTTCGTAAGGTCGATGAATACTGCCCCTACACAGTTTCCTTGATCAAGTGTGGTATGGATGAAGCCTGTGAATTCTAATAGTGCAGTGGTGGTACTGTGCCCTTTTCAGAAACCATGTTGCTCAGGACACTGGATGTCGTATTTTTCCAGGTACTTGACTAATTGGTCTGAGGCGATGCACTCCAGGGCCTTAGACAATGGAGGGAGGATGGAGATAGGTCTGTAGTTGGAGTGCAGTGATTTGTCTCCACTTTTGTGTACCGGTGTGATGGTCGCCTGTTTCCAGCGAGATGGGAACTGGGACATCCTTAGTGATAGATTGAGGACCTTTGTCAAGGGTTCAAGGACTTCTTCAAGGACAAGTGCTAACAACCTCAGGTCAAGGGAGTCACCGCTGTAGCCTGCATTGTGAATGGCCTTCCGAATATAGGTTCTGGCTTCATGCACTGGGATCTCCTTGAAGTAGAATTGTGGGGCAGGGTGTAGGAGCGGAGTAGTTGCATGAGGGTTACTACCAGAGGGGGCATCAAAGAAATTAGAAGAGAGGACACTATCCAAGTTGGAGAACGCATTGTTAAAGGTATTGGTGATGGTGTACAGGTCAGTTGTTGGTGTTCCATTTATGTTTAGCATGGTGGGTGGTGACTTAGGGTCCTTGCCTGTAAGGTCTTTCAAGTTACTCCAAAATGTTTTTCCATCACCCCAGGAGTTGGAGAGAGTTTCCTTGAAGTATTTGCTTTTGGCTCTCCTAACTGCCCGCGTGCACTCATTTCTGGCAGCTTTATATTTATGAATATCCCCAGGTTTGGATGTTGCATGGGCACAGTGCCAGAGATGATCCCTCTGTTTGAGTAAAGTGATTAGATCGGGGGTTATCCAAGGGTTAGCTCTGCCCCTGACCTTGACTTTTTGAGAGGTGCAAAGATATTGCAGGCCACAGTGAAGTGGCTGATGAAAAGGTCTAAGGCTTGGTTTACATCAATGGCAGAGTCGATTGGTGTCCAGTCCAGGTGGCTTAAGTGTGTCTTTAGTAGCTCAAGTACCCTGCTTTAACACTCTGGTGTGGATTATTTTAGGAGGGGGCTTAATGAATTTGTTTGTCCAGGTACATGTGACCGGTGAGTGGTCACTAATCCCATCAGGGAGCACTGAGACTTTTGAGATTCATTCAGGGTGATTAATTAGGATCCAGTCCAGAAGTGTTCGCGACCCTGTCCTATAGTTGCATCTGGTGGGGGTGGTAACAAGCTGGGTGAGGTTCTGTGATGTGACAGCATCCTTGCAGTTACTGGCCTCCAGCGATAGCCAATTTATGTTGAAGTCACCTAGTACTAAGAGTTCAGAGTTATGGTGTAATCCCTGTAGGCTTTCCAATATGCTCATAAATCCATTGTGCTGATCTTTAGAGGTAGGTACACAGAGGCAATGGTGAGCTCCTTGTTTATGCTTGAGTAGAACTTTTAATGGAGAACCTGAGGGTGGTTTAGGGTTTGAGAACAGGAAGACTTGACCCAGATAGGAATTCCTCAGGTAGATGGCACAGCCCCACCTCATTTGGAAACCTGTCCTGCCTGAATATAGAGTATCCAGGGATGGTGACTGCAGCGTCTGGTATCTTGGGGTTAAGCCATGTTTCGACAACAGACAGTACATCAGGGCTGTGTTGCTGGACCCAGGTTTGCAAGATGTCAAGTTTGTTAAGGAGGCTGCAAACACTGATTGAGGCTAATGTGAGGGACCCCTCACGCCTTTTTGTGGCATGGGGTGCTAGGCTGGTAGGCCCCAGATTAAGATGAACATTTCCAGATATCAGAAGTAGCATAAGTAGTATCCTAAGAAGGTACGCTTTAATCATTTTGCAGACTAGTTTTGTTGTAGGGCATCTAGTCCTCTTGGCCTTGCTGGTCTCGTTTGCCCGTGATATTGCAGAGCACAATATATAAAGCCATGTTCTCAGAGATGCCACGTGATTGATGAAAAGTAATCAAATCCACAAGAAATGGTGAAATACCTGTGACCAGAAAACTGCTATTTAGCTCAAAGACCCAGAATGTGATAAATTCCTGAAGGGTTAAATTCCTGAAGGTGATGAACATTGGCCTGGGGCATATGCAGGACGTAAAAATCCTTTGTTAGTCTCTTCCCTTTGTTCTCCAAAATGGTTTTGAATAGACCTCAAAGACTGGTACACATCTTTTAAGAACAAGTCAGACGGAAATATGGATTCAATGCAGCACTTCACAACTCAGTGCTTGTATAACAGATTTACTGACCTTACTTTTGGCTTTGATGGCTTCCAAATAAGTTGATTTATGATGATAATGCCAATACCTGGTGTTGATGTTTTGCAGTTTCTTAGTCCAGGAAATGCTCATAGATGTTATGTCCAAGAATGATCTGGTTCCTCCAAGCAGAAACATATGAAAATCCACAGAAACTAAACTACTGACAAGAGACAAACACAAACAGCCAGCCACACAGGCTGTAGTCTAGTCAGGATTATCATAAACCTAGTTTATGATTTCTCTCTTAACAACATTAAACAAGTCTGTAATTAGCTCAGAGAAACAGGATCCTTAATAAAAGTCTTCCATGTAACACACTGTCTCTAAAAAACACTGAGTGTGTGTGAACTCACATACTGTCAACCGTTTCCCATGGCTTTCATCTCTCAGCTGGAATCTGGGGGGGGGGATGAGTGAGGTCATTCCTAGAGCATTTGAATTTTCAGCAGAGACATTAATACATTTTATATTAAAAAAAATTATAATACAGCAATCAGAACTGGCTGTCCTCCCCACCTAGACTGCATCTTGGGGGATCTATCCCCTATATGGGATGAGCTTCCCAAATCAGTTCACTCCTCATAGACCCTAGACAGCCCATCTGAGTTCTTGTTCTTCGTTCCAGCCCTATGTACGATATTTAGATCTTACCCTTGTAAAGCAAGACTCCATCTTAGTAGTCTGCCATTGTTTTTCCCCATCTGCGTCAGCTAAACCAGGGGGTTGTGGTCAGTCTGCACCACAAAATGCTGCCCATACAAGTATGGCTCTAATTTCTTCAGGGCCCAAACTATGTAAAGATATTCCTTTTCCACCATGGAGTACGCTTTCTCCCTGGGAATAAGCTTCCTGCTCAGGTACACAATTGGGTAGTCTGTCCCTTGGCTAGACGTCTGGCTAAGTACTGCCCCAATACCCACATCTGAGGCATCCATCTGAACTACAAAGGTTTTACTATAGTCCGGACTTGTCAAACAGGAGCACTGCACAGTGCCTCCTTCAGTCTGGTAAAGGCTTCCTCACAGGCTGGGCCCCAAGTAATTTTCTTTGGCATCTTTTTCTTTGTCAGGTCAGACAGGGGAGCAGCCAGGGCACTATAATTAGGTACAAACTTTCTGTAGTACCCTGCTGTCCCTAGAAAACTCCTGACCTGTTCTGGGTTTCTGGTCTGGGTCACGTCTGAACCACTTCTATCTTTATTTGGTTCGGATGGAGCTGTCCCCGGCCTACCACATGCTCGAGGTATGCCACTTCCCCCATGGCCACCTGGCACTTCTCGGCTTTGACAGTGAGCCCAGCCCTCTGTATCCTGCCCAGCACTTCCCTAAGGTGTGAAAGGTGTTCCTCCCTGCTGATACTGAAGATGGCAATGTCATCTAGGTACACTACAGCGTAAACCTCAGCACCATTCAACACCTGGTTCACTAACCTTTGGAAAGTGGCCAGGGTGTTCTTCATTCTGAAAGGCATTACTTTAAACTCAAATAAGCCTATCAGAGTGATGAAGGCCGACCTCTCCCTAGCTCTGTCAATTCTACCTGGCAATAACCCTTGATCAGGTCAATAGTCATAAGGTAGGTTGCCCCTCCCAACTTGTCCAGGAGTTCATCCGTCCGGGACATCGGGTGGGTGTCGGACTTCGTGACTGCATTCAGTCTACAATAGTCCACACAGAAACGAGTTGAGCCATCTGGCTCGGACACAAGGACTATGGATGAGGCCCGGGGGCTGTGGGATCTCTGGATTACCCCTAAATCCAGCATCTCCTCCACTTCTCTCCTAATGTCCTTTTGGACAGCCTCTGACACCTGATATGCTGTTCACCATATAGCGTCTGTGTCCCTGTCTCCATATTCTGTGTCACTAAGGGGGTTAGTCCAGGCTTGGCGCTAAACAAGGGGGCAAAGTCTACTAAAACCTCCCTTACTTTCTGGACCTGGTCCGGGTTCAGCTGGGGAGACAATTTTACTGCCTCCACAGAGGACTGTCACTTACTCTTTTCCAGCAAGTCCAGAAGGGGGTCTCCTTTGTCCGTCCCCTCCCCATCACTGCATACTGCGAACACCATGTCAGCCCTGGTTGCATATGGCTTCATCATCAGGGGAATCCAAGCACTCAATGATAAGTTTAAATGCTACATTGACAAGCATTTAAACTAGCAAAGGGGGGTGGCAGGCCAGCAAGGAGGGTACCTACTTGCTCACCCCCCACAGCTAGCAGTGGAACCAGTGAACCAGAGGAGTGGCTATCTCTGCAAAGCAGTGTGCAAAAGATGGAGATTAGTGCCCAAGAGGTGGATAAGAAAAGGAGCAAAATTCAGCAGAAGGGCAGAAAACAAGGAGAACCAGGGATAAATGACAACCAAGGAAGGGTCTGGAGTAGAACAGTGAAGCAGTCTAGGGAGGTCAAATCATGGAAAGCCATGTGTGCAAATGCCAGAAGCCTTAGCAACAAGATGGAAGATCTGGAGGCTGTCATGGTCACAGTCAGACCTGGACATTGTGGCCATCACTGAAACCTGGTGTAATGATAACCATGACTGTGAGATGGCCACATACCGGCTACAGCATATTCAGAAAAGAGCGGAGCAGGCAGGAAGGGAGGAGGAGTGGCACTGTATATGGAAAATGACATAAGGGCCACAGAGATCCAGGAGGAACAAAATGGGGAGAGATACTGTGGGTTAAGCTGGAAAGGAAAATGGGACAGCCATCTGCACAGGTGTGGTCTATAGACCACCAGCCCAGGAAGGAAGAAACAGATAGGAGCTGATGCTAGCCATCCAAAGAGATGGCAGACAAGGGTGAGGTAGTACTGGTTGGAGACTTCAATTATTCAGACGTGGACTGGAGCATCCCAGCAGCAGCATCAACTAGGAACATATTTATCCTGGACTCCTTCAGGGTGCCTTCCTCAACTGGTCATGGAACCAACCTCGCAGAAGGCAATACTGGACCTTGTGCTCACAAACAGGGACAGTGTGATGGGGGGTAACAGTGGGGGAGCACCTGGGTAACAGTGACTCACCAGTCATTATGGTTTGAAATCACAGAAAGAGCAGAACCAAACCACACAAAACACCTATCCTGGATTTTAGGGGGGACTTTGGGAAAATGGGAGATACTTGAAAGAGGCATTAAGGGGAATGGGACAGGAATCAGGGGTTGAGGAACAGTGGCAGTATTTAAAATGGGATTACAAGAACAACAGAATTATGCATTAAGCAGGTTAGCAAGAGGAAAAGGAAGAGGAGACCATTATGGTTTTCCAAAGAGGTAGCAAGAAGTGGAAAGCCAAAAGATTGCATTCAGGCAATACAAAAAGACACGGGCAGAAGGGGATAGGGAGAAGTACCAGGAGAAGCAAGGGAGGCAGGAGGTCAGTAAGGGAAGCCAAAGCTCAGACAGAAGAACACATTGCAAAATCAGTGGGTAGAGGGGACAAAACCTTTTACAGGTACATAAGTGAAAAAAGAAAGACAAAGGGAGGGATAGTGAGACTGAAGGGGGAGGATGGGAGCCGCGTGGAGGATGACAATAGTAAAGCTGACATATTGAACAGGTATTTCTGCTCAGTCTTTACTGAGGAAGAGGGGGGTAATGGGTCTGAAACGAGTACAAGGGGTGAGAATGGTGCAGAAATGGACACAAGTCCCTTTACACGAGAAAGGGTCCTGAAGGAACTGGAAGTAATAAGAGTTGATAAAGCAATGGGGCCAGACAGGGTGCACCCCAGGGTCCTTAAAGAACTAAGAGAGGTGGTGGCTGAACCTCTGGCTATCCTGTTTAGCCGATCACTGGAAACAGGGGAGTTACCCAAAGACTGGAGGACAGCAGATGTAGTCCCCTTATACAAAAGTGGGAACAAAGAGGAAGCAGGGAACTACAGACCAGTCAGCCTCACCTCGGTAGTGGGGAAGATCATGGAAGCACTACTGAAGGAGAGATTGGTGGAGCATCTGGTTGTCAATGGACTACAGGACCCAAGGCAGCATGGTTTCACCAGGGGGAGGTCATGTCAGACCAACCTCGTTGAATTTTTTGACTGGGTGACTAGGGAGGTGGATCAGGGGAGGCAGTGGACATGGCCTATATGGACTTCAGCAAGGCCTTGACACTGTGCCACATAGAAGACTATTACACAAACTGGGGAATATGGGTGTGGGTAGGACAGTAGTGTGGTGGGTAGGTAACTGGCTGGGTGGCAGGACACAGAGGGTGGTGGTAAATGGCTGTCACTCCACAGAGGGAAGAGTGACCAGTGGGTACCACAAGGATCAGTGCTGGGACCGGTCCTATTCAACATTTTCATCAGTGACATTGGCGCGGATCTAGAAGGCAGAATTTCACTGTTCATGATGACACAAAGCTCTGTAATAGAGTAGACACACCAGAGGGTGTAGACAGAATGAGAAGCGTCCTGCAGAAACTTGAAGAATGGTCAAAGGTTTGGCAGTTAAAATTCAATGCAAAGAAGTGCAAGATAATGCATATGGGGCACAAAACCCTGGCACAATATATCAGTTGGGGGTGAGGATATAGCATGCACCAGCAGGAAAGGGATCTTGGGGTTGTCACTCTGATGACCCTCAAGGTAGGGAAACAGTGTGACAAGGCAGCAGGTAAAGCAAATAGGATGTTGGGATGTATAGGCAGGGGCATCACCAGCAGGAAAAGGGAGGTCATAATTCGCTATACAAGACACTAGTGAGGCCCCACCTGAGTACAGTGTACAGTTCTGGAGACCATACCTCACCTAAGGACATAGACACGGTAGAGAAGGTTCAGAGGAGGGCAACAAAGATGGTGCATGGATTGCATCACAAGTCCTATGAAGACAGGCTGAAGGAACTGAACATGTACTCCCTGGAGGAGAGGAGGGAGAGGGATATGATAGAGACATACAAGTATCTTACAGGGAGGAACAGGGTGCAGGAAAACACTATTTTAAGCGAAAAGATGTTCCAGGACTAGAGGGCATGGGATGAAGTTGGAGGGAGGACGATTCAGAGGAAACATGAGAAAGAATTTCTTCACAGAACGGGTGGTGGACAAGTGGAACACCCTGCCAGAGGAAGTGGTGGGGGCTGAAACAATCACTGGATTTAAGAATGCATGGGATAGACAAAGGAATTCTAGAGGTCAGGGGTAAGGGGCAACAGACTTCTAGGAAAACAAACTGAACTTACAAGCTCAAATGGGCAGACTGGGTGGGCCACAGGCCCTTATCTGCCAACACTGTCTATGTATCTATGTATCATGTTGACATGATACATCCTTTCAGTCTGTCTACGGTCAGGTAACTCCACAATGTAGTTCACGTCATTTACCTTCCTAACCACTTTGTATAGTCCTGCCCACTCAGCTTGCAGCTTGCCTTTCTGGACCGGAATAAGGACCATGACTTCCTGACCCACCACGTACGAGTGAGCTCTGGCTCTGCGGTCGTACCACACCTTTTGTTTCTGTTGGGCAGCTGCCAGGTTGCTCTGGGCTGTCCCCATAAGCTCCTTCAGCCTTTCCCTTAACCTAAGGACATAATCCACAATGGGAGTTCCCTGGGTGACGTGCTTGCCTTCCCAGTCATTCCGGATCAAGTCTAGGAGCCCATGTACCCGGCATCCATATAAGAGTTCAAAGGGGGAAAATCCTGTCGACTCTTGGGGCACCTCCCTGTATGCAGTCAACAGGTGTGGAAGGTATTTCTCCCATTCCCTCCCATGCTGTGCAGCAACGCCCTGAGCATTGACTTTAGGGTACCATTGAATCATTCCACAAGCCCATAGGCTTGTGGGTGATACAGTGTCGTGCATCTCTGTACCACCCCACACTTCTCCCATAAACATTTCATCCGGTCCAACATGAAGGAACCCCTTGATCGGTGATTACATCCTGTGGAAACCCAACACGGGAGAAAATCCCAAGTAAGGCATCTGCCACTTTGTCAGTCCTCAGTGAGGATAGGGTGACTGCCTCTGGTTACCGGGTGGCATAATCCACCACAGTCAGGATGAAGCTCTTCCCTGAGGAGCTGGGGGTATTTAAAGGCCCCACAATATCCTTTCCCAGCCTCTGGAATGGCTCCTCCACTATGGGCAAGGGGATCAGGGCAGCTTGGGTTTTCTTGCCCACCTTCCCTATTTCTTGGCACCAGTGACAAGACCTGCAATACTCCTTCACCTGCTGGGTGAATTTAAGTCAGTAGAAATTCTGGGCCAACCACTGCATTGTGCACGTGATTCCCAGATGACCAGACAAGGGAATATCATGTGCAGTTTTGAGCAACTGCTCACGATACCCCTGGGGAATGACAAGCTGCCTGCCTAGCATCCCTCCCTCTGTCTGTACTGCCTGTGTATACATAAGTCCATTTTCCCAATAAACCTTATGTCTGCCATCACCTCCCTGTGTGCCCTCAGAGTCTGCTGAAGCTCTTAGCTTCTCTAAACTAGGGTCACTCCTCTGAGCAGCTGCTAACCCCTCACACAGTCCCAAGGCATGGGACAAGTCCCCTTCAGTCGCTAAAGTAGGGTCCCTAGCACTAGTGTCAGGGCCCTCAGGATCACTGTCAAGCCTAACCCTCTGACAATTGGTCACCCCTCCCTCTTTGGAGTAACCTTTCGTAGCTGTGTGGTAACTCGCTATCGGGAAAATTTCTACCCCCTTTTTATCAATCTCACCTTCTGGAGACACAGGCTGGGGAACCAGCCTCTCTGTGGTTTCCACACTGGTTTCTGTGGGGTTCAGGGTACTGATATTTTCCCTTGCTGCTTGGCTATGTTTAACTGCACATACCATCCTCTGTTGGAGATTGTTACCCAGGCTCACACCTGCTGCTAACGTTTTAGCTACAGCTACCTGTTGCACAGTTCCCCCTGTTTCACCCCAGTCCAGGAGAACACTGGCCAGTGGCAATGTCTTCTCTTCACCTGCAAAGTCTTGTACAGTCACGTACTTATTGGATATAAGCTGACCAGGCTGCACCAGATCCCCTTTTACCAATGTTAGAGACACCCCTGTGTCCCTTAACCCCTGCGTCTGTACGCCATTTACCATGACTGGGTGCATGTCTTCCCTCATGTTCACTGGCATACTTCCAGGGACACACAAACAACCCACTTCCTTTCTGGTACTACTTTGTGTATTATTGCTTGCCCTTCTTGGACACTGTCTGGCATTGTGCCCAGTTTCTTTACATAACCAACAAGCATTCCTTACTTCAGAGAAATCTTTTCATTGAAACCTGAGGCTAACTGGTTTCAGTGGAGGCAGTGAGGGTTTTAGCTGCCCTGAAGGTGCACTTTTCCCTTTCTGCACTGCCACACCTGCCCCATTCACTCTCAGAGCAGGTCTGCTCTTGGCATAGCTGTCCGAGAGTTCAGCAGCCTCTTGCACTGTTTTTAGATCTTGATCCTCTAGCCAGGTTCTTAGCTCTGTTGGGCAAGCCCAATAAAACTGTTCTAATGAAATCACATTTTCAATTTTTCAACAGAATTTGCCTCTATTCTGTCCCACCAATGTTTTAAAAACTGACGTTGTTTCATGACTAGCTCCTCATAGCTAATATCAGCGCTTCTCTTGAGCTTATGGAATTTAGCTCTGTATGTTTCAGCAGTTAATTCAAACTTTTTTAACAGTGCAGCTTTTAGCTTTCTGTAATCATTGCTATCATCATTGTCCATTTGACCCAACGCATCTCGAGCTTTCCCGGTAAGTAGCCGGGATAGCTGGAAGCTCCAGGACTATCTAGGAATTTTAGCCTGAATACAAACTTTTTCAAAAGAATTTAAAAAGGCATCCATGTCCTTCCAGTCCTTAAACTCAGCTATTAATTTGGAGTTCAACTTGTAACCCAGTCCTGTAGTCCCAGTTAAACCCAAGCCACTTACTTGTTCAGGTGCAGCTGGTTGGAGTCGCATCTTCTCCAGCTCATGTTGCCTCTGGCGCTTCTGCTCCTCACAGTCTGCGTCTTGGCTTTCTCGTTTTCTCTTCTCCTCTGCATCTCACTGGTGCTCGCACTACTCACAGTCTGCCTCCCTCTGTTGTCACTCTGCCTCTCTGCATTCTTGCTCTGCCTCACAGTCTGCCTCTCGCTCTCTTCTCTCCTGGGACTCCAGCTCCATCCTCCGTAACTCAATTTGCAACCTGAGAACTTCCAGATTCAGGATACTGGTGACTCATCCCTGCTGCTGTGGCCCTTCACTGACAGTGGCTCTGTTGTCCTCCTCATTGGCTCGGGACCCCTCACTGGCCACTAGTTCTACCACTCTCGAGGTCTGGTCCCTTTCAGTCACGGTCTGTGACTCCCTGCTCTGGGTATCTGCTACTGTCAGGACCTCTATGAGGTTCTGCTTTTTGGTTGTCACCTCAAACAGGACTCCTCTGTCCTCGCACAACTCTTTTAACTGTTCGACAGTGTGCCTGCTGTAGTTGGATGCCATCTTTCCTAACTACTTCTACTCTGACTTTGCACTTTAGAAAAAAAATAAAATAGATAGGAACTTGACTGTACACCAAGTGATATATAGTTCTGTTTTCTTTTTAAAATAAAACTCTGTCTTTTTCTTTCTTTGCAAGAGAGCTTACAGTCTCAGCTGACAGAACAATAAAGTTTGTGATACCAAAATTATGCCACAGCTGCCAACCAATCTGACACAGATTCACGCAGCAGGTCAGGCCCTCTACTCCCAAAGTGCTAACCTCTGAGTGCAGTCTTGTGAACAGTGTAACAGACAAGCTAACCCTCTTGTCTGTTTTTGTGAGTTCGGATCAACCTTTGGTCTCAGTTCTGGAGAGATTCAAATTGTAACCTCTTGCTAGCACACCCAATGCACAGACTCAGATATATCTGTCTCTGGGGGGCCAGATATATTTGCCTATGGACACCTAATCAGGTATTCAGAGATGAACCATTTAAAACTTTAATAAAGACCTCAGATTTAAAATGCTTCTCTTTCCAGTTTGGTACCACCCTACAAGCTTATGTCTGCTGTTTGCTATAACCATAAATATTACTTAGCAAAAGAAAGCAATTCAAAGACAGATCAGGTTTGCTCTAAAATTAAAGTATATACTAAAATATATAATAATATGTCAAACATACAATACAGAACTCTTGTATCACAAAACATACATATCTTTAAACAAAACAAGGTTTAAAACAGTGCGATTCCTACAACTATATTTAGATTTTGTCTAGCTTTCTAAATACCTGTTTTCAGTGCTCAGATATTTTCTTGGTCAGTGTCAGATAGAAAGTGTCTCTGTAGTGAAAAAGAATAATCTTTACAAGCAGTATTTGCAAACTTCTTTTGGATGAGGTCATCCAGCTCCTCCTCTGTCAAAAGTTCTAAAAAATGTATATTTCTATACAACCACAGGATGTAATTTCAAAGTATTAATTCTGCAACCTTAGCATAACTCAGTTTCAAATGACACCTTCTTTGACCTCATGCTGTACCCTCCTCACACAGACTTCACAGAGTCATTTACAACCTTACACCTCTATGTAATATCCTAGCTTCCCTTTCTAATGTCATAAACCTAGTTTGTGATTTCTCTCTTAACAAAATTAACTTAAACAAGTCTGTAATTAGCTCAGAGAAACCGGATCCTTAATAAAAGTCTTCCATGTAACACATTGTCTCTAAAAAACTGAGTGTGAATGAACTCACATACTGTCATCTGTTTCCCATGGCTTTCATCTCTCAGCTGGAATCTGGGGGGGTTGGGGTGAGTGAGGTCATTCCTAGAGCATTTGAATTTTCAACAGAGACATTAATACATTTTATATTAAAAAATATATAATACAGCACTCAGAACTGGCTGTCTATGTCACGATCATTTTAATGGCAGAAATGTTGCCCACCAAAGTGAGCTAGGGGGCTTCCAACTGTCCAGTTTGGTTTGTATATTGGCCAGAAGGGGTTTCAGATTGGACTCCCAGATCGTTGACAAGTGCAGGGTAATTATCCCCAGATATGTGATGCTGTTTGGTGCCCATCTGAGATTATAGTCTGCAGCCATCTGGGGGGAGCAGTGACTGTTTAGTGGGAGAATTTCAGTTTTGGCCTGGTTGAGGCAGAGCCCTAAAAAGACTGCAAAGTTGGATAGCATGGATGGGGGTGGTGGAACTAGTAGTGTCTGCTAGTACTAGAAGAAGGTCATCTGCATACAAGAGTGACTTGTATTCCACCTGTCCGAGTCATACACCCTTGATGGCAGGATTATGCCTTATGTCTGCTGCCAGGGGTTCCACTGTCAGCACAAAGAGCGGGGAGGAGAGTGGGTAGCCCTGGTGGGTGATCCTCTCAAGTAGGAGAGGTGTGGACAACAGGGCATTTGTCAGTACCCTGGCCATAGGGATGTGGTACATAGCCCTGACCCATGCCTGGAACCCCTGACCAAAGCCCATGGTTTGTAGGTCCTGTTGTACAAAGTCCCATTCCAATGAATTGAATGCTTTCTCAAAGTCAATAGCTACTGCTGCAACTGGGGTGGGAAGGGATTTAGCAGAGTGCATTAAATTTATCAGAGATCTGACATGATCCATGCTGTAGCGCCCTTAACAAAGCACACTTGAGAAGGGTGAATGAGTTGGGATAAAAGAAGTTTAAGTCTGGAGGCCAGTAGTTTGGCTGGAACTTTGCTGTCTGCATTAAGCAGGGATATGGGCCTATAGTTTGAGGCTTTATGGGGGTCTTTGCTCTTCTTAGGAAAGACATAATTATTACTTCCCCGAAAGACAGGGGGAGGTTGCCCATCTCTAGGGCTTCCGAGTACACTTCACAGAAAATTGGGGACACTGTCTAGTGGAGGAGCTGCCATATTTCCATGAGGAATCTATCCCCACCCTCGGTCTTCCCCTTCTTTAAGGATTGAAGGGTAGCTGCCACTTCCTCCAGTGTTAGAGGGGCCGCTAAGGCTTGTGCCTGTTGGTTGGTCAGCTTGGGGAAGTTCAGTTTTTGCAGAAAGGCTGATGCACCTTCCGGGTGTGGGGATCTCGAGGAGGAGTAGAGAGTGGCATAGATATCCACCATGATCTTAATTATTTTGTCTGGAGTGGTGCACATCTGCCCCAAACTATCCACCAGGCCTGAAATGTCTGTCCTCTTGCTGTTTTTTTAGACGGTATGCCAGGACCTTACCCCCCTTTTTGCTGACCTTCCAATACTTGTGCTTAAGATAGAGAATAGAGACCTCCGCTCTCCTGGTGATCAATTCATTTATCTCCAGCAGAAGCCCTGCAACTTTTAGGCTGGCCTGTGACTGGAATGAGGGATGGGGTAGGACCTTAAAAAGGGCTTCGGCATGCCCCAGTGATTTTTCCAATTTCAGAAGCCGATGTTCCTGTTTTCTCCTCTGGCTGTGTGCAAAGCCTATTATTGCCCACTTAAGGTGACTTTGAATGCCTCCCAGGTAGTACTAGCAGATATGTCTGCAGTCAGTTTTTCCTGGAAGAAATGGTTGGCCTGTTAGTGTAGCCAGGGGGCAAAGTCTGGGTCCCTCAGAAGGAGGGAGTCTAGGCACCAGGGGGGAAAGGAGGAGGAGGGGGGCAACATGCAAAGGTTAACTGGGTTGGTGCATGGTCTGAGATGATAAATGGGTGGATAGCAGCTTCCAGAGATGTGAGCCAAAAATTGATCCTGCTGTGGGAGTAGTGCACCTGGGAGCAGAAAAGGTAATCACGGTCCCTTGGGTGAAAAACCCTCCTCACATCAGAGAGGACCATGTCCTGCATAAGCATCACTAGGGCTACAGCACTTCTGCTGTGGGGCTCTACATTGGACAGATTCTTGTCTACAAGTGGGTCGAGAGTAAAGTTAAAATCACCTCCAAGAAGCACCAGGGCACCCTCCCCTGCCAACTACCCAATCTTTTGGGACAAGGACTGAAAAAAGGTTGGGCTGTCCTCATTGTTGCCATAGATGTTCCCTAACAGCATAGGTCCTTCAGGTGTAACATCTGTGCCTGCATTCACCTACCCTAAGGGTCGGGGACCACTATGGACACCTATCAGTAAAGTTTTTTACTGACAAGAATGGCTACACCTCTCTTTTTTGTCGGTGCTGAGGCATGTAATACCATGCCCACCCAGTCCCTTCTGAGCCTCTCGTGGGCCCCCTTGGCCAATTTTTTTACTGCAAGAACACTAGATCCCCCCTCAATCTCTTCAGGTGAGTGAGCACCTTCCTCCTCTTTGCGGGAGTGTTCAGCCCTCGCACATTCCAGGAGAAAGCTGTGATGTCACCCATTAGGTTTTTGGGGAGGAGGAAGTGTCCAGTAAAGTAGCTGAGTTACATGTGAGACTGAGGGCTGGTCTCCTCTGTTCTTTGGCAGGCATGGGCAGTATGGTGGGGCATAGAGGCGTAAAGCAGGTGTACTCAGTTTGTGGCCCAGCTTTGAGAGACCAGTCATATTACATATTACTGTATCTTCAAACATGTAAATACAAGAATAACAGGATACTTTTATCCTAGAACTTAAACTATATACGTTTGCCATTTGGCCTTTACACTGGGAGACACAGGTGTGCCAGTGGCCACAGCACTTAGCTGAAAGCCCACATCTGATCCTGGAGTGGTGATGGGAGGGGGTGTACACCATAAAGGAGCTAGAGAACAGCTACATTAGCCCATGAATGGCCAGGAGTTGTTTTAATAGCCGAAAACTGAATGCATGGTTTTGGACCTCCTTGGAAATGAATTTTTAACTCAGTGGAGTTTATCCTATATTCTTGTTCATTTTATTATGAATTTGAATAAAATTTTACAAACAAACAAACAAAGGTGTTGGATTGCAGCTGCGCTTAAGTGCTTTGGGCCATCCTTGGCCCCATACCAGTGGAGGTGAGGGGTGAGTGGGGGGGGCTGAGGGGTGCAAGAAGGAGGGAGCAACCAGGTATGGGGTATAGCAGGGAAAGGGGAAGGGGAAGGGGAAGGTGCAGGAAAGGGGGGACTGCCAGGAGTTAAAAACATGGGAGGGGATACTTTCCTTGCAGGATACTTGGCCCCCCTCATAAGCATCCTATCGGTACCGTGTACCTGTGTGAAGCAAGGGGGGGGTCCTCTCGTGTAGTCATAAGTGGCCCCCAAGCTACTTGCCTTTGGGGGGTCTGTGAGCTCTGACCATCCTCCGATGTTTGAAATTTGCTTGGGGGGGAGTTGCTTTGCCTACAGAGTACCCCCACATCCAGTTGGCCTGTTCTCTACCATCCTTGCCCTATACACTGCGATCCTGGCCTATGGCCCCTTCATGAATGTGCCTGGGGCTGTGGCAGGCAAGGACTCATATCATCATGGGGAAGAGGGAAGCTCAGTCACCTGTGACCCTCCACTTATACCTACAGCATCCTTTCCCATCACCTCCCTGCATCGCTAGGGAATGCTCTCGCCATAGCTCCCACTCCCTTCCATGCTGGCTGACTGTGTAGCTGGCTCAGTGGAAAGCCAGACCATACTTATAAACTCAGGGCAGGGCCCCTTGAGCCTGGGGCTCCTATGTCCCATGAGCCAACTACGTTTGTCCAGCCCGCTGGAACAAAAGCCATGGCGAGGGAGGTTGAGACAGGAAGGGGTGGGGCAACTAACCCTCACAGGCTGGGTAAGTTCCTGGGCAGTCAAAACCTCAGTTACCAGGCCTTCTTGGGCTGCTACATGCCCTTAAAATTTTTGCCTATGCAGGCATGACCAGGGAAGCCTGGGTGAAGTTCAGAGGAGGAGGAGACTCCCCGGGAAAGGTTCGTGTACACGTGGCTGGTTGATGGCCTACCCCAAGGCCTGCTAGGACATAAGAGACACAGCCACATGGTAGAGTTCCACCTCAGCCACCTCTTCCCCTAGCCACCCAATCCCTCTCCTGCTGCAGGAGACTGTTGAAAAAAAAACACATAAAAGGGAGTAACACTTATATGGCAGTCCTGTTTTGTGTTCGGGAAGAGGGGTGAGGGGCTGAAAGTTCATGCTGAATATGCAGGCCAGGTCTACTCATTGACTCCCCATCATCTAGCTGGTGATACCTTCTGAGCTAAGAGGGAAGGTAAGGATGATTCCCACCCGGTGGAGGCCTTGCTGGGAGATAAGACCCATTCTGCCCACGATCTTTGGGTGATGACGGTAGGAAACAGGACTGGGTCGGAGATGGAAGCTGGTCTCCAGAAGTCTTCAGCTGCGGCTCTGGAGTGGTGGGCCTCAGCTCAGGGTATCAGTTCTTCATTGTTGGAACGTTGGTAATAGAGCTGCAGGAGGCAGTGTCCAAGAGCTGAAGCATGGGGCTTAAATTGCTATGCCTCTTGGTGAGGTGATCTCTTCTCCCATGCTTGCATGAGGTGTGGTGCTTCAGGGTGGATTAGGGGGGAGCTCCCTTGAGTCATCTGATTTGCTGTCATGGAGATTTTGATTCTACTGTTTTAGTGGAGAGCATCAATCCAGCCCTCCTGACTGCTCATACACAGTTGATTGTTGCATAGATCTAGCTTGTGGTTCTCCAGGCCAATTTCACTATAAAAAGTACAGCACAGCCTCCGGAGATGAAAAGAACATCAGAACTCCTTTGTGTTCCACCCACATTGTGGCTGGGTATCGGAGGGAGAAAGAGAGACCAAGATGATGCATTGCATGGTGAGTCTCTGTGAAGGCCCTCCTTCTATCTGAAAGGTCCTTGGAGTAGTACGGGCATATATTTATCTGGTGCTTCTGCCACATAAGAGATTGCAGCTCCCTGGACTTAGTCATGACCAGCTCTTTGTCGCAGAAGTCCAGAAACTGGGCGATGATAGGCCTGGATCTCTCGGATGGCTTGGGCAGAGGGGCGAGCATCCAATGGTCCCTCTCCACCTGCAGCTTGTGCCCTGGATCAATTTGGAGGATTTTCTGCAGTACAGCTTGAAGGAAGGTTTCCGTGCTATGTCCCTCAGATTTTTTGTGGGAACCCCAGGAACCAGAGGTTGTTTCTCCTCCCATGGTTCTCAAGGTCATCAATTTTTGTTGCAGGCATATCAACGTGGCCTGGTGCTCCTTGAGTGTGGTGCTGTGGTGCTGTAGGTGGCCTTCAATTTCTTGAAGCCGTGTTTCATTCTGAAATAGCCGTGCTTTCATGGATTGCACCACCTGTGTGAAGTGCTTAATGGCCATGGTGACTTGGGCCACTTGCAACATCAGCTGACTAAACATCCATTCCACCGAGGCTGAATCCCAGACTACTGGAGGTATGGGCTGTTCCATGCCCAGGCTATAGGTCACGAAAGTCAGCAAGTAGGTAAGTCCAAGTTATTTCTGCATTCTTTCAGCTAAATGGCTCAAGTTCGGTATCTCTGGGTTCTTCGCTTTGTGCTGCACAGCTTGATATCTGAAATTTGTTATTTAGAGCTTGAGAATTGCTGGATTTTGATGGATTAGACCATCCTGCCTAGAGAGCTGTAGCTTCAAGCTGCCATCTACTGCAGTGTGTCTAGTGGCAATCATCGCCCAAGAAGGGTCTTGCCACCTCAGGATCTTTAGTAATGCTGAATCTACCACTGCTGAGCATCAGACATTGGGCAAATCCATTTTTTCTACAGAAATGTTGGGTTAAATGGCTCCCCTACCCCCTGCCTCCTCCCAACAGTGACATGTTCAACCAAATGGACAGGATTGTTTTCTGAAAGGAAAAAGCAGCAGAATAATGTCTTGATCCTATGCATTGGTGATGGGCTGTGTTTTGGCTCACAACAAGTAATTAGCTACCTGTTATTCATAGTGGCCCCCATATTCAAAAGTAGCAGGGTGCACTGCACAAGTGAATGCACCATGCAATTAAAGTGCCAGAACAAAATAATGGAATATTCAGAAAATGTACCAGCAAATGAGATCGTTCACACTCGACTGACTATCCTAAATATGCACGGTTGCACATCCGAAGATGTGCAGTGCACCAGGCCACTTTTGAATATGGGGGAACCGTGCACAAAGGCGCATGGAACAGATGCACAAACAGTGGCTGATGCACACTGTACATGTCCATGTGAGAATGCTGCTGACACAAAAGTGTAGTAGCCCAGTGGACAGGGGAGGCTCAGTGGCACACCACAGGGGGCAAGGGGGCCTGATGCAAGGACTGTGAGTGGTCAGCGCTGTGCACCATACATACATGGCCAAGCATGTGCACACATGTGCACACCACCCACAGTAGACACACACACACACAGCCATGGATGGGGGAGTACAACAGTGTCCATGACTAATGAATAGTGCTGATGTCTGTTGTCAATGGACAGACATCAGTGTGATGGAAGGCTCATTGTGTCACCATGACACAACCACAATGACATGGAGCCTGGGCAGTCACACATGGGACACACAGCAACATCATGACATGACCGCCGACAGGCCAGGATATATGCACATGGGTACACATGGGTGCATGCCATAGCCAGTGTCACCCACACAGTACATCACTGGGTCACCACAGTGAACCAGTGGGATGTTGTGTAAGGATGGACATGTCACAAGCCCAACATGTGACCTATGTAGGTGAACACAGTGAAACACACAGTTTAATTTATTTAATTTATTTTAGTTGTTTAACCAGGTATAGCACACTAAGCTGAAAGCTTTTTTACAGGAGCGACCTGGGAGCACAAGGAGGTTAAGTGGCTTGCTCAGGGTCACACAGTATTCAAGTGGAAGCTGTGGGATTCAAACCAGGTCTGGTCTGCTGGATGTTACCAAATTTGCAGCTCAGAGCCTTAGACCACTGCGCTATACTGCCTCCTCAAGTGGGCGCCCCCTTCGGAGACAGGGAGCAGTAGGGGATGCAAAGACCCACAACCACCTCTGCACCCATGGACACGTGGGTGGGAGGGGGCACATGGGTCAACTACCTGCCAAATAACCCTAGGGAAGAACACACTGCACACTGCCATGTAAAAGATATATATATATATATATATATATATATGGGATATGCAATGGAAGCAAGTGTAATAAATGATTTATCTGCACAAGAGCAGTTTGACCTCAGGTAACCTCACAAGTGGCATAGGGGGCATTTGTTAGTCAAAAAGTGAATACAAATTTAATTGTCTGCCATTTTTTGCTTATTATAGAAAATCTAAAATGAATCTAGAAATGAAACACTTCTCATTTTGTAGATATTTTTATGCTGAACAACTTTTGTGCTCAAAGTACCATACTATCATTTTTGGTTTTTAAGTTATTTGCATTTGTTTGATGTAAAAGTGCACAAAAATAGAATTTTCTGCTGTTTTTCACTAATTCTGAAAAAAACTAAAAAGTATCTATAAATGAAACACCACTCATTTTGTAGATATTTCTGTGCTGAATAAACTTTGTGCTGACAGTACCATGCTCTCATTTTTCATTTAAAGTTATTTACATTTGTTTGTGGACAGAATAAAAAAAAATATGAATTTCTGCTGTGTTTTTGCTAATTATCAAAAAATCTAAAAGGTATCAATAAATAAAACATCACTGATTTTGTAGATATTTCTGTGCTGAACAACGTTCTTGCTCACAGTACCATGCTATAATTTTTCATTTTAAAGTTATTTATTTATTTATTTATTAGATCATCGGTTTACATTTATTCTCATTTGAATACTGAGGCTGAACATTCTAAATGACATAAGCACTGTATAGATAAATGGCTGATGACATAAGCACTGTGTGGATAAATGGCTGATGACATAAACACTGTATACATAAATGAAATTTATGTACACAGTTACTCAGATAAACGGATTTATCACACTCTGTCTATCGCCACCACTATTGCATAAATATATTTATATAACGTATGTTTTGGTATAAATACAGGAGTAAAAACTACTATCTCTGTCAGGTAGTGAAGATATCAGTGATAGCTCCACATTCCTATACATCATTGTGGTAACTCCATGTTCCTATATGTAATGGAGATAGCTCAACGATCCTATATGTCATCTGCTTCAGCCTGCCAGTTCTGTCATCTTTTCCTACTACCACAAGCACTATCAATATTTGTGCTCTGTTATCTAGCGCGACCGAGCGCTCTAAAACTGTACAACTCTGCATAATAAAAACATCATATTTCTGTTCACCTTTTTTTTTAAATCCATCAAATGTACAGACATGACAGTAGTGGTGTAAAAGTATCACAGAGACTTGTAAAACAAACGCTTTTCAGTTGTCCTGCTGATACCGTGACTGAGCAGTGTCAATGATGTAGTAGTAGACAATTTACCTAAGACACGCCGAACTAAAAACATCTTGGCACATCTAATATTTTTCATAATTGTGCTGCATTTTTTTAAAAGAAACCATGAACTGAACAAACATGAGAGGGAGCAAGTCGTCAGCTTCACAGTAGTAAATGCAAGCACGAGCGTTGCTATAGCAATGCTCGCTCTTGCATCTAGTGGTCTGAAACCGCTAACTCGCTCCCTCTCTTCTCTCCATAGGCAGAAGCTTATTTCAAACAAAAGGGAGTCTCATTATGAAAAAAACAACATTTTTACTACACTGCCTTGCCAAAATTTTTTTACCACCACTTCATTCACATCGCTGGGTCACGCTACACAGGAACGCATATTAAAGTGAAAGTGCTACCAGAAGGGAAAGTGAAAGTGCTGGTTGAAAACACAGCATTAATTGCAGGATCAACCAAATACATTTTTTTAAATAAATAATGTATTTTGCGCTGCAATATATGCAGAGTTGGGGGGAGCATTAAAACATAACAAAGTCACCTACAAAGGAGGAAGTCTAGAACCCCTCCAAATTTGATAACCTGTAGCTACAAAATAGTGTTTAGGGGGACATGTAGTCAGTGGGCTTGCACTTGACAGTCCCAAAACATACATTGTATAAACAGAACATTACATGACCTGACTGAAGATGTCATATTAATCTTCACTCGAGACCAATGACATCAAGATATCTCACTCATGGTTTCACCACTCGTAAGAAATTATGATATCATTGGCCTCTCGTGAAGATAAATGATATCTTCAGTCAGGCTATGTCATATCCGCTATATATATATATATATATATATATATATATGTCTATGTGTATATATATATATATCTATACACACATATACATATATATATATATATATAGAGAGAGAGAGAGAGAAAGAGAGAGAGAGAGAGAGAGATACATCTTTCACATGGCAGTGTGCAGTGTGTTCTTCCCTAGGGATATTTATATATATTTAAAACTAGTATGAAAACCTACAAGTGCAAACAACAACAGTATACATATTACAAAGAAAGATTAACAACAACAATACTGACGGAATATGAAAAAACTATGTACAGTGACAGTGCCTGGGGGGAATCAGTGGACAAGGGTGGGAGGGGCACAACTATATACAATGGATGGATAGGGTCAGTGGTGGGAGAGTGGTGTGGAAAAGGGGTACAAAACAGCACAATCAGTGCTGGATTGCTTCAGGGCCTACCAGGGGCTTGTGGTGGTGCCTGACTGCGGTACGAGGACACCATCTCTCGCCGCATATCCACCAAGACCTGGGCAATAGTATGAAGCATATGCAGCTTGGCCCCCTGCTGCACACATAGCACCTATAGCAGTCTATTAGTCTGTGCCAGTGCTCCTCTCCACCATGGACCACCCACCTGCTGGACCTCCTGGCTGGACAAGAACTATGGGAAGAAGACAACAACAACAACTCAGTACAGCAGCAGTGCCAATGAGTCAATATGTATGCACAGATGCCCCCCCCCCAGCAATAGTGTGGATGTGCCTCTGTGCATGTGTGTTGTGCTGTCCACAGGCTGTGTCACAGTGCTGCATGCAACAGGGACCACAGATGTGTAGTGGACATGAGTGCCATGAAGCACAACATGTGTCAAGGGCATGACACCACAATAGGCTCCTGCAGGTCACGCAGCCAACTGACCACATGGTCATGATGTGGACTTGCACATGGCTGTGTGCAGAATGAGCAATACACACAACCATGGTACACTGTCCGATGCTAGAGGTGTGTGCTGGACAGCCACAGGTGTCAGACCTATGTGACAGAGGTGGTGGAAGCCACCCCACAGTGGGCCTGTATGACTACAGTGGCCACCAGTGCAAGCAAGGATGGATGTGATGCAGCATGGACCCATGTGTGCAAACAACACCACCCCCATAACCCAACAACACACCCATAGTCCTGTGGCCCTGGGAATAGCTGTGCAGCAGAACATGCAGTGTTGGAACCGGCACCAGCATGTTAGCCACATACTGATAGACATCATGATGCCATGTGAGGAACTGCCCTGAACTACTCTGTCATACGCATCACTGACAGGGACATGACTCAGTAGAAACAGCAGCTTGGCCATTGAAATAGTCAGTGGGCCTGTGCATTGTCCCCATCACTAACCCTGTTGGGCAATGGCAGCATGATGCCTCAATGGACACATGTGTGTTGCATCAAAGGACCACACCTATGCACAGACCACATGGTGCAGTGGTGCCCGCATGCAAAAAAAGGCACTTACCCATGTCCACACCACAGAGAATGCACAGTGGGGATGCCACCTGTCACTGGGTACATCTGGCACACCAGGGTGACACACCAGGCATACACACAATGAGTATGGCATTAGAAACTGCACAGGGCAAAGGCAGTGATGACATGCATGACTGCACAGAAAAATACCACCTGCACAACTTTCCATGATATGTATGTAGAGGGCCACATGTGCGGGTGTGTTGCAGAGGAACAGGAGATGGATGCTGCAGCAATGTGTGGTACAATCAGGCAGGACATCGACCTGGTGTTCTTTGCCATTTGGAGAGGCTGTCAGGCATTGTCTGATGTGTGAAGGCCTTGCCTGTGCACCATTGCTCTGTGTGTGGCAGATGCAGCACTGAGCATGACTACACAATGTTGCACTGACAGGGGATGGCTATGGCCATACCAATATTCAGGGTTATCACATCTGGGCACAACACAGTTAAATACCATGAAATGCAAACAACAAACTCTCTGAGCACAGGGGACCAGCAACACAGCAATGTGATTCAAACCAGTATGAGTGCAATAACTGGGCTGTGATGGACATGTCCACTGGACAACAGGAGCATGCTGTGTATATCTGGTGAACACTGAAGGATGCTGGGACAGCCATATAGGGGTGCACATGTGAATGCGACAACACACCTGTAGGACACACAGAACAGATTGTGACAGGTGCCTGGGTGTGTGAGACTCAGCGCAATATGCGACCTGGCCAGGCAGTGTCACACACTGAACTATGCTGACACCCCTAATACCATAAGTGGCACATACTTGAGCCAACGCATACACTAACCATCCCAAGGACAGGATGGGAGGGTCACCTGAACATGTCCATGCCGCGGGTCAATGCTCACCACTGACAGTGTGGGGGAAACATGACTGCCCCACCACAACACATATGGGCATGTGTGTAGCTGTCCCACGTGTGGACCACATGTAGCATGACAGGGACACATTCTGTGGCATGTGTAACACGTAGTGTGCCTGCATGCACAGTGTGAATGGCTGACATGCAGGTGGTGTGATTCCATCACAGTAATAGGCCACACAACTGCATTGGTCAGGTCAAGTAGTACAGGTCAGGACTAAGATGTGCACAGCGACCAGAGCTTGGGTATCACGGTGTGGATGGACACAATGTACAGGGTGGATGCACCACATGTGTGACTGAACAATGCAAACCCACCTGTGGTGAATGCAAGCACACAGTGGATGCATCATGGTGAGAGTGCAGCACAGAATGGACATATCAATGTGATTCACACCTGAATACTAACGTGACTGTGGAAAACATAGATAGCCCCATTTTAAACCTTTGATAAGGGTGTAGTACAAATTATGAACCATTTTGAACTGTATCAGTGGTAGGTCCACTGAGCTAGATGGAAAGTTTGCTACCTTTTGTTGATACCTTCCATCTTCTCCTGTTTTGCAAGGACCAATACGGCTGAAATCTCTTAGTCCACTGAGCTAAAAACTTTAAACTGTAGTGCCCAAATCTTTTCCCAGTTCCATTCCAGTGTTTCTGTTTCCAATGCTTGAAACCACCACCGGACCATATCATAGGTCTTACTGCTGACCAAATCCACCTGCAAGCTCCTCTACTGCCTTTCTGGTTACCCTTTATAGGATTATATTCATTAGAACACAACTGAAACCTGCTACACATGATAATTCATTTGCAGTAGTGATTAAGTAAAGATGGCAGTTGTATTTAATCTTATTATGATTGCTTAATGTCTGCTCAATATTTTAACAATTTTAAGAGTAAGAATACATTAGATGGTAAAGGTAGGAGGTATTTTTACCTCAATACTCAAGGTGTGTTTTGACAATAGTAAATTGGATAACATTTAAAGTGTTCAAGAAAATGTTACTTTGTTGTAGTATATGAATGGTTAAATAGTTTTAATATCTCATGTAACTTGATCTATTTCAGTAATGTGTTAATATGTTCCTCTACTGGTGATGTCAATGTATTGTTAGCATGTAATGCTTGAAGTTTTTAAATGTAAAAAAAATATATTGATGAACAAAATATTCACATGACCGTCTTCGCAGTATATCCCATGCCGTGCTTTGCTGTCTGGCTCCACTACTGTCATTCTGGCTACTCCCCTGCCTCCTGGTCCACCCGACCTGTGCCCTGGCATCTCAGTCTGCAATAAGAACACAGTGACAAAAACACAATCAGAGCCATGCCACACTACACATGTCCCCCCACTCTCCACTCAATACGATGCTGCAATGTTGATGTGTACTCTACACCCACAAGAGAACACAAGCCCCCACAACAGTGGATGGCCTACAGTTAACCTAAGCACAGCCCTGCAATGGGGAGGGGCATTGGCCACTACCCCCCTATACAACCACATTACACAGACGGTGCAATGATAATACGATGTACTTGTAGTCAGTGGGTGTACCATGTAATGTATCTGACACCCTACCGCTATCCCCCAACTGTGGACATTGCACGTACAGTATGTATGCAGTGTCCTGTGTGCCATGCACCATGATGTAGGTCAAGACAGCGGTCTGCCCAGATGGTGATGCACTCCTTATTGAGCACCACTGGTGACCAACGTACATGACGGACAACGGTCCCAGTGTGTGGTGCCATGTAGACTGCAACGCATACATGCCTCAGCACATGAACAGTTCCATGCCTGCATCACACAAGAATGTGTGGCACAGATGTAGATGGACATGCCACAAAAATGGGAGGCCATGGCAGCAGGACAACAGTGGCTGTTGGTCACTGTTATAGCTGTGTGCCTACTAAGGTGGTGTAATGATCATCCAGTGCTGTGCCATAGGCAGACACAGGACCTCAGAGCTGTGGCATGAGGGTCGTCCTTCTAGTATGTGCAAAACCACCTAATGATCATCAGGCCCCTGTGAGGCTCATACATGTGTACATGTATGCAGGTCCACTGGTACATCATGCCAGGACACAACACAGACACTGTGTGCATGTTACCCCTGACAGGAAATGCCAACCAACAGGTCACACAGTATAATGGTGTACATACCAGGGCATGGCACTGTGCCATCCTGCATCAGGGCCCTGAACCGCTCCAGACCCTCACTGATCCTCCTCTGCAGGTCTACATATCTGTGCCTGCACCACTCTGCCGTATTCTGCACTCCAGTCCATCTGGACAGCTTGGTGGCTATGCAGGCCCACACCTGTGACCAGGGCCTGTCAAGGTCCTCTGTCCCAAACAGCTGGCCTTCCCTGGGGACCACTAGATCCACCAGGTTGGCCAACTCCATATCTGACCATTTGTTGTCCCACTGGCTGGATGCCATGTGCCTCGCTGCTCTGGCCATTGTGCTGGAACACCACAGATCTGTCTCAGGCAGACTAATTTCTGCAGGCCTGTAACCTGCACACCTAGCGCGATAGTGCATCATATGCTATGCATGCACCACTGGTGTTAACGTAGTGCATTTGCACAATAGGGGATTACAACAGTGCAACTGTGCAAGTGTGATAACATTGAACAGAATGGCATACTAAGGTTGCACCCCATGCAATTGCGCATGCATGGTGGCTCTGCAGAGCCAGGTTGTGAAGGACGCTTAGTGCCACTACTCACACCATCCATACCACGCTATGCATGGGGCATGTGTGGCAGGCTTGTGTCACACATGCCTGACCGGCATTACCACATGTGCAATTCACCACTGCTGTTGTCAGTGAATGGTGCCATGCGTGTAATGTGTGGAGCAGTGACGAGTAGTGTCTTATCGCGCAGATGCCTGTGCATATGTGCAATAACGTTCGGCAGAGCATCTGAAAATGTGCAATGGCAAGTCAACTGCATAACGCATTTACTGATCTGAGTGGTTTCCTCCCCCCCAACTTCTTCTGCCCAACCAACAAAAGTGATTACAGTGAGAAAGCTGACCAGCCTCCTTCTAACCCACCGTTCTACTTCAGAGTCATCACTGACAGCAAAGTTAGGAAATACTTCCTTAAGGTGCTGGGGAAATCAAGATTTAGCAGTGATACCCTTGATCTTAAGCTTGTCATGTTTGCATTGGAAGAAACCCTGGCACCCCAACCCATATAATTAACTTATCTCTTAGGTACCTACAGTTCCTGTAAAAATGGAAGTCTGCAATAGTGACACCTCTACACAAGAGTGGATATCAAGCCCAGCATGCTCTTGAAAGCTTTGGAATGAATAGTGGCTGACCAGCTGGTAGAATGCTTGGTGAAATATCAATTGCAATGCCCACAACAGCACGGGTTTAGGAATGGACATGGTACTACTACAGCCTTGCTAGAGTTCACGGGCTTTATCCATAACTGCTTTGACCAAGGTCACCTTCTTTCTGAAGCATTCATTGATTTAACCAAAGCTTTCTACATGGTAAATCATGCCCTTTTGATAGACCAGCTCAGCCTTCTGCCATTGGTCTTTCAAATGACACTGTTGCTTGGTTTACTGCTCGCAGCAGGTGAAGATTGGTAATGTCCTCTCTGACAGCAGACCTGTCCACTCAGGAATTCCGCAAGGGTTCATCCTGGGACCTTTCCTGTTTAGTGTTTTCCTTAACAATCTCACTAATTCTTGCCAGGGTCATATCCTGTTATATGCGGATGACGCTGTTTTGTTCATCAGTGATCCTGATCCCAAGGTTCTTAAGAAGCAGCTCCAGAATAACTTTGCAGATGTAGAAAGTTGGTTCAATAAACAAACTGTTTATGAAGTATAAAAAGACAAAAACTATGTTGTTCTCCAGCCCCCAAAACAGGCATATATCCTACCCTCTTTCTATCACCAATGAAGTGGGTTCTCCCTTGGAGCTAGTTCAAGATTTTAAATATCTGGGGATTATGGTTGACAGTACCCTGTCATAGGCTCTCCACATTGATAATAGTGCCAAGGCAGTCAATTCATGCATAGGGCTGCTCTACAGGTACAAATATAGTCTGGCTTCAGAAGCCCTTAACCTAGCTATACAGAGCTCAGTGGTCTCACTCATTGACTATGAGCTAGTTATTTATTTATTTATTTTATTTATTTCATAGATCGGATTTACAAACCTTTGAGTCAGAGACTAATTTACAAAGGTACCTCGTTGCAGGGAGGGGGGGGCAAACATTTGTGTGGCAAGACATTGGTTAACAATGCAGGTGAAATACAAAGGAGTATACAGCAAGGCAACTGCAGTGACCAAAACAGGTGAGATACAGCAGAGTGGAGACAAAAAACAAAATAATACAAAACAAGAAAAAATAAACAATACAAGACTGATTAGTAACCCTGTGGCACTCACAGGGTACTGTGTGTGGTGTGCAGACTACAGAAACCAGTTCTAAGTAGGCTAGGAAGTATGTAGGACTAGCAGAGCAGATGGGTTCAGAGGGGTGCTCTAGGAAAGCACTATTATGGACAAGTACAGCTCCGATTGTCAGTGAGGTATTTGTATAGTGCTATTTTGAAGGGGCCGATTTTGGGGATGTTTGTGATGTGCGTGGGGAGGGAGTTATACCAAGCGGGTGCTCTGTGGTGAAAGGACCTTTGGCTGAGTGAGGTCCTAGCTCTAGGCACCTGGAAGGTGGCTTTGGTGGCATTGCGGGTGATCACCAGGAGGGAGGCCCGTTGAAGGGGTGTAGTGGCACCTGGGGGGCAAAGCCCAAGTAGAGCCTTTTTTGCCAATATACAGGTGTGGTATTGCAGCCGTTCATCAAAGGTGAGTATGTTAGAGGTACAGTAGAGTAGGCATGTGTGAGTTCTGCTGTGGGCACCGGTCAGGAGCCTACAAGCTTTGTTGATAGAGGTCTGGACTTTGGTGAGGGCAGTGGGGTTGGCAGCTGCATAGGTAGGGAGTCCATAATCCACCAATGACAGAATGGATGAAGTGATAGCAAGTCTCAGGGCAAACTCAGGAAGGCAGTCTTTGTGGTGGTAGAGAAGACCAATCTGGGCATTCATGGCCGATGTCAAAGTGTTAAGATGGGTGTGGAAGGTGAATGCCGAGTCAAAGGTGATACCCAGGTATTTGTATGTTGATAACTGTTCAAGGGGGTGGAGTGTGCTGGGGGTGATGTGAAGGGGAGCATTTCTGGAGTTACTTTGGCTGTGTGCAAAAATCATAGATTTCATTTTTTTAAGGTTCAGAACCAGACGGTGATCGAGGAACCATTTTTCAGCTTGGCTGAAGGTGAGTTCCAGGGAGCTCTGGAGTGTGAGTGGGTCGGATTGTGAGGCGCGAAGACTGCGTCATCGGCATATAGAAGCATTTTGCCTGTGCAGGAGCTAGGGAGGGTGTTTAGAAAGAAACTAAATAAGATGGGGCCCAGGATGGAGCCTTGAGGGACCCCAGAGCATACTGGTAGGGTTGTTGATAGGATACCATTTAATTTGACCCATTGGGATCTATTCTGGAGGTAGCTGGAGAACCAGTCCAGAGGGCCCAATGAGAATCCCAGCAGATGAAGGGAGTCAAGCATTAGTGGGTGACACACAGTGTCAAAGGCCTTAGATAGGTCGATGAACACTGCCCCGGCGATCTCCCCAGTATCAAGTGCAGAGTGTATTTGGTGGGAGAACTCCAAAAGGGCTGTGGAGGTGCTGTGATCAGGGTGGAAACCCTGTTGCTCTGGGCATAGTATGTTGTATTTAGATAGGTAATCCATGAGTTGGGAGGATATTATCTTCTCCAAGGCTTTGGGGGGGGGGAAGGTGGAGATGGGTCTGTAATTGTTTGGTAATGTTCGGTCCCCATTTTTATGGATGGGGTAATTTTAGCCAGTTTCCATGCACTTGGGAATTGGCCAAGGCATAGGGATCAGTTGAGGAGATCTGTGAGGGAGGCTAACATGACATCCAGTGTTAGGCGGAGTATCCTGGAGTCAAGGGGGTCTCCGCTCGGGTTGTGGGAGGAGAGGGCTTTTAGAAGGAGAGGTTTGGTGTCATGGGGGGAGATTTTCCTGTAGAGGAATGGGGGCCAGAAGGTAGCAGGGTGGTTGGATATAAGGATGGGGTCAAAGAAGTGGGCAGGAAGAACAGCACTTAGGTCAGAAAATGTTGTGTTGAGGCAGTCTGCAATTCGTGGTTGGTCAGTATTAATAGTGCCATTAATAACCATCTGGGGGGGAGTGGGTATTACCATTAAGCTCTTTTATGTTATCCCAGAAAGCTCAGGCAGAGCCCCAGGATGAGGTCAAGGAAGTTTGGTAATAGCTGGCCTTTGCTTGTCTAATGGCCCAGGTGCATTGGTTGCGAGCAGCTTTATAGGCTTGCCTGTCCACTGTCCTGCCGGACTCAACCGTGGTGTGCCATAGATTATCCCTTTGCTTTAGTTGCTGCACCAGAGATGGAGAAATCCAGGCAACATTTTGCCTCTTGGGGCGAGATTTGGTGATGGGGGCAAAGATGTCGCAGGCCTTACAGAAGGCACTGGTGAAGAAGGCTAGGGCAGTATCTATATCCGTTGTGAGGGAGATCGGGGACCAGTTGAGCTGGGCAAGGTGCCGCTTTAGCTTGTTAAGGCCCCCGGGGTGGAAGCGGCGATAGGGAGTGGCATTGTACGCAGGACTGAGTGTGGGGGATCACCAGCGACAGAGAATTGGTGAGTGGTCACTAAGGGAGTCTGCTAGGACGTTAACAGACTTGATTTTGTGTGGTCGGTTAGAGAGTACTATGTCTAGGAGGGAGCTGGTCCCACTAGTTTGGTTAAATCTGGTGGGCCAAGTGACCAGTTGGGATAGATCAAGGGCACTGAAGTTGTCCTTAATGTGTCCTGAAGTGGGGCTTAGCCAGTTGATATTGAGGTCTCCTAGAACAAGCTGTTCAGCCTTGTGTGGCAGGGTGGAGAGATAATCAGTGAGAGAGTGGATAGCTAGACTTTGTGCCCGCGGGGGTGTGTAGGTGGTTGTGAGGTAAAGCGGGCCGCGACCAGAGTGCGGTGTGATTTTCAGGGTGATGGCTTGTGCCCTGTGGCCGAGCTCAAGGGTAGGTAGTGCGTGACCCAGGAGGAAGTCACGCAGGTAGATGGCACACCCGCTGCCACGCTTACCCACCTGATCTTCTCTGAATAGAGTGAAGCCGGGGAGGGAGACAACAGAGTCTGGAGTAGATTGGGAGAGCCAAATTTCTACTATCGCAAGAATGTCGGGTGTGTGCTGTGATACCCAGCATTGCAGCACTGCAGTTTTCCTTGGGAGACTGCAGATATTCATAGAGGCAATGCAGAGGCCATGTCCAGTGGGGGATGGTGGTGTCGTAGCAGGTTCTGGACCAGGGTTAGGGTGGACATTCCCAGACAGCATGAGGAGTAGGGCAATAAGACGTAGAGAAAGACTGCGGCGGTTGTGATAATGTCGCTTATGCAGATGCAAGGATCTCAGTGGGGTAGTACAGGGGATGGGAAGTGAGTTGAGGGCAGGTATGGCTGGGTACAGAGGGACCACCTACCACAGTGTGCAGGGTATGGGGTGGGCATTGGTGGTGGGTGAGGGGGGGGGCAGTGGAGTGGTCCAGTGTGTAAAGTATGTTAGTGGGGAATGGTAATAAGATGGTAGAGCTATGAGTAATGGGGTGATGTGCCTGATGAGGCTGGGATTCTGGCAGGTGTCCATTTATAGATGAGCTGTAGAGATTCTCTGCAGTGGGTGGGGATATTATCATGAGGAGTGAAGCAATTTCCAGAGTACTATTAGAGGCATAGTTGTGCATGGGATGTAGGAAGGGAGATAGAGTTTGTATGCAGGATCCCCCTAGTGTTGAGGAAATATAACCTGCAGGTGGAAAAGTGGGCTGATTGGTTCTGCACCACACGTGACTAACAGTATAAAACTGAGAGACTACCAAGGGTGGTGGTGGTGGGTGGTGGGGAGCAGTTCATGGCTGGCGGGGCCAAACAACACGCTTTGTTCTGAAGCCTGGCACTGTTCCTGAGCTATGTCACGATCCTATAAGCTGAATGCATACCTATGCAGTCCAGGGGTGGGGGTGATTCCTCAGCTCAAGGTCCTGGGGAGGGCAGGCTCTCCAGCCCTTGCAACCCACGGTGGTGCAGAAATTCCCTGGACAAACCCCTGTTATCTATGGGTAAGTCACAGAAATGTCCCTCCGTTGCATCAAAACAGCACTTAACAAAGCCTGGCAGCTCCTAACTGGATCCACACAACTGACCCATACCTGCGACCTGCATGTTCAGGCTAATTGGCTGCAGTTCAAAGACAGACTTATGTACCAAACACATCTGCTGGCAAAAAAAGTAAGCCTAAGGATGGTGCCCCTTGGGTACAGGAACTCCTCATCCCTTACACCAACCTTCACCACACCAGAAGCTCTAATAGCCAGGTATTCAAAATTCCCCATTGTCGTATCTCCCATGGTCAGAGGTCATTCACCCACAGAGCCCTGCTTTAGATCAATTCCCTTCACTTTGACATATCCTGTGCACCCACACTGGGCTTTTTTAAACAGAAGCTTAGACAACATCTAGTTGCCAATGCCAGCTGTGACTGCTTCCATTAACTAGTCCCATTCAGCGTTCTGCACTTAAGCTTCTGACTCTTGCCTCCTTGCTGATTCTTCATGCCTCTTAGCACTTCCTTACATACATACATTGACACTGTCAGCAGATGATAATAATAATAATAATAACATTTATTTGATTAAGCTCCTTTCAAAGTTTTCAAAGCACTGTTCATCAAGAAAAACACAAACATATTCAGATAAGATCCTATGGCCCACCCAGTCTGCCCATTTGAGCTTGTAAGTTCCCTTTATGTTTTTCTAGAAGTCTGTTGCCCCTTACCACTGATCTCCAGGATTACCTTATGTCTATCCCATGCATTCTTAAATCCCATGATTGTTTCAGCCCCTACCACTTAGTCTGGCAGGGTCTTCCACTTGTCCACCACCCTTTCTGTGAAGAAATTCCTCCTCACATTTCCTCTGAATCGCCCTCCCTCCAACTTCATCCCATGCCCTTTAGTCCTGGAACATCTTTTTCACTGGAAAATAGTCTATTCCTGCACCCTGTTCCTCCCTGTAAGGTACTTGCATGTCTATCATATCCCCTATCTCCCTTCTCTCCTCCAGGGAGTACATATTTAGGTCCTTCAGCCTGTCCTCATAGGACTTGTGATGCAATCCCTGTACCACCTTCGTTGCCCACCTCTGAACCTTCTCCACCCTGTCTAGGTTCTTACATAGGTAAGGCCTCCAGAACTGTACACTGTACTCCAGGTGGGACCTCACTACTTGTCTTGCACAGTGGAATTATGACCTTCTCTTTTCCTGCTGGTGATGCCCCTGCCTATGCATCCCAGCATCCTATTTGCTTTACTTGCTGCCCTGTTGCACTGTTTCCCCTACCTTGAGGTCATCAGAGATGATAACCCCAAGGTCCCCTTTCCTGCTTGTAGCATGCTATTTCCTCACCTCCCAACCGATATGTTGTTCCAGGGTTTTTGTGCCCCATATGCCTTATCTTGCACTTCTTTGTATTGAATTTCAACTGCCAAATCCATGACCATTCTTCAAGCTTCTGCAGGTCCCTCCTCATTCTGTCTACACCCTCCGGCATGACCACTCTGTTGCAGAGCTTCATGTCATCAGTGAACAGGGAAATTCCGCCTTCTGTGTACTGCACAATGTCACTGATAAAGACGTTGAATAGGATTGGTCCCAGCACTGATCCCTGTGGTATCCCACTGGTCACTCTTCCCTCTTTGGAGTGACAGACATTTATCACCACCCTCTGTGGCCTGCCACCCAGCCAATTACCCACACACCACACTACTGTCCTGCCACTCCCATATTCACCAGTTTGTTTAATAGCCGTCTATGTGGCACAGTGTCAATAATCTTGCTGAAGGCCAGATAGACCACGTCCACTGCCCTCCCCTGACCCACCTCTCTTGTCACCCAGTCGAAAAATTCAGTGAGGTTAGTCTGGCATGGCCTCCTCCTGGTGAAACTATGCTGCCTTGGGTCCTGTAGTCCACTGGCAACCAAATGTTCTACCAATCTCTCCTTCAGTAGTGCTTCCATAATCTTCCCCACTACCAAGGTCAGGCTGACTGGTCTGTAGTTTCCCGCTTCCTCTTTGTTCCCGCTTTTGTGTAAGAGGAGTACACCTGCTGTCCTCCAGTCTTTGGGTACCTCCCATGTTTCCAGTGATCAGCTAAACAGGATTGCCAGAGGTTCAGCCACCACCTCCTTGCCTCCCTTACATCTCTCCTACCCACTCCCGTCACCTTCCATGCCCACCTATTGTATGCATCGTACCTCACCTACCCTCCTCACCCTTTGACTAGGCCTTCTGGGCTGATCCTCCCTTTCTCCCCTATAGTAGTCCCTGTCTACAAATGTCCACCCTTTTATCTAGGCCTCATGGGCTGACCATCTCTTCTCCCTTGTAGTCGTTTCTGTCTATCCCTTTTTGTCTTCCAATTTCTGTATTGTATTTTTGCACTGTGGCATACATTGTACAATGCCATGTTTACCAGCTCTCTCTAGTTCCAAATGTTGATGTGATTTATTTCTTGGTTACCCTTCTGCATCTGTAGAGTTGTTTATGTGTTAGCCTTCTACCAGCATTGTATTGATTTCTCTGTTTTTTAATTCTTCAATGTGGAACCTATGTAAAATGCTTTCAGCTCAAAGGTGTTAATCAGAGATTTCAATAAAATAAAATAAACTAACTGCATGGCGTGCATCTGTACAATATTCAGCCAGGATATGTAAATAGCCTCATTGCACAGTCTGTACCCAAACAGCACATTTGCATCTCATTGCTGGAATGTATTCAGCTAGAAACATGGAAACATAAAAAACAGATGGCAGATAAGGACCGCTAGGCCCATCCAGTCTGCCCGTTTTCCCTGCCTACTGTAAAATCTGCAGACCCTACTTGATCTCCAGCCATTCCCTTTCCTTCCCTTTTTTCCCTGGAGGCAGTACAGTGCAATGGGTTAAGGCTCTGAGCTGCAGATCTGGAGACCTGGGTTTGAATCCCACAGCTGCTTAAGCGCATACTATGTGATCCTGAGCAAGTCACTTAACTTCCTTGTGCTCCCAGGTCACATCTGGAAGCAAGCTTTGGCTTAGTGTGCTACTCCTGGTTAAACAATATTCCCTCCTTCCTTCCTTCCTTCCTTCCTTCCTTCCTTCCTTCCTTCGTCCTTTACCTCCTCATTCCTATTGCTAGGGTTCTCCTATGGCTGTCCCATGCATGTTTGAATTCCCCCACTGCTTTTGCTCCCACCACCTCCACTGGGAGTCTATTCCATGCATCCAATACCCTTTCCATGAAGTAATATTTCCTCATGCTACCCTTTAGTCTGCCCCCTTTCAACCTCATGTTATGCCCCCTCATTTCAGAACATCTCCTCTTCTGAAAGATGCTAGTCTCTGGTACCTCATTTATGCCTTTTGGATATTTGTAGGTTTCTAACATATTTCCCCTGTCTCTCCTCTCTTCCAGGGTATACATATTGAGGTCTCCCAGTCTCTCCTCATATGACTTTTAGTGCAGGCCCTGCACCATCTTTGTTGTCCTTCTTTGAACTGCCGGCACCCTGTCTACGTCCTCTCAGAGATGTGGCATCCTGAACTGGACACAGTATTTCAAGAGAGGCCTCACTAATGATCTGTATAGTGGCATCACCATTTCCTTTCTTCTGCTGGTGATACCTCTTCTTATGTTCCCTAGCATCCCACTGGCTCTACCCACAGCCATGTCACATTGTTTGGTCACCTTTAAGTCATCAGATATGATTATTCCAAAATCCCTTTCCTTTTCGGTGACCATCAGTATCTCCCCACCCCATCATGTAATCCTCCCCTGGGTTATTGTGTCCCAAATGCGTGATTCTGCACTTCTTCGCATTGAATCTCAGCTGCCATACTCTAGACCATTCCTCCTGTTTACCTCAGTCCCTCCTCATTTTTTCCAACCCTCTCGTCATTTCCACCCTGTTGGAGAGCTTAGTGTCATCCGCAAAGAGGTACACCCTCCCTTCCAGCCTGTCCACAGTGTCACCTATGGAGACATTAAACAGGGCTGGCCCCATGACTGATCCATGTAGCACCCCACGGGTCACCCTCTTTTCCTCAGATTGAGCTCCATTTACCACAACCCTCTGTCTTGTATCATTCAACCACTTCCTAACCCAGTTTACCACCTTGTGACCCACTCACAGGCTGCCCAGCTTATTCACCAGTCTTCTATGTGGAATGGAATCAAAAGAGTTACTTGAAATCCAGTTAGGCCACATTCACTGCTCCCCCTTGATCCACTACCCTAGTCACACAGTCAAAGAAATCAATCAAATTTAACATGACCTTCACGCTGTGAATCCATGATGTCTCAGATGTTATGCTACACTGGATTCAAGGTGTTCCGCAATATTTTCTTTAAGTGGTGATTCCATAATTTTTCCCACTATCGAGGTGAGGATGACTGGTCTGTAATTTCCAGCCTCCTCCCTATGCCCAGTTTTGTGAAGAGGGACTACATCTGCCCTCCTCCAGTCCTCTACGACCACTCCCATATCAAATGACACATTGAACACCACTGCCAGTGGTGCTGCCAGCACATTCCGTAGTTCCCCAAATATTCTGGGACTTATCCCATCTGGTCCCAGTGCCTTGTGCACTTTCAGTTTTGTTAGTTTTTTTAGCACTCTCTTCCATAAATGGACTGGTGTCCATCTCTCTTCCATATTTGTTTATATTGCCTCACTGTGAACCCTCACCTTCTTCTTCCGTGAATACAGAACAAAATTATTTGTTCAGTATTGATGCTTTTTCCAGATCCCCTTCCACACACTCCCCTTCTTCCCCTTTTAGTCTTACTATCCCACCCTTGGTTTTTCTCCTTTCAATAATGTACCTATAAAATGTCTTGTCCCCTTTTCTTATATCTTGTGCTATTTTTCCTCTGTTTGTGCCTTTGCTGCTTTCCCTGCCTCCCTCTGTTTATCCAGGTACACTACCATGTCCTCATCCTGCTGTGTTTTCTTGTATTTCCTGAAAGCCATCTTCTTCACCCTTACCACCCCGGCCACTTCTTTGAGAACCATATGGCTTTATCTTTCTCTTCCCCCTTGTTTATTTGCCTAATGCAAAGGTTTGTTGCCTCTACTGTGGCTCCTTTCAGATTGGACCACTGCTTCTCCACTCCACATAATTTGTTGCTCACTGCCAGGGCATGCTTGAGACATATCCCCATCTTAGTAAAGTCCGCCCTCCTGAAATCTAGGACCCTCGCCTTTGGGTGGTTTGACTCTGCTACTGTACTCATGCTGAACCACACCACGTGATGATCACTGGATCCCAAGTGTCCACCCAGCCTGACTTTCTCAATTCTGTCCCCATTGGTGAGTACAAGGTTCAAAATAGCATCTACTGTGGTGGTCTCTAGCACTAGCTGCCTGAGGCCTGAACCTTGCACAGAGTGCAGGATATCCCTGCTCCCGGCTGAGGCAGCAGCTGGGATGCTCCAATCCACATCTAGCAGGTTGAAATCACCTACCAGCAGCACTTCTTCTTCAGCTGCCACTGTGTGGATAGATTCCACTAGAACCATGTCCCTCTCCTCCCCCTGTGCTGGAGGTCTGTATATCATGCCTGTGTGAATAGCAGTGCCAATGCCCATCTCAAGGGTGACAAAAAGTACCCCCCCATTCCCTGTATCTCACTTGCCTAATACCCTCCTGACATAAAGAGCACCCCCCCTTTACCCTCCCTGTCTCTCCTAAACAGAGTATAACCTGGTATTGCTACATCCCAGTCATGGTTTCCAGTGTACTAGGCCTCAGTAATAGCAACAATATCCAGGTCAGCCTCTGTCATCAAGACCACCAAGCCTGGGATTTTATTCCCTAAGCTGCAGGTGTTGGTATACATGGCCTTCCGTGTTCTGACATTTTTCCTTTAATCATCTCCTCTACTGTCTTTTTGGCCCCTCTGTTTGTCCCCCCTGTTGTCATCCCCCTTCCTCTTGTCCTCCCCATTCTCCCTCTATGGGTTTTCTTTCCCCAGGCAATATAACAACTTTATGGTCCTCCTTGCTGACTTCACTGTTCTTTAAGGTTGGGCAATTTTATTCTCCTGCATCCTTCTGCCAACATGTAATGACTGTACCTATGTTATTGTTTTTGAATTGTACTGTTTTCATCTCTGTATTCTCAATTTTGTACTCTCCCGGGTCGTGCCTGAAAATAGCCAGGATTGTTGCCTAGTGCACTTACCTGGTTACCAAAAGCTAATAAATAAATAAATAAACCCCCCTTGCTAGTTTAAATGCTTCCAATGAAGGATTTAAACCATTCACTGAGGACAGCGATCCTCTCCCTGAGCAGGGGTAGGCCATCCCCCTTATACATGGTCATATTCCTCCAGGTGGGTGCCCAGTTCCCAATGAAGCTGAAACCCTTATCTCTGCACCAGTTGTCCAGCCAAGTGCTGAAGTCCTTTTTGTGGAGGTTCCTTGCCTCCCCCTTGCCATGGATAGACAGCACCTCTGAGACAGTCATGGAGCTTACTACCTGCACAATGTCCCTCCCCAACTTCCTGAACTCCTCCTGCACCCTTGCTATCCCTGCCTTGTATCAAGCCAGGTCATTTGTCCCAAGATGGACAATGACATCTAGCTTCCCTGGCCTTGCTACTGCCTTAGTGATTCTCTGGCTTTTCTCCCCATCCCTCTGAGCTGTGTTTCCTGACATACAGTTTACCTCCCTTTCCTCCACTGTACCTGTCCCCAAATCCACTCCCTGGACTATGGAGTCCCCCACTAGGAAAAGCTTCCTCTTCTTTTGACGTTCTCTTTCACCCACCTGTGGGGTTCTTTTGTGAAGAACTTGCTCATCCACCATGTTCACAACTTTGGGTGTCCCAGTGGGATCCTCCTGCTCCTCCAAAACTTCGTAGAAGTTTTTTAGTCACACTGGGCATGGGAAGCACTTTTGATCCACCCACCTCACATTTCCTGAGCCCACTGTAGTCCACACACTCCTTTCGTTGATCCTTCTTTGAAATAGTGGGTGCAGACTTGGTGTTCCCTGGATGAGGGAAGAGATCCCCTGCAACCTTGCCAACTTTGCCTGGAGGCAGGCAATCTCTGCCCTCAGTCCAGAGAGATGCCTGCAGATGGAGCAACACCGCAGTTCCCAGAATGTTCTTCTGAAGACTGCTGCTCCACATCCATTGCACTGCACCACTCCCAACATGATCCCTATCTTCTCTGCTTCTGTCTGCCCAGGTCACTGTTTGGGAACCTCCCCTCAGAACTGTAACCCTTTTCCTTGGGACTATTTACCTGGGCCCCTTTTATTTTTTACTTTGATACAATATCAGTCTCAAGCAGATATTCTCCCAGATTATGCAACACTGCCTGGCTGCCTTCTGTAGTTCACCCCACCCTGCTTTGTTTCTGAGCAGGACATTGTCATGCCTTTCTGTTTAAACTGATAAAGCTAGGTAAGGTTGGGGTAAATTGGATGGGGTGGGTAGGGTAGGGCTATCTGCCCAGCCCTTTGCTCTGAAAAACAATCAGACCAAATCAGTTTGAACCACCTCAGGCTGTCTGAGTCAAATATACAATCCACCAAACAGCAGGACTGAAATGAAATAACATGAGCTAAAAGCCTCAGTTTCTAGTGAATAATTTACTAAACCACAATAGTCTGATGCCAAATGTCACCAAAAAAATAGCAAGCTACAAACCACAAGCACTCTAGAGATAAATCAGCAGTATTTTAACTTCCTCTGGATTTAAACTAGCAATCAACGAATAGATAAGTTGTTTGCCGCCCCCCTCCCCCCCGGATTCAAAAAGCAAAAATCAGAGTAAAAGTAAGGCACACCTTCCTCAGAGCTCAATCAAGATTGTGCCTTTCCCAGTTCAGTAGTTTCAATGAAGCCATCTCCTTCGATAGGTAGGCTCTTTGTGGTAGTATCTACTAGCATACTTGAGGCCTATACTAGCCAAATGAGTTCTGGAAAGCTCCACAAAAACTTCTGGCTGACAATACCTATGACGTAAGCAGCCCCATACCCAACCTTGTCCTAGTCCATTGCTTTGAAAAACAATCAGAGCAAACCAGTTTGAACAACCTCAGACTGTCTGAGTCCAATATACAATCCACTAAACAGCAGGGCTGAAATGAAATAACATGAACTAAAAGCCTCAGCTTCTAGTGAATTATTTACTAAACCACAGTAGTTTGATGCTAAAAGTCACCAAAAAAACTAGCAAACTACAAACAACAGGCACTCTACAGATAAATCAGCAGTATTTCAACTCCCCCTGGATTTAAACTAGTGATCTACAAATAGATAAGCAATATTGCCACCCCCCTCTGGATTTCAAAAGCAAAAATCAGAGTAAAAGTAAGTTACACCTCCCTCAGAGCTCAATCAAGATTGTGCCTTCTCCCAGTTCAATAGTTTCAATGCAGCCATCTCCTTCGATAGGTAGCTCATTTGCATGCACACCAGCAATGCACATCACCATAAAAGCAGGCCAGCACCACCGGTCCAAACATGTTACCAAGAGATGCTGTAGCCTTGAAGGTAGGTGTGTTTTGTGCATATGTGTGTGTGTGTGTGTGTAACTCATTGTTCTGTGAAAGGAGCTTTCTCACATTTCCATTTAGTTGTAACCAGGCCTGTCCCTAACTGTCTCTTCCACAAGCACCAGGCATGTCAGCGGAGAGACGCTGACAACCTAACTTCATTAAGGATGAGCTGAAGGCCCTAGTCAAGGCCAATGTGCTCAGAGAAGATCTCCTCTGCAGGAAGGTTGGCACATAGCAGGAGCAGGAACAGAGCTGGAGAGAGGTGGCTGAGGGCATAAGTGCCCAGGACAACTTCAATCACACTCCCCAGGAATGCAAGAAATGGGCGAATGGCATGTAGGTATGTTGTAAAGGCTTACTGGCTAAAGCTCGTGCCGAATGTTGGGCCACTGGTGGCGGACACTCCTGGCCTACAAAGACAACACCACAGGAGGCCCTCATGGCCACAATCTTTAGGCAGGTGGTTGTGCAGGTTGTTCTTGGTGGGGGTTTTGAGACCGGTGGTCAACCAACCCAGCATTGTAAGTATACATGTTACACATCATGTCTGGTCCTTCATGTTTTGTTCTATGTATGTGTGTGTGTGTCGAGACAGACATGTTGTGTAGCACTGTGCGGCCAAAAAAGCACATCCCTTGTATGGTTTTGCATTACAGAGCATATGTGTGCATCCTATCATGGCTTCCATCTGCAGTACCCACTATGTCATGGCTGTGTGTGGTGTCACGTTCAATCCTGGTACATGCGTGTGCACAGACCTGTGTATGTTACAGTACTGTATACATAGACATGCAAAGTCTATCCTTTTATTTCCACAGCACCATCGCATCTTGGGACAGGTGGTGGTGGTCCACAGGTACCACAAGCTGCATAATGTGGCCCCGTACCTGTGGTCAGAGACGCCGCTAGTGTGGGTCACCCTGCTGTGACTCTGCACACACAGGGGGAGTCAGATGGTGATGATGATTAGACCATCTCCCTTTCTGCTGATGCCCTCCCCCTTGATGCAGAGGTGCTTACCAGTGACACTGAGGATGAAAGTACATACATTGACAGTGTCATCTCTGACACTCCCTCCCATGTACCCCAGAATGATCCCCCACACGCTGTACATTCCACCAGTATCCATCCAGGGCTGGCCCCTGCACAGTGGGTAGAACAACAATTGCATTCAGCCACTGCACAGGTAGAGGACAATCTATTGCAGCCTGCACAGGTGCAAAGAATGGGCACTGTTGCCGAGCAATGGGGAACTGGTGACTAGCCACAACCTGACCAGGTCTTGTGCAGTTACTGCACATGCATCATCCCCACAACACCAGCAGCTTGATGTGGGACAGCTATACACTGTGGTGGTTGCACACTGGCCCCACCCCAGATCAGCAGCCTCACTCCAGCCCAGAACCCATTGCCCCAGACAACCTGAGGTCTGAACATACATGGCTACCAAGGGCTTCTGTGGAGAGCCAGGAAGCAGTCTATGAAGCTGTGCTGGGGTTGCATACAGCTGCACCACCATGAGAAGCGAGCCTTTGTCTACCATGCGGAGCTCATGGCAGCTATTCGGGTGTACCTCGAGGGCATCACTGCAGATTTATCTGGTATTGCGGCAGCAATACAGGAAAGCACTGTGGCACAGGCTGCCTGTGGTGGCTGTACAACCCAATGCACACCTCGCAGCAACACCAGCATCTCCAGAACAACATGCAACATCTGCATAAGTCCAAACACACTGTTCCCTGGCCTTGCACGTCCCCCCACCCCAGGTAGTGAGTTTCAGTTTTCCACACCAACCCCAGCACGTAGCCATGCATGAACATGTGTACCTACCTCCTCAGCACTGGAGGTCTCCCCCAGGGCATCCCATATGTCCCCAATGGATACATCTGGGACAGTGGGATGATGCCATGTCCATGTCCATAGTGGCCACACACGCAACTCCTGAAGGGTCCAGTGTCTATACAGCATGCCTGTAATGCCTCCAGGCCACAGGTGGGGCTACCTTTGCCCTGTATTGCCAATAGTTGTGCAATGTCCACACCCTGTACACCACAGTGACCCACCTAACAAACCATGTGGCACTGTCACATTGTATGGATGGCATCTGGGACATGGATGTGGCTCCTGGTGTTGTGGGACTGGCATGGGCATGACTGCACCTGCAGCTTCCTCTGTGGATATGTGCCAATGGTCTGTCTCTGATCCACGCCATGCTGCTACAATTACCTATATGCATCCTTGCCAATGGTGCCTCAGTTGTGGACATGTGTGTATGCCACATCCTCATACCTGTGGGGACATCATGCCATTTTGTCCAGTACATTCTCAACATCACCAAGTGGCACACTGTGCAGTCACATACACAGTGCTTGTGTGCATATCTGCAATGTCACACTTGCAGGCTTCACTCACCCTCGGCCACCAAAATGCTTCTGCATGATGGTGTCCCTGTGCTGTCATCCCTTCAGGGCCAATCTTGGTTCCCGCCATTCATTCTGTGGATGATCACCCTCGTCTTGCAGCTCCACATCCTCCACAATGTACCCCTCTGGGACTTGGACAACTATTCCACTGTCTATGCCCATGTTGTGTAACATGCAACAGAGAAGGAATATACTACAGGCTATACTGTAGGGCCCTTCTGGACCTGTCAAGGCATCTGAATAGCATCTTTAGCATGCTGAACACACACTCTATGATATTGCTCATAGCCATGTGTGCCTCATTGTACCTATGTTCTGCTTCAGAAATGGGTCTCACAATTGGCATAAGCATCCACAGGCATAAGGGGTAGATGCTGTCTCCTGTGTAAAGGAAGGTGATATGTCTACTGTCATTACATTTGGCAATCTGCACCATCCTGTTACATATAGTCTGCCTTGTCTGCACATGTCCCCACCAACGTTGTCACTACTGAACATTCTTGCCCTTCCAGTTCTGGTCCTTTCCCTGCTGTTGTCTTTCCACTGTCACTTCCACTTCACCCTGCATGCTGTTTTGTCTGTTGGTCAGAGTACATCCGTGTCCTGTTTGTTCACACAGCAATTACACCATCCAGTGCTTCATCTTGCACTTACCTTCCCACTGTGTATGGTACAGCACCCTACTGGTTGGCACCACCCCTGTATATTCTGCCTATTGCTCACCACCACATTTCTCCCTTCCTTGCCAGCTTGACATGTCTGTTCAGTGTCAGTATTTTGCAGGTCCCATCACCACCTCCCTCCCTCCCTATCTTCCTCCTGTGTGTCACAAGGATGTCTGCCCTTATGACACCCATTCTTTCTGTGATGGCACCTATATGTCTGCCATCACTGCACCGTGATACCATGTGGACACCTTGTATGTGACTGTGATTGCACTCACCTACGAGATGGCTACTGGATATCTCACCAGACTCAAACTGATGGCACAGGGATGTCTGGAGCCACATGTAGGCATTGTGTGCACTCCCAGGGAACCTGGCACATGTAGAAACATAGAAACACAGACTTTGACAGCAGATAAGGACTGCTTGGCCCACCCAGTCTGCCCATTTCCATACCTATTGGATAAGCTGCAGATCCTAGTTAACCAACAGCCTACTTCTTCCTACCCCCACTAGAATTGTCTTATGTCTGTCCCATGCATTCTTGAATTCCCCCACTGTTTTTAACCCCATGACCTCCTCAGAAAGGCCGTTCCATGTGCCCAGCACCAGGATGGAGGAATAGTCAAAAGTGTGGCAGCTTAGATTCAATGCAAAGAAGTGCAAAGTAATACACCTGTGAAACAAAAACCCAGAGGAAGAGTACGCAATGGGGGGAGGCACTAACAACAACAAAAATGGAAAGGGACCTGGGGGTAGTCATATCAGATGACTTAAAGATAGGCAAGCAATGTGAGAAGGCAGTAAGGAGTGCTGTGGGGATACTGAGATGAATAGGGAGAGGCATCACAAGTAGAAAACAGGAAGTTGTTATCCCTCTGAACAGACAGTTGGTGAGACCCCATCTGAAATACCGTCGGCAGTTCTGGAGACCCCATCCCCACAAGGACATAGACAGAACTGAGGCAGTTCAGAGGAGGGTAACTAAAATGTTGTGAGGTCTGCACCAGAAGCCATTTAAAGAGAGAATAAAGAAGATTAATATGTGCACCCTTGAGGAAAGGAGGGAGAGGGGGGACATGATAGAAGCATTTGAGTACCTCAATGGAATCAATAAAGTCCAAGAGAATAGCATCATTCAGAAAAAAAGTTGTGTAAGATTAAGGGAGCACAATTTGAAGATAGTGGGGGGAATCTCAGGGACAATGTGAGGAAGGGTTTTTCATGGAGAGGGTGGTGGATGCATGGAACGGCCTTTCTGAGGAGGTTGTGGGGTCAAAAGCATTGGGGGAATTCAAGAATGCATGGGACAAACATAAAGCAATTCTAGTGGGGGGTAGGAGGAAGAAGGCTGTTGGTTAACTAGGATCTGTAGCTTATCAAATAGGTAGGACACTGGGCAGACTGGGTGGGCCAAACGGTCCTCATCTACCGTCAAAGTCTATGTTTCGAAGTTTCTCTCCAACTCCACAAACTCCTCCTGCACTGCTCTGATCCTATTTCCAGCCAGGTCATTTGTCCCTAGGTTGACAATGACATCCAGCTCCCTCTCTCGTGCAGTTGCTCCCACTATCCTGAGGATTCACTCCCTGTCCCTCCAAGCCATGGCGCTGGGCAGGCACCTTATCTCCCTCTACCCTCCCTCCCCCAGTTCCACCCCCTAACTATTGAGTCCCCTATCAGGAGTTGTTTCCTTCCCCAGTGGGGTCCCTTGCCACCCTCTTGTGAGTCTCCATTGTGGAGGTTTCCAGCATCCTCCTTGGTCTCCACTGTGGGTGCATCCATAGAAGAACTATGCTCTGCCAGAATGGCATACAAATTGTGGAGAGGTACAACTTGAGGGATGCACCTCTGTTCCTTCACTCTCACCTTCCCTGAGCCCACCATGATCCAAACGCTCCTCTTTCTTGACAACCTCTGAGGCAGCAGAGTTGGCCCTGGTGGTCCCTGGGTAGGAGAGGAGGTCCCCCGAATCCTGATCAACTCAGCCTGTAGATAAGCAACATCCTCCATCAGCCCAGAGAGGTGTATGCAGAAGGGACAACACTGCATCCTCCAGAAAGTCTCCCAGAAGACTGCCACTCCACAGCCACTGCAGTGCACCACTCCCATCATGTCTTATTTGTGGCCCATCAACTGTTGTTTGGTATGCTTACTCTTTCCTCGCTCTGTTTACTTCTGTTTTGTTTCTTCTCCCTACTTTCCTACTGCCTCCATGCCTTTACAGCTCCTACCATTCCTGTTCTGGGACAAGAAGTTCCTATATTTCTCAGTAGTCTTCTTCTTACTTGCTCAGAGACAGACCTTCAGCAGCTTAGGGGGTGAGGGAGAGCTATTCTTTTCCTACTAGGATGGTGAGTCTTTTGTGCCTCTGTGATCACTCCCTTCCTTCTCCCAAACAGGACATTCCTGTTGACAGTCAAATCTAGTACCTATATAAATGGAACTGGCTAAGGGTGGGAGCTGGAGGGGAGGGAGGGCTCTATAGTCCCAGTAGAGGAGTTCTAGAAGTTGCCTCCTTCCTCTTGGTGCTGTCTGTCAAAAGCTAACTAGGGAAGTTTTAAATACAGACATCTGGCTTTCTGTTGCCTAAGCCACATCCCATAATTTACAACTCTTCTTTTTACCTAGCTGACAGCACAGATAACAGTCCCTTTCCCCTGACTCAGACAAACACACCAACTGTTGGGTTTTTGTGTTTTACCCTACTTGAAGGTCCCAGTAGCAGAGTTCTAGTTGTTTAGTCCCAGTACTGGAGTTCTAGCAGCTGCTTCCTTCCTCTTGCTGCTCTCTGTTAAAAGCTAACTGGGGAAGTTTTAAATACACACAACTAGTTTTCTGTTGCCTAAGCCACACTGCCTAATTTACTGCTCTTCTCCTTACCTAGCTAACAGCACAGATAACAGTTCCCTTCCCCCAACTGAGACAAGTACACCAAGTCTTATTTTTTTTGTTTGTTTTTTATCCTAATTGAAGGGCCCAGTAGTAGAATTCTAGTTCTTTAGTCCCAGTAGAGGAGTTCTAGCAGCTGCCTCCTTCCTCTTGCTGCTCTCTGTCAAAAGCTAACTAGGGAAGTTTTAAATACAGACACCTGGCATTCTGTTGCCTAAGCCATACCCCTAATTTACAGCTCTTCTCCTCACCTAGCTAACAACACAGATGACAGTTCCCTTCCCCCAACTCAGACAGGCATATCAACTCTTGGTTTTTTTTTGTTTGTTTTTTACCCTAATTGAAGGTCCCAGTAGTAGAGTTCTATTTCTTTCGTCACGGTAGAGGAGTTCTAGCAGCTGTCTCCTTCCTCATGCTGCTCTCTGTCAAATGCTAACTAGGGAAGTTTTATATACAGACACCTGGCTTTCTGTTGCCTAAGCCACGCCCCCTAATTTACAGCTCTTCTCTTCACCTAGCTTATAGCACAGATAACAATTCCCTTCCCCCAGCTCAGACAGGCACACCAACTCTTGTTTTTTTTTTTTGTTGTTGTTGTTTGTTTTTTACCTTAATTGAAGATCCTAGTAGTAGAGTTCTAGTTCTTTAGTCCCAGTAGAGGAGTTCTAGCAGCTGCACCCTGAGGCATCACACACCACCTGGTAGTTTATGGAGTAGTACTCCTTGCTGCTTACATATATGTCATGGTCACCACAAGGTAGTGCTCTAATGGCCACATGGGTGCAGTCTACAGCCTCTGAGCACACCTGGGACATGTGCAATCCTGTAAAAGTGCTGCTTTGTTGTTCTCAGCTCTACTGCTGTGCTAGAGAATTAAATGAACTCACTAGTACAGGGCAGCAGAGCATTTGGAAACTGAGTGAGGAGAAGTGAGGTAGCCAACTGGGTGATACCAGTGATGTCATCCACTGGTATCTGGAAGGTGCCCATGGCAAGCAGGCACAGCACTGCTGTGATCTTGATCTCCACCATCATAGCATGACTTGTGTGTGTGGGTGCCTGGAGCTCATCGTGGAGCAGCTCACAGAGTTGTCTCAGAACAGCCCTGTTGAGCCTGTACTAGCCCACATTTTCCATATCATTCAGCTATTCAAATGTGACGCAGGGCCGCTGCCATCTCTGTTGTGCATACCACCTACAAGGTTTTCCTCTGCCACATTGCTGTACCATCAGTCTATTCACATCAACCATTACTGCTGCCATGTGAAACAGAATACTGGACATCCTGCCTGCATTTCAGCAGCCTGCCTCTGGATGTCTGGCTCATTTAGGGTTGCCCTTTTTACACCTAATTTTGCACAGCAGTGTGTCACAGCACAAATATGTGCTGTGCGGCACAAGCACCATGCATTGTCTTTAAATACACACATACACGGCATATGCAGGTGTCCGCATCCTTTTTCTGGATGGCATGCATTATTTGTATAGGATTGCTCAATCAGTTCTGCGTGACACATTTTACTCTTCTGAGTATTGTGCCATGCATTTTTCAGAATTTACTATGCATTTCCATTTTGTGCCATGCAAGTTTTTTGAATATGGGGCCCTGTGTGTATGTACTATGTGTGGAAGGGAGGTAATTTCTAAAAAAAATTCTAGTGTTTTTTTCACAAAAAAAGTCTTGCTAGAGATTTATTTTAAAATGCAGTTATTAATGTGAGTGCAAGTCCTGTATACACAACCATGAATACCCAAGTAGGATGATTTAGCAGCATCCTTGGGGAGCAGGACAAAATAAGATTATGGAAAAATGACAAAGTAGAAAAATGTAAAGAAAATGCTGTGAAATTAAACTAATAAAAATGGCACCGATGCTGATTTTCTATGCAGCATAAAGTGTTCAGGTATGAATTTAATAGCAAATAACTGTATTTTGTGGATTTTAACCTAATGTGCACCCAGTTATCCATAATCATTCACATATTATAGTAACCAAGTTTCATGATGCTACAAGGCTGCTATGGCATGGTAGATATTACTGGTCCATGTATTGCATTAGCATGCAAGTCCAGAGGCATTAAACTAACCTTGCTGTCACCTAATCTGTCAACCTGACTACAGCAAGAGCATACGCACTGCATATGATGCAATTAGAAGGAGTACTACAAGAAAGAAAGTGGTTTCTTTATGGCAGAAAAGATCAATTTAACATAGAGAACTGAATATGATTGTAAAATTCTATGCCTTTTTATGGCACTGGTGCATAAGCGAGCCATTTTCTTGGTTTTACTGGCCTATTAAAGTGAGACTATAGTATATCAAATAAAATGCTCTTTCTTCTAATATTAAAGCAATGTTAATCACTTAATATGGTGGGAAATTACATGTGCACCAACCTGTGTCCTTACAGAGGCTCTAAACTATTGTTGGTGAACGATGCTAACATATTAAAGTAATGTACAGAGAAAACCAAATGATGCTTAACCCTTTGGAGCCTAATAACTGATAAATGCATTGCTTAAGCACAGTGCATACAGATCTAACAACAAATTTATCAGTTACCGTGTTTTTTACACAATTTGTATCTCATTATCGATTCTTCTACTTGCTTACGTTGCATAATTTTGAGTTATAGGTACTACCAGTGTAAAGTACATAGTCAGCCAATTAAAATGATGTATGATGTATTTGTTGGTACCTATGATAATATGGCATGGTGGATGCTGGAATACAAAATGCACAGATGTGTCAGTTCCATTCTGAAAAGTGCTTAGGCCACTAGGCACTTTCGGAGAGCAACTCTACACTACAGCATATTCTTTCATAAATAAGATGTTTCAGCTGTTTACATTTACTAGAGGAATTGTTTTCATTTTCAATGATCCTTTCCAAGATTTACAACCCATTATGTTAGTCCACCTAAAAAGTAAGTATAGAAAACATTTGAAAATATTTGCTTCTCCCCTGTTAGGGGATCCCATGGCACACCCCGATGAGTGGGGTGGTAAGGGGGTAACCCTAACATCACATTTCCATACTTTTGTTGCTGTGCTATCAACCTTACCTTGTGTATTGATTAAGATTTTTGCAATGAATTTCCCTTCTTTTTGAGAACGGGTAATGTAACTGGTAAGTGGCATGTGTTTGTGGGAGCATGGGCCCTCTGGGCCCTGCACTCCCTTCATGTTGCCCATTTTTTGCATAATGGTATGCCTCTGTGGGAGCTTGGGCACTCTGATCCCTGCGCTCCCACTTATACATAAGTAAGGAGCCATATAGCACCCCATAGTACTGAAAAGGAACCCTTGTAGCACTTGTTTGGCAATATCTCAATAACTGTATCAACTATGGAAAAAATTCCACTGCAGTTGTAATCATGACTTCAAAACCTCCAAGTGTGCTTAGCTGTGGGTAGCAAAAAATGCTTATCTCGAATTGTTTTCGAGATACGGTCACCAAAAGGCACCACGGATGCCACAATGCTATCCTACTGGAAATATCTCAACTTTGGAACACTGTAACTATGGGCCCATTTAATGTTTGGGGACTAAACCACCAAAAGGCACATCTGTGGAAACAGGGCTTGCCACCCTGCAAATTTCAGCACCAAAGCATAATCCACCTTGGCACAATGAAGTGACAAAGAAAACAACACATGGGACAGTGTATTTGAGCATTGTTTTAGCAGGAAATAAATGTTTCCACGACACCCCTATACCTTATAATGAAATCTTTTCATGTACAAAAAAATGTTTCCGTGAAAGTTTTCACAGTGCACATATACATTTTCCCATAGGTTAAAATGTGATATGACAAACTTTCAAAACTTTTAAACGGATTAATATTTTTTCACCAAATCTTTAAAAGGCACCTCTTTGACCCAGGACACATATACATATGCACATTTGAATCCAAACAGACACATCTTTCACTCTGTTAAGCCTGGTGAAAAAATGCACAAAGGTTGAGGATTTTTCCCATTTTTGACACTCTGCAGTTCCGCAACCATACATCCGACCAAAATGAAACTTTCCAGATCCAGAGCTCGATGGTTGTATGCCATGTATTCAAATTGTCAGGCAAATCAGACAAACAGTTGCAAAGTTATTAAAATGCAAATGTTGGGGTTTAAAATAGAAGTGGCCCACCAACCCTAACTATAGCTGCACTACCGTGCAGCTATAATATATATATATATATATATATATATATATATATATATTGTGTGTGTGTGTGTGTGTGTAGCATACACACAATGAAGCCCATCAGGAAGAAGCACAGTGATGAAGAGTTCTGCAGTAGAGTTACTGCAGCAAACAATTCAATTTGAATGGGAGTTAATCCCTTTTGTCATGCAGTAAACCTGTGACACTGCTTTTCATCCTGGTGGGCTTCACTGTGTGTGTGTGTGTGTGTGTGTATATATATATATATTATATATATATATATATATATATAAATACTTGGTTAATACTCCAGTCAGGGGTCAAGGTGACAAAAGTTCAGAAATGAGGCGTTATGGTTTCACTAATACCCCACCCTTCCAGATAGGCAGGAGAGCAGGTGTGGGGTGTGCATCGGGCTTGTCAAGCCTAATGCTCACCCCCATTCCCTTGACAAATAAGGTTAGATGTGTACACTTTTTGAGAATGGAGTGAGCGTTAGGCCTGAGAAGCCAAAGGCACATCCCACACCTCCTCTCCTGCCTGCCTGGAATGGTGGGGTGTTAGAGAAACCCTAATGCCTCATTTTCTATTTTTTGTCACTTTGACCCTAACTGGAGCATTAACACAAAGTTTTTTGTAACTTATTTCCTTACTTTTGAGGTTGTATAGCACTATCCTTATTTTACTGTGGGAGTGCATGGTCCTTTGGACCCTGTGCTCCCATCCCTCCAAAGATGCAAATATGTATATTGCTGTATAAGCACAGGACCTCTGGGCCCTGCACTTTCATTTATAGGACAACAGTGACCAAATTGTCAGCACAGCTATCTTATTACCCCACCTCATGTACCCGGTACAGAAAATTTTCGAATCCCCGCTAAAACATAATTCTATGCAGCTGCAATGTTATTCCACACTACAGGTGAGAAAACACATATTTGCCAGGATTTTAAAAATGATGGCTGTGACATACATGAGGTGGAGTAATATGAAAGCTATGTTGAAGATCTGGGGTCAAAATAATTAAAATTTCCAAAGTTACGAGCGGGAGTAGGTAAATTGCAACAAATGGTCTTAACTTTGGAATCTGATCATATTTTGACCCCAAATTTTCAACATAGTCTTTTTATAAGCCCACATCATAAACCCCATAGGTGAAAATTTTCAAATTCATGCCAAAACACCATCCTGTGCCACAGATGTGAAAAAACGTTTTGGACAGAATGTGAAAAATTACAGCTATACTGTTCATGAGGTGGTGTGAAAAAATGGCTATGTTGAAAATTTGGAGTCCAAATACTGAAAATTACCAAAGTTACAGTATGCACATGTGTAGAAAAATGTCAACGAATGCTTATACTGTAACTCGGCCATGTTAAGGAATATTTTCACCAGATTCTCAACATGGCCTTTTTGGGACCTTGTCTCATGAACACTGATGCTGAAATTTCATTATCTGGTCCCAAAAGGTGAATTCACACAGCAACTGTGAAATCACCTTCTGCGCCTGATTAATGAAATGACAGTACCAGTGTTCATGAGGCAGGGTCCCAAAAAGGCCATGTTGAAAATCTGGTGAAATATATTCCCAAGAATGTCAAAGTTATGAGCATAAGTTCAAGATGTCTTTGAAATACATTTTACAGCACTTACCTTGATTCCTCAGTTCACAGTTTGGCTTTGAAGAGTGCAAACGTGTCACAGTCCACAGAAGATGACAGCCTACAACCTCTGGTGGTATTTATAGGGTAAGGGTGGGATGGGGTGGGGTGCTCAGTGGGAGGGTCGGATGGGAAGGAGGATGGCAGGGACAATGATGGACCTTTTTCTTTTTCTCAGGTGTAAAAAAAATGACATCAGAGGACTGTTTTCTTTTTACAGGTTTTAAGTAAATAAATATTTTGGGACACTGGGGTTGGGCTCATCAGTGTCCCACACTGTTAGGAGGGGCCTATAATGCTGACACAGGGATTGGGCCCAGTGATGTCAGCAGTCTTTCATTGATACTATTATGTAGCCATGTCGATACCCCCTCCTCTTTACCTTTCCGCTCATTCAAGACAATCAAAGTAAAAGCCATAGTACTGTTCCATATGGACTGCTCCAATTCTCTGTGGTAGTGAGTGGTAATGAACTACCCTGTCGATTCTTAGCACATGCTTCCCCTCCCTCTGTCCCCCCATATAACTCTTTATGCTACTGTTATCTTAGTTCATAACCTTAGCTATACAGGATAGAGCTCCTATACTAAACATACTAAAATATTTATTATTAACCAATTGCAAACAATAAGCTAGAGCTGTGGGGGGGGGAGCCATCCGACACCAGGAATGGGCATCCCATTGTCAGATTATAATTCCTCACTGTTCTTATACAGAGAACGCAGGGGAAGCACTCCTCTCACAAAGCTGGGCAACTGGGAATTTTGGGTGCCCAGAAAGCTATTTGTGGGCATTATGTAAACAAATAAACATCAGAATATAGCTAAACGGGTTCTGCTGAGGACCTGTTTACCTAGGTTCTAATGTTTGTTTTTTAAAATGACATTGTTATGTATTTTCCATGGTTTTTAGTTGGTGGAAGAAAAAAACAAGATTGTGGCTCATGATAAAGGATTGTTCTTTCATGAAAAAGGACTTTATTCTCACAAAAAAGGAATAGGTCTCACGAGAAAGAATCTGGTTTTACGAGGTCAGTCCTTTGTCAAACTTTATCCCTCTATTCTGGACAGTGCACTTCCCATTGAAAACAATGGGAACTTGAAAATTGAATAATTTTGCAACAGATTAATATTTTTTTACCTGACAAAGCATGGCAGTCCTGTTACACAAACTGTATGTACCATACAGACATCACAACAAAATTCCACATTATCTGAATACAAAGTGTTAAGGAAAAAAATTGCAAAAAATTGTGAATTTTAAGGTTTTTGAACAATCTGTATCTCAGAATCCGTACATCTGACCGGAACAAAACTTGCCACATCAAAAGATCTACTGTACCCCACAGACAGCGCATACCAAATTTTCTGCACATCTACTGATCGGTTACAAAGTTATTAAAGTGCAACATTTGAGGTTTAACATTAAACAGACTACTCAACTCTAACTATAGGGGCATGGCTGTACCCCTATAATATATATTTATATCAATAAAATTAAATTAATGCTCATTATGGTTCCTACCCTACAATACTCAAACTGCACAAAGGTTGGAAATAAACTATTAGGTTTGCAAACACAATGCCCACAAAGTTTGGAAATGTCCTATTAGGGTTCTTATGTCTAACTTCCATCCATCCTACCATGTCCCCTACCCTCAGAACCCAAGGACCGTCTACAGATGCAATGCTATAGATAAATGGTATGGTATCTTATAGAGGGTCAACATACTAAAGTGTGTATCTAGCAAGCCTAATCCATAATGTAAAAAATCATAAAGTATTGTTTTGTGAACATTTGTATTTTTAATTCATTATAACTAATTACTAATTAGCTTATTAAAATGACAAACTAAATTGTGTACCTCACAGTACACCTTCCTCACAAACTCTTAACTCTTACCCTCTACCTTTTTTTCTATACAGCTTTTTGGCCCTCTGTATCCTGTTCCTTCTCTTTGGGTCTCTTCTGCCATCCTCAGCAACATAAGAACCATCTGTTGCTCTTCCCACTATCATGACTAGCAGGGATCTCCATGGAGCAGTGCCTGAGGACCAAGAGGTACTGTCATTCATGACAGCCGAGGCACATCAGTTGTTTGAGTGCTTTTCTCCCTCATCCCTCCCACCACACTATGATGGCAGATGGAGTTTCTGTAGACCTTGACAGCAGCAGTTCACACTGGGCTAATTTCACTCTTCATGAGGAAGTAAGCTCTCCTGGTCACCACAAGGGCCCACTGCTGTACCAGATCTTGGCCATCTCACTCCCTGGCTGGCTCACATTTCCCCTGGTAGCACTGTCCAGCCTTGCCATCTGATTCCAGCAGACACAGGCTCACTTCTGAACCTGGGTCACCAGCATGGAAGCATGGAGCACTTCCACTAAGCTATTTAGTGGCCCCTTACCATCTACTTCTAAGCTTTTAAAGTTGCATTAGCTTAAAGTTTTTGTTTGTGTAGAACTTTACCATGGGAAAAAAAAAGTAACTTTGAAGTTTTAGCTATATGTCTCTGTGATCTTTTTAACATGCATGCTCCGCCAATTAATCACAATTAACTTAAAAACTGCTTCTTTTTTTAAAATAACACTTTATTAAACAAGTGAAAGAAAGAAAACTGGCAATTAACATGTGAACAGCATTTGGAAACATTGTTAACATTAGGAAAATAAACTATTAAAGATAGGGAGGACATCAAACCTCTAAAGAATTTAATATTTTGCTAGACAAAAAGGCATATATTTTCAGATCATTCTAACGATATAAAAATTACAAAGTTTTAAAATTATAGTAGTTACAATAAAATAAAAAACATATTTTAAAGTAAGGCATGGGTAAATAAAAACAATACTCAAACTGAAGAAAACATTTCCATGGGACAACTACATTTGTGTTAGTATCCAGACCCAAAGATCTACAGATATTATGGTACAGAATCTGAATCCATTTGTAATTTGTAGAGCACCCATTGGCTCCAAATCTCCTCAAACACTGTAATATTATTTAAGAAAAAATATGTTTGTTTTTTTCTAGAGTATAAATAACATCTATTAACCTGATCAATTAGGTCATTGAAGGAAGCTTACTATGCAGCCATACTTTAGTAATCACTTTTTTTTTTGCACAGACTATAAGGATAAGGTTATAAATAAGGTACAGGAGGGTAGCATCTGTCTGAAATAGAGATGTTCTAGAACAAGGGCTCTTGACATGAGGCTTGAAGTGGTAGACTAAGGGGTAACATGAGTAAGTATTTCTTCACAGAAAGGATGGTGGATGCATGGAACAGCCTCCCAGGGGAGGTGGTGGAGGCTAACTCAGTAGTGGAATTCAAAAATGCATGGCATAAGCATTGGCGAACCTTAGCGATAGAAAAAAGAATAAATCCAGAGATCAAGTAGGGCCTGTGGTTTTTGCAGCAGGTAGAGAAAATGGGCAGCCTGGGTGTGTCTAGTAGTCCTTATCTGCCATCAATTTCTTTGTTTCTAACTTTAGGGAAGGCAGAAAGTATATGGACAAGAACAAACATTGGTGAAAAGGACTGTGGAATATCAAACAAGGCATCTAAAATGAAATTATCACAGTCCAGTACAGTTGTAAACAAACTCTGGCCAGAGCCAATAGGGCTGCAGGAGAGTCATTTGATGTAAAAATGTTGAAAATTTACAAAAGCTATAAGCCTTCATTATCAAAATGTAACATAGGCTCCCAAATTTGTTGTTTTGTAATATCTGTACCTCAAATTTTCAACATAGCCTTGTTATGACCCTACCTTATTAAGAAGGGCAGAGCAAATGTTCAAATCATTTCCAAAAGGTGATTTCATGCAGGGACTGGGAAATCAACTTTTGAGATGCAAAAACACACTTTGGGCAGGAGTTGAAAAATGACAGTTGTCACATTCATGAGGTGCCATACAGAAATGGTTATGTTGAAAATTTGGTTAAAAATATTGACTATTGTCAAACTTACAAGCCTGTGTTTTCAAAGTTCAGCATAGCCTGATAACGTTTTTGTTTTTAAATATTTTTACACCAAATTGAGAACATGGCCTTCTTATGACCTCACCTTAATACAAAGGCAGAGAAAACTTTCAGATCCTGCCTCAAAGGTGATTTCACGCAGTGACCACAAAATCACCTTCCGGGTTGTAAAAATACATTTTGGCTAGGATTTGAAAAATTACAGCTGTCACATTCATGAGGTGCTGTAAAGATATGGCTATGTTGTAAATTTGGGGTAAAAATATTGAAAATTACCAAACTTACCAGCCTGTGTTCACAAAACTCAAGTTAGGCTCATAACTTTGTAGTTTTTTAATATTTTTACACCAAATTTCAACATGGTTTTCTTATAACCCCACCTCATGAACAAGGCAGTGAAAATTTTCAACTCCTGCCAGAAAGGCGATTTTGTGCAAGGACTGCAAAATCCCCTTTTGGGACATATCTGCCTAATAAGAGTTCAGTTGTTCCTGAGACAGGGTCCCAAAGAAGGCATGTTGATAATTTAGGCCACAAATTGTCAGTGTCAGTGGCTCAGTAGGTAGCACACTTGCCTCTGAGGCCGGGAGATCAGAGGGCTGTGGGTTCAGTTCCCACATCTGGCACTTGGGTTAATATCCCAGTACTGACACTGTAGTGCAGCATGAGAGGGGTGCTGCACTTCTGAGGTACCGTCTTTCAGATGAGATGTTAAACCGAGTTCCCATCTACCTGGATTGGTGGTAGTTCAGGTGGATGTTAAAGATCCCATGGCACTTATCGAAAAAGAGTAGGGGTAACTTTATTAAAATATTCACATAGAAATCAACCACAAGAACAAAGAACAGCAAACCAATACACTTTCATATTTCTGTACATAAACTAAAATAAAAGCTAAAACAAACTTAAACTCGCGCATATTCCAAATCTTCACAAGTAAATAAAACAATCTCTAAACAATTCTATGCATAACCTTTAGTAACTTTTACCCCTTGCTATTGTTTTTACTTATATTTAATGAAATGAAGAAATCCCCTCCACCAAAATTTAACTTTACCCAGACTATAAATTTGACATTCTTCCATATAAATTTTATTCAAAACATTAGTTACATAAATTCTAAAACCCTCCAATGATGGCCGTTTCTGGTATAGTACCCATTGAACTCTAGTTTGCCATAAGCAAAACCTCAGACAGGCCAAAAACACCCTTAACGTATTTTTCTCAAAACCATTCAAAAACTGTGGAAAATTCCCAATAACCAGGAGATCGTAATCCATGTGTGCTAACCAAGGGGAGATCCCAAATCCGAGCTAAATAAACCCATAATTTAGTGGGAAAAGAACAATGCAAAAAAAAATGCTCCATCGTCTCTTCTTGATTAACACATTCTGGATAAGGACAACTTCTTTCTTCAACAGCTTTATGTTTGGCAGTACCCCTTACATTTAGTTTCCCATACATAATTAGCCATAAATTTTCCCACATATAAGGAGGAAGTCTATTATTATTTAACTGTTCCAACACATTACTTGTATTATGACTTGAACAATTTTTAAAGTTTGGTTCTATATGCAAAATTGAACCATGATTTCTTTATACAAACCTTTTGTTGTACATCTTAAAATCATGTCTTTGAGATTTTCTAAATAATTTCTGTGCCACTGGCTTAAAATACCCTGGGGCCCTAAATCTCGTAGACCAGGTAGGACCAGAGGTCTCCACATACTCAGATATTTTCCAACAGATTCTGAAAGACTAAACTGTCAAACTCTGTAGAACCCCCCAAACATTTTTTTAAAGAAAAAGAGATGAAGAGAGAGAAACAAAATACCACCGGGTCCACCATCCCTAACCCACCTTGTTTTCTGTCAAGATACATACATCCCCTTTTTACTGGATTCAATCTGCTTCCCCATAACATCTGGAAACAGATGCTATATAATTTTGTTTCTAACTGCACTGGTAAAGGAAAAATAACCGCTATATACTGCAGTCTAGGTAAAATAAATTGCTTAATTATCTGAATCCTTTTAATTTTAGAAAACTTAAACCTTTTCCAAAGCGTTACTTTTTGTAAAACAGAGTCCAAAACACCTGACCAAACCTCAAATGGACTATTCTGATTTGTAAATTCTATTCCTAAAATTTTCAAGGGATTTAGTGAAAATTCAACTGATTTGAATAAAAACAATTCTCTTTGCCAGGTACCCAACAACAAACCTTTAGACTTATGTGTATTCAATTTAGCATTAGCTACACCTGCATAGGCCTGAAATACTGTAAAAAAACCAGACAAATCCATATGATTAGAAAAAAAAAGACAAATATCGTCAGCAAATGTTTGTATAAGACAGGGGTGCGAATCCCTGGAACCTTAATTCCTGACCACAAGGGTGGAACACAGACTGCCCTTATTAAAGGTTCTAAAGAAGTTATACAATAAGCGGACTTAATGGGCACCCTGCCGCACTCCACATTTTACAATAAACCTTCTCCCAAAGTACCTTTCAAAACTGGATATACTTTCACATTAGTATATAACCCTTTTATGAGCTGTATGATAGACTGAGGAATACCAAACCAATCTAGGGATGCAAATAAAAAATCATGATCTACCCTATCAAATGCTTTCTCCAGATCCACAGATACAATTACCCCTGACTGACCCTCCTTCCAGACTTGCTCAATTATGTCTCTAATTAAACATAATATTGAATGAATTCTTCTATTTGGAATACCACTGTGTTGAATAGGAAGAAACAACCCTCCACAACCCTTTTAAGTCTATTATTAATCAACGTAGTCAAGATTTTGTAATCAGTATTCAACAGAGTTAACGGCCTCCAGTTTCTAAAATAACCTCTATCTCCAGATTTAAAGAGATATGTCTGACGCCCTTCTGTAAAAGAATTTAACACCACCCCTTTTGAGAGAAAAAAATTAAACACCAAACAAAGACATTCCACTAATTCAGATGAAAAGGCTTTATAAAAACCATTTGATAGCCCATCTATACCTGGAGATACATTCTGTTTCAATGACTTAATGACTTCCAAAATTTCAATTTTTGAAAAGGGCCGTCCTAATTCCTTCAGGCCTTCATTATTCCTGCTTACCATTAATTTAGGACCTAAAAACTGGCTAATCTGAAGAGACGATGGAGCAACCTTTGTTTCCAGATCCCTAAAATGCTCTTGAATAATTTCGCTTAATGCTGTAATAGAAAACACTTTAGTATCTCCTTGGTATAAAAATTCTAATTTCTCTTTCTCCTTAAGTGATTTACAGAGTTCAAAAGGATCTCCAAAAACAGATTTTTTTAAATGATTCTGTATTAACGCTTGAAGAGATTTTGCTCTATCATACTGTCTCTTCTTCATGAGACCTTTAATTTCAGCTATCTGCTCTGAAAAATTACCTCTAGAAGAATTTGCACATGACAATATATATTGGAGCTGTTGTCTGAGTTTAAGATATTCAAAAAAATCTTGTTTCATCTTCCAACCCATATTTTTAAACCACCAAATGCAATCATTTTTAGTTTCCTGCCACCAGACCCCAAGATCTTGGTATAAAAAGGCCACTGACAACCTGGCATCCAGAATACATCGAATGGAATTAGAAACTATCGTCTCATGAAGAATTGAAGTATTCAATTTCCACACTGTTCTATGTCTAAAAAAACGTTTGCCGTGCCCCCACCTTGATAAGTATCAGAGCATGGTCTGAGAATTCCATAGGAACAATCTGGGGACTATGAAACAAGATCCTTTTAGATATGAACAAATAATCAATCATAAAGCTTTTTCCTTTAGTAAAAAAGGTACCTAACAAACCACCTGCCTTACTATCTATACAATTCACCAGATCTGCAGTTTTCACTATATTAGTAAGACAAACCGAATCACAATAAATCTTCTTTTTCCCTTGCTCCAACTTATCCTTACCTCTATGACCTATTATATTACAATTAAAGTCTCCCCCCAAAAAAACTGGAATATTTGTTATTAAAAAGGGCCGTATATCCGTAAAACACGCAACCCTCCCAGCTTTAGATTGTGGTCCATAAATATTTATCAATCTAATCCTTTGTTCAAACCAACACCCTTCTATAACCAAAACCCTCCCAGGACAAACCTCTATCAACTTATGTAATTTAAAGTTAAAGGAATTAAAAAGAATTCCTATCCCACCGGCTCTATCCTCACCAAAAGACCAAAATGAGGGTTCCCATGGCCAATCCTGAGTAAAAGCACTAACTTGACTACTCGCAAACATCCACGTCTCCTGCAAGAAACAAATGGATACATGCAAATCTGCTATTATTTGAAATACTGCATGCCTTTTCAGGGTTTTTAACAGACTATGGGTATTGAAAGAAGCCCATGTAATATCCATCTGCCTAGTTCACCAAGAGGAAATACCAGACTAAACTATTCTCATTTTTTTCTCCTCTTCTTTTTTTTTCCTTTGTAATCGTCCTTCTTTACTCCCCCTCCCTCTTGCACTGAAATTTGGGAATCAGTATCCCCCACATCCATCTCAGAATCTCCCCAAGATAATTCCGCAAACGGGTTTTTGGACTCAATACTTTCTAATTCTACAGGCACTAGAGTTTTAGCAGTCCTACTAGACCTCCTTAGGCATGGTGGAGCTACTGACGGTAGAGGCTCACCTACACCAATCACACTTTTCCCTTCCAGAGCATCAGAATAACAAACTGGCTGAAGAAGATTCAGTACCCCTTCACCAGCTTCCTGCTGTCGAACCACTTTTTCAGCTACCTTCACTGCTTCAGTCTGTTTAACCATGCTTGGAGGAACTATTACCTCTTTAACCTCTGTGGACACCTCATGCTGAAATACCCCTGCATTTTGAGCTTGTTGTATTAGGAGGTCTGAAACTCCACAAGTTTGCTTATTCTGGGCTGCCCAGGGACAATCTTTAAAAGCATGATTTATTTCATCACATAAGTCACATTTTAAAGTGTTAGAACAAAATAATGTGATATAACCCACTTCTCCACAATTATCACATTTAGGTTGGTCACAAACATTCGATAAATGCATTTTGGATCCACATTTATAGCAGGCCCTGGGCTGCCCACTGTAAAAACAGACTCCTCTATCTCTTCCTAACATAAAGGAATTAGGAATATGTTCCACCCCTGACGTTGTTTGTCTTAATTTCACTTTAAACTTCCACCCTCCTGTCCAAAATAATTCAGAGTCTAAGATGGGATCTGGTTCACTTGAGACTTCACACTTTTGTGATAGCCAAAATTTAATGTCTTCTACCTGAACCCCCTCATTTTTGAACATTACCGTCATAAACTTTATCAACGGTTTGGACAGAGGAATAACAAAAAGGTGTCCATAAACGGAAACTTTTACCTGATTGTACCTTTCCCAGAACAGATCAAGTAAAGCAGGTGAACGGAAGCTAATATCATAATTGTCCTCACCCGAAATATTGATAAAAGCAAATACATCCCTAGGGGAAAACTTCAAAGAATCCTTAATTAGCATTCTACCAACATAATATCGGTTAGGCTTTTCCTTCAAACCCCCTTTATAACGAATCCTTACTGCATTCCTCCTTGGTGCCGCCTCCCTCTTACCCTGTGAAAATAAACTTGATAAGAGGGGCTTTACTGGCTGCACTCCACTAACTTCAGACTGCTCAATTTTAGTTACACTAACCCTCCTATCCTGAACTGCAGTCACAGAATTTGTCTTCTTCTCTACCACAGAAAACTGTTCCTCCTTTTTGTTTCTTTGAACAATAGTACTATCAGAGGCAGGAAGACTGTCTCCCTTCCCCCCTCCCTGGTTTCCATTCAGGCAAGGCAGACTTTAAACCCCAAACATCCTCCCAAGAAGAATCAGGTGTCCATACTCCTTGTTCTTTCTGTTGCCATCCTGCTGCTGATAAAGCAGCTTGTGGAGTCCAGGAGCTATCATGTTCCCCCGCTGCCACCATACTGTCAGGTACACCTTGTTGTCTAACTCCCACATCCCGTTTTTGTAAAGCATTAAAGGCTTTATTGACAGTTTGAAAACAAAATTCAGTAACTCCTTCTTGTAGCCCGTGTCCCGTTTGAAAAATCACAGGGGAAACTCTAGCATCCGCCATCACCTTAGGGTTTAACACAAAACCTGAGTCTTTTGAGATGGGGATAGTTGAAAAGTTATTCAGATTGGATTTAGTACTTACAGGCCGCGAGGGTTTAGTAGACGAGCCATTACCTCTCGCTCCTGTCTCTGTCCCTTCGGTTGCTGCCGACCATAAGATTCCCCCTTCCGATTCAATTCTTTGTCCTCCGACCTCCAATTCCACTCCTTTCTGCTCCGTCTGCAGGATTCTCCTGGCTAAGTCTGCTAGCGTTGGAATTCTCCTTCGTCTCTCGTTCTCCATTACTTCCGGGTTGCTGGCTTCCCCTGCTGGTTTTAAAGGAGCCGCGTCTTCTTCTTGGTCATCCGACTGAATGGGGTCCTCCGCAACAGCTGCCTTAAAGGAACCCCTCTCTGTACCAAACACCTCTGCCTCCATCATTCTCTCCTCTGTGAAAGACTTTTTCTCCTTTGAACTTATGCTTTTCTTGGCTTGAAGCCCACCACGTTCCCAGATTAACTGCTCAGCACTCACTAGCGCTCTCTCCACCTCCGTCTCCATCGACTGAGCCATGGTCATCTCAGTCACAGCATACTAACCCCCTTACTCCCCCCTCTGGCCACTGGAACAGCAACAGAGTAGGGGAATTTCCCTTGTGTCCTGGCCAAATTTCCCTCATTCACTAAAAATACCACCAACAGCTTAATCTGGTTCATGGTCAGTTGGCATTCATCTGTATTCTGCGATTGGGCATGCAGGTCCACTGGACCACCAGGGATATTGAGAAGTTTATTTATTTATTTTGCCTGCGATTGGGTGGGCAGGTCCACTGGACCACCAGGGATATTGAGAAGTTTATTTATTTACTTAGCCCACGATTGGGTGGGCAGCGGTCCACTGGACCACCAGGCATTTATGATTTTTCTTTTTTTACTGCAGCCCACGATCAGGCTGTGGAGCACATTGCCGTGCTGCAGAGAGCATCGGTCCCTGACTGCTGCTGCCTGGCAGGGCACCAGGTGCAAGTCATCAGGGATCAGTGCACCTGCATGCAAATGGGGCCATAATGACATGCAAATGGGCCCATGTGCACCTTGCATACATTATGGCCCCATTTGCATGTCTACTTTTGAATATCGCGGTTGCTGCCCCTTGCACAATGGAACTTGTGCTAGCGCATCCCCATGCTCCACTCTGGCCACTGGCACTGGTGCAGTGCCACTGCACCATGTGCACTGCAGGTGGCTATGGTGAGATATTCAGCGCTGCTGAGCCATGGCGCAGCTCTGTTGAATATTGCCCAGTCCACACCCCTGCGCAGCCAAACTGATCTGCGCCTGGGGTTGCACCACAGCCTGGCGCAGTTTGAATATCTGGGCCAGTATATTTAAATGGGTACCAATACACTGACTTCTCCAATTTTCATAAAGAGGACAATGTACTAGTATATGATATAATGATTTGAGCCCAAGTTGCATGGGCATATCTGAGAAATGTCTTGATCTTAATTATTTTTGATAATTCAGATCTGAATATTGTATTTGTATTTGCATGTCTTGCATCTGGATGAATGGGCAGTAATAAGCAATCTCCTAAGCCATGAGAAATTTTATTTTCCCTAAACCAGGTGGCACTTTCTAGGTGCTTTAGATTATCCATATCCTCCTTCTGTGCTAAATTATAAATTTTACTTTTTATAACAGTTTTATATGAATTAGAAATTGTGATATTTCTTGTAAAATCTATCAAAAGATTATTTAAATTAAACTCATTTAAATTGTCTAACAATGACTTTAGCCATGATAATGGAGAATCTAAGTTTCTCCATGTTATTTTTTCCTGGAGACAAAAAACAGAAGTTTATTACAAGTGTTATTTATTAGGCACAGCCAACATAACAGAAGACACAGTTTAAATTGTGAATAAAGGCCAAAATTGCCGAGTTCAGCTCTAATTATTGAGGTAGCAGTAGACAATGGAACTGTTAATAGGGCCTTACAGTAATATAAGAGTGGATTTTCAAGAATGGACTTGTAAATCACTCCTCGTACCTCTGCCCAATATAGTAAAACAGGATTTACTTTCATTTTACCAGCTAACAGTGCTGGGAGTATTGAGTTTTCCCAATAAGAATAATTACATTTTCAAAGAGCTTTAATGATATGTGAAACTTTAGATACTTGCTGTTTCAAATGCTGGTGCCACATTCAATTATTTGTTAATTTAATTCTGACAGAAAGATCATTTCTTACCGCATCTATTTTCCTTGTCTAAAAAAAGAATGGCTTGTTTGCATTAATTGTGACAAAGTTGTTTTTTTTTCTTTAGTTCCAAAGCATCACCAGAGTTTTTAAATGTATTTGTACTTTGCTGTAATCCCCTGGGAGAAAGCGATAATATGATCATGTCATCGTTATATGTTAAAATGGGATATGTTGTATTATTAATTTGGGAGGATAGAAATGATTGTTTCCTTTTGAAGCAGAAGGCTAACATAAATATTAATAAGAGTGGGAGCAAGGAGATATCCTTGATGCACTACCCTGTCTGCTGTGAAGGGAGAAGACAGATTTACTTGATTATCATATCTGACCACGGTTGTACTGTATAACACTGTAAATTCATACCCCTTATATATAGCACCCCAAGCATACCACATATATTCCCGCCATCTTATTTTCACTGGTGGAACACTAGTGCTACTGTTGTATAGTGCTCCACCATTGATTTATAGTCTCTTTATTTTCACGCTAATATGAAACCAGCAAATATAGTGAAAATAAAAAGACAGTAAACACTAGCTCTTATACAGTATTATGTGCATACAATTGAAAATCTGGTATCAGTAAGGAATGATTTATGCCCAAAGTAATCAAGTTCTTCCACAAGACTTATTTCTTCAGTGGAATATTGTTCAAGGATTAGTGGGGTTACTTCCCTCTATCACTAAGGTCATTTGTCAATACTTTATAATTTAATGAGTACTGTGTGTAGTTTGGAAGTCTCTGTTAAGTTACTAAAGTAATGTTTATTTATCTTTTAAGTGAGGCTTGAATGATTATTGCTGTATTGTTTTTGTTGATTACATATAGCATTATATTTGTGTATTGTATTTTAATTCAATAAAAATATATTGATAAAAAAAAAGTTCTTCCATAATGTATTTCTAGCTATTTAATTAACTGAATGTTTCAGAAAGATCTACAAAAGGGGCCTAGATGTTTTAAACTACAATATGTTTTTAGTAGTAGTAGTAAACTTTTATTGTTAACAAATTAAAATTGTTGTTATAACATCAATAAATATACATGTATTACATATTTAACACATCATGTCCTCATATACATTTCAACATATAGCAACTTGCAAATATATAACCCACATTCTTATACCTACAATACATAATTATAAAATATGTTATTTGTTTAAATCACCAAAGTCCTTAACTGGGGTGAGTTTTATTTTTTAAAATAAATATGTGACTTTTTGTATTCAATTAACCTACAAAACCTTGATAGTTTTTCTAAATGTATTTTATCTTCTGTTTTTAACATGTAATTAAACTGATATGTAGGTTCCATGTCAAGCTTTGGGACTATATCACCCAGATAAATATTCCTTTGAGATGAATATAAAGTGCAAAATAAAAGGAGGTGCTTAGGAGAATCCTTATCTTTTCCACAGGCACATGTTTTGAGATTACCGTTACCATATTTTTTGTTCAAAATATTACTTTCTATAAGTCCAAATCTGAACTTCGTATAAGCTTTTCTATTGTTAGGATTTTTAATTAAACATAAATATTGATTAAGTCCTGGTTGATTTCGCACATTATTGGCCAGCCAGTTACTCAAGTTTAGATATTTGGCCATGGCTATGTCTCTTAGAGAATGAATGTCCTTAATTCTAGTCTTAATAATTTATTTTATTTCTTTAACAAAATTTTATGACTAAGTATAATCAAGTCCAATAATCCATACTGCTTAATAATTGTATTCAAAACAATGGTGCTTGGGAAAATGAATCCATTAGAGTAGTACAACAGCATTTCCTCTAAACACATTCTAGGAAAAGAGTTATCTTGCATATTAAATGTTTTGAACCAATGGTTTACCAATCTTATTTCTGCAAAACATTTGATTTGAAATTGTCCTAACTCTAATCTTGCTAGGCTAGATGCAGCCCCCTTAGGTATGGCCAACAAGTATTTATAACATTTATTTAAAATTATTTCCAACTGTTCTGTTTTTTCCAATCCCCATACCTCTGCCCCACATAATATCTGAGTGTGTATTTTAGCATTTATTATCCTGAGCAAACCTTCTACTGATTGGCCCCTGTATTTATAATTAAACCTTTTGAAAAGTGGTATTATTTTATTGATCCTTTCAATAATTTTATTGAAGTGTTCTCTTCATTTGAGATTGTATGTGTAAATTATGCCAAGGTAGCAAAACTTAGTCCCATACTCAATGTCATCTTTACCACTTATTAATCTACACAGTCTACTTTTTTCTGATAGGTTTATTGTTAAATATCATGTACTTTGTTTTGATTAAGTTAATTTCAAGATCAAGTTTAAGACATTCCCTATAAAATTGGGATGTACTCCTTTTAATCCCCAAATAACTTGTGGAGATTAAAACCACATCATCTGCGTATGCCAAATATGGGCAAACCGAGGATCCCAGCCTGAGCATGTGCAGCTCTGGATCCCTCAGTTCTATCAATGCCTTGTTAAGGAACAAATTAAATAGAATGGGAGATAATACACAACTTTGTTGAAGACCTAAATTAGTTGGAAATTTATTTATACAGTCCTCTTTAGTATTGTAGTGTACTGAGGTGTAATTATCCTGATACAATTTTTTTATTAATTGCAAAATAGCTTGGTCTAATCCATAACCTTGTAGTATTTACCATAACTTTCCCCTGACCACCCTGTCGAAAGCTGCTGTCAGATCAAGGAAAACACAGAATAGTTTTTGTTTTTTGATTGTAATGTATCTGTGTATCAGATGGGACAAAATGAAATACTGATCTATAGTGGAGTGGCCAGGCATAAAACCTGCCTGTGCCTCATCCAGAATCTTCTCACTTTTTACCCATTCCATTATTCTGTAAAATAAAATCGTTGTAAATATTTTTTGAGAGTTATCCAACCAACTGATTGGTTTATAATTAATAGGGTCTCTCCAATCTCCCTTCTTAAGAATGGGGATTATTATATTTTCCATCCAAGTATGTGGTAAAATCCCTGTTTGCACGATTATTTTGAATACGTTTTAAAGTACTGGGGTCCACAAAGAAGGATCATACACAATAATATCCATTGGTATTCCATCTGGTCCAGGGGCCTTGTGTCTTTTAGCATTTTGGATAACATAAAATATTTCCTCTATAGAGACTTCAAATAATATTGGGGGGCCAATCGTCTTTATCATTATAATGTTCCATATCCTGCCTATGGAACATGACTTTATAGTATTCTTCCCAAGTCAAGGGGTCTATATAATTCTCTTACTGTGGAGGGATCTCATCCTATCCCTTTAAGACTGTTCTCCAAAACTCTTTGTCTTCCTCTTTGGTTATTTTTTCAAACTGATTCCACATTTTGATTCTATAATTTTTTCTCTTAATTTCCCAGCATCTTTTTATACTCTTTTCTTTTTTTTATTTACATTGAATTTGTTAATTCTAGATGGAAATGTGTATGTTTCTCTGGCCCATCTGTTAAATTCTCTTTTACTTTTATTCATTATCTCACAATAGCTGTTTTAAATTGTTCCATATTAAGCAAGTCTTCTCTGTTTCCATTATCAGTTAGTAGTTTGATGGAATTTAAGTTTGTTAGAAGAGCCCATCTAATACCTTTTCTGACTCTCACCAGCCCCTGTTTCCTGTCTGTCTGTTTTTTTTTAATTCAACCACAAATTAATTTTAATTTCTAAAGGACAATGTTCGCTTTCTGTTTTTGTCCCAATTCTAAGATCTTCCAAAGATGGGATTATTTCTAGAGAGATCCAACAAAGATCGATAATGGAGGATCCCCTAATACCTACATATGTGTAGGCTCCTACCTTATCTTCTCTTGTTCTCCCATTAATCAATATAAGTGTTCTTTTTTCCAGTTCTTGTACCAATTTTAAACCTCTAGTACACTGCCTATAAACTCTACATTTCCTATCTGCTCTAAATGTGCTATGATCCATTGCCACACATGCCCAGGCCAGATCCTCAGGTAAAATTTTACTATGCCCAACCCTGGCATTAAAATCTCCCATAATTATAAACTTACAACCAGAGTCTCTTTCATAACAGTTTCCTATCAGTTCAACCAGATTGTCTAGGTCTCCAGATTCTGCATATTTAGATGATTTAGGTGGAAAATATACATTGATAAGTATACAATGTGATTTATCAATTACCATCATAATGGGCAGAATATGTTCAGTGTCTACTGGAATTTCTGTATATTGAGTATTATCTAAAATTTTGCACCATATTCTTAAATCTCCTGAGAGTCTTCCATATTTTTTTGCTACTTGCTTGTTTATAAAATCCTTTATAGCCATTCAGTTTTAAATTGCTACCAGACCAAGTTTCCTGTAAACATATGCATTTGAATTGAACCAGGTAATCCATAAAAGAAGGGTCAGCTAATCTATCCTTGATTCCCGCTATATTCCATGATGATATATTATAGCCTTCTATTCCCTCTTTTTTCCTTAAGTGAGACTTAATAGCTAATAGATGTCAATTTTTACAATCCTGTAATGCCTGATACCTATTGGCTGTCTTAACCATGTTTATCCAATGTACATTCTCCAGCATTTCACCCACATCTTCTGGTGTACCATGTTCACCATAAAGATAAATTTCTACTTCATCTAATAGCTCTGTTTTGGAGAGAATATATTTGTAGTCTGTCTCATTTTTTACTCCTATCGAAATTTGTCTTCCTTCCTTGTGTCTTTTCACGTAATTAATAATATTGTTTAATCTGTTGTCCTTAGTCAAATTTTGTAGCAATTCTACAACCTTAACACAAAGGTTATATTTAGTTTCCCGAAGAAAACTGTTCAATCCAAATACTGAAACCACTAAATCATTCTTTAAAAAGGACTTATCCTTGTAATTCTCAAAGAACTTGGGGAAGAAAGACTTAATTTCAATGACCACGTTCATTTCTATTCCCATTTCCCTTAAGCAGACCTTCTGTTTCTCAATAGCTTTTAATATGTAATATTGGTCAGAAAGCAATAGAACCAGTTCTGTTTCCATTAAAGGTCTAATTATATTAAATTTGGACACAAATGACTCATTAGTAACCTTATTTTGTAGAACTGATCCTATGAGTTGCTTTAAATTATCATTCAGTTTCTTTTCATTTTCTTCTGGCATAATGGGAACTTTAAATAAAAGTAGAAGATAGTCAGTCTCCAGAGTTCTAAGCAGGATACCTTCCAAATTCTTTTTGATTTTTAATTCTTTCTCTTTCTGTTGCCTTTTCATTTCCTCTATCTTTTCCTTCTTTTCCCAATCATCATCAATAATTTCCAAACTATCTTCATTTTCCAACTCAGTGTCATCTATTTGCCCTGCAATTTCCGCTTTCTTTTGTTTTCCATTGGTCTTAGCTCTTATTTATTCACGCTTTTTCTAATCTTTTTTGCTTTTCTTTCTTTAATTTCTATTCTACCAGTTTTATGTTCTTCTATTACCTTTCCGGTTTTCATAGCTGTGTTTCTATTAAGTTTACCTTTTTTTTTTAATTAAGGGGCTTTGTGTGTCATTCACTTCTATTTGTTTGTCTTTTTTTGTTACTATCTTCTCAGTTTCACGTCCATTTCCTCTTATGCCTGCATTTGAAGTTTTACTTAAGTTCTTTAATCTAACTTTACTAGTTTCTTTCAATTTATTGCTCTTTGCTGAATGATCGATTTGTTTTTTTCTAAACCTTTATTTCTAAACTCATGATCTCCTATTTCAGTTTCTTTTCTTTGTTTAATACCTTTTTCCCATATCTCAGGGTTCTCTTGTCTTAATTCTTTTATAATACTATCACTTTGTTCAAATCCATCTGGCATCATTACTAATTTGCTTGCTGTATCTGTATCTGTTCTGTTCCCCAATATTTCAGGAGCTGTAAAAGTACTAGTTTCAATATGTTTTTAGGAAATTAGAAAGTACAAAAATGTTATCACTAGTTAAACACCTGCTCTGAACCCAGCCTGAGCTTGCAATATCTTGTTTTCATTCAGCCACATCAGTCTTCCCCAAAAAAATTTAGAAAAAAATGTTGACATAGACTCCAGTAAGTTAACTGAATGAAAATTATTTGATTCACATATAAAGCCTTTTTTTGTGAATTAGGACTATTAAGTTTTACACCTAGAAGAATGAATAAATTGATGTCTCAATGAATTGTGCCTGAAAATAGGCAGGATCTGTCTAGTGCACTTACCCAGTCAGCAAAAACTAAATAAATAAATTATTGAAAAATGGGTTATTATTGGTATCAATAAGTTTAAATGTTTCTTACACAACTCACATATAATTGCATCTGGGACTGATGCTTTATCTCAGGCAATAGTAATAATGACATGCTCCACCTCATACAAAGAGAAAACTAGTGGATTAGTAGAATAATTGAGAATTATAGACACTTCTGATTTTGCATAATTGGATATTTCCATATTTGAAAAAAATTATAGTGTTTTATTCAAGTATTTTCTAGTATGTAGATAGGTAAAGATGATGGGAAATAAGTATTGCCCTTTACTACCAAGGACCAAAAATAACTTTTAGTGTTCAAACTGATTGACTTGAACATATCATTCCAAAGTTTCTTTTGAATAATTTGTTTTGCCCTCTTAAGAAGAAATGCATGTTGTTTCCACTGTTAATTAAGTTTAAAAAAATTGAAGTTATTTTTTTAACCCATCTTATATATGTGTGTGTGTGTGTGTGTGTGTGTGTGTGTGTGTGTGTGTGTGTGTGTGCTAACTTGCAGATCTGGTTAAACCATGTGTGGGATTTAGGTACATCAGCTGATTTCTTTATAAATAATACAAAATGTAAAAGTTTACATACATACTCAAAGGTTTGAGAGGTAACCTTAGGATCTTGAGATTGCTCCACTAGCATGAACTGGTCACATAACATCTTTACTGTATAATGCTGTGTTTACTTTGTCAAAAGCAAGACCTTCCATTCTTAATTTTTGTTACTCCTCACATTCAATGATTGTTGTTGAGGGAGTATGGCCAGATGTAATGTGGAAGTGTTAGCAATAATGTCAAGCTGTAAAGCTGCGTGATTGCTTTCTGGTCTCATTTCAAACACTAGTTTATTAAAGAGAGAACATTTTTTTCATCCACAAAATAGATAATCCATAATACTTTATCTATTTGGTCCAACGTGGGTTGTACTTCCCCTTAGGTCTCCTGTAAGTTTCCCATTAAATACAAGAAAAGTATGTGCTATAATAATTTTATTAGTCCATTATTACAGTTATTTTTAATGAGTTCTGTGCTTTTTCTGTGAGGTATATTGAGATTGCCTATAGAAACATAGAAACATAGAATTTGATGGCAGATAAGGACCGCTTGGCCCACCTAGTCTGCCCATTTTCCTACCTAACAGATAAGCTGCAGATCCCAGTTTACCAAAAGCTTGCTTCCTCCTACCCCCACTAGGACTGCCTTATGTCTGTCCCATGCATTCTTGAATTCCTCCACTGTTCTTGACTCCACGACCTCCTCAGGGAGGCTGTTCCATGCATCCACAACCCTCTCTGTGAAAAAATACTTTCTCACATTACCTCTGAGCCATCCTCCCTCTATCTTCAAATTGTGCCCCCTTGTTCTTGCACATCTCATTTTCTGAAAGATGCTACCCTTTTGGACTTTGTTGATTCCCTTGAGGTACTTGAAAGTTTCTGTCATGTCCCCTCTCTCCCTTCTTTCCTCAAGGGTATACATATTAAGCTCTTTTAGTCTTTCTTCATATGTCTTCTGGTTCAGACCGTGCACCATTTTGGTTGCCCTCCTCTGGACAGCCTCCACTCTGTCTATGTCTTTGCGGAGATGGGGTCTCCAGAACTGCACACAGTACTCCAGATGGGGTATCACCAACTGTCTGTACAGAGGGATAACAACTTCCTGTTTTCTACTATTGATGCCTCTTCCTATGCATCCCAGTATGCCTTCCTTACTGCCTTCTCACATTGTTTGCCCACTTTTAGGTCATCTGATATAATTACCCCCAGGTCCCTTTTCATTTTTACTGTTGTCAGTATCTCACCCCCCATTGTGTATGCTTCCCCTGGGTTTTTGTTTCCCATGTGCATTACCTTGCACTTCTTTGCATTGAATCTGAGCTGCCATACATTTGACCATTCCTCCAACCTTGCCAAATCCCTTCTCATCCTTTCCACTCCATCTTGTGTATCAACCCTGTTGCATATCTTTGTGTCATCTGCAAAGAGACATACTTTTCCTTCCAGTTCCTCTGCAATGTCACTTATAAAGACATTAAAAAGGACCGGTCCCAGTACTGAACCCTGCGGTACCCCGCTAGTAACCCTCCTTTCTTCACTGTGTACTCCATTTACTACTACCCTTTGCGGCCTGTTGTCTAGCCAATTTTTTATCCAAGCTACCACCTTGGGACCCACTCCAAGGCTGGCTGTCTTGTGTATTAATCTTTTGTGTGGGGCTGTATCAAATGCCTTGCTAAAATCTAGGTAGGCCATGTCCACAGCCCCTCCCTGGTCTACTACTTTGGTCACCCAGTCAAAGAAATCTATTAGATTTGTCTGACATGACCTTCCCATCATGAATCCATGCTGCCTTGGGTCCTGTGCCCCACTGGCCTCTAGGTACTCAACAATTCTTTCCTTCAGAAGTGATTCCATCATTTTCCCTACCACTGAGGTCAAACTAACTGGTCTGTAGTTTCCTGCATCTGTCCTGCTCCCACTTTTGTGAAGAGGAATCACATCTGCCCTCCTCCAGTCCTTGGGTACCACCCCATCCTCCCATGATTTGTTAAAGAGAGTAGTCAGCGGTGTCACTAGTTCTACCCTTAGTTCTTTTAGAATTCTTGGGTGAATTCCATCAGGCCCCATTGCTTTGTCCACCTTCAATTTTATTAGTTCTTTCAGAACCCTTTCTTCTGTAAATGAACTGGTATCGACCCCCATCGTTAGAGTGTTTCTCTTGTTTGGTTTAGGTACCTCCCCCTCCTCTTCCTTTGTGAATACTGAGCAGAAATATTCGTTCAGTATCCCTGCTTTTTCACTGTCACCCTCTACCCACATTCCCTCCCCTTTATTAAGCCTCAGTATCCCTCCTTTGGTCTTTCTTCGCTCCCTAATGTACCTATAAAAGGTCTTATCCCCATTCTTAACAGAATTGGCTATCCTTTCCTCGGTTTGGGCCTTTGCTATTCTAACTGCCTTCTCAGCCTCTTTCTGCTTTAACTGATAAAGTTCTCTGCCCTGCTCCTTCTGTGTTTCCTTATATTTCCTGAATGCTATCCTTTTCTCCTTAACCTTCCCTGCCACCTCTTTCAAGAACCATAGAGTTTTTTTCCTTCATTGTGTTTTATTGATTTACTTTATACAAAGGCTTGTTGCCTCTGTGATGGCTGTTTTGATTACTTCCCATTGTTCCTCCACTCCTCCTTCTTGACTGCTTGCTAGTGCTTTTCTGAGGCACTCTCTCATTTTCCCAAAGTCAGCCCTCCTAAAGTCCAGTACTCTCGCTTTTGTATGGCTTGATTGTATGGCTGTGTTTATTGTGAACCACACTGTTTGGTGGTCGTTTGTTCCCAGATGGCTACCCACTTCTAAATCTGAGATTCTTTCTCCATCCCCATTTGAGAGTACCATGTCTAAGATTGCTCCCTCCCAAGTGGGTTCCAAAACTAGCTGTCTGAGGCATGCCCCCTATAGGGCATCAAGAATGGCCCTGCTCTTGGATGTGCCTGCAGCAAAGGTGCTCCTGTTAACATCTGGCATATTCAGGTCCCCCATCAACAATATCTCCCCTTTTTCTGCCATTCTAAGGAAGCCTTCTATCATTTCCTTGTCCATTCCCTCCCCCTGAGATGGGGTCTGTATACAACCCCCATGCAGATTGTGGTGCCATTTCCTGTCTCCAGGGTGACCCAGAGTGCCTCATCTGCTCCCTGTTTACTCTTTAGTTCTGTTGCTTTGATCCCTTCCTTTACTTACAGAGCTACTCCTCCTCCTCTTTTGCCCTCCCTGTCCCTCCTGTAGATTGTGTATCCTGGTATGTTGACATCCCAGTCATGGTTCTCTAAGTACCATGTTTCTGTGACTGCCACAATATCCAGGCAACCCTCTTCCATCAAGACCACTAGTTCAGGGAGCTTGTTACACAGACTACGGGCATTGGTACTCATCATCCTCCACTTTTTGATAGCCTTACCCCTTTTAGCCCCATTCCTGTCCTTACTGCCTTTGCCTTTTTTTACATTTACCTCTGTTCTGCTCCCTAATAACTTCTCTACCTTGGTGTTTACCTCACTAATTACCATGTTTTGTGAGGAGCTGGGATTTCCCTGCTCCTTTTCAGTGCCTCCCCCTTTGGCTAGTTTAAATGCTTGCCAATGAAGCATTTAAACCTCTCACCTAGGATCCTGGTTCCCCCTGGACAGATGCAGACCATCGCACCAGTATAGGTCTGCATCCCTCCAGGTGGCTCCCCAGTCCCCAATGAAGCCAAAACCCTGAGCTCCACACCAGTTTTTCAATCACTCATTGAATTCCCTGGTGAGGAGTGCCCTAGCATCACCCTTGCCATAGACAGGCAGCACCTCCGAGAAGGTTACCGTATGTGCTACTTGTCTAAGGCCCGTTCCCAACTCTACAAACTCCTCTTGCACTGCTCTGATCCCATTCCTAGCCAGGTCATTTGTCCCTAGGTGGACAATGACATCCAGCTCCCTCGTGCAGCTCCTCTCATGATCCTGAGGAGTTGCTTCCTGTCCCTCCAAGCCGTGGTGCCAGGAAGGCACCTTACCTCCCTCTCCCCTTCTTCCCCCATTTCTACCCCCCAATGATTGAGTCCCCCACTAGGAGTTGTTTCCTTCTCCTGTGGGGTCCTATGCCACCCTCCTGTGGGTCTCCTTTGTGAAGGTTCCCAGCATCCTCCTTGGTCCCCACTGCAGGTGCCTCCATAGAGGAACCACTATCCACCAGAAGAGTGAATGAATTATGGAGAGGTACAACTGGAGGGATGCAACTCTCTTCCACCACCCTCTCCCTCCTTGAGCCCACCCTGGTCCAGCCTTTCCTCTTTCTTGGCAACCTCTGAGGTAGTGGCATTGGCCCTGATGGTCCCTGGGTGGGGGAGGAGGTTTCACAAATCCTAGCCAGGTCAGCCTGGAGATGGGCAACCTCCTCTCTCAGACCAGAGAGGTGCCTGCAAATAGGGCAGTATCGCAGCCTCCAGAATGTCTCCCAGAACACTGCCGCCCCACAGCCATTGCACTGCACCACTCCTATCATGTCTTATTTTGTGCCCCTCTACTGTTTCTCTGTATTCTTACTCTCTCTTCTCCTCTCCTTACAACTCTCACCCTTCCTGTTCTGGGAAGGCTGCTTCCTATCTTTTTCAGTAGCCTCCTTCTTCCTTGCTCAATGTCAGACCACCAGCAGCTAGGGGGAGAGAGTGAGCTACTTTTTTTCCTTTAGGGTTGACAAAACCAGTGTTTCTCTATGATCCTTCCCTTCCTACTGCCAAACAGGAAGTTCCTATTGACAGTCAAATCCAGTGGCTATAAAAGTAGAACTGACTTTGGGTGGAGGGGTGGAGGGGTGGGATGGAGGGCAATTAATAAGAAAATGCAGCTTCTTTTTTTTAGTTAACTGCTTTCTGCTCTACAAGCAAGGTTAGCAACAGGAAGTTGTAATTTGAGTCACCTGCTTTTATAGTGTCTAAGTCACACCCCCAGTTAAGCTCTCTTTCCTCCTACTGGTTTAGCAAAGTCAGCTGATACAGTACCCTTCCAGCACAGAATACACACTAACTTTCTTTCTTTTCTTTCTTTTTTTAAACCCTGAATAAGACCCCTTCTACTTCTAATAAAGTATCTGTCTACTTAATCTCAACAGACACTGACTCCTGCTGAGATGTAAGTTTTAAATTAATAAGAAAATGTAGCTTCTTTTTTTTAGTTAGCTGCTTTCTGCTCTACAAGCAAGGTTAGCAACTATATATGATTCCAATGATTCTGTATTATCAAAATCTGCTATTCATGCATTGAAGTCATCTACTAGTAAAATGCATGCAGAGGGATATTTTGCCTGCATTTCCAGCAGGCCCTTCTGTAACATTGCCCATACATTTTCATTAAGAAGTAGATAGCTTTTAGGAGATATGTGAATATTTAGCAAGATGAAGATATTGCCATCCTACCTGATTCATATAATACAGCTTCAATTTAAGTGAGTATTGTTTAAAACTTTAATGTCAGGTCTTATATTGCCAACTGTTACAGTCATTCCTGCATGCCTACCATATTTGTTCAGTTTTACTGCTGGTACCCAAAATGCTTCATATCCATTGCAATTAAAGGCATGATTGGCCTATGTTTCTTGTAAACAAATGACATGAAAGTTTTAATAAAATAAGTCCATTCTACATCTGATGATTTAGCAGTGATTCAAGCTATATTCCAAGATATTAAATTATTCCTTTCTTTAGAGGTTTGGATATTTAGTAAAGTTGTATTTTTTTCGAAAAACTGGAAAATGTTTAATCAATTATGCATATCATTGTCAATCTTTATGTCTGGTAAGCTGTTTAAATCTACAATAAGAATACCCATATGGTCAAGAGATGGACTTTGTCCACAACTGTTTGAGCTACTTCCTTATCTTGTACAGTATGTACTGTATATGTCAATATGGCTGGAAGATGAATTTTAAAAAGCTCTAAGTACTTTGAGAATCCATCCCATCATAAGCAGGTGGGAATTACAGCATGGTAAAAACTGAGTGAAGAAAATAGTGTGACTGAAAAGAGCTACTGGGGAATTATAGTGTGTGTATTACAGAGCTGTACCTTTTTAGTCTTTTGGTAACTGAGTAAAGCCCACTAGGCACAAGTACCTGTTTTCAGGGGTGACATGGGAGCACTGGGTGGTTAAGTGACTTGCTCAGATTCAGACAGTATGCAAGTGGAGGTTGTGAGAATCAAACTCCTGTCTGGTCTGCTGGATGTACCAAGCCTGTTCACACCTCATTCTTCTAACCTCTAGGCTATACTGCCAGCCCCCATACGTGTAGCTCTTTTCAGTCAGGCTGAGCACTCTAAGGGTTTTATTCTGCACTGGAGGATTATGTTAGCTGCATGGCTTAGTGGTTAGAGTGACACGCTAAAAATGGCTGATATGTCCAGCTGACCCAGGTTCAAGTCCTTCTCTGTCCTTTTACTTTTTTTTGCCATTGAACCCCCACTGTGTCTCCCCACGAGATGCATTGGTGTGATGGTTTGTGTGTTTTGGAGGATGTTTAGATATGTAATGGGGGTGCATGGGCAAAGCCCCCCACATGGGTGTTGCAGGGGGCAAAACCCCCAGCATAACACTATTGCACACACATGTCATGGTTGCTTTGCCAGGTTTCAGTCTTTTGCCTGTTGCACCCCCCCCCAACTTTCTCTCCCCTTTTCAGAAGCAACAGTAAACATGAGCTAAAGATCCTTACAGAGGGGTTATTCGGAAGAAGTTTTACAGACAGCAAAGCAAAGAACAGAGAGAATAAGCAGGGAGGAAGCATTAGCGACAGGACATGAGAACAGAAACACCGTAGAAAACAGGATAATGATTATGATGAAATTTAATGATGATTTTTACAGACTTAAAAAACTGTCTTAAAACATTCCCATGTCTTGGAAGCTACTGAAACAGGGAAAATAATTTTCTCAAATAAGCCGCTAATTGTAGTGAAAAAAGTCAGATCACTACAGGACAGATTAGTACACGTGGACCATAGACTGCCTGTACAAAAATCTGTATTAACAACAGTGATCTGAAAGGACATTTTTCTTGCAGTAGATGTGTCCAGTGTAACAAGTATCAACGTTTAAAGAAAATCAGAAATGCTGCAAAAGACCAGGATGTTGTGATTAATGACTTCATAACCTGTCAAACATCTGGTGTGGTGTATGGTATAAAATGTCCTTGTGATTTGATTTACATAGGGAAAACAGAACGACAGTTAAAAACCAGAATGGGTGAAACTAAGGGGTATATAAGGAGAAAAGATGAAAATTCTCCAATTGCCAGACATTATATGGAAGCATCACATCAACTTCCATTGCTGAGAATTTTTGGCATAGAAAATGTAGAACAGGACAGAAGAGGGGGAACTATAGACAAAAGCTATTACATGGAGAAGCATTTTACATTGATTTGTTTGAAGCATTGAATGCAAGATATGGTCTTAATGATGGAACTGATTGGCTCCCATTGTTCTAAAACTCTTCTGATTGGCTTCTATTATTATTCAAATTTATCAGGTTAAATCTGGTACCTTACCCATGTCCAAGAGACACTGTCCCAGTAGCAAGCCCCATAAAGTTAAGTTTCTACTTAGAACTGCTCATTTAATCCCACATATTTTGTTGATTATATATTTATATATATATATATATATATATATATATATATATATATATTTAGATATACTGTATATATATATATATATATGTATATTTTTGGAATTAATGAGCGATACAAAATAAGTTTTTGAACTATGAGGACCAGTAACAAGCCAGGCATAATTGTAAATATAGCTTGATTCATATAGCCAGGCAACTGGAATGCTTAAACCTTCACAGACACCAGAGTAAAGGAGGTTAAAAAGGTCAATAAAACAGTAACCCAAAAGAATAGCATAGGATGTCAGATGCCTACTGATAGGCATCTCTATCACTAGTGGATCCAGCATGCAGGTAAGTGTATCGCACTTGCTCTGAGCACACACCTCTAGATGACATCATCATGTCGGGAGGCTCAGCGTGAACTGTCAGATTCTGATGGCTTCACTTCAAAAAGCATTGCTTTCAGGCAAATAAACCAGATTTGAAACTGTGTAGAAGCCGAGGAGACATATGGTGGAGAAGGATTAAGGTACTGTTGAAATGACATAAATCTTTCAGAGAAATGCAAACCAGTAAATAAAGTTGGTAACAGAATGTAATCTTTCTTAGGAAGGTCATTTACTCCTGTAGAGACTTGATAAAAAAAACACCACTAAGACAAGGTCCTCATAAGACTCGGGCCAGTGAAAAGTTCATTGAAACTGTTGTTCTTCTGTTTGAAAACTGAAGAATTTTGTTTTAAAGAAAAACTAATAATGCTAGACTTTAATAAGATGGTTTACCTGTTTGTACAGTTTTGAACAAAAAAGAAGAAAACGATTTAAAATGAAAAGAAAAGGAAGGAACACTGTTATAGTGTATGAAATGAGTTTCTTTGTTTATGAAATTAAGGAAGCTTCTGAGTTAGAAAGGGTTATGCATAAATTCTAAAGTCTTATTTTATTTTATTATATTTTTAGTGAAATAACCAGTTCCCTGTTGAAGGGGTCTTACTTGAACCCTGAAATGTAGGACTTTATTTCTGGATGTTAAGTGGAAACAAGAAAATAAAATTATATGTTTTTATGTTTGGTGAGTGGGCCGCGTATTCCAATCTGTTAATTTATTGAATGTACTCACCTCTGTGAATTGCTCCCCCACCACTGCGTCTCCCCCCCCCGAGTTCTGCTCCGTCTTCACCTCTGTGGTGCTGATAGCACTCTGTGTGTCTCCAGCTGTTTTCCACAGGTGCTTTCTTTTCTGATGCTGCTTTGCTTGTGCAGTTTTTGACTGTGCTACTTTTTTCATGCTCTTTTGACCTAGACTCCTTCGATAATATCCCCTTGTTTAGGGTTCACATTAAGTACTTTAGGCAGCAAAAACTTATAGTAGCTGATACCATTTGTTCATTTTCATTGTCCATGTTTTCACCTCCCAAAACATATATGAATACATGTGACTCATTTTAATTAACTTCTGAAGGATTTGCAGTAGGTTTTTCCAAGAAATTCCATTTTAAAGAGACCAGAGCATACTGAAGAACTTTAAGATCAGTATTTAACAAAATCTGATGTGTATTGAAAATTAATTTTTCATTTGTACCCTAAATAACTGGAGCATCCATATCCATTTCCAGTGCCATCAGTCTCTTTTTTTTTAACCATACTTGTTTAGCAAAGTTTAAACTTGAAACTGCAATGTAAACAGGTCATTCAGGATCTTCGAGATCTCATATTACAGTTAGAATGTTTTCTTTTGATTTATGAATATCTAGCTCTGCTTGAAATACAAGCCTGACAGAGTCACGTGATGAGCCTGCTCGGGTAAGACGCGTTCCGCGCTTCTCTAAAACAAGCGGCAGTTTCTATTTTAAAACCGATACGGCGTTTCTTTGAGTCCCTCTCTGGGCGGAGGTGATCGGGTGCTTCTGCTACCCCGATCTGGATTGCGTCGGGCGAATGGCGGATAACTAAGGGGTGAAGCCGAGTGGCCTAGAGAAGCTATTGCAGGCCAAACCCGAGATCGATTAGGGATGTAGGCTGATCTAATAGAACCGCTGGCGGGGCATGCTCCTGCAACGAAATGCCCTAAGCACCTATCGCCCGTTAATGTAGATCAGGATGAGGATCTGGCCATAGAAAGTGGTGCTGGCGATAACACTGAGGATATTAAAGAAATTAAATGTATGCTTCAGGGTCTGGTGATGGACTTTTCTGAGGTAAAACCAGCTATGCATTCATTGGCTCAAAGAATGAATGATGCTGAGGTCAGAATTTGCTCACAGGAAAAAAAGGTTTCTACACTGGATCAAGAGGTGGTGATGATCAGGAAAAAACTTAAAAGGTTGGAAGAGAGACTGGAGGATCAGGAGGTGAGGAATCGAAGGAACAATCTCATCCTAGCAGGGCTTCCAGAAAGGGCTGAAGGTCTGGACTGTGTATCTTTTATTCAGGACCTTTTATTAAAAATGCTTGACCCTTAAGCCCTCTGGGGAAGGGTATAATCTGGAAGGGCACATCGAGCGTTACAGGAGATCCCACCACAAGGGCCCGCCTGGAGTTATAATTATGAGGTTCCTCAACTACAAGAGAAATCCTATGTTCTGCAGACGTCTAGGCAAAAGAAACCCTTGCACTGGAATGGGGCCTCATTATGGTTCTTTCAGGATCTAACTCCGGTGTTCGAGAAAACAGAAGGAATACAGTGACATTAAGAAGAAGCTTTACTTAGCAGGGATAAAGTTTCACCTTCTTTATCCTGCTACTCTTATGGTGAGGCTGTCGACTGGAGAAAAGAAGTTTTAACAGCCAAAGATGCACTGGAGGGCTCCGCAGTGACCTGCCAGATCTCTTTAAGTAGTCAACTTGACTGTGTTTGTATATGAGGTTTGGCCCTGTGAGGAAGAGGGCGTCAGGGGTAAAGGTTCTTATAGATAGCGCGTGGTCAAGCTAACTTTTGGCATGAGCTGAAACATTAAGCAGCAAGATTTGGGTTTGACCTCGGGGTTTCATTACTATGACCGGGGTTTTTTTCTTTCTCTCCTCCCAGGAAGAAGGGGAAAGAAAGAGAGAAGACTACAAAAAAGGGCAATAAGAAAAGGTATACGAAAAGGAGGATAAAGGAAAGACTGGGCTGCTTAAGGCTTAATGGCTAATGGACTAGTGGACCATCAGTTAGGTGGTCTGGACATTTGGGGTTTTGGGCCTGAGTTGGGGGAGGTGTGTTTACTTTAGTAATTGAAGGGCTGTGTTATGATGGAACAATACAGCTTCCAGTTGGAGGCACTATTAGATGAAAATACATGGTTTAAGCGGGATGGGGAGGCGACTGTGCACCGTTTAACAATGCCTTTCTTTTCCGCTTGGCAATGTGTTAATATTTGCTATATGTGGGGGTACCGGTGGGCGTATGTGCTTTTTCTCCCTTCCTCCACTTAGTTGGGAAGGCTTTGAGTGGGTTTGAGGGGGATTTAGGGGGCTGGTTTTCGGGTGGGAGGTCATTGAGTGGGTTTCGGAGGGGCCAGGAAATGGGTTCATCCATGGCTCAACAAGAAGTGGTTGTTCAGTCTTGGGACCGGAGATAGAGGTGGGGAGGGTTTAAGGGTGGAAAGAGAGAGAGTCCTAGATAGGGTACTTTGGAAAGCAGGCCTCAAGAAGGTCTCACCTCTGATTTTTTTTATCTAGCTCTATATTAGTCAGATGATACTGTACAGTGTGATATCATGGAATGTTAAGGGTTTGAGGCGGACATAAAGGCTGGCAATCCTGCGGTATGTGGAGCAGCGGGGGGCTCATATTGTAGCTTTCCAGGAAACACATTTATTATCGGACGAATTAGACTGTTTAAAGAAGCGTTGGGTGGGACAAGTTTATGGTGTGGGTAGGAAGAGAGCATCTTAAAAATTCGCGATCTTAATTAGTGGTCCTGCCCCTTTGGGTGAGCGAGGTTCTGATTAGCAGGATAGTAGGGATTTACGTGTTGGGCACTCTACATGGTAAGGCAGTAGTGGTAGCTTCTATATGGTCCAACTCCTCCGAACCAGAATTTTTCGCTTCAATAGAGGAAAATATTGCTATTTTCTCATCAACCTCATTAATATTAGTGGGTGATTGGAATATAAGTATAGATAACAAGGAGGATAGGGTGACTGGTTTAAAGGCCCCAGGTCTAGGGCTCAGTTAGCTTTGGCTAAGCTCTTGGAGGCTTCAGGTCTGTCAGACCGGCTATGTTTTTCTCATGGTAGTCCCCAAATGACATTCTATTCGGTGGCTCACAAAAGCCATACTAGGATAGACTATTTTTTGGTAAATAGGGAGGCGCTTGGGGAGGTTAGAGCATTTACGACTGAGGATAGGACTTTTTCAGACCATTCTCTGATCCAGATGCAATGGGAACCTAAGTCCTTACCTCCCAGGTCCTACAGATGGAGGATTCATGATTGGCTTTTCTTGAGGAAGGAGAGGCGGGAAGAGTTGGAAGGGGCCCTTCAGGAAATTATTAGAGTGCAGTTGCCCACATTGGCTGATAAGAAGCTAGTTTGGCCTACCTGTAAATTTTTATATTCCATGGCTGCTAAAACACTGGCTGCCAAAGAGAGGTTGATTAGGAAGGCGAAAGAGGAATTCTTGGAGGGAGCGATAAGTTATTTATCACCACAGGAGGGCTCTCAGAAGAGATAGATAAGAAACTTAAAAGCTTAAGGAGGGAACTGTCAGGGATTTGGTATGGGAAGATTGAATTTTGGCTAATAAGATTAAAGCTAAATATCTTTGCAGGGGAGGTCCCAGGGCGTCTCTTGGCAGCAAGGATTAAGGTGGGAGGTCAGTGGGACTATTACCTCGATTTTACATGAGGGAGGCTAGTGACAGACCCCCAAGATATGTTGAGGCGTTTGCCTCATTTTTAAAAGATATACCAGAAAGTGCTCCTGGGGACGAGGAAGTTAGGGAATACCTGGAGGGATTCAACTCCCAACAGTGGACCCTATTCTTGCTCACGGAACTGGAGGTCCCCATAAAGTCTTCCGAGATCATTGAGGTGGTTCGTCCCTTCCACTAGTAAATCTCCAGGGCCTGATGGTCTAAGGCGAAGTTTTATCAAACCCATAATACACTATACTCCCTATCATAAAGGAATTTTTCCATACCATAATGAGGAGGGCATTGACCATCTGCTCATATATCAAGCATATGTTACTTTAATACCTAAACCAGATAAGCCCAGAGATGCTGTGGGAAGTTATAGGCCTATAGCTCTGATAAATCAAGACATCAAGATACTTACTAAGATCTTGGCTAATAGGATTCTAGCTGTAGCCCTGAGTTTAATTAGTCAGGAGCAGGTAGGCTTTATGCCGGGAAGAGGTGCAAAAGATGCGCTTAGGAAAGTACATCATATTATAAGCTCGGCTTCTGATTCCCGGGTTCCCTCAGCCCTGATCTCCCTAGATGCTGAAAAGGCATTTGATCGAGTTTCCCACATATTTTTGTTCTCTATAATGGAGAGGATGGGGTTCCCGGAGGGTTTAATTAAGGGTATTAAGAATTTATATGCAGCGCCCACAGCTAGGATTCTATGTAATGGCTATCTGTCGAGGGAATTTCAACTCAAAAATGGTACTCGGCAAGGGTGCCCTCTCTCTCCGATTTTGTTTAACATCTATTTAGAACCCCTGCTAAGATCTATAAATAGGGAGGTTGGGGTTCAGGGAATTGGGGTTGAAGATTTGGACTTAAAAATTTCAGTCTTGCAGACGACATACTGCTCCATCTTGAAACCAGCAACTAGTTTCGAGAGGGTTGAGAGCTAATAGATTGATACTCTAGGGTCTCAAACTATAGGCTGAATCTCACTAAAACCCAAATTTTACCTTAGACGCCACATGTTTCTAAAGTGGATTTTGCAACTATGGGGGTACAGTGGAATAAGGATAGGTTGAAGTACCTGGGAATTTGGATTACGGCAAATCAGGTGTCTGGAGCAGAAGCTAATATGGGGGGAACTCTCTCAGAGATCTCGGGGGATATATTAAGGTGGAATAAGCTGCCTTTAAATTTTACGGCTCGTTTAGGTATCATTAAGATGAACATTTTGCCAAGGTTGTTATATCCGACTTATCTAGCTCCATATACTATTCCTGTTAAGTGGTTTAAGCTAATTAGGAAAATGTTAATTGGTTTTCTATGGAATGGTAAACCGGCTAGGATTAACTATAAGCTCTTGTGTAGCCATATGAGAAGGGTGGTATTAGATTCCTGACCTCCAGGCTTATTATGTGGCGGGTCAACTGGGTTTGATGGCTCAATGGGCAGTAGAGATGAGCGAGGTAAATATTGTCCTGCCTGGTTACAAATAGAGAGGAAATTGCTGAGGGTATGGGATATTCCCTGATTCATTAATATCGTTAGGCCCCAAAAGGACTGGGCAAGATAGGGACAGGAAATCCAATCAGGAAAACTCTGGAGGCTTGGTGGTGGTCTCTCACACACCAGCTCAAAGGGACCATCAAGTGAAATCCAGGGATCAGCCTATTTTGGGAAACCCTAATTTGACAATAGGAGGTATGGTGCTGGGGCAGAGATGGACCGTATACCTGAAGGGTTTGACCCTAAGGGATTTGCAACAGGGGGAGATAATTTTTTTGCCACCACAATGTGATAGTCTGCCTTTCTTTCAAAGGATTCAGCTTAAGCAAATGATTGCAGGAGCACGGGGGAGGAATGAGGATTTTTTGGATAGCTTTCTCTCTTGGGGAAATTTAAAGGAGGCTGCACATAGAGCTAACCCACTTTCTTGTGTATACAAACTGCTATTGAATTCCCGATGTTTGAGTGCCCTGTCTTATGTTCCCTATTGGGACAAGGTGATGACTTCGAGACTAGAGTGGGATAGCATCTGGAAAGCTACTAAATATAATGTTATCCCTAAATATAGAAATATGCAGCTTTTTGTGGTTTACAACATATATTACATGCCTGCTAAGCTATGTTCCAGGGGCTTGAGACAGACAGATCTTTGTTTCTGGTGTGGGACAGTAACAGGAGATCTGCTTCATATTTATGGAGCTGTGATAAATTTCCCCTTATGGAATAAGATTAAACAGGCCTGGACCCCAGGTTAGGTTACTCAGAGTATTTAACTCCGGAAGTCTGTGTGCTAGGAGACTACTCTATGGTCGAAAGGGTCATACCAAGATTTCATCTTGCTTTAATGGGGTCGACTGTTAAAGCGTTTATTGTGAAACACTGGAAAGATGGTCAGGTTTACTCTTATGAACAATGGGTAAAGGATCTCCTGGGGGCTATGGCTATAATTAAGAAACACTTAATATCTGAAGGTAGACAAGAAGTCTACAGTAAAATGTGGGCAACGTTAGAAGCAGCTTATTCGTTGTAGGACATTTGCTTCACCACATAGATCTGTCTGTGAATGGTGGCTAGTAGAGGGATGTATGGTTGAATGGGGGTTATTCTAAAAGGCAGGTAGTGGGTATTTTGACCCCTCTTTCTTTTTTACTCTGTACGAAGATCCCTATAGCATGTCTGGTTATGTTCATTATCTAGGGCTAGAGCTCAATTTGGACTGACGGGGAATAGGGAATAGGTTAGACGAGGATGGGCTCTTGAGGTTGTGGGGATTGCACCGGTGTGGGACTCTCTCTCTCTCAGGAGACACACGGGACCTCCACCTGGGATGGCTGTGCAATCAAGAATCCTGGATGTTAATGATGGGAGTGTCATTTTGGGGTAGTACGAATATGAGAAGAGGAGTTGTATCACTTAATAGGGGTTTATGGGATTTTTGGTGCTGAGTTGAGTATGGGTGGAATGATATCCCATGTGTATGTAAATAGGGGATGTACATAGTTCGCACAGCCAGTTTTGGGGTGTGCTCCCGGTTTTCCGGGTTTATTGTGTGTCTGTATGTCTTATTACTGTTGGAAAATGAATAAAAATTGCTTTAAAAAAAAAAAAAAAAAAAAAGAAATACAAGCCTGACTAAATCCAAAAAAAGAATAATTTGTCTCATTTTCTTTTATGTAATATACCAACCAAATGGAGGATACTTTTATTTCCAAGAAGCTTAAAGCTTGGATTATCTGAGTATTCAGATGATTTATTTTTTCCCCCTATGGGTTCAGCCATGACTTGTTCTAATGTCATACTCTTTAAGTTTATCAATGGAGGATCTGGTAGTTTTATAACACCTATTCAGAGGGGGCTTGAGTTAAGTGGGCAAAATAACGAGGGTGGCAGAAAGGGGAGGGTGACAAGGGGGTTTCTAATAAGGCAGGAAGACTTCCATGGAATGGAGATCATGAATGGGGGATGGGGGGCTGAGAGGGCATAGTGGAGGTAACCATAAGGATGATGGCGGTGTTAAGGTCCTGTTATTGGGAGACTCGTGATTAGGGGTATCCAGTGGGAGGGACGGGGTGATGCCATAGCCAGGTGAAGGTAGTGAGTATCTCAGGCTGACAGTGCACAGAGCAAAGTTCATGGTGTATGAAATGGTTAGGGATTGTGGAGGGAAACCGGATTTCCTGGTGCATTTGGGAACTAACGATCTAGAGGGAAATAGCATTTTGGAAATCCAAGCAAGGTTCCAAGAACTTGCCAGAGTCTGTCAGGATAATGGATGCAACATTTCCTTTTCGGAGATATTGCCAGTACCAAAGGCCTCAGTGGAGAAAAGAATGAAGCTCACGGAGGTTAATGACTGGCTCAAGAAGTGGGGTGAAGAGAGTGGGTTGGGGTGTTAGGAACTGGAAAGGAGTTTGAGAGGATAAGGGACTATATGCCAAGGACAGGCTTCATCTTGCCCCATTAGGGAAGGAAGTCCTTAAACAGGGAATGGCTGACTACATTCAAGAAAGGTAGGGTTTAAACTTGTGAGGGAGGGATAAGGGAGGGCTGACCAAAGCCTCTCCTCAGATGAGGGAGTAGCCTTCAGCCCAAGGGGAGGGGAAACAGACTGGGGTGGAGGTTTCAGGAGGAGCAGAGGGAGGATGGAAGTATAAGGAACCTGGGTGGGGTTCGACAAGAGGACCAGGGATAAGGGGTTGGGGTTGGTGTTAGTAAATGCAAGGAGCTTGGGAAACAAGTTACCAGAGTTCCAGGCCATGCTGTTCGAGGGGGGATTGGATGTGGCGGTGGTCACGGAGATGTGGGCCAACAAAAACCATCACTGGGACCTAAACGTGTGGGGGTACACTATGCTTAGGAAGGATAGAAAGGAGGGCAGAGGGGGTGGAGTGGCTATGTTCATTAGAGATGACATAGAAATTGCTAGGGTAGAAGAGGCAGAGGGAAACATGGAGGCCTTATGGGTCACCTATGATCCCCAGCAGGAGATAAGGTCAAGCTGGGTGTAGTATATAGGCCCCTGGGATGAGTGATGTTCTAGAGGATGGTTTGCTGGACAACATCATTGCCCAGTGTGGACCAAAAGGGGAAGGAGTGGTGTTGATGGGGACCTTAATGCCAGGTACAAACTGGGAACCATGTCCTCTAAGGTGGCCAAGGAGCAGAGGCTGCTGGACGGCTTCCAGGATGTGTTCTTAACACAGCATGTGATGGAGCCCACAAGGGAGGGGATGTCCTGGATGTGGTTCTGGCAGATGGGGATCTGGTAAGGAACCTGGCTGTACAGGACCCCCTGACTGGGAGCAACCACAATACTGTCTGGTTTCAAATAAGCATGGGGGGAGGGGGGTGAGATCTAGGACACTGGCAGTGGACTTCAGGGGCAGACTTTGTGGGCATGGGAACTATTCTCAAGGATCACTTGAAGGGGATTACATCAATCACAAGTGTGGAAAGGAGATGGGAGGTCATAAAACAGGGACTTCATGAGGCAGTCAGGATCTGCGCTAAGTTGAAACGTAAAGGAGCAAGGTCACATAAACCATGCTGGTGGTCCAGTGAGGTACAGGTAGCGGTCAGAGAAAAGAAGGTGGCCTACAAAAAATATAAAACAACAAGAGGGGATAAGGATAAGGAAATGTACCATCCTACATCTAGAAAAGTCACCCAGATGGTGAGGGGAGCAAAGTCCAGTAAACAGCAGCGGCTGGTACAGGGGATACATGGAGGGGAAAAGGGGTTCTTCCGGTACATTGGGGAGTGGAGAAAAACTAAGGGCTATCTCAGCAGATTGAGATCAGGAGGAGGGTGTGTGGAAGAGGCGAGGGACCAGGCAGAGGTATTTAACGAGTACTTTGCCTCTGTGTTCACTAGGGAGGGATGGGATATCTACAAGCAAGGCATGAAGGGATAGGCGGCAGTGAGTGGGAGGGGAGCAACAGAAATGGAGCAAGAGGGAGGGAAAGGTACCCCAGGGGTGTCACATCTGGATAAGGATAAAAAGGCCAGTAAGGTGGAGGGGAAAGATGATGCTATCTCTGCCAAAAGGGTGTGGTTAGCTCTCAAGGCCCTAAAGAAAGACAAATCTCCTGGGCCAGATGGCATTCATCCGAGAGTACTATGGGAATTGGTGGACATACTGGCTGCACCCCTGGCGGAGCTCTTCAACAGGTCACTTGAGACAGGGAGGGTACCTAGGGATTGGCAGAGAGGCACATGTGGTGCCAATCCATACAGGAGTCAAGGGAAGTACCAGGTAACTTAGACCCATCAGTTTGACCTCGGTGGTGGGAAAATTAATGGAGAGTATACTAAAGGAACGATTGGGGGTGTACTTGGAGGAGGTGGGAGGTCTGGATAGTCGGCAACATGCGTTTTGCCAGGTAGATCATGTCAAACCAACCTTGTGGAGTTCTATGAATGGGTAACATCAGAACTGGACAGCGGGAAGCCTGTGGATGTATTATTCTTGGACTTCAGCAAGGCGTTTGACTCTGTCCCCACAATGGTCTGGTGGAGAAACTGATGGGGTTAGGAGTAGGCCTTTGATGGTCAGATGGATTGAAAACTGGTTAGCTGGATGCACCCAGAGAGTAGTGGTCTGTGGGGAGCTCTTGAACCCTAGAGGTTGGTAGTGGGTACCGTGGGCTCGGTCCTGGGTCCGATCCTGTTTAATGCATACATATCGGACATCAGGGATGGTATAGGGTGTGAAATGAGTCTCTTCACGGATGACTCCAAGATGGGAGCAGTAGTTGAGGGAGAAGAGGGAGGTTGGCCTGCAAGGGACCTGGACACCCTGGAAGCTGGGCTCACACATGGAAATTAAATTTCAATATGCCAAGTGCAAAGTGTTGCATCTTGGTCGGGAAACCCTAAACACAGGTACACCCTGGGAGAGGAGGTGCTGGAAGCCTCAACAGGGAAAAGACCTGGGGTCATGGTGGATACATGTATGAATAACTCTGAGCAATGCAGGAGGCGACAGCAAGGCAAACAGGATATTGGGATGCATCATAGGGGATCACCTCTAGGAGCAGGGAGTGATTCTGCAGCTGTACAATGGACTGGTTAGACCACACCTTGAGTACTGTGTACAGTACTGGAGACCACACTTGAAGAGGGACATACAGCTCCTGGAGAGGTACAGAGGAGGGCAACTAAGATGATATGAGGATAGGGATTTGACGTATGAGGACAGACTTGAGCTCTGCCTGTTTTCACTGGAGGAGAGGAGAGACAGGGGGGACAGGATTGAGGTCTTCAAATACCTCAAGGGAATAAATAGGGTAAACATGGAGGGGATCTTTAGACTAAAGCAGGGAGGTATCACCAGAGGGCATGGTTTGAAGTTGGAAGGTGGAAGGGTGAGGGGGGAAAAGAGGAGGAGGTTTTTCACTGAGAGGGTGGTGGACCCTTGGAATGCACTGCCTGCAAGCTGGTTCAGAGATCCACAGTGGAGGGCTTCAAGAGAGGTGGGACAGACATAGAAAGTGGATGTATCAGATGATGGCCTATCCCAGGGGGGTGGGGATGGATGATAGGGGTTTCTAGAGCACAAGGGATGGGAGGGCCTCGGCACCCAACTAAGGATCTAAGGTTTGAGCAGACTTGATAGACCATAAGGCCTAATCTGCTGGCAAATAGTATGTTAGTATGATGACATCCTTTTTGTCCAATTGTTGCCATGCATGCAGCTCAGCTTCCTTACCAGGGAGTATTTTCTCAAGTCAGTGGCAAAAGTGTTTCCTAATTTATTGTTCACTGTCCTACGCAGACAGAATACTGTTATGCTTGTGCAACTATGTTAGTTTGGTTTTGGCCTTTCACACTCTCTATTCCAGAGGAATTACCACCCTGTAGGGGTATGAAAGGCAAGGAATCCTTGGAGAAGGTTCCACCCTAGAGGTGCCACAGGATGATTCCCGTGGCTAAAGGTACCTTAGGAATCCCCCTGAGGAGAGAAGTCCTGCTGCTGGAAGAGGAGGGGAGGATGCTGGGGCAAAGAAAAAATGTTTCACAATGAGGCTGAAAGGAACTGCTTATATAGCTCAGGAAGTGGGAGTGGCTGGCTGCTTGGCCACTGAACTCAAGGCAAAAGCCTTTCCAATTCACTGCCCTATGCAGCCAGTATAGTGTTATGCTTGTGCAACTGTGTTAGTTTGGTTTTGGCCGTTTGCAATCTCTGTTTCGGAGGAATTACCACCTTGTAGGGGTACCAAAGGCAAGAAACCCTCGGAGATGGTTCCACCCCTAGAGGTGCCATGGGATGATTCCCATGGCTAAAGGTACCTTAGGAATCCCCAAAAGAAATGTAGTACAATCACACTCCAAGAAGGAGGTAACACAAAGCATATCATAGTAGTAACTGTGATATAATTGCAGTGAGCCCTTTTCCCATAAGAAACCCATAATTGCCATTATAACCAACAAGGCTGGTTATAGCAACTGTATAGTTTCCTTGGAACAGCCATCCTTCAGTCGTTGTTCTCCGATGTTCACGCTCAGTGATGGAATTTGTCATGCAGCACACCTCCTGGTCCCTCCTATTCAGGGAAATGAATTTCATAAAAAAAATAAAACTATTTTCCTGCAGTAACCACTTAAAACGGAAACAAGTATTTTCCGTCTCTCTGACACCACAGCCGAGTCCATGTGAGACTGCCCCGCCTCTCAAAGCCCGGAAGGACACTGCAGCCGCCGCTCGGCGGTAAGTTTATATGAAAACTAAAATCATAAGTGTCTACACATTTTTTTTTAAATGAAATATCCTCTTCCTTTTTTCTACAACAACCACAATCCTATAATTAGCAAGACTGCAGACCGCGCAAGATCAGGACTGGTCTGCAGCTTCCTGAACACTAATCTGTTAGGTAATTAAATTTTTTATAATTGCTGAGGTGAAAAAGCGCACTCCTGCAATTATAAAAAATAAAATATAGTGCTGTGTGTAAAACTCGATTTACACACCTCGTTCAATAGGATGCTTTTATAAACCCTCGGGCTTCGCCCTCTGGGTTTATGTAGCATCCCACAACTCGGGTGTGTGTAAAATCTGTTAAACACACCACCCCATATATTATTCTCTATGTAGTAGTAGAGAAGCAGAGACAGTTTGATAGCATAATGAGATGCTCAGTTTGATAACATAATGAAATGCCCAAGTTTGTGTAGTATGATACTAATGGTTTGCATTGAGATTAGGGGATCCCCAAAGGAGAGAGGGAATGGCAGGACATCCTCCACCTCCATCCAACAGCGGAACCTACCTAAAGAAACTAGGGGACGCAACAATGCTAACAAAGAGTTATGACCAGAGGCAACGGAGAAGACAAAAAAAACCCGATGAGGAGGAAATCTCTGGGGATCCAAGGCCTAGGTTGCCTTCCCTCCAGGCTTGGGATAGTTTAGTTAGTGATGTCTCTGCAGCTCCAATTTGGAAAACCCAATTAAAGGGAGGTGGAAAATATTCCAATTTGGAGGAAGGCTCCCACTCAAACCCTCTAGCGGGAACACCGTGGAAGGTTACGAGAAAACTCTGCAAAAATATGTGCAACCAATGTGCAGGAGGAGAGGAATGACTGCTGAGGCACTCTCCTGGCCTACCCACCCTAAATCAAACCAGATGAACCAGAGGCAGTTGTAGGGAGAATGTGGTGAAGGTGCCTTGCTAGGAAAACCACTAAAGTCAATGGCTAACCATTATAGTGGAACATTTGAGTCAAAGGAGGTAACTTTTTCCATCCTTCACCACTAGTCTTAAATTCTACACCAGGAGCTGCTGTCATGTAGCAGGCAGCTAAAGCCAAGCCCGGGGCAAGGACATTCCCAGCTATGGGCCAGGTGAGAAGGATCCCACCCCAAGTTGGACACACTCGAGATGCGGACTAAATGCAGAGTGAGACCTTCGGCTGTAGGAACCTTGCACCAGAATAGAATGTCTGGAATGTCCCAGAAATTGATGGAGAGCTGAAAAGCTGGTGAACTGAATGAGCATGGCATGCTGAGATCATAATGAGCATTGAGTGCTGAGACCATGCAAGGTCGAATGCAGAATTGAGTGCAGCAGAATCCCAGAGGCTGAAGCCGAGGGAATGGCAGTAGGCATGAAGCAATGGTTTGCGTAAAGAAGGAGCAATGATTGCATAAACAAGTGTGGACCTTCATGTAGGTCAGTAAACAGTAGTAATAAATGGACTTGCATGTAGGTCTGCATAACATAGGCAATGAAACAGCACTGAATAGTGGAGCAAGCCAGCCAGGCATTTCCAAAGCCAAATCAAAGTGACAAACTCTAAGGATTTTTGGCAGCGAAGACAGGATTTAGAACAGAAATAATTAGCCACATTGGCCATGACCCCCCAAACATCTAGTCCCCACCGTAGGACAAACAAGGAAGCGATGGAAAGGTTGAGAACCACATGCAGATATTAAAGCCAATTTAATAGCCTCAGCAGGAGCTTTAGCTAACCTCAGAGTAGAACAGCAGTGTACAAAGGAAATAACAGGACTGAACTGCATAGCAAGGTTCAGAGCTTGAAGCAGGTGTACAAACATAGAAACAGCATCTGTATTGAGTACACAAAGTTGCAAACTGCAATAAACATAAAACAAAGGAGGCACAATACTCTGAAAGTAACTTTACAGGCAGTACAATCAACTGCAGTAATGAAGCAAGTAGAATGAGTTGGGCATGATTCAGCTGTATAGCCAGGGTTCAGTGTGAGCCAGGATCAGGTGAAAGCAATTAAGTATGCAACATGGAAAACAGCTATGGCTGAGCTGAACACACAAATAATGTTTGCAGTTGCATTGCAAGGCCTTTGAGTGTTGTAACTAAAAGTAATTCAAGTTGTGAGTAACTGAAAGCAAGTAATATGAGCTCTGGAGCAGCAGTATGCCAGGAGATTAGAAACAAAGCCCCCCCTCCCAAAAAAAAGAGACACACAAACACAAAACAGGGAAAAAGACAGAAGAAGCATGCACAGCTGAAGGCAAAATACAAACCAGAAGCAGGAAAGAAACACAGAAGCCAGCAGACAAGCAGGAGCAGTGGGGGTTGGGGTAGACCCCAAGCAGCTCAGAGGACATACGGACAGAGCCTTCAGCTGCAAAGAAAAAATTCTTCACAATGAGGCTGAGAGGAACTGCTTATATAGCTCAGGAAGTGGGAGTGGCTGGCTGCTTGGCCACTGAACTCCAGGCAAAAGCCGTTCCAATTATCATCAGATGCTCCTTTATTATGTTTTTTTGTGTTTGTATTTCCATTTCTTGCTGTTTTAAACTTTGAACCTAAGCTTTTGTTTCTTTTTTTACTCTTTTCCCTTTCTTTTTAGTATTTCTATTTTTTCCTTGGTAGAGTATTTGGAACAATTATTGATGAAAACTATAAGTTATATGTCTTTGGAGCTCTGCAATTTGGGTTTGTGTTTCAGTAATCTTATCAAAGTCTTCCAGATTAAATTGATCCATTTTATTTTTAATATCACTAAAGGCCTCTAGCAAGACCACATTAGACACAAAAGGATGTGATAAAGCTTTTAGCATATAGACGTATTTGTTGGCAACTAATTCAGTATGCTGAATCTATTGCCATTTGCTCCATCTGTTGGTTCCCACATTCAAAACAAAGTCTGGTCAGAGCCAATACAGCTGTGGAGAGCTTTTAGGAGCATCAAGAGTGTTGAATAGAATATGCAGTGCTCTCTCCACACCGGAGTTAGCTGTAACTAATACAGCAGTGATTACAGTACTGCGTATGTATGATAATCGCACATGCACAGTTTGCCCTGGAGTCAGCTGTGCGCAACATGGCGGCACTGACATGACTACATATGCATGATACTCGTGCAAGTGCAGTTTAAGTCAGCACCACCATCTTGCACATGGCAGAGCTCAGCCCTCTGCACACCACCATGGCCAGCTGCAAACTGAACTGTCAGTGAACATGTACTGTATACAGTATGTGCTCATTGGTTCAACCGATGAGCGTGTACTGTGTACAGTACACATTCAGTGACAGTTCAGTTAGTGGCTGGCTGTGGTGGTGTAAGGAGGGCTGAGCCAGTCGCTGACTCCAGTGGGTTGGTGGAAGCAGGGTGGAGGTCCCATCCTGATGGGATGATGGGGTGGGGGGTCACTACACTATGGAATGGTGTTCAGTGTTTATTTTGATGTGATCAGAGATCAGGGATGGGTGTGGGGTCCCTACACTATGGAAAAATGATTGGGCCATTATTTTGATTTGAATGGGGATCAGGGATGGGAGGGCCCTACACTATGGAAAAGGGACTAGGACATTATTTTGATTAAACAGGGATTGGGGATGGAGGGGTACCTCCACACTATGGAAAAATATGTGGAGCATAGCTTTCTTTTGAATGGGGATCGGGAATGGGTCATAGTGTCCCTACACTATGGAAAGGGGGGGCTAATATTCATTGTATACCTCGGATATTGGGGATGAGGGGGTGCCACTACACGACAGGGGCTGGCAGGCTGCTGTGCACCTGTCTGTACTTCCACAGCCTGCCTGTTGGTGGCCATCAGATTTAGCCATGCCTTTTCCATATCTAACTTTGAGTGGCTCATTTCTGAGTTGCAGCGGCAGATGCATCGTACAGTTTTGTTGAATATTCTGGTGCGCAACATATTCATGGAACCACCCCCATTATTTACGCTGCATGCATTAATTCTGTGCGATGATGCATTTGGAGATGTGCAACGCATCTACCCTATTCAAATTTCGCACTTCAGTACATCTTTAAAGATGTGCCATGCATCTCCATTTTGGGCCGAGATGCACTGTGCATCTTCTCTAAAAATAATGGCCAAGAATTCTGTAATTCTATGACTCTGCACGGGATTTGCTTCTTGCTGCAGTATACACAGTAGTGCCATAGAACTGAGTGTTTTTTGGGTGAACTTTCATTCAAATATACAGTTTTTCCCTAGTGCCCATCTTTTTTCCCCATCTTGTTTATCCTGAAGACCCTCCTCAAACAACATGTGATGTCATCTGTGACATCATATTATATGTAAACCAATGTCAAGACTGCATTATGACAACCAATTGAATAATTCATGTCTCAGAAATCAGAAAATGCTGCCAGGAGCGTACGATTACTGTCACAGGAATCAGAACAAAGTGCTGCAGTACACTAGGGATCCTGTTTATAGATCAGCAGAGATCATTTTTTTAATTAATGCATTGAATTTATCCTCACGAGACTAGCTGCATGCCGATGATGCAGCTGTGTCAGTGGCTCAGCACACTTGCCTCTGAGGACAGAAGATCAGAAGACTGTGGGATCCTGCCCTACACCAGGAACTTTGGTTAAAACCCAGTACTGACACTGGTTCAGCATGAGAGTGCTGTACTCCTGAGGTGCTCTCTTTCATATAAGACATTAAACCGAGGCCCTGTCTGCTTGTTCTGGTGGTTGTTCAGTTGGATGTTAAAGATCCTATAGCACTTCTTAAAAATCATGGGGGAATTCCTCCTAGTGTTCTGTCCAAATTTTCCACATTTGCAAAAAATGCAATAATAAGCTTAATTTAGTTCAATTACAGTTGGATACCACCAGTACCCCCTCCCCCCGGGATGAGGCTAAAAATAGGCAGAATTGCAGAGTCCTCCTTTCTCAGCCAATAAATAAATAAAAAAAAATATGGATTCTATGCTAGCCTTAATCCTAAAGGAACTCATTGGTCCTCTTACTCTCTACATTTCTGTTTTTCACTGTCTCACATTCCCTTTCTCTCTTTCACTCACACTCTCTCTCCCTTTCTCTTTGATTCACTCACTTTCTCTCTTATCTCTCTTTATTCTCTCTCTCTCTCTCTCTCTCTCTCTCTCTCTCTCTCTATCTGTTACAATGAAGATCATGCCAAGAAATTTCTTGGTTTGGGGTGGTGGAGGGTAGATTAATAAAAATTAACCTAAAGGGAACAATGATTTACACTTTTAAATTGCCCATATGAAACCATGGCGCAATCCCTTTTTGGATGCTCTTAACCTTGATAGTGTCTAAACATTTAATTAATCATTGTTGTTATATGAGACAAAGAACCTTAGTTTGGGCTCACCACAACCCAAACCTGATAGACCAACTTAGTGTAGCTGGTTCATTCCCCAGAGGTGTCATACAGACGAGGCACACTGATGAGTCCTGGTAGGATAAAACACATGCCTGTGTCCTCTGTTTGCACCCTTTGCAGATTGTGTGACAGGCTGTTTGGCACCATACATTCCTGCTTAGAAACATAGACTTTGACAGCAGATAAGGACCGCTTGGCCCATCTAGTCTGCCCATTTCCCTACCTACAGGATAGGCCGCAGATCCTACTTAACCAACAGCCTATTGCTTCCTACCCCCCACAAGAATTGCCTTATGTCTGTCCCATGCATTCTTGAATTCTCCCACAGTTTTAGACCCCACAACCTCCTCAGGAAGGCTGTTCTATGCATCCACTACCCTCTCTGTGAAATAATACTTCCTCACATTGCCCCTGAACCGCCCCCCCCCATCTTTAAGTTGTGTCCCCTTGTTCTTGCACGTCTCTTTTTCTGAATGATGGTACCCTCTTGGACTTTGCTGATTCCACTGAGGTACTTAAAAGTTTCTATCATGTCCCCCCTCTCCCTTCTTTCCTCAAGGGTATACATATTAAGCTCCTTCAGTCTCTCCTCATACGGCTTCTCTTGCAGACCCTGCACCATTTTAGTTGCCCTCCTCTGGACTGCCTCTATCCTGTCTATGTCCTTGCGGAGATGGGGTCTCCAGAACTGGACACAGTAGTCCAGATGGGGACTCACCAACTATCTGTACAGAGAGATAACAACTTCCTGTTTTCTGCTGCTGATGCCTCTCCCTACGCATCCCAGTATAACCTCAGCCCTCCCTACTTCCTTCTCACATTGCTTGCTAACCTTAAGGTCATCTGATATGATTACCTCCAGGTCCCTTTCCTTTTTTGTTGTTGTTACTACCTCCCCCCATTGTGTATTCTTTCCCTGGGTTCTTGTTTCCCAGGTGCATTATTTTGCACTTCTTTGCATTGAATCCTAGCTGCCATACTTCTGACCATTCCTCCAACCTTGCCAAGTCCCTTCTCATCCTTTCCACGCCTCCTTGTGTATCAACCCTGTTGTAGATCTTTGTGCCATCTGCAAAGAGGCATACTTTTCCTTCCAGTCCCTCTGCAATGTCACTTATGAAGACATTAAAAAGGACTGGACCCAATACTGAACCCTGCGGTACCCCACTAGTAACCCCTCTTTCTTCAGAGTGGACTCCATTTACAATTACCTTTTGTGTCCTGTTATCCAGCCAATGTTTTACCTAGGCTACCACCCTGGGACCCACTCCCAGGCTGGTTAATTTGACTATTAATCTTTTGTGTGGGACTGTGTCAAATGCCTTGCTAAAGTCTAGGTAGGCCATGTCCACAGCCCTCCTGGTCTACTACTTTGGTCACCCAGTCAAAGAAATCTATTAGATTCATCTGACATGACCTTCCCGCTATGAACCCATGCTGCCTTGGGTCCTGTGCCCCACTGGCCTCTAGGTACTCAGCTATTCTTTCCTTCAGAAGTGACTCCATCACTTTCCCTACCACAGAGGTCAGACTGACAGGTCTGTAGTTTCCTGCCTCTGTCTTGGTCCCACTTTTGTGAAGGGGAATCACATCCGCCTTCCTCCAGTCCTCAGGTACCACACCATCCTCCCATGATTTATTAAAAAGAGTTGCCAGTGGTTTCACTAGTTCCCCCCTTAATTCTTTTAGAATTCTAGGGTGAATTCCATCAGGCCCCATTGCTTTGTCCACCTTCAGTTTTAGGAGTTCTTGCAGAACCCTGTCTTCTGTGAAAGGACTGGGATCCACTCCCCTATCAAGAGTGCTTCTGTTAATTGGATTAGGCACTTCCCCCTCCTCTTTTGTGAATACTGTGGAGAAATATTCATTCAGTATCCCTGCTTTTTCACTGTCCCCCTCTGCCCACCCACTGTTCATTCTATTCAGCCTCACTATCCCTCCCTTTGTCTTTCTACGCTCGCTGATGTACCTATAAAAGGTTTTATCCCCCTTCTTAACAGAGTTGGCTATCTTTTCCTCAGTTTGGGCCTTTGCTATTCTGACTTCCCTCCCTGCTTCCTTTTGCCTTAACTGGTACAGCTCTCAGTCCTGCTCTTTCTGTGTTTCCTTATACTTCCGGAATGCTATCTTTTTCTTCCTGACTTTCACAGCCACCTCTTCTGAGAACCCTAGTGGCTTTTTCTTTCATTTTGATTTGTTTATTTGCTTCACACAAAGGCTTGTTGCCTCTGTGATGGCAGTTTTGATGATTCCCCATTGTTGCTCCACACCTCCTTCTAGCCTGTTTGCTAGTGCTTTTCTGAGGCACTCTCCCATCTTGCCAAAGTCAGCCCTCCTGAAATCCAGTACCCTCACTTTTGTATGGCTTGACTCTGTAGCTGAGTTTAACATGAACCACACTGTTTGATGGTCACTTGTTCCCAGATGGCAACCACTTATAGATATAGATCCTCTCACTGCCTCCGTTTGAGAGTACGAGGTCTAAGATTGCTCCCTCATGAGTGGGTTCCAAAACTAGCTGTCTGAGGCCTGCCACCTGTAGGGCATCAAGAATGGCCCTGCTCTTGGATGTGGCTTCAGCAAATGTGCTCCAGTTAACATCTGGCATATTCAGGTCTCCCATCAACAGTATCTCCCCTTTCTCTGCCATTCTAAGAATGCCTTCTATCCTATCCTTGTCCATTCTCTCCCCCTGACATGGGGGTCTGTACACAACCCCTGAGTGGACTGTGGTGCCCTTTCCAGTCTCCAAGGTGACCCACAGTGTCTCCTCTCCTCCCTGTTTACTCTTTTGTTCAGTTGCTTTTATCCCTTTCTTTACATAGAGAGCTACTCCTCCCCCTCTTCTCCCCTGCCCATCTCTCCTGTGAGGTTATGTACCCTGGTATGTTAACATCCCAGTCATGGTTCTCTGTGTACCATGTTTCTGTGACTGCTACGATATCCAGGCATCCATCTTCCATCAAGGCCACCAGCTCAGGGAGCTTGTTGCCCAGACTATGGGCATTGGTACTCATTACCCTCCATTTCCTGATGGCCTTACTCCTTTTTGCCCCATCCCTGTCCTTCTTGCCTTTGTCACTTTCTCCACTTACCCCTGCCCTTCTCCCTATCGACACCTCTATATTGGTGTTTACCGCACTTACTACCGTGCTTAAAGCTGAACCAGCCTAAAATGCTGTGGTGATTTGCAAATACAGCCCATGATGCTTTGCATTATGGGGGTATGTGAGATTTAATATTTCTTTGAAACTTGGCTTTCCGGCCAATGCCCTTTGGGTTAACCCTTGCCTCAGTGCTTTTCCACTAAGGTTCTTTGTCTTTGTCTGTTAGCTTGTTTTTTGTTGTTTTGGGGGCTCACCACAACCGAAACCTGACAAACCAACTTAGGGTAGCTGGTTTATTCCCCTGTGGTGTCATACAGACGAGGCACACTGATGAGTCCTGGTAGGACAAAACATGTGAGTGTGTCTTCTTTTTGCACCACTTGCAGATTGTGTGAGATGCCCTTTAACACCACGCATTCCTGCTTAAAGCTGAACCAGTCTAAAATATTGTGATGATTTGCATTATGGGGGTATGTGTGATTTTGTATTTCATTCCTGTCATATGCTGCCTATCTATTTTGCATGTTCCTTATGCAGTTTTTCATTGTTTTGCACAGTAATAAATGATGCCTGAGAATGTATTTTTTTTCCAATTGTTTAACCAGGTGAGACACACCAAGCTGAAAACTTGTTTACAGGTGCAGCCTAGAAGCACAGGGAAGTTAAGTGACTTGTTCAGGGTCACACATTACGCAATTGGGGGATGTGGGATTCAAATCCAGGTCTCCAGATTTGTAGCTTAGAGCCTTAAACCATTGCGCTATACTGCCTCCCATTTGCCATATTTGCCATAGAACTACTCTAATATGAATACTGAAACATTTACATTGAAATCTCCTATTCATTGTGAAACCTTGTAAACATGTCACTGTTTTTTCTGCTGTTACACACTTAAGCTTTCAAGAACTCAAAAAAAAATAAATGGCAACTGGCAAGAACAAACATATTTTTGACTGGCAGTACTGTCATCTTAGGGGTTGGGGCTAGTGAGCGATATCCTGAACAAATACTGGTCGGTATTAGAGTGATTTGCACTTGAGGGATTTGGCAGAATGCAGTCCTACTATAATGTTTAGATAACAAATATAAAAGATGTGGTGCTCATAATACTACATAGCCTCCAGACCCCTTATCCTATATTGCGGTTAGAACTATTAAGTATAGGAAATAGGAGGTATGCAAGTTGTAGTTTTTTTGTAGTTACTTTCAGACAGGTGGATATAGCTTATCCAAAGGGTGGTAAAATTAAAGCCAAAGAAGTTATTTTTGTGATACAAATAGTTTATATCCTTAACTGCTCATGCAAATGTTTTTGTGTGGGTAGAACTATTTGTAAGTTCAAAAGCTGCATAAGCGAACAAATAAGACCACAAGAGGCAGGGAACCTAAAATATGCAACTAGTGGGCCTGTGGAAAATAACTCCCTTGGGAAAATGTTCTTGGGTCATGATGGGGCGGGGGTTTGGAGAGATAAATAGCCCTTAGCAGCAAGCCTGATAAAACATAGAAACATAGAAACATAGAAAGTTAGAAGTTGACGGCAGATAAGGACCGCAAGGCCCGTCCAGTCTGCCCATTACTTTTTCTACCTTATAAATGTGCCATCGGCCTTTGCTCTGTCAGTGACCTATCTATTCATAGTCATTTGTATTGCTCCCTTATGCCTATCCCATGCCTGTTTGAAGCCCTGCACTGTATTCATAGCCACCACTTCTTGTGGTAAGCCATTCCATGCATCTACCACCCTTTCTGTGAAAAGAATTTTCTCACATTCCCCCTCAATCGGCCTCCTCTAATCTCATGCTGTGTCCTCTTGTCCTGCTATTTTTCTTATATTTAAACATGTTAGACTCTTTCACCTTGTTTATGCCCATAAGGTGTTTAAATGTTTGATCATATCACTCTCCTCCTTTTGCTCAAGGGTATACATATTGAGCTCCGTTAATCTGTCCTCATATGTCTTCTGATGCAGTCCCTGCACCATTTTGGTTGCCCTTCTCTGGACTGCCTCAATTTGGTTAATGTCCTTGTGAAGGTGTGGCCTCCAATACTGCACGCAGTACTCCAGATGGGGCCTAACCAATGTCTTGTACAGAGGATTATTACCTCCCTCTTACGACTTTGTGATACCCCTACTAATACACCTAACACCCCTAGCCTTACCTACTGCTTTAGAGGTCTGCTTGGATGATTTTAGGTCATCAGTGATGATGATGCCCAAGTCTCTTTCTTCCTTTGTGACTGCTAACAACTCCCTCCCAGCCTATAAGTGGCTTCAGGGTTTCTCTTCCCTATGTGCATGATTTTGCACTTCTTTGCATTAAATCCTTGCCACTCTTCTGACCATTTTGCTAGTTTATCCAGATCTCTTCTCATTCTGCCCACCCCATCTGGATCATCTACTCTGTTGCAGATCTTGGTATCATCTGCAAACAGACAAGCCTTACCCTCTAGTCCATCTGCGAGGTCACTAATGAAGATGTTGAATAGGACTGGCCCCAGGACTGATCCCTGAGGTACCCCACTTGTGACTTGCATCTCTTCTGACTGTATACCATTTACCACCACTCTCTGTTTTCTGCCAGTCAACCAGTTTGCCACCCAGTTGACCAACTTCAGCCCACCCGAGCCTACCTAGCTTATTTATCAGTCTTCTATGTGGAACAGTGTCAAAAGCTTTGCTGAAGTCAAGGTAGGCGACATCAACTGCTCCCCTTGGTCCACCACTCTGGTTGCAGTCAAAAGAAATCTATGAGATTAGTTTGACAGGACCTTCCTTTGTAAACCCATGCTGTCTTGGATCCTGTGCCCCTATGGATTCCAGGTGTTGCACTATCCTTTCCTTAAGGAGTGCCTCCATAATCTTGCCCACTACTGAGGTAAGACTGACTGGTCTGTAGTTCCCGCCTCCTCCCTGCTACCACTCTTGTGGAGCGGGATCACATGAGCCCTTCTCCAGTCTTCTGGGACCTCTCCTGTGCTCAGAGACTCACTAAACAATTCTGCTAATGGCTCTGCTAGTTCCTCCTTTAGCTCCTTAAGTACCCTTGGATGTATGCCATCAGGTCCCATTGCCTTATCCACCCTGAGCTTAGCAAGCTCTTGTAGGACCCTTTCTTTTGTGAAGGGAGTAGTGCTCACCTCCCTCCCCCCTGTGTCCATGATGCTGAGCTGTGGGCCCTGCCCTACCTTCTCTTCAGTAAATACTGAGCAAAAGTATCTATTTAGGATAGATGTCTTTACAGGGTCCTCCTCCTCACATGCTCCCTTTTCTCCATTAAGCTTAGCAATACCCCCTCTGGACTTTCTCCTTTCACTAATGTATCTATAGAAAGTCTTGTCACCTTCTTTTACTGTTCGTGCTAGTGTTTCCTCAGTTTGGGACTTTGCCTGCCTTACTGCCTTCCCTGCTTCCCTTAGGGCAGTTTGGTATGCCTCCCTATCTTCATCCTGCTGTGTTCCTTATATTTCCTGAAGGCCAGCCTTTTGGCTCTGACCTTTTGCTACTGTATTTGAGAACCAAAGTGGTTTCCTTCTTCTTTTGCACTTCCTTTTCTGTCTAACACAATGGGATGTTGCTTCCAAGTATTGCATCCTTGATGCTTGCCCATTTGCCTGTACCTCCTCACCTGTGTTTCTTTTTGCCAGGGCTAGCTTAACTCTGTTGGCCATCTTATCAAAGTCAGCTCTTCTGAAGTCCCATATTTTGCCTTGGAATGGGATGATTTAGATGTAGTAGCCAAATTGAACCATACCATGTGATGGTCACTGGCCCCAGGTGACCTCTTCTACCTGGAGATCTGTGATCCCTTCTTTGTTAGTCAGTACTAGATCTAGGATAGCCCTGTCTCTTGTGGGTTGCTGTACCAGTTGTTTGAGGCCCTCCCCTGCAGGGAATCCACTATGAGTCTAGTTCTGGCAGATGTTCCTGCTGGTATTGACCAATCTGTATCTGGCATGTTGAAGTCTCCCATTATCAGAACCTCCCTTTAGCTGTCATGTTTTGTATATCTTCTAACAGTAATGTGTCTATGTCCTCCCTCTGGTCTGGGGCCTGTAGACAACCCCAGTTCTTATGGCTGTCCCATTTCCTGTTTCAGGGTGACCCACAGTTCTTCTGACTCCTTATGTGTATTCTGAATTTCTGTAGCTTTGATATTTTCATTAACATACAGGGCCACTCCTCCCCTTTTGCACCTCGGTCTCTTCTGAGACAATACATAGCCAGGTACTGAAGTCTCCCAAGTGTGGTTACTGGTAACCACGTCTCACTAATTGCTACTATGTCCAGTTTAGCCTGACATTATTGCCTGCAGGTCTGGGATCTTATTTCCCAGGCTGTGAGCATTGTGTACATGATTTTCCATTGGCCAGATTTTGTGTGTGTTAGTTGTTGGTGAAGTTTGGCATTACCCTGTGCATCGTATGCGGAGACAAACCTTTTTTCTTACCTGGTGATGCAAATGAACGGCAAACACGCTGAATTCCTGTTTGACCACTAGCTGAGGGGGGAAGGGTGTTCTTCCCATTCGACGTATGGGGTGCTGCACCCCTCTCCCCATTTGCTAGTTTAAATATTCTGCAAAGACGTCAAACTTCTGCCCCAATGCACTGACTCCCTCTTTAGTCAGATGCAGTCCATCAAATTTAAAGAACTTTTGCTCCCAGAACTGTTGCCAGTTCCTACAAATCTGTGTCCTTTTCCTGGCACCAGTCCTTGAGCCACGTGTTTAGCTCCCCTATCTCCCCTTCTCTGACCTTCCGTCCATCTGTCCCTTCTCCCAGACTGGCAGGATCTCAGAGAAGGAGATGCCGGACTAAATAGATGATAGTTTGTCACCCAGCTTAGTCAGGTGTTCCTTGGTCTCCACAACTGACCGGCTGGCAAGATCATTAGTCCCTATGTGTACTAGGACATCAATGTTTTCTCCTGCTTTGTGAACAATTTTAGCAATGTGGTCAGTGTCTCTCCATGCTGATGTACCTGGAGACATCTGACCATCACCCTGGCTGGAGATGGGTATCAACTCCCGAATCATGGAGTCTCCTATGATCAGAAGTTTTTGGATTCCTTTGTGCTTGTTTAGTTTTGGTTCCTGATTTGGGTGAGTATTGTTGTGCTAGCTCCTGTGCGCAGTGTCCTGCTCTGCAGTGTCTTCTGCCTCTTTATTTGATTTCAGAGATAGAGGCAGATACCTGTTTGTAGTGTTTATATGTTTTTGGAGATAATGTGTTGGAGAGCAGAGAGTGATGGAGCACCTGATTTGCTCCTCCTAACCACCTGCCAACCTCCTGGACCAACTACCCTCTGCGGTCGAGGTTTTCTGTTGGATGCTGGGGAAATGGCGGTGGTTCTTATAATGTATTTCCTCTTCAATATGAAATTTGAGGTGTGCAATCTCTGCCCATGCTGCCCAGAGCTGAGACCTAAGATTCCAAAGGCCCAGCATGTAGGACAGTGTCCTAAATCCTGTAAGACTGTCCTTCTGAAAATTGTTCCACAGTACCTGCAGTTAATGAAATCCATTCCAAATAAGTTGCTGGGTTTGTAACCTAGTCAGAGTAATTAGAAAAAAAAAAGGAAAAAAATGCAAGTAATGGTTTAATTGTGCTTTGTTTAACTTGTTATAACAAGTTAAATTACTAGTGCCCTGTAAGTGAGATCACCTTGTGGAGGCCACTGATCCGCCCCTTCCTGCTCTGCCACAGGAAATGTCACAACTGTGGTACCCTATAAAGGAGTGTAGCGTGGGTGTGTGGGGATGGGGTGGTGGCTGGGCCCTTCCCCTGCCTAAAAGAAGAACCACGGACGAAAGAACAAGGAGGTAAGAGCAGAAACAATCAGTCAACAACAAATGCAGTAACCCTGAAAGCTTATCCTAATGTTAGATAAAACTGTAAAACCTGTAAAGCACCACCTGTAATAATTTCAGAGAAGATATACCCTGTAAGAAACACTTTGCTACAGAGAAAAATAAAGCAGTAACAGAAGATATACCTTGCAAAAGACAATTTGAATCAGAAGATTACAGCAGTAATCTGTTAGCACACACCTGTAGGCACACCTTGTAATAATGCAGAAGAAGGTATACCAGCAACAACAATTTGAATCAGAGAAAAAATAAAGCAATGAAATGTTAGCAACAAACAGTAGCAATCCCTGTGAGTAAAAAATAAAAACACCACCACACAGTAAATCTGCTTAGCCAAACTAAGTCTAAAACTAAACTAAACTAAAATAGCCCCTCTGGCTGTATACTACTGGGCCAAGTCATCTATCAAAGTACCTTCAATGGTTGCACCCAGGGCCCGATATCCTGATGCCTATCTGACTCTAAATAGAGCTAGATTTTATCCAGTCTATGAATATCGATCCTCCGACTCTGTTCTATGTCAAGCCTCCCTCCCTAAAAGATATCTGAAAATGTCCAACGCTTGTGGCTTCTTTAATAATACATACTCAACTCTGTTCCTTTTTGCGCTATAAACCACAGCTACATCTGTCTCAATCCATATGGAACTCACCGTCCTTCTTATTAAACAAACAGAGGGTTTCCTCGAAGTGGCTTCCCCAGCTGGGGGAAGGGATTGTATCTATTTTTCTTGACGGAGAGAGAGCTTGGCTTTCTGTAGCTAAGTTAATCCGGAAATTTAATATTCCAGTAGTTAGTCACTTCAAGGTTCTTCAACTAAGGCACCTTCTCACTACCACGTTGGGTAATACTCCTCCCCACCCTCCCGCATTTTCCTTATTATCTGAGCTCACTCCCTTGTTGGGTCCTCCCAAGGTAATCTCGAAATTATATCAAGCCCTTTTTCATTGCGGTATGGAGGCTCCTGTGGCCCCACCAAACACTGGTCCTCCCTTTTTCCCCATTATACCTTGGACTGGTCCATACTATGGCAGTATTGTCATAAGTATGTGTCGTAAGACAGACTACGACTTCTGCAATACCACATTTTACACAATCTGTATTACACTCCCCCAAAATTTGCTAGTTGGGTCCTTCTCGATTCTGACTTGTGTTCTAGATGTTCCCTAGATAAAGGAACACTTCTCCACATATTTTGGCAATGTCCTAAGATAATCCCATTATGGAACTCAGTTAAGGCCAAATTGGACCCTTTACTGGGTCTGCAGGATTGTTTTACCCCTGAAATTTGCCTTCTAGGGGACTTGTCCCCGATAGAGGCTATCACTCGGACATTTCATAAGTCCATGATAGCATTATCTGTTAAAAAAGTCATACTTAAACATTGGAAGGATGACATAAGTCCATCATATCAAGAGTGGGTCCATGAAATCCTAGCTAATCTCCATACTGCAAAAGCTATTGCGAGCCTTTATAACAGGCAATGGAAACATAAATGAATTTGGGATCTCTTACACACTCTGATCACTATTGGTGTTGATAAGGATGATGTTAATAATAGCTAGTCTTAGTCCAATTATCGGATTTTTTTATCTTACTGCTGTATCAGGAGGGGTGGGGGAGGGGACAGAACATGTTTTGCACTGTTGTCATGTTGTATAATTACCACTATTTCTGTCCCCTGTATTACTGTAAAACTGTTAATAAAATTTGAATTGAAAAAAAAATAGCCCCTAGCAGCTAGCCTGCCTGCCCCACTTCTTTTTCTACTAATACCCCCAACGTACCCACCCCTTCTCATCCCCTTCCTCCTCTCCCCTACTCACTGATTTTATCCTACCCTCTTACCACTCACTGCCCTCCCCTGCCCCCTTTTCGCAACCCTCCATTGCCCTCTTCTTGGTGTGACTTTGCCTTTAACGAGGCCACACCTCTTCTTACCGCCATCCTCCCCCAAACTCCCTAACTCCCTTTTGTATTGCCTCTGACAAGGCTTGTTGGGCTGTTTACCTCTGTCCTGTTAATCCTATAACAGTATTGTGATTTAACTTAGAACCTGTGATCGTTAGACCTTGCTCACTTTAGGTGAATGGTTATGCAACCAAATTCCATTCCTTTAACTGATATTCATTGTACTGATTTTGCCATTTAATTTGGTGCATTCATTATTTTCTTATATGTTTGTAATGTTCCAACATGATGCAGAACCTTTGTAAAAGAGTTCTTAACTCAAAGGTATTTTGTAATCCAAGAATCAATAAATAAATAAAAGGAGACAAAATAGACACTGAGAACAAGGGTGGCATGTTAACAAGTTTCGCAAAAAATCCCTACACAATTGTGCAAAATATTAGACAAGCGCTAGGAGGAACTAAAAGACCCTCTTTAAGTGTGCCATATATAGAGGTTTGTGTGTGCATAATAAATATTATCCTGGACTTGGACTTTGAGTTGTAGTCAATGACATTTGGTCAGTCTGCTGGACTGCTGCAGTGAAGGGCCCAAATATTCAAACTGCGCCCAAAAAGTGCACAATAGCAGGAGTGAGCTCAAGTCTATTGCGCCCATGCGCAAGAGATGCGATATTCAAAAAAGCAGCAGGCCAAATTGCACCTACAGCCAACAACTGAATATTGCACCACCTGCGCCATAGAGCAACTAGGGAGAGGAAGCTGAGCAGTCCAGAGGTGCCATAGCGCAACCAGGGAGCCCCCCAGCTGCAGAGCAATGTAACTGTACAATCAGAGAGGTAGGGGACCACCACCCATGCCACAGATGGGCACAGGAACACACAGCAGAACAGACATTGTCCCCCTACACCCCAAGCACAGCACAACCAGGGAAGGGCTGGAATAACCACTGGTCCATGGAGACAAGCAACCAACCCACAGCCTGGCCATGGTGCCCCATCACACCTACCGGCAAGCTGTGACTGGCACACGAGGAGGGCAGACCACCCTGTGCCACATCACCCCCCAGTGCACAGCACACCCTGCACCGTGACCCCCAGACACCCCTCCATGAGCAGTGACCACCACTGCAGGAAACCCCATGCATGCCACCACCCCCACTGTGTCAATGCAACCCTGTGCACCACAGAACCATGCAAGCCAGCCCCACCACAAGCACCCATCAGCAGGTTGCAGCACATGGCAATGTAACAACGGCAGACACAGTGCCACCATGCACAGTCCCCTGAGGTATTGCAGAGAGACCGACCATGCGTTGGCACAAGAGGTACCCCATATGGGACAGTCATGTCCTTCACACCACCACCAGTGGTACAGCGCTCTGCACAGTATTCCAGTGACACACCCTGACCCACCACTGGCCACGACAGCCAACACAGACACCCACTGTGGTGTGTGGAAGCATGCACCACACCGGATGCAACACAGGCTCTCGACAGACACCCACCCATACCCAAGGGCACAACAACACTGGGACGCAGTGGTGGGGCAACCAAGGCCCCATTGTGGGCCCATGCAAGCTGTGTACACACAACCCGCAGTCCACCATGGCACTGGAGTGCCAGCCACCCTGCACAGGCACCGTGGACCCATACACCACCAGTAGCCACCCGGAGCACAAGCCACAGACAATGGGGCATATCCCCTGCAACACACACAAGCCACAGCATGGAGTTGGGACAATGACCATGTCACCCACAGTGCCACCTGAGCCAGGCATGCACCAAAGCAGTGACATGGGTAACCTAGCAAAGTGACAGGTACAGTGTCCGCCCTGCAGGGAATGCCACCACTGACATGCCAGTGAACCGTGCAGGTCACAGACAGTCATGTGTGTCGGCTGCACAGGCCATGGATGGGCTGATGGGTGCGCCATGGACACAGAGCACGCTTCATGGACCACTGCACACAGTCATCCAGTGCACAGGGAACAACACACACAACACAGACACTGACTGATATCTACCCCCACACCATATTGACCTCCACACGGACACACACACATACCCATGACTGCACCACCCCTGATGCCATGCACACCACTGCAGCTGAGCACCTATAGCCCACTGCAAATCAGAGACCACCACGTATTCATATAAAATTCAAATGTATTGTAAAATATAAAACTTAACTATGTACAATAATAAAACTATTTACAAGCTTGGGGTGGGGACACAAACAAGGTGGGGTGGGCAGGGGAAGGGTGGACAAATGGGATGGGATAGGAGGTGAGGGTGGGTACAGGGGTAGGGAAGTCAGGGACCAAGGAACTGTTAAAGGGACTGCCGTTCCTGGCTCTGGATCCACCTGGCTCTGTGTCGCCACAGCACCCCCGACTCATCCAGCCTCCTTAGTATCTCCACCATCTCACGGGCCAGATTCAGGAGATCCCACATGGTGTCCCGAATTTCCCTTAGATGTCTCGCACCTAGGACAAGGGAGCAGAGTCAACAGGTGTGAATGCACAACCCCATACAGCCCACCCACTGTGCATGGCATACAGCCATGGGACATACCACTGTGATGGTGTGTGACCACCCGCAGTGATCACGTCCACAGGACCTGCCCACGCAGGTGCATACAGCCATGTGGAATGCTGCACGCACCCACCAGCCAAGTCACGTACAGCACCACCGTGACCGTTTAGTGACATGGCTATGTGGTGCAAAGGCAGTGGCACAGCCATGCACCTGGTGCACGCATGTACCACCAGTGATGCACACCCAGACATGCCTTTGCCACTGGACAGTGTTGACTGTAATAAGTGACGTGCATGGCAGTGATGTCAATGAATGGTGGCCATGCCCCGCTGCCCACCTTGTCACCAGCGTGCAATACTGATCATGGAGGTCCAGCACTCACCCCCATTGGGCCGGTCAGGTGGGCGATGCTGGTCCTCAGCCTGCCTGGCTGCTGTTGCAACGCCCCTCCGCTGCTCTGCCCGCACCCTGCGCAGTTCTTCCGGGCCTGTGGGGAAAAACAAGGAAATAAGAACAACAGTACATTCCCTAAGCAAAGTCCCCCTGCCCCAAGGTGTGTGCCCTCCCACCCAGCCAGACCCACCCACCCCACACCCTGTGAACACCGCCATGCCAACCCCATACAGTCCCTCCCCTATGTGCTGGACACATACAACACTGTGACTCATATGGACGATAAAAGTGTGTAGACGGAACCCATACCTGGACGTGGCACCATGCCCCTCCTGGCATGTGACAGCAGTCGGGCCAGTAGCTCCGGCCCCCTCCTGCACAGGTCACCATAGCGGTGCCTGCACTGCTCGGCCGAATGCCCCCGGCCTGTTGCCTCATCCAGGGCAGTGGCCACCTCCTGCCACACCTGGGTCCTTGCCCTATCCAGGTGAGCCTCCCCAAAGAGAGGCCCATGGTGTGGCTCAACTATGGCCACCAGATTGGCCAGCTCAATGACACTCCATGGAGCAGCTCTTCTATGCACCATTCCAATAGCTATAGTAGGCAATATGGCACTCTGCAGCGAGGCTCCCCACGTGCAGATGCTGCACGGTACAGCGCTGACATTCCCTATCACGCTGTTACCGAACAGTGCAATAGAGGTGCACCTATGCCTGACGCATGGCGCCAAGGGGACAAAGGTCGGGCACAGGGTCAAGGGTCTCTGGCACAAGGCCACGCACAGCACCATCAGATGACAATGCATGTAGCGCGATTGGCTGCCTGTGTGCCAGCACCACAGTGGACTATCGGGCAGTTGGGCCATTGCACCTATGAAGACCCAGTGCCACAGCGCCATGTAGTGACCGTCGCTATAGCACCACTGGTACAATGGTGGCCGTGCCCTGCATTGCCTACCGTGCACAGCATGTCATCAGCACGGCAGATGCCTGCGTCAGCAACCCGGGCATGCGCAGTGAGGTGTACTATGCATGCCACAGAACTGCGCCATTGGCTCAGCACATTCAGCACAATTGCGCAAAGCAGAACAGAGCGATATTCAGCTGTCATATGCAAATCATCCGATCAGCCATTCAATGGCACAGCACTGCAATTTGCATCTAATTAAAGTTGCTCCTCACCTCATTTGCATGGATTGCGCTATAAAGGTGTGACAATGTGCTGCAGTGGCCATAGTCGGTTACTGCAGTTTATTGGTGAGTTGCATGCTGTTTGGGAGTGTGGACTGTGGATTCAGGGACATGCATGGGACTGCACAGTCACAGATAACAACTGCCATTCTTACAGGCTACATAATGACCGAGCACGTTCTTGGAGAGGAGGACAACAGTGGTGGGAGGAGGAGGAGGCCGAATTTTACTAAGGCCAAAACCGAGACCCTTTTCGAGGCCTACCTGGATCAGGAGCCACTGCTCAGTGGATGGCGGGGCACCCCTCAGGCCCATGCTACTGCATGGGAGGAGGTGGCATGTGCTGTGAACCTGCATGGCAGCCACCAGTGCTCTGTGCAGGAGTGTAAGAAGAAGATGGGCACAGACAGGAGGAGGGTAAAGCAGAAGGTGGCTGCCATCAGGGCAGCATGTGCAGCAACAGGTGGGGGACAGCCAGAGGTGGTACAGCTCACCCCAGCGGAGGACAGGGTTGCTGCAAGCATGCACCGAAGTGCCATTGAGGGTGTTCCGGGTGGTGGCTTCCAGACGGGTGGTGGCCCATCACTGCATGGTAAGTCATGGTCTGTCTGGGGGGGCAGGGTAAGTCACATGCAGTAACATGACTTTGCTTTTCCTTACAGATCCTGAGCGTCTGCATGGGTCAGCAGTGGTGGGCCTGTCCACTGCGGACAGTTGGATGGAGTTGGAGGTGGGATCATCCACCTCCACAGGTATTTGTGGATCAGTACGACAGTGGGGCCACCTGGCTGTCCATACTGATGTTGTTGACACAGGTGTGGAGAAAGTCCTGCCTGTGTACCAGCATGCTGGCATCCACGGATGCTAGCACACTGTGGCTGTGGCCAGGGCAGAGTCCGGCACCAGTGATGATGACACGACTGTCTTGGGCAGTGACACATGTGTGCCACAGGATGGACACACAGCAGGGCAATTTGCGCCCATGACTGTGGGTGGTGCCGCCATGGAGGCCTGCATGTCAGCACAGTCCCAGGCTGTGCCTGTCAGCACCACTGGGGCAGCACTGGTGTCTGTTCAGGACAGTGGGACTGTTGTGGCCACTGCAGCGGCACCATTGAGCCCTGCGGTGTGGCAGCCAGAGGGGAAGCATCAGCAGTTGCCCACTGGGCTTGGGGGTACAGGGTTCAGCGGCGGCATCTGTGCACCACCTGTGGACATGTCCAGACCTGGTCCTGGTGCACAGCACCCACCCTCAAGGGGTGCTGAATATCAGACCTTTGCACACCCTGAGGGACAGGATGCTGAGGAGGGTGATGACCTCTTGGACGAGCACAACTGTCTACTGTGAGCATCAGTCCAGCAGCAGATGCGGCTTGCGAAGTCCATGGATGCACTGCGTGTGTCTCTGGAGCATGCAGAGGAGCGTCGCAGCAGGGATGCCAAAATGATCATGGCACGGATGGACTGTTTGCAGGAGGATGTGACCGCTGCCATTGACAGGCATGCACAGGCATTCATTGCTGTCATGGCCACAATGGGCACACAGTCAGGTGCCCATACATCGTGGACACCACGCAGTGCACTATCCACCCCCCATTCTTGGTGTTGTGTGACTCCCACCCTGTCGACGCCGGGTTCAGCTGTGGGCATCCCGAGCACTCCTGGTGCAGGCATGTTCGGTGTGCTGCAGACCCCTCTGCGGGCATGGTCGCGTTCACGCAGTGGAACCCCTGGGGGAACATCGGTGCCACCCAATGAGGCCAGTGGTCAGCCTGCCAGTGCTGGCGGGTCTCGGCGGGGCCACCCACACATCCATAGCCACCATGGCACTGTGTCGCGGGACTGACCTGTTTCCCAGTGTGGCTACTGTCTGGTGCTGCCCTGTGTGCATTGTGCATTTCAGTGGGCAGTGCACGGGTGGGTACCCGGCACTGCATGTGGACACGCAGTCCACCTGCACACCCTCCCTGCTGCTGTCCGCAGTTGCGTGTGCATGATGATGCCTGCATTGTGCTGTACACCAATGTGCAATGGTGCTCAGCATCTGACACACGCACATGGACAGGCAGTGGGCGTGGTGGCCTGTGGACATGTGTGTTGCTAGGGTGTGCTTTCTGGGTCGGTGTGCCTTCTGCCCTCTGTGCACGTTTGTTGCATTGTATGTGCATGTGTGTGTGTCCTTCGGCGTGGCATGTTAATCTTCACTCATCCCTGGCTCTGTGTGTGCCTCTGTGCCCTGCCACTTCCCTTGACGGCATGCACCCCCAGTGTGGGTTCCTGAGTGTTTGTGGGTTGTGCCTTGGCCACTGGTGGTTGTGCATGGCCCCATGACTTACCTGGGTTGGCTGAAGTGCACCTCCGTGATGGTATCCCAGTGCAGATATGCCAGCCGGAGCAGTCGGGGGTCCCGTCAGCCAAGGGGGGCTGCCCATCACCATCATCACCATCATCCCCATCGTCCTCATTGCTGTCCCCCTCTTCGACCTGTACAGCTATCCCGCATTCGTTGGCCATGTTGTGCAGGATGCAACAGGCCAGAAATATCCCATAGGCCTTTGAGGGGCTGTACTGTAGGGCACCACCAGAGGTGTCCAGGCAACGGAAACGTGCCTTCAGCATCTTGAACACCCGCTCGATGACATTACGTGTGGTGGCGTGTGCCTCATTGTAGCATTGCTGCGATGGGGTCATGGGCCTCCGGTAGGGTGTGAGCAGCCAGGGATGGAGTGGGTATCCAATGTCATCTGTGTGTAGAGGGTGGAGGTTAGTTTGGTGATCAGCATCACCCTGCCCCAGGTCATGTAGGCCACTACCCATGCCACCTCTGGCCATGCCCCCCTAGGCCCTATATTTGTTCATGTGGTTTGCATACTCACCCACTAGGTGGCCAGTAGGGATGTCCCCACTCTCGAATCTGTGGCACAGTGCTGACTGGTGCCAGATGAAAGAATCGCGTGCTCCCCCAGGGTGTGTGGCACAGACATTGATGATGCACCCCCTGGCATCGCACACCACCTGGCAGTTGATGCTGGCATAGCCCTTTCAATTTATGTATGCGACCCCCTCGGGGCCAAGTGGTGTGCGTATGGCCACATGGATGCAGTCTATTGCCCCTAGCATGCCAGGCATACGTGTCACCCTGTGGAACTCCTGTATGTTTGCTGTGCACTCCGCCACTGTGCTGGGGAAATGGATATACTCCTCAGCATGTGGCAGCAGTGTGCTGAGGAATTGGGTGAGGTGGCGACGTGGCCAACTGGGTTATGCCTGTGGTGTCCCAGTTGGTCTCTGGAAGGTACCTGTGGCGAGCAAGCACATGCAGGCTGTTACCTTGGTCTCCACTGACAGGGCATGGCTCCGTCCTGTGGGTGCCTGCATCACATCACTGCACAGCTCACAGAGCCACCTCAGAATTGCCCTGTTTAGGTGGTACCGGCCCACAATCTCAGTATCTGTGTACAGCTCAAAGCTGGTGCTGGCTCGGTACTACCTGCTGGGGGCATTCCGCTGACGAGCCCTTCCACAGCCACGTCCCCCTGCCGCTCACCTTCTCACCCCCCTCATTACAGCCTCCATGTGGAAGGTGGCACTGGCCATGTCCCTGGCTTGTGTTCACCCCCCCGGCAGCTGTTACTGTATTCCCCCTGCTGTCCTGGCTGCTACCTCCCCTGCACCGGGTACACCTGCCTGTGCTGGCCTCTGTGCTGTGTGGCTCCCCACACCTTCCCTGTGCCTGGCTGTTCACTGTGGCCGTTCCCTGGCCTGCCCTGTTCGTGCCACTTGCCCTGTCTGTCTGCCTCTGCCTCTGCCTCATGTGGTCTCCCTGTAGCGTTCTTGCGTCTCTTCCTTGCTCCTTTTTATTTTGGCTCATTTCCGCTATGGCGCAACTTCCGCTTGCTCCACTGTTGCGCATTGCGCAAGTCTTTGAATATCACACAGCGCCATTTATGCATGGTTCCTTCCCCTTCAGTTGCGCATGCCTTCATTATCATTGCGCTGTTGCTCAGCATGATTTCGGGGGCGCAACTGCCTCCTGCTGAATATCGCAGAATGGCGCAATTTCCGACTTGCGCAGGAGTAACCCTATTGCGCATGGCTCAACTCTTTTGAATATCTGGGCCAGTGAGTATTAGCTGGAGAAGAACATTATTTTTTCTTCATGAAACACATGCACAGTTAAGGATTGCCAGATGTTATGTGCACAAGTCCAGCCACTTTGGAAACATTGGTGGAAGCGTTTTTTTAAGTTTGTGCTTTGGAATATCTTGATTATGTACAGCTTGACTACTAGGCGGTGAGAGTAAAATTCTTTTACCATGGTTTCAGATTTTTGATTGCATGCCTGGGGACATCAAAAAGAGAACTGTGACATTTGACACATGCTGCCTGCTACTATTCAAAAGACGTCAAATGGCCAAAACGTTTATAGTTTGTGTTTTTTAAAGTTTTATACATTCCTTACATTCTTGTGCCACATCAGAATTGTTTGCTGGCCACAATATTTAGAGGGGTCTAATAGTTAGAGCAGGAGCTTGATAACTGGGACAGTGGGGAGATCAGAGATTCACAACCCACCAGAGCTAATTTGGTTCTGGTGGGGGTTGAACCTGTAATGCCAAATACTTTCTGACCTTGATCTAGCCAATTAACTTTTCCAGTAAGTGCTTCAGGCCACCCAGCTGTCAACCGGTGTGTGAAAGGTTAAACCAGGAGATAATGGGGGAAGGGGAGAGGTAATATATCAGCAGTGCTTGTGCTCATTAATTTGGTTATCTGTTACAACTCTCTTCTCCGGTTACAGCTGTCTCCAAGCCCCTCCACCCTTGCCATCAGGAGCATACACTAGCTGTTGTGTTAATGGCAGCTATGAAGCAGAAGAAGGTATCTTGTAGAGCCTAGTTCAGTGTCACTATTCCTCTCACCTGCAAAGATAATTTATTTACTCTCTTTAGGTGCCCATACTTTGAGGGTATTGCATAGTCTCGAAGGAAAGAGAGAGGGAGTGTGTGTGTGTGTGTATTGATCAGATTTTTGTTTGTCCCTTTGTTATCTACTATTGCCAGCTGCTTATTTTAATTAGTTTTTAACAAATGAGACACTTCCATTCTTAAAGTAGAGAGACTAAGATACTAAGTGACACTTATCCAGAACATTACGTGACTTAGTAGCTACAACTGGTGCTCACATCAACTGTCATTTGGTTGAATGGTTCAGATAAGGATGTAAGCATGATTTACAAGTGTCTTTGCTTCGAAATAACCATCCTTTTCTGACAAACAAGTAAGCATTAAGCCACTCCAAAGGAGGGTTCTACGTAAGCATTAATCCCCTCGAAAAGAGGCATTTCCTAGGAATTAATGCATGGTTGGGAGGGCCGAGTGCTGCCACCACCCAACCATGCATTAATTCCTAGGAAATGCTTCCTTTTGAAGGGATTAATGCGCTTGTGAAATGGAGAGTGTTGCAAGTTCATATATGTAGTTTTAGGAAATAAAAACATTAAACTGCTGCGTTTTCAATGTTTTTATAAAGATTTCTTTTGTAGTTATACAGCTGAAGTAATGTACAAAACAGGAAGTGTGCATTAATGTTGTGACTGGCAACATATTTTTTTTCATTTCACTGTAAATATTGTAACTGTTGCTGGGTTAATTCAGTCTCATAACACATAACATTTCTATTTGTATAATATTCATTTAACATTCACTTACGTTTCGAGAACTAATGCTACGATTTCTGAACTGTATCTCCGTGATTTGCATATAGCACTTACACGCCCATACTTTTGCTTTCCTGATTCTGAGTTACACATTTGCTTTCTGGATTTCTACTATGCGGTTATTTCAAGATAACTTTTTAAACATGGCAGTTACACAAAACAACTGAAACAGGATTAAATATTTAACAATTAGACAACTATGCAACTGTGACATGAATCAATATTACTGAGTAATTCAGAAGTGGCTAATCATCTAGTGTTCACCGGCATTACTAGACGCAGCTCTGTAGTAATTAAAGTTGACTCTGTGAACTGGGAAGTATTGAAAGGACTGCAGTTGCTCAATGATGTAGTGGACAACACATTTGAAGCACTGTGGTGTCATTCGCTTTTTCAGAGCAACTATATGAGACATTAGGATTGCTGTTTGCTATTTCTGGTGTGCTTACATTGCTTGCTGAGGAGTTTTGCTCTCTGCTGTCACTAACTACTTTGAGTGGCTCACTGATTGATTGACGATCTGTGACAGTAGACTGATTTTCTTTCTTTCCTTTATTGTTGTATCTGTCATAGTTGTGGTAGTACTGCACAGAATAGTTGACCATTTTTGGCTATCTGATGCAGAGGGAGCCCAGTAACTCCTGAGGCTGGTCTCGCATCTATGTCCTGTTACAGACATTATTTCTTGAGATGCGAGACCAGCCTCAGACAACATATGAATAGCTATGCTTCTCACACAATGATTTGTGTACCGGATTGATAGTTCAGCATCTGCAGCTATTTGTGCTGCCATATTGCCCAGAAAGTTGCGTCCCATCGGCTGCTTGGAATACAACAATTCCTTACTGTTTAATATGTCTTGGGACAGTTTTAGAGAATGCAGATAGAAAGCTGGGGAGTTAGCAGGGTATCTAACATAGAAACACAGAAACATAGAAACTGACGGCAGATAAGGACCACAAGGCCCATCCAGTCTGCTCATTTCTTTTTCTACCTTATGAATGTACCATTGGCCTTTGCTCTGTCAATCTATCACAATATCTAGTACAATATTATTTGAATAACGCAACAGGACAGTTCCAGCTGTCTGGTTGGGAGTACAAAATGCCATGTAATGCCTGCTTGTTTGCCTCATTGAAATCATTATGATTCTTTGTTGGCACATTGAAAGCAACTGCAATATATTCTTGCCCTGCATCATCTTTCTGTGTAACAAAGGAACCGTGTTTTAGGTTTCTCAGTCCTTTCCTGCCTCTTCATGCAAAACGAAGCTGGAGCTCAAACCAGAGCCTGTGTACCAGTCCATACTCAGAGTCTGGATTGAGCTTTGTACTGCTTCTGATATTTTCAAGATCACTGTCAGTAATTATAGGATGATGTGCTGTTGTGTCTTTTCCAGCCTTTCTACACCGCTTTAAGACTCCAATAAATACATTGTTTGCACCAGTAAACTCTTTCTCTCTGGCTATATTTAGCTTTCGATTGACCTCAACGCTGTTGATATATCTATTAAGGCCAGCTCGTAATGCAATGAAAGAAATTATGCTATACTGGCATCCGTCCTCACAACAAACTGACCCATAAAACTGATGTCAGATGTCTGCCAAATAATTGACTAATACTGTGCTGATATCAGTGTTCAGCTGCTTTGATGTGAGCCAGTCTGAAAACACATTGCCCTCACAGGCTGTGCTTTTATGTGTGTTAGGCTCTGACTTCTTTCTTTCTAGATTATTAAGCTCTTTTTGTGATAAAGTAATGTCTACTACCTGTTTTTTCATTTGCTGTCACATTCTGCTTTATTATTACTGAGCTGACTTTCTATAGCAAGATTTTTTTTTTTTCTTTTTCGGGCTGCTACTGGGTTCATTGTCCAATGGTGGTGGTCTGTTGCTACGTGACCACTCGCTTACCTCAGAAATACATTTTGGTGTCTTTTCCTGCTGCTGCACTTCAGCGCTATGTGTGATTCATGAAGATGCATTTTTTAGTGTCGGTGAGTTAGGTTCACAAAATCTGGCTGCCCACGATGTGATTCCCATCATGCCACATAGTGCAAATGTGGTACAGTAGTCCTCCATGTTTTTGCTGCTCAAATTGTGGGGCTAGCAAGACTGTCAACCGGCTGGGTGGGTGGGAAATACATTGTGCAGGATGACTAAGTGGCTGATTTTGGAATTACATCCGCAGGCATATCTTAGGCATTAATGCACAGTGGATTTCATGTCACATGTTGTATTTCTACCAATTAGATTTGTTAGTTTTGAGAAAAATTAATTTCCATGTTACAATTTGATTTAAGTGCATGATGTTATTATTGCCAAATATACTTTTATAATAATTGGCTTGCATTTTTTCCCATTGAAGGAGCAGGTTATAATTTGCCATTATAACCCACAGGTTATAATGGTGAGCACACACCACCTGCTCCTTCTGCTATCTTGTGCTGTACCTCATCAAGCATCGAGTAGTCAAAAGTGACCAGAAAATCCTCTCACTAAGCTCCATCATGGGCAGTGTGTCAAAGCACAAAATCTCCACCAAAAAAGTATTTTTTTAAAACACATCAACCCGTCTGTGCTCTGCAAAATACATACAGTCCCTAATTCTCTTACTAACTCCCTCTCTCTCTCTCTCTCTCTCTCCTGTTACTATAGAAATGGCAAGGACACATGACTTCATCAGTCTAATTAGCACATCTCTGAGGCAACCCGGGAGGGGGGGGAACCTCATTATAAACCTTTTGAAAACTTTCTCAAATGGACCAATTCTACAGATGTTTCAGCACAGGCAACCAACTTTCCGTGAAGGCACAATGACTTTTACCATGATTTCTTAAAAAGATCTTTCTAAGCTGACCAGTGTTGCCGTCTGCTATTCTTAGCTGAAACAGTCATCCTGTAGTTTTAAAAAATATACTTTAAAAAAAGTATTTAACCAATTGCATTTTACTGCCTTAATTCTGCCACAGTTTGTATGAATCACTTACAGTTCACTAACTTTGCTAAGTTTCATAAGTTGTGTTCAAAAATATTCTTGTTGCCAACTCTGTGTTACACATTTTTCCACATGAGGCGAAAAAGTACAAACCAGCAATTTCATAAAAAAATACATGGGGATGAATGCATAAATAAGAAAGTAATGCCCACCCTCAGAGTGGAATGCTTTAATAAACTCCTCAGGCTTCATCCTCAGGGTTTATGTAGCATCCCACACCTCGGGTGGGCATTAATTTCTCATTATACACTCTCCCCATGCATTACTGTATATATAATTTCTACTATTATGGTACTTTTTCTCCTAACTTACTGTCTGGATCAGTGCTAGGTACTTTGATTTTCATCTGTGTGTATTACAAGATGTATTACAAGATATGGGTTGAACTGTGTGATGGTACCATGCTAAGGTACATTTTCATCTTTCATTCCTGCAGTTCACTTGGCAGGCCAACAGATGGCTGTAATTGCTGATCACTGTAATATCATGAGTAGACACTGAACAATTTTCAACCAGTAATTCTATATATTAGCTTTACATTTACTAATATGGTGCTTTTTCTCCTAATTTACTGTCAGGATTGGTGCTACATACTTCTATTTTTGTCTGCGTGTATTACAAGATATGTGTTGCACTGCATGATGGGACCATGCTAGGATACATTTTCATGTTTTCTTCCTGCAGTTCCCTTGGCAGGCCAACACATGTCTGTGAAACAATACCATGGGAACTGCACTAGGACAAAGAAGTTACTCTGGTTCACAAACAGCAACAGGGCATTGCTAGGAAATTAATGCATGGTTGCTCCTTGGTCAGCTGTTGCTATTGCTCCAATAAAAAGTGCTTATTTGTGTCTAACATTTATTGCCATGTTACAAGCAAACTTATAGCCTTACATTAAACAAGCATTTGTCAATGCCGAACGTTCACTTGCAGGTATTTGCAGTGGTGTTTGGCATGTGTGGTGCTTTACCCTAATGCCCTGTGCGATTGCTGGTATTTGCACAATAAATTTTCAGCATGACCTTTTTGTTACCCCCATTGTGCGCTACATAGGCAGGTTAAAATATTGCTCTATGCTTCATAAATAATAAATAAATTGTAAATAGCTATAATGAACAGAAGCAGACAATTTAAAACAGTCTGTGTACAAATCTTGATCACAACCTGTACAAAAAGATCAGTAAAGTCTGTCATATGATGCTTTCTCAGTGAGTCAGACTTGAATGATGCATTCGAAAAGTACTTGAAAAGAGTAGTTCTTATGCACTTCTGCTAGTGAAGTCCATATGTTCTACTCCTTGCCATCTTTATCATCCTTATCATTCCTTTCAGACCTCTATGGTATCCACACTTCAGGGGCTAGATTCACAAATTCACAAAGCACAGTGCAAAAGTTTGCATTGCGCTTTCTGATTGCTCAGGTTTCAAAAAGTTTCTATTCACAGTTGGATAATGCACCTGTGCTATCTGACTGTGAATAGGGCCAAGACAATGCAGCACTTACCCCCATACCACTGCCTCTAACACCCCATGCATCCCAGAGAATGGCACCGCAATGAATAGTGCATTTGCGCTTTTCAGAATTCAAAAAGGCAGCCATGTAAATGAACCAATAAGGCATACAAGGCACTATGTGGCAATTTGCATGCCCATTATGAGCTCATTTACATGGGCCACCATGGAGTTTAGGGCACCCTCCCACCAATTTCCAGCCTAAGTAAAAAAAAAAAGAATAATCCCTGGTGCCAATGGCTCCACTCCCTCCATGATCACCAATCACCAGCCCACGAAAAAAGTAATAGCCCCTGGTGCCAGTACCCTCCCCCATGATCACCGGTTGCCAGCCTGAGAAAAAAAGGCTAGTCCCTGGTGCCAATGGTCCCCCCCATATGATCCCCAATTGCCCGCCTGGAAAAAAAAAGAATAGTCCCTGGTGGCTAGTGAGTCCCTCCCCCAGACCCTTGCCTGACCTGCATAACAGTGTCCCTGGTAGCTAGTGGTCCCTCCACCCACCAGATCACCCCCAACATAAAAGAAAAGTGTCCTAGTGTCCAGTGATCCCGCCCCACCCAATTGCCATCCATTTGTATAAACATCATTCCCCAGTGTTTAGTGTATTCCCCCACCCCATCCCCTGTATATTAACAAGAAATCACTCCCTGGTGGCTAGTGGACCTCCCCAACCCCGGAAGATAGTGACCCACCACCCTGCTTCCCCAATCTAGACCCCGAGCTGAAGACCAGCACAGCCCTCCTCTCTTCACCACAGTCAGGTGCCAACTGAGCTGTCAATGAACAAGTAATGTATACAATAGGTGCTCATTGATTAATCAATGAGCACCTACTATATACATTGTGCGTTCGTTGACAGCTCAATATGTGGCCACTGTGGTGGACAGAGAACTGTGCTGGTTGCTGGCTCAGGGTTTGGATGCGGGGGGGGCAGAGTGGTGGTGCACTACCTGCTGGGCTGGGGAAGTGGAGGGTCTGCTAGATGCCAGGGAATGATTATTTCTATTTTACAGGGGATCATGGACAGGGAAGGGGGTCCACTAGCCACCAGGGAATTATTCCACGTTAATATACAAGGGATCAGGTGGGGAGAATACACTGGACACTGGGTGATGATGTTTATATACATGGATGCGGATCAGGTAGGGGAAGGACCAATGGGCACCAGGACACCTTTCTTTTATATTGGATGGGTGATTGGTTGGGGGAGGGGCCACTAACCACCAGCAACACCTTTCTTTTATGTCAGGCAGGTGATCGGGTTGAGGGAGGAACAGCTAGCCACCAGGGACTATTCTTTTTTGCCCGTGCTGGCAATTGGTGATCATGGGAGGGGGGGGGCCACTGGCACCAGACAGTATTCTTTTTTTTCACGGACCTGTGATCGGCAATCATGGGGGTGGGGAATGAACTGCGCCAGGAAATATTCTTTTTATTTTACTCAGGCCAATGATCAGTGATCAGTGGGGGGAGGAACTGCTTGCCAGCAGGGCTGCATCTTTTATTAAACTCAGGCCAGTGATTGGCAGGGATGGAGAATCCCTAGGAGAACCACTAGCCACCAGAGAATACTTAATTTCTTACACTTAGGCTGGCAATCAGTGTGGGGGAACCACTAGCACCACAGAATACCTACATTTTTATACTCAGGCCGGTGATCGGCAGAGGGAGGGACCACTAGCCACCAGGGAATACTTAAATTCTTACACTTGGGCCAGCGATTGGTCGTGGGGCAGCCTCAGTACCTCCACCAACCACTAGGGTTGCATGGGATTAAAGGGAGGTCCCAGTCGGTGATATTTGCTCGATGCAAGGGAACCCTGCAAAAGGCGCTTGCACATTGCAAATGCTTTGTGTATCGGACTGTGCCGATATGCTGGTCCCCCCGCCATTTGCATTAGAAACATAGAATATGATGGCAGATAAGGCCCACCTGCCCATTTCTCTGTCTACATAAGCTCCAGGTCCTAAATGATCTGCAGCAACTTACCTTCTCTTTCCTACCACTATGTATGCCTTCTGTCTATCCCATGCATTCTTGAATTCACCTATTGTGTTTGCCTCAGAGCTGCTGCAGTTTATGGCTCCCATCACGAGATTTTCACAGGAGACCCAATGCACTATCCTGAATGTAAACAATCAGGGGGCTGTGCCCCCATACCCTCCTCCTCCACATACATCCAGTCATTTAATTTTGGGGGCAATTCCCCCCAAGCTCACCTCCCTCCATGAGTAGTGTATTATCACAACCACAACTACTTCTAATAGTTTGTAAGGATGCCACTATTGGAATTCTCACTAGCTGAAATCTAGTTCACCATTTTGTGAGACCCATTTACTACATACGAGCCTTTGCCTCTATGACCTCTGCAGGGAGACTGTTCCATGCATCCACCACCCTTTCTGAGAAAAGATTTGTCCTCAAGTTTCCCCTGAGTCTCCCCCCCCTCCAGCCTCATGCTGTGACCACTTGTTCTTGCACTTCTCTTTTTCTGAAAAATGCTTCCCTCCTGGACCCTGTTTATCTTCTTGAGGTACTTGAATGTCTCTATCACAGTTCCCCTTTCCCTCCTTTCCTCAAGGGTGTACATATTGAGGTCTTTCAGTCTTTCCTCATTTATTTTCTGGTGCATTCCTTTCATCATTTTTGTTGCCCTTCTCTGCACCCCTTCCATTCTGTCTATGTCCTTCTGGAGATGTGGCCTCAAGAACTGTACACAGTAATCCAGATGTGGCCTTACTAATTGTCTGTACAACGGCATCACCACCTCTTGCTTTCTATTGGTGGTGCCTCTCCCTATGCACCCCAGCATCCCTCCAGCTCTCCCCACTGCCTTCTCACATTGCTTGGCTACTTTCAGGTCATCTTTTAAAATTACCTCCAGGTCTGTTTTGAGTTTTGTTGTTGTTAGTCCCCCCCCCCCAATCTTGTATTCTTCTCCACGATTCCAGTATCCCAAGTGCATGACTTTGCACTTTTTTGTATTAAATTTAAGCTGCCACACCCTTGACCAATCCTCCCTTGCCTAGGTCTCTTCTCACTTTTTCCACCCTGCCTGTAGTGTCCACCCTGTTGCAGATCTTGGTGTTGTCTGCAAAGAGGCTTAACTTCTCCTTCAGCCTATCTGCAATGCCACTAATTTACTTATTTATTTATTGAAAATGTTTCACCAGGAAAGGCACACTGAGCAACAAGATGCTCGTCTCACGGTGCGACCTGGGGGAAGGGTTACAGTGGAGGCAGGTTATACATACAAAAGTTGAATACAGATAATGAACATAGTTGGGTGGGATTACATTAGAACTTGTTACATAAGGAGAACAGTACAGAACATAAACTTCAAGGACAGGGCATACATATCATGGGAATATATCAAGGGCAATACATGGTTACATAAGTGCCAGTAACAGCTGAGGGTGCCAGTAACAGAACTTGAGCTGAAGCGAGGTGCACCAAGTTGACAGTAGGAATTGGAGAATGAAGATGGGGGTAGAGGAGGAGTGGACTAGTAAACACTAGGTGTGTAGGGGGTGGTGTAGGTGCAGTGGGAAGGAGGGGGAATTAGAAGCTGTGAGTAAGGCTGAATAGCATAGGTTATTAGGAAGGAGGGGGAAGGGAAGGGAGATATTAGGAGTAAATAAGAGGGAGTAAGAGTGAGAGTGTAAGTGCTTAGGGTAGCGTATAAGCCAGACAATTAGGTGAAGGCCAAGCCACTGGTCAGGCACTAAGGGGGGACAGGGGAAGAGAAGCTAACAGTGGGAGTGGAGTTCAGGGGCAGTTGCAATTTGGTGCAAGGAAGTTTGTGAGGGCAGAGGATAGGGACTGTTTGGATGAAGAATGGCGGATCTGGGCCGGCAGACCATTCCAGAGTTTAGGGAAGTGGTAGAAGAAGGCCGATTGGCCGGCGGTGGTCCTTCAGTGCGGGATGACTAATAGCCTAGCATCAGTAGACCTGAGGGTGTGGGTGGGGGAAAGTGGGGAAGATAGGGAGGATGCGAGGTAGGGATGGAGGGAACCGAGCCAGAAGTTGGAAGTGAATTTAACGCTATAAATTAGGCACCGGTTACTCAGGGATGGCAGGGGCAGGGAATGGTAGAGCTTGCAGTGATGTGAGTGGGGGAGGGGCATTGAGGACAAAGCGGCAGAAAGCATTAAAGCGGGGGTCAAGTCTGGCTAGGGTGGTCTTGGGGCAGAGCTGTAAATGACATCACAGTAGTCGAAGGAGGGTAGAATCATTTTCTGGACTAATTCACGTCTGACAGATAGCGGGAGACTAGTGCGGTTTCTATAGAGGACACCAAGTTTTGGGCACAGTTTTGAAATGATGGCATCCACATGTGTGGAAAAGGAGAGGTGGCAATCAAGCCAAACCCCTAGATACCTGAAGGAGGGGACTTCATCAAGGATGGTGTTATTTAGGGTATGGAAGATCAGAGGGGAGGTGAGTCTGGAAAGACGCTGTCTATTGCTGAAAGACATAGAGACAGTTTTCTTGGCATTTAGGGAGAGCTGATTGGTATTGAACCATTGTTGGATTTTGTTGAAATCGGTTTGAAGTTTGGAGGTGATTTCTTTGTGGGTCTGGCTGGAGGTAAAGAGGACCATGTCGTCTACGTAGATGTGGATTGCGGTAGTGGAGCAAGAGTTAGGCAGATGATTTAGAAGGATGGATAAGAGGATGGGGCCAAGAACTGAGCCTTGGGGAATGCCGGTGGTAATAGGGAGAGGGGGGAGGTGTGGTCAGCTATTTTAGTGCATTGGGTTCTATTTAGTAGGTAGGCACTGAACCAGTTTGTGGTAGACACTGCTAACCCAGCCCCTGATAGGCGGGATAGTAGGAGAAAATGGGACACCATGTCAAAGGCTTTTGCTAGGTCAATGAAAATAGCAGCAGTGATTAACCCTTTATCCATCCCAGTGAGGATGGAGTCCATGAGTCTTAGTAGGGAGGAGGTGGTAGAGTGGTGTTTTCTAAAACCGGACTGAAATGGAGTGAAGAAGATAGTTTCAGAGAGAAAGTGGGAGATTTGGGAAGCACTAGGTGTTTCTGGAGTTTGGTGAGGGTGGGAAGAAGGGAGATGGGATGGTAGTTGGTTGTGGAGGTAGGATCACCACCTTTAGGAAGTGGTAGGACAGTGGCATACTTTCATTTGGAGGGGAGTGACTCAGTGGTGAAAGAAAGATTTAGTAGGGCTGCGAGGGGAGTAGTGATGGTGGGGGCAGATAGGAAGAGGAGTTTGTTATCGAGACCATCAGGGGATTTGTCTTTGGAGGGGTTCAGGGAGAGAAGGGCATCTAGGGTTTCGGTGGGGGAGATGTGACTGAAGGAAAAGGGGTTCCTACCAGGTGGTAGGGGGATAGATGTCTGCTGAGCAGGTGTGGTTGCAGGGGGTAGGGAATCTAGGAGGGCCAGGGTGCAAGTAGTGAAATAGGAATTAAACTTGGAGGCTACCTTCTGGGGATCGGAGAAGAGAGTCCCTTGGGAGAGGAGAGGTGGGGGGGCTTGCTGTTTGGGGGGAGAAAAGGGAGTTAATGACTTTCCAGAATTTAGAAGGTCTCCCAAGATTTGCATTTAGGGAGTTGTTAAAGTATTCAGCCTTGGCTAAGCAGATGGCCTTTGTGCACTTGTTGCGGAGCATGCGGTAGGTGATATGGTCACTTGGGAGGAGCATGGATTTGTAGTTTCACCAGGCTTTGTCACGGGCTTGTTGGAAAGCTATCAGCACAGGGGATATCCAGGGTAGGTGAGACCTACGGACTCTAGCCCGGTGCAGGGGGGTGTGTTTGTCCCAGGCAGTGAGGAAGTTGTTCTGAAAGTGCGTAAGGGCCAAATCCATAGTAGAACAACTTGAGCTCGGGACCCAATTAGAGTGAGATAGATCTTCCAGGAGGGGGGAGAGGTTGAGGGATTTGTATGACCGTTGGAATATAAATTTGGGAGGGGATTTAACTCTGTGGATTTTGCGGACCAAGTAGATTAGGTGGTGGTCACTAATGGAATCAGGGAGGAGGCCTGAACTGACGACGCGGTGTGGGTGTGATGTAAGCAACCAGTCTAGGAGGGAGTGATTACCGGACTTCTGGTTTGAGTGTGTGGGTTCCGTAATGGTTTGGCTAAGGTTGAGAGTGGTTATCTCAGTTTGGGTTTTGTTAAAAGTGGATCCTAGCCAGTTGTGGTTAAAGTCACCCATGACATATAGTTCACCCGACTGGGCAAGAGATGAGAGCTGGCACAGAAGGTTGGTGACTGTTGTGGTTGGCGTGCCTGGCCGGCAATAAATACCAGCCATGAAGATAGGTAATGAAGACATTGAAGAGGACTGGCCCCAGTACTGAGCCTTGTGTCACCCCACTGGTCACCTTCTTGTCCTGGGATTGAACTCCATTAACAATCACCCTCTGTGTCCTGCTGCTCAGCCAATTTCAGACCCAATTTCCTACTTTGGTTCCCACTCCCGGACTACCAAACTTATGTAATAGTCTCCTGTGTGGGATGGTGTTGAATGCCTTGCTAAAATCTAGATAAGCCATGTCCATGGACACCCTCTGATCAACCTCCCTTGTTACATAGTCAAAGAAACCTATTAGATTTGTTTGACATGATCTACTAACTGTGAATCGGTGTTGCCTTGGGTCTTCTGCCCTGCTGGCCTCAAGATATGCTACAATCCTTTCTTTTAGCAGAAATTCCATTATTTTCCCCGCCACCGAGATCAAACTGACTGGCCTGTAATTTCCAGCATCCACCTTGCTCCCACTTTTGTGCAGTGGCACCACATTTGCACTCCTGCAGTCCTTTGGCACCACTACTTCCTCCATTGATTTGTTGAAAAGGGCTGCCAATGGTGCCCCTATTACCTGTCTGAGTTCTTTCAGTATTTTGGGATGCATCCCATCTGGACCCATTGCCTTGTCTGCCTTTAATTTTGAGAGTTCCTTTACGACTCTCGCCTCCATGAATGGACTGGTGTCCACTTCTCCTGCAAGTGTTTTTTTTAACATCTAATTTTGGTCCCTCCTCTACCCCTTCTTTTTGTAAATTCTGAGCAGAAGTATTCATTCAGAAATTCTACTTTTTCCAGGTCCCTCTCCGCACATTCCCCTACTTTATATTTTAGTCTCAGAATCTCTCCATTGTTTTTTTTTCTCTCCCTAATATACCTGCAGAAGGTTTTGTCTCCTTTCACTGATTGCACTATTCATTCTTCAGTTCGTACCTTTGCACTCCTGACTGCTTTCCCTACTTCCTTCTGCTTTGCCTAATACAGTTCCCTGTCTTCCTCCCTCTGTGTTTCTTTGTACTTTCTGAATGATTGCTTCTTTTCCTTAACCTTCCCTGCCACCTCTTTAGAATACCATAGTGGGCTTTCCTTCTTTTTTGCTTTGTTGACTTGCTTTACACAGAGGCTTGTTACCTCTGTTATGGCTCCATTAAGTTTTCCCACTGTTTTTCTAACCCCCACTTCCCTCCACCATCCTTCCACCTTTGCCAGGGTATTCCTGAGGTGTTCTCTTATTTTTGCAAAGCCTGCTCTTCTGAAATATGGGACTCTTTTGTGTGGCTTGACTCATCTACTGTCTTCACCTTAAACCACACTGTATGGTAACTGCTGGACCCCAGATGGCTAACTACTGACAGATCTCTTATTCTGTCACTATTGGTGAGTACAAGGTCTAATATTGCTCCCTTCCTTGTGGGCTCCTCGACTAGCTGCCTGAGAAATGCCCCCTGCAGGGCATCCAAGGTGTCTTTGCTGACTTTGTCTGACTTTGATTTGTCTGAAGCTGAGAACCTTGCTACACTGCAAAGAACAAACTATAACTCCATTTAGGAGCTGGAAACTTGGTAAGGCATAATATTGTAAAGCAGGGGAGCTACGCTTTCCACAAAAAGTTTCATTTTTTTTTTCCTTATTGGCATTAAGACAGAGAGGGTTGTGGATGTATGGAACGGCCTTCCAGAGGAGGTTGTGGAGTCAAAAACAGTGGTGGAATTCAAGCATGCATGGGACAGTCATAAGGCAATTCTAGGGGGTTGGGGTAGGAAGAAGTAGGCTGCTGGTTAACTAGGATCTGCAGCTTATCCATCAGGTAGGGAAATGGGCAGACTGGGTGGGCCACGCGGTCCTTATCTGCCATCAAATTCTATGTTTCTATGTTTCTATGCTAGTGGCTGCTGCATAGGTATTCCAGGTAACATCTGATATGTTTAGGTCCCCTACCAGCAACACTTACCCTTTCTCTGCCATTTTGTGGATGGTATCCATCAATATCCTATCAATTTCCTCCCCCTGTGCTGGAGGTCTGTAGACAACCCCAACATGGATGGTGGCACAATTTCCTGTATCTAAGTTGATCCATAGTGTCTCTTACCCTTTCTGTCTTCCCCCTAACTCAGTTGCTTTGATCCCTTCCCTGATGTACATAGCCAATCCTCCCCCTTTTTTGCACTCTCTGTCTCTCCTAAATATTGTGTACCCTGGTATGGTAACATCCTAGTCATGGTTACCTGTATACCACATTTCAGTGACTGTGACAATGTTTAGGTCTTCCTCCACCATCAAGGCCACCAAGTCTGGGATCTCGTTTCCCAGGCTACAGGCCTTTGTACACATAGCTTTCCATGTTTTGTTGCTTTTGCCTGTGCCAGCTCCCCCCTTATCCTTATGTCTTCCCTCTATGCCCTTCATGCCTTTACCTCCATTTGTGGTTACTTTTGTGGATTCCTTGGCCCTAGAATCCTTCTGTTTGTCTAACTCAACCTGATGGGAGGGGGATTTGGTTTTTCTCAGCTTACATCCACCACCACCCTTGGCTAGTTTAAATGTTTTCCAATGAAAAATATAAACCTCTCAGTCCCCTCCCCCCAGATGAATGCAGGCCATCCCTAACATACAAATCCGCATCCCTCCAGGTGGTCCTCCAGTCCCAATGAAGCCAAATCCCTCTGCTCTACACCAGCTTTTCAGTCATTCTTTGAATCTCCTGATACAGAGAACCCTGGCTTCTCCCATGCCATAGACAGGTAACACATTCAAGAAAGTTACCATGTGTGCTACCTTTCTAAGGCTCCTCCCCAACTATGTGAACTCCCTCTGCACTGCCCACACCTCATCTCCAGTCAGGTCATTTGTCCCCAGGTGGACAATGACATCTAGCTTAACCTCCATGTCCACCTGCCCTAGCGATCCTTAAGATGCACTTCCTGTCACTCTAAGCCATGGTGCCAGGAAGGCACCTGACCTCCCTCTCCCCGGGCCCCAGTTCTACCCCTCTAATAATAGAGTCCTCCACTAGAAGTTGTTTCTTCCTCCTCTGGGGACCCTTGCCATCCCCTGGGAGTCTCCACTGAGGAGGATCCCCACACCCACTTTGTCCACCACTGTGGGTGCCTTCACAAGACAATCCTGCCCTGCCAGGATGGTGAAGGAGTTGTGGAGTGGAACCTTAGGTTGGATGCACCTCTGCCCCACCTCCCTCATCCTCCCTAAGCCCACCTTTGTCCAACTGCCTCTCTTTTCTGGCATCCTTTGAGACAGCGAGTATGGACTTGGTTGTCCCTGGGTGGGAGAGGAGGTTCCCCGAACCCTAGCCAATTAGGTCCAGAGACGAGCAACCTCCTCCCTCAACCCAGAGAGGTGCCTGCAGATGGGGCAGTGCTGCAGCCTCCAGAATGTCTCCCTGAAGACTGCTGCCCCACAGCCACTGAACTGCACCGCTCCAATCATGTTTGTTATGACCTTCCCCTTTATAGGCTTCAGCTATACCTTCTATGTAATTTTGTTTAATTATTCCCCCCTTCTATTCCTGTCTATTCGGTATCATTCTGACCTACCACCTGCCTAAAAAGAGTATTGAGCCTGGGGTAGGTGGAATGGGGAAGGGTAGGGCAGGTCCTTCTGATGCCCTCTCCTGTGTGAGGAAACAAGGAAAGAAACAATCAGTCCAGTTTCACCATAGGTAAGCCTTTTCAGCTTACATAGGTTGTCCTTCTCCTGCTTGATACTGTGCTTGCTTTGTTCCTCACTGACTCAGTTTACTTCACCACTTCCATGGAGCTGCTGAGCAGAGTCCTGCAAAGAAGGAGCTGAAAGAGAGAATAGAAAACAAAAAGTAAAGCACTCTAATTAAGAGCCAGAGGTCCATCGCTCTTAGGGACTCTCCAAACTCCTGTTAGGCTTTCCAAACTGTGAGTCCTTTTAAGCCCCTTTTAAACTTTTCTCCCACAGTTTAAACTCGTGCCTTTTGTTTAGTGCCTCCCGATAGGCCAGCAGCCACCTTTATCACCCTGTTGGTGTTTCTCTTGGTCAGTTTGTTTCCACCGGTGCCCCCTCCTGTGCGAGGAAACAAGGGAAAAAACAGCCAGCCCATTTCACCATAGCTAAACCTTTTAAGCTTACATAGGTTGCCCTTCTCTTGCTTGATACTGTGCTTGCTTCATTCCTCACTCACGTCGTTTACTGCATCACTTCCATGGAGCTGTGGATCAGAGACCTGCAAACAAGGAACTAAAAGAGAGAATAAAAAACCAAAAGCTAAGCACACTAGTTTGAGTTAAAGGTTTGCTGCTGCTAGAGACCCTCCAAACTCCCATTAGACTTTCTTCCTAATGAACCCCCTCCACACTTTACCCCAGTGCAAACCTGGCTTTTGTGAATACCAACTCAGTGCAAAACCTGGTTTGCTCATGAAAAACTGGGTTTATGCTGGGGGAAAGTTTCTGTGTATCCAGCCACAGGTTTTCTGGTATTGCTGGGCAAGCAGGTATTGTTTGTTTAAAATCAGCAAAGCAGAAAAACAGCACAGTAATAACTGCATAGTATATGGTTGAGTCTTGTTGTGTATGGATTTCCATACACTCAAAAATCTCATTGTACTACAGTTCAAAGGTCAAAAAAGTAGTAGTATAATAGCTAAGTCACTACTATACTACAACAACTTTCTCATTCTAAATTCAAGTGTGAGGTGTTCAGTGCACACCAACCTCTCACATTTTAAAAAGCTCCCCACTCAGTTCCTCACAGCTTGTCCCTTAATCAGCTTCTTCACAAACATACACACACACACACACACACACGTGTTTTGTTCCCAAGACTCACTTCATTGCTGCCTCTTCTCCTCAAGGTCCTTTCCAGCAATTAGAACCCCTCAAACTAAATAAATCCAACAGACTCAAGACCATAAATAAGCTTCCACCTGACTACTGTTAGCTGCTTCACACTCAGCCCACCCACTCGAGTCCTTCTGGTCCATTCCCCAACAGCTTCCCCACACACACATACACAAGCAGCATTTTCAAAAAACATGTGCTATATAAAATAACAAATAGTTAACTATGCTCAAACAACACTTTTTCAATCTCAGGGATTTGATGATGTCATAGGGACCTCTCAAGCTTCTCTCTCAAGGTTTATGATGTCATCAAATCCCCTTGATAGAAACTCAGCCTTGTTGTGCACAGTTGCCTATTTATTATTCTCTATTTATAAGCAGGGATCAATGTCAAACTAACCTGCCCCCATTATATTAACAAGGAATTAAGACAAGTGGGTATGTATTCCCACAGCCAATTTTGGGCCTCTTTTGAAAAAATAATAAAGTACTTGATAATACTTCAGGCCTCACAGAAAAAGTAGCATTCAAAGTTTGTACCCTTCCTGGACAATTTTACTGGGTAGAGGACTCTTCACTTTAAACTAAAGCCACTAGTTTATTAGGATAAAATCTTGAGTTCTGTTCTGGTGATTATTTATATCACTAACACATACAGCTACTGTACTTACATCTCCATTTGGAATATAGAGAATAAATCAGCTTTAAAAGTTGAAATTTTTGCAAACCGCTGCAAAGGCGAAAACCAGGCTACAAAGTCAAAAATTTGCCTTCAGTTCCACTGCCAGCAGGGAGTGGTATGGGCACTTTATTTGGAGATTTAGCTATGTTCAGTGGTCAGTACTACTTTGCCATAAATTGTTTTATTTATTTATTTAGTTTTTGTTTACCGGGTAGGTGTGCTAGCCAAACAGGTGACTATTTTCAGGCACGACCAAAGCTGCTAAGAAGTGATCTTTTATCAAAAGGATACTTTTACAAACAAATCTCTTTTTCTCTTTCGAGTATGGTGACTTATACTCAACCACTGCAACCCTAACTAGTTAGCTGTATGGAATGAGAAAATTCTGAATTCTCATAATGTTGATGACATTTCACGAGATTACACAAAATTCTGCAGGATTTCGTTGAAATTTCACATCATTTTTAAAATGTATTAATTTGGTCAAAACTCAGCTCTCTATTAAGGTAGAGATCTGAAATCTGGTATACTTAATGTCTGGGGATTCTAATGACATGCCAAATATGAAATTAGGATGGATTGTCTCAAAATTATAGGTCCTTAAATTCTGTCATTTTATTTTTGTGGGAAAATTCATGAAACATTTTATCTGCTATACCTCACTATCTATTGGGCCAGAGATCATAAATTTCGCATAATAACTTGAAGCTAGGCATTCTAGCAATGTCTTTTAAATTGTTTTTTGTTTTAATTGGGTTCACCACAACATAACCCAGATAGACCATCTTAGCGGATCTGGTTCATTCCACTGGAGTGTCAAACAGATGAGGCATACTGATGAGTCCTGGTAGGATGGAACACATGTCTATGTCTTCTGTTGGCACCCTTTACAAACTGTGTGAGAGGCCTTTCAGCACCATGCATTTCTGCTTAAAGTTGAACCAGCATAATATTCTGTAGTGATTTGCATATGCAGCCCATGATGCTTTGCATTGTGGGGACATGTGTGATTTTGTATTTCTTTGAAACTTGTCTTCCTGGCCATATGCCCTTTGGGGGTAACCATTGCCTCAGTGCTTGTGCCCAGATGTTCTTTGTCCTTTAAATTGTTTTTTGTTTTAATTGGGTTCACCACAACATAACCCAGATAGACCATCTTAGGGTAGCTGGTTAATTCCACTGGGGTGACAAACAGACAAGGCATACTGATAAGTCCTGGTAGGATGAAACACGTGTCTATGTCTTCTGTTGGCACCTTTTGTAAATCGTGTGAGAGACCTTTCGGCACCATGAATTTCTGCTTAAAGTTGAACCAGCATAATATTCTGTGGTGATTTGCATTGTGGGGGCATGTGTGATTTTATATTTCATTCTAACAATGTGGCAAATTTCATGATATTAGGATGGATTGTCTCAAGATTATAGGTGCTCAAAATCTGTCATTTTATTTTTTGTGGGAAATTTCATGAAAATTTGTATTTGCATGTACCTCAGCCATCTGTTGGTCCAGAGATCATAATTTTGACATGATTAGTTGATTGATGGTGTTCTAAAAAGTGTTATATTTCATGGCATTAGGATGCATAGTCTCAAAATTATATGTGCTTAAAATCTATAATTTTATTTTTTTCACAAAATTTCATGAAATAGTTTATCTACATATAACTCAGGCACCTTTGGAGCTAGAAATGTATAAATGAGCATGAATAACCTTTTTGTAATGGTTATATAATCTTATAAATATGGAGAGAATTGGATTAGAGATGTTTAAGTTGTAGCGGTTCAAAAGTTTACTATGTAAATATTAGCAACATTTTGTGAAAACTCTAAAAATGTGGATGTGTTTAACTTCTCTTGCCCTTGCAGGCATATACTTAGCAATTGACATGTATATATAACGTTAGTATTTCATGGTGTCTAACATAACTGGATAAATTTGTGAAACAGTTTTACTTTTATGGTGGAAAAAAATATTAGTATAATTTTCTCAAATGTTTATGGTAGCATATAGATGAAGAATCTAGAATTCTTTTTGTGTAATTTAACATTCAAAAGACACATATCACTACTTCATTTGATAAGCTTGGCTGAGCTTTATGCAGTTCTGCTGTTCCTCTCTGTGTGACTATTCCTCCCCTCTTCTCTCTTAGCATAGCCAGATTGACTCAGTAGAACTAGTGATCACATTGATATCCTCTTTGTTCTTTACAGTTACAAAATCCTTTAAAATAAGAGTCATCTACTCATTTTCCTATCAACCTATCCTGTTAGAATAGCCAGCATTCTTCCTTTCTGGTGCCCCAGACACTGTCTTCCCCACTATATCTTTTTGAGTACCTTTAAGTCCCAGACTTGCACATACATCAGACTGCTGTATTATTAATTTACTGGGAGTGATCCTTATATATCCTGTATTCAGGTTGGCATTGTTGACACTTTGTGCTTCCTTGCTCCAATTCACGTGTCTACCACTGGTGTGCAACCCAGCTCAGCCATCCATTTCTTGTTGAAATTATACATCTAACTCCTGAACCATGTGACTCCCTGCATTATCTGCCTCTCATACCCCCTACCCTTTAATTTGAATCCCCTGATAAGGCTGAGTGAAAATAGCAAATTCCAATTATATGGAATTTTCATGAAATTCCATAATTTTCACAAAGACTCATGGGATTTGACTGCAAGTACATATGTTGTTATGCAATTTCAAGCAGCAAGCAATTAATGAAACTGACACATACATTCTCCTTGTAAGGTCAAATAACCTGCCAAATTTAATGGAATTTTATTCTCTAGTTTTTAAATTTCTGGGGTTTATCAATTTGCAGTTTACATTCATGCAAAATTAAATTTTAAAATGTTGTGAAAATCTGACTACTTTTAATTCATTCCAATTTAAAGTGGTAAATATGAATTTTGTCAGAAATGACCATGTGGAATAGTTGTTAAATGTTTCAAATCTGGTTAAATTTGAATATGTTGTTTTAAAATTGGAGGGAAATAACTGAAATTTAAATGTTGGCAACATATTTGGCAGGCTATAGCTCAGTCACATTTGATATTATAAATGTGAAACTATATATATATATATATATATATATATATATATATATATAGATATATAGATATATAGATATATAGATATATGTATATATATATATATATATATATATGTATATATATATATATATATATATATATATATATATATATATATATATATATATATAGCTATATCTATCTATCTACACATATATATCAATAACCTGTGTACCTGTAAATGTTTATGATACTTCAATGAATACTATCAAAATTATGCTAAAATAATAGAAATCTAAAGTTTGGCAAACTTTTCGCTACCTAAATCTCAGCTCCCGTTGAAGCTTGAGACTGAAAATGTGGTGTGCATACTCATGTTGTAAGTTTCTCTAAATCCTGAAACTGTGGAGAAATTTGGATCACAAATGTTAAAATTAGATAAAAATAACTGAAAATTACATTTTGATTAAATGTTTGACCTCCTATAACTCTGCTCCCTTTCAACCTACAACCCAGAAGTGTAGTGCCCTTGTGTAATCTATTATTAACTGTCCACATCCCATATCTGGTGTCACTTCGATGCATAGTTTTAAAAGAAGAGCAAAATAACTGAATAATAAAATCTGGCAAAACTCCATGGAGTTTTCATGAAAATTTCACAACATTCTACTGAATCAGAATGGTAATTCTGTGGGCATTCTGCAGGTGGAATTTTATATTCCACACACCTCTACTAACTGACTCTTCTTCTGTGCAATCAGGCATCAATAGTGTGCAGCTTTATTGGTCTAAAGAAGTCACGTGACCCAGCCAGCACAGTGGCTTTGAGGGATAAGGCACTAACACCTTACTTCCAGTCAAGCCAGTTACCCTGGTTAGGGAGCAGATGTGGGTCGCTCTGAGCTGGCCAGGGGAGGGAGGGAGGGAGGATTGAGAGTCACTTATTATACACACAGTTTGGCTTAAGGGTGCCGGATAGCAACAAGAAAAGCTCACCCTTGGGTAAGTGTGATAAAAAGCTCACTGTTCAAAAAAGCATGTGTGGAAAGTGTGAAACTTCAGGCTGGTTTGTTGGGAGCTGCCGTTGTAGTTTGTGTTGTTTTCTGTCCCTTGTACAGGTCACTGCTGAAGTCAGTTGTAGAGTATGGAGTTCAGTGCTCATGCCCACACCTCCAAAAGGACATTAACCTGTGGGAGAAGTTCCAGAGGAGGGATACAAAGATGATAGCAGGTCAGCAGGGTATGGTATATGAGGAGGAGGAGTTGTGGACACTGAACATGTATTCCCTGGAGGAAAGGGAGGGGAACATGATTGGGACCTTCAAGTACTTGAAAGGGATAAATAATGTGGATAAGGAAGGCTTTGTTAAGATGAATAGCAACCATAACATGAAGGGGCACAGTCTTAAGCCGGGGGGAGGAGGTTTAGGAGGGAGGTCAGGAAGCACTTCTTCACAGAGAGGGTGGTGGACACTTGAAATGCACTACCAGAAGAGATGGTCTTGTTGATGACAGTGGGCAGCTTCAAGAGAGGTGATGATAGACATAGGGGGAAGGTAAGGATCATGGGTAGGGAAGATGGGAGGAGTGGGACAGGGGCAGGAACAGTAGCTCAAGCTTTAGTTCCCACAGTATGAGCAAACTTAATAGACCAAATGGCCTTCTTCTGCTGGCTTTTTTGTATGTTCCTATATTTGTATGTATATGTACAATAAAATTATTTTTTTTTTATTATACTCAACATGGGGCAAGCTTTTCTTGATGCTATCCAGCACCTGTGAGCTGAACTGTGTGAATAATAAGTGATGTGCCGATATGTGAGGGCACTGATGGTCACCCTTGTGCTACCTGCCTGGCAACTGAGTGAGGATGGAGAGTCTCCAGGACTGCTCTCCTCCCACAGACAGGAGGGTGAGGAAAACTAACTGCTCATCTTCCACCTGGTTATGTCTGTGTGGCAATGCAGTCTGAGCACACATATAGAGGGGAAGGACCACACACATAACAATTGGGATGTCTCTGTTGAGGTGGAGCTTGCATGTTACACCCTTTGTATGAGTATGGCTCTGGGGTAAAAATAGGAAGAAAAACACCTCAGGCCACAAGATGACATCCGAACCCTCACAGGCTCAGTATCAATGGCTGTGCAACACACACACACACACACACACACACACACACACACACACACAGTCCTGCAAGCCAGAGGATACTGGAAGGAAGGTAAGTTCTGCAGAAGCTGGGAGAAGGGTCTGGGAGAGGCCAGGGGAGACAAGGCGAGAAAATATATATTTGAGAAGCCACATGACCCAAATCATGGGAACAACTTGGGCTCAGTGCGGAATTTTTTTTATCTTGCCTTTTGCCCCTTCCGCCATCAGTCAGAGATGTCCCCAAGACTCCCGCTGCATAATGAGCCCTTCGATCCATTGGTCACTCCTGGCTTACCCCTTCCGCCATCCATCAGAGATGTCCCCAAGACTCCCGCTGCATAATGAGCCCCTCGATCCATTGGTCACTCCTGGCTTACCCCCCTAGGGGGCGGGGCACAGCACCACGGCAGGCACTGATGCTGTGGAACCATATCTGATTGGGGGAGCCCTCAGCCATGCGGCTGATTGAAGCTCAGGGGCAGGGCATCATTGAGACATCTGACAGAGAGGGATTTTGTCCTTATAGGCTGGGGCAGAGCTGTGCAATGACACCTGCATCTACCCCACCCCAGTACCCCTTGACTATGCATCGGTGCTCAGGGTGATGTACCTAGCTTCCCCTAGGTGTCACTCCTGCACCGAGCACAGAAACTCCCCACCCCCCGGAGAAGGAGAGCAGTCCTGGCGATGCTCAGTACTTCTCTTCCCAGCCAGACCTCCGATGATCTGGGCTCATTCCTGAACCTGGTTCACCGGCATCACTAGCGGAGATCCAACCACTATGCTGGCGGGCTGGCGATTTTATTTTTTTTACATTTTATATCCTGTACATTACCACAACTTATATCTAATAAAAAATTACTTAAATAACTACACAGGGGAATATGTGTGTAGGAAGAAACAAAAGATTCAGAGTAGTTCACTCAAGCTTAAACAAATTCTGGCCACAGCTAATAGAGCTGCTTGTGAGGAATTTGGGGTAAAAATGTAGAAAATTTGCTTTTTAGTAGGCTGAATTGTACTTAATTATTGTTTTTCAAAGTTTTCTTTGAGGCGTCAGTAGCTTTTTAAATATAGTACTAATAATAAAGATTTCGTACCTGTGTCCTGGGAACAGTGGGGTGGGGTTTGGTCAGTGTGAGTGAACATCCAATCATACCTGTAAAATAAGAATAGCAATGGGGTCACAAAGGATCTGCAGGTCTTTAGTAACTAAGTGGGGCAAACAAGGTACTCTAAACACAAAACAACACTTATCTGATACACGTGATCAGTATCCTCCAGTGTTGGGGTTGGCATCTTTCTTCCACCGAACCTGCAGACAAAGTGGAAAATCACTGTTTGTGGGAGTAACAAAAATATCAATCCGATGTGTTGGATAGAAACAAACTTTTTTGGGGGAACAAGTCAAGTGGATTGTTTTTGAGAGTAGATGTCAGTACTAAGGCAGCAACCAGGGTTTAGGAATGGACTTGGGTCACTTGTGGATGTCAGCATAGAGGATATGGACCGGATTCAGTGTTCTTCAGGGTCCTCTCTCCTCTTGGAAGTTGGGCTGACAGAAAGGCAACATACAGAACTGTGTTTTGGTTAGGGCTGTGGGGGGGCTTTGGAATAATTTGCTGGTCTGGGGAGGTCTGTGGATTCTAGGGAGGGGTCTAGTGTGCAACTTACTGGGCTGGGGAGAGGACTATGGATTCTAGGGGGATAGGGTGCAATTTACTTGGCTGGGGGAGGACAGAGTGCCTTGCTGTGGAGCAGCCGGTTAGTGGCTAGACTTTAGGAAGGGTGCTCAGGGCAACATGCTGGACTGTGGGGATGGGCTAGCGTGCAACTTACTGGGCTAGAGAAAGGGTAGCAGGGAAAGTTTTGGCTTTACATCATAATTACTATGACTTTCTGCTTTAAAGACTGAGGCCCAGATATTCAAACTGTGCCAGGCTGTGGCTCAAGCCTGTGTGCAGCGCAACTTGGCTGTGCAGGGGGGTTAGCCAGGCGATATTCAACGGAGCTGCGCCATGGCTTAGCACAGTTGAATATCGCACCCAAGCCACCTGCAGTGCGCATGGCACAGTGGCACTGTGCCAGCGCCAGTGGCCAAAGTGGAGCATGGGGATGCGCTACCGCAAGTTCCATTGCGCAGGGTGCAGCAACCACGATATTCAATGGCTGACATGCAAATGGGGCCATAATGTATGCAAGGTGCAAATGGAGCCATTTGCATTTCATTATAGCCCCATTTGCATGCAGGTGCACTGATCCCTGGCGACTTGCACCTGGCGCCCTGCCAGGCAGCAGCCGTCAGGGACTGACACCCCCTGCAGCGTGGCAATGTTCCTCACAGCCCAATCACGGGCTGCAGTAAAAGATAGTATAATCCAAAATCCCTGGTGGTCCAGTGGACCGCTGACCACCCGATCACGATCTAAGTAAATAAGTGAGAAATCCAATATCCCTGGTGGTCCAGTGGACCTGTGTGCCCAATCGCAGGCTAAGTAAATTAATGATATTTCCAATATCCCTGGTGGTTCTGTGGACCTGTGTGCCTGATCGCGGGCTGCAGTAGAATTAATCGAAACCTATCATCCCTGGTGGTCCAGTGGACCCCCCTCCCCACCCACCACTAGTCCCCACTGCCCCACTCCTCCCGGTAGCGGCAGGTGTCAGCACCACACCACCTGCCGCCCTGCCTGCCCGACCACCGAGTACCAGTCAGAAGATGGTCCATTAGCATGAGCCACTGGCTGCAGCCATACATTCCAGATATGTGAATGGGATCACATATCTGGAATATGTAGTATGGTATGGGCTGCACGCCCATTGGCTCACACTGTGGACCAATGGGCATACAGCCCTACCGACGGTGTCAGTTGGCGGGTGGTGAGGCGGCAGGCGGGTGAGGTGCTACCACCCGCCGCTGACCGGGAGAACATCTGCACATCCTGGGCTGAATATTGGGCTGTGCAGAGTATGCATGGGCACGCCCCCCCCACCTGCGCCTGCATACATTACTGATGCACTCCGGCGCATAGGGATTTGTGCCATGCACTTTCCCCTTTTGAATATTGAGCCGGGCGCAACCCTTTTGAATATCTGGGCCAGAGTGTACAACTCAGTGGGCAACTTATTCATAAGGGAATGGACAATTCTGACAAGTAAATTGAGGGATGTTACTGTAGTTATAATGTAGGACAGTTAAGAGATACGGAAATGTCTGCAAAGGGGAAGGAAGGGACAGAGGGGTTGGGGGGCTGAAGTATGCGAATAGGAGGAGGCTTCAACTTTCAAAAACAAAGGGAAGCACCCAGGACAGTTGAGATGTATGGAGGACAGAGTGGGCAAAAAGAAATGCAGACATTTAAAAACAAATCACAGTATTGTTTGCACATTGTACTTGTACCTTGCTTTTATTGTTCATGTAAATGCAGCCATTACTTTCATTATTTGTTAATGTTGGTAGCTTGGTAAAATCCTTTCTGCTGGACCTGCAAATGACTGGCTAGAACAGCCGGACAAACCAGACCAAGTGCAGCTTGTGCAGTATGGCTGGTTTAGCTGGCCAAGTCAGTTTGTTTCTTAGCATTTTGGTCTGCCCATTCCAGCTGGTACAAATTTTGTTTAGGTTAGGGTATGGGTGAAATCTAGACCTCTGGACCTGAAATCAGACTTACCATTTTGGGCCAGTCTGAGTAAAGCAGTCTGGACTTCACTCATACCCATCACCCTACATGAAATCTGGGCCAGCTACAATGAATGGAAGAAAATGGTAAAAATTGGGCTGACTGGTCTAGCCAGACCACACAAGTTGCATTCAATCATGTTGGTCCAGTCAGACCAGCTGGATCATGCCTGGCCAAGTTGGTCTGGTCAGGCCAATCATTCTAGTTTTCAATTTTAAATCAATAAAATTAAAAATGTTAAAGTGAAGCCAGCCCGATGGCATGGAGGGCTGAGGTGCTGGATGCCTTACCTCCACCCACGCTGGTGACCAGGGTTTAGGAACAGACCAGTGTCACTTGGAGGCCACCCAGGGGAAGGAAGATTCAGCATCTTAAGGACAGCTCTCTTCTGTTGAGGGGGACACCGAGTCCCTCTACTTGTCTGACACTCAGTGGAGGCTGGGCAGCAGCACAGCACAACCAACAGAAGTAACCAGGAGGCATGATGACACAGTCTGCATGTGCATCAAGATGAACACATGCAGTTGTAGCATATGGAGTTCCTGGCTGGGAGGAAATGGAGGAAACTGCCCTGGCTTGTTCAGCATCCCCCACAGCCCCACATGATCTTATGTAGCAGACCACCTACCAAACATTACTCTGAGTAAGTGATGTTTAACCCTTAAGCCCATAAGATGAGTCAATGGCGGGGGTGGGGGGATGCTGCTAGGACCAGGGATGCCAGGAGATAAACAAGAATAGCAAACAAAAATAGATGCAGAAGTGATGTCTCTCAGTGGTGACTGGCAATGGCTTACAGGAGAGGACTGCCACGGTGATAGTGCTGCACTATCCATATGTTATGGATTCTTTTTTTTTTATATTCTTCTCTCTGGCTAGCCCCGCTTCAAGCAGGTGCCCCAGCCCCATCTCACTGACCTCCACTGGGGCCTTACCACCAGTTGTCTTCCCCTAGGGCTTGCACCACGGTGGGGTCATCAGGTGTCCCCAGTCCTGCTGTGGTTCAAATCCAGTTTGGGCTGGTGAGCCCAGCTAGTCGAGTGCAGGGCCTGTGAGTATCCATTGGTGTCCAACCACGCATTTTCCTTGTTCTGTCCCCTGGAAGGTGTGGTGTACAGGAACATCATGGTGCATGCCATGTGCTCCTGTGTGACGTTTGCTGTCTGCCATGCCTCCTGACCTTCTGGCAGGGGCTCCCTTACCCCCAGCTCCCAAAAGGGGCCAGGGAAGCATTGGACCCCACCAACTCTGCCCCCCAAGGAGAAGAGCAGTCCATAGCCACTTGATCCTAATCCGCCTGACTGGCACTTTGACACCCTGGATTCGTTTCTGAACCCAGTTGAAAGTGTCAGTGCTACTGCTGCACCAGTGGGCCGACATATGTTATGGTTTCTATTTCTTTTGTTTCATTTGTGCCTTATTAAATTGGCTAATCCAGAGCAAATAATGTCTTTGGGACAGTCATGTTGTTTTCTCATGCACTTGTCCTCTGCAATAAACAAAAAGTAACAAATAATTATAGAAACTTAATGAAATATGAACAGAACTGTTCCTAAAAATCTTTTGTTTTGCAAAGTTTTGCCAGCGGTATCAGAAGCTCTTTAAGGCCAGGCCTTGGCAAAACTGGGTCATGATTTAGAACTGGGACCCTTCTTGCTCAAGGCTATCCTGTGGGTATTTGGCTGTAGCAATGTTTTAGTCCCTGCTCTCTCCATAGCCATTATCAGGCCCCACTCCATTAGATGGTATCAGCCCCCACTTTACCCACAGTCAGTAATCACAGACCCATAGCCCATAAGCAGTCCACACTCTCCCAGCAGTCATCATTATTCACCACTCTTCCTAGACAGTACCAACCCATGCTCTTCTCACAGCCAATCTGAAACCCTGCAAACTCAGTCAGTAATCACAGTCCCACTGGAAACACCAGTTGCCACATAGCCCCAGTAATGCCTGCAGCAGAAAGAACATTAGTAGCCACCATAGCCCTACAGTAAAAATAGCATCCTGCAGCAGAAAAAACAAGATCCTGGCCTGTCACAGCATTTGGGATTTATAATGTGCAAACTCTGGGAACACCATGACGTCCAAGTTTGAGGGCCCTGGGAAAGCACATATTAGAAATCCAGCCACACTGCTATAAAAATTTCAAATATTTTAGGGGCAAGGAGGCACTCAGTCCTAGGACTCACTAGCGTGTGGTTACAGGACAACAACAGGGACAAATTACACAGTTTATATGTCAAAATGGAAAAAACAAACTGCTTGAGAGAGACAATAGCCTCCTCCAAGATGTCCATTTGTAAATATGCACCCTAACGAACAGACAACCTCCAACAGAAACTCGAACAGCCCCGCCTGCAAGGGCAGTGGAAGTTGAAGCTGCAGCTTGTACCTGGCTATGTATTCCCCAGCCCATAGTGCCCTACCTTCACACCCAAGCAATTTCACTTGCAAGCCTTCGGGTTAATTTTTTTAACAGGAGAGATTTTTTTTTTAGATGGAATAAGGAGCTCACTTGTTGGTACTGGCAGACAACCAAGACCCCACACAGACCAGGTTGCCACAGCAGATGAACCAACACTAATCCAGCCCAGCTCTCTGCTTGCTTCGATGGCTCACTCTCCTCACCCAATAAGATCCATGCGTAGCTGAGGGAGCATGGGCTATAACTCCTCTGACTTGGCTGACACGGCAGCTAAGGCCCTCCAGGTCTATTGTCCTCTGTCAATCTCTCATTGTCTAAGATGGTCAGACCATCAATGGTCACATACAGACCAGGCCACCAAATGCAGATCCAACACACCTGACCAATGCAAAGCTACTCCTGTAGTGCCCCAAAGCAACAGAATCCTGCGACCCACAGAGATAGGTTATCCAGGGACTCCAGGAATGCAGGACAGAACATAAGTGTGTTTGAGGACCCCATAGGGCCCTTTAAAATATGGACAGGGGGAAATAAAATGTGTATGTGGTTCCAGGATATAGTAAGTGTGAACATAGGGGGAATATTTGTTTATTTAGGAACACTGCCCACAGATCCCTCTGCAGCACAGTATGCCAAGATATAGCCCCTGTGCCCAGATCTCTGGAAGCACCACTTCCCACATAGGCCCAGTAACACCTGCAGCAGAAAGAAACATTAGTAGCCACCATAGCCCTAGAGTAAAAGCAGCATCCTGCAGCAGAAAAAAACAAGCTCCTGGCCTGTCACAGCATTTGGGATTTATAATGTGAAAACTCTGGGAACTTCATGACATCCAAGTCTGAGGTCCCCCTGAACACCCTTTTATACCCCTTGGACTGGTGGTGCTCTGTTTTTACCCCGTCAGACCATTGGTTCCCCAATTTAGACCCCCTGGTACCCATTTACATCCCTCTAGCTACCAGTAACCAAACAATATTTTATTAAGCCATTCTGTATTTAGTTGTAAATGACATTGTTCATGTAGATAAAACAATACTGCAGTTCTACAGGCTGCAGATCAACATTCAGTAAAGTTCTTGTCGTATGGTTAAAAAAATGCAAAGGCAGCAATTAGCTGAAATGCTGTAGATTTTTGATTCCACACTGTACCAGTTCTTAATTTATAGCCCCCTGCCATGCTTTTTTTATTTATACCAGTGACCAATTTATTCCACTGGTACCTCACCTGGCCCATTGCTGTACCCCACATCCATGCCTTATTCATCCACCCAGTGCCATACTTCTACTCCCAGGCCTGGTGCCCTACTTATGCCCCAGTGTCCCACCTGGCCCAATGCCCTATTTATGCCCCAACAGCACGTGTGTGCCAGGTGCCCTATTTATACTAATATATGGTGTATGCCTACAGCCCAGTGCCCTGGCAGTGGATATCCCCCTCATGCCCACACCCCACATCTTAGCTAAATTTCCACCCCATACTGTTTACCCTTGGTCCTGGATACCCTTCTTGTAGTAGAAATGCCATGTTCTCTGCCCTAAGTGTCTATCTGCAGAAAGTGAGTCTCTGTGCCTGATCCACCACTACAGATCTTCATAGATTACGGTCTCTCTGTCTCTTGCTCTCAGAAGCACAGAGACCGAATGCATGCATTACACTGCTTATCTTCAATGTATCCCATCCCATACTGTATCTCCAATGTTGCCGGGACACTGTTTTTGTCCCTTACTCACCGTCTCAGGGCTGATGTAGTTCTCCTCCCTGCGAGGAATCCCCAGGTACTGGTTCAGGCTGGCACCACTCTAGATGACTGCTTGTGGTCAGCTGGTGGCTTGTACTGCACTTCCCTAGTGTCTGCAGATGCAGATTCAGCTTGGTACCGTGCTCCACCAGCTCGCTAGTCCCTGATCTGGAATGCAAGGAGACCTCCACCCCACCCCAATTCCAACACTGCTCTATTCGATTCTGCACCACCAGGGCTAATGCAGCAGGTCTTGCCCAGCTGGTATATACCAACCAAGACAGATAGGGTGTAAAAGTAAACAAAGCCCATCCAAATCACATTGGGCTCCCACAGCACTGGATCCTATCCCCTGATTGCCAATCTTTTTCAGATTTGATGGAACTATAGTTTAAAGCATTCTGCTGTTGTCTTGATCCTGCTGTGGTTGTACTGTAACCAACAGTAGTAGTTACCTCCCTCACTGTCCCCTGATCAGATGGCGCAGCTCATGAGCAGAGAGGCTGGCTGGGCGCCAAAAATAAATAAAAAGAAAATGTAAAAAAATAGTGCAATTTAGAAACATTCTACCTTTGTCTTTATCCTGCTGTGGTTGTACTGTAACCAGTCCATCAGTAATAGTTACATCCCTCACCATCCCCTGGTTAGACAGTACAGCCCTAAAAATAAAGCCTATGAGAAGACAGCATTGAGGCAGCAGAGGGCTTTACAGACTGCGTAGGGGACTGTGATGAAACTCCAGATTTTCATTGTACTAAACTGTTGTTGGGTTGAAAAAAATGTGGAGTCCATTTTCTGAAAGCAAAAGGACTGTAGGGCTCCACTCACTGAAGCCCTAAAAATCACCCAGTACATAGCTATCCCCAATAATGATGAAGCCCCAGAAAAACAGTAAACACCTTAGTGTATTTCATTCAAAGCAGAGGTGCACTGACGAATATAGATAAAGCTATATCTGAAATATAAAATTCAATATAAATATAGAATTGTCCTAAGAAGTATAAAATTGCCCCAAGGAGTAAGGAGGGAAGGCACGCACAACCTATTGTAAAAATGCACATAAACATGAAAAAGGCAACAAGTTTATTTCATTACATTTCCAAACAATGAGTGGAAGGTGCTTTTCCTTTAAGTCTGCCTGTTGAATTCTCCTTCCATCTTTATAGTCAGCTGCAAGGGTCTTTCACAACTTTGGCCTGACATACAAATATGGCATTTTCTCTCACTCCCAATTTCCTCTGTCTGCACTCTTCGTGGGGTCTACACTGCAACCTAAGGTGACATCTGCTCCATCCTCTCCAACTGCTGGTCCACTCCACCAAGACATGGAGTCACCCAAACCACAGGACCTCCAAATGGTGTTGCTCGGGTCATCCCATCACAAGTTCTCTGCCCCTATGCTCCACCAGCACTGCAAGCTCTGTGAAGGAAAACAAGATGGCTTAAGGCAGCACCACAGCAAACCAAAAACTGAAACTCAAGCTAGCAAGTATATAGATGGCTTACCAATTCTATATAATAAAACTGCTTATAAACAAGTAAAACCGGGGTCTAAGCTTCTGCTCAGTTTAGCGGCTCTCTCCTCAAAGGTAATCAGTTCACCATTTTCTGTTGATATACAGTATATAACACCCAGGAGTTTTTAGCATGGGACAGAGAGAAGGAAATATCGCAGGCAGAAAAAACTTTAAATCCATTGAGTCTGTACTGTACTACCTACAGTAAACCCACTAGATCCTGTTACTGAGTGTCATTATTCAGAGCCCCCAGACATAAGATTTATTTATATCAAGATTCTCAGCAAGAAAGACATACTGAGCTGGTAACAGCTCATTTGCAGGTGTTTCCCCGGGGGTGGGGGGGGGGAGAAGAGGAGGACAATGAGGAACACTAAGAACAATGATACAATAATAGGTAAATAGGCATAATAAAAAGCACTAGTGCAAAGACAAGAATTGTGACAAGTAAAATACATGACAATGCAATTAGGGCTGAAGGACAACTGCATTTGCAATTACAATACAATATGTTCTGGAGGATAGCAACATTTGCAGTGTGCAAAGGCAATACTGAGCGCAGAGTAGGTGCAAAGGTTGTTGATTGGAAGGGGGGAAGAGGGAACTAAAATAGTGTGGATGCAAGGTGAAGGGGAGTAGAGGTAGGAGGGTGGTGGGCAGTAGCCCAGGGACCAATATTGGGGTAGCTGCAGGAATAAGTAGTAAAGTTGCTGAGAAGAGAGGTGAATGAGTGGTGGGAAGAGGTATGGTGGATGGTAAGGGAGAGATCTCCAAGGTTAGGGGAGATGTAAGGAGAAGGCAGCTTGATCAGCAGTGGTTTTCCTTGAGGAGAGTGTAAGAGTGCAGTTTACAGAGCTGCACAGGAGGCAAGCAGTGGAAGGGGGAAGAGAGGAGGGAATCAAGGTAGGATGTGAGGGAGCCAAGCCAGTGTTTAGAGATGAAGAAAGCATGGTGGGTGAAGGGTCTGGCCTCAAGGGAGGGGAAGGAGAGGGAGGATACAGGGAGAAGTGATAGAAGCAATGGGGCAGTCCAGAACAAAGCAGCAAAAGAATGAATGATGGAATCCAATATGTCCAGGGTGGCCTTGGTATCAGTAGTGTATATTTATTTATTAATGTATTTATCAGATTACAATACCTTTGAACCAGGGGCTCTTTTACAAAGGTTCCACATCAGGGGAGGACATAACCAGTTCACACATCAATCAGAAACAAACACATTCCAAATACCAGTGATTAATACAGTGGCGTATAAAATGAAGATGAGGTAGCAAAATACAGAATAGTAGGCAGATATAAAGCAGCCAAAGGTTGGCATTGTCAGGAGTGAGGCATTGGGGAGGGGAACAGAATGAGGGTGAGTAGGAGGGGTGGGCTATGGGTTTGTGATGGAGAGGCAGGAGGTTACTAGTGAAGGCAGTCAAAGAAGCTATGAGTGGAAGAGGGGTGAAGGAGGGTTACTAGTAATGGCAGTTAAAACCACTATGAGTGGAAGAGAGGGGGGTGTAGGGTGTAGGGGAAGGTGGGAGGGGCGAACGGGGAAGGCATTACCAGGCTAGGGGGTGAGACAGCTTTGGGATGGCAGTCACAACGTTAAGTGTGGTGAGGTGTTGGCAGATTTTACTCTTAAAAGGGCTGATCTTTGTCTTGTCCATGATTGCAATGGAGAGGTCATTTAGCCAACTTGGTGCCCAGTATGTATATAATTGCTGCACCTGAGAGGTGCAACAAAAAGGGACTTGATAAGTCTGGTTTGCCATGCCACAAGTCCTATGCAGGTTAGTCGCTAGGTTAAGGTGCTTCTGGGTGACAGGAGATGTTTAGCCAAGGCAGATTTTTTCGCTAAGAGACAGGTCTGATACTTTATCCTACACTTAAGGTGCAGCCAGTTAGTCTGTACATACAAGTCACATGTATGGGTGAGTCTGAGGGCTGCCATAATCAGTCTGCATGACTTATTTAGGGCTGTGCTGATCCTTTTGAGAGTAGTGTCTGTAGCTGCACTGTATATGACTAATCTGTAGTCAATAATGGATAGCATAGAGCTATTGACAGCATGTCAGAGTGCATCTGAGGTCATACAATGTCTGTGCCTATATAGTAAACCAATCCTGATACTGACCGCCTTTGTGGCATGATCCAAATGGATGGCATAGGACAGGGAAATGTCAAGAGTTATCCCTAGATATTTGAAGTACTGACCAGTTCTAGTCAGGTGCTATGGCTGTTTAGAATAGTTAACCAGTGTGATTTGTGTTTGTTGTGCAGATTTGTGAACAGCATGGCATTTGTCTTTTTGTAATTCATAAGGAGTTTCTGCCTAGAGAACCAAGCCTTGACAGCTGAAAAATTGTGCTGGAGTTGCGATTCAAGGGGGATGGGGATTGGGTTGACTGGAAAAGATAATGATATCATCCGCATAGAGTAGTATGTTGTTGGTGCTAGCCAGGGGGAGGGTGTTGAGGAAAAGATTAAAAAGTAAGGGGCCCAGGATTGAACCTTGCAGGACACCAGAACCCACTTGTTGGCTGTCTGAGAGAACACCATTTATTTTGACCCATTGGGATCTGCAATAGAGGTAGCTTTTAAACCACCCCACCGCATCAGTAGATAGTCCGGAGTTGAAGAATGTGTCTAGCAGTATGGTGTGGTTGAACGTGTCAAAAGCTTTAGGGAGGTTGATGCATATCATCCCCACTAGGTGACCCTGGTGAAGTGCGTTATATAAGAAACCAGTATATTCTAGCAGCACTGTGGTGGTACTATGTGCCTTGCAAAATCCATGTTGTTGTGGACATTGGATCTGGTATTTTTCAAGGTACTCAGTTAATTGGTTCGATACGATGCACTCCAAGGTCTTCAAGAGACGGGGGAGGATTGATATAAGGCAGTAATTGGTGAGCTGGGTTCAATCACCATTTTTGTGGATGGGTGAAACCACAGCTGTTTTCCACCTCTGGGGTAACTGACCAAGGCAAAGTGATAGATTCAGTAGTTTAGTAAGTGGTGATAGGACCACCTCAATAGTTAAGTTAATATGTTAAAGATCAAGAGAGCCACTGCTTAATGCTAAAAAATGCATTGTAATCCATATAGGATGAGGGAATATACAACAGGACAATTATATTCAGGGTTCAAAGCTGACAGCTTCCAACTGTGAAAAGGACTTGGGTATGTATATTCAAAAGGATATGAAAAGTGGGACCCATAGTAGAGTTACAGCTATTAAGACTATGCATTTAGTTAATTGTATTAGAAGGAGTTTTTATACTAGAAGCGAGGGGGTATTGATTCCACTGTTTAACGCATATGTCAGGCTGAGCTTGGACTACTATTCTACTGTTTGAAGTCCTTACTTGAGGAAGGATAAATTGATGGTCGAGAGACCACAAAGATCTTTCACTAGAATGATATCAGGATATAGGGAGAAAACATATGAAGATAGATTAAAAACACTGGGATTGTTGTCTTTAGTTAGCAGGCATTCAAGAGGGGATCTGTTGTTGCTGTACAAGATATTGAAACAAGAGACTTTAAGGAAGGAATTAGGATTAATGTATAAAGAAAGCACATATGTGTTGAGAAGGCATTATCAGCAGCTAGTAGGTGAAAGGTGTAGGACAGGTGTAAGGAAAAATAGCTTTAAGTGTAGGGTGGTCGAATTGTGGAATAAATTACCCACACAAGTGTAGGCAGACAATTTTCTTACATTTAAGGCAAAGTTGGATCATTACTTTATGGTTGGTGACAATTGTTACCTCCACTGAAATGGTGGGGACAGCCTATGTGGGGTATTGCCTTTTTGGCTGTCTTAAAAACTCCAGTATGAACTCCAGTATGATTTTCATAGCACCCGTTGCAGATACTTTTTGGCCTCTGACAAGGTGACTGTCTTGAAATAGAAAGAGGGTCCCTGGGGAGGGGCAACTCTACTGGTCTTGACAATGCTAGCTGGTGCATCAAAGAAGTCTGGGGGAAGTATGCCACTAAGGTCTGAGAAGGCAGCATTGAAGGTACTGGCAATATGCTTGGGGTCTTGAGTGATTTCACCATTGACTTCTATCATACAGGGTGAGGATTTACAGGTTTTGCCTGTGAGGTCTTTAAGGTTGTCCCAAAACTTCCTACTATACCCCAAAGAGTTTGGGAGCTCATCCTTGAAGTGGTGGATTTTTGCAAGATGGACCTCATGAGTACAGGTATTCCTAGCAGCTTTGTAAAGCTGAAATGTCTCCCTGTTTACTGGTGGCTTGAGCACGATGCCACAGATTATCCCTAGTAGCCATGTGGTTGAGTAGGGATGGGGTAATCCAGGGATTATTACTGCCTTTAATATTGTACTTTCTTAATGGGGAGTAAATGTCACAGACTGTGTTGAATTTAGAGATAAAGTAGTCTAGTGCTTGGTCCACATTGTTAGCCGAATCAATGGGTGACCAGTCAATTTGCTTAAGATAAGCATTGAGGTGTTCAAGCTGCCCTTTCTTTAGGACACGATGTATTGCCATTTTAGTAGGTGGCTTAGGGGCTCTATTTGACCAGTGGCATAGAATAGAGGAGTGGTCACTAATCAAGTCTGGGAGGACAGCGGTGTTGGAGATTCTCTTCAGTTGATAAGTAAGTATCCAGTCCAACAGTGTACTGGAACCAGTCCGGTAACTGACCCTGGTAGGGGAGTCAACCATTTGGGATAAATCAATGCTGAAGATGGCATCCTTGTAGGGGTCTGCCTCAGGGGCCAACCAGTTTACATTAAAGTCACCTAGTAGCACCACTTCAGAGTTTTGGTGCAAGTTGGACAAGTATTCAATGACCACCAGTCACTAAAATACCACTAACAGCTTAATCTGGTTCAAAGTCAGTTGGCATTCATCTGTGTCCCCCTCCCCCGGGTCATGCCTGAAAATAGGCAGAATTTGTCTAGTGCACTTACCCAGTCAACAAAAACTAACTAAATAAATAAATATTGAACCCACTGGCTTGGTCTCATGGCAGGATGTCGACTAAGACTACAGCGAGTGATTTACTGTGGGATCCTATCAGTAGCCTGATGGCAAGTGCCTGGACATTTTTCCTGGTGTCTAATTGAGGAAGGGCATGACCCCATAGGGTATCCTTAAGGTAAATTGGACAGTCTCATTCCCCTTTTGTCTAGCCTATCCTGTCTAAAGACGGTGTAGCCATCAAGGAAAATAGCTGTATCTGTAATCTTAGCTGTAAGCCAGGTCTCCACAACAGATAGCACATCAGATCTGTGTTGGGTTACCCACACTTGGAGCTCATCGAATTTGAACATCAGGCTGTGAATATTGATGGATGCCAATTTTAAGATTCCATGGCTGTTTCTGCAGCAGCGCATCTGTTGCACTGGGCCAGGGTTAGGGTGGATGTTGCCCGATAGGATGAGAAGTATCAGAGTCTTCCTCAGTAAAAAGTGCTTAAGTAGCTTAAGAGTAGCCAGTGATTTGTGCCTACTAACCCATCCACTCTTTCTATAATACAGTGGCATGGTAAAATGGGGTAGCAGGGTGATGGTAACAGGGTTAAGAAATCTGACCAAAGAACTGTGCAGGTTAGTAGGTCTAATGTTGTTGTCAGTTGTACTGCTCACTGTACCAGGTCCTGGGGTAATACAGTATTGAGGGGTGGTGGGTAATTGATTTCAGGCCAGCACTTATCTGGGCTTGGAGGTGTTATGACTGTTATCAGCAGGGCTAGGAACGCCATGCATTTATGGGCCCTCATGGTTACCTAATATCTGTGGAGCATGGTATGGTCACCAGGTGGTTCAGCACACATAGATGGGGCCAATTAACTTCAGCAAGGTATGTGGGGTGGTGTTTGAGGTTTAAGATGGGACAGACCAACATAAGGGAGAGGAAGGTCAGGATCAACCACTACTGATTAATAGCATGGGGGGCACCCCCCCTACCCAAAGGTGGCCCAGTTTTATTGTATCCCTGTGGAAACAGACATACAGTACTGCGCTAAGCTCCAAGGGATGCTGAGGGGCAGAGGGAGAGGGTGGCAGCACCCCTTGGGGGATTCAGTGAGAGAGGTGTCAGTGAAGTTATTGGGACAGATCAAGTTAAGACAAATTGTTGCCACTGGGATAGCCTAGTGGTTAGGGTTACCGACTCTGGTGTGTAGGGTTAGGGGTTCAATTCCCAGGTCGTAAGCAGGACAGGAGGGGTGGGTCATTTATGATCCCCTGGGCTGCACCACATTAGAAAGCTGAGCACATTCAGGTAACTTGTTCAAATAGTACATAGTCTAACCAGCATGCTAGCACAAACTCAGTAGAGGCAGAGTAGGACTAAAATATAAACAGCTACTGCTCTAGGAACAGTATATACAGCAATTAAATTAACTCCACTGCAAGCTCAGTACACAGGGCTCCTACACAGAATTATCCACAGAATGAAACAATCACTAATGTTCTGCCAACAGTGTTGGTCCTCTCTACCTGCGTTGTGATGGCTGCTGAGCTGTCCCGTGCACCGCAAGATGGGAGGGAAGATGTGAGTGTGCAGCCTGTCTTGCGAGGGCTGCTGGGCTCTCCAGTGCTCTGCAGCATGGGAGGGAAGATGTGAGTGTGCAGCCTGTGTTGCGATGGTTGCTGGGCTCTCTGGTGCTCCATGGGATGGGAGGGAAGATGTGAGTGTGCAGCCTGTGTTGTGATGGCTGATGGGCTCTCCAGTGTTCTGTGGGATGGGAGGGAAGATGTGAGTGTGCAGCCTGTCTTGTGAGGGCTGCTGGGCTCTTCAGTGCTCTGCGGGATGGGAGGGAAGATGTGAGTGTGCAGCCTGTGTTGTGATGTCTGCTGGGCTCTCCGGTGCTCTGTGGTATGGGAGAGAAGATGTGAGTGTGCAGCCTGTGTTGTGATGGTTTTTGGGCTCTCTGGTGCTCAGCAGGATAGGAGGGAAGATGTGAGTGTGCAGCCTGTGTTGTAATAGCTGCTGGGCTCTCTGGTGCTCTGTGGAATGGGAGGGAAGATGTATACTATGCGATCATAGTTGAAGATGGGGAGTATGATCTTCTAGATGATCTTTCAATGTGCAGGAAGTGGGATATACCCTTTATTCCTGTAACGTGCACTATGTTTGTTGTGCAGCTTTTGTGGATGGCATTAACATGCACTGAGAAATTGAGGTGCTGGTTCAGCCAAACTCCAACATGCTTGAATGAGGGGACATCCTCAACTGCTGCACCATCAAGGGTATGAAAGGAAGGGGGAGCCTGGTGATCCTCTGCTTAATGCCAAAGTTCATAGAAACCATTTTCTTGGCAATGAAGTATAGCTGATTTGCCAGGAACCAGTGCTGGGTGTTAATGAAGTCCAGCTGGAATCTGTCCACAAGGTCAGGGACAAAGGAGCCAGAGACAAAGAGTACTATGTCATCAGCGTACATATAGATGGACACAGAGGAGCAGGCAGCATGGAGATCATTCAGGAAGATGGGGAACAGTACTGGACCAAGGATGGACTCTTGGGGGATGCCTAAGGTGATAATGAGTGTGTGAGGGAAGTATGGCTTCTCTGATCTGGATACTTGAGGCTTTTCCTAAAGGTAGGAGTGGAACCAACTGATGGAGGAATCAGAGAGCCCACTGCCTTGAACCTGTCCAGGAGCAGGGGTTGGGCAACAGTGTCAATGGCTTGGGCCAAGTTGACAAAAATGGTGGAGGTGACCTGGCCTTGATCCGTGACAGATAAAATGGAGTCAGTAAGCCAGAGAAGAGATGTGGTGGTGGAGTGAGACTTTCGGAAACCAGACTGGAAAGGGGTGTTGGAGAATGAATCAAGGAAGGGGGACAGCTGAGATAGCACAAGGTGTTCTTGGATCTTAGTCAGACAGGAAAGCAGGAAGATAGGGTGGTAGCTGCCAGAAGAGGTGAAGTCATCCTCTTTGGGAACAGGGATGAATGTGGACTGTTTCCAAGTATCAACGATGGAGACTATGGAGACAGAGAGGTTGAGAAGGGAGGTAATAGGTAGAGCAATGGCATGGAGAGATGCAAGAGTTTGGTGTCAAGACCATTAGGGCTCACCTTTGTGAGCATTTAGAACCATGAGGGCCTTAAGGGATACAGCTAGAGTGGTAGGAGAGAAGAAGAAGGGGTGGCATGTTGTAGAGCAAGATGGAGTGGGAGTGGAGGAGAAGGGAAAGGAGAGGTGGGAGTGCGCACAGGAGGGGGAGAAAGAATTGAATGCTGAGGCAACAAAAGAGGGTTCAGAAATAGGAATGTCACCCACCTTGAGGAAAGGGTAAAGGACTGGATTGGGGGACAAGAGGGGATTGATAACCTCCGGAATTTAGAGGGGTGATTATGGTTTTTCTGGGGCATGGATGTGAAGTATCCAGACTGTGTGATCCTGCCAGATGATTGTGTACCTGAGGATGGCAACTGTGGTCAGAAACATTGTGGAGAACCAAGCCTCCAAGTTTATCAGTACATACTAGGTTTGTTAAACAGGCAGAAGGCTTTTGACCCATAGTGTCTGTCTACCGCACTAACGGGACATTTTTCCCTTATCAATTTAATAGGTACTTGTCGAGTTTATTTTTGAATGCCATGAATGTGCTTGCCTCCACAGTCTCCTTAGGCAGTTCATTCCAGAAGGGGATAATCCTCTATGTATAAAAAACAGCAGGCTTGAGATTAACCATAAGCAGTTGCAGCTGGTCAGTGATGGTGATAAGGCTCCAGATGTTGACATGGGTTATTCTCAGTCCTTTGGAGAGATGAGAGGGAGATAACTGGGCAGGGCCAGTATTATGCTTAATATCACCTGCATATATAAGCAACAGGGAGACAAGGAGATTGAGGAAGTTTATAAGTTACCTATGGGGGAAGGATGAGATGGTAGTGTTGGGCAATTAGAGGGATAGAAGGTAAGCAGACCCCTGAGGGCTTCAAGGTAAGGTTAGGGAGAAGGGACTGCACTGTGGATACAAGGTGTAATAGGATAGAGTGGAGGCAGGATTCAGGATGGGTGGGGGGGGAGAGAGAGAGAGAGAGAGGGAGGGAGAGGGAGAGGGAGATGGGGAAGGCAAGGATAAGCAGCAAGGGGGAAGGAGATGAGGGAAAATAGGAGGCGGAGGAGTGATAGGATTAAAAGCAACATTATTGGAGGGACAGCAAGCAGTGGTCGCCCTTGCACTTGGAAATTTAGGAGGAGGAAGTGCAAGCTTTACCCTGGAAAGGAGAAAGATGATTTAATAATTTGGGTGGGGATGCAGGATTTACACAGATAGCGGAAGCCTAAAATTAAATAATTGGGGGGAGATATGCTATACCCAGATTGGGAGGAACCCAAAAATGTAACAATTGAGGGAATGTGAGCATCACCCAGATGGGAAGGAAGCCTAAGTAAAACAATTGTGGGGGATATGGACTTCAGCCAGATAGGATGGATGCATAATTTAACAATATAGGAGGATGCAGGCCTCCTCCAGATAGGGAGGAATCCTCATTACACCAATATGGGGGATGCAGCCTTCACCCAGATAGGGACGAAGCCTAACTTACATTTTAAATTACATTTTAATTGGTTTTAATTTTAATTTATCAGGAACGTCATACTGAGCTGTTAACAGCACATTTCCTGAAGCATACTGGGTGGAGGGGGAAGAGATGAGAACAGAATGGACCCAAAGTACAATGTACAGAAATAATATGGAAATAGTATGACAATACATACAAATAACAAGACAATGCCTCAAGATTAACATTGTTACACATTTAATTACCATACAGTGAATTTTGAAAACAGACAAAAGAACACTGATCATCGAGCACAAAACAATAATAAAAGGAGCATGAGTAGTCATTGATAAACTTGGGGAGGGAGCTAAGCTAGTGTCACTGAAGTGTGGTATGCAGGTAATGGAAATTCTCCCCAAATCAGTAACAGCTGCAGCAGTGAATAGAGAAACCAATATAGGGAGGTAGCCTAGTAACAATTTAATTAAGGGGCTGTAGCTACATCCACGTTGGGAGGAAGCCAAGCAAACACTTAGGGCTGCACCCTGATAACTAAGTGGGGGGGGGCAGAGAGGCAGCCCATGATGCAGTAGGCCCCTGCTATTCAATAAGGATAGCTCAGGCAGGAGGCTGAATAATCTCTTAGAAATGATACTCTTGTAGAGCAACACAGCAGATTATAAGGGCACAACTGAGGCTCAAAACAGATACCCAACTTAACAGTTTAGAGTATGCAATAAGTAATAAAACACAGCAGGTTGGAAGGACACAGATGGAGCTCAAAACAGATACCTAACAGCAGCACATTATAACAATAAGATCTGACCCATGCTTAGCATTGTCCTCCTCCTCCTCCTCACTCCCTGAGCTCAAAGTCACTATGTCACTGTACCTGTCCCATCATACCTTAAACTCTTGGACAGACTTGGATCTCACCAGTTCATACAGAAAACTGTTTGTCTTGTTCATTACCCTCTCTGTGAAGTAATATTTCCTTACATCCCTTTTACATAGCATCCTCTACCTGTGTGTACTCATGCCCCCGGTGGCTGATCCCACATTACATTCAGAATTGAACAGTCACCCCTTTTGACTGTATTGGTTTATTTGTCAGTCTCAATCATATCACCCCTCTCTTGTCTTGCCTTTTGCATGTACATGTTGAGGCTAGACAGCTTCTCCTCGTATGACATTCACTGCGTACCCCACACTATTTAGTAGCCCTTCTCTCTCTCCCTTTCTAAGTGGTCCTGGTCCTTCCTGAGGTACGGGCTCCAACACTGTGTAGTTCTCCAGGCGTGGCCCCAACAGCAATCTGTACAGTAGCAGTATCACCTCCTGCTTCCTGCTGGAGATACCTTTACCTATGCAGCACAGCATGTGGTTGACCCTTGCATATGACCTGTTGCATTGGGATGCTTGCTTGAGTCTATTGCTTATTATGTTTTGTTTTATTTATCTTATTTGTAATTTTTGACCAGGAAAGGCACACTATGCCATTATATCTTGATTCCATATGCATCCAGGGGTGGGTTGTACGGACCTGTTTTATTAAATTGTATTAAATTATGACCCCCAGGGCTCCCTTTTTAGCAGTTTAGTTAACCTTGACAGCCCCTATCCAGTATTTCTTTTTGTGGTAATTGTTTCTGATATGTATGATCTTGCATTTCTTCACACTGAATTTGAGCTGCCAGGTCCCAGAGCCCTACTCCAGTTTTGACAGGTCACTTCTCATGACCCTGATTCCCTCTTCTGTGTTGTCTCTGCCTTACAACTTTGCATCATCTGTGAATAGGCTAATCCTATCTTGAATTCTCACTCCTACAGTATATCACAGATAAATATGCTAAAGAATATTATCCTGAGGGCTGACCTCCTAACACACCTCGCTTGTCACCTTTCTGATCCCTAAATGACTCTGGTTCACCACCATCAGTTGAGTCCTGTCCACCAAATAGTTCACCATCCATTTGATTAATCTGTCCCCCATTCCCAGATTCTGCAGTTTATTCACTAGTCTCCCATGTGGGACTGAGTTGAAGGCTTTGCTGAAGACTAAGCACAGGATATCTGCAGCTTTACTCCTCTTATCCACCGAGGTTACTGTGTTGAAAAAGTTAATGAGGTTTGTTTGGCACGGCCTCACCCTCACAAAGCCATGCTGCCTCATAGTCTTCAGCCTGTTCCACTTGAGGAATTCCTCCATCCTCTCCCTGTGATGGTCTTAAGCAGCTGCCCTACTATAGAAGCCACACTGACAAGCCTGTAGTTGCCCAGATCTCCTTCATACTTTCCATTGAGAGGAAGGATCACATGCATCTCTGTCCAGTCACTTGGAGCCACCCCTAAGGTCTGGGAACAACTGAACAGGTCTGCTAGTGACCCTACTAATACCACTTTGCTTTGGTCATGTTACTGAGAATCAGAACCTCAAACATTTCCCCAATGAGTCAGAAGCTTTTTAAATCCTGTGAACTATTCTGTCTTAACATTCAGGAAAATTTTACTTTCCTACAAGAAAAGAACAAAAAAAAAGTTTACCCTGAGTACCGTGGCAGTCTAGTCTGACATGTCACGTCAAATAGAAATGAGGTCTTAGAATTGGTTGACTTGTTACCTAAAAAGCAGTGACAGAACTCTCTAGAACAAAAAGAATTGCTCACAAAGAAGTTATAGTAAATTAATATTCAATACAAGTGACTTATCATCTTCAGAGCTTAAAATATCTTAAAAGAGTTGTCAAATGCAGTTAACCTTTACCTATCAAGTCTTTCATTTTGCACTTGACATTCATTAGGTAAAAATTCTTTATCGCTGGTGAACATCCATCAGAATATTCTTGCAGCACTGAATCTGTGCACCATCTCATTTAATATAGTATATCTTCCCTAATATGCAACAGAAATAATAAGTTACTTTGAGGTTAGGTACTGCATATTGTTAATAAAATTAATAACATTAGATATGTCACTAACATCTATTGTAAAATGGGCAGGACAAATCCTGCAATCTGATGGTTCATTTTGGGTCTTTACAAGTGAGTAAATTCTACAATGACACATGGCAAAACGACCAGTCAGCCTAATTATCTGCATTAAAATCTTAATACTTACCATATCTCTCAGAATTTGTACTTATAAAAACCTTCAAATGACAGCCATTTTGGCCCCTCACTAAAAACCTTCAACAAGGCCTCCCTTCAATAAAACCAAAAAATTAATTAAATGCCATTTTGCCTTATCAGCCTCTCATTACTCCTATACACAAATTAAAAACTGAGACAACTGGAGAAATATAATGTGATCACAAATGTTCAGCATGGCTTCAGTAGGGGAATTAGAATAGTGACTACCTTGGTCAGGTTCATTAATTACCTGTATACGACTATGGATGGGGGTTGTTTACAGGGGTGGTGTTCATTGACCTGACCAAGGCATTTGACCTGGTGGATCACCTCCTCCTGGAGTCAAAACTTAGTAGGTTGGGAATGAGTAAGCCTGTAATTGACTGGTTTGCAAGTTTTTTAACTAATAGAGAACAAGTTAGAGTGAATGGGGTTTTATCAGATATCAGAACACTGGCTGATGATATATCACAGGGTTTCATTTTTGGACCCCTGTTGTTCTCTCTGTTCATCAATGACCTGCCTCAGAAACTTACTATACAAGGGCTAATATTGTTTTATATGCAGATTATGCATTTTTGTATTTGACTGGTAATGATTTGAGAGCTTTGAATGTTAAATTGGAAACTTAGTTTCATATTATGACTAGATGGTTTTTACAAAACAGGTTGTTGATGAACAAAAAGAAAACAAAGATAATGATGTTTTGTATGGCATGAAATGCTAGTAGAATAAATGAGAAACTAACTTTAAAATTTGAGGATGGGTTTGAGTATTTGTTTGTTGTTATTACCTGTTGAAAAATGTAATTAAAAAAATGTATGATAAAGAAATTAATAAAATACAATTTTAAGATGGAAGTTATCTGGAGAAAGTGAATCATTTTAAATACTTAGGCATAACATAAGATTGCCAGTTAACATTTGATGCACGCATTGATCAAAACTGTAACATACTACATAAAAAATTAGATACCCTATATAGGTCCCAGGGATTGTTCATGAACAATACAAGAAAACTATTATCTCAAGCCTGTCTTCTTCCCTCATTAGATTAAGGAAGTGTGGTATGGGGTGGGGTGTTGGATAGAGTTTTTTTTTTCAAAAAGTACATCAATGTATAATGTGATTAGTAAATTTGCTCTACATGCCAAGTATAGGGAACATCATTATACTCTATATAAAAATTTACACTGGTTACCCTTTGATAGTCGAGATTGTTTCTATATGAACTGGATAATCTACAAAGCTTTGAAAATGGGGAATGTGGGACCATTAACAGGCATTATTTTCTCTAAAACAAGCGATCATGTTTGCATTCAGATGACACTTTAACTTTAACTATCCCACGTCTTGAAACCTCAATAGGTCAGAGATCTTTTGCTTATGTTACTGCAAAAAAATGGAATTCATTACACCAGGAAATCCAGAATGCAAATAATTTTTATTGTTTTAAAACTTTATATAAAGCACATTTAATGTCTGATTATTGTCATAAGTGTTATCAGTAATTGTTATATATTGTACTGTATGCTTTGTATTTTGATATCTTGTTGTATGTTCCAGGTCATGCTTGTAAAAGGGCCATGTGCCCAGTGTGCTTATCCAGTTAACAAAAATAAAATAAATAAATGAAAAATGAGTATTACTCAGTTTTATTTTTTGATGTTTCTTTGCTTACCATGAGAAATCTTTCTTAGTGCGTATCTTTTAAGAGGTAAATCTCTGATGTTTACCTGCCACAGGACCAAATGTGAAAACCTCTAGTGTGCTGTGTACATTTCTGGAACTCTCACCTAAAACAATGGATCTGTACAGTAAGTCATGATGAATCGTATACTTTATCATCAACAGATAACTAGTTCCCCATTTAAATTGACATTCTCAGGACATGATGTTAGGGCTGCTACCTCTGAATAAAGCTAAATCTGTATAATAATGTAAGCAGTCATTGATGCAGTTCCACAAGGCATGGGGCTAAGTCACCCAAGGATCATTATGAGGCTTTGGTATGTTACTGGATACCCAGCTATTGAATTAATGCAGGCCTGATGCTTAATGTAGATGATAATATACTGTAGCATGGCAGTTACAATGTTCAAAATGAAATGGCTCTCTCTTTGTAATACAAAATAAGACCCAATGCTCTAAATATAGGGTTTTCTGCCTAGGCACTCCCCAAATAGATACAGTCCTGACCAGGGCTTTCATCTCTCCTCTGTCATATCTAACTGTCTAACTAAAAGGGTTCAAGAGTGCAGGCCTTGATCAGGTACTCAAAGTTTGCAAACTAACTCAGACATCACAAAGCCTCAGATCTGGGCCTTAGATGCTGGATGCTGGTTGGTCTCTCTCTCTGTCTCTCTCTGGTGTGCAACAGCTGCAGTCCAAATGTTTTCACTCTACTCATTGTTGCAGCAGCCACTGTAGATGAGGGGCTTTGAGTAGCAAGCTTTAGTTAAAGGGACACTGTCAACCCCCTTAGGCCTCAGAGTGTCTCTAGTTTAAAAAACATATGTAAAGATTGCCACATTCTGTAGAGACTGTTGATGTAGATGGTGGTTTGATTCTGGTTATCTTTTTCCTTTTCAAAGTGAAAAACAGACTGCACACCATACTGGTGATACCACACAAAAAGCGTACTGGGTGAATACAGCGTTTCAATAATAGCATTGTCAGAATTGTGCTGCCAAAATCACAAATGACTTGACAGCTACAGGGATAGGGTAGTGCAAATCATGTACAGCTACCCCTGTAGCTGTTGCCAGAGTTGAGGAGGTAGACAAGTACCAAACAGCATGGTGCTTGTCTGAGCTGCTTCTGTGATAGAGAGGGCTAAGGGATAAGCAGCGAGGGCAGAGGACAACCAGGGATCAGGGTTCTGTTCCCAGCCTCCCGATTGTTATGTTTGCTGTCCCCCCAGATATATTTTTTGTATTGTGCCACCCCAAGTTTTAGTTTATTTATCCTTTCTCTTCACTGATGTAACCTGTCCCCGTGGTCCACCCCACTGATATAACTTGCCCCCCCTGAGTTTCTCCCCGTGGTCCCCCCCCATCAAGTTGATTATATAAATATTGAGGGGTACAGGGAAAAACAGACAGTAGCTGATTTATTTTAGCCATGGTGGCGGTCATTGGTGTGTTCTTGGACCGCTACCATTGGTGTTATTTTCGCCGACGCTGTGTTGGTTGGGCACTATTTCTGACAGCACCATTTTTTCTGCAGTTTTATACACACTGTTGTGGAATTCGGTATTCTGACCCAGTGCCCACAAAAAGGTGTTTCTTTACAGACATGGATCAATGCCCACTGCATCTTTCCTGGACTTGGGAACTCCTCAAACACAACCTAGCTACTCATGATGCTGTGGGAGGAGTGGAAACTATTGCATCATGAGTTGCTGCACTGTTTGAAGATGTTCCCAATGTTCAGAAAGTGTTCAGTAAGAGTAAATAAAGGATTTGAAACAAAACAATCATGTGGATAATTACACAATTAGCATGCATTTCAGGTCTCTTAAGAAAGGAAGCAGACAAAACAACCAGCAATGTCAATGAATTTTAGAGACAATAAATAATAAAATGTGGGTTTTCAACTAGAAAAATATGATGCAAAAAGGGTTGACAGTGTCTCTTTAAGTGATCCCCTTTTCTCTGATGGCTTCACCCTAAATGAGGACCTTTTTCTTTATCCTTTGGGAACTTTTTCACCTCTTCTGCCCTGTGTTGGGACTTCCTCGACAATAGATTGATGGCTTTGGGCAGTCGCTTTCGTACAGTCTCCTCCTCCTTCTTCTCTCTGGGTGGACTCCAGCTGGAATGCAATTTCTGCAGGAATTTTCCCCAATTGAAATGAGCCTCTAATGATTTGGAAAAAATATCCCACTAGGGAGCAACCTGTTGGGTAAACCTACACAGCTCCAAACAAGTTAGCATATTTTTCAGTACTAGCTCTGGAGTGTAGCTGCTTCCTGCACTTGTTTTTAAAGCAACAACATTTGTTAGTCATTGTATAGTTTTTTCAGCAATAATTTTCTTCTGACAAAAACATTAATGTAGTCATTTTCATTTTGTTTTCTTTCATTCCTGAAGGACACAATGGGACTGAGGATTTTAAAAGTTTCTGCTCCTGTGACATAGCCTCCATGAAAAAAATTAAATATCTGGGCATAATGATATTCTCTTTAGCACCAGAAACATGGGATAGTACCATCCAAATACATCCACATAAAGAATCTAGTATTTACTTTGAGCAGGTAATCTCAAAGGAAGACATTTTTAAAAATTGCTAATGGCAGCCATCTTCAATAACATAAGTAATTAAGTACAAAAATTAGCTGTGAAAGTTTTTCAAAAGATATCTGAGAAAATTAAAAATAAACTGAGGATTAACCTATGGATGGACTGCTGCCTTAATGAGCACACCCTGTCTCCTATATTGGCCCACTGTGGGACACTAGCATCATATCTGTTTCCCCCTCAGACTAGACCAGTTTATCAGCCTTTAATAATCTCTAAACCCTAGCTCCTCATTGGGAAACATTTTGGGGCTATGCTGTCTGGCAGAAAGCATACAGCATGCTGTACATTTTCTATAGTGAAAGCTTCAGAGCCCCTCATAGGCTGTTGTCTGATCCATGACCCCTTTTTCAAAATGTCCTAGTGTCAGAATTTAAACAAGGTGAGTAACATAATACTGTATCTATCTACTTTTTATATGTCTCTTGCTGGCTCCTTCTTCAGTGCTTCCCGAGGTGTGGTTATTGTAATAACTAGCCTCACTGCCTGTCCTGGGGCTTAAAATCACATCCCTCCCAAGAGGCACTGAGCCATGAAAAACTGTGCATCTGGTGGCATGAATGACAAAAGCACCACTTCAGTGTGAATGCAGTCCACTCCTACTACCCATTCCCTACTGCAGGCCCAAGAATGGAGGTTGGGTGAAGAGGACAGAGGCTGTTTAACAGTGTGTCAGAAGGCCATGAGGAGCTTGTGGGGTAAGCCCCCACCTTGTGGTGGGCCGAAATTAACTTCATCACTAAACTCAGTTCCTAATTCCACCCCTGCCACAACTGATGGACACAATGCACATCCTCCAAAGACGTTTTTTTATATTAGAAAAGACATTTATGGAACAGTAGAAGCATCCCTAAGACACTTTTCCACTCGTCTTTACTTTACATGTACCTAATTGTCTAGTTTTGCAACTAAGGATGGAACCTGGTATTGTTAGGGGGAAATTTTAACATTGTTTTACATGTCCAGGACATAGAGAAAAACTGTCCTGGACTAATGCAGCTAACCCTCTACCTGTCCATCCTGACAAGTGTAAAGGGGAGATCACATGATGGCTGCCTGAGAGGACGCATCTGAAACCCACTTTCATACCTCTGCCAAAATAATATTTCATTTCTCCACTTTACTTTATTGATTTTGGTCATTTTTTTGAGTACTGTCTACATTTGTCCTGTGTCAGTAGGTTCCACTATGCCACAGTGAATAGAAATTCGCTGATGTCCCCCACAGCAACAAAATGCCACTGACATCCCTGACCATGCCTTGTCCCAACACCAACAGGGAACAGACCAACACTGTTGTTATGGCAATGCTGGGGGGGGGGCTGAACCCCTCATGCCCTGCATCCCCCAGACTTAAAGATTGTCAACTCTGGTGGGGTGCAGATTATGGGGGAGAGTGGCTTACAGCAGCATCGATGTATACATCCATCGCTGCAACAACCTGTTTGACACTGTGGATGTCAAACGGGTTGTTGTCACTGTGGTGGAGTCACCGAAGGGGAGTCATTGTAGCAATGGTATACCACGTCGGTAAACCGGGTGTGTTTTTGTCTCTGTTATGGATGCTGAAATGAAACCAGCGCTTTCTCACCATACACCACCACCGACCCTGGAAGGGGGTAAAAACTCCAAGTGGTCCAAATTGCAGGCCTCAGGGGCATCTCCCAACTCTGCTTCCCAGGCCATGCTCACAGCTTTTTGATGAAGAGGTCCTTGTGGCCTCAAAGCAATGGGCTGTTTTCTTTTTGCTATGTGGACCATGATTTATATTTTATATTTTTTTGTGTAATTGCACATTTAATCTTTCAGTAAAATTGAATTTCTTTCACAAGCCTGGAGTGCTGTCATTTATTTTTTGATACTTTGCATTTTTCAGCACCTAACTTTATTGTGAGCACCCACCTGGTCCTTCATTGATTGCACCTCAATGGAGACCCTGGCTTGGAGAATTGGAGACAATGAAGTCAGAAACTCTTCTCTTGAAGACTGGTGCAACCAGCTGGACCCAGAAATAGTCTTCTTAAGGCGCAAAATAAGAAAGATGGAAGAACGCCTGGAAGATCTCAAGAAGGAACAATCTAGTTGTGCTGGGCTTGCCTGACTGAGAGGAGGGCTCTAAAGTTATCTCCTTTATTCAAAAACTCTGTGAATGGATAGAGGGCCCTTCTCCCAACAAGTCCACTTACATAGTCGAGAGGTTGCATAGTTCTTTATGCCCCACACCTCATCAAGGCTCCCCTCCACACCCAGTAATCTTTAAAGTTCTGAACTTTCTGTACAAACAGCATGTCCTGAACAAAGTTAGGGAACTCAAAGAAGTTCACTGGGAAAGCAACTGTATCCAGATAGTTCAAGGTTTGCCATTTACAGTTTGGCAAAAAAGATCAGCCCTGCATCCTTTGGTAACCAAGTTAATTGCAGCTGACATATGATTTAGGGTTTGATACCCTTCTACCCTGCAAGTGCAGAACAAGGGATAATGGTTAAGTTATGAAACTTTGGAGAAAGTGACTGCTGGCCTGAAAAAGCTGTTCCTAAACTTGATAAAGTGAGTGGTGTTTCCGTACCTTGTTGGCTCTGGATGCTTATATATGAATAAAATAATGTGATTTGCAAGTCATCTACCTACAGTACTTCATTTCTAGGAGTTATAAGTGTCTACAACTCTTTCTGTTAGTGCTCCAGTACACTTGGTGGATGCAGTTCTCTTTGCCCCAAAAAGATTGTATAGCTGGCATTCAAGCTGCAGTACTACTCCTGGAGCTAATCGTTAATGATTAAACCTAAGTTAGGGCAAGAATGTTATTCTGATAGAGGAACTGCACTGGTGACTTATCTAAAATATGGCTTTGAACTGTTAAATGATTATTTTATGCAGCTGTGAATCCTCTTCTGGTTCTCCCCTGAATGTGTGAACAGTCCCTCTCCTCAGAGGTGCAACGGACAGACTAATATTGGATTTTGACGTGGACCCACTTTTGTATGCCAGGTTAAAACTCATAAGTCTCGGCTGGAAGTCCGCAGCATTTTGTGCACATGGTGTGCCACTCACTGGGGCTTTTTAGACTTTACAATTCTGTAACCAAGCCTGCTTCGGGTGAGATTTATGTTTAACTTTGTTCATAAACCCAGTAAGGACAACTCCCTATATGCGACGTTGACTAAATGGAACTGTGATGCCTGGACTACTTATTTTGCAGTTCTGTCTATCATGGCATGCCTTATGAAACTTTTTACATGCAGCTCTAATGACCTGGACTTGCCTCAATCCATTGGAAGTCACTGAATATGGTGACCTTAGTTTTCTTTTATCTTTGCTTTTCCCTTTTATTTCGATTAATTAAATAGGGCTACACCAATTAGTTTAAGTTTAGCATGGTATTGAGCTGGTGAAGTTAATCAACTTACTTGGCTATCCATAGTTGATATCCAGAACCCCTGGTTTGTACTTATACTGCAAGTTTTGAAGCTCATTGTGGGCTAGGATAGCACCTAGCTCCACCCCGTGGCAATTTATTTCACACTAATAACTGATGTGATTACTAAGCGGAGTCATGTCTATAGACCCTGATGTAAATATCCAACATGAGGGCTTCTTTTTGTTCACTTAAGGGATACCTAAACAACATTTTGACAACAAACTATTCAAAAATCTGACTCCGTAGGTGACTAAAGGAAAAGCTGCAGTATTCGTTAAGGCTAAAACTACATTTATATAATTTACCTAAATGTGGTTCCAGAGCATTTGAATATTGTAAAATCAGCCTTCTAATTTCCAAAAACCTGTCTTACCTGCTTCCTAAAATGGCCACCAAATGTGTTATGTGATGACATCATTGGAGCCAAAGTCAGAAAGATATATGGCTCTCTATAGTACCAATTAGTAATTTTTTCCCTTTGTATAGAATTGTTTCACCCAAATGGTCAAAACCATGTGCATTATTTTGTATAATACACATGTTAGGCTATGGTTCTGTTCATTTTGTTTATTTTAACATGCTGAAATTGTGTTTTAATCCAACCGACTTTCTCTGTGGCAAACCACAGTGCAGTACAAATCTTGAATAACTGGGTGGTCTAGTGGCTATGGTGGATCCAAGATGCTACAGTGGGGGTGCTGGGGTAGTGTGCATGCTTAATATGAACCTTTTAACATTTTTATTAAACCGTTATATTTTCTGCTATTCTTTTCTAGTACGTTTTTGACAGAACCTACAAATGTAATCCATAATTTGAGTGTAAACATTTGTACAATCAATAAATCAGACTTCTTCAGCAAAGTGAAATGCAGCAGCAGCAGCAGCAGCAGCACTCAAGTACATTACTATGTGTGTGTGGGGAGTGCAGCCACACCCTTCACCATCCCGTAGAACCTACCACTTTTTTGTAGCAAAGTTCTTATTCAGTTCAATGTTAGAGTTCATACCTTCTCGAAACTCAAATATATGCTTGTCTTGTCTTCTTTTTCTATGGGAAATAATAATAAGAAGAAGAATCAGTGTTTATATAGTGGTTTTCATACACATTGTATCCCAGAGTGCTTTACAAGCAATACTAGACTGGTAGTGAAATGACTGAACATGTAGTGGCAGCCATTGCATATATTAATATCCACACACAGCCTTGGACAATTGCATGAACTGGTTTTATGGGAAGGGGAATGTTGGCCAGGACAACGGGGTCAGGTAGTGATCAAGGTGCTGGCAGCTCACATCTTATTTCTCACAGTAATCTGCTCATATTTTTCTCCTCTGTCTTCCTCCTTCCCTGAATATAGCAGTACCTTACAAGAGTGGCCTTCTCAGTCCCCCTCTGGTATTCATTCTTCACTATTCCTCCTCACACCGAAAACTGGTGAGCTCATCACCCTTCTGCATCACGAATGCAAGTAGTAGAGTCCCTGTTTTATTTTGACAAATCAAATATAAACATATCTTTCCAGTAAGTCAGGCTGATAGCAACGGGGACAAGGGGAATGAAGGGCTTTCCTATCCTTAAAAGATGTAGGCTACCTTTGATTAGGCACTGCTAAATGATGGGTGTGCATATCATTATGCACGTCATTTAATAGTGCCTAATCATAGGTGGCTTAGATCTTACATGGGTAGGAAATCCTATTTTTCCACTTGTGCAATGCAGCTATCAGCCTGGCTTACCAGAAGCTTATGTTTATTATTAATATGTACAAATAACATGGGAGACTGTACTAACCACATTCATGATGCAGAAGGGTAGTGAACTCACCAGTTTTTGGTGTGGGGTGCAGGTGAGAAGAATGAATGCCAGAGAGGGACTGAAGAGGTCATTCCAGCAGGGTACAGCTATATTCAGGTTAGTCGAAGACATGAAGGAGGATGTTGAGCAGATCACTGTGAGATCTGAAATGTGGGACTGCCAACATCGTGATCATTACCTGACTGTGGATGACAGTAGCCAGTGATGAAAAATACTCAGAGTGGCAGGGCTGTACCTAAACTGTTACTTGAATTCAATGTAGGGAGATTACCCTCGGGTGGGGGGGTGTTGACGTTTGTTAGGACAGTATTGAGGGAGTTGTGTAGCTCATTCAAGATTTGGAAGGGTGGTAACCAGCCAACTGTAACTGTGGAGTAGAGCACAGAAAAGTACTGGAGAAGAATTGCTGGGAACTGTCCTGCTGGGTTCTGCAGATCACAGGTAAAGGAGTAGACTGACAATGGAAGTCAGGTGGATTTGCTCAAGGTATTAGTATGCCTCTCTTGCTAATAATATCATTATCCATTGTTAGTGCAGCTCTTATGAAGGCATGAAGAGCAGTTTTTCTGGTGGATCATGATGCTTATTAGTTGGTCCTCCAGGAAGACCTAGTTGTTGGTTAATGAGGTGGGAAAAAACACAGCAGGGGAACTGTACATACTACCGTCACTGTGCAGAAGGGTGGTGATCCACTCAATGTTTACTGTGGGAGCAGAAGTCAGACACTGAGAATGTGGACTGGAGAGTGATTTGGGAGGCATTTTTTAACAGTGCCAGCTGATGATGCATATTGGTATAGGTGAGCACAACTCTCTGAGGTACAAGATTACAATCTGAGGTATGATAATTCTCTTCATGAGACAGTTAGCATATATGCAGCACCAGGCAGTACTAAGGACAGGGTATGGATGGTGGGGTATTCAACAGAAGGCAGGCTAGATACAGGAGGTTCACATGGAAAAAGAAAGCCTTATTTGTGGATTAACAAGAGAGCATGGGCTTTGGAACTGAACCAGACCAGTACTTTGCTCTGTGACCCTGAGCAAGCCATTGCACTTCCTTGTGCTCCCAGGCCACACCTGTAAACAAGCTTTCAGCTTAGTGTGTCTCTCCTGGTTTACATAAAACAAAATTCAGTGCATCACATAACCACTAGAACATCAGGTGATTGAAGTGTTGTACTGCAATGCAGTTTGCCAAGGAAAAAGTCAGCTGGATTGCAAAACATTTTCCGCAACTTAAAGTAAACAAAATTAACAAAATCATAGCCTAACATGTGTACTGATCAAAATAATCCGCAAGTTAATACATGGTGTTGATCATTCCGGTGCAACAATTCAAAACAAAGAGGGAAAGAAGAACTAGTAAGCACTATAGAAATATATGTGGGTCTCTGTCTTTGGCTCAGATGATGTCATCATGACTCATCACTTAACAGACCTGGCAGACATCTTAGGGAGAAACCAAGGCTGTTTTTTGAAAGTGAAAGGCTGATGTTTACATTTTTCAAAAGCTATGAAACTGCATTTATATTATTTACATAAATGTAGTTTTAGCATAAATGTAACCAGCAGCCTCTACTTTACCTTGTTATGAAGCCAGATTTTGGAGTTTGCAGTTTTAAAAAACTGCTTGCTTAGGTGCCCTTTAAGAGTGTAATATTTAATGACTGCATATTAGGGTCTGTATAAGTAATACTTCGGGTATGCTGTGTGAAGTTAATCACATTATGTAAATGTTATTGGTGTTAATTCTGTCACTTGGGCTCTGTTCATTTTTTTTCAATGCATTCATTTTGGCAGGGGGAAGGGGAAGCAAGCTGTGGGCAGCAGGATAAGAACATCTTTGACTGGACTAGATTTGGAGATCAGTCGGAAGGACTGTGGATACAGAGTTGGTTTAATGGGTGGGATGCATTTTGTTGGCAAAAGGGGAGGGGAACAACCCTCCGCAGACTCAGTTTATAGATTACTATACTGAAGTAGCAGGACCCATTTTCGCATATCATGAAACCCTAGAACCTGGAGGTCCCTGCTATTTTTCTTTCTGTTTGGGGGATTGTTCCCATTTGTATGGAATTTATGAGGCTATTTGTGCGGTGGAGAAATTTGAATGTATATTTACTGTGTGCATTATATGGTTTTGGGACCTGGAACATGCTAATAATTAGAATGAATTATATTTTAGTATGAAACATGCAATCTGGAGCATCAACGGTGCTCACTCAAGGATAAAGCACTACCAGATTTTGAAACATTTAAAGTTGTTATGCTGTCAAATTGCCTTCTTGCAAGAAACCCACCTGCTTGCCTCAGTAGGTATATGGTTCCATAGACAAGCAGCGGGGGAAGTATTTGCAGCAGGAAATAGCACCACCAAAAGGGGAGTAGCCATTTTCATATCCAGAGAACTTACATTTCAGATGTTACAGAGTATAGGAGACCCACAAGGGCATTATATCTTAATGAAAGGTATCTTGGACCACTCAGAGGTACTGTTAGATAGTATCTATGGGGTATGCTGGCTGTATAGTGAAACCCACATGACGAAATCTCTCACAGTGACAATCTCAACAGGTTTTGAGATTGTTGCTGTGAGGGACCCAAGGGTGAAATTTCACCCTTTCGCTGTGTGCCCCCCCCCCAAATCAGCTCCGACTCTGAGTTGATAATCTTTAGTAAGAGGGGTGCAGCACTTCACCTGGGGGATTGGGAGGCATAGCCCCCCCTTGAGAAACACACCAATGTCAGGGAGGTAAAATATTGTCTGTCAGTATTGGTGATCTCACTATGCAGAACTTCGACAACAGTGTTGTCATTTCGGCATAAGTAAACCGTAGCTATGGACCTAATATAGAAACACCACATTTTTTACAGAATTGTCCACTCTTTAGGCCCCCTGTCTCTACCTTCCTGTCATTCTGGCCAGTGACTGGAATGTAACTGTTACTCAGGACCTTGATAGAACATATAAAACACACCTGGGGTTGTCCCCTGTACAGTGCTCTCTTCAAGATATGATGGACATGGCTGGCTCATGTGATTCCTAGCGTATCTTGCACCCATCTGCCTTGGAAAATACTTATTATTCCCCAGCACATGGGTCCTATTCTCGGCTGGATTATTTTTTGATTAGCAAGCAAATTATGCCTGGAGTGCTGTGTAGTGGGATTCATACGATATAGGTAATCTGATACGGAGTTAAATAAAAACATGTATTTCTTACCCCAATTGAATAAATATGTCACTCACATATGCAAGATGTGTATAAATGTAAACTGTTACATTTATACATACACTCCCTATGTCACTACATGAAATCAGCACTGTGCATACTGTATGTCACATCTTTATAGCAATAGAAATGTAAAACACCTGCAGTACATTCAGTTCAAATAAAAGCTAATCACAGACACCTGTCTCAATCACGAGGAACATATCTTCTTATCAAGCAGGTTCTGCACTACATTTCAGCAGTTGGCTTATTTGCAGGATGTACAGCAAAAGATAACTGCAAGATAAAAAAACAAAGCACTATTATGGCATTCTTTAACCAACATCTAAAATCAGTAAAAGTTGGCGAACATCAGCTGTATAACAAACTGAAGCTAAAGTGGCCAAAAAAATAAGTAAATGAGGGTGAAGAAATATTTTTGAGTTGTGGCCAATTTGAACAAGACGAGGAGCCCCTGTTAGACCCATCGGCAGAACCACAAACATCAGAAGCTCCAGTACCAGATAATAAAAGTAAAATATCAATGCAACGCAAGACAGTAGACAACAAAGAAATTGATGACTTCATTAATAATACTAAAAATGAAAATACTAAACATAACACAACAGCAGACATCAACAGTTTACAGAAGTATTTAAGCGACACCATGGGAATAAACACAGCTTTCCAATGGCTGAAACCCAAAGAACTGGACCCGTTACTATCTCATTATTTCACACATTGCCAAAGTGTAGACAAGAGTGACTGTGAACCCTTGAGTGTCCATTCCAGATTTCAAAGTATCAAAATATACTTAAAAGATTATTCATACCCTGAATCTCTGAGCACTTCAATCAAATTTGAAAAAACACGCCAAGTACTGCTATCAAAGCAAAAGCTACTGAAACAAACTGGCAAAGGAAACCATCCTCAGGCAGCAGACAAACTCACTGACAAAATCGTACAAGAACTGTATACAAAAAAGCAACTCGGACCTGAAACTCCATAATCTCTTATTAACACTATGTGGGTAACAGTAACCCTATATTTTTGATTAAGAGGCAACACAGAAACACGGAATCTAAAGTGGGGAGATCTAACCTTGAAAAGAGATGAACAAATAACCATTACTTAGAATACTGCACGGAAAGGCAAACAAAAACAAGAACAGGCACTAATGCAAAAGATACCCGAAAAATAAAACCTCGGGCATACGAGACTGATGACACAATTAAATGTCCAGTAAAAAACTACATGATCTACCACTGCTGAAGACCTGAAAAATCAAACCATGCTGACACTCCATTTTTTATCGCTATCAACCATACACCTACTGCCTAATATCCAACAGCGTGGTTTAAAAACCAGCCTCTAGGCATTAACACATCAGTAAAATTGTGAGAAATATGATAGAAAAAGCAGATATTAAAACTGAAGAAAGATTAACAAACCATTCAATTAGGAAACACTTGGTGCAAAAACTGATAGACTCTGATAAACCCGGTAATGACATAATCCAGGTGTCCGGCACAAGAAGCTTAATTCGCTAAATGAATATGCAAAAATCAATGACGACAAACAACTTAAAATTTCTAACATATTAAGTTATACTGAACCTCAGCCATCAACATCGAAACATATCTCACCACAACCATCTGAAAGTCACACTTCAAAAAACTGTCCAGACACATTTACAGCATGTTTCAATCAACGCAACATAACTGCACAAAATATAACATTTAATATAATCCAGGGTAATTATTTGTACAGCTGCAGTACCATACTGTACAAAATAATACATGCTTTCTTTTCTAATCAAATCTTTATATTATATTTTGTATTACAGGTCCACAGCATGAAACAGCCCCCCGCAAAAGGTTACCTGTCATAGAATCTGACACAGACTCAGACTGAAGAAGCAACCAACATGGCAAGCAGTTTGTCTGTTAAAAAAATAAAAAAACTTACCCAAAGAAGCAAGAGTGAAGAAAAGACTTGACCCTCAAAAGAACACAACTCCAGTAATTGTAGCTAAAGCAATGAACAGTATCCGGCAAAGTGTACAGAAAAATCACATGTGTCCGGAAAACAGATGTTGCACAAAGCACTACAAACACAGTGGGAAAAAAATTACAAAATATTTAGAAATGAACACACACAAAATAAAATATATCCCTATCCTAAAAATATGCAGTTGGAAATCCTCCATGAACACTCCCGTTCCCTCAAACCCCTCCCACAACTGCTAAGCATCCAACAGAAACACACACTGTAGCTCACTTCCCAATCACTACACAGAACACCACAACCAATCATACCATAGCAACCACAACTCATCACAATACTGAATCAAAACACTCCCATTTATATATACAGCCAATCAAAAAGTACACATAAAACCCATTCACAAATATCATGCTGATACCAGACAAGCAGCTGACTTACACCTCCAAAAACCACTATAAGATAAACATTTAAAATGGCACAATACATGGACCGTATTATATAAATCACACACATGATGCCCAGATCGTGTACTACGGCAAATATTTTCACTCCTGCATCATGAGCTCTTGATACTTACTTGTGCCTTCAGCACTCATGAGTATCCAGAGCTCACTCTGCAGGAGTGAGAATATTTGGTGTATCACACTCCTGGGCATCATGTATCCCCTATAGCTCCCAGGGTATGGCAGCTTAGATTCAATGCTAAGAAGTGCAAGGTAATGCACCTGGGAAACAAAAACCCAGAGGAAAAGTACACAATGGGGGATGAGATACTAACAACAACAAACATGGAAAGGGACCTGGGGTAGTCATATCAGATGAACTAAAGGTGGGCAAGCAATGTGAGAGGGCAGTAAGGAGGGTTGGGGGGGTACTGGGATGCATAGGGAGAGGCATCACCAGTAGAAAACATGAAATTGTTATTCCTCTGTACAGACAGCTGGTGAAACCCCATCTGGAGTACTGCATGCAGTTCTGGAGACCAAATATCTGCAAAGATATAAACAGGATGGAGACAGTCCAGAGGAGGGCAACTAAAATGGTGCAGAAGAGAGACTTAAACAGCTTAATATGTATAGCCTCAAGGAAAGGAGGGAGGGGGAGACATGTTAGAAACTTTCAAGTAGCTCAAGGGAATCAACAAAGTCCAAGAGAGTAGCATCTTTCAGAAAAAGAGGTGTGCAAGAACAAGGGGGCACAATTTGAAGATGGGGGGGCGGATCAGAGGTAATGTAAGGAAGTATTTTTTCACAGAGAGGGTTGTGTATGCATGGAATGGCCTTCTGGAGGAGGCTGTGGAGTCAAAAACAGTGGTGGAATTCAAGAATGCATGGGAAAGTCATAAGGCAATTCTAGGGGGTGAGGGTTGGAAGAAGTAGGCTGTTGGTTAACTAGAATCTGCAGCTTATCCATTAGGTAGGGAAATGGGCAGACTGGGTGGGCCAAGCGGTTCTTATCTGCAGTCATATTCTATGTTTCTATGTTTCTAGGGTGTTATCAGACCATTCCCTAGTATGGTTTGAAGGGAACTTATCCCCGAATATTCAGCATGACACAATTTGGAAGCTGAATACTCAACTCATAAGAGATGAAACTGTGGTTGCCAGAATTTGAGAACTGATTGATCTCTGTGTGTACCAAAACACTGGCTCTGCTGACCAGATTGATATGGAATAGGGAGCACTTAAATATTTTTTAAAAGGGGACTTTATTCGGTTGGTGGCCACAAGGAATCATAAGTGGGAGGCTGAAGTATTAGCCCTTCTAAACTGTATAAATGTCCTGGAACAGGACTTCACCTCTGATGCCTCAGAGAAAGAAAGTCAGGAATTAGTTATTTTCAGGAAAAGTACAATGAACTCATGAGGGAGACAGTGGAATATACCATACTTAAAACCCAATCTACCTATGTAGGACAGGGAGAGAAAGTACGGGCCCCTTTTGACACTATGGTTACAGAACCTTGAATTGTCCCCACCATCACATTGCTGCAGAATAATTCCCCTAGAACATCTCCAGGGACATAGCTCAGGAATTTGAGCTGTATTAGTGTACCTTGTACAGCCCTCCATCTGATCCATCCTTCCCCCTGAAATACAAGAATACTTAGATAGCACCCCATCCCCAAATTAACAATAGCCCAACAGATGTTTCTTAGTCAGCCCTTAACCCAAAAAGAAATCTTGAAAGCTATTAAGTCCTTACCGGTAGCTAAGGACCCTGGTTAGAATAGTTTTGCCCCAAAATTTTATGAAGTTTTTCTACTAAACTTGTTCCACTGTTGCATCGATTGTGCTCATACCTCTACGACAATCGGATAACAAATGCTTCCCTTTTTGAAGCAATGATAGTAGTGCTACCAAAACCCCGTAATCCACTACACAGGGTCACCAGCTATTGACCAATATCTCTCATGAATTGCAATATTAAAATACTGGCCAAGGTTCTGGCAACTAGAATCATGCAAGTCTGGGAAGAATTAATTATTCTGGAGCAGGTGAGATTTATGTGAATGCGATCCTCAACTGACTACTTGCTTAAATTGTCCCACATTCTCTCTGTGTCCCAGGAGAACAATGTCCCTACTGCCTTGGTCTCCCTGGATGCAGTGAAAGCATTTTACAGGGTTGACTGTGTCTTCCTGTTTTCTACCTTGCAAAAAGGTGGCTTTTCTGCTGTGTTTACCAAATGGATTAAAATTCTTTACTCCTGTCTCACTGCAAAAATCTACTGCAATGGGGTTCTGTCTCCAACTTTTCTGTTATGTTCAGGAACCCACCAGGGATGCGTTGTCCCTACTGTTATTTCATCTATATCTAGAACTGTTACTGCTTCATTTTAAAGAGTTTCCCTTAATAACAGGGGTGCAGACTGGGCAATTTGACCTAAAGATTTCCATTTATGCAGATTATATTTTATTGCATGTTACCAATTGTAACGCCTCCATACCTGCTGCTCTAATGCTTATCCAGGACTTTTGAAAACTCTCAAACTATAAGTTAAACATCGATAAAACCATGGTGATGCCTTTAACCTCAAGTGTCTTTCGAGCTGACATCGAGGCCATGGGATTCTCATGGGCTTCATGCATCAAATCTCAGGCTCAGAAACTTCCTGCTTAGCTCTCGCAAATGCAACTGCCGCTAGCCTAGTGTAAAAAATATATATATATATATATATATATACTGTTTGACAATGCTCACTGAGCGGCTCCCCCCCTTCCTTTCCCTACTAATTCCTCCTCCCCTATCTCCCTCCCTTCTACTCCCACCAGCTCTCCCCTGACCATAAGTTTTGCACCTTTTGTTATATTTTGCTTCGTTGGAGATTGTATTCTATTGAAACAAAATTGTAATTGAACTGTAACTTTTTTGTTTGTAAGTACTGTGTCCCTTGTACTACTGTTCTGATGTCCTCTTTGTGACGAGGTACCTTTGTAAATGAGCCTCTGGCTCAAAGGTTTCTAAACTGATGTTTAACTAACTAACTAAATAAATAAATAAATAAATACCTGGGCATAAGGCTAACCAAGAGTTTAACCTAAATGAAAAAATTTAACTTGGATGAGCTAGTAGCAGTTATACAACAAGACCTGACTAGGTGGGACTCTCTTCCACGTTCCCTTCTTGGTAGAATCAACATTATTAAAATGAATATTCTTCCACGGTTATTTTACCCCTTCACTCCTTGAATCTTATGCTTCTATTGCACAGGTTTCAAAATGGTCATAAGTTAATTTCAGGCTTTATCTGGAGAGAGAAGCTCTGGAGATGGGCTTATACTCGTCTGTCAGCTCTGAAAGATATGGGGGGCTTTAGATTACCAAACTTTTTATTGTATTATTTGGCTAGTCATATATTCAAATACACTAGATGGCCCATCTCTCCAAAGGAGAACGTGAGTCCCAATATATTCCAATTTGGCTGCAAATAGAAAGAGCCTTAATTCAGGAAGCTGGGCTCTCTCCCCATAGCCTGTTCGATATACCCCCCAAGTCTTTACTGAAGTAGCTCCGCAACACGGTAATATATACCTCCTTGCAAGTGCATACACAAATGTGTAAATACATGCGGTATAACTCAGTTAACGATGAGTCGCAACTGATATGTGCAAACCCAAATTTTAAGATAGGTGGGGTGATGCTATCTGCTGACTGGCTGCCACAATTAAGTGAACAAGTGGTTGGTGACCTTTTGTTAGATGGTCAGCTTAAAACTTGCCAGGAGATTTTACAACAGCTCAACTTATCAAACAAATATGTTTTTAGAGTATATCAGTTATGTCACTTTTCACTTCAAGAGTTTGGTTTACTGAGTAGGAATCTGAATATGGGAGAACTCATAGAAACATAGAAATTGTCGGCAGATAAGGACCTCCTGGCCCATCTAGTCTGGCCATAAGCCCTTGTACTGGATTACTGCTTCTGAACCATCTGCTGCTGTACCTCTATGGTTCCCCTATGCCAGTCCCAAGCATGCTTGAATTAAGCAATAATGCATGACAGGGTGTGTGTTCTGCTGGGATAATGTCACACCTGGGATGATTAGGCATGAGGCCGCAGGCCGAGTGCTACTAGTCACCCCAGAAGTGATGTTATCCCAGTACACACAGCAGTCCTGAGTGATTATTGCTATTTTTTTTTATTAAAAAGTAGAAAAAATATATATTTGTGGGTTTTTTAATCATTTTTGGTGTGTGGAAGTATCTGTTTTAAAAAAAAAAGTGTGCAGTGTTTCTTTTGGCCACTAGATGGTATTGTCAGTATGTGCTGCATTAAGTGTTCCTATACCATGGCTTTCTTTCTCTACAACCCACATAGATTCCTGTTCTGTAATCCCGGTTTATAATGAGCTCCCCATTCAGCTCCATGTTCCCCCCATCAGTATTCAGTATGGCAACTTTATTTTTCCCCAAATGTGAGCTGTTTTTTTTTTTCATTTTAAAATGAAATGAAGCCGACACGGTAATTGGCTTCTTGGTGACTGACAGTAGCGCGAACGTGACCTAGTGCTTGCACAATTAAAACACTGCTCACGGACGTTGTTTCAGGAGCTTCAGAAGCCGCTTTTGGGTTTTCTATAGAGGTTATTTTTAAGTAGCTTGGAGTGAGCGAAGGGGAAGGCATACAGACAATGTCTTTTAACTGACTATTGTGCTTGTGTCAGTTGAGCGACTAGTGTTTTAATTGCGCAGGCGCTAGGACACGTTTGCGCTACTGTTGGTCACTGAGAAGCCAATTACCGTGTCAGTTTCATTTCATTTTTAAATGAAAACAAAAAACAACAACTGACATTTGGGGAAAAATAAAGCAATAAAGTTGCCATAGGGCAGACCAGGTAGTGAGGCTGATCATGGTCTCAGCAAGGAGGGTAATGGGGCAGGCAATCGCGTCGTGGACTGATTCTGTTTTTTTTTTTTAACATTTCATGCGGTCTTTTGTGTGCTGGGACTAGATCCGTGATGTTGTACTGGGATAACATCACGGGTCCAGTCCCAGACTGACCAGTCACAGGCCATCAATCTTTCTTTACCATTGTATAATCCATCCACAGATCTCACTCCCACCACTTCCTGAGGCAGACCATTCCATGCATCCACCAACCTCTCTGTGAAGAAGAATGTCCTCACATTCCCTCTTAACCTCCCACCTTCCATTTTCATGTCATGCCCCTTGTTCTTGTGCCCCTCCTGTATTGGAAAGTGTCTTCCCCTGCACCATGTTTTTACCCTTGAGGTACTTGAATGTTTTTATCATGTCCCCTCTTTCCCTCCTCTCTGCCAGTAAGTACATATTGAGGTTCCTTACTCTTGCCTCATAAATCTTGTGTTGCAAGCCCTGTACCATCTTAGTAGCCCTTCTCTGGGTCATCTCCAGCCTGTTAATATCCTTACAATGGTGCGGCCTCCAGAACTGCACATGGTACTCCATGTGAGGCCTGATCATGGATTTATATAATGGCATCAGTATCTCCCTCCTTCTGCTGGTGATACCCCTGCCTATGCACCCCAGCATGCCACTGGCCCGCCCAGCTGCCTTAGCACTCTGCTTTGACATTTTCAGGTCATCTGAAATAATAACCCCCAGGTCCCTTTCCTCCTTTGTGACTGTCAGCAACTCTGCCCCCTCCCCCATCCTGTAGCTTTCCCCAGGGTTTCTGTGTCCCAGATGCATAATTGTGCACTTTTTTGAATTAAACATCAGTTGCCAGTTCTCCAACCACTTTCAAACTTCCCCAGGTCCCTCGTCATTTTCACCACCTCCTCTGGGGTATCCACTCTGTTACAGATCTTAGTGTCATCTGCAAACAGGTAGACCTTTCCCTCCAGCCCTTCTGCAATGTCACTAATGAAGACATTGAACAGGACTGGTCCCAGAACCAATCCCTGTGGGACCCCATTTGTCACTCCCTCTCCCCCAGACTGCACCCCTACTCCTTTAACTCCTGTGGTCTGTTATGGACCTAGCGACACAATTACATTCAGTGTCCCAAATATACTCCCTTCTATTTACAAAAATCTTTCCAGAGGTCTCTGGTTATTCAGAGTACTGGTCTTTGACTTTTCCATGTTCTGCATTCAATAGGGAACACACATGGAAGGATCTTTATCAGTATGTTGCTAATGCTAAACTTCAGATAACTCCATTTTATATATTACATAATACATATTTAAACCTGTGAAGTTGGCAAAAATGGGTCAGTTACTCTCCCCTTCTTGTACAAGATGCAGATATGCTGAGTGATCACTCCTCCATGTTCGATGGGAATGCCCTAAAATTACCCCTTTATGGGAACAAATTAAACTTAGAGCTGACCCTCTCTTAAGCTTGGAAGGACTTTTTACACCTGAGGTTTTTATTATCAGAGACTACTCAGGTACTTGTACTCTAGCCTTTTTAGATCACACTTAGTGTACTGTGCTCCCTTCTGTGCACGCACCACAATAAGTGGAAAAGCCTTGCTTGAAAAAGTTCAGAGAAAGGTAATCAGGAAATCAATAATATGGCAAATATAGATTATGAAGACAGGCTCAAGACACTTGGTTTATATTCTTTTGAATACAGAGCTCCAGTGGGAGACCTATGTCTGACCTATAAGGCCTTTCAAGATCCCACTATGTTTGAAACTATTTGTCTTGAAATGCATCTATCTACTAGTAATACTAGATCACATAACCTAAAACTTTATGGTTCAGTTAATAAAACTGTAAAAAGCTGTAACTTTATTACCCAAAGAATACCACCTATATGGAACTCATTACCCTTGCCTGTTGTCTCAAGTGAAACAGAGAACAGTTTAAAACCAGACTAGATTAATACATGGGAGACATGAAATACTCTTTCCACCATTAGAGTACGTAACGGTGGTGAGTTCATTATGGGACTGGCCCTCAGAACTTGTATTTTCCTATGAACCTATTGCAATATGGGAAAGAAGATACCATATGGCAATGCTTTCATTATCAGTGAAAGAGGTTGTACTTTGTCACTGGAAGGAACAAACTGGTGTCTCTTACCATGAATGGCTACAGGAGCTTCTGTACAATATCCGACTGGAAAAGTTGATAGTCAGTACTCGTCATAGAATGTCGGGTTACAATAGGAAGTGGGGCAAGCTGTATACCCTATATTCTCTTTAGTTTCCTTAAGTGGCACCTTGTATTTTAGGTATTTTATTTATTAAATTTAGGATTAATTATTATTATGTTGAGTAATGACAAGCTCCAAAGTAACGTATTTTATGGTTTAATTCTGGAAATCTACTATGTAACAATATGTACAGTTATATATGTTAATGTAATGAGTCTCTGCTGGGGGAGGGTGGGGGTAATTGTTATGTTATTTGTAGTTTGTTATTGTAGTTTGTTTATGGTTGTTTGTTAGTGTGATGGTTTATTGTTGTCATATCTAAAAATTTCAAATAAGGTTTATTCACTTCCATCTTGACAAGTGTAGGTCATCCATGGCTGCTGCTGAACATACAGCTAGGACCCCTGAGGTTAATTGCTCACTTTTCTCCTGTCATTCATATCTAAAAATACTGCTTTCCATTTAATTGCTGCATGGAGGATGAGCATTCTAAGCCCAACTTGGTTGCACTCTACATGGAGCTGGAGTGTGGCAAGGTGCATGAAGGAGCTCAGCTGGTTATTGGGTATGCAGGACTAAGGTTGCTTGACTGAACAACCACTGTTCTAGTGTTGTCTGGTTGGGGCAGGCAGCCTGGAAGAAGGAAGAAAGGTAGCATGGGCACAGAACAATGGGAGAGGGGCACAAACTGCATGCACCTGCATGAAACATATTTTTTCTCTGTGGTCAGTTGTGGGGGAGCAAAGCAGGAGCAGGATACATGTATAAGAATCGTGGTATACTTCTTGACATGCAGTTTTTACTTTATAAGTGAGCATAATTATCCATGATAACTGTGGAACTCGGCAACTGTCTGCAGACAATTGCACTTTTGAATCAATGTGTCCTGCTTTTTAATGCAGAAACAGATTGAGGTCAACCCCTGGTACTATATAGTGCCTTTCATATATACAATATCACCAACACTTTAGAACTCAGGGTGGGGGGAGGAGATAAAGTTGCTGCCATTTTCAGCACAGGCTAAAATTCAAAAGGAAGAGATCCTGTAGATTCAGGTCAGACATGATTACAGAGAGGCTAAATGGCTTATCCAGGGTCACACAGGAAGCACATACACAAAGTAAGGTGCATAAAGGACCACAAATGCTGAGAAATCTGCTTGTTTTCATTTGTTGTGTACCATTTGTGGTGTGACTTGTGCCTCATTATATATTGGGAGTACATCCAACCCTTAAGGAAAAGGATGCAGGAGCACAAACCTTTCCATCAATAGCAATAAATGTGATAGGGTCACAATGGCACAAAAAACATAATGCTGATCCTATATCCCTAAGATTCTTGAGTATTGATGACATTAAACCACATCCAAGAGGGGATAATAGATTAAGGTCTCTTCTTCAGAGGGAATGCAAACTAATTTGTACCCTTGGTGCCCTTTCCCCCATTGACTTAAATGTAGACTGGGAAGTAATACCCTTTTTATGAGCCGTGATACTCTTGGATTTTTATTATCTCTGGATTTCTTTATATGAACTTGTTTTTTTTTATCATTTCAGATGCAATGTAGCCTTGATTTTTCTAGTCTTGGATAGGAGCCATTCAGCAGCTTCGTATCACTCTGTACTCCCTGAACCTTACACTTTGTCATTTCACTGCTGAGTTACATTCTCTGGAATCCATCTGCCTCAGCTTGTTCTCTACCATCACAAATTTACTCTCTGATGTTCTACTACTAAGATAATGTACTTGTTTGCACTTTATTTGCTTCAGTACAGTATTTGTTCAGATTTTTCTTTTTCTTTCTTTCCTCCTTTTTCATCCTGTACTTTATACTGCCCTATTTGCATTTGACCGTCCCCCTCAACCCCTTCACAAGCCCCTCACCACCCCATCTCTACTGACATTTCTTGCTTTCTCTGTTCCTTAACCTGCTTGTTTGTGTTTTAATATTTTTTGGTACCTTTTATGCATATGTAACCCCCTCTATGGATGGGGGTTCTCAAAAAGGCTTCCGTGAGCTTGCCTAAATGCTAGTGGCCAGGCAGATGTCCAGCGTTTAGCACTGAAAAGTGTTGCCAGTGAATGCCCATGTGGCTTTCATGTACCATCCCTTTAAGAGCTGCCTGTTTGCAGTCATAATTTATATATATATATATATATATATATATATATACTTTTTCACCCTAGGGCCACCAGTCTGCCTTACATCTACATGTCTGGCATCCTCTGGGTATTCAGGCCGCCATCTCCTGGGACTACTCTCTGGCTCCACATTTGGGCCCGCAGCTACCGCTGTTGCTTACCCCCTGCAGCGGGGTAGAGGGGAGCTCTTCCCCCAGCCCAACCCCCAGATCAGGATCCAGTAATGCCACATGACCTCAGCGCCAATCGAGTCCCCTTTAGAGATGGCCACCATGCCGCCATGACTAGTGTCCCTAATTTCACTTTTTCTCCCCAATGGCTGAGGCGTACAATGATGCCTAAGACCCTGAGCATGCGCGTGTCCAAACGTACTCTAAGCCGAGCATCTGCCCCAGCACATTCCCTCCATGTCCCTGCCAGTGCTCTACAGCCACCCCCAGCTGCCGACAAAGGCCGCTAGAGCACTGATGGCAACCTGCCCCCCTTCCCGGAGAAGAACAGCAGTCCTACGGATGCTCCATTCTTCTCCTCCCCTGCCAACCCCCGATGACCCAGGCTCGTTCCTAAATCCGGGTCGCTGGCATAGCACAAGGTGTGGCGTCCGGCTCCTCAACCCTCAGCACCACCAGGCCAGCATGTTTGCAGTCACAATTAATCAGAAGTGGGGACTGTGTGTTTCCATGCCCGAGTCCCACCCAGACTGCTGAATACTAGCTCCGTTTCTGCCATTGCTACTTGTGCAAAGGGAGCCCTGTTGAAAGATGTAACTAATTGTTGGTGACCATTTAGGGAACAATAATAATGTGGTTTGTGCTAACCTGCCTTATTTTCAGCAAGGACTGATCAGCTGAGTTCCACCATTTTGGTCCCGAACTGCCGAATTGGACCAATGAGGACATGACGACTCTAAAATGGATCCTACTACTGTGGACTGTGTGGACTACCAGTTGGGATTCGTAATTTTGGGCTGTTGGCATCTTTTGCACCCAGAGGGGGAGCTCTTACTGTGACTGACAGTTCACCTGACCAATTGAACCTTTTGAATCCAAGGGAAAACCCCAGAAGCTGTCTGCTGGCAAGCCAGATTCGAGCTGCAAGCTGAGCAAGAAAGAGCTCGCATAGTTTGGGCAGCCGTACTGCGCAGTAGTTCACACGGGAGAACCATGGATGGTCCGAATTCTGGTCTGTTTGCCGTTTTCCACCTAGAGAGAAAGAATTGTTTCGGACTGAATCCGATCTGTGTGCTGTGAAGCAAGCTACTGAATTGGGACCAGGCTTAACATGTAGAAGACTAAAGATTTTGTTAAATGCAATCGGCCTGTGTGGAACTTTAACTGCCTTTGCGCTCCCAGGTTTTTAGCAGTGACCTTGCGATCAGGATCAAAGAGCTGTCTGCCTGGTTACAGTAATTTTCTGTACATATAAATGTGCTGTGAACTGTAGGGGGGTCTAGATCTGGTTTTCCCCCAAGCTGAGTTGTCTGCTAAGGGATGGAAGTTATACCCAGCTGGAATTGGGCTGAATCTGCTGCTACCTAATGCAGTTAGGCCCTGCCCTGAGGGCCTTGTCTCCCTACCCTGCTTCTTCTGGCAATCCAGAAAATCCAACTATCGTCTCGACCATTGTTCATCCTGTGTTCAGCTTTGGGTATCATGAGTAACCAACAAGGTAGCTCCCTGCAACATATAACTAAAGACAAAAGTGTGTCACCTAATTGTCTGTCATTTCTTTTCCTTTATATGAACTGAGCCCTCCGGTTCCAGATTAAAATTAGGGTGTGGTGTTTGTTGTTTCTTTCTTTCAGAGGGCCCCAACCAGCTGCAATGCCGGCCTACCATGGGCAACAGACCTGGACAGCCCCTATTCCATCCACTGGGTACCCAGAGAGTGAAACTGTAATGGAGACTGTAGATATCTGCACCATATATTAATGATAGAGTGTACCTACCAATTATCCTGATTGTACCCCTCCCATGTTACTTCCCCCTGGATAAATCAGATCTACTTTTTTCTGCAATTTACATTGACTGTGGTGTCGGTTTATGTGCCAGGTATTGTACTGTTGCTTGTTGTATTGCCTCATCTTATTTTACAGGGGGTCCCAGAGCCTAGCGAGAGAAACCAGTTCTGGGGGTAAATGCCAAATATATGTGTACGTACAGAGCATATCCAGGGTACTGTGAAGCTAAATATTGTGTATTGGGTGGGCCACTAGTAGAAGATGAGTGGGGTCACAGTGTCCCAGAGGGCTGTGGCCTGTTTAGTCTGACTAACACCAGCCCTGACCTTTGGGTGGAGGCACCTGTCACTGAACCTATGCCCCTTAACCTGTTAATAGCCAAGCAGACAGAGGTAATAGCCCTTGGGATAGTGCAACCTAGGGGTTACACATATTATATTATAGGAGTGTGGTGGCACCCCTATAGTTAGGGTAGCTGGTGAATTTTATGCTAAACTCTATTTTTTGTTTAATGCTTGCAGAAAGATGGGTTTGCAGATTTGCATTAAATCTTCAGGATGTGTAGTACATGGCAGAATCAACCATCTCTGAAAGTCTCAAATAAATCAGTTTAGTATTGGTAAAGACATTAAAGTGTGAAAAAAAAATTTTTTTCCACTGATTTCAATGGTGTTTTTTTCTGAATTTTTGCTCTTGTCTAAATAAAAAACTATAAATCTTTGAATTGTGACATTGTGTATGGTTGTGTGGGTTGGTAGGGAAGGATTTCTTGGGGCAGGGGGTTGGTGTTTGGTAGTTTTGGATTTTTTTAGATATCTAGATTTGAAAAATTGCTTTTTTTTCACCTTACTAGTCTGCTCCATCACTCGGGCTTGGAGTTAACGTACCACATGCAAAGAACAGTTTCAGTGATGTTCAATGGGGATGGAGAACATGAAAGGAACTAGGCAGTGAAGCGAGGTAAATTGTTAACTGACTTTCATTCTTAACTGACTGAATAGTGAGCAGCTCACTACTCTCAGCTATTTCACCTGTTTAACAACCCCCTGCAAAATCATTCTGTTCGCCCTGCCTTTTGTACAGTATTAATATAAGCAGTACCGCTTTTCTTTAGAAATGAAAAAGAGAAACTGCTCACAATTAGCAGGTCACTCTGATGGCTTCTCTTTTCAAAACTCAGTGGCTCACTGTTGTAATCTGCCCCTTCCCCCATCCAAAAACATGCAGCATTGCTTTCCCATTGCTTCTGCTTCCTTCGTTTTACATTTGTCTCCTTTTATCAACAGCACAGTATTTATTTAAACTGAAAAAAATCTGAAAAAATGAAACTACTCCCAATGAGCTGGTCACTCTGATAGCAACTCTTTCAGTCTGAACTGACTTGAATAGTTCAACAGTTGTGGGCTAGCTGCATGGATTGCTGTGCTCATCTATTCCACTCCTATGTTATTGTCCCACAAATAAACAGATAAACAGGCAAGTGTTGAAGTACTGGAGTTAGAAAAAATGTACTTTTGCTTGATTTAATTGAAATTGCTGCTGTATGACCCTGTCATGTGATTTCAACTCACCCACCTACACCTCAGACACTCCATAACTGCCTTGACTGCCTTCTCTGCTCATGCAGTCTCAGTCTTAGTAACTCAGACAGACTTCATTTTATAAATTCACTGCACTGATAACGTACTGCATTAAATTAGAGTTGTGCACAATATAGGCTTATTATCGATGTATCTACCAGTCTGTCTGTCTGTCTATCTATCTATCTATCTATCTATCTATCTATCTATCTATCTATCTATCTATCTATCTGTCTGTCTAATTTCTTCTTATGCAGACTGGGGTGCCAACCCCTTGTACCACATCTCTTTGCCCCTTCCCTCCAGGTTGCCTGCCCTTTACAGTCTTTTACCTACTTTTTTTTAAACATATAAGTGGACCAGGGTGCCCACCCCCAGTACCACTTTTCTTGACCCTCCTCTCCTCCAGGTCACACTCATTCACCTTATGTAGGTGGAGGCACCAGGGTGCCCACCCCCGGTGCTGCCGAACATGAGTTGAACACTATGGTATCCAATCCCCTGTGTTGGAATATTGTTGAAATAAAGAAAACTGTCCCCTGATATTTTTTTAAACCCTGTAAACAAGAAAACAGTCCCTCACTGATGACCCCCACTCACACCCCACCCACATCATCCCGACCTCCTGCTCAGACCCCACAACTCCACACTCCCTCCACACATACCCACATATCCTCACTCACCTGAGCATGTCCTACAGCATAGATCCAGTCTCCAATTGAAGAAGACTTGCTGCTGAAACCAGGGGTGGCAATATGAGAAAATCAAGTAAGTCCACCTCAACGTATTTCAATGAGGTTTTGAACTTTGATGCATATCTTTGTAATTTTTGCATAATTTGACTCCAAATCTTTAACATGGCCTTTTCAGGACCCGACCTCATGACCAGTGGTGGTAGAGTTATGTAGGCCTGGCTTGAAAGACAATTTTGCAGCTGCTTTGGAAAATCACATTTTGAGCAGGATTTGAACATTTTCACTGCCCTTGCTCATGAGGTGGGCTCATAAGATAGCTACATTGAAAATGTGGGTTCAAAATATGTAAACCTGGCAAAGTTATGAGCATACTGTACACTGAAAATGTTCTATGCTCACTCATAACTATGGTAATTTTTAATATTTTGACCACAAATTTTCAACATAGCAATTTGTTCATAGCACCTCATGAATGTGACAGCTGTCATTTTTCAAATCCTGTCCAAAATGTGTTTTTGAACCTGTGGCATGGAATGATGTTTCAGTATGGATTAGAAAATTTCACCTACCTGGTTTCATGAGATGTGATAATAAGAAGGCTATGCTGAAAATCTGGTGTATAAATATGGTAAAATGACCAAGTTATAAGTGAATGTTGCAATATTACAATGTTCACTCAAACATTTGATCATTTTCGATATTTTAACTCCAAATTTTCAACATAGCCATTTTTCCAGACCACCTCATAAACATGAAACATGTCATTTTTTTTAAATCTTGGGCGAGACATGTTTTTGCACTTGTGGTGCAAAATGACATTTCAGACAATATCTTGGAAATCTAGGGTCAAAATAAAAAAAAAATTATAATTATTAAGAAACTTTGTGTAGTGCAAGTCTTAACCTCAGCAGATATGCTTTGTGATCCTGTGGCAGAGTGTTGAGTTCAGAGATGAGCTCAGTATCCCAGCTACATTAGGTGAGGGTGATGGGATGGCATTGTTATGCAGCGCTCCCTCCCAGCCTGGGAATGAGAACTTCAGGGTTGCCTGCACGGCCTGAGTGCCATATAGTGAAGGAAGCCTTTCTCTTGGTATAGAGCTCTGCACCATTGCACCCATTGGTGGCAGAGGGCCTTTACACTGGATGACAGATGGACTGTTTGTCCTGTGCATCTGTATTTCTGGCAACATGGAAGCACAGGGAACAGAGGGTCCTGCACTTCAGCAGCCCACCAGACAACCCCATGAGTTTGTTACATCCATCACTGCATGGATGTGAAGGGCCTACAATGATCCTGCACTAATATAGGAGGACTGTGCCTTCCCTTGGCAGTGTGCTCAAAGGCCCTGTGCATCTACATCTGTTCACACAGGTCCAGAGGGATAACAACTTTGTGTTTTTTACTGGTGATGCCTCTCCTTATACATCCCAGTATACCCCAGCCCTCCTTACTGATTTCTCACATTGCTTGCTTACCTTTAGGTCATCTGATATGACTACCCCCATGTCCCTTTCCATTTTTGTTGTTAGTACCATCCTCCCCCCATGGTGTATTCTTCCCTTCGGTTTTTGTTCCCCTGGTGCATTACTTTGCACTTCTTTGCATTGAATCTAAACTGCCATGCTTTTGACCATTCCTCCAACCTTGCCAAGTCCCTTTTCATCCTTTTCACCGACTTTGTGTATTAACCCTGTTGTAGATCTTTCTGTCGTCTGCAAAGAGACCAAGAACCTTAGTGCATAACCACTGAGGCAAGGGTTACCTCAAAGGGCATTGGCTGGAAGCCATGTTTCAAAGAAATTCAGATTCACACGTACCTCCATAATGCAAAGCATCATGGGCTGTATATGCAAATCACCACAAAATGTTATGCTGGTTCAACTTTAAGCAGAAATGCATGGTGCTGAAAGGCCTCTCACACAGTTTTCAAAGGGTGTAAACTGAAGACACAGACACATGTTTCATCTTACCAGGACTCATCAGTCTGCCTCATCTGTATGACACCCTAGTGGACTGAACCAGTTACCCTAAGTTGGTATATCAAGTTTGGGTTGTGGTAAACCGAATTAAAAAAAACAAGCAGTTGCAAAGGGTGTCAACAGAAGACGCAGACACTGGGCTCACCACAACCCAAACCCGATAGACCAATTTAGGGTAGCTAGTTCATTCCACTGGGGTGTCACACAGACGAGGCACACTGATGAGTCCTGGTAGGATGAAACACATGTCTGTGTCTTCTGTTAGCACCCTTTACAGACTGTGTGAGAGGCCTTTCAGCACCATGCATTCCTGCTTAAAGCTGAACCAACATAACATTTTGTGGTGATTTGCATATACAGCCCATGATACTTTGCATTATGGGGGTATGTGTGATTTTGTATTTCTTTGAAACTTGGCTTCCAAACTAATGCTCTTTGGGGTATCCCTTGCCTCAGTGCTTACTCAATAAGGTTCCTTGTCTTTTAGCTAGTTTTTTGGTTTTATTGGGCTCACCACAACCCAAACCTGATAAACCAGCTTAGGGTAGCTGGTTCATTCCACTGGGGCATCATACAGATGAGGCACACTGATGAGTCCTGGTAGGATGAAACATGTGTGTCTTCTGTTGGCAGGCTTTGCAGACTGTGTGAGAGACCTTTCGTTACCATGCATTCCTGCTCAAAGTTGAATCAGCATAACATTTTGTGGTGATTTGCATACATAGCCCATGATGCTTTGCATTTGGAGAGTATGCCTGCAAAGAGGAATACTTTTCCTTCCAGTCCCTCTGCAATGTCACTTATTAAGACATTAAAAAGGACCGAACCCAGTACTGAACCCTGTGGTACCCGCTAGTAGCCCCTTTCTTTGGAATGGACTCTGTTTACTATTACCTTCTGTGTCCTGTTGTCCAGCCAATTGTTTACCCAGACTACCACCCTGGGACCCACTCCCAGGCTGGCTAATTTGTTTATTAATCTTTCTGTGGGACTGTGTCAAATGTCTTGCTAAAGTCTAGGTGGGTCATGTCCGTAGCACCTCCCTGGTCTACTACTTTGGTCACCCAGTCAAAGAAATCTATTAGATTCATCTGACATGACCCTCCCGCTGTGAATCCATGCTGCCTTGGGTCCTGTGCCCTGCTGACCGCTAGGTACTCAACAATTCTTTCTTTCAGTAGTGATTCCATCATTTTTCCTACCACTGAGGTCAAGCTAACAGGTCTGTAGTTTCCTGCCTCTGCTTTGCTCCCCTTTTTGTGAAGGTGAATCACATCCGTCCTCCGCCAGTTCTTAGGTACCACACCATCCTCCCATGATTTGTTAAAAAGGGTAGTCAGTGGTGTCACTAGTTCTCCTGTTAGTTCTTTTAGAATTCTGGGGTGAATCCTGTCAGGCCCCATTGCTTTGACCACCTTCAGTTTTAGGAGTTCTTTCAGAACCCTTTCTTCTGTGAAAGGACTGGAATTGATCCCCCCCCCATCCAGAGTACTTCTATTGATTGGATTAGGTACCTCCCCCTCTTCTTCTTTTGTGAATACTGAGCAGAAATATTCATTCAGTATCCCTGCTTTTTCACTGTCTGCCCACCCACCCTCCACTTTATTAAGCCTCACTATCCCTCCCTTGGTCTTTCTTCACTCCCTAATGCACATATAAAGAGTTTTATCCACCTTCTTAACTGAGCTGGCTATCTTTTCCTCAGTTTGGCCTTTGCTATTCTGACTGTATTCCCCACTTCCTTCTGCCTTAACTGGTACAGTTCTCTGTCTTGCTTCTTCTGTGTTTTCTTGTATTTCCTGAATGCTTTCATTTTCTCTCTAACCTTCCCAACCACCTCTTTTGAGAACCATAGTGTTTTTTTCTTTCATTTTGATGTATTTGCATCACACAAAGGCTTGTTGCCTCTGTGATGACAGTTTTGATGTTTTCCCATTGTTTCTCCACCCCTCCTTCTTGCCTGTTTGCTTGTTCTTTTCTGAGGCACTCTCCCATTTTGACAGACAGCCCCCCCTAAAGTCCAGAACCCTCACTTTTGTATGGTTTGACTCTGCAGCTGTGTTGATCATAAACCACACTGTTTTGTGGTCACTTGTTCACAGATGGCTACCAACTTCTATATTTGAGATCCACTTTCCATTCCCATTTGAGAGTATCTAAGATTGCCCCCTCCCGAGTGGGTTCGAACACTAGCTGTCTGAGGCATGCCCTCTGAAGGGCATCGAGAATGACCCTGCTCTTGGATGTGGCTGCAGCAAAGGTGCTCCAGTTAACATATGGCATATTCAGGTCTCCCATCAACAATATCTCCTCTTTTCTGCCACCCTAATGATGCCTTCAATCATTTCCTTGCCCATTTCCTCACCCAGGACAAGGGTCTGTATACAACCCTCATGTGGATTGTGGTGCCACTTCCTGTCTCCAGGGTGTTTCACAGTGCCTCCTCTCCTCCCTGTTTACCCTTCAGTTCCATTCCTTTGATTTCTTCCCTCATGCAGAGAGCTACTTCTCCTCTACTTCTACCCTCCCTGTCCCTCCTGTAGAATGTGTATCTGGTATGTTGACATCCCAGTCATGGTTCTCTGTGTACCATGCTTTTGTGGCTGCTACAATATCCAGGCATTCCTCTTCCATCAAGGCCACCAGTTCATGGAGCTTATTACCCAGACTATGGGCATTGGTACTCATTACCCTCCACTTTTTAATGGCCTTACCACTTTTAGCCCCATCTCTGTCCTTGCCTCCTTTGCTGTTTTCTCCATTTACCCCTGACCTTTTCCCTATCAATGACTCTGTCTTAGTGTTTACCTCACTAACTACTCTGATTATTCAGTAGGGGGCTAGGATTTACCTGCTCCTTTTCAGTGCCTCCCTCCTTGGCTAACTGAAATGCTTGCCAATGAAGCACTTAAACCTACTACCTAGGATCATGGTTACCATCCTGGATAGATGCAGACCATCATGCCAGTATAGGCCTGTATCCTTCCAGGTGGACACCCAGTCCCCAATGAAGCCAAAACCCTGAGATCTGCATCAGTTTTTCAACCATTGATTGAATCACATGGTGTGGAGCACCCTAGCTTCACCCATGCCATAGACAGGCATCACCTCCAAGTAGGCTACCATGTGTGCTACTTGTTAAGGATCCTCCCAAACTCCCCCTACACTGCTCTTATCCCTTTCCCAGCCAGGTAATTTGTCCCAAGGTAGACAATGATGTTCAGCTCCCTCACCCATGCAGCAGCTCCCACGATCCAGTCAGTCAGTCTGACTTTGAGTTGTCTGTGGAAGCTGAAAACCTTGCTACACTGCAAAGAACAAACTATAACTCCATTTAGGACCTGGAAACCTGGTGAGGCATAATTACTTGTACAGAAAGGGAGCTACGCTTTCTACAAAAAGTTTGTTTTTTTTTTCCTTATTGGCATTTAGCAGAGAATTGCAGGATTCCATTAAAAGTGTAGTAATTTTATAACCAGAGGGAGTGAGATACAACTGAATTTGCTTGATTGTTGGGGTTGAGACCTAGGATTTGGAAGGATATTTTTGCAACATTTTAAAAGTGTCCAGCTGGCTGAGAATAAGTTTCATCCCTGGTTTCACTGAAAGATTTTGTGTATTGAAATCAGACATAGCAGACTGCCTACATTGAAAGGCCTGCTTACATCACAGGTGTCACTAGTCAATCAGTTGGCTCTGGGTGGGGTTTCATCACTGCTGTCTTAAGCATTCTTCACAGGTAGAAGTCAGTCAGTCTGACTTTGAGTTGTCTGTGGAAGCTGAAAACCTTGCTACACTGCAAAGAACAAACTATAACTCCATTTAGGACCTGGAAACCTCATGAGGCATAATTACTTGTACAGAAAGGAAGCTACGCTTTCTACAAAAAGTATCATTTTATTTTTCCTTATTGGCATTAAGCATAGAATTGCAGGATTCCATTAAAAGTGTAGTAATTTTATAACCAGAGGGAGTGAGATACAACTGAATTTGCTTGATTGTTGGGGTTGAGACCTAGGATTTGGAAGGATATTTTTGGAACATTTTAAAAGTGTCCTTCTGGCTGAGGAGTGAGTTAATTTTTATCCCTGGACTCAGTAGAGTGATTTGTGCAGGAGACGTGGTCTAGTAAATTGTGGTGTTAGTTGAAGTACTATAAAGGGCAGTGCTCACCAGGGTGGTGGAGCAGTTGTGTATTTGATTGTTTCTATCAGTCACCAGTGGCTGTGGACTACCCACCCACCCTACCCCACACCCACCCCCAGGCATGGCATTTCCTTTATAGCCACAGTTTGACATCACTTCCTCAACGGGCCTTGGGGCAGAACTGTCACATCCTTAATAACCCAGCACAGTGCAAAAAGGGTAGGTACACACCACAAATAATAATAAAACAGATATATATATATATATATATATATATATAGTATATTATAAGGGAGAGGGACATGTGGGGAGTGGTGCAATGCACTGGCTGTGGGGCAGCAGTTTTCCGGGAGACATTCTGGAAACTGCATTGCTGTCCTATTTGCAGGCAACTGTCAGCTCCGAGGGAGGAGGTTGCCCACCTCCAGGCTGAACTAGCAAGGACTAAGGAGGCCTCCGCCTTCCAAAGAGCACTACTGCCACAACCACTGCCTCAGAGGTTGCCAAGTATGAAGAGCAGTTGGACCACAGTGGGTTCTGGGAGGGTGTGGGTGGTGGACCAGAGGCAAAGTCCACTAGTTGTACCTCTACACAAATCATATACCATTCTGGCAGAGCAAAGTTCCTCTATGATGGCACCCTCAGTTGAGACCTAGAAGAAAGCTGAGGACATCCATAAGGGAGACCCAGAAAAGGGTGGCAAGGGACACCACAGAGGAAGGAAACAGCTTCTGATAGGGGACTTTATTGTTAGGGGGTAAACCTGGGAAAGGGAGAGGAGAAGGAAGTAAGGTGTCTGCCTGGTGCCATGGCTTGGAGGGACAGGAAGTGAATCCTCAGGATTGCAGAGGCTACATCACAGGAGAGGGAACTAGATATCATAGTCCACCTTGGGACAAATGACCTAGCTAGGCATGGGATCAGTGCAGTGCAGAATGAATTTGTGGAGTTGGGGAGGGGCCTCAGTCAGGTAGCAAGCATGGTAACCTTCTCAGAGGTACTACCAATCCATGGCAGGAGTGAGGCTAGGGTACTGCACACCATGCAGTTTAATGAATGGTTGCAAAACTGGTGCAGAGCACAAGGCTTTGGCTTCATTGGGGACTAAGGGGCCACTTGGAGAGATAAAGGTCTATTCTGGCATGATGGTCTGCATCTGTCCATGAAGGGAACCAAGCTCCTAGGTGATAGGTTTAAATGCTTTCTTGGCAAGCTTTTAAACTAGCCAAAGGGGGAGGCACTGATAAAAGGCAGGAAATTTCAAGCCTCCCACCACAAAACATGGCAGGTCGTACGGTAAACACTGAGGTACAAAGCTCAACACAGGGCAGAACAGTGGTAAATAGAAAAATAGACAAGGACAGTAAGAGCAGGGATGGGGGAAAAAAGGATAAAGCCAACATTAAATGGAGGGCAATGAGTACCAATGCCCGTAGTCTGGGAAACAAGCTTCCTGAGCTAGTAGCCCTGATGGAAGATGAACAGTTGGATATTGTGGCAGTCATGGAAACATGGTACACCAAGAACCATGACTGGGATGTCAACATACCAGGGTACACAATCTACAGAAGGGACAGGGAATGTAAAAGAGGAGGTGGAGTAGCTCTATACATAAGGGAAGGGATCAAAGCTACAGCTCTAAAAAGTAAGGGGGGGGAGGACAAGAGGCACTCTGGGTCACCTTGGAGACAGGGAATGGCATCACAATCCACACAGGGGTTATATACAGACCCCCATCTCAAGGGGAGGAAATGGACAACAAAATGATAGAGGACATTCTCAAAATGGCTGAAAAAGGGGAGATACTGTTGATGGGGGACCAGAATATGCCAGATGTTAACTGGATAACAGGTACTGCAGCCACGTCCAAGAGCAGGGCCATTCTCGATGCCATGCAGGGGGCAAGCCTTAGACAGCTTGTGTTGGAACCCACTCCGAGAGGGAGCAATATTAGACCTGGCACTCTCAAATGGAGAGAGGATCACAAATTTAGAAGTCAGTAGACATCTGGGAACAAATGACTACTGCACAGTGTGCTTCACAATGAGCACAACCATGGAGATAAGCCATACAAAACAAGGATACTGGACTTTAGAAGAGCTGACTTTGGCAAAATGGGTGAATACCTGAAAAATGCACTAGCAAATGACCAAAAAGGAGGGGTGGAAGAACAATGGAGAAAAATCAAAACTGCCATCATAGAGGCAACAAGCCTTTGTGTGAAGCAAATAAAGAAAACAAAGCAGAGTAAAAACCCACTATGGTTTTCAAACGAGGTGGCAGGGAAGGTTAAGGAGAAAAAGGCTGCATTCATAAAGTATAAGGAATCACAGAAGGAGCATGACAGGGAACTGTTTCAATTAAAGCAGAAAGAAGTGGGGAAGACAGTCAGACTAGCAAAGGCCCAAACCAAAGAAAAAATAGCCAACTCAGTTAAGAAGTGGGATAAAACCTTTTATAGGTACATTAGGGAGCATAGAAAGGTTAAGGGAGGGATAGTGAAGATTAATAAAGGAGAGGGGAGGTGGGCAGAGGGGACAGTGAAAAGGCAGAGATTCTGAATGAATACTTTTGCTCAGTATTCACCAAAGAAGATGAGGAGGAGTTACCTAAACCAGACAATAGAAGCACTCTGGGTAGGGGTTGACATCAGTCCATTCACAGAAGAAAGAGTCCTGAAAGAACTCCTAAAACTCAAGGTGGACAAAGCAATGGGGCCTGACGGGATTCACCCCAGAATCCTAAAAGAACTAAGGGAGGACCTAGTGACACCACTGACCACGTTTTTAACAGATCATGGCAGGATGGGGTGGTATCTGAGGACTGGAGGAGGGCAGATGTGATTCCCCTTCACAAAAGTGGGAGCAAGGCAGAAGCAGGAAACTACAGACCTGTAAGTTTGACCTCAGTGGTAGGGAAAATGATGGAATCCCTTCTGAAAGAAAGAATTGTTGAGTACCTAGAGGCCAGCAGGGCACAGGACCCAAAGCAGCATGGATTTACAGAAGAAAGGTCATGTCAGATGAATCTAATTGATTTCTTCGACTGGATGACCAAAGTAATAGACCAGGGAGGGGCTGTGGATATGGCCTACCTAGACTTTAGCAAGGCATTTGACACAGTCCTGCACAAAAGATTAATAATCAAGTTAGCCAGCCTAGGAGTGGGTCCCAGGGTGGTAGCCTGGGTAGCAAATTGGCTGCACAACAGGACACAGAAGGTAATAGTGAATGGAACACATTCTGAAGAAAGAGGGGTTACTAGTGGAGTACCTCAGGGCTCAGTACTGGGTCCAGTCCTCTTTAGCATCTTTATAGGTGATATTGCAGAGGTTCTGGAGGGAAAGGTATGCCTCTTTGCAGATGACACAAAGATCTGTAACAGAGTTGATACACTAGGGGAGGTAGAAAAGATGAGAAGGGACTTGGCAAGGTTGGAGGAATGGTCAGAGATGTGGCAACTTAGATTCAATACAAAGAAGTGCAAAGTAATGCACCTGGGAAACAAAAACCCAGGAGAAGAGTACACAATAGCAGGGGAGGTACTAACAACAACAAAAATGGAAAGGGACCTGGGGGTAGTCATATCAGATGACCTAAAGGTGGGTAAGCAATGTGGAAAGTCGGTAAGGAGAGCCAGGGGGATACTGGGATGCATAGGAAGGGGCATCACAAGTAGAAAAAGGGAAGTTGTTATCCCTCTGTACAGACAGTTGGTGAGACCCCATCTGGAGTACTGTGTGCAGTTTTGGAGACCTCATCTACGCAAGGATATAGACAGGATGGAAGCAGTCCAGAGGAGGGCAACTAAAATGGTGCAGGGTCTGCAGCAGAAGCCATATGAAGAGAGACTGAGAGAGCTTAATATGTATACTCTTGATGAAAGGAGGGACGGGGGGACATGATAGAAATGTTTAAGTACCTCAAGGGAATCAACAAAGTCCAGGAGGGTAGCATCTTTCAGAAAAAGAGATGTGTAAGAACAAGGGGGCACAATTTAAAGATAGAGGGGGGACGGCTCAGGGGTAATGTGAGGAAATTTTTTTCACGGAGAGAGTGGTGGATACATGGAACAGCCTTCCTGAGGAGGTTGTTGGGTCTAAAACAGTGGGGGAATTCAAACATGCATGGGACAGACACAAGGCAATTATAGTTGGGGGTTGCAGGAAGTAGGCTGTTGGTTAACTAGAATCTGCAGCTTAACCAGTAGGTAGGGAAATGGGCAGACTGGGTGGGCCAAGTGGTCCTTATCTGCCGTCAAAGTCTATGTTTCTATGTTTCAATGATCCTGAGGATTTGCTCCATGTCCCATCAAGCCATGGCACCAGTCAGACACCTTACCTCCCTCTCCCCTCCCTCCCCTCAAGTTGTACCCCCTAACAACTGAGTCCCCCACCAGGAGTTGTTGCCTTCTGCTGTGGGGTCCCATGCCACCCTCCTGTGGGTCTCCTTTGTGGAGGTTCCCAGCATCCTTGGTCTCCACTGAGGGTGTCTACACTGAGTAACCATGCTCTGCCAGACTGGCTTACAAATTATGGAAAGGTACAACTGGAGGGATGTTCCTCTGTTCCACCACCCTCACCCCTCCCTAAGCCCACTGTGGTCCAACTGCTCCTCTTTCTTGGCAACCTCTGAGGCAGCGTAGCAGCCCTGGTGGTCCCTAGGTGGGAGAGGAGATCCCCCGTATCCCGGCCAACTCAGCCTCGAGATGAGCAACCTCTTTCCTCAGCCCAAGGAGGTGCCTGCAAATGGGACAACACCGCATTCTCCAGAACGTCTCGCAGAAGACTGCCATTCCACAGCCACTGCACTGCACCACTCCAATCATGTCTTATTTGTGGCCCCTCAACTGTTGTTTACTATGCTTACCTTTTCCTCTCCCTGTTTACTTTTTGTTTTTCTCCCTACTTTCCTACTGCTTCCCTGCCCTTATAGCTCCTTCCCTTCCTGTTCTGGGACAGGAGGTTCCTGTATTCCTCAGTAGTCTCCTTCTTACTTGCTCAGAGTCAGACCTCCAGCAGCTGGGGGTGGGGGTGGTGGAGAGAGCTACTCATTTCCTTCTATAAAGGTGAGTCTTTTGTTCTTCTGTGATTACTCCCTTCCTGCTCCCAAACAAAAAGTTCCTGTTGTCAGCCAAATCCTGTGCCAATAAAAGTGGAACTAGCTAAGGATGTGGGGGGTAGGAAGGAGGGAGAGAGTGAGTGCTTTATAGCTCCAGAAGAAGAGTGGTAAAGTTCCAACAGCACCTCCTTCCTGTTGCTGTTCTCTGCCGAAAGCTATCTAGGGCAGGTTTAAATCCAAACACCTGGCTTCCTACTGCTAAATCCCTTCCCCCTTATGTACAGCTCTCTTCTTCACCTAGCTAACAGCACAGATAACAGTTCCCTTCACCCAACTCAGACAAGCACACTAACTCGTTTTTTTTTTTGTTTGTTTGCTTTTACCCTGAATTGAAGGCCCCAGTAGTAGAGTTCTAGTTCTTAAGTCCCTGTAGAAGAATAGTGAATTTCTAAGAGCACCTCCTTCCTCTTGCTATTCTCTGCCGAAAGCTATCTAGGGCAGTTTTAAATCCAAACACTTGGCTTCCTACTGCCTAAGCCACTCCCCCTAACTTACAGCTCTCTTTTTCACCTAGCTATCTGCACAGATAACAGTTCTCTTCACCCATCTCAGACAAGCACACTAACTCTTTTTTGTTTGTTTGTTTTTACCCTAAATTGAGGGTCCCAGTAGCAGAGTTCTAGTTCTTAAGTCCCAATAGAAGAATAGTAAAGTTCTAACAGCACCTCCTTCCTCTTGCTGTTCTCATGCACTGTGATTGTAATGTTAGGGTCAGTCAGTCAGAACACAGGGATTGGCATACAGTCCCATTATATAGTCTACTGTCCTGCTATCACAGAACAACAGGACAGTAGCTCTGCATTTTGATTGGCTGATAGGCATTTTTTTATTTTTATTTTCTTCTTTCAGTAACAAGGTAAGGCCCACTAGGCACATGCTTGTTTTCAGAAGCGATCTGGGAGCACTAGGGTGGTTAAGTGACTTGCTCAGAGTCACACAGTATACAAGTGGAGGTTGTGGGAATCAAACCCAGGTTTGCTGGATGTAGCAAGCTCATTCACAGCTCATTACTCTAACCTGTAGGCTATACTGCCAGCACTTTTTTTCACATAGTTAAACAATAATGGTAGAGTGAGCTTATTGTTTATCAGTTAACTGGTTCAGCAGATGACTAAGTGTGTAAGATGCTTGTGAAACATGGTTGCTTATGCTACTGGAAGAGGTTATGGTTGTATATGCGTGTGGCCTTTCATATTCACATTCCCTGTTCCAGGAAAATTACCACCTTTAGTTTAGTTTTAGTTTTTTTAGTTTATTGTTCTCGGAATTACTACCTTTGAGCCAGAGGCTCTTTTACAAAGGTTCCACGTCAATTAGGCACAGTACAAAAGGTTACATAGATAACACAACAATTTGTGTTGTGTCAAGAGTAAGAAAACATATACAAATACATATCAAATCACTTGTGCAAAAGGACATGAGATATCAATAATCACATTATTATTACAAGAAAGAGGTCATGCCAGATTAGGAGAAACAAATAGGGAAAAATTCCAGAACAGAGAGGTTAAGTGAAAGGTGTGGGGAGCAGACAATAGCAGGAGAAAAGGTTTCCCAAACATGTCTTTGTCAAATAACAGAACAGGGTGGATAGTGAGAAAATAGGAGGTTTAATCAGGGCAGTCACAGGAGCTGGAGGTAGCAAGGTGAGAGAAAAGTCTTGATTTGAAAATACCTAGAGAGGTGGAGGCAGTAATATGAGTGCTGACGGCATTTAGCCAGCTGGGGGCACATTAGGCAAATGATCTTTGTCCCTGAGAAGTCCGGCATCGGAGGACTTGGAGAGGTTGGTGTTCTGATCTTCTGGTAAAATGGGTGCTAGCGCTTGGGCATAACAGGTCTTGGATATAGGGTGGAGTGAGGCCCAGAGTGGATTTTTTCACCATCAGGCAGGTAAGGTACTTTTATCTGGTTTGAGAGTTGCAACCAACCTGAGTCAGCATAGAGTTCACATGTGTGGGTACATCGATGTGCACCAGTGAGCAGCCGACAGGCCTTATTTAGGGATGTTGTAATGCGACTAAGTGCTGTAGTAGTGGCAGACCCATATATAACTAAGCCATAGTCAACGACTGAGATGATAGAAGATTGGATGGCAATCCTCAGAGCAGAATGGGTAAGAAGCTGTCGATTCCGATACAGAATCCCAATTCGCTGATTAATAGTTTTTTGCTGTACTATCAATGTGAGTTGCAAAGGTTAGGCCTTGATCAAAGTTGATTCCAAGATATTTGAAAATTGGCACTTGTTCAAGGGTATTTCCCAGGTATGTATTAATGGTGAGTGGGACTTGCTGTTTCTTGTTTTGCGGGTTAGAGAAGAGCATGGATTTAGTTTTTTTGTGGTTTAGAACCAACTTATGTTCAAGGAACCACATCTCAACTTTGGAAAAAGCATGCTGAAGGTTGAGGCGTAAGAGGTTCGGATCTTTATGAGTGGCAAGAATCACGGCATCATTGGCATAGAGGATTAATTGTTCAGGGCAGGATTTGGGGAGGGAGTTTAGGAAAAGGCTGAAAAGGAGGGGGCCCAGAATGGATCTCTGGGAACTCCTGAGCGAACCGGTTTTGAGTCTGAGAGAACTCCAGCTACTTTTACAGATTGAGAGTGCTGAGCAAGATCATTTTTTACCCAGTCACCAGGACCCTGCAAGAGCCCTAGGGATAGAAGTTGTTTGATAAGTAGGCCATGGTGAACTGTATCAAATGCCTTGGTTAAGTCAATGTAGACTGCTCCAGTTAGGTTTCCTTTGTCCATGGCATTGTGGATTGCTCCTGAGAATTCAAGTAGAGCAGTCGATGTGCTGTGCCCTTTCCTAAATCCATGCTGCTGAGTGCATAGGATGTTGTGCTTTTCCAGGTAGTCTGAAAGTTGGTCCGCCACCAAGCGTTCAAGGGCCTTAGAGAGAGGTGGTAGTATTGATATCGGGCAATAGTTACCAGGCAGTGACTTATCACCACTTTTGTGCACCGGAGTGACAACTGCAGCTTTCCATTTCCAAGGGAATTGGCTGTAGCAGAGGGAGAGATTGAAAATTTTTGTGAGGGGAGCAGTACTTCCTCCAGTGTGAGGGACAGAAGTTTAAGGTCAATAGTGTCGCTGCTTGCTCGGGACTTAGAAATGGCCTTCTTTACATATTTATAGATTTCATGTGCCTTTACTAGTTTGAAATGGAAGGGTGGTTTGGTTGGAGAGGCAGTAGTAGAAGTAGAAATTGGAGGGTCAGCATCAGTAAAGAAATCAGATGAGAGGACACCACTAAGGTCCGTGAAGGTATCATTTATGGTGTTTGCAATGATCTCTGGGTCTAATGTAGTGGTTCCATCCACATTCATTATTGTAGGAGAGGACATTTTATGCCATTGTACCTTTTAGGGTACAATGGCATATAACCCTCTTGAGGAGTGTTCCATTCCTAGAAGTGCCAAAGGAGCGAGGACCCTTGGCTGATGGTACCATGGGGAAGAAGCCCAGAAGGAGAGTGGTGAGCTGCCATGGAAGAAAAGGGTAGCGAGTAAGAGCAAAAAAATGAGTGTCCACAGGATGCCTAAGAGATGAGCACTTACAGCATTTGGTGAGGGGGCATGGCGATGCTATCTGTTGTCCCACTGAAATGCAGGAAAACCTCCTAATTCACTGGTCCAGCATACAACTAAGCATGTAGGATGCTTGTGCAACATGGTACAGCATGTGCTATTAGAAAAGGTTATGATTAGGTATGTATGTGACCTTTCACACTCTTTGTTCCAGAGGAACTACCTCCCTTTTGGGGTACAATTGCATGAAACCTCTTGAGGAGGGTTCCACCCCTAAAGGTGTAACAGGAGCAAAGTTCCTTGGCTCAGGTAACTTTTCTCAAAGATTATTTGGGGGGGCTAGGATTTCTCTACTCCTTTTCAGTGCCTCCCCCTTGGCTAATTGAAAAGCTCGAAAATGAAGCATTTAAACCTACTACCTAGGATCCTGGTTACCATCCTGGACAGATGCGGACCACCACACCAGTATAGGCCTGTATCCTTCCAGGTGGACACCCAGTTCCCAATGAAGCCAAAAGCCTGAGATCTGCATCAGTTTTTCAACCATTGATTGAATCACACGGTGCGGAGCACCCTAGCCTCACCCATGCCATAGACAGGCATCACCTCCAAGAAGGTTACCGTGTGTGCTACTTGTTTAAGGACCCTCCCCAACTCCACAAACTCCCTCTGCACTGCTCTGATCCCTTTCCCAGCCAGGACATTTGTTCCTAGGTGGACAATGATGTCCATCTCCCTTACCCATGCAGCAGCTCCCACGATCCTGAGAATTTGCTCATGTCCCATCAAGCCATGGCACCAGGAAGACACCTTACCTCCCTCTCCCCTCCCTCCCCCAGTTGTACCCCCCTAACAACTGAGTCCCACACCAGGAGTTGTTGCCTTCTGCTGTGGGGTCCCCTGCCACCCTCCTGTGGGCCTCCTTTGTGGAGTTTTCCAGCATCCTTGGTCTCAACTGAGGGTGCCTACACAGAGGAATCATGATCAGCCATAATGGCTTGCAAATTGTGGAAGGGTACAACTGGAGGGATGTGCCTCTGTTCCACCACCCTCACCCTCCCTAAGCCCACTGTGGTCCAACCACTCCTCTTTCTTGGCAACCTCTGCAGCTGTGGCAGCAGCCCTGGTGGTCCCTGGATGGGAGAGGAGATTCCCTGAATCCTGGCCAACTCAGTCTGGAGATGAGCAACCTCCTCCCTCAGCCCAGGGAGGTGCGTGCAAATGGGACAACACCGCATCCTCCAGAACTTCTCATAGAAGACTGCCACTCCACAGCCACTGCACTGCATCACTTCCATCATGTCTTATTTGTGGCCCCTCAACTGTTGTTTTGTAAGCTTACCTTGTCCTCTCTCTGTTTACTTTTGGTTTCTTCCTACTTTCCTACTGCTTCCCTGCCCTTATAGCTCCTGCCCTTCCTGTTCTGAGACAGGAAGTTCCTGTATTCCTCGGTAGTCTCCTTCTTACTTGCTCAGAGTCAGACCTCCAGCAGCTGGGGGGATGGGGGGAGAGAGCTACTCATTTCCCTCTAGGAAGGTTAATCTCTTGTGCCTCTCTGATCACTCCCTTCCTGCTCCCAAACAAAAAGTTCCAGTTGTGATCAAATCCTGTGCCTATAAAAGTGGAACTAGCTAAGGGTGTGTGTGGGGGAATGGGAGGAAGTGAGCGAATGCTTTATAGTCCTAGAAGAAGAGTAGTAAAGTTCTAACAGCACCTCCTTCCTCTTGCTGTTCTCTGCCAAAAGCTATCTAGGGCAGTGTTAAATCCAAACACCTGGCTTCCTACTGCTTAATCCCATCATCCTTATTTACAGCTCTTTTCTTCACCTAGCTAGCAGCACAAATAACAGTTCCCTTCGCCCAACTCAGACAAGCACATTAACTCTTTTTTTTTGTTTTGTTTGTTTTTGCCCTAAATTGAAGGTTCCAGCAGAAGAGTTCTAGTTCTTAAGTCCCAGTAGAAGAATAGTAAAGTTCTAACAATATGTTCTTCCTCTTGCTGTTCCCATGCATATTACTGTAGTGTTACTCTCAGTCAGTCAGATCACAGGGATTAGCATACAGTCCCATTATATAATATACTGTCCTGTTATCACAGAACAACAGAACAGTAGCTCTGCATCTTGTTTGGCTGATAGGAATCTTTTTTTTATTTCTATTTTATTCTTTTGGAAACCAGGTAAGGCCCAGTAGGCACAAGTGCCTGTTTTCAGGGGCAACCTGGAAGCACTGGGGTGATTACGAGACCTGTTCAGAGTCACACAGTATACAAGTGGAGGCTGTGGGAATCAAACACAGGTTTTCTGGATGTTGCAAGCTCTTTCACAGCTCCTAATTCACCGGTCCTGCATACAACGAAGTGTGTAGGGTGCTTGTGCAACCTGGTAGAGAATGAGCTATTAGAAAAGATTATGGTTAGGTATGCATGTGACCTTTCACACTCCTTATTCCAGAGGAACTACCACCCATTTGGGGTACAATGGCATGAAATCTCTTGAGGAGGGTTCTACCCCTAGAGGTGCAAGAGGAGCAAAGTCCCTTGGCTCAGGTAACTTTCCTGAAAGAAAGGGATGTAAACCTGGTATTCATAGGGCAGAAAACCAGTTGTGTTAGGGTGTGAACCCCGGTATTGGTGAAGCATGAGCCAGGTGGTCATAGGCAAGTGCACAATGGTGCTTGAGGCATAAGCTTGTTAGTGACTGGGGTGCTTGCCCTGCTAAGAGGAGATGGTTTTGGCTGCCAAAGAATTCCAGATGGCATTGGTTGCAACAGTTAAATAGAAATCTAGTACATGATACAGTAGAGGAATGGAGGAACTTTTGGCAGAGGCACATTTGCATGAGAAGCCAGAAGTCTGAAGGTCTTGTAGCTTTGATAAGGAAGAAAAGTAGGAACTGTAGCTGGTGGTGGAAGTATAGCTGGGAATTGCTGGAGCTGAAGTGATGGGCACTGGTGGGGGAACAAGATGAGATGGTCCTGTCAATGAAGACATTGAAGGTGTAGCTTTCTCATATAGGCAGGAGGGTACAGCATCAGAGTACAGCATCAGACATTCTTCTAGGCCATAACCCTTGTTGTATGTCTTGCCATATTAGCATGATGTGCAACATGCAGTCCCTTAACTCATCCAAGGGACTGAGAGGCAAAAGTGTCACTTACAGAGGTGGTTGAGCAGCAGTAGTTTTAAAGAAAGACAGCATGAGGGTTGAGGAGGCTGTTTATCTCTACTGTGGCTCAAAATGAACCCCAAAATCTTTCAAGGCAGAGATCAGTTTTACTGTAGTCCAGTCTTGATAACTGATTAAGGATTTGACAGTGACATTCCTAGGTGTCGGTTCAGAACAAATAGACTCCTGAATTTGGTTCCCTGACAAAAGGTTCTCCTGTTTGCAAGCTGATCCTGATATCAATAAAAAACAGGTGCATGTAACTCACTCCACAGGATGCACTTGAAAACAAGTTATCACAGTTTACTGTGCCTTTCCTTCAGTTTTCTTTTTTTTTTTGGGTGGCTGTGGCCGCATTACTTTGACCCCTTCTGCCATAATCCTGGCAGCAGGGAACAGGGAGACAGTAGGATGCAACTTTACTTCAGTGACTTTTGCACCACTCCACTGCTTCTGATAGTACACACATTGGGGCACCAGTGCAGGGGCTCCTCCTTAGTGCTTCCAGATTTATAGACATTGCCAGCACCCCTCATACCAGACTTTCTGCACTCACAGCACTAACAGATTAACTGAACAGCATCTGAGGAGGGCTGCAACTACCCAGGGGGTCAACACACTAAAGAGGACAAAAGAAAATAATAAAACAGGAGACTTTGGAGCATGAGGCTCCAACAGACCAAGGGGCAGCCATCTTTGTGCTCCTTGACCACAACGCCTGACCAATCATAAGGATAGAAAGCCCCAACAACACACAGCATGGATTGTAGGAGGATGATGCTATCCATGCCCTCCTACATGGATTGGTGGAAGATGTGGGCCAATCAGAGGGCAAGACAGGGCAGAAGGACTGATGGACAACCCTGTCTGTCCAACGAGTCACTAAGTGGAAGGACAGAAGTTTATGGGCTCTTAAGAAACTTGTGGCAGCCTGAGAGAGAGAGAGACACTGAGGTGTTCAGACCTGCTGATGGTGATACCAAGCAAGAGGCCTAGCCAGGCCAACAATCCTGTGAATTCTCACCAAGGTTCATACTACAAATTAACTGTGAGCCTTATCATTGGCTTACACTGGTCACATACTGTGCCAGATGACCACCTGTTGGAAGAAATTGCTAAGAGTGTGAGCCTGTGGGCCATTGCTACATACTTATCCTGCTGAGCTGTATCAAGCAGAGACAGAAACTTGCAACCTACACAAGTTGCTCCAGAGCTAGGCAATGTTGACTGCTAGCCCTTCTCTAGTGGGGTAGATTGGGGAACAGGAAGCCATGGGGCACTTCCCTGAGTACAGGTGCATTCTTGTTCCAGAGGGGAGTAAGACTGTGCAGGTCACTTCTGTGGTCCGGGCTCCTTGGGAACTGGGAAGTCACTACATAGTGCTGCTGTAACTGAGAACTGAAGTCCTGGTCCTAAGAGGTGTCATCCAGAAGAGCTATATCCTCTGAGGTGTGAGCGGCAAGGGTTGTGCTGCTGTGGATTAGCTGAGAGAATCTGAATTGCTTCATCCCCAGGCCATGGGGCCCTGTTTCTGTCCTGACTGCTTCTCACCCTGTTGCTGTGTGCTGTCCCATGCCTTAACTGAATGCTATATCCATCAGTCATGTGAGTGCTGGCAGGGATCTTTTGAACTTTTTCAATTTTGGATTACAATTGCTGCATTTGGGTTACAAGTTGGTTTTCAAACATTTTCCCTTTGGATTACACGTTCTTTAAACTGTGTTAGCACATTATGGTCTCTTAGGATGTTAAATTGCAAGCTTGCTAATTTTCATAAGATGCATCACTGAAAGAACCTGGGCAATATACTACAGTTACCAGGCCTGCACCAGGACTCTAGTGTAATTAATGGGTACTAAGAGTTATTGGGTCATATTTGAAATTGTAGTTTTATTACTGGTACCATTTGAAGAGTTTACTGCACCTTTTGCGTATAATTCCATTATCTGTGCCCCGTTGATTGTGTGGGTGCTCCATAAACAATGTGGGATTTGATAGTGCAGTAGCTCCCAGGGGGCACTGCTATAGGGTGGGAGTGCTCAAGGTGACTTGGATCTAACTAAGGGTCATACATTGGAGACTCCACTGGGATCTCATGTTAAACATCTGGACACACTTGGGGGCTTTTCAGAGATTTTTGCTATTGCCCCTCAAAAAAGACTGCAAAGATAAACACAGTTTTTCCATCCCTCCCTCCCTCCCTGCCACCCTTCCCCCATCTTAGCTAGTTCCACTTTTATAGGCACTGGATTTCACTGACAACAGTAACTTCCTGTTTGGGAGCAGGAAGGAAGTGATCACAGAGGCACAAAAGACTCACCATCCTAGAAGGAAAAGAGTAGCTCTCTGCCTCCCCAGCTGCAGGAGGTCTGACTCTGAGCAAGTAAGGAGGAGACTACAGAGGAATACAGAAACTTCCTGTCCCAGAACAGGAAGGGGCAGGAGCTGTAAGCAAACGAAGGCATTAGGAAAGTAGGGAGAAAAAAACAAACAAACAAAAATAAAGAAATGGAAAGAGGAAAGAGTAAGCATACAAAGCAACAGGTTAGAGGCCATAAATAATACATGATAGGAGTGGTGCAGTGGCTGTGTAGTGGCAGTCTTCATTGAGACAATCTGAAGGATGCAGTGTTGCCCATCAGCAGTCACATCTCTGGCCTGAGGGATGAGGTTGCTCATCTCCAGGATGAGTTAGCAAGGATTCAGGGGAACTTTTCTCCCACCCAGGGACCACCAGGGCTGCCACTGCTGCCTCAGAGGTTGCCAAGAAAGAGGAGCAGTTGGACCCCGGTGCACTCAGGGAGGGTGAGGGTGGTGGAACAGAGGTGCATCCCTCTGGTTGTACCTCTCCACAATTCATATGGAGTTCTGGAAGAGCATGGTTCCTCTATGTAGGCATCAGCAGTGGAGACCAAGGAGGATGCTGGGAACCTCCACAAAGGAGACTCACAGGAAGGTGGCACAGGAACAAACAGGGGTAGGAAACAACTCCTAGTGGGGGACTCAGTTGTTAATAGGGTAGAACTAGGGGAGGGAGAGGAGAGGAGAGGGAGGTAAGGTGCCTTGCCTTTGCCATAGCTTGAAGGAACAGGGAGTGAATCCTCAGGATCACTAGAGCAGCAGCACAGGAGAGGGAGCTGAACATCATTGTCCTCCTAGGGATAAATGACCTGGCTGGGAATTGGATCAGAGCAGTGCAGGAGGAGTTTGTGGAGTTGGGGAGGGGCTTTAGACAAGTAGTATGGATGGCAACCTTCTCAGAGATGCAGCCAGTCTATAGCATGGGTGAAGCTAGGGTGATCCACATCATGGGACTCAATGAATGGTTGGAAAACTGGTGCAGAGCTCTGGGTTTTGGCTTCATTAGGGACTTGATGTCCACCTGGAAGGATACAGGCCTATTCTGATGCAACGGTCTTCATCTGTCGGGAAGGGAAACCAGAATCCTAGTAGATAGGTTTAAATGCTTCATTGGCAAGCATTTAAACAAGCTAATGGGAGAGGCACTGAAAAGGAGCAAGGAAATACCAGTCCCCCCTCCCCACAAAACAGGGTAGTTAGTGAGGTAAATACCAAGGCAGAGAAGTTGATGGGGAGAAGGACAGAGATAAATGGAGAAAAAGGCAAAGGCAGTAAGGTCAGGGATGAGGCTAAAAGGGGTAAGGCCATCAAAAAGTGGAGGGTAATGAGTACCAATACCTATAGTCTGGGCAACAAGCTACCTGAACTAGTGGCCTTGATGGAAACGTGATGCCTGGATATCAATCATGGATGGCAGTCACAGAAATGGTACACAGGGCACCATGACTGGGATCTCAACATATTATGCAGAGAACCATGACAGGGATGTCAACATGCCAGGGTACTCAATCTACAGGAGGGACAGGGAGGGTAAAATAGGAGGAGGAGGAGGAGCTCTCAATGTAAGGGAAGGGATCAAATCAGCAGAACTAAAGAGTAAACAGAGAGGAGAGGAGGCACTGTGGGTCACCCTGGAGGCAGGAAATGGCACCACAGTCCACATGGGGTTGTATACAGAACCCCATCTCAGGGGATGAAATGGACAAGGAAACGATAGAAGGGGAGATAGTGTTGATGGGGGACCGGAGTATGCCATATGTTAACTGGAGCACCTTTGCTGCAGCCACACCCAAGAGCAGGGTCATTCTTGGTGCCCTACAGGGGGCATGCCTCAGACAGCTAGTATTGGAACCCACTCAGGAGGGAGCAATCTTAGACCTGGTACTGTCAAATGGGGACAGAGAGAGGATCTCAGATTTAGAAGTGGGTAGCCATTTGGGAACAAGTGACCACCATACAGTGTTGGTGGTTCACAATAAACACAGCCATACAGTCAAGCCATACAAAAGCGAGGGTAGTGGACTTTATGAGGGCTGATTTTGGCAAAATGAAAGCATGCCTCAGAAAACCACTAGCAAACAGGCAAGTAGGAAGGATGGAGGAACAATGTGGAAAACTCAAAACTGCCATCACAGAGGCAACAAGCCTTTGTATGATGCAAATAAACAAATCAAAATAAAGGAAAAAAACACTACACTTCTTAAAAGAGGTGGCGGAGAAGGTTAGGGAGAAAAATATAGCATTCAGGAAGTATAAAAAAACACAGAAGGAGCAGGACAGAGAACTGTACTAGTTAAACCAGAAGGAAGTGGAGAAGGTAGTCAGAATAGCAAAGGTCCAAACCAAGGAAAAGATAGTTAACTCAGTTAGGAATGGGGATAAAACCTTTTCTGCGTGCATTAGGGAGTGTAGAAAGACCAAGGGAGGGATAGTGAGGCTTAGTAAAGGGGAGGTTGGGTGGGCTAAGGGTGACCGTGAAAAAGCAGGGATACTGAATGAATACTTCTGCTCAGTATTCACAAATGAACAGGAGGGGGAGGTACCTAAAGCAATCAATAGAAGCACTCTGGATAGGGAGATCAATACCAGTCCAGTCACAGAGGAAAGGGTCCTGAAAGAACTCCTAAAGCAGAAGGTGGACAAAACAATGGGGCCTGATGGAATTCACCCCAGAATTCTAAAATAACTAAGGGGATAACTAGTGACACCCTGACTACCCTTTTTAACAAATAATGGGAGGATGGTGTGGTACCTGATAACTGGAGGAGGGCAGATGTGATTCCTCTTCACAAAAGTGGGAGCAGGACAGAGGCAGGAAACTACAGACCTGTTAGTTTGACATCAGTGGTAGGGAAAATGATGGACTCACTTCTGAAAGAAAGAATTGTAGAGTACCTAGAGGCCAACAGGGCACAGGACCCAATGCAGCATGGATTCACAGTAGGAAGGTCATGTCAGACAAATCTAATAGATTTCTTTGACTATGTGACTGAAGGGAATTTAAAAGAATAAAAAATAGTTTTTACCATTCTCTGTTTGGAATAGGGGGCTGGGCTCTCAGTGTAGAGGTTCCTCTGCAGCACTGCTGCTGTAGTCTGGTGTATGTGGGTGACTTCAGAAAGGAATGTGGCTTCTATTCCCACTAGTCTGCTGTGAGAACATCATAAAACTGAACTTCAGGCTTTGGTAGATCTGTGTTCTGTGTTAAGAATAACTGCAGCACCCAGGGACATATTTTTCTAACCTCCCCCCTTGTCTTTCTTAGTAGTCTGCTGCAGCAGTATCATTTTCCTATCCTATTATTTCCAATTTGATGCCTCAGTACATTGGCCACCTACCTAGGTAGTCTCCTCTCTCACTATTCTTTCTCTTACATTTTTTCTTTTCTGTCCATATAGAAACATAGAAACATAGAATTTGATGGCAGATAAGGACCGCTTGGCCCACCCAGTCTGCCCATTTCCCTACCTGATGGATAAGCTGCAGATCCTAGTTAACCAGCAGCCTACTTCTTCCTACCCCCACCCCCTAGAATTGCCTTATGACTGTCCCATGCATGCCTGAATTCCACCACTGTTTTTGACTCCACAACCTCCTCTGGAAGGCCGTTCCATACATCCACAACCCTCTATGTGGTGCTAAAGTGCCTGCCATGCTGAATAAAATGCTTGATATGCATATGAATAAGAAAAACTGCTTAAGAATGGTGACAGAAATGCTTAGTGAAGCCCTAGACTGAGAAAGGTAGCTGGTTCTGTATTGGGAGTGAAAGCATTACATCAACTGTCTCAAAGAACTGCTTCTATAGTTAATCTGGCAGGTCTCCCCAAACAGATTCATAGCCTTTCCTATGTGTAGCTCACATTACAATAGACTAAATGCATTCCAATTAGCATGCTTCAGATGCAGCCATTAACCTTTCCCTGCTCCGACACAAAAGGAATGAAAAAGCTGATTTATGAATGTGTCTGTCAGCACAATGTTTTGAAATCCAAGCACGTCATGCCTAAGAGTGTCATAATCAGTCTTACTGGTTATTGGTCAAGCCCCTTGTAGACTTTTCTTGATTGGATCACTGCGATACACCTCTCAAAATCCTGTATCATAGCAAAATACTTTGCCTACGACACACATAAAAATGGAAAGGGACCTGGGCGTAGTCATATCAGATGACCTAAAGGTAGGCAAGCAACATGAGGAGGCAGTAAGGAGGGCTAGGGGATACTGGAATGCACATGGAGAGGCATCACCAGTAGAAAACAAGAAGTTGTTATCCCTGTGTACAGACAGTTGGTGAAACTCCATCCAGAGTACTGCGTGCAGTTCTGGAGACCCCATCTCTGCAAGGACATAGACAGGATGGAGGCAGTCCAGAGGAGAGCAACCAAAATGGTGCAGAATTTGCACCAGAAGCAATACAGAGACAGACAAAAGGAGTTTAAAATGTACAGTACACCCTCGAGGAAAGGAGGGAGAGGGGGGACATGATAGAAACTTTCAGGTACCTCAAGGGAAAGAGCAAAGTCCAAGAGGGTAGCATCTTTCAGAAAAAGAGATGTGCAAGAACAAGGGGTGCAGTTTGAAGATAGAGGGGGGATGACTCAGGAGCAACGTGATGAAGTATTTTTTCACAGAGAGGGTGGTGGACACATGGGATGACCATCCAGAGGAGGTTGTTGGGTCAAAAACAGTAGGGAAATTCAAGAATACATGGGACAAACATAAGGCAATTATAATGAGGGGTAAGAAGAAGTAGGCTCTTTGTTCACTAGGATCTGCAGCTTATCCAACAGATAGGGAAATCAGCAGACTGGGCGGACCAAGCAGTCCATATCTGCCATAAAAGTCTATGTTTCTATGTTTTCAAGAGGTAGACGACTGATGTGTATTGACCCTCGCAGAGTACTTTTGGTAAAAAAATATGTTTGAGGAGTGGGAAAAGTGGCCCATCTTGGGAGCACTAGAGAGTTACCTGAAAGTCTCTGGAAAAAAATGGAATTCAGGCATTGACTCGAGAAACAGGTACCAAGTTCAGAAAAAAAATGCGAAGAAAGCAGGGCTACAAATGTTATTGGTGCAAAAACAAAAGACTACTGTAACCCCCACCCCCATCATTTTGCAAATGACAGGTGGTATGTTGTTTGAATCTGACAGCAGTACCAGGTGGGGACTGGGTTGGGGAAGGAATAGGTCACTCAGCACAAAGGGTATGTTTGGCTTCTATGCACAGGGGCACCCAAGTAACTCCAAACACAGGAAGCAATAACTGCAATGTCCAATACCAGAAATGGAATTCTAAAGTGTGGCCTTATTCACATCCAAGCAGAACAACAAAGCATAGATGGACCCACATGGGGCTTCATTCCTGGTAATGCAGATTAAAAGAATGAAGAACACTACTGAATACTTCAGCCCTCAGGCTCTGAACCCACTGGGCACACAGCCTGGACTTGCACGCTGCTTTTGGTAAACAGACAGAATTTGTACACTGATCTGGGATTCCTAGGCTCGGCTCCCTTGCCGGCCACTCAGACACCTTCCATATGTCATGGAAACAATTGCTGGTGACTCCCTAAACCACCTAAGACCACCTCAGCTCTAGCAGGGAAAGTTCTTTTTAATCCCACATCTGGGTACTTTCCTCAGGCACTGGCCAAGTACCCGAGAGAAAGTAAAGGTGCCACAGAGCAAATCTGTAGAGGTGAACTTGGTTACTACTAATGGGGGATCTCCCACCTCTCACTTCCACAATTCATACCTGGCCATTTCTCTGGACATTAAACATCTCATTCTGTAAAGCCAGGCAATGTAGATTAAGGCTAAATGTATGTCACATTTCCTCTACTCATCATGCTTTCCCTTTGTGCTGGACTTCAACATACATTTACTTGGCATAGCCCGTTGCTCTAGGCCCCCCACTGATTAAGCAGTCCAATCCCCACTTTACTTCACTCTTTGTGCTGGACTTGAACCTACTTGAGTTAACCGGCAATGTCCATTACACTAGACCTCCTAAAGATTAAGTAGTCCAATCCCCACATTTCAACAGTTCAGGTGAAAAATATTGGCCCTCTATCAGAGCGAACTCACCCTTTGGTTGCAGGTGCCCCACAGGTGATTCCTCCACATGAATTTCTCTCTCAGAGCTTCTGGTGCCGCAGCACAACTTGAAATAGGCAGCTTCTTCCCTTAGCTGGGACCAGGAGGGTTGCCCCTGGAAGACAGGCAAACCTTTCCCCCCATCCCCTTAGGGAGGGGGCACTTAGACCAGCAATAGCGGTCTCCACCAGTTCAGCAATAGGTTTCTGTGTTCCTCTTATGGTGGAAACACACACCTTCTTAACAGTAGCTCTAAAACAGAGCTTAAAGCTCTGAGAGCCTACACACAGACTGCTGTGCTGCTGTCTCTTCAAGACTGCACACACACTCTGTTCAAAATCCCCAACATTCTATCCTAACTTCCAACTGCAGCACTCCAGTGTGGCTCATGCAGCTGATAGAGTTCTATGGTGATGTCATCCCTGAGTCTCCGCTGAGACTGAGAACAGAGTGAGACAGTGTGAAACCCATTTAATTGGAGTTTCACAAGCTGCCTTCCCTGCCTACCACTAGGTCATACTGGGATTCTAGTAACCCCGGGTAACAGAGGGGTTACACTCACCCTGGGCTAGGAAAATGACTGTCCGCAGTCATTATTTACCCAGCTTAGGCCGTCTCACCCTATGTGCTACTTGTGGAGGGGGGTGATCAGGCTCCCTCCTACTATGTGCTGGCACAGGCAGGCAACACTAAGGGCCTAGAGGCCTTTGGCTGACATATCAGCCTCTACTCTACCCATTAACTATGGGTACCTAGTGGATCTGGTAGAACTGCCCAGAGCATAGCCCTCATAGATCAGCACTGCAGTCCCTATGGCCGTTCAGGACCACAGCCTCTCTATCCCCCCAGCCCTCTTGGGAAAATCTGTCTGCCTCTAACTCAAATCCCAAAACCAAACAAACAGAGGACCTCCCTGACCTTGGCCACCATGTAACCACACACCAGGAGCTAATACCAACCATATGCATTACTCCCACATTGCCCCACAACCATACCTGTGGAAGAAAAGGGTTACACACAGTAACAATAACAACAACAACAGTACTTTAAATACTACACACTAAAGTACTAGTGAGGAACTCTGATGAGTCCCTCCTCCTCTTCTAGTCTTCTCTTCTATCTTCTTCAGGAACATCTGCAAGAAAAAAAAAGACAACACACACTCCTAATCTGCATACACAGTCTATCTAAACCCCTACCATCAAAACACTGGAGAATCCCAAAAATTTTTTTTTTTCTTTTAGAAAAGTAGAAAAACAGTATAAACATTAGAAAACAGTAGAAAAACAATGACATTATTTACAATACACATATTTTGGGGATGGATTGCCCTAAAAGTCCCATCTAGTGACCACAGTGCCCAAAGGCAAGTCCATTAAAGAGTCTCTCTTGGGCCAGAGCCCGGTGAGGCACAGTTCTAACAGGCCAAAGTCCCGAAGGGGAGATTCTTTGAGGACAGTTCACACATCTGGAGTCTGCTAGTGTAGGGTGTGTATTGCAATGTCATAAGAATAGAACAGTTTGGACTTACCAGTCCCTTGTAGAATGAACAAAACACCGACCTGGCCCTCAGCCGAAGACTCTCCCTGGCAGCATTCTTCCAATACAGCTGGGTGGACATCTTCCGGGAATGACAGGAGGGCACATCTGGAAACTGCTGGGATGATGTCATCTCTGGAGATGGAACCTTGAAACAGGAACAAAAAGGAAAACAGCTGGTCTGACGCCATCCGGTTACCAGGTGATGAATCAGGATACAGCTGGGCTGGTGTCCTCTCTGGATCTGAAGTCATCTGGTGGGCCAGTCAATGGATTCTGGAAAGTCAGTACACTGTAGAACTTATGAATGTTGGGCACCTGTGTCCTGGATGTCCATACTGGCGGAACAATACAGGCACTGTAATGGCTGGAGTGGCAGCACTGGCTACCACTGCTCTGCTTTCCAGTTGGTAGGCATGGGCACATTTGAGGGAGGTCTTTGCAATGTGGCCAATAGCACAACGGGTCAGGCGCTTGAACTATTATCCCATCTGGGCACACATAATTCACACTGTGAAAGGTTTCATGTCCCTCTCCATCCACTATTCGAACAGTGTCCATTTACAGTGTCTTGCCTCTTTTCCACTGGCTGTATTTTTCATGAAACATTCTGTTCCTGACATGCTTGTTTGCACCAGGATGCACACATTTTGTTGCTTCATCCCAATTCCAGGATTTTCTGCTGTTCTCAATCTTCTCCCAGACTCTCAGAGGAAAGGTAGGAAAGGACATCCCATAGATTTCATTTGTCTTCCTACAAACCAGTCTCTCCTCTTTACTAGCTTTGGTCAACCTGAGACCACTGGCCTGGCTTGGGGTGGCCAGTCCTGGTTCTGCCAGCTACACATTCTCAACGAGACAAAAAAATGGATCCCTGACTTCTTTTTGCACAGCCAGGGCAGTGGAATCACCACTCTCCTCCATGCATTCCTCTGAGGCAAGAGTTTGAGGCTGTGTACCCATTCCTTTTTCACAAGGCCACATAAGTTCCCCCTCTTCTTCTTCCTCACTGAGAATCTGTGCCCAAGAGTGAGCAGTCATCCTCACTCCTGAGACTATCCATTCTTCGCTGGGCATGGAGGTCAAAACCTCCCATTCAAAGGCCTCCCTCATCTCGTCTTCTCTTATGAGACTTGGGCTAGGCCCCCCTCTCCAAGGGTCTACTGGTGCTCTTCCTGAATTGTCTCTCTGCGATCCAGAATCTGAAACATCAGCACATTGTTCTATCTGAAAATCTGCACCTCTAGCATTGTGCCACACTCCCCCGAGGGGCTTCCTCCAACAGGATCCACCTGGTGCTGTGTGCTGCCAACTGCAAATTCTTGAACTTTTTTCCATGTGGGAGCTAAACAAATTTTGGGTGCTTTAAATAAACCATATTTCTCGAGGCACCCAGAACAGTGAGATACCATGAAGATGTCCCTTCCAGCATTTAAGCATATTAAGCACACTTGCACTGGGTATCCAGGAATCACCACATGAGGAGGCAGTCGTCCTCTGTAGTAACATCTCTCAATGTCCCTTAACATGTTTACTTCTACTGCTACCACAGCCCAGGCATGATCCGGGTAGCGGGCTGGTCCTGAGGCCATGACTACAGAGAAAAACAAACAAACGCTCACTGTTATTGAAAGTCCGACATCACCGAACACTTTCTTTCATTTTCAAAATGGCTCCTGTGCTGCTGTGTTTACATTACTACCCCACCCTGTAATGGCGGCGGCAGCACTCCTGTGTATCGACATTCTGAAATTGGGTCAAGCCACTGTGTATCCGATTTACACACTCTACTGATAACTTTGCTCAAACTGCACAAACTTGCACTGTTCTTTTTCCCAGCCCATTTATATGATTTAGCATGGACTTTTCACTTGCTGAAAACATTGCTGTAGCTCACAGTCCCTTAAAGCCTCAGTATTTCAAGCACAGGATTACCTGTAACTCTTGCTGCATAACTTGATACAACTCACAGTCTCTCTCTTGGCTTTGAAACTTTACTCTGACACTGAACCCATAACTATGCTCACAGTCGATGGCTTAAAAGGCTTGCTTTTGCTGGTAAACTTAACACAGTCTTTGATTAAAATGACTACACTGCTGCATACAGATTCAGCTGGCTTTTGGCAAAAATCGCTGGTTTGAGCAATTATTTCTGTAGGTACTCACTATTATCAGTAGCTGTTTGCTGCAATGGAAAATGGCCTGCAGCCAGTCTTGAAGGCCTCTGGACAGAAATGGGTTGGCAGACTTGCCGATCATCCCTCCGAAAACCACACTCACAATCCAGTTGATCGAGATGCGGGTTGAGCCCGAATTTAGATGGAAAAGTCCATTTTTTAAACTTTTACAGTGCTTTCAGTCACCGCGACGCTCCTCCGGTAAGCCAGCACACACACTCCATTCACAACCCCTCTCGAATGCTGGGCAGTCGCTGTAGAGCTGGCGTGGGGGCGGGACTGATTGCAGTATCACCAATCACACGACGGCATGCAAATTAACCTCTTTCCCTCGCGAGTGCTCTTCTCCTCACGGTGATCATCAAGCAGGCAAATTTAAACTGTAAAACCACTTTTTTTTTTATTTGACTCCATGGTGGGAGCCCATTTTAACCATTTTTCATGGCCATTAACACAGGAAGTCTCTCAGTTCATTAGAAAGCATTTCCAACATCCAGGGCACAATTTTCCTTTTGCTACCCCTAGTCTTCCACACTTTTCTTTGTCACACAGTTTTTTAAAAACTGGCAAAATGCTGTCATTTTTTTTTTGATGCAGGACAAGGGCATACTCTCTCAGGCTTTACTGCTCCTTAGTAAACAGTTATCATTTTAACAGCAGCATATGGACAACAGCACAGAGCAACACATTAGTTAACCTTGCTTCAGCTTTTTTGGGCTACCCACTGCCAGATAACAAAACACTAGCCCTTTGCCCGAGCACCTTTCCTCCCTAAATTTAAAATCCAAAGTGGTGCCTCCATTTTGTAACCCCCATCCTCATCATTTTGCAAATGACAGGTGGTATGCTGTTTGAATCTGACAGCAGTACCAGGAGAGGACCGGGTTCAGGGAGGAATAGGTCACTCTGCACTAAGGCTAGGTTTGGCTACTCTGCACAGGGGCACCCAAGTGACTCTGAACACAGGAAGTAATAACTGTAATGTCCAATACCAGAAATGGGATTCTAAAGTGTGGCTTTATTCACATTCAAGCAGAACTACAAAGCATAGATGGACCCCCACAAGGCTACATTCCTGGTAATGCAGATTTAAAGAATCAAGAACACTTCTTCACACTTCAGCCCTCAGGCTCTGAACCCACCAGGCACAGGCTGGACTTGCATGTTTCTTTGAGTACACAGCCAGAGCTTGTACACTGATCTGGGATACCCAGGCTCGGCTCCCTTGCCGGCCACTTGGACACCTTTCATATGTCATGGAAACAATTGCTGGTGGCTCCCTAAACCACCTAAGAGCACCTCAGCTCTATCAGGGAAACTTCTTTTTAATCCCATATCTGGGTACTTTCCTCAGGCACTGGCTAAGTACCTGAGAGAAAGTAAAGGTGCCACAGAGCAAATCCGTAGAGGTGAATTTGGTTATTACTGATGGGGGGTGTCTCCCACCTCTCTCTTCCACAATTCATACCTGGCCATTTCTCTGGACATTAAACATTTCATTCTGTAAAGCTTGGCAATGTAGATTAAGACTAAATGTATGTCACATTTTCTCTACTTGTCTTGCTTTCCCTTTGTGCTGGACTTCAACATACTTTTACTTGGCATAGCCCATTGCTCTAGGCCCCCCACTGATTAAGCAGTCCAATCCCCACTTTACTTCACTCTTTCTTCTGGACTTGAACCTACTTGAGTTAACTGGCAATGTCCATTACACTAGACCTCCTAAAGATTAAGTAGTCCAATCCCCATGTTTCAACAGTTCAGGTGAAAAACATTGGCCCTCTGTCAGAGCGAACTCACCCTTTGGTTGCAGGTACCCCACAGGCGATTCCTCCACAGGAATTTCTCTCTCAGAGCTTCTAGTGCCGCTGCACAACTTGAAATAGGTAGCTTCTTCCTTTAGCCGGAACTAGGAGGGTTAGCCCTGGAAGACAGGCAAACCTTCCCTCCCATCCCCTCAGGGAGGGGGCACTTGGACCAGTGATAGCGGTCTCCACCATTTCAGCAATAAGTTTCTGTGTTCCTCTTATGGTGGAAACACACACCTTCTTAACAGTAGCTCTAAAACAATGCTTAAAGCTCTGAGAGCCTACACACAGACTGCTGTGCTGCTGTTTCTCCAAGACTGCACACAGACTCTGTTCAAAATCCCCAACATTCTATCCTAACTTCCAGCTGCAGCACTTCAGTGTGGCTCATGCAGCTGCGAGAGTTTTATGGTGATGTCATCCCTCAGTCTCAGCTGAGACTGAGAGCAGAGTGAGACAGTGTGAAATCCATTTAACTGGAGTTTCACAAGCTGCCTTCCCTGCCTACCACTAGGTCTTACTGGGATTCTAGTAACCCTTTTTAACAGGGGGTTACACTACTTAGCTTGGTCAAAGTTAAAAATGTATTTATTTGTAAAACATAGCAACACCCCTCACCAGATGCCAAATGTTTACACATCGCTCTGACACTTTCTCAAAGCATGGCAAACACGAGACTTACATATCCTATTAAAGCACCTCCCTTAAAGTGCCAGTATCCACAATACAATACAATCCTATGCATATACATACATTATATATTCAAAGTGCATAGTGCATAAACCTTATTGAAGCCTATAAAGTACATAGCGATTATTCCCGATCTCATAAAATAAAAAAAAATAAAAAAGTGCAAATTCAATATATTGCACAAAATGCTTGATGAATCATCAAAAGACTCTTAATTCATATCATCTAACTTATACACGACAAATATGGGTTAAGTATTAAGTATACAAGTTATTGCACATTTTGAATTTACTTAACTATTTCATTAGACTAATGAAATATATACCAAATATATAGTCAATTTAGATAGAATACAAATATATAACCAGTTTTAGGAAAACATTTAGAAAAAAGGGGCCAGGGGAGGAGTTGGGGAAGGGTTGGAAAAAAGAGAAGAAAAATTATCTATTGCACTTATTATATCATCAAAAACATACCAATTGTAAAGTGATATAATACATGTTTCCCTAAGTTTTCATCAAAAAAGGGTACCAAGCTAAGCGTTGCAATGAGTCCCATTTGTACATGAGCCTTTAAATTATGCTGCCATTTGCTCTCAACCTGTAATAAGCTGTTGTTTATGTCTCCACCCCTAACATTTACACATAAACAGGCCCTTAAAACACATTTAAGACATCAAGCCTATTCCACATGATTTTATTCTGTTTTCTACCTAGATTTTATAAGTATGCATGAGTGTTCATATTTATTATTTTTATGTATAATTTTAACTTATTGTTAGGTGCCTTGGTTTGCTGAAAGGCGCATTACAAAACAAGTATTGTTATTATTATTATTTAAAGACACTTTTTCCAACCCCTGAAATTTGAATCTGTGATCTGAGCCCTATTGCATAACATATAACGCTAATGCATTAGTCTTATGCTTATTTTCATTGCTTCTTAAATGTTCAGATATTCAACTTTTAAACATTCTTTTAGTTTTCCCTACTTAAAAATGATAACATTCACAATTTGCCACATAAATAACATTCTGTGTGGAACAGTTAATAAAGAGTCTGTTTTCAAAGGTTTTACCTGTAAGTGGACATTTAAAAGTGGTGCCTGACTTGACATGGATACAAAAAGAACAATGTCCACATTGAAAAGTTCCACATGGAAGCAAGAAATTCAGGTTGTTGATAGGTGTTGCATACAGGCTTTTGGTAACCAAGCCCCCAATATTTTTACCTCTTGAATATACCATTCTGGGTGGGTTAAGTACTTCTTGTGATAATTTTGGTTCCTGGGAGAAAAAGTTCCAGTGTTTAGCTGATATTTATTTTATTTTATTAATAATAATAATAATAATATGCTTTATTTATTAAGCACCTTTCAGGCATCAAGATGCCATACAATAAAAGAATAAAATCCAACAAATTCAGCCACATAATAAATACAATTCAATAGATAGTGCATCCATAGGATTTTTCCCACAGAAAATATTTCAGAGCCTGTTTAAAACTCCCTACAGTCGTGCACTCCCTAATCCAATGGGGTAGAGAATTCCAAAGGGAAGGGGCCGCAAACATAAAAGTATGGGCCCCAACAGATTTTAAATTGACCCTAGGAATCTCTAGCAACCCCTCATCAGCAAAGCGGAGTGGTCTCACAGGGTGGTAAGGAATCAGGAGTTCTTTCAGGTAATTTTATAGGATAGAGGGGTGAACTCTGTAACAAAATTCAGAGAAAATGTGTTATTTGAATGAATAGTGTCATTCTTTTCAATTTTCTCTAATAGACTAATTATATTAATGGACCCTACTGCCTCCTTTGCTTTTTTATGTTAGCTTGCACACATGCACAAGGAACATCTTGCAACAGTACTACTTTTGGAGGTATGTGACCCTCCTCGCCAATGTAGTGCTCAGTGTTGCAGGCGCGACCCAAGGGGACCAATACATGCTGAGCTGTGCATGACAGCAGCTCAGCTGTGTTGGTCTTCACTTCTAAGAAAAGGTCTGCTGCAATCAGCAGTGGTAGCGTGTATGCAATTAACATACTTACCTCAGACGAACTGCTGTCATGCACAGCTCAGCATGAAATCCCTCCCGCTTCCTCCCTCTGTTAACATCCTTCCCCTCCCTCATTACTGTTCTCCCCAGCCCCCACGTTGTGTGCCAAGGGGGGTGTCCAATCCCCCTCAGCTCATGCACCCCCCAGCACACTGTGTGGCTGATGGGGGTGCCCAATCCCCTGTCAGCTGCAACCGCCCCAAACAAACAACCAGTTGGCATGCTGGGAGCCCACCCCAGTTTTCTAATGCCTCCCCCCATGCACACTGTATGGCTGGTCGGGGTGCCCAATCCTTGTTGGCTCCAGCCCCCCCACCACAACAAACACATAGGTGGCATGCTGGAAACCCACCCCAGCATGCCAAAAGCGTCCATTCCTTTTTTTTTTTTAACAATTCGCTATGAAAGAAGAAAATGGTCCCTTGGTGAGTCCGTACCCCCACCTGCCAAACTGCACCCACCTTCCCACATCCCCCACACCCCATACTTACCTCCGGAGCCCTGTGTGATGATTTTCGGTGGACCGGGAACATGTCTGCACTCTTCAAAGCCAACCGAGAACTGAGAAAATGCCGGTAAGCTGTATTATGGCATAAATAGGGTTTTTCCAACTTAGGTGGATATCTCGGCCATTTATTCGACTCACGACACCAAATTTTCAACATGGGGTTCTTGGCACCCCATCTCATGAACTCAGTCACTGTTATGGCATTATTCAGTCCCAAAAGGTGATTCTGCGGTCACTGCACGGAATCACCTTTTGGGACTGATTAATGAAATGACAGTGTCGGTGTTCATGATGTGGTCTCTCAAAAAGCCTATGTTGCAAATTTAGTGAACAAATTCCAAGAAATGACTGTGTTATGAGCATGCGTTGCGCAGTTTCCATGCACCCTTGTATGTTCGTGAATTTGTAATATTTTCCCTTCAGATTTTCAACATAGGCATATTTCCACACCTCCTTATGAACAGTGCAGCTGTCATGTTTCACATCCTGGCTGAAATGTGTGTGTTCATGCTTCCGGCACAAAATAGTGCGGTTGCTATTGGAAATCAATAATTGCTACAGAGTAAGACAATCACAGTGACAGTCTTCATGAGCAGAGGTCTTAAAATGCCTGTGTTGAAAATTTAGTGACAAAAGTCCATAAAGTGTCTGGGTTACAAGCGTGCATTGCTCAGTTTCTACGCACATTCGTAAGTTCGTGAATTTGTAATATTTTTACTCCAGATTTTCAACATTGGCATTTTCCCACATCTCCTTATGAGCAGTAGAGCTGTCATATTTCACATCCTGTCTGAAATATGTTTTCGCGCTTCTGGTATAGAATAGCACGGTCACTTTGAGAAATCATGTTTGGTACAGAGTAAGAAAATCACAGTGACACTGTTCATGAGCAGACATCCTAAAATGCCTATGTTGAAAATGCAGTGCAAAAATTCCACAAAATGACTGTTTAACAAGCGTGCATTGTGCAGTTTCCACACGCATTCATAACTTTGCGAATTTGTAATATTTTCACTCCAGATTTTCAAAATTTGTATTTTCCCACACCTCCTTATGAACAGTACAGCTGTCATCTTTCACATCCTAGCTGAAATCAGTTTTCACACTTCTGGCACAAAATAGTGCAGTCGCTGTGGGAAATCAGTATTCAGTACACAGCAAGACAATCATAGTGGCACTGTTCATGATCAGAGGTGACAAAATGCCTCTGTTGAAACTTTGGTGAAATAATTCCACTGAATGACTGTGGTACAAGTGCGGGTTGTGCAGTTTCCACTTAGGATCGTATCCTTGAGCACCACCAGGGTGTTAGGGTTCCTAAGACAGACACTCAGGGTGAAATGTTTCTCAGATGCAAGACGAGTTGCAGGAAGGTACTCTGTTGGGATATGGATGCTGAAGGGACATGGATACAACTGAGGGGGCCTGCACAAATGCCAAACACCAATGTACATAACTGCAAGTGAATGTTCGGCATTGACAAATGCTTGTTTACTATCCCTTGTTATAACCTCTCTCCTGAAATCTCTCTTACATCATTGTAGCACTATTATTATATTCAACCTCAGAGGTAATATTCCTCTTGAGGTGCATGAACTGACCTTTCAGTATATTTTCCAATACATGTCTGGGATGGCAACTATCAAACTGTAACGGTGCATTCTCTGATGAAGGTTTTCTGTATAGAGAGGTATTTACCCCCCCCCTTGTTATTTTTTCTAATCAGTAGGTCTAAAAATGGAATCTCCTGCTCATTCTCATTTTTTGTAAATTTTAAATTCGGATTTGTGGATTCTAAATATAACACAAAATCAGATGAAGCTGTAGAAGGCCCACTCCACACCAATATGATGTCATCAATGTAGTGTTTACACAGAAACAAGTATTGTTTGAAATAATTTTCTTCTGACATCGCACTCAGTATGCCAAATAAATGCTGACATAATTTGGTGCGAAGGAGGCCCCCATTGCAGTACCTTTTATCTGAAGGTAAAAATCCATGTTAAAAATAAAACAATTGCAAATGAGTACTTTCTCAGTGAGGTCCAGTAAATATTCAGTAAAGTCATTAGTGTAAGTAGTTTTCTCATACAATGTATGTCTCAGAGCATCAAGTCCCCCCGATGGGGAATATCTGTGTATAAAGAGCTAATGTCTAGCATTTTCTAGGGTCTGTAACATATGCATAGTGTCTCTAACATTAACCAGCCATAAAGGCACCAGTGGCTTGATGTAGTGGTCTACCATCTGTGCCAAAGGCTCTCTAACTGAACCAATGCTTGCCACGATAGGGCAGGCCAGTGCGTCCACCAAGGTCTTATGAATTTTTGGTAGGCCATACAAGGTAGGTCTAATAAGATACTCAACAATCATAAAATGATACATTTGTCTGGCAATAGTATCACTTAACCAAACATCATACAGGTAAACATCAATTTCTTATTTGAAAATGAGGGTAATATCCTTAGATAGTTTCTTGTACAACTCAGTATTAGACAATTGTTTAAATAACTCTTGTTCATACTTAACTTTTTCTAACACTACAATTTATCAGCTGCCTTTATCTCTACTGATATATTCTGTGCCATATCTCTTAAGGCTTCATGTTCTTCCACTGTGCAATTATTATATCTTAGTTTATGGTTCATGTTCAGAAATTCCAAAATGTCCCTCTCACATGCTTTTTGACAAGAGATGACCACTGGTGAAGAAGGTGGACTTTATGGCGAAGGTTTCTTCTATTTTTCAAAATTTGAAGGTCACTCATTGTTTAAATTGGAAGTCTGTTCACTAACCTGTGTACTGAGAGGGTTTTTGGGATCAGCACGTCTTGCCAAAGAACATCTTCAAATCTAGCTTGTGTGTAAATTTATGCAAATTAAGTATATTATCGAATTATTTTGGGTAGGTGGTGAGGACATATTTCAGACCTTTTTGTAAAACTCTTTCTTCTGCCACAGTAAGTTCTTAATTTGATAACTTAACCACCACATTCTTTATTAATTCCAGTAGTATGTTCTCTAATTGCATCTCCCTTTCCCCTTGGTTCACTGACCCCCTTTCTGTCGTCCTCTTCCTCCACCCCTTTCCCCATGTCCCTCTCCTTGTCTTTCTGTGCGTTTTTGAAAATGTACAAGTAGAGGGTTCCTCCTCGGAATTTGCTGAACTGATGGAATTTCTGGGAGATTTGAGTAGGTGACAGGTGCAGCCATTTTTCTGGTACACAGTGGGGTTGTCTGTACAATTGCCACATTGACTTACGGTTCCAGTGGTAACTCCACAGTTGTTTCTTCTCATAAGACTTGCTGGTTTGGAGGAGGAGGAGGTACAATCTCTGTTCCACCCCCTTCCTCCTTACTAAAAAAGGACTGCAGCAATTTTGTGAATGTAAGGTGTCCCTTATATTTTCACTGGTACTGGGTCCATCTGAATCGGATTCCAAACCACTTGTATATGTCTCATGGTTCTCATTTTCATGTCCCTCTGTTTTTTTTATATATCTAGGTGCTAATCCTCTTTTCTTATTCTTACATTTTTAGCCCATTCAAAAATACAGCCCTCTAAGCAGTCTCTTCTGTCTCTTTCAGACTTATGTTCCTTAGTTTTTTTATTCGAATGTTGTGCTTTTTAATAGTTTGTTCTAACCTTTCTCTGTATGTAGCATATACAAGGTTAATTTCAAAGTGTCTCACTTGGTGTTCTTTCTCAAAAATAATTTCTTTGATTTCTTGCTCTTGTTCTTCTGAGTCTTTTAGAATGATTTTAATACGACCAGCATTACTATCAAGAGATCATAGTTACCTTTTGCCAGTAAAGGTGCTTTGCTTTTAATACTGCTCTTTCTTGTTCTATGAAGGTTTCCTTGATATTAAGTGGTTCCTGAATGTTATCCCTTGTTTCTACTGTAGCTGTAGCTGTGTATCTAGCATTAGATACCCGTGGGGTGCTGCTGCTTGTGTCCGACACAATCAAGCTTTCAGTCATCCTGATCACTGGGAACCAAACAGTGCATTTCAGAGCACAACATAATAAAATAGACAAAGAACAAAGTGGGAAGGCAGCTACATGATTATGATCACCTACTTGGAGGTGTATAGAGCCCCTCGAGGATGAGATATACAAAACAACCAGTGTTTGGCCTTGAGAGAATCAAGTTTCTAGTGGACTGGCAGACTCATAATCTTGATAGTAGTGCTGATCTTTTTAAAATTAATCTAAAAGACTCAAAAGAACAAGAAAGCAAAGAAATTATTCTTAAGAATGAGCACCAAGTGAGACGCTTTGAAACTAACCTTGAATATACTACATACAGAGAAAGGTTAGAACAAACTATTAAAAAGCACAACATTCGAATTAAATAAACTAAGAAACATAAGTCTGAAAGAGACAGAAGAGACTACTTAGAAGGCTGTATTTTCAAATAGTGCAAAAATAAGAACAAGAATAGAGGATCAACACCTAGATCTTTTGTAAAACAGAGGAACATGAAAATGAGAACCTTGACACATATACAAGTGGTTCAGGATCTGATTCAGATGGACCCAGTACCAGTGAAAATATAAGGGACGCCTTACATTCACAAAATGGCAGCCATCCTTTTTCAGGAAAGTGGGGCAGAGATTGTACCTCCTCCTCCAAACCAGCAAGCCTTACTGGAAGAAACAACTGTGTAGTTACCATTGGAACCACAAGTCAATGTGGCAATTGTACAGGCAACCCCACCATGTACCAGAAAACGGCTGCACCTGTCGCCTACCCCAGTCTCCCAGAAATTCCATCAATTCAGTAAATTCCAAGAAGGAGCCCTCAACTTGTACATTTTCAACAACACATAGAAGGACAAGGGGAAAGAGGCAGAGGAAGATATGACAGAGAGGGGATCAGTGGACACAGGGAAGAGAGAGATGCCATTGGAGAACACACCACTGGAATTAGTGAACAATGTGGTGGTTCATTTATCAAACTATGAACTTACTGTGGCAGAAGAAAGAGTTTTACAAAAAGGCCTGAAATAAGTCCCCACCATCTACCTAGAAGAAGTTAATATTATACTTGATTTGCATACCTTTACACACAATCGAGATTTGAAGGTGTCCTTTGGTAAGACATGGGCTGATCCCACAAACCCCCTCAGTACACAGGTTAGTGAACAGACTTACAATTCAAAGAGAGAGCAACCTTCGAATTTGGAAAAACTGAAGAAACCTTTGACATATATTCGACCTTCTTCACTGGTAGTCATTGCTTTTCAAAAAGCATGTTATGGGTCATTTTGGAATTTTTGAATGCAAACCATAAACCAAGATATAATTGCACAGTGGAAGAACATTTTTGAACATGTTAAGGGGTCGTACGGGCTGAGAAGGTTCTCATTAATCTGCTTCCAAACTCCCAGAGTAAGGTCATCACATGGTTTATCTGCTATCAGGTTCTCCCTTCCTTCCATTTGGAACTCTGTGCAAAAATCACTGAAGCTCTAGATCCTCCCCAGCCTCTTCACCTTCAAGGCATTAATTACAAAGTGCCTTAAAGATATCTGCATCTGTTATAGAAGACCAGTGTGACACTATTCGCTTGCTGTACCCTTCGACTCTCCAGAAATTTGCAGCTCCCACCAAGTGAACCTCAACTCTTCTCGCATCCTCTTCCTCTAACTCCCACTACCATATCATACCACCTGGTCTTTAATATCCTCACATGCCTAAGCTCTCCCTTACTCATGCCCCAGTTGTGAAACACCAACTATTTACAATAGCCGTCCACCATACCATACCTACCTTCCTGTCCTCTTTACCTCCCATTCCTCATCTTTGCCTCTCTCAAGCCTCATCTGTGAACAACCACCAAGTTATAATAGCACAAGCCCTAGTATCTTTGGGTTTGGTTTAACTTATGCATTAGGTCACAAATATGTTAGTGCTAATGATTAAGGCCTGTGTTAGTCATGTTTATGTTCATTGTCTACTGCTTTTTTTTTCCTTTTGTATACTGTACTGTACTCTCATGTGAATCTTTTGTCTATGACCAGGACCACATTGAAAATGAGCTTGCTCAATGGTGTTACGCCTGGTTAAATAAAATGTTTGATTGATTGATTGATTGATTGATGGTGAAGCCTTAAGAAATTTGTCACAGAATACATCAATAGAGATAAAGGTGGCTGATAAAAGGGTTACAATTGTAGTGTTAGATAAAGTTAAGTATGAACAAGAGTTATCTGACCAATTGCCTAACACTGAATTCTGCAAGAAACTATCTAGGGATATTACCCCTGTATTCAAACAAAAAATAGATGTTTATCTGTATAATGTTTGGTTAAGTGGTACTATTACCAAACAAATACATGATTTTATAATTGTTGAGCATCCTGTTAGACCTACCTTGTATGGCCTACTAAAAATTCATAAGACCTTGGTAGACCCAGTTACCTGTCCTATCGTGGCAAGCACTGGTTCAGTTACAGAGCCTTTGGCACAGATGGTAGACCAATACAGTAAGCCACTGTTGTCTTTATGGTCGGTTAATGTTAGAGTCACTATACATATGTTACAGATCCTAGAAAATGTACAAGTTGAAAAAAAATTATTTATTGGTTATGCTAGGCATTAGCTCTTTATGCACAAATATTCCCCATCAGAGGGATCTTGAGGCTTTGAGAAATATACTGTATGAGAAAACTGCTTACACTAATGACTTTATTGAATGTTTGCTGGACCTCACTGAGAAAGTACTCACCTGCAATTGTTTTATTTTTAACATGGATTTTTTTCCTTCTGATAAAAGGTATTACGATGGGGGCCTCCTTCACACCAAATTATGCCAACATTTATTTGGCATACTGGGAGCGTCTGAGTGTGATGTCAGAAGAAAATCCTTTCAGACAATACTTGTTTCTCTATAAACGCTACATTGATGACATCATATTAGTGTGGAGTGGGCCCCCTACAGCTTTATCTAATTTTGTGTTATTTTTAAAATACACAAATCCAAATTTAAAATGTATAAAAAATGAGAATGAGCAGGAGATTGCATTTTTGGACCTAATGATTAGAAAAAGTGACGGGGGGTTTAGATACCCCTCTATACAGAAAACCTTCATCGGGGAATGCACTGTTACAGTTTGATAGTTGCCATCCCAGATATGTATTGGAAAATATACCAAAAGGTCTGTTCATGCACCTCAAGAGGAATACTACCTCTGAGGTTGAATATAGTAATAGTGTTACAATGATGTCAGAGATATTTCAGGAGAAAGGTTATAACAAGGGAATAGTAAGAAAAGCAAATGAGGCAGTAGGGTCCAATAATAGAATTAGTCTATTAGAGAAAAAGGAAAAGAATGACACTAATCATTCAAATAATACATTTTCTCTGAATTTTGTTACAGAGTTCACCCCTCAATCCTATAAAATAAAATAAATGTCAGCTAAACACTGGAACTTGCTCTACCTAGAACCAAGATTGTCACAAGAAGTACTTAACCCACCCAGAATGGTGTATACAAGAGGTAAAAATATTGGGGACTTGATTACCAAAAGCCTGTATACAACACCTACCAACAACCTGAATTTCCTGCTTCCATGTGGGACTTTTCAATGTGGACATTGTTCTTTTTGTATCCATGTCAAATCCGGTACCACTTTTAAACATCCACTTACAGGTAAAACCTTTGAAAACAGACACTTTATTAACTGCTACACACAGAATGTTATTTATGTGGTAAGTTGTGAATGTTATCATTTTTATGTAGGGAAAACTAAAAGAATGTTTAAAAGTTGAATATCTAAACATTTAAGAAGCATTGAAAATAAGGATAAGACTAATGCGTTAGCGTTATATGTTATGCAATAGGGCTCAGCTCACAGATTCAAATTTCAAGAATTGGAAAAAAGTGCCCTTAAATGTTAGGAGTGGAGACATAAACAACAGATTATTACAGGTTGAGAGCAAACAGCAGTATATTTTAAAGGCTCATGCACAAAAGGGACTCAATGCAATGTTTAGCTTGCTACCTTTTTTGAGGAAAACCTAGGGAAACTTACATGTGTTATATCTCTTTAGAATTTGTTATGTTTTTGATGCTATAATAGGGTATGAGTGCAATAGATACTTTTTCTTCTCTTTTTTCCAACCCCATCACTCCTCCCCTTCCCCCCCTTTTTCCGAATGTTTTTTTCCAAATGTCTTTTCCTAAAACTGGTTATATATTTGAATTCTATCTAAACTGACTATATATTTGGTGTGTCTCATTAGTCTGATGAAATAGTTAAGTAAATTCAAAATTTGCAATAATTTATATATTTAATTCTTTACTTAACCCATATTTGTCGTGCATAAGTAGATACGAATTGTGTGACTTTTGATGATTCATTATGGCTTTTGTGCAATATACTGGATTTGCACATTTTATTTATTTTTTTAATTTTATGAGATCGGGAATAATCACTATGCACTTTAAAGGCTTCAATGAGGTTTTGCTTTTATATACTATGCACTTGGAATACATAATTTATGTATATGCATATGATTGTGTTGTATTTTGAATACTGGCACTTTAAGGGAGGTACAATAATAGGATCTGTATGTCTTGTCTTTGCCACGCCTTGAGAAAGCATCAGAGCAACATGAAAATGTTTGGCATCTGGTGATGGGTACTGCTGCTATGTTTTACGAATAAATACATTGTTAACTTTGACCAAGCTAAGTGATCTTTTGTTTTTGCACTGATACCATATGTAGCCCTGCTTTCTTTGCATTTGGTCTGATGTTGCACAGTGGCTCCGGTTATGTTTTTCACATAGCCACCTTCCTGCTCTGTACTCAGTTCAGAAACCGAATTGTGGAAACTGAGAAAGATTTAACAGTTGTGATCCTGCCTGCCACAGTACACCTGAGGAGTTTCAAGACATCTGGGTGGTGATAAGTAAAGGGAGTCCTGTCAGCCCGAAAACCTCTTTCACCCTGCCAAAATTCTGCTGGTGATTTCAGGACTAAACCATGACTGTTATTGGCTACTGAAGTGAAGGCCTTCAATGATTTGCAGATCTTGTTGCCCCCCAGATAACCTCTGAAGAATATGTACTAGCTTGCCCTGCTGGTTCTGACTATTACGGATGCCTAAGACCCACTCCTGCTGGAGAAGATGATTATGAAACCAGGGTCAATTATACTGTCCCAATGCTACATGAATGGCAATGCACTGAGGTGGAAAAGTGCAAGAGACTGGCTGAGAGTCTGAAGGGGCTGGCATTAAGCACCATCCATTCCTTGCATGCCGCAGAGCTGGAGTCCACTGTAGATGAATACCTTGCTACCACAGACATTGTGTTTGGAAGCATGGAAACTTGTGATGACATGTACTGGAAGTTTAAGACCACCAAACAATGCCAGAGGAGTACCTTGCCAGTTGCCGCCTGGCACTAGGTCAAAATTGCAAACACCAGAACAGCGCGATCACCAACCACAAAAACAAAATGGTGCAACCAATTACAGTGCCTTACCAAAAGAGTGATCGGCAAAAACAACACCAATGGTAGTGGTCCACAAACACACCTACCACTACCATGGCTAAAATGAAATAACATGAATATTAAGTTATTGTGGAGGGCTCTGCCTCCGCACCACCCGTTATAATGGGCTTCACCCCCTAACACCTCCCCAACAAAATGTAATCACCTCCGGGGCAACTCAGGAGAGGGAAGAAACCTTGGGGGAGTGGAGAAACAAACAAAAAAAAAATAGTGCCAGGACAAAGAAAAAAAAATATAAGTGAAAGTTACAGGACCAGGAATCGAATCCTGGTCCACCAGTGTTCTGCCGTCCTTCACTGCCTGTGGCACTAACCTCTGCACTACTGCAGCTGCTCAGCAGTGGATCACCCAACAAACAATACATCCTCTTCCTCTCTTCCTTTTTATGGCAAACAGCTACAGGGATAGTGCTAATCCTACCTGTTCTATACTATCCCTGAAGCTGCTTTGTCTTTCGCTGTTTTGACAGCACAGTTCTAAACATGCTATTCTTGCTTTCTCTGTTCTGACCTGGTTCTTCACCGATTCAAGAAGGCCCTGTCAAAATTGTACTACTAATGTGGGATACAGTCCAAGAACCTGAATGAGGTGCAACTAGAATATGATTAAGACTACCAGATTTTCAAAGTCACTTACACTTAAGAGAGAAACTGACTGGGCTGTATGGAGTTTGGTAAGACACAGTTTGACTTAGTAAATTGATATATGCAATTGGTGGTACTGAGTCACAGAGAAAGCTGTTGAAATATTATAAGATTTTACAGAAATAAAGAGAGACTGACTGATCCAGCCTTCCTTAGTCCTGTTGTGGGAGGTTAGAGAGGCAGAGGAACAAAATGAACACTGGGACCACCGCTTGCATCTTCTGCCAGTGCCGAAGTATTGGACAATGGTGACTCTTGTGATGTCACAGAACTATAGAGACTCATTAAATAAATGAAAAGCGTGACAGTCCAATCATGTGGGAACAGCCCTCCCACTCCTCTGGGAGGCTTGAACTCTTAGTTTCCAATACAACTGTTTCAAATAGTGTAGTGTTAACTGCATCAAGCATTGGGGTGGGGCGTGAACATCAAGTGCTGTGTCAATGGAGGGAGTCCATGCTCAACTGATCGAGCTAAAAAAATGGTAAGAGAATCAATGAACCACCAAGTTCCACAATCACCTAAGACTCCTGCCTGTGAGGGAAGACATCCATGACACTTCCCCACTAGAACTTCTCAAAAGCAAATGCATAGAGGCAATGTTTATTGCAACTGCTGCTGCAGGGATGGACATATCAAATGTCAATGCCAGTCAGAAAGCAGCTTTCAAAGGGTTGCTAACTGACTGCTCGGTGAAAAATTAGCTAAGAACCCTTCCAGCAAACTGAACATTATTGAACCCCCAAAGGAGGAGTGCTCTGGTGCCCTGGGAATGGTTCATTTACCATCAACCATTGCTAAGGCTACAGGTCACATCAAAACCAATTTGTCAGATACTAAAGCCATACTGCCAAGGAAGTGGGATGAGACTGTAGGTCTTTTTGCAGATATGTAAACTCAGTGGATGGACAGCCCACCCATGTACTACTTGATAGTGGCTCCCAAATCACTATAGTGTTCAAAGACTATTATGATAAGTATTCATGTCACAAAACATTGGAGCCATTGGATGTCTTGGAAGTGTGCGGTCTCAGTGAAGCTTCATACCCCACTCTGAGCTTGATTCATATCCAGATTTCCTTCCTGGTGAACATTCCTGGAACTCCTACTGCTGTGGAGATGTGTACCTTGGTGTGCCCACAGATACAGTAAATAAGTACAAAAAGATTCCAGATACTATAGGAACAAATGGTCATATGCTCCATCATCTTGGTCAGTTCTGCAAAGAGTTTGAAGTCTAACAAGGAAAAGCCTCAGTGCCCCCTCCATGAACTTTTCAGACAAGTGTGCATGCTCTTGCAAAGCCACTGTCCTACCTGAGGATGAATCTGTGGGAACTGTTTGGTGCCAAGGCTGATCTGAAGTGGTGTTACCCCCCCCCCCTCAAAGCAGAGTATGCTGGCAAGGAAGTGCACCTCAAGGGATTTTGCCACAATCACCAGCTAATCTTGCGTTAGCTCAGAGGAAGCCAATTTGCCAGAGGGGCTCATGGTCAAACATAGCATACTGCCAGCTGAAGCTCATGCATATGTCAGACAAGAAACCATTCATGTGACAAATGTAATAAATCGACCAATGACCATCTGAAGAGGATGGTTGCAGCCGCAAAAGAGAGAGATCTACTTCATCTCCAGGACAACTGGATCCTTTATTGCTTGAGTTTGAAGACCCTTCTTAGCTCACAGAGTTCTGGAACAGAATTCAAAAAGAAGTTGGCACAGTAGACCAAAGTTTTCACTGTGATAGAATGGGACATTGGGTGTGCCAAGTGTGCACAGTACCACATCCAGGTCACTAATGAGACACCATTTCAGAAAAGGTCAAGACAACTGCCCCCACTAACATAGATGATATCCAAAAGCACTTGCAGGAGATGCTGGTCACAGGCATCATTCATGAATCTAGGAGCTACTCTATGCATCATCCACTGTAGTTGTCAGAAAGAACAGTCGAACTGTCAGAGTATGTGTGCACTACTAGACTCTAAGCAAAAGAACTGTACCTGACTAAAACACTATACCATGAATCCAAGATACCCTAGATTGCAAGAATGGAAGTCAGTGGTTCGGTGTAATCTATTTGAGAACCAGCTACTGTCAATTCCCATGGCCGAACAAGATTGAAAAAAGAGGATGTGTATCTGGCCCCTAAGGTTCTATGAGTTCCTCTGAATGCAAAAGTGCAGTTATCATCTCCTGTGATGTCTTGGAGGTTTTACTGCCATATTTCCAGAGTGAAGGTGAATGATGGAATGTTGACAGTTAACTGCAGTGTTTTTGAGTTGTGACCAGTCAGAATGCTGGCATTAGCCTACTGTTCCAATACTTTGTCCGCTGTCCAGTTATGGCGAAATAATAGGACAGTAGTTCTGCACACCCATTGACTATATGATGTTTTTGGCAGTATATTGTAGGATTAATGGCACACCTCTGGAAGTGAGGCTCAGGGTAATGCCCCATGCCTTATGCACCCAGGAAATGCCATTATCCCTCAGTTACTCACACCCTGCAGAGCCGTATTGTGATTATAATAATTAATAATAATGTGTATTTATAAAGCACCTTTCAAATGTCAAGGCGCTGGACAATAAAACAGATAAAACAATAAAATACCCAATAATCAGAGTAAAAACATAGATAAAATAGAAAAGTTAGTCTGAGTATGTTTAATGCCAGATGTGCATTTTCAGGGCCTTCTTAAAGCCCTCTATGGTTGTGCACTGATGTATCTGATGGGGTAGAGAATTCCACAGGGCTGGGGCCACATACATAAATGAACGGGCCCCAGATGACTTAAGGCTCACCCTGGGAATCTCTAGCAACCCCTCGTCAGCTGAGCGGAGCGGTCATCTGGGGAGTAAGGAACCAGGAGCTCTTTCAGATGGTCCAGACCCAGTCCGTATTGGGCCTTGTAGGTTAGAAGCCCAACCTTGAAGGTGATCCGCCACTGACTAGGCAGCCAGTGCAGTTCGCACAGCACCAGTGTGATGTGACTCACATGTCGGGTCCCCATCAACAACCAGTCCACAGTGTTCTGCACTAGCAGCAAGCGGTGGATATCAACCACTGGAAGCCCTAGATAAAGGGAGTTACAGTAGTCAATCAGTTTCACTGGTTTTATTTTAAAAACTGAGAAATGAGGTTCAGAACATTAAGAATTTCTAGGCTGTGCTATTGTACTGGAATAATGCATGGCAATTTGATCACATCTTACTAGCCACAGGTGTTAGGTTCTTTTACCCATTTTATAATCAAAAATAAAACCACAAACTGTTATTTTTGTACTAATAAGTATCTATATTTGTTTGCGACATCATAGACTTCACAATCAGCTCCATAGCTACAAGGTGTAACCAGTCATGCTGAAGATTATGATCTCAGCTTCTGAACATCATCAGAGCAAACTAAATATTAAAGGGCAAGGTTTGTGTACACATGGTCCATGAATCCTCATTAATAATCAGGATAATTGCTTAAAATTCAATCACACCTTAGAATGTTGGTTAACTAGGATTTGGTGAGACTAACTGTGATATTAGCCTCACTGTGAAACCGGGAAAGCTAGTCGCCCGCGAGGAACGGATCGCTGGTCACGAGGGCACTCCATTGCCCTCCCTCAACCCTCCCCCGGCTGCATCTCTTCCCAGACCCTTGGACCCTGAAACCGGGAAAGGTAAAGACCCTACCATTTTGCTGGGACAGCAGCGTTTTCCTGCTGCCCTTTGTTTGAATTGGTGCCTTTTTTCCTCTGTGGATAACTGGACCTTAGACACTACAGCAGGGGGACAAGCCCTCCTGCTGCTCGTGTTGGTTTTTAGCCGGACTGTTGTTTAGCTGTTCCTGATAGTATAACTCAAGCTCTGTATAGCTGCTCTATGGACTGCATAGCTGTTCGCATACACTCTATTGCTCACTGTAATGTTTTTTTTTAAATCTCTCAATGCAACCCTTCTGGTTACACTGCTGAAAGTCCTCTTACTGTACTGCTCACTGCAACTGTTTAAATTTTAACTGCTGAAAGTCTGCTTAACCAAATCCTCCCCCCCTCCCTCCCTCTAGCCTATTTATCCCTGAGCTTCTCTCCTTTGTCTCCACAGCTGGTCACCCGCCAGGAACGGATCGCTGGTCACGAGGGCACTCCACTGCCCTCCCTCAACCCCCCCCGGCTGCATCTCTTCCTGGACCCTTGGACCCTGAAACCGGGAAAGGTAAAGACCCTACTGTTTTGCTGGGACAGCAGCATTTTCCTGCTGCCCTTTGTTTGAACTGGTGCCTTTTTTCCTCGGTGGATAACTGGACCTTAGACACTACAGCAGGGGGGACAAGCCCTTCTGCTGCTCATGCTGGTTTTTAGCCGGACTAGCCCCGCCGAACGCTATGCGTTCGGCTCCCCACCGCCTCCCCCCACCACCAACCTTGGTCAGCTCTCCCTTATATAGGCAGAAAGAGATCACATGGGCTGAGATTTAACCTATCAGCCCAGTTTTCCATCTGCAAGTTATACTGTCCGGCCACTAGGGGCAAACCCATCTATTCTCAGGTTCCATCCAAAGTGCACATTTAGTTGCATAACAAACAAGCAACGAGTGATTAAAAAAAAAAAAAGTCCAATTTCTCTGCAGGTCTGTTCAGTCCTTATATCACCAGGTCTTTTAGCCTCCCCATATTCCCTCACCCCTGCACTGCCAGACCGTCCCACTATCATTAAACTCCCCTTCCATCATGACCCCTCTATCCATCCTCCCCACTGGGTCCACCTGGGGTGGAACTACCCCTCCCAACCTGATCAGCCACCGGCCTCTAAACCCACCCTCCTCATGGCTCTCTGCCAAGGGACTAAAAATCGCCCATCTCAATGTCCGTAGTCTCCTGCATAACCTGGTGCAGCTTACTGCCTGGATTGCCCACTATAGCCCAGACATACTGGGTGTCACAGAAACATGGCTAAAACCTCCCACTCCTGATACGATGTGTTCCCTACCAGGGTACAGCCACATCAGAAGTGATCGAGGGGGGAACAAACGTGGTGGTGGGGTGCTACTTTACTATAAAGCCCACCTCAATGTATCTGCAGTTGGCCCCTCCCCCCCCACCATATGAGTTCCTACACGCTATCCTCCTGCTTGGGCTCACCAAGAAAATACACTTGGTCTGCTGCTACAACCCCCCTAGAGCAGGCATACCTGGGCTCTCCTCGCTGCTGGACAGTGTGAGTGAGAGAGTTGGCACAAGTGAAGTTCTTATTGTTGGTGACTTCAACCTAGATTGGCTAGGCTCTAATCTGAAGTCTTATGAGCCACTACTCTCGGGCCTTGCCCTAAATCAGATTATCACCGAGCCAACAAGGCCCTCTCCCCGACGGGGAAAAGGGTCACTGATAGATTGGATTCTGACTAATAGACCGAACAGGATCACATCCTCGGGCATTCTACCTGATGCCATCTCAGACCATTCACCCACCTTTTGTGCCTGGGGTATCTCACAGGTGAAAATACCTGGAAAAGTGATACAAATGAGGGACTTCTCAAAATTCACTTGCCCGATTTCTTTGCTGACCTCCGCTCGATTGACTGGTCCGGGGTCATCGCCTCCTTGGATCCGGACCAATCGCTGGGTGCTTTCTTAACTAAATACATCTCAGTACAGAACAAACATGCCCCCCTCACAAAAAGGAGGGTGCGGGGCACCGTTACCAAATGACTCCACTGGGGGCCTTTTCTCCCTAATGAAACTCAGGGACAAATGTTGGGAAACCTACAAAGCCTCCCACAGCCCTGATGACCCCACCACCTATAGGCGCTTTAGAAACACCTGCAAAAATGCCATCAGATCTGCCAAAAGTGAGTACTGCCGTTCCTCTCTACTCTCCTCAGCCAGCAACCTGAGGAGTTTTTGGCAGAACATTAGAAGTGCAGTGGGGGGCTCTCCCAGAGCACAAACCATGGACCTTCTAATAGACGGGGTTAGCTGCAACAATCCTCTCACTATCTCTAATACCTTTAACACAATGTTCTTCCAGCTGCCCCCTCCACTCCCTGCCCCAGCCGCATCCGCACCCAACGCCCACCCACCGAACCCCTCCCCAACAGGTCCTCTCGACCTGGACCTGAGGCTTGGCCCTCCTTCTTCCTTCAACTAGTATCCACTGCAGAGACAAAGAGGCTGCTTGCCACCCTCCCCCCTCACACTGGTGCAGGACATAATAATCTGGAGCCGAAATTGCTCAGGTTGGGTGCCCATCTCCTTGCCTGGCCCCTAATTCACATCTTTAACTCCTCGTTAACAGCTGGTGTCATCCTGGAACTCTGGAAGGTAGCCAAAATTACCCCTGTCCTCAAACAAGGTAACCCCAAAGACCCCTCTAATTACCAGCCTATTGCCATCCTGTCGGCCGCCTCCAAACTCCTAGAGAAAATTGTGGCTTCTCAGTTAAGTGTATATCTGCAGGAACACAACCGCCTCTCTCCGTCCCAGCATGGGTTTAGGAAGGGGCACAGTACGGCCACCACCCTCGCTGTGGTTACCTTGCAGATCCGCACAGCTACGGACCAGGGCAACCTCACAGGTGCAATCTTCGTGGATATCTCCAAGGCCTTTGACAGGGTAGACCACTCCCTCCTCAGCTCCACTCTCCTTGACCTTGGACTCTCTAACCACACCTGGCTCCTCAATTACCTTTCTGGTAGGAGGCAATACACTAATTTCAACCAGACCCATTCACACCTCTCCACTGTCCAATCCGGGGTTCCCCAAGGGTCTGTCCTCGGTCCGACGCTCTTCTCCCTTTTTATTAACAAACTTCCATCTGTCCCCACCCATGGGCAAATTACTTTATACGCTGATGACCTTGTCATCCTAAACAGTGATCGTGACATCGGCACCATCAATGTCCAACTAAACTCTGACTTCAAGTGGATCCAATCCTGGTTGACAACACACAAGCTCACCACCAACCTTAAGAAAACACATGCCATGCTATTCGGCTCCCTTAGTAGAACAAAATCCTACTCTGCCCCCCTTCTAATCCTCGGGGCTGATGGCTTGCCCTTGCAGACAGTTCCAGTCAGCAAGTATCTTGGTGTCACTCTGGACCCCCAGCTGGACCTCTCCCAACACGTCCGCAACATCTGTAAGGCCATGAATGCTAAACTTGGCTTCCCCTATAGAGCAAAAAAATGCCTCACTCCAGCTACTCGGGTGGCCCTAGCCAGGGGTGTTCTCCTCCCCTCCCTCTGCTATGGGCTCATGACCTTTGCCCCCATGCCAAAGACAATCCTCTCAAAATGGGATACGACCTACAATAGCATCTGCTGCTTTGCACTTTCTGCTCCCCCCCCTTACACATCGCTGTGACCTCTACACTCGTCTCGAGTGGCTCCCCCCAGAGAAGCACCGTACCTTTGTCATAGGTAACCTCATCAACAACATAGTCAGAACATCCATCCCCGCTGCCCTTGCCCTTCCACTCCACCCAGACATCACTACCTACCATCTTAGATCACGGGCGGCCCTCTCCCACCTAGTTCCTAGGACACACTCCCTCACAGGGGATCGGGCCTTCGCCAGCTACGCCCTGAAACTATGGAATTCCTTCCCAGCCGCTACATGGGCCACCCCCTCCCACACTGTATTTAGAACTTCCCTCTAGAACTTCCTGAAGGATTCCTCCACCTGCCATTGCACTTTGTAGCCACTCCCCACACTACGTCGGCACGGCGGGCCTCAGCGCTCCTCTGGGACCTCTGCACTTTCTTTCTGGTGACCTACTTGCCTGCACTCCCATTGCATGTTAAATCTGACTCAATTCACTTGTTTATGTATGGCCTTGCTCATGATTCCCCCAGGCCACGCGTAACCTCCCCCTGGGCTCATATGTTGTTTTGTTTTACTACTGACTGTCATTCGTCTATGTATACTGATACCTCACTGTATGTAAAAACCATACTAGTTGCCCCATTGTATGTAGACACTGTATTAGTCACTTCACAGTATGTAGAAGTTGTATAAGTTGATGTACCTGTAAAAATGTCAAGTCTGTAACTCTCCCGGGTCGCAACTGAAAATAGGCACATGGATGTCTAGTGTGACTTACCCGGTAAACAAAAGCAAATAAATCAATAAATGATCTCTTACTGATGACTAGAGATCTTTTTCAGAACATGTCACCAGCTGTTAATTTCAAACATGGTTTAAAACTGGAGCACCTCTGTTGAAAACTGGGGACCAATTAAGGTACATAAAACCCAGGTGATCCTGTCAAAAATCAGACTGGTGGCAACCCTAAATAGTGCCTACAGAAAAAGTTAATTAGCGTTTAAAAAAGGACACATTATCATGTATTGTTTGAAGGGAGATATTGGTATCAGATTACAGCTAGACAGAAAAGAAAATAGAATGGAAACATGTTTAAAAAGCTAGTGTACTGCCTAAAACTACTATTCATTTTTAGGGCTGCAGGTAGGCGGAGCCTGCAGCCCTATTGAGTCAGCTCTAAAAATGAGGTACCGGACTCAGACTGAAGAACATTTCCTTTGGAGTTTTCAAATGATCCTTCCACTACTTTGCAGCCCTTCAGTTTAACCCTTGCAATGCTGCAGACTAAACCTCTGTGCAGAGCTCAGTCTAATAGATTAATTCTAGTTCTTTTGGCAGCCTTGTAGTTCTTCATTGAGTACAAGAAACACTTTTTCTTTTCAATCCAACTTGGTAAGCAGCATTTGTAGAGCTACTGCAAGACAGATAACAGCACCTAACTGCAGAGCAGTCTCAAATTACATACTTGATCATCTCTCCATATATGTGTGTGTGTGTGTGTGTGTGTGTGTGTGTGTGTAGCAATGATTTACAGTACTTTTGAAACATAACGGAAGATTACTTCAGATAAGCTAATTAACACCAGTATGCTTTTAGCTGAGAAGCCCCTGAAAGGCAAAGTTTATCAAGAATTATCAACACGTAGACAGCTATCCTCACATAAATTTTAAACTGTCTCGGTAGGTTTCAAAAAGCATTCTACTGATAGAAAAACCTTGGGAAACATAGAAACATAGAATTTGATGGCAGATAAGGACCACTTGGCCCACCTAGTCTGCCCATTTTCCTACCTAACAGATAAGCTGCAGATCCTAGTTAACCAACAGCTTACTTCCTCTTACCCGCCACTAGGACTGCCTTATGCCTGTCCCATGCATTCTTGAAGTCCCCCACTGTTCTTGACTCCATGACCTCCTCAAGGAGGCTGTTCCATGCATCCACAACCCTCTCAGTGAAAAAATATTTCCTCACATTACCCTGAGCTGTCCCCCTCTTTTTTCAAATTGTACCCCTTGTTCTTGCACATCTCTTTTTTCTGGAAGATGCTCCCTCTTGGACTTTGTTAATTCCCTTGAGGTACTTGAAAGTTTCTATCATGTCCCTCTCCCTTCTTTCCTCAAGAGTATACATATTAAGCTCCTTTAGTCTTTATTCAGATGTCTTCTGGTGCAGACTCTGCACCATTTTGGTTGCCTCCTCTGGACAGCCTCCACTCTGTCTATGTCTTTGTGGTATGGGGTCTCCAGAACTGCACACAGTACTCCAGATGGGGTCTCATCAACTGTCTGTACAGAGGGATAACAACTTCCTGTTTTCTACTGTTGATGCCTCTTCCTATGCATTCCAGTATCCCCCCAGCCTTCCTTACTGCCTTCTGACATTGCTTGCCCACCTTTAGGTCATCTGATATAATTACCCCCAGGTCCCTTTCTATTTTTACTGTTGTCAGTATCTCACCCCCCATTGTGTACGCTTCCCCTGGGTTTTTGTTTCCCAGGTGCATTACCTTGCACTTCTTTGCACTGAATCTGTGCTGCCATACATTTGACCATTCCTCCTACCTTGCCAAGTCCCTTTTCATCCTTTCCACTCCATCTTGTGTATCAACCCTGTTGCAGATCTTTGTGTCATCTGCAAAGAGACATACTTTTCCTTCCAGTTCCTCTGCAATCTCACTTATAAAGACATTAAAAAGGACTGGTCCCAGTACTGAACCCCGCGGTACCCCACTAGTAACCCTCCTTTCTTCACTGTGTACTCCATTTACTACTACCCTTTGCGTCCTGTTGTCTAGCCAATTTTTTATCCAGGCTACCACCTTGGGACCCACTCCAAGGCTGGCTATCTTGTGTATTAATCTTTTGTGTGGGACTGTATCAAATGCCTTGCTAAAATCTAGGTAGGCCATGTCCACAGCCCCTCCCTGGTCTACTTTGGTCACCCAGTCAAAGAAATCTATTAGATTCGTCTGACACGACCTTCCCATCATGAATCCATGCTGCCTTGGGTCCTGTGCCCCACTGGCCTCTAGGCACTCAACAATACTATTTTCCCTAATACATGTAAGATGAGCTTACAGCTTTTATTGCAAGTGTCCTTGTGTTTTAAAGAGCACAGTCAATGAAAGATAAAATGCTGAAATGAGACCTAATTGCAAGTTGAAATTAAAATAAAATTATACATATATCTATATGTGTGTGTGTGTGTTTGAGTGTATATATATATATATATATATATATATATTCTATGCAAAAACTTCATTAATGCACCAGTTAAGGTTCTTCTACAGCGGAAAAAGCGAGGAAATTTTATTTTAGGATTTCCACCCTTGCACCCCACCCTAAACCCACCCTCACCAACAGGCATTGGGGTATGCATTGGGGTCATTGCCATACCAGGATTTCAGGGGGGCACTAGACTACCAGGGATATGTAAAACATGATTTTTTTTATTCAGGTGGGGCAGAACGAAGCCCCCTGAGCAAAACTCAGCATCATTTAAGTTTCTAGGGCACCCTTGGGCTGAGAAAAAACATTTTAAAATCTAGCCATCTCGCCCCTCACTTGAGATGCATGATCGTGATCAAAGAATCTCGCAATCAAAGAATTTGCAGGCTTGTGATCGAAGATCGTTAGCGAGCCGCAAACTAAGATTTTAAAAGCTCATAATTCTGTTTTTAGACCAATTTCAATCAAACCAAAGGCATGGCTCAATAGATTGGGGTTCTCTGAGTAAAACCCATCCAGGTTTTACTTCAGAAGTGACCCCTGAGGCGAAATATTGGTGTTTTTCCGATCGGAAAATCAAAAACAAAATGGTGGACCTCACGATCAAAGAATTTTAAAAATCCTCGGGGACAAAGATTCTTGAACCACGAGGCTGTAAATTCTTTGATCGCTAGGTGGGACGAGATGGCCAGAACCCCATTCTTTGTTTGCAAAACATACATATACAGTTTCCCATTGACTTATAATGGAAACTTAAAAGTGGCATAACTTTTGAATGCCTTAATATTTTTTCACCAAACAAAAAGCGGCATGTTTGGCCCCTAAAGCTCTTTCAAATGAGCCATCTTGCAGAGTGGCATACCACACAATAGCCATGCAGGGCCGCATCCAAAATCCCAAAAGCTGTCTCCAAAAATGGATAATTTTGCATTTTTCATCATTTTTGTATGCAAAGACCACAAGTCCGACTGAAACTCAATTTGGCAAATCGAGAGATCTACCATGTCCCACCACACATTCCAAATTTCAGGCAAATCCATTGAACGGGCCCAAAGTTATTAACGCCCAAACTTTTGGCTTTAGTATGTAAGTGACTGCTGAACCCCAACTATAGTGGCACGACCACGCCACTATGATATATATATATACACACACACACACATTTACATACATACATACAAAGTGGTGACCATGCCACATAATATATATATATATATATATATATATATATATATATATATATATATATACACACATATTTACATACATACATACATACACACATATACATATATATCTATTTATATATAATATGTATACATATATATATATAGTAGAGGCAAAAACTCCATTTAATGCATCAGTTAGGTTGTACCACAGTGACAAAAGTGAGGAAATTTGGTGTTAGGGTTGACAGCCCCCCTTGCACCCCCCAGCCCGCCACTCCAATTGCCAATGAGGTGTGCATTGGAGTCGTCAGCCCTACTCTCACCCCATCACATGTGTAAACAAGCTGAGGTATAGGAGAATGAGCTGACAACCCTGCTTGAATTAGATGTTGTACAGCTCTTGAACAAATGCTGTGGTTGGTGTATCTTGTCGATAGATCCGCTTCTTTACTCAGTCTCGCCATCATATTTCCTAGGAAATTTTTGACCATTGGTTCCCTTATACACCAGCACTCCTGGGTGTCAAGGTGAGTCTGAGGAATCTTCCTGGGATTAAGGTAGAATGCAGGGGCATTCTCTGGTAAATTTGAAAGATATTTGCAGAATGATAGTACAGGGCAGTGAGGGTTGCCATGGTCCTCAAACATAAAAACCACGACTATATTCTTTGTTGGCCTCTAGCAGATTCTTGTGTTTTTTTTGAGGTTGAATTATGGGAAAGTGTCACATACTTTTGCCCATGTTCATCACTCTTGACTGTAAATGAATCTGGCTGCAGGTCACGCAATCCTTCTCTTCCTCGGAGGGCCATGTGGAGCTGGAGATCAAACCACACCTTGCAGACCAGTCTGTGTGTGGTATCTGGTAACATGGCTGATGAACTTCTTAGTTTGACAAGGTCCGTTTCTGTGATGGACTGGTGGTGGGCAGCTACATCCTTCTGCTCTTGACAAAGTTTCTTTAGTATTGAGGTCATTATGTTGTTGCTAGAGCGAAATGCAGGGTCTGAGATAATGCTGATGTGATGCCCCACCTGTGGGGAATTTAGGTGGCGAGTGATGCCTGAACGCAGAGCGCAGTACCCAGAAACTGAATACTGCTCACCTGATCCAGTCCTGGCCTCAGCATAGAATTTTCACAGGTAGCTATTTAGAACATCAAAACTGTCATTTTGCCAATCTACTGATATTTTGTCTTTGCTGGCCCATGCTACAAACACTGCTACTGCCCACTGTGTGTTTTTTTTTGTGTTTATTTCTTCCCTCTGGCTCTCTATTACATTAAGCTCTGCTGTACTCACAGTGCCAAAATGGGTGGTTCCTTTAAACTTCTTGTGTATGGGCTCTGGTGCTTGCTCTGCAGCTATGTTGTCAGCTTCGATCAATGGATCACAAGCTATGTTGTTATCTTTGGGGACTGGCGCAGGATCTATGTTGGCAGTTTCAGGGGGCACCTCAGCAAATATGTTGGTACCTTCAGGTAACAGCTGAACAGCTGTGCTGTCAGGTTCAGGGTTCAGCTCAGCAGCTGTGCAGTCAGTTTCAGGTCAGCGGCTGTGTTGTCAGCTTCTGGAAACAGAAGATTTACAGTCTCTTCTGCTGACATGTTGAAACATGTCATTAAAAAGTGGGACTTTTTTTACAATTGCGTGGCCTCTGTGCTATCAGTGGCGGTTTGAGTTTATTTTAAATCATGCGCCTGTGGAGATGTGCGTGACTCGTCTGCTTGAGCTGAGCTCAGGACTGCTTGGTGATATTGAGTGACAAAGCAGCTTGCTAACTACTTTTCTTTTAACATTTGTGCTATTTTTTTGCAATAATGGGGGCTAATATGACAAGCTACCTCTTTATTTTTTATTTTTTTTTATGCAATATACAAAACAATCAGATTCCCATAATGCGTCGGGATTTACGTGAACAAAGAAAGACGCAGATGGGCGTACAACTGTGGTCTATTAAAGACTGGAAATTGCATTCCTCATCTGTTCATCACCATTCAGCTGGCAGAATGCTCTCCTGCATCTGAGCGCTTTTTAGCAATGATTTATGAGGTATTACTTTCTCCACTGTGGTGGGTGTTTTGTTGTGTACTGCTTTTATGGGGAGTACTGCAGGTGAAGAGAATATTGCTGGGTAGAACTCCCTAGGAGAGTGCCAGTATTTTCTTCTGCTTCCATACCGCAGATGGACGTCTATCTGTGGTATGAAATGCTAAGAAAATACTGATGCTCTTAGCTTCGGTCATGATGGACCTCATTGCTTTCTCCCACTGTTAATACTGCTAGGCGATTATTTGATCGGAATGCTCTGGTTACTGTTATGTTGCCTCATAAAGTCAGAAAATAGCTGGCCCAGTGGCACTGAGGGTTGAGACACTGGACACCACACCTCATGCCATGCTGGTGACCCATGTTCAGGAATGAGCACAGGGTTGCTGTGGGTCAGCAGAGAGGAGATGGATTGAGCGTCCGATGGACTGCTCTCCATCTCTGGGGAGGGGGGTATCCTGCGGCCACTGCCTGCCTGACCCCTAGCGGAGGCTGGGGCTCAGTGGCACAGAGCCACATGCCATGGGGGGTGGGATGCTGCAGATGCTTGACAGGGGCCTGCACGGGAGCATGCAGGCACCCAGTCGCTGGCGTCATTGCACACCTTGAGCCAGCAGAGGAGAAAAGTGGAAAAAAGGGGGGATCATCCAGTTGCAGTGGCTTGATGGCCATCTGTGAGCACCTGTGCCAGCTCCAGAGGGGATCACCAAGTGTGGATCTGTACTAGGCGGGGGGGGTGGCCGCCCCCTGCCACCCCACCATGGGGGGTAAGCCGTGGTTGCAATTGGGTGGTTGCCCTCCTAGGATTCCAGTGTGGGTCAGACGGTGGCCAGAGAAAGGGATGCGCAGATGGATTGGCCAACTAGTGGCCCCAGAAGAAACAAACACCAAGTAAAAAAACAAACCAAAACAAATGACAGAAAATAACTGTTAAATTATGCTTTTGTTCAGGGGGGTGATTACCACGTAACCGACACTTTTCGCCAGATGACTTTGCGGCTGCTGCAAGATCATGAATCAATTTTGCGAACATTCCGGGTGCCCACTGATCAGATGAGTTATGGGGCACCTCGCATTCATACTTGTTTTTCTGCGGGCTGTATTGGAAAATAAATGAATCTCTCATTTAACTGTTTAACCAGTGGAATTCATTTATCTTCCTGTGCCATTTTCTAATATCATATAAATGCACTGTAACATCTGTAAATTTGTAAAACATAAGTACTGTTTAAAATTTAATTTTCATTACACTGTAGTTATATACTTTCATTGAAGGCAATCTTCTCTTTATTTGTGTTTTTTACTTATGTGTTGTGGTCTAGTACATAAAAGGAAAACTGCTATAGGATTGAGGTGAAAGGTTAATAAGAAAAAAAATTAAATCTTCCAAGTTGCCTTTTTTTTGGTGGTGGTGGTGGTTGGGGGTGGTTTCACCTGAAAACGTCTATATATGATTAAAATGTAAGTGCATTTATAAACATCAGCAATGTAGTCAAGCAGTTTGGATCTGCCTCTGCCTGTATAGCTGTGTTTTCCCACCTTTTCTTTTTGTTTATAAAGTATTATTATATTGCATACTTTCTACATCTTTTTTTTCTGTTTTTCCCACATTCAAGACATAGAATGTTTATCATGGAATGTTTGCCATGGAATACAGGGATTCAAAATCCTGCTCAGTTCCACTGGTAGAATGTTACACACCTAATGTACTGTACACACAGACAACAACGGCCTGTTTTAGAGCCAGAGACTCAATTATCTCACTGGCAGGGCAAGCAGAAGAAATTTCCCTGATGAGCAGGTAAAGATAGAAGTGGGATTTTTCACTCTCAGTAAAGAAACAGTTGTAATGAAAACTATAAACAATACTTGATGTTTCTAATTTGTTTATGTGTGTAAGGAGAGTGTGATGATCAGGTAAACAACATATAATTAATCTGTTTTATTTTTTTATATAAGGTAGTTTTATTTTTAGGGCCCAGTTGAATGTTTTTACAGTGTAAAGGTAGCAGCCATGTTTGCGATGGAAGATCAGTTCTGGTTGCAGGGGGACTGATAGAAGATAGTTCTGGTGGTAGGAGGGCTGATTTGCTCATTGTGTGATGTGGTTTAGGACCAGAATGACTGTGCATATATAAATATTTAATGTACAGTCAGTTGATGTCTCTTGGCCAACGAGCTATATATATTATACTACAGTTAGGGTTAAGTACCCCATTTAAAGGTAAAGTATGAAATTTTGCAGGTCAATAACTTTGTCACCATATGACAGATTTGCCTGAAATTTGGCAGGCACGGAGCAGTACCATAGATCTCTGTGGATCTGCCAAGCTTCGTAATGGTCGGATATACGGTTGCGGAGCTATGTAGCACCGCAGAATGTGGTAATTATGCTTGTTTGCGCATTCTTTGCTTGCAACTACAGGTGGCCCGGTTTGAGTGACTGGTCTGAATCCTTCAGGAAACATTCATCCAGGGTCCCCAATGTGCCTTTCGAAGGTTTCATGAAAAAATATTAAATGGTTCAAAAGTTATTTAAAAAACAAGTTTCCCATTATAGCCAATGGGAAAAGTTAACGAACTATTCAGCAGTGTCGCAAATGCAGTGTTTAATTTCACAAATGACCCCTGTAGTCTTGCAAATCCATCGTTCTGTTTTCAATTACTGGTCACATAAATGCTTGGCATTTAAATTTGGGGCCCTCTAGGGACACAATTCTTTTTGTGTTCACTTAGTCGAGCCCTGAGGATGCTAGCCATATCTTTTTTGGAGGGTTAAACACCCCAGAAATGTGTTTTAAAAATATTTGTAAACTGTAATGTCACAAAGTAGTGTTGCACTTGTGACACTTTCATGATTTATTTTGAGAAAGTGTCGCAAATCACGACACTACTTTGCTAAACTATAGCCAAAATAACAGGAATTCTTTGCCACTTTGCTGCAAAAGAACTATTTTGTCTTTTGGGCTGAAATTTGGAGCAAAGAAAGGCAACATCCCACAGATGTGCATTGTGCTGGTTTGGTGACAAAATATTACAAGGGCTACAATGTTACTGCACTCTGAAGTTGACTATTTTTCCCATAGACTAACAATACGGCATCCGCCGCGCCTTTCGGGGCCCGTATCTCAAAAACGTTTCGAGATACAGACTTTTTGTCTAAAAAATGCTTAGCCCTTAGCTCCCTCACTAGGGGACTAAGTGCAAAACTAGCCAGGAAAGTCATAAATCATATGAAATTTTATTTTTTTTTCTACATCGTACAGTTCCTGAGACATAAGCAATTTAGTATTCCAAGTGTTCATATTCTGCTCCGAGGGCCATTATTATGCATACAGTACATTCTTTGTATTCACTGTGCTTCTGAATGCACTTTTTGGGGAAGAAAAGTGGGTGCATTTGCATTACTGTTACAGTTAGCGTTTTCATGACCATTTGTGTTAGCGTTTCCGTTTACATCGCTGGGTTCGTTACCCTCTTCGTTTGCATTTGCACTTGCATTTGCGTTACTGTTACTACTTGCATTTCCATTACTGGTTTTGTTTGCATTTGCATTTCCTTTTGCATCGCCAAGTGCATTGCCATTTGCATTTGTGCATGCACTTCTGTTTACGTTTCTGTTTCCTTTGGCATCACCGTTGCTGTTACCATAAGCATTTGCATTTCCAATTGCGTTACCATGACCGTGCACGTAATGATTAGCGTTTGCTTACGCGCTTGCATTTCCACTTCTGTTTCTGTTACTCTTCCCTTTGACATCCTTCTTGCTGTTACTGTAACTGTTTGCATTTCCACTTGCGTTATCGTTACCGAATGGCCCAGCACTCGCACCACCACATTCCATTCACTATTTATACTGCACATTCTCAAAAAGAAGGGAAATTCATGGCAAAAAACTCCATTTAATGCATCAGTTAGGGTTGTTCACAGCAACAAAAGTGAGGAAATTTGATATTAGGGTTCCCACCCCTTGAACCCCACACCCACCCCACCCCCACCAACAGGCATCGGGGTGTGCATTGTGGTTGTCGGTCCTAACTCTCACCCCATTCTCCTATACTGCACCACCTCAGCTTGTTTACACATGGGATGGGATGACAGTTATGACCAATGACCCCAACACACATCCCAATGCCTGTTGCTTGGGGCAGGATGGGCGTGGGGTGTAAGGTAGAACCCAACATCAAATTTCCTTGCTTTTGTCGCTGTGGAACAACCCTAACTGATGCAATAAACAGAGTTTTTGCTATGAATATATATATATATATATATGTATTTATTTTAGTGGTACAGTAGTGCCGCTATAGTTATGGTTGAGTACCCCATTTAAGGTTAAAGTCTGAAATTTTGCAGGTTAATAACTTTGCCACTGTATGACAGATTTGCCTGAAATTTGGCAGGCACGGAGCAGTACCATAGATCTCTGGATCTGCTGAGGCTTGTTACAGTTGAATATACAGTTGCGGAGCTACATAGTATGGTAGAATGAGGTAATTACGCTTTTTTGCAAATTCTTTGCTTGCACCTACAGATTGCACAGTTTGCACGACTGGTACAAAACCTTCATGGAACATGCTTCCGGGGTCCCCGATGTGCCTTTCAAAGATTTCATGAAAAATATTAAACAGTTCAAAAGATATTCAAAAAACAAGTTTCTCATTATAGTCAAAGGGAAAAGTTAACAAACTATTCAACAGTGTCGAAAATGCAGTTTTTGGAGTCGCAAATGACCCCTGTAGTGTCATGAGTCAGCCATTTTTTTCAGTTACTGGTCACAGAAATGCTTTGCATTTAAATTTGGGACCCTCTAGGGACACAGTTCTTTTTGTGTTCACCTAGTCGAGCCCTGAGGATGCTAGCCATGTCTTTTTTTGGGAGGTTAAACACCCCAGAAATAAGTTTTTGAAATTTTTGAAAACACTAGTGTCGTAAAGTAGTGTCACATATTCGACACTTTCGTGATTTTTTTCATGAAAATGTTGTGATTTGCAACACTACTTTGTGACACTATGTTCAGAATAACAGAAATTCTTTGCCACCCTGCTGCAAAAGAATGGTTTGGTCTTTTGGGCTGAAATTTGGAGGGAAGAAAGCCAGGATCCCACAGATGTGTCATTTGGTGGTTTGGTGACAAAATATTAGAGGGCTGCAAAGTTACTGTACTCCAAAGTTGAAAATTTTTCCCATAGGCTAACATTACCTCTCCTTTTGGGGCCCTTATCTTGGAAACGCTATGAGATACGGACTTTCCGTCGAAGTGCAAAACTACCCAGTAAAGTCATAAATTATATAAATTTTTTTTTCTCTGTCGTGCAGTTCCTGAGATATAAGCAATTTAGTATTCCAAGTGTTCATTTTCTGCTCCAAGGACCATTATTATGCATTCATTTTTTGTATTCACTGTGTTTCTCAATGCAGCTTTTGGGGGAAAAGAGGGTGTGCGCTTTCATTACTATTACAGTTAGCGTGTCCACTTGCGTTTCCGTAACTATTTGTGTTAGCATTCTAGTCTACACCACCTTTGCAGTTTCATTTGCGCTTGCATTTGCATTACTGTTACAATTTGCATTTCCATTACTGTTTCTGTTTGTGTATTGTTTTGCATCACCGTGTGCATTACTATTTGCATTTGTGTACGCGCTTCTGTTTGTGTTTGCATTTGTGTTTCCTTTAGCGTCATCATTGGTCTTACCATTAACATTTGCATTTCCAATTATGGTACCTTCACCATGTGCATTACCATTTGCATTTCCGTATGCGCTTGCATTTGCGTTTCCATTTGCGTTACTGTTTGCTTTGGCGTCATCGTTGCTGTTATTGTAACTGTTTGCATTTCCAATTGCGTTACCATTACTGTTTGCATGTTCATTACCGTTTGCATTTCTGTTGGCATTAGCATTTGCTTTTTCAGTTGTGTTTCCATTGTCGATTGCATTACTGTTTCCTTCTGTGGAGTCGTTGCCTTTTCCATTTGCATTTCTGATTGCATTTGTGTTATCATTTGCATTTTTCTTATCATTTGCATTTCAGTTGGTGTTAGCGTTTATATTATTGTTTTCATTAATGTTTGTGTTTCTGTTGCCATTAGTGTTTGCATTAACATTTGCGTTACCATTTCTGTTTTCATTAAATTTTTTGCTTGCGTTTCTCTTACTATTTGCATTATCATTTATGTTTGTGTCACCATGTGCGTTTCTGGTTGTGCTTGTGTTTGCATTACCATTAGCATTACTATGTGACAAAAAATCACATGGTGGGAGTGTGGGGCCCAAAGGGCCCCGTGCTCCAACCACCACATTCCATGCACTATTTATAGTGCTCATTCTCAAAAAGAATGGAAATTCATGGCAAAAAACTCAGTTTAATGCATCAGCTAGGGTTGTTCCACAGCGACAGAAGTGAGGAAATTTGATGTTAGGGTTGCCACCCCTTGCACGCCAAGTTCACCCCGTCCCCACCAACAGGCATCAGGGTGTTCATTGGGATCATCGGTCCTAACTCTCACCCCATTCTCCTATACTGTACCACCTCAGCTTGTTTACACATGGGATGGGGTGAGAGTTAGGATTGGTGACCCCAACACACACCCCAGTGCCTGTTGGTGGGGACAGGGTGGGCTTGGGGTGTAAGGGGTGGCAACCCTAACATCAAATTTCCTTGCTTTTGTCGCTGAGAAACAACCATAACTGATCCATTAAATGTATTTTTTTTCCATGAATATATATATATATATATATATATATACACACATACATACATACACATACACACATACATATACATACACACACAAACATATACACACACATACACATATGGCATACAGAGGGTTTAAAGTGAAGTTTACTCAAAGTGAGCAAATGTTTCACACAAAATATAATATAAAACTTAGCTTGAGACATTTTCTCAACTATAATCTCAACCAGTTAATGCACTACATAAACTTTAAAGCCTTCAGTGTTGTAACAGCATTTAATACATGATAATATCAATTGTAAGTACAAGTGCCTAATAAAAAAACAAAAAAACAAAACTACCCGTCAAGGACCCCCAAGAAAATGAGATCATGAGCCTGATATGTACAGATTTCAATATAGTGCCAATGTATAACAAACATGTAGAGAACCAGTCTAAGGAATCTAAATTAAAACTCATAGGAATAAAATCCCATAGCCCCCCTTTCTCTGGTAAAGGTAACTAGGAGGAATGAGATATATACACACAAGTCCTAATACATCATCATTCACACCAATCTTTGCAATATTTACCAAAAAGAATTGAAGAGTTGATTTATATTAACCTTTTCAGGACCTATGTAATTAATGGCATTGGAACTCTCATAGTTTTATACTTGTAGGAAGGGTAAATAAATGCTAGGCAGCTAATGTTTTAGGCATTTTCTGAGATTGCATGGGACACCCTGGGAATTACAAAGAATCACAGCGGTGTCAACTGCAGTGCTCCCACATTGAACAAAGCATTTCCCCTGTAAGGTAGCTTGTTTTCCCCTATATTTTCCATATAAAAATGTTGGAATCTCTCAAGTTTTGCCCCCAATGTTCTTATATCTCCAGAACCTCTTGATGGTATTATAGCATTGTTGCAATATACTGGCACAGCTGGATAGCCTGGCTAAGATGCAGTATCTCATATTCAGTGGGGTCATACTTTTATCCATTTTGACAATGTACTGACACAGGATAGCATTGATGAGATGCAGGCTGTCATTTTCAGATGGGTCCTAATTTTACCCATTTCTACAATGTACTGATACAGATTAGCCTGGCTAAGATGCAATATCTCATTTTCAGTGTGGTCTCACTTTTACCCATGTTTGAGTTCTAACAGAGGGTACAGCATCTAACTGCAGAAGAGTTCTAAATTACATCCTTGGCCATCTCTCCCAATGTGTGTATGAGCACAGCAATGATTTACAGTATTTTCTCTGAAGAGTTGATTTATGTTAACCCTTTCCAGGGCCTGTCTAATTAGTGGCACTGGAACTATTATGGTTTTATATTTGTAGGAAGGGTAAATGCTAGGTAGCTAATGCTTTAGGGGATTTCAGAGGTTGCAAGAGGCGTCATAGGGGATTACAAAGAAATCATAGGGGTGTCAACTGCAGTGTTCCCAGACTGAACAAAGCATTTCCCTGAAGGGCAACCTTACTTTCCTGTGTTTTCCATGTAAAACTGGGACAAAACTCCTGTACATTTCCTGTATGCTCAAATCAATACATGCACACAACTAACGTCATTATGCCTGTCAGTAAAATTGCTATAACAAATGTTAAGGCTGTGTTATGTGCTCTTTAACCCTGTTACAATGTACTGACATAAGATAGCCTGGCTGAGATGCAGTATGTCATATTCAGTGGGCTCACACTTTTATCCATTCTGGCATAGTACTGACACAGGTCAGGTCTGTTGAGATGCAGTATCTCATTTTCAGGGGGTCCTAATTTTATCCATTTTTACATGTACTGATACAGCTTAGCCTGGCAAAGATGCAGTATCTCATTTTCAGTGGTATCTTACTTTTATCCATGTTTACATCGGTGTGTAATGTACTGACACAGGACAGATTTGCTGAGATACTAATGGCCGCTGTGTGCAACATGGTGGTGCTGACTTAAACTACGCATATGTAAGTATCACCCACATGTAGTAATGTCAGTGCTGCCATGATGCGGCCGACTCCGGAGCAAACTGCACATGTGCAAGTATTAATTATGTGCAGTTCTGTAATCAAAGCAGTATTAGTTACATCTGACTCTAGTGTGGCAAGAGCATGGCATATTCTTTTCAACACTCTTGCCACTCCTAAAAGCTCTCCACAGCTATATTTATTTATTTTTATTTTATTTTAGTCTTTTGGTAACCAGGCAAGGCCCACTAGGCACAAGTGTCTGTTTTCAGGGGTGACCTGGGAGCACTGAGTGGTTAAGTGACTTGCTCAGAGTCACAGAGTATGCAAGTGGAGGTTGTGAGACTCAAACCCAGGTCTAGTCTGCTGGATGTACCAAGCACATTCAAAGCTCATTACTCTAACCTCTAGGATATACTGCCAGCCCAATGCTGGCAAAGGCTAATGGATGGGTAACACTGGGGACCACTCAACTGTCTTCATGTCCACTGGCTGTATTGGCAGGTCATTTTAGAAGGCCACCATCTTCTGGAACAAAATATGCTTCCTAATGTTATCCCTAAACTTTCCATCTGTTACCTTCAGAGCATGTCCCTGTGTCCTGCTGGAGAACATATCCATATGTTCATTCCTGTCAATATTCCTGAGATTGGAAAGACTGAGCTCATGTTCCATCTCAGTCTGCTGTTCCACAGAGACAAGCAAAAGGATGAGGAGCACCCACATAGGTAGAAAGCACCAACACCACAAAAATATTATTCAAATTCTTTTATTTAAGTGAAGTGCATAGTGCACCCACACATAGTGAGTATAAAAAAGTGGTGGCTGAGCCTTTCTGCAACTATCATTTCTCCTGACTCCTGCCAGGTGACATCACAGTGATTCACTCTGATGATGCCTGGCAGGGGCTGGGAGAAGCATTACTTTTAGAGTGGCTCAGTCATCACTTTTGTATGCTCACTATGTGTGGGTGCATAATGCACTTTACTTAAATGAAGAACTCTAAATATTTTTGTGATCCTAGTGCTTACTGCACATGTGGGTACTTCTCATCCTTTTGCTTGTTTCCGTTGTTTCATTGCTAAGCACCATATTACTTGTTCTGCTGCTCCAGATCCATTTTTGCTTTGTTCCACATGGAGAGGACAGTAATATCTACTAGTAAACATAAATGTGGATATTATCTGTTAGACCCTTTCATGTATTCCTATTTTGAAAATGCAGCTTCCACTTAACAAAGGTATCCAAACAGAAAGCCCACTAGCAAATTTATTTTTCTTTTTAGAACTGAACACATTCTCTTTACAGCAGCAGTAAATGTAAACACTGGAGGAAATATGAAGAAACTGATAAAGGGAAGTTTACAAAGGATGTCAGTTGGCATTTTACTGTATGGGACTGCATAAATATGCAGAACTAAAAAATGCTACATAAATTCACAGCCAGTAAGTAAGTGGCAGATGGTGGTGGGGGGAATTTTCAACACAAAAAGGGGGCTTGGTTTGCACTCAGAGAGGAGTGAGAAGTTCAGTTTTCCTATGTGGGACAGTGACCCACAGGGTGTAAAAAGTTGAGGTTATTGAGAATATGATGGATCATAGTGATCTACATAGCCCATTTTCTTAACGCATGATTTTTGTCATCGAAGAAGAAAAAAGATGGGTTGGAATTGACAACTATCTGACATTTTTCACAATCCCCCACTCAAAAAAGAATACTGACACCAACCTGCTGCACTATAAGACTGCACCAAAGAATTTAGCATCTATGCCAAGCTCCATGCAGCATTCTTTCTGCAGGGTCTTTATAGAGTACAGTACCAGTGGGGGATGAGATGCTAACAACAACAAAAATGGAAAGGGACCTGGGGGTAGTCATATCAGATTACCTAAAGGTGGGCAAGCAATATGAGAGGGCAGCAAGGAGGGCTGGGGGGACACTGGGATGCATACGGAGAGGCATCACCAGTAGAAAACAGGAAGTTATTATCCCTCTGTACAGACAGCTGGTCAGGCCCCATCTGGAGTACTGCGTGCAGTTCTGGAGACCCAATCTCTGCAAAGACATAGACAGGATAGAAGCTGTCCAGAGGAGGGCAAATAAAATGGTGCAGGGTCTGCAGTGGATGACATATGAAGAGAGACTTAAGGAGCTTAATATGTATAGCCTCGAGGAAAGGAGGGAGAGGGGGGACATGATAGAAACTTTCAAGTACCTCAAGGGAATCAACAAAGTCCAAGAGGGTAGCATCTTTCAAAAAAAAAGAGGTGTGCAAGAACAAGGGGGCACAATTTGAAGATGGGAGAGCATCTCAGAGGTAATTTAAGGACGTATTTTTTCACAGAGAGGGTTGTGGATGCATGGAACTGCCTTCCGGAGGAGGTTGTGGAGTCAAAAACAGTGGTGGAATTCAAGCATGCATGGAACAGTCATAAGGCCATTCTAGGGGGTGGGGGTAGGAAGAAGTAGGCTGCTGGTTAACTAGGATCTGAAGCTTATCCGGTAGGTAGGGAAATGGGCAGACTGGGTGGGCCAAGCGGTCCTTATCTGCCATCAAATTCTATGTTTCTATGTTACCACAATTAATTTTCTTTACCTTAGCGTCACTTTCATCTGAATGCACCCTGACCCACTTTCTGCCCTGATTTCTTGATATTTAGGGCTTGATTAAGTCAAGCTGTTTCCAAAGTTCTTCCCCATGGACCAAGTTAAACTTTTTCTATGCCAAAAAAAAAGACTAGAAATGCATTCCATGACTTTGAAAAAATGTAATATGGGGTGGCATTATACTGTGCACATTCTTGTATTCTATGATTCTAATATGTTCACCTGTTAATTTAAGAGGCTATGTTGAATTTTGCAAATGCGGGCTCATAACTTTTGTAACATTCAATATTTTTACCACAACATTTCAACATAGCCATTTTGGAACAGTAACTCATGAATGTGACAGCTGTAATTTTTCAACTCCTTCCCAATATGTGTGTTTGCAGCCCAAAATCTGACCTTTATGCCAGGAGTTAAACATTTTCTCTGCTCTTCTTTATGAGGCAGGTTCATCACAAGGTTGTGTTGGAAATTTGGTGTAAAAATATTTTAAAAAAATAATTTCCGATATTTAAAACCCAGACTGCTCTCCTGCAGCCCTATTGGCTCTGGCCAGATTTAATTAAAAGCAGTCAACCATTACTGTTTATATCTGAGGTACTTTTTCTTTTCCCTTTGGTTAACTAAAATATTGTTTGCCTACTGTTAGTAGGTGTCATGTGTGGGACTGCACTCTGCCTGGCAGATGACATATCTGAGACCTCTTTTATTCCCACCACTGCATCATCAGTATTGTAGTCTCACTGACTGTGACTTCACTACTGCTTAGTAACAGTGACTCAGTAGCTGCCAGGTCAGTTACCTGTGATGTCAATGTCAGTGAAATCACAATGCTGATAATGTAGTGGGAAGACAGAGATAAATAGGGCAGTTTCCTGGCTAAGAGCTGTTCCATACATTCAGTGCAAAATTATCACATAGAAGACTTTCTAATGAGCAAAATGAAAAACAAAAATACTTCAGAAATAAAAAGTTGCAACTGACTGCTTCTTAAAATTTGTATTATTTTCCTTTCTGCCTGTTTTGACTCCACTAGCTCTTTAATTGTGGATACGGTCTAACAGATCTACATCTTAAAGCAGCAGTGCAAAGAAAAAGCTAGTTTCAGCTACAATTAAGAAAAATATTAGCATACACATCAAATGTACTTGTCTAGGTACCTCCTATGCTGCACACCATGAATCTTTGTTTTACTTTTTTGATCTTAACCCTGCCAGGTCAACAATGATATTTCTATGCAAAATGTGGCAGCATCTTTTTTTCTTGAGAAAAATGTCAAAACATTTATAAAATCCTCAAATGTTGGTGGATTTAAAAAAAGTTGTACTACTAAATAAAACTGGAAGATGCCTAGAATTTTTTTAAAGTGAAAAAAAAAGGTAAGGTCAATTTCTTGTCCAGTTTTATTGCACTGCTGCTTTAAAATTCAATGACACTTTAGAATGTTTGTTAACAAGGGTTTGGAGAGGCTAACTGTGCTATTATATCTTACTGGTGACTGGAGATCTTCTTTCAGAACATGTCACCAATTGTTCATTTCAAACATAGTTTAAAACCAAAGTACCTCTGTTCTTGCTTGGGCTTGAGATTAATAATCTCAGGACTGATCAGGTCACTTGGTCTGATCATTGCATAGTGGAGTTCTCACTTAGGGACCCCCTGAGAGCCCTCCCCCTGCTAAGATGATCAGCTATCACCCTTTGATGGGTTTGACTTTGGAGGGATTTCTGGCGGTGGCAGATCTATCTAGTGTGGGTAGTGCATGTGTAGGGCATACAAGTGAGGCCATCACAGTCTGTAATAGGGCGATGTCGGCTGTGCTCGACTCTCTTGCACCAGTCCATGTACAACCCAAATCCTTTCACCTGAGGTCCCCATGGTTTGATGGGGAGCTCAAAGTGATGGAGATTGTGGGTCAGAAGTTAGAGCGCTGCTGGCGGAAGTCTGGGATGGAGGTGGACAGACTGGCCCTGTGTTCTCATTATGCTGAGTACCAGGGGGCAATCACATTTAAGAAGGCAGAGTTCCTGTCCAGGGAGATTGCTGTCCAGCCTGTCTCTTGCCAAACAAGGCCTTTTCTGATGCATTATGTGAAAAGTTTGCTTGTTTCTTCTTGGACAGACCATCTGACAGGGCATTCCACCAGTGTGCCACATCGTGGCTGACAGTGGTCACCTTGGATATCTGGAAAGCACTCTGCCTAGTTGGGGGGAGTTCAAACCAGTGGAGGTGGCTGAAGTCATTGAGGTTGCCCTCAGGCTAAAGCACACATATTGTGAACTGGACCCAGTGCTGACACATTTCTTGATGGGATGTGTCGACACTGTTGGCCTGGTGTTTGCCTTGATCATCCAGTGCTCTAACTCAGAGGGGATCTTCACAGATGCTTCTGAAGAAACCATCATTAGAACCTGACATCAAGTCAAATTACTGTCCATTCTCCAACCTCCCATTTTTAGGGAAGGTTGTTGAGAAAGTTGTGGTGCAACAGCTTGAGGAGCACCTCATGACCGTTGACCATTATGAGCCTCTCTGGTCGGAGTTTCAGGCAAGGCATAGCATGGAAACCACAATAGTTCTGGTACACAATGACCTCTTTGGTGCTCAAGATTGAGAAAAGGGGACAATTCTCATTCTCCTAGACCTTTCTTTAGCATTTGACACGGTGGACCATTGGGTGTTGCTTGACTGCCTGAGGGAATTTTGTGGACTTGCTAGCACTGTCATCCACTGGTTTGAGTCCCATCTCACAAACAGAAGGCAACATGTAGTGATGGGGGATTTCTCCTCCCCCCAGCCTCCTGTCGTGTGGAGTGCCTCAGGGGTCAGTCCTGTCTCCAATGTTGTTTGCTGTGTACATGCTGCCCCTGGAAGAGATCATCAGGAAATACAATTTGGGTTTTAATTGCTATGTGGATGATACCCAACTGTACCTTTCCTTTGCCCCTGGAACATCCAATGTGGTGGAAGTGCTGAACAGCTGCCTTGCTAAGATCAATGACTGGATGGCCTCAAACTGGATGCAACTGAACCCCAATAAGATGGCGGTACTGGTGGTGGAATCAAATAGAGGGCATGATAGGATGGCCTCTGGCACAGCAACTGGGTTGTTCCTTGGTTCTGTGCCATTGAAGGCCTCCTCTAGGGTGTACGATCTTGGTGTGACCTTCAACAGCTGATTGACATTTGAAGCCTAGGTGTCATCTGATGTCTGGTTCAGCTTTTGCCATTTTAGGAATATTGCCAGGATCAAGCCCTTAGTTCCACCCATGGACCTCCCCACCTTGGTACATGCCTTCATAATGTCCAGGCTTGACTACTGTAATGTGCTCGACTTCAGAGTCTCCAGAGGTACTCTCTGCAGGCTGCAGCTAGTGCAGAATACAGCTGCCAGGTTGCTGACAGGGCAGTCTAAATACTGTCACATCACCCCAGTGCTGCATGAACTGCACTGGCTGCAGATCAGCTGGAGGATCCTCTTCAAGGTGGGCTTGCTTACCTTTAAGACCCTACATAGGCTGGGCCCTGGATACTTATCTGACCTTCTGACACCCGCTACCTTGATCTGTTCCCTCTTTTCTTCCTCTAGGGGCCTCCTTTGCTATTCTCAGAATGAGGCTAAAAACTGCAGTGACAGAGGTGTTAGTGTCACTGGCCCCATCCTGTGGAATTCACTGCCTCCATCTGTAAGGGAGGCCACTTCAGCTGAAGTGTTCAAGGCTTGCCTCAAGACCCTCCTGTTCAGTTAGGCCTTCTCAGACACTGTCAATTAGTATATATCTGTGGGATAGTCTTGTTAATGACTGCTGCTAATTTTTAATTGTGTTTTATGACCTGGTTAATTTATTGCTGTTTTACTTATGTATGCTTTTTACTTTTAATGAATAGTTTGTATTTATATGCATGGCGCTCAGAGCCTCTGGGATTGGGCACTCAAAAAATTAAACTTGTCTTGCCTTGCCAAAACCAGGGACCAATTAAGGTATCCAAAAACTAGGTGATCCAGTCAGAAATCTGACTGGTGACAGTCCAAAATAATGCCCACAAAAAAAGTTAAAAACATGTTTAAAAAAAATTGTCACAGTGAATGTTGCTTTCAAATGGACTTGTCCTGGCATTTCAGCAGACTATGTTTTACTGCATTGAGTGGAATGGGTGTAGTTAGTTAGTTAGTTATTTAGTTAGTTACTTTTTGTTTACTGGGTAGGTGTGCTGGACAATAGAATTGCCTGTTTTCAGGCATGACTCAGGAGGGTTACAGACATAGTGACCAAAGTCACATAGTGACAAGAAGTTTACATTTCTGACATTGCTACAGAGGGACAGATTTACATGACCACAGCAAATAAGTTAAGGAGCTGCATCGAACAATTAGACAGCAGTGCTATGGCAACACATTATAGAAACAAAGAGTTCAGCTGTGGTATACCCATACCAACAGTTTAGAAGGTGTCATATCACAACATACTATCAGATCCCAGGTTACAGACAATGCATTGGAAGGCTCAGAGCATAATAGAAAAAAGGTTCAATAAGTGCATGGTAGTAGAGGTGGGTTAAGCATCCTTTGTCACATTGAGAGAGGTAGGAGCAAGAATCATAGGGGGAGGGTAAGTCAGCCGTATGTGCATTTATCATTGAATAGAAGAAGAAGAAGCCAGAAGGTGAAGGAAGGAAACATATTCAATTCAGTGCTTCAGAGTAACTGGTAATTGGTATTTTTCTTTTAAACTTAGATTGTAGGCTTGTAGTGACACTATACTTTCTTTCTGTGATGTCTTTACTTATAATTGTTTTTGGGCTGTTGAAAATTTAAAACATAGTGGTGGTGTAATTCTGTGCTGTCTTTAATTGCTGCAATTTGCCCCTCCCACCCCTTCCCCAACTCTAATTATATGCCCTGATAAATCTGATTGACAGGAGCTAAACACAGGGTATAGTAAGAGGTGTGAAGTAGGAGGGGCATAAGGGGGAAGAAGACCACCCTCAGCACGACAAGTGTTTTGACTCATTTATTTATTTATTGGTTTCTTTTTCCTTAAAAAAAAATATATATCTGAGGATCAGTTACAGGATTTTTAGTACTGTAAATAAATAAAAAGAGAACTAAGAGAGCTTCAGTAGCAGAGAAGTAGTGGAATTGCAGTATAATGTGGGGAGTGGTGCAATGCAGTGGCTGTGGGGCAGCCATATTCAGGCAGACCTTCTGGACACTGAGGTGCTGCCCTATCTGCATGCATCTCTTGGGACTGCGGGATGAGGTAGTCAGACTCAGAGCAGAAGTAAACTGGGTCAGGAGTACCATCACCCCTATCCAGGGACCACCCAGTCCAATGCAGCTGCCTCAAAGGATGCCGAGAATGAGGAGCACTTGGATGACAGTGGGCTCAGGGAGGGTTAGAGCATTCAGGCAGAGGCACATCCCAGATCCTATTCCTCTCAAGAACTCATATGCCACACTGGCAAATGAGGACAACCAAATAGAGGTACCCAGGGAAGTGGAAGGAAAGGATGTGGAGGTTAGCAAGGAGGTGACCTCAGTGGGGAAAGCAGTGGACCCCAGAGGAGGAGGAGGCGAATCCTGGTGGGGACTCCATCATAAGAGGGATCCAGCTAGAACACAGGAGGGGAGGACAGGGAGGTGAGGTGCTCACCAGGTGCCACGGCATGGAGGGATGGAAGGAAGATACTGGGGATCACTGGGAAGGCAAGATGGAGGGTGAGCTGGATGTCATTATCCACCTAGGTACTAATGACCTGGCAAATGGGGAGCCAAAGGAAGTTCAGGAAGAGTTTAGGAAACTGGGGAGGGGTCTCAAGCAAGTAGCTACTTCAGTCACTTTCTCAGAAGTACTACCTGTGAGAGGCAAGGGAGAGCATAGGAGTGCATGCACCAGGAACTTTAACTCATGGTTGAAGAACTGGTGCTGTGAGGAAGGGTTTGGATTCATTGGTGACTGGGGACCCACCTGGAGGGATGGAGGTTTGTTCAAGCCTGACGGCCTGCATCCATCCTGGAGGGGAATCCAAGCACTCAATGATAAGTTTAAATGCTACATTGACAAGCATTTAAACTAGCAAAGGGGGTGGCAGGCCAGCAAGGATGGTACCTACTTGCTCACCCCCACAGCTAGTAGTGGAACCAGTGAACCAGAGGAGTGGCTATCTCTGCAAAGCAGGTGTGCAAAAGATGGAGATTAGTGCCCAAAAGGTGGATAAGCAGAAAAGGGCAAAATGCAGCAGAAGGGCAGACAGCAAGGAGAACCAGGGATAAATGACAACCAAGGAAGGGGCTGGAGTAGAACAGTGAAGCAGTCTAGGGAGGTCAAATCATGGAAAGCCATGTGCAAATGCCAGGAGCCTTAGCAACAAGATGGAAGATCTGGAGGCTGTCATGGTACAGTCAGACCTGGACATTGTGGCCATCACTGAAACCTGGTGTAATGATAACCATGACTGGGAGATGGCCATACCTGGCTACAACATATTCAGAAGAGACAGAGCAGGCAGGAAGGGAGGAGGAGTGGCACTGTATGTGAAAATGACATAAGGGCCACACAGATCCAGGAGGAACAAAATGGGGAGAGATACTGTGGGTTAAGCTGGAAAGGAAAATGGGGCCAGCCATCCGCACAGGTGTGGTCTATAGACCACCAGCCCAGGAGGAAGAAACAGATAGGGAGCTGATGCTAGCCATCCAGCATCAACTAGGAGCAGATTTATCCTGGACTCCCTTCAGGGTGCCTTCCTCAAGCAACTGGTCATGGAACCAACTCAGCAGAAGGCAATACTGGACCTTGTGCTCACAAACAGGGACAGTGTGATGGGGGTAACAGTGGGGGAGCACCTGGGTAATAGTGACCACCAGTCATTGTGGTTTGAAATCACAGAAAGAGCAGAACCAAACCACACAAAAACACGTATCCTGGATTTTAGGGGGGCAGACTTTGGGAAAATGGGGAGATACTTGAAAGAGGCATTAAGGGGAATGGGACAGGAATCAGGGGTTGAGGAACAGTGGGCAGTATTTAAAATGGGGATTATAAGAACAACAGAATTATGCATTAAGCAGGTTAGCAAGAGGAAAAGGAAGAGGAGACCATTATGGTTTTCCAAAGAGGTAGCAAAGAAAGTGAAAGCCAAAAAGATTGCATTCAGGCAATACAAAAAGACACAGGCAGAAGGGGATAGGGAGAAGTACCAGAGAAACAAAGGGGCAGGGAAGTCAGTAAGGGAAGCCAAAGCTCAGACAGAAGAACACATTGCAAAATCAGTGGGTAAAGGGGACAAACCTTTACAGGTACATAAGTGAAAAATAAAGACAAAGGGAGGATAGTGAGACTGAAGGGGAGGATGGGAGCCGATGGAGGATGACAACAGTAAAGCTGACATATTGAACAGGTATTTCTGCTCAGTCTTTACTAAGGAAGAGGGGGTAATGGGTCTGAAGGGAGTACAAGGGTGAGAATGGTGCAGAAATGGACACAAGTCCCTTTACACGAGAAAGGGTCCTGAAGGAACTGGAAGTAATAAGAGCTGATAAAGCAATGGGGCCAGATGGGTGCACCCCAGGGTCCTTAAAGAACTAAGAGAGGGTGGCTGAACCTCTGGCTATCCTGTTCAGCCAATCACTGGAAACAGGGAGGTACCCAATGACTGGAGGACAGCAGATGTAGTCCCCTTATACAAAAGTGGGAACAAAGAGGAGAGGAACTACAGACCAGTCAGCCTCACCTCGTAGTGGGAAAGATCATGGAAGCACTACTGAAGGAGAGATTGGTGGAACATCTGGTTGTCAATGGACTACAGGACCCAAGGCAGCATGGTTTCACCAGGGGAGGTCAGTGTCAGACCAACCTCATTGAATTTTTGACTGGGTGACTAGGGAGGTGGATCAGGGAGGGCAGTGGACATGGCCTATCTGGACTTCAGCAAGGCCTTTGACACTGTGCCACATAGAAGACTATTACACAAACTGGGGAATATGGGTGTGGGCAGGACAGTAGGTGGTGGGTAGGTAACTGGCTGGGTGGCAGGACACAGAGGGTGGTGGTAAATGGCTGTCACTCCACAGAGGGAAGAGTGACCAGTGGGGTACCACAGGGATCAGTGCTGGACCGGTCCTATTCAACATCTTCATCAGTGACATTGCACAGGATCTAGAAGGCAGAATTTCACTGTTCGCTGATGACACAAAGCTCTGTAACAGAGTAGACACACCAGAGGGTGTAGACAGAATGAGAAGGACCTGCAGAAACTTGAAGAATGGTCAAGGGTTTGGCAGTTGAAATTCAATGCAAAGAAGTGCAAGATAATGCATATGGGGCACAAAACCCTGGCACAATATATCAGTTGGGGGTGAGGATATAGCATGCACCAAGCAGGAAAGGGATCTTGGGGTTGTCATCTCTGATGACCTCAAGGTAGGGAAACAGTGTGACAAGGCATCAGGTAAAGCAAATAGGATGCTGGGATGTATAGGCAGGGGCATCACCAGCAGGAAAAGGGAGGTCATAATTCCGCCATACAAGACACTAGTGAGGCCCCACCTGGAGTACAGTGTACAGTTCTGGAGACCATACCTACATAAGGACATAGACAGGGTAGAGAAGGTTCAGAGGAGGGCAACAAAGATGGTGCATGGGTTGCATCACAAGTCCTATGAAGACAGGTTGAAGGAACTGAACATGTACTCCTGGAGGAGAGGAGGGAGAGAGGGGATATGATAGAGACATACAAGTATCTTACAGGGAGGAACAGGGTGCAGGAAAACACTATTTTTAAGTGAAAAAGATGTTTCAGGACTAGAGGGCATGGGATGAAGTTGGAGGGAGGACGATTCAGAGGAAACATGAGAAAGAATTTCTTCACAGAACGGGTGGTGGACAAGTGGAACACCCTGCCAGAGGAAGTGGTGGGAGCTGAAACAATCACGGGATTTAAGAATGCATGGGATAGACATAAAGGAATTCTAGAGGTCAGGGGTAAGGGGAAATAGACTTCTAGGAAAACAAACTGAACTTACAAGCTCAAATGGGCGGACTAGGTGGGCCATAGACCCTTATCTGCCGACACTGTCTATGTATCTATGTATCTATGTAATATAAGGAACTTACAGAGTTCCTTCTTAAAGATCATGTGTGACAGAGAGAGCCTTAGCTCAAGAGGGAGAGTGTTCCAAAGTTTGGTAGCAAAAGTGGAGAATGCACTTTCTCCCATTTTTGTTGTGCGTTTGGGTACCACCAAGAAAGACCCATCATTTGATCTCAGGGTGTATGTCAGAGTGGTCTGTTTGAGCATGCTGGCCAAAGTGGCTGGGATACCAGAGTTTGAGATCATGTTGATAAGGCAGCAAGTGGCGTACCTCCTGAAAGATGTGAGGGAGAGCCATCTGAGACTTGAACAGAATTAGCAGTGATGCGTAATTTGGGGCATGGATAAAGCAAAATAACAGATGTTATTGTAGCAAATGTTCAATTTATTCATAGATCCTTTGTTGGACTCTTGACAAGCTGCATGTCAGTGGGAAATGCTAGGCCATAGAACTCCCTGGGCAATTGCTAGTCTGGCAGCTGCGGTGAGATTGTATCTGATCTTGTAGGCAAGCCTAAGTTTAGAATTGACAGCATTGGTAACATTTGACATGTGTAGGTTGAGATCCAGGGCAGCTATATTATTTTGAAATGATCTTCCAGTTTTCAGAGCAACCCTGACAGCTGTTGTCATCATCAAGTCTCAAATCTAGTAGCCCATAGACTATTATTTTCAGTACTGGACTATGGGCAACCAGTATATATGGGTGCTATTGAAAAGTTGCTTGCTAGGTCACGTGTTACATCTAATATTATTTGTCATTTTGTTTTGAATCTACCAAGGTCAGTCCATCATTATTAGTTATACCTGGTGGTTGGATGTCTTACTTTGAAGGACAGACTGAACTTATAAATGGGTATAATTTTACACAGATCTTGATTTGGTTTACTTCCTCAAACCTTAGATTAACTTTTTGCCGGGGCAGTGCATTCTTTGTGTACTAGGTCCCAGAGCAGTAGATCCATTTTTAAAACCTCTCTGTTAAAAAACATTCTATTCAAAGCTCCACTCTATTATAATTCAATTCCAAGTGCTATCACTGATTGCCTATTAAGTACTGTTAACTGTTAAATAGTTTTTTTAATCATTCATTATAACTGTAAATTGGTGTGTTCATGATTAGTGTTGTTATATTTTATGTTTTGTACTGGTTATTGTACTATTCCTGTGAAAATTGTACATCCATGTTCTTCTTCACTGTAACCATTACCCCAGGATGTATCTGAAACTGAGCTTTTCAGCTCAGTATGCTTTTCATGGAAAAAAAGGCCAATTAAATGTATATCTTGCACAGCAACAGCCAGACAGATTTTTTGTTAATATCATTAACATGTTTAAAAACACAGTGATACATTGGATGCACCTATTTTCTGATTGGATGTGGCATATCAATCATGTCATACTCCATAGTGCCCATTGGTAAAAAAAGGGGAGGTGCTTAGGGCACTGAGAATTTCAGAATTTGAAGCAGCAGTGCAATAAAAACTGTTTTTCCAACAAATCTAGTTTCAGCTACAGTTAAGAAAATGTTAGAATACCTGTCAAATGTGCTTGTCTGGTTACTTCCTATGCTGTACACCATGAATCATTTTCTCGATCCTAACCCTTGCCAGGTCTACAGTACCATTTCTATGCAAAATGTGGCATGTTTTTTTCCTGAGAAAAAAACTAAAAATGTTTGTAAAATACTCACATTTTGGTGGCATTAGAAAACTACCGCTAAATAAAACTGGAAGATTCTTGGAACCACCACAGCACCCAGAGAACTAGAAGTTCACAACAACTAGCAAGAAAATTTCAGCTTGACATCAGCCCACAAGCAGGCCTAAAGGTAATGATGGGGGGGGGGGGCTATGGCAGTAATACCATTTGTCCATGGTTCAGGCAATGAAGAGCACTAAAGGCATGGGGCAATGCCATACCCAGACCCCTGTGCCTTTTGCTGGCCAGTGTAGGAGTGACTGCAAACTGCACCAACAAACATCTGTCTGAATCATTTGTATTGCAACTGAGTTGGCAGAGGAGAATGCCTCCCAGTGACTAAGCCTTATCGTTGAGTATGGCATTTTGGTGGCACTAGAATGGAGTGCCTGTTTAAACCCTGAATTTGTGCTGCCATAGAATGAGACTGATTATGAAGTCGGTTCTGAAATGCCATATAAAGTGTTAAATGATATTGTTGCTTGCTATGGTGAATGGTTTTGAATATTTTTTCTGGGTACTGTTGTAACTATTCTTTTTATCCTATTTTGAGTGCTCAAGGCCCCAGTCCCCTCCATGATGTCCCTTTTTTTCTTGTTGAAAGGCTGTTATTTCTACAATGTGCTAAAAGATACTACTGCTCAGTGAAGATTCTTTGTAAGAATGTTATCTAAATCAATACAGCAAAATTGTAATTTTATTCTTTAACTGAGGACATGTATTTGAAAGAATGCAAGTCCTGAATACCTCTCATTTTCTGCAGCGATTCTCTGTCTTGTTGCACCATTGCCTGCAATGGTTTTCAATATAATTTCCTGCTAAGCACTTCTCTTTTTTTGTAATCCCTTTGTTGTTAATGATTCATTTAGGTCACTGATTTTTCATCAAACCATGGCTCTACAAAACATCTTCTGCCTACATTTTTTTGATTAGGAAATTACATTGTGACAGAATGGAAATCTTTAATTTAATAAGTGTTTTTTGTTATTATCCTATTATTGTATCAGAATTTCAAGCATCTGTTCTTTTGATCTGCTGAACTTTTAATTTTCCATTTCATATTACTGATCATAAAGACAAAAAGAAAGAAAGTTTTTCATGACAGAATAAGTTGGAGTTTGGATAACTATTATTAGTGGGGCAGGGGTTTACGTTATGGTTGGCCCCAGGTTCAAGTGCATGGACACTTGAAATGAACCCCTGCTTTTCTTGTTTCAGTTCCTAACATAACCTTGGCCTTGTCCTAACATGAATCCTAATATAAAACATGTATCATACCTTTAGATATAATACTTTAATAATAATAATATTAAAAGGCAATTACATAGAGGCCGACCCACCAGTGAAGTGGTATCACTACCACATGTGATGCCAATGACCTGTTTGATAGCAAGCTCAGAAGTTGGAGGGATGCCTGGGGTAGAAGGATCGAGCATCCAAGGACTGCTCTCCTCCTCTTAGGAGGGGTGTGACCAGTGCCCTATGTCAGCCTGGGCCCCTAGTGGTGGCAGGGGGTTAGTCAGTGCACTAGGACTACACTCGGGGGGGGGTGGAGAGGGGGCAGATGCCTTGGGGGTTGCATAAGGGAGTGTGCCCAGCTTGGCCATTGGCATCACTGCATGCCACTTCCTTCACAGCAGAGGAAGAAAAAGGGACATAACATCTGCTGGCAGCAGGATGGTGCTCAGAGCCTCAAAGGCCCTGCATCTAACTAGCTAGGCTTGCCAGTTCAAATACTAGATCCTGTTCCTGATGGGGTGTTATAGGGACCCCATTGGCCCACCAGTGGGGCAAGCCCTAGGGGTACTGGCTGGCAGGTCAGTCCCAGTGGAGTTTGGGGTGACAGGTCTGGAGAGTGGCCGAGCTGAGGGAGGGCCATCCAGTGGAGATGGGATAAAAAGATAGACTAAAAATGAACTAATTACATAAGCATAGTATAATGCATGTCAGCACTGGACAGGGGTACTGGGGCTGACCTGGAAAGTAAATATGGGGGCCCACTTGGAAAATCAATAGAGGAGGGCCCATTGTGACACATGTATTTCAGTATTCCACTTAAATTTGATACAATAGCTCTGTGTTTGCCTCTAATGATTACTTGCAATGCCAAAAATACTCCATTCTACAGTATGTATTTAAATACAAAGATTTTTAGTGGTCAGAAGGCGGTCAGAAACCCAGAAGAGTGGGGCTCATCTGGAAATTTCCAGGTATCTTGTGGGCCAGTCCACCTCTGATGCATGTTTAGGGGAAAACTATGTTAACATAGAAACATAGGAGTTGACAGCAGATAAGGACCACTAGGCCCATCCAGTCTTCCCATATACCCTACCTGTGTCAGCGGGCACTGACCCTACTTAGTCATCGGCTTTAGCTTATCCTTCCTATCTCTAGGGTTCCCTTTTGCCTATAACATGCATGTTTAAATCACACCACTGTACACGCTCCTACGACCTCCTGGGGCAGGCTATTCCATATATCATCCACTCTTCCTGTGAAAAAGAACTTCTTCACATTAGCCCTTATCCTGCTCCCCTCCTATCGCATGTCATGCCTCCTTGTTCTTGTGCCTTTCCTGTACTGAAAGATGTCTTCCACTTGCACCTTGTTTATGCCCTAAAGATACTTGAAGGTTTCTGTCATATCTCCCCATGCCCTCCTCTCTTCCAGTGTATACATATTGAGGTCTTTTAATCCCTCCTCATAAGTCTTCTATTGTAAGCTCTGCACCATCTTAGTCACTCTTCTCTGAATCGCCTCCACCCTGTCTACATCTTTACAAAGCTGTGGTCTCCAGAACTGCACACACTACTCCAGATGAGGCCTCACCATTGTTTTGAATAGTGGAATCACCAACTCCCTTATTCTGCTGGTGATACCCCTCCCTATGCACCCCAACATGCCACTGGCCCTCCCTACAGCCTTTGTACTCTGCTTGGCCACCTTTAGGTCATCTGAGATGATAATCCTCAAATCCCTTTCCTCCCTGGTGACTATCTACAATCCCCCCCCCCCATCCTCTGGCTCTCTGCAGGGTTTCTGTGCCCCATGTGCATAATTTTGCACTTCATCACATTGAACTTCAGTTGCCACACTTCAGACCATTTCTCCAGCTTACCTAGGTCCATCCGAATTTTTTCCACCCCATCTGGAGTGTCTACCCTGTTTGCAGATCTTGGTGTCATCTGCAAACAGGCAAGCCTTTCCTTCTAGCCCTTCCTCAATGTCACTAATAAAGACGTTAAAAAAGACTAGCCCCAGGACTGATCCTTGAGGTACCCCATTGGTCACTCCTCTTTCCTCTGATTGTATCCCATTTACCCCCAACCTCTGCTTCCTGTCCCCCAACCAGCTTCTAACCCAGTTCACCACTTTTTGGCCCACACCCAGGTTTCCCAACTTATTTACCAGTCTTTTATCAGGAACGGTGTCGAAGACCTTGCTGAAATCAAGGTAGGTGACATCTGCCACGCCCCCAATCCACCTCCTTTGTCACTCAGTCAAAAAAATCTATCAGTTTGTTTGACATGACCTTCCTGCTGTGCATCCTTGCTGCCTTGGATCCTGTGCTCCACTGGATTCCAGGTGTTCCACAATACTTTCCTTAAGTACTGCTTCTATAATCTTACCCACTAGTGAAGTGAAGCTGACCGGCCTATAGTTTACTGCCTCTTCCCTGCTTCCATTTATGTGAAGAGGGACTACATGTGCCCTCCTCCAGTCCCCTGGAACTACTGCTGTATTGAGTGACTTACTGAACATATTTGACAGAGGTGCTGCTAGCTCCATCCATAGTTCCTTTAGTATCCATGGATGTGTGCCACCCAATGAATTAAGATTCATGGGACTCGAACATGTACCAATTTTACCACTAGAGGTAATAGAGCTAACAAATTACTGAGAAGGGAATGTATGTGGATTTTTAAAATGAATTGTGTCAAACCAAATGGACTTAATGAGAAATGGGATATCAAACCATTTCTCAAAGAATAAGGCATTTCTCGTCAAAGTTCAGTCAAAGTTATTTTGTGTTTTTCATTTTGTTGTAGAACCTGTAGTTGAAATAAGTGTTAATTTACTTAAAATTGACACACTAAGAGTGCTCACAGAATTCATTTGTCTTTCTCCTTTCTATAACAGGATAACAGTTGAACCCAGATCCTCAAAGTTGGTTTTCATCTGGAATCTATAAATGTGCAATAAATGTACTTCAAAAAGAAGACTAAATGAGTTCTGAAGCTAAGTATCAGGTTTTGTTTAATCCATTAACTCAATTTCTTGTTATGATTTGGGCATAACAATGTTAATTTAAATGTTTGAATTTAATGTGACATACCACTTTAAATCTTGAGCTACATGGCTCATACCTATTAATTAATTCAACATTTAAAAGTGCACAGATGTTAGGCTGTGTTACCCCCTTTGAAGACTCGCGAGAGTTGAGGCGCTAGGGGTGTTTGTTTTGACTTGCAGAAGTTCTGATACACTGGTTACTTTTTTACTTGTCACTGTGAGAGACTTTGATTCCAATAAATTGCAGAGTGTTTTACACCAGGATCTACATCTTGTGGACTGCATTTGTCTTCACAGCTAAAGCTTATTTTCTTTCCAGTGTAAGACGCAATGTTGCTCACTTCCTTCTGGATACTCCCTACTCCAGCCCCCTGGAACTACTGCTGTATTGAGTGACTCACTGAACATGGTTGACAGTGGTGCTGCTAGCTCCATCCATGGTTCCTTTAGTATCCAGGGATGTATGCCATCTGGCCCCATTGCCTTGTCCACCTTCAGTTTTGTGAGCTCCTATAGGACTCTGTCTTCTGTAAATGGACTGCTGTTCACCTCCTTCCCCCAGTGTATCTGATGCCTGGCTGTGGTCCCTAGCCCTCCCCTTCTTTGATGCCTTTTCCAGGTCTCCCTCCACACACTCCCTTTCCTCCCCTCTGAGCCTTACAATCCCACCCCTGACCTTCTTTCTCTCACTGATGTACCTATTGAATGTCTTGTCCCCTTTCTTCACTGTTTGTGCTAATCTATCCTCTGTTTGCACCTTTGCGCTCCTAACAGATTTCCCTGCTTCTCTCAGACAATTTAGATACACCACCCTATCCTCTTCCTTCTGTGTCTCCTTGCATTTTCTAAAAGCCCTCCATTTGGCTCTTACTTTCTCTGCTACAACTTTAGAGAACCATAGTGGTTTGTTTCTTATCTTGCCTTTGTTTCTCAGCCTAAGGCACTGGTTTGTTGCTATGGCTCCTTTTAGGTGTGCCCACTGCTCCTCAAACCCCCATTTCACATCCCTCCTTGCCAGAACTTCTTTGATACCTAGCCCTAGCCTAGCAAAGTCCGCCCTCCTTGAATTCAAGACCCTTACCTTTGTGTGGCTTGACTGTGATCCTGTACCCATGTTAAACCACACTGTGTGGTGGTTGCTGGATCCCAGGTGCCCTTCCACTCCAACATCTGTAATTCCATCTCCATTGATCAGTACTACAGGTAGGTCCAGAATCACCCTGTCCCTGGTGGGTTCTAGCGGTTTACCTATAGCGCTTCAACAGCACTAGCGCTGACATCCCCTACAGCAACGGCTGCAATGCTGACTGTCAGCATTGTAGCCACGGGGATGTCAGCGCACACAATAGGGGGGCTGCACCCCCCAAACCCCCCCCTTGTGGGGCTCCACCCCACAGCCCCGGTCTCTAGGACTCTAACGCTGAGTCGGAGTTGGATCAGGGGGCAAACACCCAGCGAGGCAGTCCTGATCACCACACAGACCACCACAGTGATGGGTGGATTTTGCCCTATTCCTGTCACTGTGGTGGTCTTCGCTGTGCCAGTGTCACTGAGGTAACAGTATACCAGTTCTAGCACTAGCTGCCTGAGACCTGCCCCCTGCAGGGAGTCCAAGACGTCTCGGCTACTGATTGAGACTGAACATGGGATGGTCTAATCCACATCTCTCATATTAAAATCACCTAGCAGTAGTACCTCCCCTTTTGTTGCTATCTCTTGTGTTTCTTCCACTAGCAACCTGTCCACCTCTTCCCCCTGAGCTGGGGGCCTGTAGATCACCCCTTTGTGAATTGCCATGCCACTTCCAGGCTCAAGGATGAAACCACAGTGCCTCAGACTGCCCCTGTTTGTCCTGTACCACAGTTGACTTTACACCTTCCCTGCTGAACAGGGACCCATCTTTTTTACCCTCCCTATCCCTCCTGAATAGAGCATAACCTGGTACACTCACCTCCCAGTCATGTTTACAGTGTACCATGTCTCAGTTATTGCCACTATGTCCAGTTCAGTTCTGCCATCAAGGCCACCAGGTCTGGGATTTTATTTCCCAGGCTGCAGGCATTTGTGTACATGGCCTTCCACACTTTACTGCCTGTCCACCTTCTATTCCTGCATTTGTCTTCTTGTTTTGCTCCTCCAACCCCAGTTTACTTCTTTTGCTGCCTCCCTTCCTCCTTTATACCCCTTCTACCTGGTTCAGGTGTACCTATCAATAACCTAACAACTTAACTTTCTGATCTTCATTGCTGGCTACTCTAATATGTGGGGGTGGGCTGCCTGAGTCTCCCTGCTCCCATTCGCCCCCCTTGGCTAGTTTAAATGCTTACCAAGAAAGCATTTGAATCATTCATTGTGGACCACTGTCCCCTTCCTGGATGGAGAAAGACCATCATCGTTGTACAGGCTCTCTTCATTCCAGGTGGGTCCCCAGTCCCCAGGAAGCCAAAATCCTTTTTCTCACACCGGGCCCTTCAACCAAGTGTTGAAGCTTCTATTGCAGATATTCCTAGCTTCCCCCCTACTGTTGACTGGCAGCATCTCTGAAAATGTAACATAGCTCGCTACCTCACTAAGGTGCCTTCATAACTCCCCAAAGTCCTCCTGTACCTGTTCTATACCTGTCTCCTTCCTAGCTAGCTCATTTGTCCCCAGGTGGACAATTACCTCCAGCCCCCCTCTCCCTGCTATGGTTTTAGCGATCCTATGCACCTGCTCCCCCTTACTTCAAGCTGTGCCTTCTAGAAGGCACTTAAGCTCCCTCTCTCCACCCTGCTCCCTGTGCCCAAATCCATTCCCTGAACAATTAAGTCATCTATCAGAAATAGCTTCCTCTTCCTCTGGGTTCTTCTTCTTACCACCACTGGGTGTCCCTCCTGCAGGACCCGCTCATTCTTCCTGGTCACAACTTTGGGTTCCCTTATGGGACTCTACTTCTCCTCCAGGACAGCATAAGAGTTTTTAAGTTGGACCAGATGGGGGATGTGCCCCTGACTGGGTCAGACTGACCCACCTTCCTCAACATCCCTGAGCACACCGTAGTCCATCCAGCCCCCTGCCTGGGCAACCATTGTGGCTGTAGCTGGGGACATGGTGATCTCTTGGTGGGGCGAAGGTTCCTAGTACTCCTGACAGCTTGGCTCGGAGACTGGCAACCTCAGCCCTCAGCCCAGAGAGGTGCCAGCAGATGGGGCAGTACTGCAGCATCCAGAATGTTCCCCTGAAAATTACCGCTCCACATCCACAGCACTGCACCACTCCCTTCTCCCTTCATCTTCCTATTCTGGTCTTCTTCGCACTGAGTAGCTGTGTACCTTTGATAAAGGATGAGTAGTCATCCGAAACATGTCAGGTTTGGCTCTTAATTATGCCTTTTTAATATGAATAAAGAATTTTGATACAGAAGACACATGCCTAATTTGAGAGGTGTGTGCTCTACTCACTGTATTCTTAGCTGTGTCTTGACCCTACTGCCCTTCTATCTGTTTTTCTTTGAGTGACTGTGTCCTTGTTTACTGACTTGGTTAGCAGAGCTGTTAGTCTTTCTTCCCCTGTAGTTGCTGTGCCTTGTCTTGACCCTTCTGCCCATCTGTTTGTTTTTTTCTGAGTGTCTGTGCCCTTGTTTACTAATTCAATTAGCCTAGCTTTTAGTCTCTCTTTCTCTGTAGCTGCTACATGAATTTGTTTTCCCCTCGCAGTCTTTACTGCAATACCCTTTTAATTTTTTGTTTTGTTTTTTTCCTCTCTCTCTCTCTTTTTCCTCCCTTCCAGTCTCTATGCAGGAAGTTGCAGAATGCTACCTGGTCCTGTGCCTATAAAAGGAGAATGACCCTGGGGTGGGTAGGATGGGGGATGGTGGGCGGGTTTCTCCAGTGTTTCCCTGCTACAGAAAAAAAATACAATCAGTCACTCTGCTCCCATTCTCCTTTTCACCCTCTCTGTGTCCTCCGCTCCTAGTGCCCCTCAGTTCTCTGGAAATACACTGCGACCTGTGAGAGAAATCAGTACAAAGCAACAAGAGACTGCAAGATATTCTGCTAACTAAACTACAGCCATCCCTTTTCCTGGCTACTGTGCTGCAGTACATGTTACTTTTACAAAGTTCAGAATATTGGGAAGTTTGACATTTTGTACCTGTGGTTCAATATGTGGCTACCAGGCTCCACCACCTGCCCTACATAAGCCGCAAACTCACACACCTCCCTTGCCTAGTGTTTTTTATGACCATCTCCCACCACTCCTCCTTCTCCAGTGCTCTGCATCGGGTGTGGCTCTTTTAGCTACCAGTTTCCTTTAGCCTAACGATGCTACTCCTAGCACCTCTACCAAGGGTGGAAATCCAAAGGAAAGAGTCAAGCCCTGCCAAAGTAACTCATAAAAGTAAGGTTGCACAGGCACTTACACAAATGGTATCTGCACATTGAACCAAAGTTAAGGTTCATGAGTTGTTAATCCTAGCTGGACCTGTTTTGCCAAATCCTGCATGTATGTTACCCTTTTAACTATGAAATACTATTACCTTGCTTATGAAGAATAAGCAAAGGAGGAGTTCTCAACTCAAAATGCCTGACTTTGGATGTTCTAAGATTTTACACTTCGTTCCCTACCATAAAACTACAACCTTAGCATAGGTTTTGCAATACAGTTCCATACTTTTCTACATTCCACTTAGGTTTTCAAAATCATTCATTACAGTACCATGGCTAAATAGACCCCATATTTTTTAGCCACCACAAGAAACCTTAAGCCACACATCAAGTTATAGCAAAAATTAGTAGCAATGTTTTATTTTAAGTGCAATCACATTATTTTAAATCTACCAACATGCTCATGACACTTTTCAGTGTCTTCAACATAAAATATGCACATATTTGTACTAACCTTTTAATAACTGTAACCAAGTTTGACAAAGTAGTATGGCAGCTGAGCACTGGCGCAGCAGTAAGACATTTGTTCATAACAGCAAAAAACAGGTTAATGCAAAATATAAACTGCTGATGACTTCCTTTATTTTTTTAAGGAAAAAAACACCTACAGTATGCAAATAAAAAGTTTGACGTTTTGAGACTGGTGGTTGTAAGCAACTTGAAGTTTCTCCTTTCTCATGAAGCAAAACAGCAGACTGACACTGCTTTTAAGTAGAAAAAACTTTAGAAAAAGGGAGCAGGGCTATTATTAAGACATGCTATGGTCCTCATGACGCAAATACATTAGGCAGCCAATCAACAGTAGTATACTGACTTGTGCTTCTCTCTGGCCCTCAGAATATAATGACCATAAAACAATGAGGGCATTACTGGAGAAAAAGCCAAGGCAACAACTGATCCACATTTTACTGTAAAAAGGCATCAACACACAGTAACCACAAATCTGGACAAGAAGCAACAGGATTATGAAGATGACTAAGACTGACATATTTTTCTTTTTCTTTTAGGTCTATGATGCAGTGCTGCAGATCTTGAGAACTTTGAGGTGTTCCAGTATTCTTAACAACCTGAAGGAAACCATGTCTGTCCATTTTGGATGCCCAGGTTTTGAATGCAGTTTCAAAATCAATCTCTCCAGTATCCTCAGGTGCCTCATGCAGGAGAGCCATGAGAGTGTTCACATTCCATACTTTAAGAGGGTAGGCTGTTTGTTAACTAGGATCTGCAGCTTATCCATTAGGTAGGGAAATGGGCAGACTAGGTGGGCCAAGCAGTCCTTATCTGCCATCAGATTCTAAGTTTCTATGGTTCCTCTCTGCAATTTTAATGTTGTTGTATGCACTAAAACCTTGCTCACACTCCACAGATGTTGAAGGGGCTGTCAGATATATTGCATATATGAACATATGAAATTTGCCAGCAGATGAAGGCCTAGTGGTCTATCAAGTCTGCTCAAATGTGCAACTAGCAACCCTTATATTGCAGATGCCCCTCCCTTGACCCTCCTCTTGCCCTAAGTACTGACATGCTGGGCCAAGATTCTTTGTTTGGGACCACCACTTTAACAAAGAATTCTTCAATAGTGCACTCTTTGTATGCTGAGAAGAGTCCACACGTTAAAGACCATTCTAGGTTTGTTGCATCTGGGTTAACAGACATGATGTTATCACCTAGTGGGACACCTTCCTTAAGGATACTGTAGTGGCCAGTAAGGTTGTCAAGCTCCTGTTCTCCACAGCTATTAATGTTTATTTATTTATTTAAAAGTTGATAACTGGGAAAAGGCACATAGAGCCAAGGCTCATTTCCAGGTGCGACCGGGGCAAGGGGTAAGGGCATAGTATGTATTAATACAAGAGTATAATTAACTACAAGAAATAAAACATTTACAATATACTTTGCAGCAGGAATATAGTATAGTTAAAACAGAAAATATCAAAACATTCAGATTATACATTGCATCAGGTACATCATATATTTAATATAGCAATAAATAAGTACATGTGTTGATGAGGGGACAAGGTACATCAAGTTTAGTACATGAAGAAACTAACACCATGATAAATTACAGGCTCAGTGAGAAGTAGGCATACATATACACATACACATACAGCATTGCACAAAGTAAACAGAGCAGCAGTGAGTATGGGCATGAGGCCAGAGGAATTTAGCCTGGGGGAAGGGGAGAATAAATGGGGGGAGGAGTGGGAGCCATCTGAAATACTTTTTGAAGGATGAAGTGGTTGGTAGACTGCATACTGAGAGAGGTAGATCATTCCAGAGGGCTGGGAGCCGGTAGGCAAAGGCTAGTTTCCCAGAAAGTGAGTGTGGCTTGGATAAGGCAAAGGAGTGGTGATCACGGGTGTGCAGCAAGTAGCCAGTGTTGGGGGCAGGGGATATAAGAGAAGAGAGGTAGGAGGGAAGAGTGTTGAACCAGAACTTGGCAATGAAGGAGGCGCAGTGTACAAGGCATTGGTTTGCGAGTGAGGGAAGGGACACGGTTCGGTAGAGGAGACAGTGATGAGTGCGGTAAGGGAGGTTAGTAGTGAAATGACAGAAGACATGAAACAGAGGATCTAGCTTGATGAGGGATGATTGTGGTGCCAAACTATATACCATGTCAGCATAGTTGAAAGAAGGGAAGAAGAGTTTGGAAACAATTTCCTTCCTGATGGGGATTGAGAAACTGTCCTTGTGCCTATACAGTGGGCCTAGTTTAGGGTAGAGCTTATTGTGTAAGGTATCAAGGTGTAGGGAGAAATCCAGTTTGGGGTCCAGCCATACACCCAGATATTTGCAGGAGTCAACAGCCATGATTTTAGAGCTGTCTAGGGCATAGAAGGGTTTGGGGAAGACAGTTTGACCAGTTTCTGGGCAGAGCCAGATGCCATAGCAACCATTTTCATGGTGTTAAATTTGAATGATTTGGCATCAAACCATCACAGCATGTTCTCAAAGGCAGCTTGAAGGATGGGTTTGATCTGCACTAGAGAGGGACCAGATGCAAAAATCATTGGCATACATTTAGACATGTGTTACGGAACTGACGGACAGGAGGTTGTTTACGAATATGGAGAAGAGTAAGGGTCCAGTGATTGACCCCCTGTGGTGCACCAGCTTGGATGGGGAGTGGGGGAGATTTTGTGTCTCCCAGCTGCACATTCTGGAATCTGTCTGAGAGATAGGACTTGAACCATTCGGTGGTTCAAGGTGAGAGACCTATGGACGATAGATCATCTAGGAGGATTTTGTGGCCAACCGATTCAAAGACCTTGGCTAAATTGACAGAAATGGCCAGTGTCAGTTGGCTTTGTCCATGGCAGTGTGAATATGATTGGTTAAATGGAGAAGGGATGAGGAAGTGGAGTGGAGGCTTCAAAAGCCAGATTGATAGGGAGTCAGGATGTCATTGGTGGATAGAAAGGAATTCAATCTTTTGGAGATAACGGATTAAAGAAATTTTGAGAGGGAGGGGAGGAGGGAGATAGGCCAGTAATTTTATGGGATGAAGGGGTCACCCTCTTTATGAAGAGGGATTACCTTGGCTAGTTTCCAGGCACTGGTTAGGGAGCTCGTAGAGAGAGAGAGAGAAAGGTTGAAAAGATGGGTGATGGGCAGGACTATGGCATGGGCAGAGATTTTCAAGAGGCTGGGATTGAGTCTGTCAGGACTCTGCTTAGAGGAATTTAGGGATTTGAGAGCATGGAGTACCTCTACAGGGGTGACTGGGGGGAAGGTGTGACTGGACCCTGGGGACGAGGAGAAGTGTTGGTTTATATGGGGAGGGGAGAGAGGGGAAAGGGGTTGCCCAGAAGAGAGGGCACATGTGGTGAAGAAGTGCTTTATGGAAGAGGTGGCAGGTCCGGGACCATCGCTATCAGTGCTTTGGGTGGATGGGGGGGGAGTAGGAAGAAGTAACAAGCAGGGAATGGAGAGTTTTCCAGAAAGCAGTCAGAGAAGGGCGTCAGTCTTCCAGCTGTGATTTAAAGAAACATGCTTTGGTGGTATGCATTGCCTTGGTGTAGGTGTTCCTTTGCGAACTAAAGGTTTGAAGGTCGGAGGCATTGGAGGATGCTTTATATACTCTCCAGGTGTAGTGTCTGGATTTAAAGAGCTTCACTAGATTAGGAGAGATCCAGGGAAGGTGCCTGCACTGGAGCAGCAGCTTTTTGAGGGGGCGTGGAATTTCCATATGCTTAGGAAGGTAGAGCTGAGGGTGGCAAGTGCAGAGTCATGTCAGGTGCAGTGAAGACTTGGGACCAATCGGTCAAGATATAGATCAGCCAGGATTTTGCATGGGTCTGATGCCTTCCAGTTGTACAGAAATATCACATCTGGAAAGTAACTTTCCTGCATGGTCTAATGCCTTCCAGTTGTACAGAAATATCACTTCCAGAAAGTAACTTTCAAGTTGCCCAGCTGTTGTCTGTATATAAGAAGTTTGAAGATTTTGGAACTGTTCTCTTTGATCCTATGTATCTTCTAGTGTATGTGTTCTAAAGATAGATTTTCCCTACTCTGGTGGTTCACTTGGCATCTTGATTAAAAAGACTTTTAAATGTGGTCCAGGATTTTCAGGAAGTGCCCACAGGTACATCAGCTGTGCTGACCAGTTGCTGACTTGCCTCAGAGATGCTGACTGAACATGTCTGGAAAAGTGTAGAAAGAACTGCAAGACCTACAGCACATGCCAGGAAGAAAGTAGTAGTGACAAATTTGAAAGTCCCCATTTTTTAAGGCATCCCATAGCCACATTTCTCTAATAGTTATTCTCTGCCTCCTGCATCAGGCCAGAAATAATTGATGCGATGCAGGCTTCTAATGCCTATACAGAATCAGGAAATGAAAGCTATCTAGTGAAGAAATTGTGTTTGTTTCATAGCATGTTCCTGGTGTAGTTCTTTGCTGTGATCATGCAATTGACAGAATTTGGGTGAGTGCTTTATCAGTTTTCCAAGCTGCTTTACTGTGGACATGTAACTGACCAAATACTGCTGTTGTTTGGCTGCTTTCTCCAGTGCAAAGGCAAGTCTGTGTGCGAGACAGTGTGTGACAACTAACTATGGATGATAAAGTTTGGCAAGAGTGGTTAAACCTTTTTTGCATCCTGTCATTATAAAGGTCCCATCAGTTGCAAGTCCTATCAGTTCATTATCACCAAGATTTTTTCTGAGGTCAAATCCTTTACAGAATTGTATACTACATCTGCTTTACATTCCGCAAGCTCAGTCACACCTTAAGATTTTGACTGAATGTTTGCCTTGGTATCAGTGAATATGATATGCACCATTAAAGTACTCTTGTTGGCCACATCTGTTCCCTCGTCCAGTTACATCCATATCCATTCTGTGTCCTATCATGAAAATCCAAGAGAGACTCCTCTATAATCAGCTGTAAACCTTCCTTGAACTGACCAACGCCCTTACAATACACCAACATGGCTTCAGAAAATCTCACGGGACCGAGACTGCCCTCCTGAGGGTCACCTCTGATATTTTTCATGCCATGGATCATGGTAACGCCATGAGGGCAGTCTTCATTGACCCCACAAAGGCCTTTGACCTTGTTAACCATTCTCTTCTTATTTCCAAGCTTCAGTCCTTAGGTCTCAACTCTAACTCCCTCTCCTAGATCTCTATTTATCTAACCATGTCCAATGTGTCAAATTGGCTGACGCCCTCTCCCCTCTATCTCTTAACATGGACAGGTTCCCCCAAGGATCTATCCTTGGGCCTTTACTTTTCTCAATCTTTATTAATAACTTGCCTCTAAATTGTGGGGTGGGGGGGAGCATTGATCCAGCTCTACGCAGATGATGCCATATTATACCAGCACAGCATAGACATTTCCACCATTCAATCTGACCTGGAAAAAGAGTTCCAACATTTGGATGCATGGTTCAAAATGAACATACTGGTACTGAACACAAAGAAAACCAAATCCATGCTGTTCCATCATACCTCCTTTGACCTAATCTCCCAGTCCCCTCTGGTTAGTAACACCTCCTCAGGTCTACCGCTCGAAGGGGTGTGATCTTTCAAATATCTGGGTACGACTCTTGACAAACTTCTGTCCTTCAACATTCATGTAAACAGTGTTATTAAAACTACAAATCAAAAGCTTGGCCTACTCCATAACACTGCCCCCACCTAACTCCCTGTGCAAGAAAGACCATTGCCACTGCTACCCTCCTCCTTGGTTTATTATACGGTGCACCCATAATTCACTCAGTCAAGTCCTCTACTCAGGCCAAACTCAAACAGGCCTACCACAGGATTGCTCACTTCGCTGCTGGTGCACCTGCTCGGGCTCATCACTGTGACGTACTGAGGTCCCTTGGCTGGCCATCCTTTGAGCTCAAAATGGACTTCCCAGTGTTATGTACTACCTTTAAACTTACTCACCTCCTGTCTCCACCCATCCTCTCTGGCCTGCTCACTCTGAAGACCTTCCCCAGGACCCTCCACCACTCCCACCTCCCATTGTTGAACCTTCCCAAAGTCCACCTTGCTATTGGCAGGTGGTCTTTCACTTTCTCTGCACCGCAAAAATTGAATACTCTACCACATAGTTTACTCTCATGTACGTATCTTCCCCTGTTTAAGAGAAGTTTCAAGAAAATCTTCTTTCCTCCTCCAATCTGTAGCAGTATTTGCACTTAACCCCCTCCATTTTCCTCAGTGTACCCTCCTCCCTCACCTGCCCTCTCTGGTTGTCTATTCTCATCTCAGACCCTTTCTCTTACCCTTGAGCTCCCTCCACCTCTCCCATGCCCCCTCTGACTTTCCAATCTTCCCCTAACCCCTTCCCTCCCTAGTTCTCTCTCCTTCCACCGTTATATTTTGTAAATCTCTCTCTTTCCACTCTTATATTTTTTAAATATCTATTATATTGTACTATGTAGTTGTACTGTGCAGTAGCTTCTACTGCATTAGCTCACCTGTCCCAGTGCAATGGTCTTAAGCCCCACCAAGGACTTTTGACGCAATCCAAATCTAAGGATTATCAACACAGGACCCCTCCGGACCAGTATTGCAATCATCATCCAGCAATGGAGGGAACTGGCTTTCTGCTCACAGCATACCTTTGTGCTGTTTACTGTATATATACTGTAGCCCAGATATTCAAAGGGGTTGGTAATGGTCCAACCTCGCATTGCACCTCGGTGGTGGGATATTGGAAAGGCTGCCTGGCACACTGCAAATCCCGATGCACTGGGGCACAATGTAATTGTATGCTGTGCACATGCAGGGAGCGTGCCCATGCATATGTGGCACATCCCGATATTCAGCCCGGATGTGCGGTGCATATGCGGGTGCAACCCTGCACTGCACCACATAGGGGGGCTCAAAGTTGATGCCGTGAAGAGTGGGAACAAATCCTGGCCACCCACAGGCAGGCTGCTATATTGCAGGGTGCAACACAGCAGCTGCCAGCTGTGGGTGGCCACCCGCCCACCCAGAACACCGTCCACAAGCACATATAGTACCCTGGTAGTCTAGTGGTACCCCCTCCCTCCTGTGTCCCCGAAAAACATAGTTATGTCAATCCCTGGTGGTCTAGTAGTCCCTCCTCCCTCCCGAATCCCTGATCATGAGTAATCACCTTAATACAATTCCCTGGTGATCCAGTGGCACCCCCCACCTATACAGGAACCCTTGCCCATCCTGCCCCCCATCATCGGCGGGCAGCTGCAACCCACTCGCATACCGCCCAACTACCCTCCGAATGACAGGTACAGATTGGGCTGTAAGCCCATACTGTGCCTGTCATTTGGCGGGCAGCTGGACAGTATGCAGGCAGGTTGTGGCCACCCACCAATGACGGGGGGGGAGTGAGGTGGGCAAGGGTTCCTGTATGGGTGGGGGGGTGCCATTGGATCACCAGAGAATTGTATTACAGTGATTACCCATGATGAGGGATTCAGGAGGGAAGGAGGAACCACTAGACTACCAGAGAATGTGATATTAGACATATATCGGGGAATCGGGAGGCAGGGGGGTCCACTAGACTACCAGGGAATGTGATATTAGACATCTATCAGGGATTAGGGTGGGTGGGGGGTACCACTAGCCCACCAGGGAGTTGTGCTATGGCAGTTTACCGCAATCACAGCTATGGGGTGGGGGATGCCTCAGGACTCCCTCAGTGCACATGTCATGCTGTGCAGGGTGCCAGGCGCATGTCGCCGGGCTGCCCTGCGCAAAGCATGCAAATGGGGCCATAATGACATGCAAATGGCACCATATGCACCTTGCATATATTATGGCCTCATTTGCATGCCCTCTGCTGAATATCGCTGGTGATGCGCCCAGCGCAACAGCAGTTGCGCTGGCACATCCCCATGCTCCCTATCTGTGGCTTGCACTGGCACAGTGCCACTGCACCGTGTGCAGTGCATGCCATGTTCAATGGTGCTGCTCCATGGCACATCACCGTTGAATATCGCCTGGTCCTGGCCCAGGCACATCCCAGTTGCACTGCACCCAGGCTTGTGCCACTACCAGGCACAGTCTGAATATCTGGACCCCTGTCTCTTACCTCAGATTATACTTATTTCTCCTTATGTTTTACCTCCTGTATCCTAAAATATAGTGTACCAACTCGTGGAATTGCCTTTATTCCCCGGGTCACCCCTGAAAAAGGGACATGTCTGTCTCAGTGTGCCTACCCAGTTATCAAAATTCAAATAAATAAATAAGGAACATACTTTACATTGAGAATTCTCCAAATCCTTTAAAAAAGCATCCTGAACAGTCTTAGATATTGCTTTGTAAAAATCATAAATGGTTCAAAGTTTATATTCTATCATTCTGCTATGTATTTCTTTCTGATCTCTGTTGATGTTATACCTTTCTGGTGTGACTGTTTTATAATATTTCTTATGCCCTCTGAGAACCATAATGCCTGTCGGGGAGGGGGGTGGGAGACAATGGATTTGTTTTGAGGGAGGGGGCTGAACCTTATGTGTATAACTCTGTTTCAACAGATTGGTTTATCAGAAACTACATTGGTGGGGGGTGACAGTTTGATGTTACTTATTGTTTTTAGAAATATTTTTGATTTATGGTGGGGGTCCTTTTTTGGGGGCTTGTTAGGAGCTTTTTTTTGTTTTTAATTTTTCTTTTAACCTGTTGGATCTACTTGTATTCTGAGGCCCAGACATTCAAACTGCGCCAGGCTGTGGCACAAGCTGGGGCGCAGCTCAACTTGGCTGCGCAGGGGTGTGGACTGGGTGACATTCAAAGGAGCTGCGCCATGGCACAGCAGCTTTGAATATCGCACCCTGGCCACCCCCAGTGTGCATGGTGCAGTGGCACTCTCCAGCGCAAGTGGCCAGAGTGGAGCATGGAGATATGCTAGCGTAAGTTCCATTGTGCTATGCACAGCAACTGCAATATTCAAAACTTGACATGCAAATGGGGCGGGCCATAATGTATGCAAGGTGTAAATGGGGCCATCTGCATATCATTATGGCCCTATTTGCATGCAGGTGCACCGATCCCCAACGACTTGCTCCTGGCGTCCTGCCAGGCAGCAGCTGTCAGAGACCGACGCCCCCTGCAGCCGGTAATGTGCTCCACAGCCCAATCGCGGGCATCTGTATAAAAAAAGATACAAGTCCAATATCCCTGGTGGTCCAGTGGACCACTGTCTGCCCGATCGCGGGCATCTGTATAAAAATATAAATATGTCCTATGTCCCTGGTGGTCCAGTGGACCACTGTCTGCCCGATCACAGGCATCTGTAATTAAAACAGAAATATTACCTATATCCCTGATGGTCCAGTGATCGCTATTCGCCCGATCAAGGGCATCTGTAAAAGAATAGTACTTAATAGTTCCTTGGTGGTCCAGGTGATCGCCACTGCCCAATTGCGGGTATTTTGTAAAGAAAGAAGAATTCACCTCAGGTTCAGGTGGCCTCTTCACCCGCCTCACTGAGTCTCACTGCCTGTTTTCAGTCAGCCGGCAGGCACCTCCTCACTCTCGCCCACTCCCGCCAGTTCATCGCGACGACTGACCTTCGACACGTCGGCCAGGCGCTCCACTGTCTGCCAGCCGCGAGCCAATGAGCTGCAGTCCCATCACCGGCTGCGCCGTCGCTGGCAGTGGGGTGGCAGGCGGGTGGTGCTGCCGCCCACCGCTGACCGGGGAGCGGGGCGGTGGGGACTACCAGTGGCTGGTGGGGAAGGGGGTACCCTAGACCACCAGGGATATTGGAATTCTTTATTTCTTTTTATAGATGCCCACGATCGGGCAGGTAGTGGTCCACAGGACCACCAGGGATATTGGACATTAATCTTTTTTTTTCATAAATGTCCGTGATCAGGCATGGGGGCCACCGCCAGGTGCAGCCGGAACTCGGGTGGCCACCCACAGGTGGCAGCTGCCGTGTTGTGCCCTGCAATGCGGCAGCTCTCCTGTGGGTGGCCATCAGTTGTTCCTTTTTGGGGGATCAGCTTTGTGCTGGCACAGGTAGGGGTTGAGCATGCATGGCTCTGCACATCCCAGGCTGAATATCGGGCTATGCAGAGTATGCATGGGCATGCCCCCCCCCACCTGAGCCTGCATACATTACTGATGCGCTATGGCGCATCAGGATTTGACACACTTTTCCCTTTTGAATATTGCGCCGGGTGCATCAGTGGGCTGCGTGATGTGTAACACTGTTGCACCCGCGCAACCCTTTGAATATCTGGGCCGAAATGTATGGTGGCTTGTTTGTATATTTTTGAAAATGTTTAAATAAAGTATATTTAATAAAAAACAGATCATTAATGGATTTAGAATGTGTGTAGATGACAATGTCCTGAAGTACAGGTTGCTTGATAGGCTCTAGTTGGGTACAGTTTTGGAGAAAAGAGAGAAAAAAGAAAAAAAAGTGGGAGCAGAGTCCATTCAACTATGTCAAACCCCCCCTCCAAAAAAAAAGGGTGTATTAATGTGAAGGTGCCAGGCTGCAGCCATACAATTTTGCAGAACTGTCAAGTCAAAAACACTTACATTTTGAACCTGCAGTTCTAAGAATTTCTGAAGGTTATGATTTGTGGTCAGAGTTTTGTAAATGTAATACATGCTTCGCATTTCAGCTATGATGGCACTTTTCACAGAACAATATGCAGTGCTCACTGCCTTTGACATTCTTGTTTTCCCTCTTCCTGCTTCCAATTCAAACCTCAAAAAGACAATGAAAGAATATATTTAAAATCATTACAAAAACCACACATATTTATTAAGAAAACGTGTGAAAAGGGGCATCAATTATTATGTAATTCACTTGTGATAATTTGAAATGTGATGTTTATTGAAATTATTAGCAGTTGGCTTATTGGTTGGTTTTCCCTCTGTGAAAATATTTTGGTGGCCAGTATCTTTGCAAACGTTACAACAGAATAAAGCAGCATCTTTGTCATGAATGAGCCATTGGTAGGTTTTATTTACTTTCCCTATGGCTGTCTCTGTCATAGATTTTTGGGGTTTTCTTGCTTGCAGTCTCAGAAGAGTGTTCCATAATTGTAGACGTGCAGCCCACATCATGATCACGTTCAGATGGCTCAGCTTCGTGGACAGGACTTGTTGATCTGGGCCTTTTGAACATACAGTAAATGTTATCTTGCTTTGTTTTACTGTTGCACTGGTACTCTTTAGCATCATTAGGATTAGCTTCTGACATTTTTATAGACAACATTTTGTCAAAGAATATTCATGAAACACTTGACTGTTAATGTGACTTGAGCAAATAAAGACAGAAGATTTAATAAAGCAAGACTAAAATGTCTCTTTTTCTTTTTTCTGTGACTGACATAAAGTAAAGTTACTTGAAAATGAAATAATTAAAACTGTTATTTTGTAGAGTCAAGAATTTTACCAAACACCCATCTGTTACACACAACAGTATGCACAACTTGAGGGGCATGAGGGAGTGGTGGTTTAGTGTAGGTAACACAGGGACAGTGTGAGTGGGTTTATGTGCTGTTGATACTTTACAGATTTATCAATTTACATTTGTATGAGAAAAATCACACTGTTCTTCTAAAGCAGCTGCTCGCAGCAGACAGTGGCTTTTTTAGTATATACCGCAGCACTGCAATTTTATATTACACACTCAAAAAAATTGTGTGGTTAACTATGACAGTTTAAAACAGGCTTGTCCTGCCAGTAGAGCTCACACTGGGGACTGCAATTGTTGCCTCTGTTTTTTTCTTTTGATGGCTGCAGTAGGCATAGCTCTGTAGATGTTTTGCTTTGAGAAACAGACCCCCTGCATAAATTGCCTACCAAACAACATGATAGAGTGTTAAAAATAGAGTCCTCTGCTGAAGCCTCATTACTACGCTGCCTGTGTGTGTATGGCAGCTGGAGAGCACTGTTTCCTCTGGCTTGAGAAGTTTATCTATTTATTTATTAGCTTTTGGTAACCGGGTAAGTGTGCTAGGCAACAAACCTGCCTATTTTCAGGCATGACCCGGGAGAGTACAGGACATAGGCATAGAAATGACAGTATTACAAATTACAATCTAGGTAAACATAATACAGGTATAATAAGTTATCTACATTCAATGCAGTTAGAACGACAGAAATGTTTCAAGATACAGTGCATAAATAAAAGACATGATATAACAAAATGAGATTAGATCCTTGCCACAGGCCGGCAGGCAGGTGTAGTTAAATCACGAGCATTTACAATGACCATGGGCATGGAGGTGAGTAAATAGCGAGCCTTTAAAGATATGGTGGGAGGCAGAATTTTTAACCTGTAGGGGGAGTGAGTTCCAGAACTTGGGAACATAGTGAGAGAATGCCTGTTAGCCCATTTTTGTAGTGCATGACCTGGTAGAGAGCATAGGGACAGAGGAGGACCTAAGGGTGTGGGTTTGGGAGACAGGAGTCAACATGTTGGCCAGGTAATCCAGGCTAGGGGTCCTGGTCAGTGAGTCAATAAAGCATCCCAGGGAGTAGGCCCGAAGATCCCTAGGTGACAACCAGTTTAAGCCCGAGTACAGGAGGCAGTGATGAGTAAGTCGAGGGGCAGTTAAGGCAAATCTGCAGATATTGTTATAGACAGTGTCCCATTTACTGAGTACACCAGAGTTAGTGGTCTAGAGGAGAGGAATAGCATATTGGAGCTGGGGTAAGAGGACTCCCCTGCCTGCAGATAATCTGGCTGAAGGTGTGAGGGAGTGGTGCACACGGTAGGCATCCCCAATTTTATTATTAACAGCACGACATACCACGTTAACATGTAATGACAAGTCGAGGGAGGGATCAAGTGTGACCCCCAAGTATTTGAAGGATGCCATGTTGGTGATAGGGGACCTGTCCAGGCAGTGAACCAAGAGCTTGGGGGCAGTGGAGGGCAGTTTTTTTGTGGAACCAAATAGCATGGCACGTGTTTTGTCCTGGTTAATATGTTGATGACAGTTCAAGAGCCAGAGTTGAAGGACTTGGAAATCATTTGAGAGTGTGACATTAACGTTATCTATCGATTTAGAACCAGAATAGAGAACCAGGTCATCGGCGTACATAAGAGTGCAGATATGTCTGGAAAGTGAGGGAATATCATTTAGGAAGAGGGAGAAAAGGAGAGGTCCAAGTGTGGACCCCGTGGGACTCCTCGTGTGATATTTAAGGGGGAGGAAAGGACTTTGTGAAAAGCTACCGCCTGGGTGCGATTGTTAAGGTAGCTGCAGAACTAAGAAAGAGTTGGGTCTGAAGCACCAACAGATTGGAGCTTCTTCAGCAGGAGTGGGTGATACACCATGTCAAAAGCTTTGGACAAGTCAATGAAGACCACTCCGGTGAGTTGGCCGTGGTCCATATTGCATTTGATGTCGCTAGTAAGTTGGGTTAGGGCAGTAGTGATGCTGTGTCCAGACCTAAATCCGTGTTGGCAGGGGGTTTGGAGATTGAAGTGAGTGAGGTGTTCAGCGAGCTGATGGTGGACTATTTTTTCAGGAAGCTTGCTGAGAGTGGGAAGGAGGGAGATGGGACGGTAGTTGGACATTAGTTTGGCATCACCCTTTTTGTGAATAGGGATAGTTCTTGCAGTTTTCCAGGTAGAGGGAACAGTGGAAGTGCAGATCAAGAGGTTGAAAAGCCTAGTGACAGGATTGGCCAGCCATGGAGCAAACTGCTTGAGTATACCAGGATGGATGCCATCTGGCCCTGGGCCCCCTTGGGTGGAAGGGAGTTAAAAAGCTTGCAAACTTCACGGTATGTGGTAGGAGCCAGCATCAGTGTGGGTGGAGTGTGGGTCAAGGAGGAGGCAGGAGGACAGTAGTCTTTGAGCACGGTCAGATCAACAGCAGGTAGCGTGGAAAAGAGAGAATTAAAGGCATTGGCAATTGTACTCGGGTTGTTACAGTGAATGCCTTGAATATTCATGTTGGTTGGAGCCTGCTACTTATCATTGCCGAGTATTTCCTTGATTTGGGCCCAGTACTTTTGAGGTTTATCGGAGGAGGATTTTAGGAGGTTTCTGTGATAGGAACTTTTGGCAAGGCGTATTTCCCTTTTGCAATTGTTCCTAGAGGCTCGATAGGCTTCGAAGTCAGTGCGAAGATGTGAGACCTTCCACACTGACCAAAGTTTGTCCCTGCATTTCAGAAGTTGAAGCAGGGGACACGTGAGCCACTTAGTTACCTTCCCTGCCACCCTACGTGTGGGACTGGGATATGATGGTTTTGTAGAGCAAGGAGGACGGTGTTGAATTATCTAGTTGCATAATTAATGTCCTCTGTTAGGTAAAGAGGAGACCAGTCAACCAGGCTGAGATCAGTTTTGAAGGCATCAATGCATAGGTGGGAGAGGTTAGGGAAGGTAACTACTTTAGATGGGAAAGAAGGGAAGACAGTGTCCCAGACACAGTAGATAGGATAGTGATCACTGATGGTGTCTGGGAGCACCCTGGCCGAGGTGACATATTGCTTCCTGTTTGCCAGTATCCAGTTGAGCAGTGTGGCACAGTCACCACCCCTGGAAACCCTGGTGGGTTCCTGTATGAGCTGAGATAGGTTAGCCTTACTAACAATAGAGGATAGGTTGGCTGAGCTATACTCGGACCAGTTGAGGTTAAAATCCCCAAAGCAGATAATGTCATTTTTGCCTGTTACTGTTAGCAGGTTATCAATGAAATCTAAAAGACCCTGTTTTGAATTTTTTGGAGGGACAAACACAGAAGATATGAAGTTTCTTAACTCTGCCCAGAAGAAGGAGGGAATGGAGAACTTCACAGTTAGGTAGAGTGGGATCCTGTAAGATAGTGATGTCCAGGTGTGTTTTGTAGTAGAAAGCCAGGCCACCCCCTTTTTGGCCCCACTGTGATCCACATGAAGCATGCTGTAGCCTGGAAAGGAGCACTGCGAGTCAGTAATTGAAGGCCTTAGCCAAGTTTCAGTGATGGCTAGGATGTCCGGGATGTTCACTCTCACCCAGACCTGAAGGTCTTGGAGGTTGGCAAGAAGGCTCCTGGAGTTGATGTAAGCCATGGTAAGACCATTGGATTTAGGGAGGGAGGTAACCGGGGGAGGCATAGATATGATGGGATCCTGGGGAGGACCTGGATTAGCCTCGATGTCCCCGGCTAGCATAAGTGACAGGATAAATATCCAAAGTGAGATAATGAAACAGGCCATGACTGAGGCTCGAAGTGAGGGCTTCAATTTAAAGTGAAGGTATCTGGCTAGGGGCCACAGGCGCTTGCTGATGAGAGCGTTAGGGGGAGTAGGTGTAGGTGTGGCAGTAGCTAGGAGGTTGGAGAATTAAAAATTGTCATGTGAGTGTACTTTAGTAGATGAGAAAGGAGTGTTAGGACAGGAAAGCACTGAGAGAATAAGAAGGTAAAGTGCCCCCATAAGGAGAGCCACCAGGGGTGGGGGAGACATAATATAAAGGAGATAGGGAGAGAGATTGGGGGCAGAGCAGAAGGCTAGGCAGAGAGAGGGCAGAAAGCATTAAGTTAAGCACCTAAGGAAAACCACCCTTGAGTGGCAAGAATTAGGATTTTGTATGTGCAGAGAGTGTTTAGTGAGATAAAACAGAGAAAGCTCCCTCTAGTGTCCAATTGATATAAGAAGCTAATGGAAAACTAGGCTGATAGTAAAAAAACACGTGATTGCATCAATGTATTACGAGGATACCATCTATATAAGTAACACCAGCCAAGGGTGGGAGGGTATTGGGGCGGGCGGGGATCAGTCACACAGCAACTGTGGGGAAGAACAATCTAAACTGATGTGGGGACTAATAAAAAGAGCTTTGCTTTTTAAAGGACAAAAAAGGTGCGAATCCCAGATTGGCTCCCTTTGTTAAAGGGGGCCAGGTCCTTTGGCTACCTTGTCTCTGGAGCTGGTATCCTGTGTTGGGGGCGGGGGAGAGCCTCCAATCACTGGCAACAGCCCTCAGTTCTTTGGGAGCGCAGAGCTCTGATTTGGGGGATGGGGAGGACCCCTCTGCCTCACTGGCCCTCATGACCCCCTGGAGCGCAGAGCTCTGTTCGGGGGTGGGAGGAGAGCCCCAGTGCAGCACTCCTGCATCCAATAGACTGCCTGAGGAAGGGAAAAGGTAGGCAGGCTTTAAATAGTTTTCATCTGGAAGCAACTTTTTTTTTCCTTTGTCTAAGAGGGCTCATAATTGCTGGCAGTGAGCAAACAGCATTAATTCAACAGTAGCAGTTCCAAGCAAGTAGCTAGGTACAAACAGTAGGACAGTTCCTAACGTATGGCCTTTAAAATAATTAAGGTAATATTCAAGCAGCAAAGAATACAGTGCAATGCAGTAATTTTAGAAGATAAAAAACAATCTAAACTGATGTGGGGACTAATAAAAGGAGCTTTGCTTTTTAAAGGACAAATAAGGTGTGAATCCCAGATCGGCTCCCTTTGTTAAAGGGGGCCAGGTCCTTTGGCTACCTTGTCTCTGGAGCTGGTATCCTGTGTCGGGGCCGGGGACAGCCTCCAGTTACTGGCAATGGCCCTCTGTTCTTTGGGAGTGCGGAGCTTTGATTTGGAGGATGGGGGAGAGCCCCATGCCTCACTGGCCCTCGCGACCTCCTGGAGTGCCGAGCTCCATTTGGGGGGTGGGGGGACAGCCCCGATGCAGCGCTCCTGATTCCAATAGACTGCCTTGTCTCTGGAGCTGGTATCCTGTGTAGGGGTCGGAGGAGAGCCTCCAGTTACTGGCAACAGCCCTTGGTTCTTTGGGAGCGCGGAGCTCTGATTCAGGGGCTGGGGAGAGCCCCTGTGCCTCACTGGCCCTCGAGACCTATTGGAGTGCCGAGCTCCATTCGGGGGGGTGGGGGGAGAACCCCAGTGCAGCACTCCTGATTCCAATAGACTGCCCTGCACTGCCTTTTTTTGCAAGTTAAAACCTCTTCAATAGTGTTTTATGGGCCTTTTCTTTGGTTAAGTTTCAGTGCTTAGGTTAAGCCCTCCCTAGTACTGCCTTTTTTTGCAAGTTGAAACCTCCTCCATAGTGTTTTATGGACCTTTCCTCTGGCTTAAGAGAAGTTAATTGAGCCCTCTCAAGTACTGCCTTTTTTGCAAGTTGAAATCTCCTTAGTGTTTTACGGGCCTTTTCTTTCTTCATTAAGTTTCAGTGCTTAATTTACTACCATTTGTAAACTGAGAAACTCGTTTTTCTGGTATCCCCTCCCCACTCATCCAGAGGTGTGAATTCTTTTGTTTCCTAACCATGCTGGTTGATTTTACTTGCTTCCGTCATAGTAAGAATGTGAAACTAAACTTGTGTTATTTTAAATGATTGATAAAGTGACTTGTCCAGTTTACATCTCTTGGGGATGAAGCTGTATCCCTTTACCTGTATGGAGTAATTCACTTGCCACCAGCTATTAAGCCCTCAGCTGTAAGATACATCATGCATGTAAGGTGATATATGAAATCAAATTGCATTCCCTGAAAAACAGTTAGGTTCATTTCTCTTCCCTACCTCTGCAGCCACACAAAGCCAACCCCTTATCCCACCCCCGAAACCTACTGCTGGACAACCAAGCTGTCTAAACAAACAAAGCTGTTTTTTCTCTTAAAAGCAGGAAGGTTTTTTCTTGCATGTTTTAAGTGCCTGGGTAAGCCACAAGAAGACATTTCTACTGCCATGTATGTATACAAAGTCACAAGATATCTATAGAGAGAAGGGAATACACTTTAATGGTTGCAACTGCATTAGACTACAAATGCAGACCACAATGCAAAGTTCTCATAAACTGATTCAACATTAAACTAATTGAGTTTATATTCTTTATGCTTCTTTCTTTTTTGCAGTTAAAGTTTTTATTAAAGTTTCAGTTTTACAAACAGACAAACCAAAAAGAGAAAAGGCTTTACGCAACTGATAATGGGATAAGGTTGTGGGTAGCTTCTCTTTTCTTGATGTTACTATGATCCCTATTTGCTGTTACTTTTGCAAACATTTGTTCTGGAGGTTCCAGCCATCTCAGAAAAGATATAGACTGGGTGAAGGCAGTACACATAACAGCAGCCAAAATGGTGCATGGCCTGCACCAGAAGCACTATGGGGAAAGACTCAGGGAGTTAAATATGTACTCTTTAGAGGAAAGGAAGGACATGCTTGAAGCATTCAAATACCTACAAGGTATCAATAAGGTACAAGAAGGTTCAATTCTGCTGAGAAAGAGATGTTCAAGGACAAGGGGGCATGATATGTAGCTGGAACGGGGAGACTTAAAGGGGAGGAGAGGAAATACTTCTTTACAGAGAGGGAGTGGACACCTGGAACAGCCTGCCAGCAGAGATTATGAGTACCAAAATGGTACAGGTTTCAAACATGCATGGGATACACATAAGGGGACCTTGGTAACAGGGCTGGTGGGGGGTAGGGCTGGAGATCAGTTATGGTCCTTGGTAGCACCGTAGGTAGAGACCTTAGAGCAGAGTAGGTGGGCCAGGATGTCCTTTTCTGCAAGCAGTTTCTCTGTTTCTATGTTAGTAAATAGCTGATACATGAGCTTTATACATTTGTGTTGACATCAATTTTAAGATGTTAAATAAAAAGCCTATGGTACCAGTAACACAATGCCATTAACAAGTACTGCTCAAATATTCAAAATCCATGGTATCAACCTGTTGTCAATTTAAATCAAAACTATGTATCTCTATAGAAGTCAGGACCAGAAAGAAAAAGAGAGAAAAAAGGAAACAAACACAGAAGAAAAAAAGTGTGCATAAAATAAGCCAAAGCAAGGGGGTGGGGGATATGTAAAGCATGTGAGCAGCATGGAAATGCATTTTCATTATTCTTGTGAAAGGATGAAAGCTGAAGTAAAATTTGAAATATAGAAAACAGCTGAAAAGGATAAAAAAGAAGGGAAAGGGTCCTATATGAAGTAGAAAAGAACAAAATAACCAAAAAATCAAAGAAGCTGACTGGCATAAAATTTAAAACAACAAAACAGTGAATGACATTTGGTAGATTATAAAGGGCAACATGTTATCATTTGCAATAGCTCATTAAAAGGATCATGGAATACAGCAACCAATGATGACAGACCTTTGGTGGCCTTGGGCAGCATGGTGCAGCAGCCCCAGCTGTGGAGACAGAGGCCCTGGGACTCTAGGGCTTAACAGAGCACAACAACCCTGTCTGTGGAGGTTGGAGCAGAGGGCAAAAGGTGGCATTGGCCCTGCCTGTGGGGGAGGGCAGAGGAAAGCAGAGTGCAGCAGCCTCAGCTGAGAGGCAAGAGACAGGGACATCAGGATGACATATAGTATGTCTAATTACACACATACATGATGTATTTCCACATAGAATCCCTCAGAGAACTGAATTTTGTTAAGTTCATACAGTACATGCTACTGAAACAGTAAAGTGTGGCAAACACTTGTTTGTTAATCTGACATGACAACAATATTGCTCTCACATGAACATATGTGTGGAGGCTACATCAATGACACTCTACTTCTATGACTTAACAAACTTTAGATTTATGTTATATCCATTAAACAACCCTGGGTTTATATAGCCAAAAAATGCAGAGTTTTGATGTGAAAGAACTCAGCTGTGATACAGACAGGAGATTTCTCACAAACATTCATTTATGCTGCTTCAGTTAACCAGTGAAACACAAATGACCAACTATTTATGAGAACAGAATGATAGATTGTAAATTAATCTAGCTAAACACAAACCAGATGGGTTAGTAACACACTTGGAGTAAAGACAATTACCCCTACAGATTTCTCTGACTGGGAAATGCAACAGCTACTTCAGGCAATTAAGGACCTAAATGCTACAGCAACAAGCTGGACAGGAATTATGTCATCACTCACTGATAGAGACAGAAAAATCTTCGCTGTTTTCCATTACTGTAAAGCACATTAACAGATGCTGATTTAAAGAAAACCACAAAACCAAACAGCATGATATTTTCAGGAAACAACAGTCATGACAGAGGGACTTGAATTCATGTTTTATTGTAAATCTGTAAAACATTGGCATGTGATCGTTAAGCCCATTAAACACCCTTATCTAGTTAATGCATTAGCAGCCATAGTGGCTCTGCCAGAGTTTGTTTCCTGGCAGAGCTTTAATGTTTTCCCTCACTTTGATTAGCAGCTCCTTCCTGCACTGCTCAGTCCATGGGTGCTGCCAACTTTATTTCGTATCCTCCTGCTTTACCCTGCTTATCCTTTAATTGTCATTCAGTGCTCCTGCTGGAACAGATTGTTCTACTGTTGCTGCAGCTCCAAAGTTCCTGCTCAGTATTTTATTTTTTACAGTTCTGGCTGGTGTCTCTGTAACTTTTATCCTCCTGCTTTGCCCTGTGTCCTGCAATTTTCGTTCTGTAGTACTGGCCCTTTTATTCTTTTTACTGATCAGCTCTGAAATTCCTGCTCAGTATTCTATTTTTGTTCCATTCTGCTGCAGTAATTCTTCTCCTCCTGCTTTACCCTGCTGTCCTTAATTTTCACTCTGCATTGCTGGCCCTCTTAATCTCCTTTTTCCTTAACATCTCTGGAATTTCTGCTCAGTATTGGTAGTTTACTCACCTGGTAAAGGAGCTTATGGGAGAACTTTGTTACAGCACTCTAACGTCACTACTGGGTCATAGTGGGCATCTCCTCATAGGCTGATGCACAAAAGATATTCAACAGGTGAACCTGACTTGTCTCCTCCCCTTTCTGCTGTCTTCTTTTTCAGTATGAGACTTCCCAAGATGTTTGACCAGGAATGGAAATTTATTATGCAGCACAGTATGCTCAGAGAAAGCAAGTATGAACAAATAAACCAAAGAGAAGGAGACAGAGATTAGAATGTGTTTCAAGGTTTTACTCTCAAGAGATTGAAGGAATTGACAATTGTGCCAGGCTAAAAAATATTCAGCATGCAAAGGGCAGAATAAAACAAAACAAAACAAAAAAAAATCCAGAAATCTACAGCAAGTACCTGTTCAGAGAAAATAGCTCCATTTAGTATATCCCACTGATCCTGGTGATGGTCACATTGTTGTCTTCCTCCTTGTTGCATGGAATGCGGAGTGCCATAAGAAGATGCTCCCATAATCACCTTTACCAGGCGAGTAAACTATCATTATCTAGCACACCTTCTTACAGCACTCCAATGTCACTATTGGGTTATTGTGTAGCAGTGTCAGAGGCCAACTGGGTGGGGTGAGGAGGAAGAGGACCAAACACTGTAGTACTAAATGTTCAACGCTGATTTCTACTGACTCCAGATATCCAGCCTATAGTGTCTAGCAAAGGTGTGAGTGGATGTCCATGTGGCTGCTGCACAGATTCCAGCAATGGATGCAGAATTACATTCTGCCCAGGAGGTAGCCACCACCCTGGTTGACTGGGCCTTGACCTGGATGGGGATGGGGAGGGCTGAGGCCCTGTAGGCCTCAGAGATAGCAGTCTTCAGCCACCATACTATAGTGGACTTGGAAGCTGGGGAACCTCACTTGGGTCCCTGTGTAAGTATGAAAAGCCTTTCAGAATTTCTGAAGTTGGCAGCCCAGTTTAGGTAAATCCTGAGTGATCAAGTGGGATACAGTTGACCAAGTGTGTCCTTGTATGGATCTCCCAGGTCTGGTTTGAAGGTAGGCAGCGAGATTTTTTTTGGCGAGGTGGAATGTTGACACCACCTTGGGGAGAAAGGCTGGTACCATCTTGAGCACCACTCTGTCCAAATGGAGCACAATAAATGGTTCCCTACAGGAGAAGGCCAGCAGCCCACTGGTTCTGCAAGTGGAGCAGATGGTCACCAAAAAAACTGTCTTGAGTGAAAGGAACTGCAGGGACACAGATTCCAAGGGTTCAAAGGGTAGTTTAGTCATTGAGTCTAGGACCAGATTCATATGCCAGGGAGTGGTAGTTGTTCTGTGAGTGGGGTTGATATTGGCGGTGGCCTCCAGGAAGGTCAGCAAGAGGGGGTGTGCCCCTGGGAGGTAGCCACTCATTTCCCCTCTGATGGCCCTAATGGTGGCCACTTAGACTCAGAGTGATGCAGTGGTAAAGCCCTTATTGATACCTTCCTTCAAAAAGTCCAATCTTTGAGAAATTGAGGAATTGGTGGAGTCAATATCTTTTGACTTGCACCATCTACTAAAAACGAACCAGTGTCGGTCATAGGTGTGGTTGGTAGATGGTCTACAGGCTTGGATCAAAGTGCCCATCACCCTAAGTGAGAGTCCCAATTCTAACAGTCTATGCCTCCAAGTGGCCATGCTGTAAGCTTTAGTTAGGCTGGGTTGTGGTGGAGTATTTAACCCTGTAGGAGAAGATCCGGTTTGGGGGTAGGGCCAATGGTTGGTCTATTAGCATCTGCATGATTGAAGAGTACCATGTCTGCCTTGGCCAGTTGGGTGCCATTAAGACAATCGTGTTGCCAGTGTCCTGAATCCTCTGCACCTGTCTTCCTATCATCATTATGGGTGGCCAGATGCAGGCCATCCTGAAATGCCATTGTGTAGAGAGCTCATCCACCACTGCCAATCCACTCTCCTTGTACCGGGAGAAGAAAATCTGCAACTGATTGTTCTTGGCTGATGCCATTAAGTCCACCTGTAATGTTCCAGTATTGTTGTCAGAGTGAGGTGGCTCTTTTTTTTGTTGATGAGCCATCTGTGACTGGTCAACAACTCCTGTGCTCATCTGGTTGTGTCCTGGGATGCAGTTACAGTCCTGAATAGGATTAGCCAATTATCCAGGTACAGGATTACATATATCCCTTCGGCTCTCAGCTTTGCTGCCAGGGTGACCATGACCTTGGTGAAGACCCTAGGTGCTGATGCTAGGCCAAAGGGGAGGCATCTGTACTGAAAGCAGTGGCCAAGGACACAGAACCTGAGAAACCTGTGGTGGCTTGGATGGATGGGTATGTGGACATATGCATCCTTCAAATCTATGGGCGTAACCAGGTCATCCTTCTGAATTGCTGCTATGGTAGAATGTAGAATTTCCATTTTGAATCTCCGATATGTGATGAATTGGTTTACAAACTTCAGGTCTAGAATTGGGTCCAGATCTCTAGTCTTTTTTGGGACTAAAAAGAAGATGGAATAAATGCTGGACCCTTTCTCTTCTGTTGGTACTGGGACTATGTCACTATACTGCAGGAGTTGGTTTAGTATTTCTCTGACCTAGTTGACTGGGGTTGCACTCACTGAGGTGTGACTGTAAGAATGTCGGCTTCATGGGTGTCATGTTGAGCTCTATTGCAAACCCTCTGGTTATCACCTCCAGCACCCAGATGGCACAGATGGCAATGATGGTGTTGGCTGAGGTGCTGACATAGAGCTGAAGTCTTTCCCCCATTATGAGCTGTGGATCCTGGGCTTGTGCCTCCTCATGCTTGATAGTTCTTGTGTCCAAAGTTGCCCTTGTGTCTGCCCCAGCCCCTGGATTGTCCTCCTCGGGCCTTGTTGTTCTGGTAGGTGGCTCTATGGTTAAAATTGTTTTACTTGAAACTAAAGTTGAGACTTTCATTCCCCTGGTTAGGGTGTGCCTGGAGGTTCTTGGAATGGCAGTGTCAGAAGCAGTTGCTCTGAAGGGAGGTAGGGTGTGCCAACCCCCCTGTGGGTCTTTGTTTCCTCCCTTGGGTAACACAAATCCTTACAGGCTGGGCCTGAACACTCTGTATCCTGTAAAATACAGCTTCATAATCCTGCTTTTTTTTGTAGCATGAAACAACACAAAGAACATTAAAAACCATTAAGAACTTCAAATAACCAGCAAAATAAGAAGGGAAGAAATAATAGCGATATACAAACACAAACTTAGACAAGAAGCCAACATACTGAGAAAAAGAAAATACTGGGGCTAGATATTCAAAGGGGTTGCCCCTGGTGCAACTGAATTGAGCCAGCGCAACCCCAGAACTGTGTCCTGGAGCAATATTCAAATGTGGGAATTGTGCAGTGCAATTCCCATTGCACCGGGGTGCAAAGATAATGTATGCTGCACATCTCCAGAGGGTGTGCCCATGCATATGCGGCACATCCCTATATTCAGCCCGGGATGTGTGGCGCAACTGCTGGCACAACCCAGAGATGTGCTGTATAACTGTGCTCAAAGTTGAGTCTGTAATAAAAGGCTCAAGTGCAGTCCACCCGCCGGTGAGCCACTATATTACAGTGCACAACACTGCAACCACCAGCCAGGGGTGGCAACACTCCCACCATGCACAATTTATTTATTTATTTGGATTTTGGTAACTGGGTGAGCCCACTGAGGCCAGAGGTCCCTTTTTCAGGGGTGACCCGGTATTAGTTACAATGCATACATACATCATACATACATACATGCATTGGTATGAAATACAGTAATTTATAATGAGTATATTTTTAGTTACAGAGAGTACATACATAGACATTAGGGTACATTGGATAGGCTGGTACATTTTGGGGAGTAGGTATCACACGTTGGGCAAGGAGAACAGTAGACATTCCAGGCTAGACAGGTATAGAGACAGATACATAGTGAGTTTAGCATTATTCCATATGATATTCATGGGGTGTGAAGGCATGGTTTAGCAGATGGTTGCAAGAGAGTGGGCCCGGGTGGGGGCTAGCGATTACACCCACAGAGGCTTAGTTCCAGGAGGTACGTTTTGAGGCCTGATTTAAACCCTAGGAGAGTTGGTTTGTCGAGTAGACTTGCTGGGAGGGTGTTCCATAAGAAGGGAGTGGCATAGTGGAAGGAGCGTTTGCCTAGGTTTGTGCGAACACGGGGGATATCGAGGGGACGACTTGCAGTGGATCTCAGTGTTCGGTGCTGGACTTTAGGAGTGAGCAGCCCCCATAGGTGTGGTGGAGAGCCAAGAGAGGTGAATTTAAAGGCCAGACAGGTAGCAGAGTAGGTAAGTTTGTGCCATAGGGTGGACCAGTTTAGGTCTGCAAGGGCCTCACAATGGTGTCTCCTAGGCGAGGAGTTTGTTGCAAAGAGAGCCACTCTGTGATTGAGCATGGAGGGTTTGTTGAGCTCCGTCTCCCGGAGGAATTGTAGTATGGGGGAACCATATAGGATGGAGGGGAGGAGGTTACTGTTAGCTATAGCTCATCGTGCCTCGCCAGAAAGGGAGTTTCCTAGATGGTAGAGGAGGCCAAGCCTCTGGTGGATGGATGGATCGAGTTAAGGAGTCAATGTGGGGTTTATAGGTCAGTTCTTGGTCAAGGAGGACCCCGAGGTACTTGAATTGTTCTTTGACCTCTACTCTCTTCCCTTGGGATGTGTTGAGCAGGAGCAGCTCGCTTCTGTCCATGCCCAGGTGTCTAGTCCCGAACAGGACGGCCTTAGTTTTGTCCTCATTCAGCTTTAGAGAATTAGTGGTGAACCAGACCTCAAGAGCTGAGAGGCAGGCCTGAAGTTTGGAGGAGATGACACAGGGTTGTGGGTCACTGTGGTAGACAATGGTGTCATCCGCATAGAGGATGAGGTTAATGAGCTTGCAGTCATTCGAAATGTCATTGAGGAAGAGGGAGAATAGTAGAGGGCCTAGAATCGAGCCCTGGAGTACCCCGGAGGTCATGGGTCTAGAGCCAGATAGTGTTCCTCTCCAGCATACTTTTTGGGATCTGTTGGCCAGGTAGTTTTCGAACCAGGAGAGTGAGTCATTATCCAGACCTAGTCAGAGGAGTTTGGAAAGGAGGAGTTTGTGGCTGACCAGGTCAAAGGCCTTGGATAGGTCAATGAATAGGGCGCCCGTTGGGGAGCCTTGGTCCATGGTCTTGATGATGTCAGATATAAGCCAGATGAGGGCTGTGTCAGTGCCGTGGCCTTTCCTGAAGCCATGTTGTATGTTGGCGAGGAGGTGGTGCTGCTCAGAGTAGTCCTGAAGTTGATTGTATACTAGCCTCTCCTGCATCTTCCCAAGAAGGCTGAGAAGGGAGCTAGGCCTGTAGTTTCCCATTCTATCCCGGGGTCCATTTTTGTGGATGGGGACAATAGTCAATACCTTCCACTTACTTGGGACTGTTCCTTCAAGGAGGGTCCTGTTGATGAGAAGGGTGACAGGGTAGGTGAGAGCCGGGGCAGCAGCCCTCAGCAGCCGAGGTTCTAGCTGGTAGTTTCCTGGGGAAGACTTAGGGTTTATTCTGAGTAAGAGAGGGAGTACAGCAGACGGTTCAACAAGTTTCAGGTGGAATTGGGGACTAGGGGCCACCCAGTCAGAAGCTAAACGACTGGGAGTCCCAGGGGGGAGGGGGGTCTGCTGGGGTTGGAGAAGGAGGCACAGAAGGCATCCACAACAGTAGCAGGGTCATTGGTCAGGGTATCCCCAACCAGGATTGAGTTGTCTTGTGCGTTTGTGGTATCTTTGAGAAGGAGTTTATGTGGCCCCAAATTTCTTTGGGTCATGTAGGTGCAGGTAGTTTGGAGGTCTCTTAGGTACTTGGACTTGGCCTGTTTGGAGGTTTTTTGCATAGGTTCCTCAGTTCCCTGTATTTCTCCCAATCATGTGTAGAGCCCGTGGAGTTGTAGAGTCCCCAGGCCCTGTCGCGGAGAAGCTTTGACTGCTTTAGGCTAGGACTCAGCCATTTGTGGCATTTTCCCTGTACCCTGAGTTTCTTACACAGGGCATGCAGGTTGGCTAGGGACAGAAATGAATTAGAAAAGTAGTCAAGCACCTCGTCAAATGAGGGGAGGGATACAATGGGGTCCCAGTCAATTTTTCCCAGGTCAGAGCGAAGGTTGGCTGGTACAAATCGGCTAAAGTTCCTGGCTTCTAAGACCCTGGGAGCAGTTTAAGGGGGTTTATTGGACCAGGCACAAAAGATGGGAAAGTGGTCACTCAGGGAGTCAGACATGATCCCTGCAGAGATTACCCAGTCTGGGCAGGAGACTAGTGCCTAGTCAAGTAGGGAATGATTGCCAGACTTGGAATTGTGCCTAGCAGGCAGATTGATGACTTGGGTAAGTGAGGAGTCTAGTATTGAGTTCTTGAATGTGTAGGTCCCCAGGGTGAGCCAGTTTAGATTGAAGTCCCCGAGGAGGATGATCTTACCCAGTGGATGCTCCAGCAGGGCATTGGTTAGGGATTCTAAGGAGGAGGTGGCAGATTGGGGTGGGAGGTAGGCACACCCAATGTAGAGGGGCCTGGTGTCTCTGAGTAGCACTTTGACAAATAGGGTCTCACTCTGCGGTCCGCAGAGAGAGTGGAGATCCATCTGTGAAGCATTCAAGGTTGAGCTGACATAGATGAGAACCCCACCTCCTTTTTTTTCGCTCTGTCCTTTCTAAAGGCCTGGTGGCCAGCTAGGTCCACCTCGTTGGGAGAGGATCTGAGGCTTGAGCCATGTTTCAGTCACAGCTAGTATGTCAGGTTTGTACAGGGCAATCCATGCCTCAAGGTCATGCATTTTGTGCCTTAAGCGGCCGATATTCATATGTACCAGCTTGAGTCCGCTGATGTTGGCCCAGAGTGGGTTGGAGGGGTCACTGAGGGTGAGATTAGGCAAGTAGCGATGAAGGGGTTTGGCTCGATACCCCCCCAAGTGCCAGTTTAAGCCTGACAAGGAGGCCAGTAGTATTGTGGGGGAAGGGGAGGAGCCTCCGTTGGTTATATTTGCTGAAGTTTGAGGGTTTCTTGTGGCAGCGTCCCTTCTGGGATAGTCCTTGTGGGGTTTGGGTAAGCTCACTTAGCCATTCCACATTCGGCTCTGGGGTTTGGGGGGGTGCGGAGTTCAGATTGGGCACAAGGGAGAGCAGGTCCAAGAGGAGGGGTGGGGCGATTCCCTGTAGAGGAGCTGAGTAGGCGGGGGCAGCCATTGGCACCTGGTTCCTCATGCTGTAGGTACAAGAGGGGGCATGGGCCTCAGGGGGTTGCTGGTGTCTAAGGTGTAGAGAAGCCAAGCTATGAGAGGAATAGATTGGCACAGGAGGCACCAGAGTCATGGTATAAGTAGGAGTCATCAGGCAGTAAAGGAGTTATTAAGCCCGTGGGTATAGGTTGTGTCACGTGTGAGAAATGTAAGAGTAGTTGGCGAGCCAGGAGGATGTCAGCTGTACCTCTGATTCTAGTTCCGGAGGGAAGAGAGGGTTGCGTTTATAGTATTTCCCCCATTTTCTCCAGTATGGCAAGTTACAGCCAGAGTGAGGAGTAGCAGGGTTCCTCCATTCGGCTGCCTATAGAGGCAGGAAAAACAGAAAAATGGGATGCGACCTCTAGTGGACAGTGCTGAAAACCTGCAGATGGGAAAGTGAGCTGATAGGTTCTATCACTCACGTGATCCCAGCTATAAGAGTAGATGCTCACCAAGGGCGGTGGTGGGGGTGGCGGGACTCTAACAATGCAGCAGTGCTTCACAGCGATGAGGGCGGTTCGTACCTGTGAATGTTCTCCCTGCGTGGCGATGACGCTGGATCCTCGGGATTCTGGCTTGGGGGGAGGGCAGGGCACACCGATGGCCCTCTTGACCACCTCTGCTGTGGAGAAGAGAAGAAAAAAATGGAATTTATACTCAGGTAAGCATGGGGGACAGGGAAAGAGAGCATGCATTGAAGTAGGTCCTCTGGTACGTGTGGCATTCCCAAGGGTCTCTTTGTGACCAGGAGATCAGATTTCCACCTTTAAGGCAGTCGGGGATTAGTGTATCTTAAATTAGGAGGTTTTGGTGCTAAAGTGCTGTTGATTAACAATGTTTCAGGGACATGAGGCTAACAATGGCTGTAGGGGCTTCACTTGCACAGTAATATGCAGTAATGATTATTAGCTAGGGCAATTAAGGTAACTATTGGCAAAGGGGTCTAAACTACCTAGTTTAAACAGTAACAGGCAGAGATTAAATTCAAAATACGTCCTTTTGAGCACCTGAAGGCAACGGAGTCTATGCTACATAGTTAAAACAGTAACAGGCAGTGATTAATTGCGAAGAAAGTTCACTTAGGCTCTTAAGGCAGACGAGGTCCATACTGGTTCAGTAAACCAGAGCAGGCAATAATTATTGTTAGCTAAGGGCTAATTAAGGCACTACTGTATTAGCTAGTTTAAACACTCTTCTAAAGGCTGCACTTAAGGCACCAGGAGAAACACGGAGCAATTCGGTGCTGTCTGAGCTGAAATTAGGGGATAGAAAAACTATCTCCACTCCTGGGATGACAATTGAGTTCAGGCAAGTCTCTTTTTTGAAAATGGCACCCAGAGCTCTCCAACAACGCAGCAGTGCTTCACCGCGATGAGGGCGGTTCATACCTGTGAATGTGCTCCCTGCGTGGCGATGACTCCGGGTCCGCAGGAGTCCGGCTTGGGGGGAGGGCGGGGCACAATGACGGCCCTCTCGACCACCTCAGCTGTGAATGTGCTCCATGTGTGGCGATGGCTATGGGTCCGCGGGATTCTGGCTTGGGGGGAAGGCACCATTTTCAAAAAAGAGACTATAAAAGGTAGCATGTTGCCCTAAGGAAGCATGGGATAATCTTCCAAAGAGTGCAAGCCATGGCAGGGCTGCATGCCAAAAGGGCACTGAGGGAGGAAGGGGATGCTTTAATTTTTGACAAGTAAGCCGTTTCACTTCTAGTAATGCCATAACAAGCCAAAAGAGGTATGACAAGGGGAGGTAGTGCCACAGGGAGACCAAAGACAGCCAGTTTGGGGCTTGGAACAGTAGGCATTTGCAGAATTTTTGAACAGCTGGAAAAAATGGCTTTCCACCATTTAGCAAGGTGGTCAAAGTCCACATCATGTATAAGAGATCAGCCCCAGATTGTGTATAGTGCCAACAAGCGGAATCCATCATAAGGGCCATATTATAAAGGGACTGAGGTGTTCTATACCAATGAAGTATAATTTTAAAAATGAATCAGTCTACTGCGAGTGTCACAACAGGCTTTTTACACAAGGGCAGTCCCCATCTGGCAATCTTCCTCTGCTATAGAAGTTTTAAGCTCAATCTCCCACTTAGCCTTACATTGTGCAGTTACAGAAGGTAAGGCTGCATAGAGAGTATGATACGTTTTCCTGGCCCAGCACTTTGTACCTGGGGTCTTTATATATAATATATATATATATATATATATATATATATATATATATATATGACAAAGCCAACTCCAGGGAGATGGGGACAGTAATTTCTTTTCATAGAAACGAATAGCCACCCAAAGTTGTAAATAATGCCAGAAGTCAGTTTTCGGAAGATGATATTTGTCTTGTAGCAGCTGAAAAGAGAGAAGCTTATCCAAACGAGGTATAGAAATATTCACAATAAAGTTGAGATTTGCCTATGCCCAGGAAGTCCAGCAAACAGGGACACCCCAATGAGAATATGGGGATTATTACCAAAATATGTAAATGGTCTTGGGGAACCTAGCAGCTCTGGGTACCGGAGTAAGTGACGTACAGGAGTTCTAGGCTTGGAGAGTAGCAGCAACGATAGGTTGGAGCAGAGGCCACTGCCAAGAACAGCATTCAAGTAGCAAACAGAGACAAGGAACTTGTGCCAAGTATGTTTCCAGGCCAAGCCAGGAAGAGGAATCAGAAGAGGGAGATTGAAACCGCCAATATGCTTGAGACATGCGATATGCCAAGGCATACCCCTCAAACCAGGGAAGGCCTAGGCCCCCCCCTTAGACCAGGGAGCCCAAAGCTTAACTTTTGCTCAACTTGGGTGGTTTGTTCTCCCAAAGGACCTGACTAACAGTGTGATTAAGCTGGAGAAAGACAAGAGGAGGGATGATAAGAGGTGAGTTTGGGAAAAGATAGGACAGTTTCAGAAGAGCAAACATGCGAAGAGCTGCAACTTTGCCTGCCAGTGAGAGTCTGAGCATAAGCCAGCACTGAGTATCCTGTTCTAACAAGGAAAATACTGGATTATAGTTCAATGGAATAAGATCATCCAATCAGGTCAGGATAAATACACCAAGGAACTTAAAGAAGTCACCAGCCCATGGAATCTGAAAATGAGAATGCACAGTTGTCACATAGAGAGTCCAGAGGGGCAAGAACAGTCTTGGATCTATAGACTGTGAGATCAGAAAGGTCTGTGAATTGGGATAAAATATTGAATACATAAGGGAGGAACAGTGATGGGGATTCCAGTGTAAGGAGCAGATCATCTGCATGAGAATGCACCAAAAAAGAAAATTTTACCTACCCGAATACTACGAATATGGAGTGTGGATAAAAATTTTCAGGCAAGAGGATTCAGAACCAACAAGAACAGTAGGGGCAGCCCTACCAAGTACGCTTTTGAAGAGCAAACACAGAAGGTAGTGTATGATTACTAAGGATTACTGCTGTAGGTTGGTATAAAACCTTTATCCAAGTCCGAATTTGGGGACAAAACCATAAAGTTCTAAAACATTACATAGGTAATCAAATTAAACTGAATCAAAAGATTTCCAAAAGTTGATCGCCAGGACCACCATCAGAAAGGGAGCGGTCTTAGCAAATGATTTGATTCAAGAGGGTACAAAGATGGTCTGCTCCAGATTTCCCTTTTTGGAAACCAGTCTGGGAAGAGTGTATTAAAGTGGGCATGACTGCCTCTAACTGAGTAGCTAAGGCTTTAGTGAGAATTTTAGCATCTGTGGAGGTAAGCGAAATCGTTCGGTAGTTCATACAATCTAACGGGTTGTCCAAGGGCTTAGGAGGAGGGTAATAACTGCCTCGCACATACAGGGAGAGAGGTGACCGACCTTATGTGCCTTCTGCAAGTCTGCTAAGAGTGGAGGGATAATAATATCTGGCATCAGTTGATAAAGGTCTAGTGGTATCCCATCGCACACAGGCACCTTGTTTTTAGTCAGCAATTATAGCACTGAATGCAGCTCTGTTTCGGAGAGGGGCACATCCAATTGGTCCAGAAGGGCAGGTGAAAGTTGGGGGACTATAGTATTTCCTAAAAATGAATGAACTTGGGATAGAGTTGATGGGTGGAGATCAGAGGAGTATAGCCATTCATTAAACTGACACATAGTTTAATTACCCTCCTGGGCTGAGGTAGCAACAGAGCCATCAGGTTTATGCAACACAGCAACTGCAGAATCGGCTTATTATCTATGTAGCTGGTAAACAAGGTGCTTACCACTCTTCTCGACTGAGTCCCAAAAAGACTGGCCACTCCAAATGAGTTGCCATTCAGCTTTATGAGAGAGAAGGGAATTAAGTCAATGTTTAACCCCTAAGAGAGCAGCTTGCAAAGAGGGATCTGGCACCGAAGTTTGGAGTAAACGCTGTTCCATCTGAGAAAGAGTATACATCAAATCAGAAATTTCCTTCTCCCTCTCTTTCCATTTACTGGAAGAGTAGGCAACAATCCACCACTTAATATAACCTTTAAATGCTTCCCAGACTATCCCAGTCATACCTCCGCAGTTTGATTTGTGTCAGAATAAAATTGTGCCTCTTTACGAATCCATTCCGGGAAATCGGTGTTGCATAAAAGTAGAGGGTTACAGTGCCAATGGGTAGAAGAAGGCTCGAGAGAACAAAGCTACACACATAGGATAACAGGAGCATGGTTGGAGATTAGCATATGACTATATGTGGAATCCATAGTAGCAGAAGCTACCAGATCATTAACTAACCAAAAATCGAGACAATTGTAAGTAGCATGCACAGAGGAGAAAAAAGAATAGCCACAGTCAGTCAGGTGGATAAGTCACCATATGTCAACCAAGCCCCACTCCACTGCCAAGTCCCCTAAAGCCTGTCGAGAGTTGGGGTTAGTATCCAATGTAGCCTTACATCTATCTACAATAGGGTCAAAATCCAGATTAAAGTCACCCCCAACCAGGAGGGGGCAATGGGTCTCCCCATAGGTCTCCCCTAAGGCCTGATTTAGATAGCAGAAAAAAAACAGGGTCATCAGAGCTAGGAGTGTTAACTGAAGCCAAAAGACAAGTGCCCATTGGGATAACTAACTCTAGCGATAACCCATCTGCCTTCTGGGTCTGTCACAATGTGTTCGACCTTCCAGGTTAAAGGACATAGAAATAATATACTAGTTCCTCTAGACTTACTAGAGGCAGAACTGTGTATCAGTCGAGCTACCCATCCCTTCTTCATCCATGCAGCCATTTTATTGGTGAGATGAGTCTCCTGGAGAAGGGCAACATTCATCTTTAACAATTTCAGATCCTGCAGCACCTTTATGCAAGTGACTGGGTGATTAAGCCAATTTACATTCCAGGAGACCAACCTCACCAAAGGGGCAGGACTATCAGAAGACATCCATGAAGAAACAAGGGACTGTTAGAAACAAACAATCAAGAGAAAGTAAGACAGCCTTCAAGGCCTCTATCCAGCCCACACTACACACTGGAATAAGAAAGAAAAGAACAAGAAAGAGTCAGCAAACTAAGTATTCCCAGTACCACAATTCGGCATTCTAATTACAGTTTACCAAAAGATATATTGAAAAAGAGTAAGTAACTTCAAAACAGTAAAAACTGTAACACACCCTATCCTAATCAACACTAAAATTAAAAACAAGATCAAACCAGCAAAGGGTGAGTAGAAAAAAACAGTAAGAAATCCCAGAGCCACGAAATAAGTGTGATACTGTATAGAAAAAAGGAATGTTTGCATGTTCAATAATAACAACATCAACCTGCTTTTTGACTCCTGGTCTGCCAGCCAGAGTTTCAGCCACATGTGTCTTCTGGCCCTGTTCATGGTTGCTGCTGTTGCTCGGGCAGTCATTTTGAAAGTACCGATAGATGAATCAGCCACATATTTAGTGGCTTGTAATGCATAGTTCATGGGGGCCTTGTGAGAACTTGTTTTTGGAAAATCCTATTGGTTTTCCTCAAGCCATCTTTTTTTTGTTATTGTTGTTGACTCTGTTTATGCACTGATGTCCTGGAACTCTCTCAAGCTGCTCCTTCTCGCCAGTACCACTCTACCGCCTACCTGGTCCCCTGCCTCCTCAGAGGGTAGCTGCCCTCCACCAACCTCTTGCTGACAGATCCCCCAGCTCTGAGGCCCCTGAGACAGGGCCACCTCCACTCCGGCGCTCTATCTAAAATCTAATTTGCCTGCTGAGGTGGTAGAAGTACAGAGGGGGTGGAGGCAAGGCTTGATATTGGGGCGTGTGGCAGTGTGGTCCTGAGGAGAGCCTTCACCTAACTAAGCACAGGGATTTTTCTTTTGTTGAAGCATGAAGAACTTGGTACTCACACATACAAAAAAATATACTGCATCCCAAGAGATAGGATAATCAAACGTTTATTGTAGTAAAATCCTTCAGTCGCCACTCATGTGGACACAGCAACCACCAACCCAGAATGAAACCTTAGCGTTTTGCCAGACACAGCTATGCTTTGTCCATGAGCCGCTCTGACTGTTTCATTTTTCTTCTGTTGTTTCCTCAGGCGCGCAGGTGTGCAATGATGTCTGCGTGGCTGAGCCGTAAACATCTGCTGCCCTCCTCCCCCAATGCTGCTCCATACTAGCTGTGCTCCCAGTCTCCACTGGTGGTTCCCACTGTGCTGGAGACACCCTGGATCCCTCCACAGGGAGAGGAGAGCATTCCACCGGATACTCAATCCTCTCCCTCCCCTACTGACCCCCGATGCCCGAGCTCATTCCCAAACTCAGGTTGCTGGCATGGTGCAAAGTGTGGTGTCCAGCTCCTCAACCCTCAGCGTCACCAGGCCAGCTCCTCGAGCTATCTTAATATGGCCCTCGTATAGTAGTATAAACAGCAGCAGTGGAGGCCCTCATTGACATCATCAGGGTCTTGTGAGCTTTCTTAATGGTCTCCTTCACTTTCTTGTCAGTGAGATTGTTCAGTGCCCATGAGTCCTCCGAGGGTAGGACCATCTTGTGACTGAGCGAGGTAATCTCTGGGTCCACTTTGGGGGGGCAGAACAGGTTGCCTGTTTCTCTTCCAGGAGAGGGTATCTCTTCTCAAAGGTGGCCTTCCTCTAGTTCTTGCTGAGTCCAAGCTCTCCCATTCCTTTGCCCGGATGTCCTCGAGGGCCTTACATATGGGAAATATGTTAGTTGTCTTGAGACATTCTCAGACCAGTGGGTCGAGCTTTTGCTACTGCAGTGGGGCTGGGTTGTTGAAATTGAGCATTTTGTAGACCACTCTGATAATCACAGGGATGAGGTCAAAGGGGAATAGCCTTGTGGATAGGTCCTTTCTGGGTTCTTCATGCTCCATTGAGAAGTTGTCATCCTCAGGGTTTGAGTCCTCCTTGGAGTCTTCAGACTCCTGTGTATTTTCTTTCCTCTGTTTTTTGGGAAGGGAGGTTAGCCCTGTCTGGTTCTCATGGCCATTTGGTATCCCCAGCACCTTTATCTTGTCCAGCAATTTCTGAAACATGTTGATCATTGTCCACTGAGATTCCATGGAAACACCGTCTTCTATGACCTTTTCCACTGAGGACCCTGAGGCTAGGTTGTCCGTTTGTGGGGTCTGCATCCACCATGCATGGAGCACAAAGGTCCCCTGTAGACTTCAGAAGAAGGAGGTTAGGGCACTTGCATCGTACTCATCAATTCTTGCCCATCTCAAGCGAGGACAAAGACCTGGGGGCAGAAGGCAACAAGAGATGGTTAGGGATGAGGGGAGAAGGTAAAATACAGATAAGAGAAGAGGGACATTGGACAATGACCATGACATACGAAGGGTGAGGGAGGTAGCAAGAGCATCATTTCAGAGGGAGGGGAAAGTGAGACGGCTGTTAGAAGGGCCCAAGAAAGGGGCAGAAGCAGTATCTAGATGCCCAGCAACCATAACAAAATGCACACTAAATTTGCCAAGACTATACATTCCACACATGGGAAAAAATCACCTTCCAGATTACAACCAGACATCACAAAAACTCTGCAAAGAGGCAGCATAACAGCAGCAAAAACAGAACCAGCCTGACACAATCATAAGCAACAAGACAACATCTGTCATCCTAAGTGACCAGATAAGCACCAGAGCCAGAATCACGTACAGTATGCAGAAAATGACTGAGGTGGGATTCAAACCCCAGTGCAATCACTGTTTGTTACTATAAACTCAAACTGTACTGCTAGCCCCTTCAGAAAATCCCCTGGCCAATACAGGCAGCTGAGAAAAGCAAGGTGGAGACCCCATGGTTTGCCTCATCTTCTGACTGGAAAGTAAGGAAAGAAGGGACAGTGCCCTGGTCCCAGCATCTGCAGGATACTGGGGATAAGTTACGCTATAGTGCCAGCCATTCTGAGTGTGGCACAAGCAGCAGTTCATCAGGCCCAACAAGATGGCCACCAAAAACTCACATCTTGCAAGATCGCCATGTTGCCATAGATATGGCGCCAGATCTCACGCCTCATGAAATCCTCCAGAACAAAGGAGAGAGGCATACAAGGCATGGAATTCAAGCACCATGCAAATGGAGCAGCTGTCTGGCATTTTCTGGCACCTCACATGAACGGCAGAAGAAAGGAGGCTAGGGAAGGAAGGTATGTGGTAAAAGGGACCTCATCTGAATGAGAATGGCACCAAAACCACTGAGAGACTACCTGCTCTGTTTGTCCCTGCCCTTGAGCCACAGCTGGAAGGGCAAGGGAAGGAGACTGCCAGCAACACAAGAAGAAGCAGAAGTGGATGTGTCAACCCCCTAGCTAAGCTAGGTAAGCTGGGGGGAGCAAATCTGAAGAGCCGGGGGGGGGACCAGATCAAAACACCACTGGGGAGACAGGAATGAGATGGCCAACTTCCTTGGCATGAGTGGACCCACTCAACCAGGTCCCCTATGTAGGCGCCACAATAAAAAACCCAGAGATGCAAGCTAAGTCTTTAGAAAACATCCAGTGAATCAACCAAACATGAGAGTTTGATAGGGAAACAGACTAGTTTGCTCAGGGGCCCACCCTGCCGGGTCCTGATCAGCACTCTAAGTAGGAAAACAAGTTAAAAGGTGCAGATCCAGGAGAAAATAATAATAATAATAGTGCAGGGAAACAGAAAACAAAGCGGCATGTGCTTGACTGAGGAGTAAAGTTTAAAGTGAAATGTTTCTTTACAATTGTTAGCTAGATGCTGGCACAGAGCCAAGGTGGGGGTGACCAGCCTGGAGGAATGCACAAAAAGAAGTGAAGAGGATGCCAACAGGAAAGGGAGGAGATAGGTCGGGTTTCACCTGTTGAATATTTTTTGTGCATTAGCCTATGAGGAGACACCCACCATGACCCAGTAGTGACATTTATTTTTTCACTCCTGCTGCCCCAGTGATACTTTTCCTACTTATTTACCTTGCCTTTTTTATTTTTGTATTTAGTATGCTTTATTAAAGTTTCAAAAAACATACAAATCCATATCAAGGCAGTTACAGTGGGCAATACAGTAGAAATTGCATAGCAAAAACAGTGGATACTTTTACTCCTTCCACCCCCTTCCCCCCACCCTCCCCAAAACACCCCAATAGAAACTGCATAGCAGAAGCAATAGATATTCCTACTTCTTCCACCCCTTTCCCCACCCTCCCCCAAACCAACTCAATTATACACACCATCCTCCTCCCTCACCCAGAGAGCCATAGTTAAAATGAGAACTCCTAAGGGTCCACCTTGAGAGGGTCTATATGCTAAAAATGAAAGCAGTGATAACAGAAGAAAGGTGGCTAACAGTTATTTAAGGTAGGCGGAGACACCCTTTAAAAAAAGTAATGGGGAGGAGGAAAGCAGGAAGCCTGCTTCCAAGGCAGTGACAACAGCTTAACTTTTTCATGAGGGAGCGCTATTAAAGTGTGCAATTTCTCCCATCTAGACCTGTATTTACCTGGGGAACCCCAAAGTCTAGCAATGGATTTCTCAACCTGAGATTACATAACAACTCATTTATCCATTTCATATAAAACACCACCGATTGATCCTTCCAATGCCGCAGAACTACTTTCTGAACAGAAAGGGATATTATAAGAGCCACGTGATGTCACCTTTCTCTGATGGATAGCATAGAATAATCCCCAACAATGCAGATTTCTGACGTAAATAGGGTTTGGAGTCCCAATAGGGGGCCCATCCTAGCTTTTATAAGGTTCCAGAGGTGAGCAGCTTTGGGGCATTCCCAAAAAATGTGAAGGGGTGAAACTTGTTCCAAGCCTCACCTAAAACAAACTGGCCAAGGTAAGCTCCCCATACGATACATTTTAAATCAGTGTAAATTAGAGATTATGCAGTATAAAATATTGAGTCAAGCAGAGTCTGTCAATAGCAGTATATCTGTAAATATTATTTCACACCTTTTCCCAGACAAAGGGTGCATCGTGGAAGTTTTCAGTCCAATAGGGGATCTGACCCAGATTAGGCGGGCTCATTTTGGAGAGAAGGGCTAGCACCAGTTGAGATATAGCATGGGGTTGCCAAGCTAAATTACAGAAATCCGATAAGGTGTCTGCATGGTTAACATTCCATGAAGATGGCCCAAACCATTTAACCAGCATATGATGGATTTGGTACACTGTAAAGGTGTACTTCGCAGGAATATGATATTGCACTAACAGGTTTGATGTGGTTTTAATTCTTCCCTGGGACACTAAGTCGCTAACAGCCATCTATACACCAGCGAACAGCTCCCCAGGTATCAACATGCATCCCCCCAATCTAAAGTTGGGGTTCCCTTATAGTGGCTGGGAAACATCTTTCTGGTAGTCATACTTAAGTGATTTGCAAAGCTGACTATGGATCCTAAGGGAAGTACATATGGTGGTATTACTAAAGGTGCTGGAAGATTTTTTGGAGCAGTATAGAGTAGGGAGACTGGAACTATTTTAAGCCAGTTCAGCATGTGGCGTTCAATTTGAAGCCATGCTGGGATGTACTGTGGGGCATTCATAGATGAGGGGGGCATTAACCAACAAAAATATTTAGCCATATGGCTGGCTAGATATTACATGAAAAAGCTGTGGAGTTTAAGGCCATCCAGCTGCCTTGGGGCATTTAACCGGACATAAGACATCCATGGGGGTTTATTGTGCTAAAAAAATTTAGAAATAATCCTATGGATTTTTTTAAACCAATTCAGGGGACTGTACATGTTAAGCATGTTAAGGAGATAAAAAAGACAGGGAAGCACATTCATTTTAATGATGTTGATCCGACCATGGAGAGAAAGATGAGGCGGAGACCATCTATCTAGGTCCTGTTCGATAGAGATCGGGAGGCTATCAAGGTTAAGCTTTTTCATAAGGGAGTGTGTAGGCGCCAAAGTAATACCTAGATATTTCCTTCGGGGAGACCAGATCATGTCTAAGGAGGCAATTTCTGCTTGGAGCACATATGGATTGAGGGGCATTACCTCCATTTTACTCAAATTTAGCTTATAATTAGATAGACGACTAAACTCTTTAATAATATCTAATGCAGTGGGGATAGAGGTAACCAGATCAGTAACACGGAGAAGAATATCATCTGCATATGTGGACAATTTGAGATTAAAGGGGCCCACTGTAACTCCCTTTAGAGAAGGGGAAGAATTCAGCTGTCAAAGAAGGGGTTCCAAATAAAGATTAAATAACAAGGGGGATAAGGGACATCCCTATCTGGTAGCAGGGGAAGCATGAAGGACAATACACCATTACAGTATACCTTGGCACTAGGTTGGGGATATAACGCTTGTACCCACCCTATAAAAACAGAGGGAAGGCCTAATCTAACTAGAGTTTCAAATAGAAAAGGCCAGCTGACTCTGTCAAAAGCCTTCCCTGCATCCAAAGAGACCAATGCCATAGGTTTACTGACTCTCTGGATGCAGAGAAGATATGGGATAATTTACAGATATTATCCACTGAGGAACGCCCTCTAACAAAATCTATCTGTTCCTGACTAATCAGGACTTCCCAAACATTTGCCAACCGTGTAGCCAATATTTTGGCAAACATCTTTATATCATAATTCATTAACAAGATAGGGTGATAGCTAGTTACTCTATTTTTAGGTTTACCAGGTTTAGGCAAGACTATAATAGTGACCTCCATTAAAGTTGGGTCCAAAACACTGTGTTGACAAATATAGCTGAACAGCTGGAGGAGGAGGATGGGGGCCAGCTCTTTCTCAAATATTTTGTAAAATGTGGATGGGAAACCATCTGGGCCTGGAGCCTTATCCCTAGGCAATGAATGAATAGCCTCTACGACTTTGGACAAAGTGATAGGCCTAGACAGGTAGCTTTGCTGATCAAAGTGGAGAGTAGGGAGAGAGATTTGAGCAAGATACGACTGAATGTCTGCCACCAAAGGAGCACTAGCGGGAGGACTGTAAAGCTTTCGGTAGTATTCCTCAAACTCCCCGGCAATCTCCCTAAGGGTTGTAAGCAATGCATTAGAATCTAGAGAGGACAAAGAGATGATTAGGTGTGATTCTTCCTGCTTTTTAAGACTTAATGCTAGTAGATGACCTGCTCTATCACCCTGCTCGACATATTTAGTTAGAGTCTTAAAGATGGCGTTTTCCGCCTTTTCACGCAGGATGTTCTCTGTCTATATCCAAGGAGGACTGGGGGAAGGAGGCCTCAAGCAACCAAATACTATCCAGCAATGACCGGAAGAGTGCCTCTCTTTCCTGCTTTCAAGTGGAAAAGAGCCTGATAAATTCCCCTCGTAGCACACATTTAAGAGAGCTCCATATCTGGTCAACAGCGGGGATAGAGCTGACATTATGTACATAGAAACATAGATAACCTAATAGTCTTCAGGTGAAGCTACCTCTGGCTGGAAGCTGCAACACTGGACATAAGATTTGCAAGAAAGCGAGTTGAGCTCACAACAGAGGGAGGTAAACCTTACAATTTACAATTCTTTGGTTTGAAGCAGATTCCTTAGGAAAGTTAATATTCTTCAGGTGGAGGATACTTCTAACTGAAGGGTGAAATAAGGAACTTAGAATTATCAGAAGGTAGTCTTTCAATCAACAGAGTGTGGTGGAGCTTGCTTTACTTTTGTTACAATTGTTAAGATTTTCAGTGCAGGAAGATTTTCAACCCACATGGGCTTAATACTGTTTTCTGTGTCTGCCCTTCTGCACAGCTGACTTGATTGGAGTTAGTGATTGACTGTTTGCATTGCAATATTTGTAATACTGTGAGTTATTCACTGAGCTAAGAATGTGTCATAAGTCCTGAATTGAGAGCAGGTTACAGGCTGTGTATTGGACCCAGACAGTGCCTAGGGGGTGGAAACTGGGTTTTCTTTTGTTTATCTCTGTGTGCCTTAAAAGGCCAGGCCAGACTGTGTCAGGAAGTGCTTACATCACAGCTACTTAACAGCCAGTAGCTCTGGAAGAGTCTTACAGACCTTGATAAAAGTACTAATTTTAGCAGGCTCATCAGATAACCTAATAGTCTTCAAGTGAAGCTACCTCTGGCTGGAAGCTGCAACATTGGCTTTAAGATTTGCAAGAAAGCGAGTTGTGCTCACAACAGAGGGAGGTGAACCTTACAATTTACAAGTGTCTTTGGTTTGAAGCAGATTCCTTAGGAAAGTTAATATTCTTCAGGTGGAGGATACTTCTAACTGAAGGGTGAAATAAGGAACTTAGAATTATCAGAAAAGGCAGTCTTTCAATCAACAGAGGGAGGTGGTGCTTGCTTTACTTTTGTTACAACTGTTAAGATTTTCAGTGCAGGAAGAGTTTCAACCCACAGGGGCTTAATACTGTTTTCTGTGTCTGCCCTTCTGCACAGCTGACGTGTTTTGGGGCTGACTGCTTTCAGAGCACAAGTCACCAGGCTGTTTTGGAGCTGGGGAGGTTTACCTGTGTCTGACTTGGATGTTTGGATTTTTCTGTGTTTGATTAGCAGGGTATTTTCTCTGTCAAATTGTCATGTAGGGCATCTTGCTGACAGGAAGGCACTCATCGTAGCGGTAGGTCAGAGCTTTTAGCTGATTGTTTTGTGAAGGCGCAGTTTAGACCCAAACCCTTCCCACCCTCACCCCACCCACCCCTGGAAATAGTTCCTTTATACCTGGGGTTCTGACATCATTTCCTCAAGAGGGCAAGGTGCATATCACTGTCATATCCTCTCTAGCACACTGCACTGACAATATAAGCATACACATTATATAAATATATATATTTCTATATAATACACCAATCACACACACACACACACACACACAAAAAACCTAAACAAGGTAGACAGTTATGTGGGGAGCAGTGCAATGCTTTTTTTTTTTTTAAACAAAAAAAAAACAAGGTAGACAGTTATGTGGGGAGTAGTGCAATGTAATGGCTGTGGGGCTGCAGTCTTCTGGGAGTCTTTCTGGAGGCTGAGATGCTGCCCTGTTTGCAGACAACTATCTTTGAGGAGAGTAACTGAGTATTTTATCTCCATGTGCTGTCTCTCGTAAATGTAGGAAGGATGGTGCCCTCAAGTATGATTGGCGAGTGGTCCGAGAGCACCCTGGGTACGATACCACAACCGATCAAACCCGATAAAACAGGGCAATTCACCAAAAAACCCAATTTGGGATAAGGATTTGTGGAATGGGGAATAATAAGTATATTCTCTGGTGTCAGGATTCAAAACACACCAATGGTCATAAAGGCCAAGAGTCCCCATAAAATCATGCCGGGACCATTGCCCAGGGGTGAGGTTAGTTCCGCTATTGGAAGACTTGTCTACCTGGGGATCATATGTAAGATTCCAATCACAGACTAAAACAATGGGCAAATGACAGAAGGGAGCTAAGTAAGTGAGAGAGTGGCAAAGAATTCAGGAGAATATTGGGGCCATACACAACCCCCAACATCACTTCAGCATGGTCTAACACCCCTCGTAATAACATGTACCTGCCCTGAGGGTCACTTATCTTATGCAACTCTTGGAACTGTGTCCCTTTTGCAATCAGTATCACTACTCCCCTTTGTGAGGTCGAGTTACCCGCAGCATACACAGAGCCAACAAAACACTGTCAGAATAGGGTATTCCCCTCTTCCAAAAAGTGCATTTCTTGGAGGCATGACACCTGGCATCACATAAAGGGCCAGATGTTTTAAAATCTAATATCATTTCACCCGAGAACGGGTTCCTTTAATATTCCATGAAATTATATGCATTCAGATATTCTACTATGAATTACTATACTGACCCTGAATAAAGTAAGGGGGTCCTACTCAGTACATTGGTTTAGATCGGCCCACACATACCCCTCCCTCCCACCCCCCAAACAGTAAACACCAATAAGAAAGAGAAACTTCACCACCCCCTACCCCTCCCAACCACCCCCTTCCAAAACATATAAAGTAAGTCCAACATTATGAGCCTATGAATAAATAGCCCCCAGTCCATGTGACTGATCTCCACAATTCTCGCTTGGTGTAATGTTAACATGCTGTCTGCTGAGCACCCTTCCCCCCAGCCCATATCCCAGTTACAAAACAATAACCTACCTATTACAACACTCTGAAACTAGTGAACAGCTCCTAATTAGTAATAACTAAACTATAAGCCCACAAAAGGGCATCCCAGACAGAAAAATAAAAATGTATAAAACTAAGAATGTTGATTATCCACTTCAGAAATAGAACATAGCTAGGTGGACCCAAATTAGACTGAAGCGCAGCCATTTAGTGGGCTAATAATTCATAAAACAGAAATTTAAAAGTCTGACAATAGATAAACAAAACAATAAGGAGGGTGGGCAGCGCATGAAATCTCTCAGATCTGGCCCACATTATCCCCAAAAAGGAAACTAAAATGGTCCCAAACAAGAGCAGGTTTAGGATTAGTAAGGCAAGGGCTGGACTACCATAGTCCATAATAAGATTCAAACTCAGGCACCACCTTCACACACAGTCAGAGATATCTGACATCTAATATGAAGAAAGCTGCAGTTGCTCACTAATACCACAGGGTATCTCCACTGCTGGCAAATCAGAGCAGGCCTTCATTTAATTAAATCAAGGAATAGGATTTTACATTTCTCAGTGGCAGCCTCCAGAGTCTCAAAAGATTACCAGTGGCCATCCTTGCAAACCTGAAGAGCTGCAGGGTACTGTACCTTACCCTGAATTTAATACTTGCTGAAATCAGCTTACTGACCAGAGGGCAGAGAGCAGAGCGTTTCTGATGCACCGAATATGGTAAGACTTGAACTATGTGAAGCTTTTTCCCAGCCCACTGAATCTCAAAAGTGTATTTTAGTTTAGACAAGATGTGCTACTTGTCTAAGAAATTCAGCATTCTGAAGAGAAATGGTCTCGGTGGTGATCCATCAGGAGGCATGGGCCTCAAGGAGTGGTGCTCCCGTTCTATGATTTAGGTAGGGCCATTCAGAGAAGGCCCCACTAACTCAGTGCATAGCTTTTGGGCAAAAAGAATAGCAGCAGCGCCTTCTTCCCCTTTGGGTAGCCCCAGGACTATTAAATTATTACGCTGCGAGCAGCCCTCCAAATCTTCCAGACGCTTTTCTGTTTTCTTGAGCCTCTGTAGAAGCGTGGTTACTTCAGGCTCCAGGCGGTTTCTCCAGTCATCTAGGGATGATATGCGGGCCTCATTATCCAGGGTTCGGGTAGTAAGCTGCTCAAGAGAGGCCCGTATCCCTCTAAATTCTGAGGCCAGGATATGTAGGGTCTCTTTCATGGGTACTAACTACTCAATAAATTTGGCCTCTGTAGGCATGGTCATTGGGCTAGGCTGCGGGGCTGAAGCAGCATCTTGACCTTTGGCTCGTTTTGTGGCCTTAACCTTTGTAGGCATCGGTGGTGGCATGTGTTTGATCCCAGGGCAATTTCATCTTCGCATCCATTATTAGGGACAATAAGCAGCACAGAACTAGTTTGGGGGATACCGCGCGCCAAACGATCTGTAAACACCCAGTACAGCTAGCAGTAAACCAGCAGGAAGAGCAGCAGAAGAACTGATAGGGCAGGGAAGTGACTGAGCACACGTCTACCAGGCAACCATCACACCAGAAGTCTCCCCTGATTTACCTAGCCTGTCCGGTAATTTCAATCCATGCACCTGCTGACTATTATCCTGTTAACTGCAGCATTTACTTTTCATTCTTCTTTTACTGCAGTGTTCTGCTCTTTTATTTAATTCATAATATTCTCTCCTTTCATTTCAAGCACTTCAGTTTCACTGTCGCTTGACTACTTAATTTTGCACAAGTGTATCCTTTTTCCCATCTTTTTTTTTGTATGATCTGTTTTTCCGCACCGTGCTCGCTGGTCCTCCACTCCTTCTGGCTCTGCCAAGTTCCCCCGACCTCCCCTGTCCTTGCCCGGCCCTCCTCTGATTCCCCAGATTGTAGCCGACCCCCAGGATATCCCAGTGTATCTCTTCACTGGGCGGGTCTCCCTCCTCCGAGGGGGAAGGCACCAGGGGGGATAGCCCCAGCGCACACTTCTAGGGCCCAGGGATGCTGCTGGGGAACAGGAGGCACCGGGAAGGAACTGGAGGCCCTCAGAAACAGACAGCCATCATCTGGAGGCCAGCGAGTGATTTTTCTGGCTTTCTTGAGGTGCGTGACATCCAGACGTCAAGGCGAGAGCCGACGTCTGTCCACCTTCCCCTAATAAACCCAGCGTGCTGCTCCTTACTGGCCTCCGCCAGTGGTTGCTTTAGCACCAGGTCGCGATTCCCTCCTCCTCTCACGGAGACAGTGGCAGCAGTCATGGGGTGCTCCAGCTGCCTCCCCTGGCTGGCCGGCCTCCAGCGGCCCAAGCTCGTTCCTAAACTCGGGTCGCTGGCGTCACAAGCGGAAATCCAACCGCTGCTCAGACGGGCTGGCCCCTTTTTCCCATCTTTAATATATTTTGACTGTACTCAGTGCTTTGCTGTTTGATTTCTAGTGTGCCCATGCTTTTCGGCCTAACTCTCAATATAATTTTTAACAAACTGCACAGTTGTTTAACCATCTTACTTGATTTTCACAGCCTAAATCTTTTGTGTGGGACTGTGTCAAATGCCTTGTTAACATCTAGGTAGGCCATCTCCACAGCCCCTTCCTGGTCTACTACTTTGGTCCCCCAATCAAAGAAATCTGTTAGATTCATCTGACCTGACCTTCCCGCTGTGAATCCATTCTGCCTTGGGTCTTGTGCCCCACTGGCCTCTAGGTACTCAATAATTCTTTCTTTCTTTCAGAAGTGGTTCCATCATTTTCCCCTACCACTGATGTCAAACTAACAGGTCTGTAGTTTCCTGCCTCTGCCTTGCACCCACTTTTGTGAAGGGGAATCACATCTGCCTTCCTCCAGTCCTCAGGTACCACATCATTCTCCACTGATTTGTTAAAAAGGGTAGTCAGTGGTGTCACTAGTTCCCCCCTTACTTCTTTCAGAATTCTGGGATGAATCCCATGAGACCCCATTGCCTTGCCCACCTTGAGTTTTAGGAGTTCTTTCAGGACCCTTTCTTCTGTGAATGGAATGGTATCAACCTCCCTATCCAGAGTGCTTCTATTGTTTGGTGTAGGTATGTCATCCTCCCCTTCTTTTGTGAATACTGAATAAAAGTATTGATTCAGTATCTCTGCCTTTTCACTGTCACCCTCTGCCCACCCCCTCCTCTTTAATAAGCCTCACAATCCCGCCCTTGGTCTTTCTTTGTTCACTGATGTACCTAATAACGTTTTATCCCCCTTCTTAACTGAGTTGGCTATCTTTTCCTCAGTTTGGGCCTTTGCTATTCTGACTGCCTTCCCTGCTTCCTTCTGCTTTAACTGATAGAGTTCTCTTTCCTGCTTCTGCTGTGATTCCTCATACTTTCTGAATGCTTGTTCTCCCTAATCTTCCCTGACACCTCTTTTGAGAATCATAGTGTTTTTTCCTTCATTTTGTTTGCTTCACACAAAGGCTTGTTGCCTCTATGATGTCAGTTTTGATTTTGCCCCATTGTTCCTCCACCACTCCTTCCTGCCCTTTTGCTAGTGCATTCCTTAGGCACTCTCCCATTCTGCCAATGTCATCCATCCAAATGACCAGTACCCTTGCTTTTGTATGGCTTGACTCTATGGCTGTTTATTATGAACCACACTGTCTGGTGGTCGCTTGTTCCCAGATGGTTACCCACTTCTAAATCTGAGATCCTCTCACCATCCCTGTTTGAGAGTACCAGGTCTAAGTGCTTCCTCCCAAGTGTGTTCCAACACTAGTTGCCTGAGGCATGCCCCCTGTAGGGCATTGAGAATGACTCTGCTCTTGGATGTGGCTGCAGCAAATGTGCTGCAGTTAACATCTGGCATATTCAGCTCCCCCATCAACAATATATCCCCTTTTTCTGCAATTCTAAGGATGCCGTCTATCATTTCCTTGTCCATGTCCTCCACCTGAGACGGAGATCTGTATACAACCCCTATGCGGATTGTGGTGCCATTTCCTGTTTCCAAGGTGACCCACAGTTTCTCCTCTCCTCCCTATTTATCATTTAGCTCCGTTCCTTTGATCCCATCCCTTATGTAGAGAGCTACTCCTCCTTCTCCTCTTTTACCCTCCCTGTCCCTCCTGTAGATTGTGTACCCTGGTATGTTGACATCCCGTTCATGGTTCTCTGTGTACCAGGTTTCTGTAACTGCCACGATATCCAGGTGTTCCTCTTCCATCAAGGCCACTAGTTCAGGAAGCTTGTTACCCAGACTATGGGCATTTGTACTCATTGGCCTCCATTCTTTGATGATATTACCACTTTTAGCCCCATCCCTGTACTGTCTGCCATTGTCTTTTTCTCCATTTACCCCTGCTCTGCCCCCTATCGACCTCTCTACCTTGGTGTTAACCTCACTGACTACCCAATTTGTGGGAGGAGGTTGGGAATTCCCTGCTCCTTTTCAGTACCTCCCCCCCTTGTCTAGTTTAAAGCTTGCCAATGAAGCATTTAAACCTATCACATAGGATCCTGGTTCCCCTCCCAGACAGATACAGACCATCATGCCAGTATAGGCCTGTATCTCTCCAGGAGGACCACCAGTCTCCAATGAAGTCAAAACCCTGTGCTCCACATCAGTTTTGCAACCATTCATTGAATCCCAGGATGCAGAGTACCCTAGCCTCACCCATGCCATAGACAGGCAGCACCTCTGAGAAGTTTACCATGCATCCTACTTGTGTAAGGCCCCTACCCAACTCCACAAACTCCTCCTGCACAGCTCTGATCCCATTTCCAGCTAGGTCATTCATCCCTAGGTAGACAGTGACATCCAGCTCCCTCTCCCATGCTGCCGCTTCTGCGATCCTGAGGATTTGCTTCCTGTCCCCCCATGCCATGGCAGCAGACAGACACCTTACCTCCCTCTCCCCTCCCACCCCCAGTTCTACCCCCCTTATGATTAAGTCCCCCACCAGGAGTTGTTTTCATCCCCTGTGGGATCCCATGCCACCCTTCTGTGGGTCTCCTATGTGGAGGTTCCCAGCATCCTCTTTGGTCTCCACTGTGGGTTCCTCCATAGAGGAACAACGGTCCACCAGAAGGGAATATGAATTGTGAAGCGGTACAACTGGAGGGATGCACCTCTGGTCCACCACCCTCACTCTCCCTGAGCCCACCGTAGTCCAACCACTCCTTCTTCTTGGCAATCTCTGAGGCAGCGGCATGGCCCTAGTGGTCCCTGGGTGGGGGCAGGCATTTCACAATCCCCTTCCAGGTCTTGGGTGGGGAGGAGGTTTTCCTACTCCTTGCCAGATTGGTCTGGAGACAGACAACCTCCTCCCTCAGAGCAGAGAGGTGTCTGCAAATAGATTAACATCGCAGCCTCCAGAATGTCTCATGGAAAACTGCCACCCCACAGCAAGTGCATTGCTCCACTCCCAACATGTCTCTCTCCTTCCTCCCTATTGAAATTGTGTATGAATGCCATGGAGGTCCCAAAGGTCCCCATGGCATTCATAGAAGGAGTATTTGCCCCTTCTGCACCAAATGCCCTGTCTGTGCAAGCAGCTATGTGTGCAAAGGGACCAGGGAGTGGCCAGGGGATTTCCCCACACTCCATGCCATTCACTAAGGTGCAGAGTACTGGGTGAGGGAGGTGCAGGTTAGACAAACAGGGACCCTGCTGTAACCACTGTGTGCCCCCACAAACCACATTTGCTGGCAGCAACAGGACAGCTGACCCCCACCCCCCACCATGCCACTCCAGCATTCTGGTAAGGCATTTGCCTGAATATACTTTTATTCTGGGATGCATGGTAACCCACAATCCCCTGTTCCATGAAGAGCAGGGGATCCAATTTGTCTGCAGGACAGGTATCTGATTGGATGCCCACCTGTGTCCTTTGGTTCACTCCCACAAACCAATACACCAGTGGTGGGGCCTTGGACAGGTGGACAGTGGTTGTGCATGCCATAACCTGCGTGCCTATCCACAGGTATGGACATGCCTATTATGCATACCCAGCCTACAGTGGTGCATAGGTACCCATAAGCCTATTCTCACTGCCAGTATGTAACACACCCCTCCTCCCATTCAATGCCAAGATTGCCAGGTCTCCAGTAGCACCCCCTTCCACATCCAGTCCTGCTCCAAGCATTCCCTTTTGCCCAGCAGTACCCATGCCCTTTCTCCATCCCATGCCATATAGTCCTTGGTGTTTAATAGCACATCACACCTTCTCCCTGTCCAATGTCAAGCACACTCTTGTATCCAGTGACCCTCTCCCTCACCCCGTTATAAGTCAAGGCCTCCCATCCTCACACACACACACACACACACACACACACACATATATATATATATACACACACACACATACTTCTGTCAACTACACTCTCTAGATGGTGACAGACACAGGCCTTCATCTTTTTTTTTTTTTTTTTTAGTTTTTGTTGACCGGGTAAGTGCACTAGACAAATTCTGCCTATTTTCAGGCACAACCTGGGGGAAGGGGATACAGATGAATGCCAACTGACTTTGAACCAGACTAAGCTGTTGGTGGTATTTTTAGTGAATGGGGGGAAATTTGGCCAGGGCACCGGGGAAATTCCCCTGCTCTTTTCGAGAAGTACCATATGATCTTTAACATCCTCCTGAACTACCACCGGAACAGGCAGATGGGACCTCAGTTTTACGTCTCATCCGAAAGACGGCACCTCAGGAGTGCAGCACCCCACCCTCATGCTGCACTGCAGTGTCAGTATTGGGATATTAACCCAAGTGCCTGGTGTGGGGATAGAACCCATAGCTTTCTGATCTCACAGCCTCAGAGGTGAGTGTGCTACCTGCTGACCACCACTAACACCAGCTTTGACTGACTCTTGCACAAACCTTGGCCACACTGTTTCTACTGCAGTGCACCCTCTATTATCCATCAACCTTGGTACACCAGTTGTTTGGTAGATAGTAGAGGGTGGTGGATAAGGAGTCACGTGATGCAGAGCGCATAGCGGCTGTGTTCCCCGTGAGCTCCGCTCTCCCGTTCCTGTTCCGATTGCTTTTACCCCATTTGGAAACGCCTGTTCAACCCGTACAGCATCCTAGCAAGGAGGAGAATAGTGGGGTATTTACTCTATGGAGAGGCAGAGATGAGAAAAGACTGTACTCCTAAACATTACCCAGTGACTCCGAAAGGCCGCTAAGAAATCGAGGCCTCGTCACAGTCAACCCAGAGCCCAGGGGAGACAAACCTGGAGGATGAACCTCTCACTCTCACCAGGTTTTTAGAAGAATTTCGCCCATTCAAGAGCACGGTGAATGAAATTAAGAACCTTGCATCTACATTAGAGGATTTAAACAGGAAGGTCACTGATAATACAACAAGGATTAAATCACTCGAGGGGTGCAAGGAGCAGATGGACTCAGCTATAACTATGTTGAATCGTAAACTAAATAGGGTAGAATCAAAACTCGAGGACTTGGAAGGCAGAAGTAGTCTTAACAATGTGGTAGTCATTGGGCTACCCGAAAAAGCCGAGGGCATGGATGCAATCAAGTTTACTCAGAAATTTGTGGAAAAGGTGGCTGGGCCCTCACCCTTCAGCTCGACTTACACTATAGAAAGGGCACATCAAGCCCTACGCCCATTGCCCCCTCCCAATGGTCCACCTAGAACTTTTATATTTTGATTCCTGAATTATCAGGAACGCCAACTTTTCATCTCAAGGGCCAAGGATAACAAAGAACTATACTGGGAAGGGGTGAAATTTAGAGTGGCGCAAGATCTACCGTTTACGGTGAGGCAAAGACGGGCAACCTTTCATCCTTTGGTTAAGAGGTTGATCGCGGCAAATATAAAATTTAGGATGATTTATCCCTAAACTTCAGGTTAATATTCAGGATGAATGGAAAGCATTCGAATCCCCGGAGTCGGCTACTGAGGCATTGCAAGTGGCCTTTCCAGCATTATTCAAAGTTCCCTGAAGATTCAGAGGTGATGAGGAATTTCTGGGATTAACTTTAGGGAGACTGTGAACTGTACGTCTGGACTATGTGTTTACTTAGTACTGCACTATGCACCTTTACATATATATGTTCTGGAAACTTTGTTCTATGAGGGCAATTTGCCCTGGACATTTTTCGTTTTGCCGTTTGACGACATCATAAAATGGACAAGAGGGCCCTTCAAGTCTATTTGGTCCTGCAGCTTTCGGACTGGGCTGTTGACCCCTTTTACTGGAGCATCATAGTTTAGTTCTGTACATTTGGGTCTTTTTCTTTAGTTAATTTGTGCATTCGCCACGAGAGGGTCCCCGTGAACTGCATATCACTATATTTTTGGAAAACATGTAGTTTCCTATTTAATTATGTCTGGCTATTTTGGGTAAAGGTTGTTTTCTCGGGGGAGAGGGGTTCCCCAGAAGACATATGGTTTGGCACTGGCTACACAATGGCTATATGATATAATATGGTGGATGCTGTGGAGCTATTTTTGACAGTTTTTATCATGCGCTTCTTCAGTTTACTCTCTTTCTCCTCACTATATGTATGGGGTCGGTTGGGGATGTTCAAGTTTTTTGGTAGTTGGGGTCATATTTGTAAAGCCGGATTGTATACACTGAAATGTTGTGACTATTGCCTTAGTATCATTAGCTGGTTCTGTATATCGGGGGGGTGAGATATAGGGAGTAGGCTGAGTGTCCTGTTATCATGGGCCATGAAAATGGTAATGGTTGGGGGGGCTGGGGGAGGGGGGAACTTATGCTTTTTCTTGGGGATTGTTATATAGAATTGTGTTATTTAGGGGTTTCTGGGGGTTGGAATCTTATTTTTGAGGCACTATGAAGAGTTGTTTTTCGGTTGGTAGTTCAAGTGAATTATCCCATTTTTAATGTAATAGGGAATCTTTATCATAGACTGGTTTTCATAGATTAGAATGGGGACTGATATAGTTGTTAATTTTCTCACTTGGAATGTCAAGGGGGCGCCGCTTAAGGATAAGCAGTATAAGATACTGAAACACATAGAAGCTGTTAAGGCAAAAATTGTGTTTTTGCAGGAAACACACCTATTGCAGCTGGAGGCGAATGCCATGAGGAGGTTACAAATTGGTGAGGTCTTTACCTCTCAGGGCAATACACAGAGCCGAGGGGTTATGTTATTAATGCATAGGTCAATACCGTTCAGCCCTATACAAGTGGTTCAAGATCATGAAGGTAGATATGTACTAGTGAAAGGGAAGTTGCAAAATACTGAAATCCTGTTGGGCTCGATATATGGTCCCAATGCTGATACTCAGGATTTCTTTGTGGGCCTATTAAAGGTGCTTCTGCCTTTTAACCGTCTCCCAATGGTTTTGGGTGGAGATTTTAATTTAACTTTGGATCCCTTGATGGATAGATCCGTTAAGCCACATGTATATCATACTCCTGCTTCCCGAGCAATGATAGATTTACTTGATCAGTTGGGACTGGCAGATATCTGGAGAATTCTCCACCCGGAATCCAGGGAGTATACTTACACCTCCCCTGTTCATGGGACTTCGTCCCGTTTAGATTATATATTTCTTTCTCAGTCTCTTCTTGGTGGAGTGCTTGACTCAAATATTATACCTGGTCCCATATCTGATCATGCGGCGCTAGCTGCAACTATTTCCTTTCCATCTCTCATGAGGAAGGGAAACAGGTGGAAGGTAAACAACCAGATTCTTAGGGTACCTAAACTGACTAAATTTATATCAGAGCAGATTGATGAATTTACTCTAAACAATCTGGATGACAATGTTCGACCGGATATTTTCTGGGGAGCACTCAAGGCCTACCTAAGGGGGGTGTTAATTAACATAGCGGTTAGAAGGAAAAAGGAAAAAGAAAATGCCATGACTGAGTTATTAGCACGTATTAGATTATTGGAATCTAACATCTCCATTCATTCACGTGAGGAGGAAAAGAAGAATTAATTAAGGTGAAAGACGCCTATCTTAGACTATTGGGGGAACAGGCAGAGCTAGCCCTAATCAAGACTAGAGCCAATTATGTTGACCAAGGGGAAAAATATGGGAAGTTACTAGCTAGACGTAATACACAATTTGAATCCTCTCGATTGATTGAAGGGATATTATCAAAAGATGACGGTTGTGTTAAGACTGCCCCGGATGAAATAGCTCAGCTTTTCCGTCAATACTTTGAAAACTTGTATAAAAAGATGGAGAACCCACCCTCTGATCTTCAGATCTCTTCTTTTTTGGAAGGATTAGACCTTCCTGTACTGGACGAGGCCGACAGGAATTCTCTCACTGTTGATATAACCCAGGAGGAAATAGAGTTAGCTATTAGGAATCTGTCCCCAGACAAAACACCGGGTCCTGATGGGTTCTCGTCCAATTTCTATAAAAAGTTCTCCTCCCAACTAGCTCCCTTCCTCCTCAGGTTATTTCATTACGTTTTTTTCTGGACAAGAGATAGATAAATCATTTTCAGAAGTGCTCATAGTTTTAATTCCCAAGCCAAATAGACCTGCAATGGACCCGGCTAGTTATAGGCCTATTTCATTGTTGAACTGTGATTTAAAAATTCTAGCCAAATTACTAGTGGATCATATTAATAGAATATTGCCCAAATTAATAGGTAGTGAACAGGTAGGTTTTATGAAGGGCAGGTCCTCGGTTGACCATTTTAGGACGTTGGCTCATGTCTTCTCAGCTTCCGAGGAGACCAACCTCCCGATGGCATTGGTCTCCTTGGACGCCGAGAAGGCCTTTGATAGGGTCTATTGGGGATTTCTATTTGAGACCATAAGACAGTTCGGTTTCCCTGAAATGTTCCTGGATTGGCTTAAGGCCCTCTATTCCAATCCCTCTGCTAGGGTCACCTGTAATGGAGCTATTTCCAATTCTTTCCAGCTTTATGTTGGTACAAGACAGGGATGTCCTCTATCCCCTTTGTTATTTAATTTATATTTGGAGCCCTTGATAAGGAGGATACTCCATACCAATGAGATAGAGGGTATTAAGCTACTGGGTCTACCTATTAAAGTCACTGCATATGCGGATGACCTCCTGGTTTATGTTTCGAGGCCCGCCAGGTCTATTCCTAGCCTGTTAAAGCAAATAAGCTACTTTAGTCAGGTGGCAATTATAGGTTAAACCAGGACAAATGGCGGTTTATCCCTTAACAATAAAATATTTAAACGGAAATAATTGAATTAGGGTTGGGGTGGAGTTCCAACTTTCTCAAATATCTGGGTCTTTTTTTGGCAAGGAGTGCTGCCCGTATGCGTCAATTGAATTTAGACTCCCTGGTCCATACTATTGAGCTAGACCTCAAAAGGTGGATTCAACTCCCATTATCTCTTTGGGGGAGGATAAATATAGTTAAAATGAACATATTCCTGAGGCTTTTTTATCCGTTGAGTAGATTAGATATTTTTCTCCCTATGTCCTGGTTCAAAAAGCTCCATGCCATGATAGCTGATTTTGTTTGGAATCATAAAAAATCTAGAATGGCCTACCATAAGCTAGCTGCCCCTAAATCAGTTGGTGGATTAAGGCTACCCCACTTTGGCCTCTATTTTTGGTCTGCCCAATTGAGCAAGTATGGTAGATGGGCTTTAGACGAGGACTCTGTTAATTCATCTCATTATGTTCCCTTGTGGGTGAAGCTAGAAATTGCTCTAATTAAGAAATGTGCTATTAACCCCGTAGCCCTTTTTTCTCTAGCTCCCAAAGCACTTCCCTCGTTGTTGAAAAAATCCCCAGTAGGGGTGGCGTTGAAAGGCCATACTCAGCTTTGTGGGTTTATTAAATGCAATCATGTTAAAGACTGGGATCAGCTGATCTGGGGAAACCCACGGTTTTTGATAGATAATAATACTATCAAACTGGGCTGGTTGAAACTTTTGGAGGACTGCTCTCTTAAGGACTTTCTTACTGTGGAAGGAGACTTAATTCCGCTCTGACAATAATAAATAGATTTAAGCTAACCACCAAAGATATTTTTAAAGTATATCAGCTTAGGCATGTATTGCTTCAGAAGTTAGGAGGGAGGCTGAGCAGTCTTCTCAGATTTTGTTTCTGGTAGACATACACCCACTGTTGGGAATCCTCAAACGATTTCCAAAATTTATTTATTTGTTTCATTGGGCATATCCGTGAATCTTGCCCCATGTTCTTATTGGGCTGGTGTGTTTCCCAATATTGCCCTAGATTGGACTGGGATATGGCATGATGTCATAAGTATATTAGACATGACCAATTGAGGCTTATACACTTAAGGTATTGCACAATATCTATTACTCCCCAGAAATTAAATGACTTGGAATTGTTAGGGATCCTAAATGTTATAGATCTGAGACAGATGCAGGGAATCTCCTGCATATTTTTTGGGAGTGTCCCAAGGTTGCTCCTTTATGGCTGGAGATAAAGAATAAATTGGATCCCCTATTAGGTTTAGATGAAATGTTCAGACCTGAAGTTTGCCTACTGGGGGAAATGACGGCTTTCCCGGTTAGAAATAGGAAATACTACATGGCTCTGATCTCAGTCACAGTCAAAAAATTAGTGCTTCGCCACTGGAAAGACAAGATGCATCTCTCCTACTCCAAATGGCTAAAAGAGCTTCTGGCCTTTCTAAGAACTGAGAGAATGATAGCTATCCTGCATAATCAATTACCCCTCTTTGACAAGATCTGGGCCCTGTTCCATGCTTGTTACTCAGGGTAATTCTTGATCTTACCTGGTTTTATCATTAATTATTTTGAGTGCCTCGTAGGGAGAAGTGGGTTAGGATGGGTAGGGGGTGAGTGGGGGGGAAGGACTTTTTTGAGTTTATAGCTTTAGTAGGTTTTAGGGGGGTGTTAGCAGAGTATTAGTCACCTTATTTGTAACGAGACACTTGTTACCCTGATGTGTGTTTTATATTGTCTGTTCTCTGATGACTCATCTCTGCTTAAAATAAATAAAATGTTAATGGAAAAAAAAGTAGAGGGTGGTGGATAATAGAGGTATGTTATGTTCCATTGGTAAAATACTGGAAAATTAGCACAGGACTACATTTAGGTATTAACTATTCAGTTTATTTATTTGTGTACAGTTTTTTAATAAAAACACTTAAAAATACGGTATGCCTATTAAAGTCTAGTTTAGATCTTTTCTCATTTATCATCCATCAACTTTATTCAGTGATGGACATCTGTTTGGTTTTATTTGCCATGATTAATTTCATTTTAGCATCCAAGTCCTCCTCACTCATTGGCCTACAGTGGTGTCCAGGGCAAGTACAGAGCTGAAAGACTGGGAAGGGAGAGGGAGTGACTATGGGGAGGCTGGGATAAAACCCACCACCTGTATGGTAAACACTATATCCCTCTTAACATCTTGTCACCAAAATGTTGGGAAATGATAATCAAAATGTAGGAAAATGAGGAACATTAGCATTAATAATGTGAAGTATAGCAACATACACACACACACACACCCACACACACACACAGATACAAAATCAGAACACTGGGAGATAGTGACTAAACAGCATTCCACCCCTGATCACAGCTCGGACACCAGTTGGAAAAACCTAATGGTGTGATAACAATGACTCACATTGGGTGTTTTGTGGGGTCCCGTCCTTGCACTGCCAGTTTTCAGGTAAATGCATCTCTTAAAGAACTATAATGTATGGTAGAACGCAGTTAACCTTAGGAAATCATCATTTCCTAAGGTTGTTATACTATCGTTGTGACATAGAAATGTTGTTAACCTATCGATGCTACGTCACATTGATAGGTTAACAACGGGGATCAGTTTGCGCATGTGCATGCCTTTTTTTCATTCAGGAACTGATGGATGCTCACAGCGGCAAGGGAAAGACTGAATGGCCATGGCGGTGACTATATTTTCAAAACTAAGGAGCCATTTTCATGTTTTCTTGGGACCATATACTATAAAAAATAATGTATGGTCCTTCTATTGGCAACCGGTTACTGTTAACCATCTCAAGGTTGCCATGGTGACGTAAACCTCTCAAGCTTCACTCTTGAGGTTTACACGGTTGCCCTGGCGACCTCTCGATGGTTAACAGACCGGTTACTGATAGAGGACAATACATTATCCTCTATGTTAGATTAGCATGAGGACTAGAGCCTGCTAAAAGTAAGGACCTTTTTAACTTCATTGACAGCCATGGAAGAGCTGTACTAGTCAAGATAGTAGAGGGTTTGCTGCACTAGTCCAGGTCAAATTGCAATAATCCTTGGACAAGTACACAATTTTAAAATAAAGAACCATTGCTTCTAATATGAAATCTTCCTGTTCTTCACCCCTAGCTGTTTGTATCAATACTCTCTTCATTAATTATTTTGTTAAAACCTCACAGCCATTCTAAAATGTATCATAGTCTACAGCAGGGCACTGTAAAATATTTCTTTATGCAGCAGTGCATGAATATGGCGAAAATTCTGACCTATACTTTTTTATTCTATTTTAGATTACCCCTTATCTTCTGACTTATATTATACCCTTCCTTCTCCATTGTTAGTGTGCTTTAGCAGTTTTTTGCATGTTAGAAATAATAAAAGAAGCGCTCCTTTCACTATGGCTTGGACCAGGTTTTCATCAGTATTTGCAGCTGTTTTTGAACACTTATTGTCCCATAAGGTCAAAAGGCACTGCTTGCTGCATAATAGTTCATTTTAGTCACAACAGACATGATTTTAAACAACTGGTGTACAAAAATAGCTGAGAATATTGATAAAAACCTGGTCCATGCCATATAAAAAGGAGCACTCCTGTTGTTATTTCAGATGTGAAAATGAGTAACAAAGCAGGCTCAAATTGTGAAAAGAAGGATATCATACAAGTCAGTAGATGAGGGGCAATCTAAAATTGAACAAAAAAGTATGGGACAAAATTTTCACCACATTCATGCACTGCTGCTCTAAGAGATTTACAACAACTAACAAATTGGAACCATAATGCACTGCATCAGCGCCAGTGACATGGCAGGTAACAGAAATAGAATAAATGAGTATGAAATGGCCTGTACATCAGAAAGTGTTGGTGGTTGGTGGACAGAGAGGGTGTCAGATAATAGAGGGAATTTCTATAGAGAGAGAACGGTTCAGGAGATCAGGCCAGCAGATAAGGAGGGTGGTGGAGAATAGAGGGGCAGTTGATAGAGGGTTCAGTATATTTTACTGATTCATTATCTTCTACTAAGGTAAATTACTGCAATTTGTTTAGTAAATTTTGCATCTTGTGTTGTCTGAGATTTTGTATTGTACATTGCATTTGCCTATTTATTATCTTCCAATACATGTGAAAAAGTTTGGCTAACCTGAAGGTGAAATGAGAATTTTGAGTAATACAATAAGACCCCTTTGAAAACACATTTTTATTCAAGTTCAAGTTTATTGGCAGGAGAAAACTCAGTTGAGCAGGCTTATTTACAAGGAGGTCCTGATTAACAACAGGGACATTACATAAGCAATTACAAAGTAATATGTATTAAACACATGAATAATCCATGAGAAGAAAATAGGACAACAATACTTAGATCATATATACATAGGTGCACTAAAGCTAGGAGTTAGATAAATGGTTAGCTCTGGGTAACAAGATAGTACCATGTGAGGAAAGTAGAAACTACAAGGCCAGCAAGGAAGGCAAAGATAGTGGCACAGGTGGGGTGGGATAAGGTCAGAGGGAAGGGAGGGAGGACAGAGGATGGTAGGATGGAGGTAGGAGGAGGCAGAGAACAAGGTGGAGGGGGTGGAAAAAATGAATATAACAGGGTGGCTATGTTGGCTGGGGCATGGGCACTATGGAGGTGGCAGGGAGAGGAGGTAGAGATAGAAGGTAAAGAAAGGATAGCTGTAGATAAGGGCAGGGACTGTTGAGTGATGATAGTGTGGGATACAGACTGGGGTAGATTATGTGGTGATGGTAGTGTAACATGGAGAGAGGAAGAAGGGGGAATGGGAGTATAATGGAAAGTCACTTAGGGGTGAGGGAGGGGGGTGGACAAGAGGATAGAGCAGTCGCTGCAGTAGACCAGGCAGGGAGAAGGTGCTTATTAAAAAAAATTGTAATTGGTGTGTAAAAGTGTATAAAACATATCATAAGGGGGGCTCATGGATTAAGGAAAAGCTTTTTAATATGATTACACACCAGGTGGTCAAGCAGATGAATAATCCATGGTCCAGGACACCGGTGGGAACCTGACTTGAGGTCCTCTGTGAAATACCGGAGTTGCTTGGAATTAGTGAATTTAACACTATTCAGTTTGCAGAGGGTTTTTGCTAGGTCAGCTGAGAAATATTTACAAGAAATGGGAGAGAGAGGGTTTTAAATGGGTGGGGCATGTGTTAGAGGTGGGCAATGTAAAGGCATTTGCACACTTACAGGAACAATTTTCCCTCCCACAGTGGGATTTTTATGCTTTTTTTGCAACTTAGGCATTACCCTCAGCCTGAACCGCATAAGATGGCATTGGTTTGGCACAGGAGTACGGTTGTCTATATGGTGGGGGGATTTTGGGAGCATCCTGAAATATCACACCTGATCTCCCAGCTGCAAGGAGTGTGTAGAACCTGGGACCTGTACACATGTCAAAATACAGGCCACATTGCAAGAGGAGGAGGAGGAGATGAGTAGCCAGTTATCAGAGAGGGAGTGGGTTTTATGCTGGCAGGGAGCTAGCAAAATGACAGCCTCCAACATATGGGGAGAGCATTGTTGGAATGTCCTCAGTTGCTACTTTAGTACCTCAGCAATTACTGCACATTTTCACACCACCCACTCTGATATGTGCTGGTGGAAATGTCCTCAGCTCGCCAGTCATATACATGTGTTTTGGGATTTCCCCTTATTGGGAGGCTACTGGGAGAAGGCTTCTCACGTGATAGGGGAGATTTTGGAGGTCACCATGACCATGCAGATTCAGTACCTGATGTGGAGTTTGCCCTTGGTGGGGGTAGCAACCAAAGGAAAAATATACTTATTTCATAATACCATAGCTGCAGCTTCTAAAGCAGTTACTCAGAGATGGCTACAATCAGCCCCACCTTCACTGCTTCAATGGTTGACCAATTGTAAAATATTGCTGCAGCTTGAATGGATGGCAGTGAGGCTTCGCCATACAGTTGATAGGGCAAGGACATATTGGTTCCCACTCTTCTGGTAAATAGATGCTTGGGGGGGGTCCTGGAGAAAATGGTAGCTTTAGAGTGGTTCCTGGCCTCGAATGTCAAAAGTCTTAAGACTGCATTGTTGGCCTGGAGACCTGGAGGGGGGTGTGGGGGCACCTTTACTTAGTAATACTAGGTTTACTAGGTTGATATGGACAAAAGTAGGCCGAGGCCCTTCGGGATTGTCCCCCACCTTATGGGTCATTATATTTCAGACAAGTTCCCCCGAAGCCAATTGTCAAGACCAGTTTTAAGCTGGTTTATGTTGGTAAGATTTACTAATTCTTGAGGCAGAGAGTTCAAAAGTTTTGAAGCTCTTATTGTAAAAAAGTTATCCCTTTTGTTTGTTTTTGCTTTAATGATCATAAGTATCCTGTTATGGCACCTTGGTACTATACGCCTGGTTGTGAGAGTGAGTCCATGTTGTTTCATATGCTCATAAGATTTTAATATTTTGTATAAATATAGAATATCTCCTCTAGTTCTTCATTGATATAACGAGTGTAGTCCTGTTTCTTGTAGTCTTCTTGAATAATCAAATGAGGCAAGACGTGGTAACATTTTGGTTGCTCGCCTTTGTACTCTTTCCATCCTTGAGATGTCGCTTTTTAGATATGGATTCCAAAAAGAGGATCCATAATACATATATGGTCTCACATAGGCCCGGTACATTGGTATAATACACTGTTCAGTCCTTGTAACAAAGGTATGCTTAATTTTTTTAAGTATTCCATTGGCTGTATGAGTAACTTTCGCACAATGGTTTGCAAAGGAGAGTTTGTTATTTACCAGGACTCCTAGGTCTCACGCTCTTTCTGATTTTTTTAAGGGAGTATTGTTGAGAAGGTAAATTTGTTGGGATTGTTTTTTCCATAATGCAGAAAAGCACATTTGTTGATGTTAAAGTGCATTGAATTGATTTCTGCCCACAGTTCGATTGATGTGAGATCCATGGTCATGGCCTCCATATGATTAAGATTATCTATCCTTCCTCCCAGTTTGGTGTTGTCGGCAAATCTGGATAAGATGTTGTCTGATTTAATCTGCATGTCACTTATAAAAATATTAAACAGAGTGGGGCCCAGTACTGATCCCTGGGGCACACCACTAGTGACTAACCCTGAGTTAGAGAGAAAGCCATTAATTTTGAGTCTCTGGGTTCTATTTGAGAGTCAGCTATTGATCCACTTAATTAAACATGCAGAGAACCCAAATGATGAAAGCTTATTTACCAATTTGTCATGTGGGACTTTGTCAAAAGCCTTACTGAAATCCAAAAGGACAACATCCATTAGTATGTTGATGTCTAACTTCTCGCTTATGTGATTGTAAAAAGTGATCAGATTAGATATACAGGAGTAGCCCTGCCTTAAACCATGCTGTGTTTGATTGATACTGTTTAACATTACCATTTCCTCGTCTAAGTAGGATTTAATAATTCTTTCCATTACCTTACAGATTACAGGAGGGTAGGCTAATGGGTCGATAGTTTGGGGCCTGTGATTTATTACCTTTTTTTTAAATATTGGAATAACTGTGGCGTGCAGCCAATCATAAAGGATTTGGTTATCACTTAGTAATTTGTTGAAAATGACTGATAAAAGATATACTATCTCTTCCTTTGTTTCTTTCAGAAATCTTGCATTAATGTTATCAGGTCCTGAGCTTGTGTCTTTCTTCAAAGCTGACATAGCTGAGCATACTTCTTCTGGTGTAATATTATATTTTAGACTAAGTCTGTCCTCTAATAAGTGGACCATATTCTGGGGTCTCTTTCTGAAAAGGCAGAACAAAAGTATTCACTGAAATGATTTGCTATATCTTTTTCAGTTGTAAGGATGTTCTCATTGCTAATTATAGGACCAATTACTCTGGAGTTCAAATTGTTGTTATTAATGTAGGAAAAAAGTAGTTTCTGATTATTTTTTGAATGGTCTAACCTAAATTCAAGGTTGCTTTTGGGTTTTTTGATCATATTTTTAAAGTGAGTACCATACCGAAGTCTTGTATACAGCATAAATCCCTGCTGTGTTTGTTGTTTTGCTAGATTTGAGTTTCCGAAATAATTTCTGTTTTTTATGAATCTGTGTCATTATGGACTTTTTCATCCAAGCTGGAATCTTTCCCTTTTTGTTATATCTTTTTTTATTTGGGACATACATTTTTCCTAGGTGATGTATAGTAGTTTTAAATAGGGTCCAGGCTTCCTCAGCAGTAAAATTCTGAAGGGAAGTATCCCAATTTATTTCAGCTAGGGATGCTTTGATTTGGTTAAAATCAGTTCTAGCATAATTGTTGAAGTCCGAGTAGTTCACCTGTGGCTTAGTTCTACATGGTAGATTGAACAGGATTGTGTGGTGGTCGTTATTTCCAAGTGGGGCCTCCAACTCTAGGTTGGATATTTTCCCATTTATATTGGTAATAAGAAGGTCAGGGATGTTATTCCCCCGGTTGGTTGGGTTATAAGTTGTTCTAGTCCTAAATCAGTGAGGGTAGTAATCATTAGTCTGTCCTGCTGATGTTAAAATCCCCCAGAATGATGACATCACCCTTGTCTGCAAAATATGAGATGTCCTGCAAGAGTTGGGTAGTGTAATTAAAGTCTACTGAGGGAGGACGATAGCAATTTCCTTGAGTAATTTGGGGTCGTCCCTCAAGTTGAATATTAACCCATATTGTTTCTGTAGCTGATTCAAGTTGGATTTCATATGAGGGAATTTCTAGGTTAACATATATACAGACCCCATCCCCTACTCTTTCTGGTCGGTCCTTGTGATAGAGTTTATACCGAGGTAATTCCTTTATCTAAGATGAGTGTGGGTCTCACCATGTTTCTGTCACTGCTATTATATCTACTCCTAAATCAGTACACCTAACCGCTAGTTCTGCCAGTGTAACTGTGTTTAAGGATCTTGCATTAAGCGAGAGGATTTTACAATAGTTGGAGTTGTTTTTTGCAAACTTAGTGCTAGAGCATTGGAAATTATCCCATTCTCCCCCCTTTTTTAGCAGTTTTAAATGACTTTTTATGTGTGATAGAATAAGTTTCCCGAACATGGTGCTACCCCTTCTACTGAGATGTAGCCTGTCCCAACAAAATAGGGAGGGTCAGTCAGAGAAATCCTCCCAATGTGTGATGCAAGGAATATTTTGTTTCAAGCACAATTTCCTTTACCATTCATTAAACAGTTTTATCTTCTGTGTTTTGTTGTCACTGGCTCTGGGTACAGGAAGGATTTCTGAAAAACTGACTGTGCACCCCTTTTTCACCAAGAAGTTGTTTAATGTCACATAGTCATGTTTCAATTGTTCAATAGGGGTTCTGTCAATATTGTTAGTTCCTGCATGAATAACCACCAGTGGGTTATGCCCAGCGTGTTTTAGAATGTTATGTACCATTAAATTAATATCAGCAACCTTCACCCCCCCGCCCCGAAAGCTGGAGCAAGTGTGATTTGTCTTGTCTTGATTACATATTAATCTATCTATATGTTTGGTAATGGAATCTCCTAAAATAAATATCTGCCTTGATTGTTTTTGGGATTCAGGAGCTAAGTTTGGCTCATAATCAGTTAGCAGATTAGTAATGTTTGTTTGTACATGTTTAGGTGCTAATATTTCCTTTCTGTCTGCTCTCTTGCCCATAGCAGTGTCTTTGGGACTTTTGTCCCCTATTAGTGTAGGGCTTTCCTGATGGATAGTTGCCTCATTTATTGTATCAGGAAGATTTTGTGGACTAAGTGGTTCATACTTGTTTTGCAGGGGGACAGTGGTACTATGGTAGATTTGCCCTCCTCTGCACTTATTTCTGCTCTTAGTCACTATTGCCCAGGAATTAGCATCTTCTGTTGTTTGGGGTTTGGTTGTTCCTACAGTGTCTATGGTTTCTGGGCAGATGTTTGGTTCTAGTTGGTCTACCATTAGGTCATTTAAATTTTCAAGACTTTCTATGTCTGAGTTAGCTTTTCCTCTATTTAAAAACATGGAAATTTCTTCTTGTAAGGTAGCTACCAAGAGGCACTTATCACAGGTAAATTCAGATATTTGTTTACCCTTACAAAACATCAGGCATTGACAATATATATTTAACACACCCTCCATTGTCAACTATAGTCCCAGTGTAAGCTAATGGGCAGCCCTCGATAGTGCTATGCTCACGTTTCAGGTTTTATGGAAATAGTGCATGGGCCCAGTTCCCCAGCTTCCCCAGCAGACACAGCTAAGGATCCCAAAACTGGAAGTGTCTTCCACAAAGTTCCGGTTTGGCGCTCACTCCAAAAGTAAAAAATACAAAATTTAAATCAGCAGAACAATACCACAAGCCCCTCTCATGCGAGGAGTCTTGTGTAGTACACTGCAAACAGGCCCAAAAGCTTAAGACATGCACTATTTCAAGTGCAGAGTACCTGGAGGTCTGGTGAATACCTCTAGTGTCCCAGAATGCCTTGGAACACCAACAAATACTTGGTGGAGAGGGGGGTACACGCTACCCATGGCCTTCTGTAATTGTGTGTAATCCCAGCACAAGCCTCTCACAGTACATTGTGCCACTGGCTACTGTTAATGCCTCTCACCAGAAGCTCACTCTGTCACTCTGAATGTCTAATGTATTGCTTTCCTGGACAAGGTTTTCACCAGGCCATGTCCTGGTTTACCATAGTGATCTAATCAATGAACTGTGCTTAAGCCTGCGTGTTAATATTTGTGAGTTTCCTTTTTTTGTTTTGTACTGTTCCTTTTTAATGTATTGTTGGTTGGTATAACTGAGCTTGTGTTGCAAATATTTCCAGTAAAATTTAATTGCAAAAAAAAAAGTGTCCTATAAGTTAAAAAATATCCTTCCATCAACTTAGTGTATGTGTATAATTAGTATACTGTATGAAGGCAGTAAAAGTATTTTTCCACTGCGTTGACATACTGAAACTACTTTTTCTTGTCAATATGGTGGGAATAACTTCTTAATGTATCAATATAACAAAAGTGCATTTCCAGTACATTGCTACAGAGAAAGTGTATCAATATCATGTAACCATGTCAATCTGACACCAACCTTTAATTTTCTACATTTATTCTTTCCAGTGGCCCCTGTCCAGCAGCTAACTCCCAGACCCATTCCTTGTCATCTACAGAGCTTTCCCCCATTCAACCCACTTACTTTCCCACTGAGGTGGGTCTTGCTGGGTGGCCATATCAGGCAAGGTTTTGACCCTCCCATGATGATTTCCAAGGCAGAGCATCTGGGAAGTCAGGCCAGGGCTTGAGTGTGCCCCATCATCATGCTGCATGCTGGGATCTTTCTCTGTATTCATGTCTCTCAGGCGCTGCCATCACGCGAGTAATGGGTAGATGTGCATACAAAGCCTAGCAGTGCACATTCCAGTTGGTGTCCTCCCCTCCATTCCCACAGTAGTACCTCCACTGTAATACCACTTGTGGGTCACTCAGGTGGCAGTATTGCAGGAAAGGCAGTGACCCTCCCTCCTCCCCAGAGGAGCAGAGCAGAACATCCTCTGGAGTGCCTGATTCTCATCCCTGTCTATTCTTGATGAACTGGACTTGTTCCTGAACCCAGGTCACCGTCATTGCAAATAAATGTTCCATTCTATGATCAAAATTACATTTAAAGACTTTTGCAAGTTAAAAGTACAACTTTGGGCACTGGGTGTGTCAGAACAATAGGCTGGAATATCAGCTGCAGCTTCTAAAGCAGTTACTCAGAGATGGCTACAGCCAGCCCATCCTACACTGCTTCACTGGTTGACTATATATATATATATATATATATATATATATTTATCTATATGGTAAGGCAACTTTTATTCATATGGTGCCCATTCCCAGAGGCTCTGGGCATCTAACATTAATACAATTCAAAAATAAAATGGAATTAAAACTAAATAAAAATTTAGAAATATAATAAAATTCAAGTTACAGCTTTATAATAAATATCATCAGATAGCATTCAAATGGTTGGTCTGGAATAATTAATCCATAAAAGCCAGGTGGAAGAGGTGGGCCTTCAGCCTCAGTTTGAAAACCCTGATCGAGGGGGCATCCCAGACTGCAGGTGGTAGCGAGTTCCACAGGGTCAGCCCAGCGACACTAAAGGCACGGTCACCAGATGTCTTGATCCAAACCCTGGGAACATCCAGGAGGCCCCTCAAAGAGGAGCAGATGGAGTGAGCAGATGACACAGAGATCAGGAGCTCAGACAGGTAGCCTGGACCCAGCCTGTATAGGACCTTTAAGGTGAGCAAGCCCACCTTGAAAAGGACTCTCCACCTGACAGGCAGCCAGTTCAGAGCACACAGGACCAGGGTTACATGACTGGACCTGGGCAGGACCATAAGCAACCGGGCCACTGCGTTCTGCACCAGCTGCAGTCTGCAGCAATTGGCAGTTCATATATTGGCTTCTCCTGTATCAGTCTCTATGAACCCACCCCACCTCACATGTCCTGGCACCTCAGAGAGGTGGAAATAAGCATCATCTGGCAGTAGTGCCGATTAGGTGGATTCAGCTGCAGTTTCAGGCTGCAGTAAAGCAAAAGATTCTGACAAGCTGTAGCTTCAGCCTCAAAATCATGTGACACTGGGCACATGATTGCCTATCTCTTCTAAGCAGGGGCTCTGATCTCACTCCATTGTCATCTCAGACACATGGTCTGTCTCATAAGCACAAGCTGTCAGCTGCACTCAGCTCCTGATTTGTTCAGTGGACATATGCAGACTGAATAGGGTCCAGGAGACCCTACTGTTCATCATGGAAACAGGAGCTCCAATCAGTTGCCTGAGCTTTCAATTGAGGCAGGCAATCATGGGCATTGATCACATAGCAGGTGACAGCAGCTGCAAAAGTGCCTGAATATGTTGTGTCCATCACATGTCAGGAGCCCTTGTGGCTCTCTTCTCAGGCATCTCCACCTGATTGGTTAGCCAGTTTCCCTCTGATCCCGGTGTCATGCCAGGGCCGGTCAGAAGTGGTTAAAATGACTGCTGCTTTGTAGTCCAAAGACAGTTTTCTAAAAAAAGCCTAAGTTACACAAACTCAGTGGTTTAAACACTATTTGATCCATAAACCAGCCCTGCGTGGGCACAATCTCATGTCTATTCTAGTCAGTGTAACAGTCAGGAGATTCCTAGTCCTGCAACTAAAACTGCTGTCTCACTCTTACAGTGGCTAATACTTACATACAGGTGTATTTGCTCCCTTGGCTACTTGAAGGTTTACTGTATATTTGAACAGCATTGTTTTATTTTTCACACTTCAAAATGCTACCTGCCCTTTTCCTATGCCGTCTTCTCTATCCTGACTTCATTCTCCCCTCATTCCTCCACCCCTACCTTCTTCCCTACTCTCCTGATCCCTCCCACCTTCCCACCCCTCACTTCTCCACTCCTCTCCTCCATCCCTATCCACCCTGGACTTCAGCTATCCCCTTCCCTAAACCTGGAGCTTCTCCTATGATTTATCCTGTCCCACCCCTGTCCTCCCCCCTTGTCCTCCTTGGTCAAGGGGATGTAAGTCATTCTGTATACTCTACTCCTCTACTTTTCTTCTCCTCCTCCTTGCTGGCAATGTAGAAGTTAATCCTGGCCCCTCTCCTTGTTCCCTCTTCTATCCCTAAAGGCCTTAGCATCTTTCACCTTAGTGCTAGGAGTCTCCTTCCTAATCTGGATCTCCTTACAGTTTGAGTTTCTCACAATTTTTCTGACAATCTCTGTATCACCAAATCATGGCTCTCTCCAGGAGTTATGGATTCCATCTTTGCTCTTCTTAGCTACCGCCTTTTCAGGCAGAACATGGAAAAGTATGGTGGTAGTGATGCCCTCTATATTCACCAGAACCTTTCCTGTGCCGTCATTCTCAGAAAGGTTATACCCTTCTCCCATGAGTATCTTCTTACCAAACCCTCCTTCCCCTCCACCCTTCCTATTTTAATCGGGTTTTTTTTTTTGCATTTCCTAAAATCACTCCATCCAGTCTGGTTAACTCACTCTCCACTATCACTTCTCATTCCTCTTCTGGAGATTTTTCCCTCTTTGGGGATTTTAATATCATTTGGCTTTCCCCTGCTTCCAGGTCAACCTCATCGGGACTGAGTCTCTAAATTTATCACAACTCATTATCAAGCCCACCCAGCTCAATCCACACTCCTTATATCACACGTTTCTGGACTGGGATCTTTCCTCACACCCTCACCGCATTGTTGCATTAGGCATATTACCAGATGCTTTTAGTGACCACTATATGGCATATTGTGTCAGAAAAGTCTGACGCCCCCCCACCCAAGTACATTTGTTTTAGGTCCCTACAATCACTAAACAAAGGTGATCTATTGGGTGACTTGTATGCAACAGACTGGAATCCCACTCTCACAGCCCCTGACATACTGTAGATGTCAGTGTCTCCCTCTTCCACTCAATTAGAGGTGTTGCAAAGTTTTTATTCACAGGCAAAGTTCAGGTGATAATTTTGTAAAAGTTTCCCCTTTAAGGGGAATTTTGTTTATACTGACTTTGCCTTTTAATGTTGCCTTATAACTTTGCTTTATCATCAAAAAGGTCAGGTTTAAGGAACAAAAATCTCTGTCACATAGCAGAGCTTCTGCACGTCACAAGGGACATTCCCAGTGGGCAGGGAGTGTGTGACTTGCTTTCACTTTCTCATTTGCAGTACACAGTATGTGAGTGAGCTGCAGCTTGGAGCTTGGGACCGAGAAGGAAGTAATAATTGTTAACAACAGTTCATTTTCATTTTTTTTCTGATCTTGTGTGCTATTCTTTTTTTATATATAGGTTGTTCCCCTCCGGGTGCACCATAGGCAGCTGAGCTCTGCCCTGTCCCTGCCACCCAAGTTGGTCTGCTGTCTTCTACCACTGCCATGCCCCATTCCCCCATGAATTTCTCCCCATGACGGAGCCGGTAAGGGGAGGGCCATCTTTCCCCCACCCAGGATACACAATCCAGATCAGGGTATTTGGCATGTCGGCAACGGAGCAGGACAAGGGCTGGAAGGCATGGCTTCATGGATCCTAGGATCACCATTTTCCTCTTGCTTTTCTCCCCATGCCACAGCACCATGAAGACATGAGTGTGGAGGCACACATGCGCTCATGTAGCTATGGCCCCTACTTGCTCTGAGACTCTGACACTAATACCCTGCCTCCACCAGGTGGCAACCAACTAGTAAGACAATCAATCCCCCCTCCCAGACAGAGGAGAGCAGTCAATCAGACATTTAATCCTCTCCCTCCTCTGCCAACCCCTAGCAACCCGAGCTCAATCCTGACCCTAGGTGGCAGGCATGGTGCAAGGTGTGGCGTCCAGTGCTTCAACCCTCAGCACCACTGGGACAGCCAGTGTGTGCTATTCTTGACTTACTCAGTAATCGTTATATTGAATAATTTTTTGAGATATTTTTTCTGATTTTCTGTCTATCTCACTCTCTGTTTTTCCTTTCTTTTTTATTTTTTTAATTTGGCATGGAGTAGCAGGTATAGCATGGAGCCTGTTGACCTGGGCATCATGGTCCCCAGACCTGTGGTGGATTTGATGCCATCTGCCTAAATTGGGCCCAGGTTTTTTTTTTTTTAGTGAGGCCTCCCAATCCATACCACCCCATGCTGAAACTGCAGCAGTGGCAGGCCTACCAGCTGAAGACAATAATGTTGCCCTGCAGCATCAGGAGGAGGAGCAGCAGCAGCAGCCTGAGGCCTCCCATCATTCTACCATTATCAGGTAGAGAAGCCTGGTCCATCAGCAGCACCCCTCAATGGCACCTATATCCAAAGACCTCACCAGTGTGGACCACTTGCAATGTTTGTGGAAAACTGAGCTGCAGAGGGAAAAAAGGTACCCACATGGGTAGTGGGGGGCAGAGAACTTGCTTAAAGTTGTACCACTGGGCCAAGTGGGAGGAAAGGTTTTGGGAAGCAACAAGCAGGGGTGGGGATGGTGGCCAGTCCAAGCAGGCACTTGCCCATGGCTGTGGTGTATGGCAGCATGCCAGTTTATATGCCATGGTTGTGTGGGTAGAAAAAGAAGCAGCAGCCCATGTACTTCCAGTTCCTCCTCTCCTTGAATGAGCATCACTGGCACCACTACCAGGAATAGCAGCAACAGCAACAGCTGCTGAGCTGGCCTCAGTGAGGGGGGAAGTGGGTGACCTCCACTGGCAGCTTGCTGAGGTCCAGTAGGATCCAAAAGTAATCCTGGAGAATCAGGAGCAGCTTCTGGTGGGCATGGAGGAGCGTCATAGTGGTGGTGTGAGTGGTAGTAGTTGGGCTGTTTGATCTCCTTTGTTTTAGTAAAGTTTTCCTTCATGTCCTATCCTTTTATAGTCTTTACACTTTCCAAGTTTCATAGTCCTTCATTCCCCCCAAAAAGAAAAATTACCCCAAAAAACAAAACCAATTTAAAAATACCAAAAAAATCTTTCCTAGTTTCATACGTCTTCATTTTCCTCCCCAAAGATAGTTTAAAAATACAAAAACATTGCTATCTTTTCTATCTATGTGTTATAGTTCCTACATTCCTACTTATGTGTCTTACCCTGACTAATTTTCACTTCTTTATCTGGCTGCCTCTTCCTTAATTTTTCTCAACTACCAGAATAAATGTTGCACTCTGCAACAGGTACCACTACATGGTACTATGCTGTGTGTTTGTAGAATGCCCCAACACTATTGTTGTGCTATTCAGTCACTGTGAAGTGTGCCAAATCACATTACATAAATTCTCTTCTGCCTGAATTGTTCTGAAGTGTGGCAAAAATTGGGCAGGCTGCTCCATCATGCTGTCACACCATAGTTCATACTGTGTAGCTGGAAATCCTAAATGCTTTGATGCTGCTTGCTGCTGCCGCTGCTTATGTGCTATGCAAGTGCCAATAACTGTCGAGAATAAGCACAAGAAAGTGCCTGAGAAACTAAATTTAATTGTCTTGTCTAGGAAAATTCTCTTGATACCCAGAAATGAGAAATTCTGCCCCAAGTCCCAAAATACTTTGCTGCTGCTAGGTACTGCTGCTGCTGTCAGTAACATGAACAAGAGAATAGTGCCCAAGACACCAAAGTTAATTATCTTGTCTTTGTCCTGAAGCAAATGGCTTGATACCTTTTATTGGACCAACTTATCTGTTTCAAAAAGAACAAAGTGCCTAAGCTTTCAGACCCACCAAGTCCTTCTTTGGAAGCTTATAACAGTTATTTAGAAAATCCCATACTATTAGCACCCAGATCATGGAAATTCTCCTGATGCCCTGAAATGAGAAGTTTTGCCACAAGTCCCAAAGTGTGTTGCTGCTGTTCAGAGAACAGGCACATGAGAAATGTGCCCAAGAAAAAAAAAGTAATTATTGTCTTGGGAAATTCTCCTGATACCCAGAAATGAGAAGTTCTGCCATAAATCTCAAAATGCTTTGCTGCTGACTACTGGCTGCTAGCTGCTGCTGCTGTTGATAAGATGAACAAGAGAAAAGTGCCTGAGACACCTTTAAATGCCTTGTTTTGAGAAATCCTCCTGATGCCCAGAAATGTGAAGTTCTGCCCCAAATCCCAAATACTTCATTGCTGCTAACTACTGCTGCTGCTGTCGATAACATGAACGAGAGAAAAGTGCCCAAGACACCAAAGTTAAAGAGTAGCTGACACTTCAGGACAACTTTAACAAATCATAATATTTACACAGTTCAGCTCATGTTTCACGTTAGTTCTGTATTCCTCCTCCCCATTATTTATTACTGTGGTCATTTGCATTAAAACAAAATCTTTGTTCCTGAAGAGTTCATCTATCCCTGTTGCTTTCTCCCTACCTAAGGTCATAATGGACTGCTAGTGACATCACAGTTACTCTCACTGCAACACATTGTGATGTCGCAAGAGAGGATTTTGACTTGAAGTAGGGATTAAGCTATAGAGGCAGATGGACCCTAAGGGAGCTCTAAAGGATAAAGATCATGAAGTCATGCAAATTTACTCCGTAATATATCATGAGGAAGAGAAACACATAGAATATATATGGAGTGCAAGCTGAGCTGTACCTAATTATTATGTTTTTCAAAGATTCCTTTGAGGCATCAGCAGCTCTTTAATTATCTTGTCTTGGGAAATTCTCCTGATGCTCTAAAATGAGAAGCTCTACCACAAGTCCCAAAATGCTTTGCTGCTGGCTGCTAGGTGCTGCTGTTGTTGATAAGATGAACAAGAGAAACGTTCCAAAGACACCAAGGTTAATTGTCTTGTCTTTGGAAATTTTCTTGATGCCCAGAAATGAGAAGTTCTGCCAAAAATCCCAAAATGCCTTGCTGTTGCTACTATAGGTGCTGCTGTTATTGAGAGAACATACACATGAGAAAAGTGCCCCAAAATACAAAGTTGATTGTTGTCTTGTCTTGGAAAATTCTCTGGATGCCCAGAAATTAGAAGTTCTGCCACAAGTCCCAAAATGCTTTGCTGCTGCTAGGTGCTGCTGCTGTTGTTGAGAGAACATGAACAAGGAAAAAGTGCCAGAGACACCAAAGCTAATTGTCATGATGCCTGGAAATGAGAAGTTCTGCCACAAGTCCCAAAATACTTTGCTGCTGGCTGCTAGGTGCTGCTGCTGTTGATAAGATTAACAACAGAAAAGTGCCCAAGACACCAAAGTTAATTGTCTTGTCATGGAAAATTATCCTGATGCCTGGAAATGAGAAGTCCTTCCTCAAGTCCAAAATATTTTCTGCTGCTGCTGATAGCTGAAGCTGCTTACAGACATACCAGCAAAGGTAAGCAACTTTTTTTTTCATATCTGGAATAATGTGGGTGTGAGAGGATATTTGAAACCATTGTTGCATTTTTTTTTCTTTTTTAAAATTTATTTCTTTTACACTTCTACTTACTTTGCTGGGGTTGTTGACTTTGGTGCCCCTTTCAGCCCTGCAACCTCTGATGCCCCACTGGCTCCTGTTCTTGACCTCTTCCCCCTACACACAACCCAAGCCTCGACCCAGCAGACACTTACCCTGTGAACTGGGAAGAATCCTGGTGTGTCCGGTGTGTCACCAGTAGACCGACGTCTCATACACCCAGGAGGATTCCTATTTTTCCTCCTTCTCTCAGCATGGGCATGCAATGACATCTAGGAAGTCACAATGCATGCTTCTACATGCTACATGTCCAATGTCTTCCCTACCATCCCACACTCTCCAAGCTTACCACACACCATCCCTGGGTTGCCACCAGGAGCCAGTGCTGCAGCGGCTCTTGCCCCCCACCCTTCCCAGGAGAGGAGAGCTGTCCTCCAGATGCTCAATCCTCTCCTCCCTGGCTGACCCCCAGCAACCCGATCTTGCTCCTGACCCCAGGATGCCAGTGTGGTGCAAGGTGTGTCATCCAGCCCCTCAACCCTCTGTACCACCAGGCCAGCCCACCATTATTGTATTTATAAACATCTTTTGTCACTGTTTCTTTCCTTGTAGGTATTTATCATGGTGAAAGAGTGCTGGTGTTGCTGATAGCTGGTGTGGCTGTAGGGACATACCAGAAAGGTAAGTATTTGGGGGGGTTGATTGTGACAGGGTATTTGAAACCATTGTATTTCCAAGAAGCTTGTGACTGTTTTTCTGTTTGCAGGTATTTATCTTGGTGATTCTGTGCTGCTGCTGCTGTTGCCTGGGTGTGTTGACCATGGTTCTTACATTTCAGAGTTCCGACTCTTGTGTAGCATGTGAAGGTGTTTTTTCTTTTATGTGCTTTTTTTGGAAATCATAGGACCTTGGCCATGTGTCAGGATGGAATCATGATAACTGCTGTCTTCTTCTATTTCTCTCATTTCAGGTATTTTCCATATGCCTGACAGCTGCAAACTGTGCAATGAGGCAGCAGAGTCAATTGGAGGACTGTTTAGCATGATGATGCACAGCAGAGAACAAGTTTAGTGTCCACCACATACAGTGCTGGAGGACAACAAGTGACAAGCAGCACTACTTGGTGAGGTTGAGTACATACTGTAAACTTGAGCTTCTGGAAATTAACAGAAGGAAATGGCTTTAGAAGGAGTTGGCATTCCTCTTACTTGCATGATACATCAGTGTCAGATATGATGTGAAGACAAGATGCAAATTATTTAGACACTGTAGTATGCTCCCTACTGGGTTGTGGTACACCTGTGAAAGGAAAAAATAATTATAAAATTCAAACAGAAACATTTTTTATAAAAGGATACCTACCCTCACCTAGGTGATGGTGTAGCCTTTTCATAGAATGATGGTTCCCACAACACAAGATATGGAGGATGAAACATCTGCCTTCCATCCTGGATGAGAAACTGTCACCTGTGAAGAAAGAAAGAGACATTATTTAGCACTGGCATGGCCAGTGTGTTACTGCTTACCTTTGAAAAGAAAAAGATATGATTAAAAATTTGGAACAGAACAACATATTGTAATAAAATACAAAATCACACATGCCCCCACAGTGCAAAGCATCATGGGCTGCATATGCAAATCACCACAGAATGTTATGCTGGTCCAACTTTAAGCAGAATTGCATGGTGCCGAAAGGCCTCTCACACAGTTTGCAAAGGGTACTAACAGAAGACATAGACACGTGTTTCGTCCTACCAGGACTCATTAGTATGCCTCGTCTGTTTGACACCCCAGTGGAATGGACCAGCTACCCCTAAGGCAGCGTGCCTGGGATATATTGTGGTGAACCCATTAAAATAAAAAACTATTTAAAAGACAAAGAACCTCTGTGCGTAAACACTGAGGCAAGGGTTACCCCAAAGGGCATTTGGCTGGGAAGCCAAGTTTCAAGAAAATACAAAATCACACATGCCCCCACAGTGCAAAGCATCATGGGCTGCATATGCAAATCACCACAGAATGTTATGCTGGTCCAACTTTAAGCAGAATTGCATGGTGCGAAAGGCCTCTCACACAGTTTGCAAAGGGTACTAACAGAAGACATAGACACGTGTTTCGTCCTACCAGGACTCATTAGTATGCCTCGTCTGTTTGACACCCCAGTGGAATGGACCAGCTACCCCTAAGGCAGCGTGCCTGGGATATATTGTGGTGAACCCATTAAAATAAAAAACTATTTAAAAGACAAAGAACCTCTGTGCGTAAACACTGAGGCAAGGGTTACCCCAAAGGGCATTTGGCTGGGAAGCCAAGTTTCAAGAAAATACAAAATCACACATGCCCCCACAGTGCAAAGCATCATGGGCTGCATATGCAAATCACCACAGAATGTTATGCTGGTATATTGTATGTCGCATTAGTGAGGGCCATGCCATGTACTGCATCGACAGTGCCTCAGCAAGTGATGGTGCAGAAGACATATCTTTATTCTGTGGGTTATTCTGTGGGTTATGGTGTGCTGTGTAAAGTAAGAGGGAGACAAAAGGAAAAGAAAATATAGAATAATGCATGAAGAAGTGTGGTTTATGGGGATTTTATGCACCTCCAAAGTGTGTGATGTCCATAAACCCCAAAGAAGCAGCCAAGGGGTTTATATGGACATCACACACTGAGGGGCCTAATAAAATCCCGAAAATCACACCTTTTATTTTTATGTGTACTGTTTTTGGTGTTTTTGGTTTAAAATGTCTTTTTTGTCACTTTGCGAGGGTAACTGTTACTGCCGACAAGCTTGTCTCATGCTGAGTGGCCGATTGTGTAGCACTTGTGAACGTCCAGTGCTAGGACAGCTTGTTCAGCATTTTTTCTGGTTATGCTGCAGTACTGTTCTGCCCATGGTTTACAGAGCTCCATAAACCACATATGTGGTTTATGGAGCTGTTGAGCACTCACTAGCAGTGGTTTATAACCCCTAACCAATAAATATAACACATTTAACACAGCTGCATTTCTTAGTAACCATGTAAGTTTCTGCAGCAATAATGTTTGTCTGGCCAAAGTATTAAGATACCCATTTTTGTTTGTTTGGTTTTTATTTAATTCGTGAGCCAAATACAGGATTTTGAACTTTTTAAAAGTTCCCACAACCTTGCCACGTCTGCCATGAAAAAATTAAATATTGTGGCACATTGCTATGTTGTTGACCATCAGACACATGTGGTAACACCATCCTAATATATGGGGTATCCTCAACAGAACAGCTTTTTAAAAACTGCAAATCATGGCCATCTTCAATGATGTGAGTCATTAATTACAAAATTTGCTGCAAAAGTTCTTTTGACGATGTCTGAGAAACTCAAAATAAATCATCACGATGATGAGTCTTAGTATGTCAGAAATACACTATTGACAAAAAAGTATTGGATGTCATTTCTGCAGACTAACAAATACTGCTGCTTTTAATCTCTTGTTAGCAAGGTGGAGGCCACTTGGTTTGATAATCACTAGCGAGAACTGAAATGATCAGTAGTACTAGTCTTGGAACAACAATGAAAGTAACTTACTATTACAGCATACAGTGTTGGCCTTTGCTGTACTTCAGATGTTATTGACTTGATGGGCTCACTGTATGGCTGGAGGCTTGGCTTCAGGTCTGGCTTCAGCATGCCAGGTGGTGGTGGGCTGGCTGGTGGGATGGATGGCTCACACACACTGGCTGTTGGGACTGCTGGCAAGATGGTTTCCAGGGTCTCTGGTGGGATGGCTGCTAGGATGGCTCACACACTGGCTGTTGGGATTGCTGGTGGGATGGCTTCCAGTCTGTCTGGTGGGATGACTGCTGGGATGGCTCACACACTGACTGTTGAGATTGCTGGTGGAATGGCTTCTAGGCTGTCTGGTGGGATGACTGCTGGGATGGCTCACACACACACTGGTTGTTGGGATTGCTGGTGGGATGGCTTTCAGTCTGTCTGGTGGGATGACTGCTGGGATGGGTCACACACACTGGCTGTTGGGCTTGCTGGTGGGATGGCTTCCAGTCTGTCTGGTGGGATGACTGCTGGGATGGCTCACACACTGGCTGTTGGAACTGCTGGCAGCTGTCAGGATGGCTTCCAGGTTGGCTGCTGAGATTGCTGCTGGGATGGCTAACATTCTGACTGATGGGATTGATGGTGGGATGGCAGTAGTGCTGGCTAGAAGGATGTCTGTTATGCTGGCTAGGTGAGGCAGTTGTCAAAAAGTACTGTCTGTGGGCAAGACATTACATACAAGAGGGCAGATGGTGATCAAGGTGTTAATCAGATGGATTTATATGAATTTATAGAAGTGTGGCAAAACTTGAGGAAAATATTGACAGTGAAAACAAATGCAGTCATAAACGAAAGGATTAAATGTATAAGGAGGAAAGGAGGGATTTTATTTTTTTTCCCTTTATGCACGGCTACCTTCATCATCATCATCAAGGAAGCAACCTTCAGTTTTCCAGACTGAAGTTGTCTGCACTTGGGAATTCTTTTTCCATAATGGCCTCATCCACCTTAGTAGAGGGCAGTTTTCCCATGCCACCATGCTGTTCTGCTTCCACTTCATCACCGCCACCATCCTGCTGTGGTACAAACACAGATGTTCTTGTCCTAAGTGGAATGTGCCCTTCAATTCCTTTTCATAAATGTTAGCATGCCAACATTTCTAGGTGTTATATTTGTATGTCTGTCATGCACAATGGTCCCAGCTAAACTGAATACCCTCTCCACACTGACACTAGAGGGTGGGCAGCTAAGATATTTCACTGCTATGGAAGTCAATGCTAACCACTCAGCCACCTTGCTACTTCAGTACAGCAGTGGATCTTCCAATATGTTCAGGTGCCTGGTGTCGACCAAATATGCATCCACCATGCACTGTGCTGTACGCAGTCCTGCTGACTCATCAGTCTGCTCCTCCTTTTCCTCCACATCTGCAATTCCCACCTGGGACAAAGCATCCCAAAGACGATTTATGGTTATTTTTCCTCCTGTAAACAACCCTGTTTTTTCAACTTGTTTAACTGAGGTGGTAGCAACACCCAGTCTGTCATCACTGTCATGCTGTGACTTACATAACTGTGACCATGACATCTGTGTCACATGAACCAGTCTTTTGAGCTGATCAGTTAGATTTTGTAACTGATCACTCCCTCCTTCAAGTATGGATGACAGGCCCCTTTAATATGTGGGTCCAGCATGGAAGCAATTCCAAAAATCTGGAGACTGCAGAATGCTTGAAATATGGGTATTGCACATGTTCTGTTAATGATCAGCTTGCACTATCTCTGCCTGCCTCTGACACTTGATAAAAATTTACCAAGGTCTGCCTCAGCACCCTTAGAAGTGGGATGACCTGACTGATAGAGAAAGTGTCCCCACTAACTGCCTGTGTGGCATGTTCAAATGGCATCAGAATAATGATCAGGCCATCCATGAGTCACCATAGCTCAGTTGCAAGAGACAATGAAGCTCCAGAACTGTCACAGCTTGTGTGCACCAGCAGGTATTCCGAGATGACTTTGTATTGCTTCTACAAGTGTTTGATCACATATAGGGTAGAGTTCCATCTCCTGACAACTTCCAGCTTCAGACAGTACTCAGGCAGCTTGTTCTGTATCTGCAGCTACCCAAAATAGTCACGGGCCTTTCCAGAATGAGTGCAGTGGGCAAAGATGTGGTGGGCCACAGTCAGCATTGACTTGTTTTCAGTATATGCCAGAAAATCCTGCACAACAAGATTGAGTGTACCATGCAGGGAACCCAGAGAAACTCGCCATCACTGATGCATTTCAATACATTACAGCCAATGCCATTTGTTTTGAAATCTGCTTTCAGGGACAGTGGGTGCAGCTGCTCATCAATTTCTGTCAACAGCACTTCCAACATTTTTTAATTGGTGTGTGAGCCTGTTACACTCCTCATTGCCAGTATGGCATGCTGGTGAATACCCAGAATGCTGCTACCACCACAGCTGGGCCTCATACAGTTTTTTCCCATCCCATTGTCAAATTCTACACCAGGTAGCTGTGCCCAATGGGCTGTAATACTTAGATAAGATCTACCAGCTGGTCTACGTATCCATACTAAGGTGTATGTGTGATGATGCTGAATGTTGTAGGGCATATCTTACTGTGTGTGTCACAGTCCTACAAAGTTCTGGAACAGCATGGGTGGAGAAATACATGCGTGATGGAATCTTCCATTTTGGACAGGCAGGTGACACCAACCTGCAAAAGTCTACATTCTCTACAAAAGAGAATGGCAATAGATCAAGTGCCAGCATTTCTGCAGTTGTTGCATTAAGTTCACATGCAACAGCATGATTGGCGGGGTACTTGGGGTGACACGCAAACATGCTATGCAATGTAGGCTGCACTTTTCGGGGTTTGGGCTTGAGAGACCAAACAGCTGGATTCTGCACACTGACAGCATAGGTGGTGGAGTAGGTTTTGACTCAGGAGACTCACAGATGCTGAATAAATGAATGGCATGATTTTGATTTTTTTTTTAGTGACTGGGTTGATGTGCTTTGTGACTCTGACTGCCAATACTGAAACTACCACTGCTACTATTTTGCTTGCTACTGGGGAATCCCACCAACTCTTTCTCCTCATGTCTGTAGTAGTCCTTTGTGGTCACTTCTAACTCCCATCCCTGGTCTGTTTCTATGCCACTTATCCTTATATTGACTACACCTCAGCTACTTGATATCATCTCCCTTCCCCCACCTACCCTGGCATAGTTGCCTCTTTCTTACCTAGCTGACATTGCCCCCCTTGCTCTTCCATTGAGTCATCCCCCAGCAATAACACACCACCCCTTCCCCACTTCCCCTCCCAACACTGTCCCTAGTCTATTCCCTTTCTTGCACATTGTTTGTGTTCTAGTCCTATTTCTCTTTCATCCCCCTATCCTTGCTCTTAAGTAGCTTGGCTTGAATGATATCATTCCACTCTATACAATGCTTACCTGCTCTCAACTGTACTCTGGACGTGTTCTATAACTACCCTACTGTCAAACTCCTTGTATCCTCAACCTCTGAAAGTCATTGACAAGGTCATTCCCTCTGACTGCTCATGCTAAGCGTAAAATAGCTGTAACCCTGTAACTCATGTAACCTAGCAGCACTTACTATGCTCTTTCTATGTATTATATGTAAGTTGCATGTATTATTTGTAATTTGTACAGTCGTTGTGCCTTTGTACCATGTAAACTGTCCCTTTGTCCCTTTCTTCCTTGACATAGTACCTTTGTAAATGAGCCTCTGGTTCAAATGTGTTGTAATTCCAAGACTTTAATAAATAAATACATAAAATACATTGCTCAATTAGGTCGATAAGGGAGAAGGCCCCCTGCACCAGCTTCTTTTTGGTGCTGAATCCAGCACAGCAGGTGCCTCAACTTCAGGTGTGTGTTGGCCACCAGTGCCAAGGTAGCTGCCCTTTTTCCCATGGCTCACACATACTTGGCATGGCTGGCAGATAGCTACTCTTTTGTCTGCCAGGTTGAGAATGTAAAACCCCAAACTAGGGATTTGGTAGCCCTTGTTTTCACACGGCAGTGGACAGGGAACTGGGACACAGGAGGGTTAGAAATGGGTGTCTGGGACATGATTTCTGCACTGTTGCAACCATTGACTCATCTTCTGTTATTATTATTGGCTGAACAGAAACAACAACAGGAGGACTGGGGGGGGGGGCTTTATTGATTCCCTGGCCCTTTGTTTTCTTTTTCTCTGGTTTCCATAGAGGGTTAGGATCATCATCCCCATCCCCATCCCCATCTAGGCTGCTAATCTACTGAGATCTGTCCTCCATCGCATCATCCTCATTGCCACTTTCACCACCCTGAATTTCTTTCTCAGCAGCATCTGACTTCCTGGCCCTGCCTGAAGAAACACTCATGTCTGTCACATCACAGTATGAGCCATGTTGCTCAGGCTCATCTATAACAGTTTAGGGAATGTCAACCACTTTCAAGTCCTAGTCTTCAAACACATTCACAGGAAAATATATTTGGGGGTTCTTAGACTGCTCCTGTTGTCCTTGCCAACACCGCCTGCACTGCCAGCACCAGCACACACCAGCACTAAGGCCACAGATTTTGCTGAGAAAAATTTGCCCACACTGATGTCCCCACTTGCAACAACTACTCCTTGTCAACTACTACCATCAGTAACAGCCCATAGTCAACCTGCGTCACAAGTGGCTATGATACCCTTCAGAACCACAGAATTTACACTATTGTTGGCAGCATCACCACTGTCAGAAACTCCTTTAGCAGAGTATCTGTTTATGGGCATTTTGTTGTAGATTTAGGAACACAACACAACAATTCACAAGTCTTTATTAAGGTACACAGACAGCAAACAATACATAGGGATTCAAGGGACTTGGGGGACACACGGAAGGCTACACAACACTTTGCAAGAGTTTACTGAGGTACACAGACAGCAAACAACAGCAACACTACAGATACTTTTCTTCTTTTTTGGGGTGGATTTTTACAAACAATAAACAACAGGGATGTAAGGCACTAGGGGAAGTCAGGCCCAGGGACACATGTAAGACACAAAAAATCAGGTAATTGATGTTGGCTCAGTGGCATGGAGGGCTGAGGCATTGGTGCCTTATTTCCTGCCACACCGGCGACCTGTGTTCAATGGTGAGTGCGGGCTGCTGGAGGTCAGCCAGGAAGGGAGAGAACTGAGCATCCAGAGGACTGCTCTCCTCTCCTCTCCCAGGGGAGGGTGGATTGGCATTCCCACTGAATGACTGCCATGGGTGGAGGCCCGAGGGTAGTGCAGATCCAAGGGTGCCATAGATGACAGGGTTCTGCGGGACTCCGCAGCATGTGCATGCCTCCATGTGCACACACTGACATGCTAACCCCAGCAATGGGGAAGGGAAAAAATGGAAAAAGGGGTCACTGGTAGGCTTCATGATGCTCTGGTCATGCTCCCTACTTGTGGTTACACCTTGTAATCCTGATTGTTTACCTGGGGGGTGAGGATGACCCTCCATTCCCTGGCCCTGCCACAGGGAGAAATCCATGGGGAACTTGCTTGGATTGGAGCCGGAGCCAAGGGAGTCACGCTTAAGGGTGGAAATGAGCCTCTCACAGAGAGAGCCATACAGTATATGTGCCTGCCAGCCTCCCTGTGGGAGAAAAAGGAATATGGAAAAAAAATTCAGGTAATTATACTGACATTACTATGAAAAAAGCTAACTTCTATCAATAAACAAAAATCAAATCAAGGTTGTCCAACTACAGTGACAATAATAATTCAGAAAAACACACCTACCTGTTCTAGTGAACTAAAATAACAAATGGCAGAACGCAGAAAAAACATTTCATGCAAAACACTGATTGCAACAGTGCTGTGAGGACATAAAAGGCTGTCTGCCCTGCGTTTTATTTTCCTGGAAGTTTCTGCAGCTAAGCTCGCCTCACCACGCAGCACTGCCTCACTAGAATACAGGAAACTAAACTACAACTTTAAACTAGCTAGACTGCCAAAAAATAACACAAATAATTGGTGATCTAAAGACTCAGTAGGCACTTAACTGGTTCACTGCCCTGTGATGTATGCTGTACAGCAAAATAATTTTGAAAACATGGCCCTATGCCGTACAGCATACGTCACCACTATTTTGATGAACCGGAAATGAAACCAACAAAACTGGTTTCACTTTCAGCTAGCAGACTGTAAAAGCAAACTTTTGGTTCATGACAAAAATATGTATTAGGCAGGTTTGGTAAGGTAATCGGTGACACCTGACCCAAATCTGACCCCAAACACCAAGTTAATAGCAGGTACCAAGGAGGTCTGTGCACAGAGGTACCGAGTCTAAAAAGCTACAGACAGAGGGTTGTGAATCATTTCCACTAGGACATCATGGAGGATTTGGAGCAACAGTGATGCAATGCATGCACAGAATTTTAAACCCTTTCATGGCAGAATTCCTTATTTATATGGAAAACAAGGATATTTTGTCAGTTTCAACCAAGATTTTGTGCATTACATGAAATTTACCAGAAAGATATTTATGCCCCAAAACAGTAAGGATCTGCTCTCAGTAACCACATATATTTAGGGATGCTGCATAAATGGGAGGAATAGATTTAGACATTTTAAATGAAAATTTGCATTTTTTTTTAAATGACTGTTACCAAAATGGCAAACCGCCCTGGCAGCAAAAGGGTTAAATGAGTGATTAGTTAGAAAATAAATATGTGCTTCAACTTCTTTAGAAAGCTTTTTAGGCACAAATATACAGAACTTACCTAACACCAGCTCTTTCTTCCTTACAGTGCACTGAATTCAGCCTACACATTGCAATACAGCTCATTGCAGTAGGCAAGGCAGGGCACATTTTATTTTTAGGGCGCCCAATCCCTGAGGCTCTGGGCGCCTAACAAAAACTTATAAAAAAAAAAAATAAGACAGCAATTAAGGTAAAAAAATTACAAAATAATTAAAAATTTTAATTCCAATTTTACAATCATCTATAATAATTGAAACAGTCAGACATAAAATTATTCTGTAAAAGCCAGGCTGAAGAGGTGGGCTTTTAGCCTCTACTTGAAAGTACCAGTCGAGGGGCCTCCAGGACTGCAGATGGAAGCGCATTCCACAGGGTCGGCCCAGAGACACAGAATGCTTAGTCACCGGATGTCTTGAGCAGAACCCTGGGAACAACCAGGAGGCCCCTCGAAGAGGAGCGGAGGGAGTGAACAGAGGCTGCAGGTATCAAGAGCTTCGACAGGTAGCCAGGGCCCATTCTATATAGGGTCTTATAGGTGAGCAAGCCCGCCTTGAAAGGACCCTCCACCTGACCAGCGGCCAGTGCAGGGCACGCAGGACCAGGGTCACATGACAGGACCTGAGCAGGCCTGTCAGTGGCCGGGCTACTTCGTTTTGCACCAGCTGCATCCTGCAGAGGGTCCCTCCCATGACCATGAAATAAAGAGCATTACAGTAGACAAGCCTAGTGGTAACAAAGGCATGTACTAGTGTCGGCAGATCCTAGGGAGGAATGAGGGGCTTGATCCTGGCGATGTTCCGCAAGTGGTGAAAACCACTCTTAACTACAGATGAGACCTGATCTTCAAAGGTCAGCCTGCTGTCCAGGATCATGCCTGGATTATGCACCCTCAGGGAAACCACCAATGGAGCAGACCCCAAGAAAAGACCTGTGTCCACTGCAGGCTGCAACCCATCTCGCCCACGACCCGGCTCGATCACCGATCATCTGGGTTTAGTCTCAGCCAGCAGGAAGCCATCCAGTCAATGATTTTAGCCAGACAGATGTTGTACCATGTGACATCCAATCCCATGGATCCTTGCAAACTTAACCCTATAGCCAAAATTTGCAGGTGAAATTGGCATTTCTGCCATTCATGAAGTTTTCCTTTAAGGCAAAGTTCAAATTCACCTTTGTGGAGTATTTCATGAAATCAGTAGAATTCATGAAATTGTCCACGGAGTGAAGTTTGTGGACTTTGCCCACCACTACACTCAATCCTAACTTTATTTATTTATTTATTTATTTAGTTTTTGTTAACCAGGTAAGTGCACTAGTCAGCAAGTGACTGTTTTCAGGCACGACCCGGGAGGTAAAATTACAGAACATAACGATACAGATACTTCTATCTGGAACAAACATGCCACTATCAAGAAGTCCAGAGTTAAGTCTTCCTGCCATCCTTGGATCACCCCTGAACACGTTGATTTGTGCAAGATCAGTGACCAAACCTGGGCCCAGTTCAAACTATCCTGCTCTCTGTTCAACCTCCACTCCTACAGAACGCTAAGATACTCTTGCACAAAGGCCATTCGTAGCTCTCTACTTCAAAACCATTCTACAAAACAATCTCAGCTGCCCGACAACATTTTGGAAGGTGATCTACTCCCTCTTTGATCCCCCTACCCAATCTGCTGCCCCAGTCCTCATGATAAACGGCACTCTTGTGTCTGACCCATCCTCTGTTTCTGCTCACTTCAATGAGTTTTTCACCACACATGCTCTCCCATCTTCTCCCTTTCCTAATTCATCCCCTCTCCCTCTGTCCCCACACTCCCCTCTGTCCTCCCCCTCCCTGAGGTTTTATTTACCCCCTGACTCTGCTCAAGAAACCCTGCTTGCCCTCTCCTCACTCAACCAATCCAACTCTAGCCCTGATGGCCTGGACCCTAAATTCCTCTGTCTCTCAGCTCCTGCCATGCCCCCCCCCATTCACCTTCTCAGCCTCTCCTTTTCTCCACGCTCTGTCCATCAGACTTGGACATGGCCAAAAATCTCCCCCTCCACAAAGGGACAATCCCTCCTCCCCTGGCAACTTTCTTCATATCTCCCTCCTCCCCTCTCTTGCAAAGTTGCAACAGAAACTGGTCTACTCCCAGCTATCTGACCTTTTACACTCCTGAAACTTCCTCTCCCCTTTCCAGTCTGATTTTCAGAAGCACCATTCCACCATCTCTTTCCTGCTAAGTGTCACCAACTTCATCCTCTCTGAAATGGATCAAGGGCTCATCACAACAGCCATTTTCATCAATCTGATCAAAGCCCTTGAGTCTGTGGCCTATCCATTCTTCCTAGACAAGCTGATCTCTGCTGACCTCTCTGCCTCCACTGTTGACTGATTCCCTCCTACGTTTTGGTCCATCAGAAGTCAATACAGGTTAGTGATATCCTGTCATCTCTGCTACTAATACAGGCAGGGATCCTTCAGGGCTCCATCCTGAGTCCCATCTTCTTCTTCTCCATTTTCCTCAGTGACCTCCGCATGGTCTGTGTCAACTCACATATCCACATGTATGCAGATGACACAGTTCTCTGCACCTTAGGTCCATCAACTGAGCTATGGAAGTCTTGCTCCAGCAAGACTTCCACAATGTTCTGCGATGGTTTCAGGTCACCCAGCTCTTGGTTAACACCAAGAAAACAGTCTCCATGACCTTTGGTTCCAGATAGAAACTGGCCAGGTTTACTACCCTTCCTTCTTTCACTTCCCTGGATGGTTCTCCTCTTAAAATGGCTCATTCCTTCAAGTATCTTGGTGTGTGGCTTGACAGCAGATTTGACTTTTCTGCCCACATAGATGACATCCATGCCAAGCTCTGCCCCAAGATTAGTGACCAGTACCATAATAAAAATTGCCTGACCTCACTTGTCCCGTGGGAGCTGATCACCAAAATAAAGGTCCCAGTCTTTGAATATGTGGATGTGATTTATGGTACTGCTCCCTCTTCTTCCTTTCCTAGAGTGGACATCTTCTGTAATGCTTTCTGTGGTTTTGTTGCTAACTCACTCTCGCACTGATCACTGCACACTCTATTCCTCCCTTTCCATCTCTCTCTTCCCTCCCATTGCCTGCACCACCATGCATCTTTCATCACTAAATACTGGTTTGAGGAATTGCCCTTGTACAGTACCTATCCACACCTGTCTGTCCCATTCTACCTGCCTCGTACTCCCTTAATTCCAGGGATCCCTGTACCTTCTTCCTCCCCCTACTTCTCTGCTGGGCAATCAGTCTTTTCCTATCACCACCTCTCCCTCTGGAACCTCATTCCTGCTTTCATCTGTCTCTCTTCCTTCCAAATGTCCCTTAACCTCCAACTTAAACTCATGCCCTCCCCCTCCTGCACCTATCAGCTCCCTACCTGACCAGACCTTTTTTCCTCTCCCCTCCACAGTTCAGTCCCCCTCTTCATGGCCCATTCTGCTGCTTCTAATTTTCATTTTCACTGATATGTAAACCAGTTGTTGAATTGTATCCCAGGATATTAGAGCATGTCATGTCCCCAGACACCCACTCTTGTTATTTTGCACGTGTGTTATCTTGCACTAGAATTACTACACCTTAGTTGCATGATATGCATCATTGTTTCTGCTTGTGTTTGCTGGTTTGTATCACCACCACCCACACCTAGGTCACACCTGGAAATGATTCTGGGCTCAGTGTTTTTTTTCTGGTTACCAATTTTTAAATAAATAAATAATTTGTTAGAATAAAAGGAAGATTAACAGTACGGTAGCCTAATGCATGCTACACAATGAAAGGGTGTTTGTAAATTACTCATTGAAAAATACTAGTGGTGTTCCTTCAAGGAGAACCACAACTTTTTCCTAGTTACTAATTGTTTTTTTCTCACCCTGCCACCCATCCCCCCCCCCTTCCTGGCTGCACATCAGCATGAGTTCCAGCTCAATTTGCCTCCTACAGGAAAGAAAATTCAAATAAAATAAATAAATAAATAACTTCACAGCAAGATACCACGTAATTAAAAATATCTTTAATCTGCTATTCTGAAAGGCTCAAGTTTTATTATTCAGTAATCAGACATCAGGTGGTTAGAGGAGGGTTCGCCAGCTGCCATTTAGGAAACAGACAGTGGATGCAGGGTTGATTGATGTCATTAGTGATGGGCTTCTGGTGCTGTTCTTCAGGTGGTGGTGTGTGGGCCAGGGCATTTGGTGTCATGTAGATGTGCTCTCAATATCATGCTTTATGCTTCAGGGGGTTGAGGTACTTGGCAGCACTAGGGAAGGGCTCTCAATGCCACATTTGGTGTTGGTGGACTGGGTTTTGTGTTGGGGATACTTGATACCTAGAAATAGTCTCCTAATACCAATGGATATTCAAGGAGTGGGGATGGAAAGCAGCACCAGCAGTGATGAGCAACCGTGTTGCACTTATTGTTGGAGGTGGGTGGAATTTTTTGGGCAACCGCAGATGGGCTCTCAATGCTGCACTTGTTGTTTGAGGGTGGGTGAGAAAGGTTTAGTACACTAGAATGGACTCCTGTTGCCACAGTTATTGTTCATGGGGGAGGCTGGGAGTTGCTTGGACTCCTTGGGGGATGTGGAGTATTATTTTTAATCTGTTATTCTGGCCCAAAGCAGCTGAGGTGGAGTAAGTGGAATAAGTGAAGCCCTTACCTTTCTTGCCTATTCCAAGCATTGTGGCTCTGTTGTCTGGAGTGTTGGGGGAACTGTGCATTCTGACAGGACTCTGAATTCCGCATCGGAACTGTTGTTTGGGGAGCAGTGTTGGGCGTGTGCTCCTTGGACTGGATTTGACATTGGACCTTTTCATTCACTGTGGAATCGTTTTCGGTATCTCATTGGATTATTTCCTGACTGACTTCCTGTGGAAACTTGGAGGTCTTTGCCGGTTTTTCTGATCAGGGCTTGTTGCCCTATTGAATTTTCTGGAGCTGTTGTACCCCTGGGCTTTGGGGGGGCTGCTTGTTGTGCTCAGCGTGTGCTCCACATGGGGGTCAGAGGCAGGGTTCGCTGGAGGGCCGACCTTGGATCTGGTACCCCTAAGCTCTCTGTGGATTCAGCTGGTGGGCTGTTTCTAAGGAGAACTGAGGTGTTGGGTCATCAGCAGTGCCAAAGGTGGGGTGGCCATCCCAGAGTACTGAAGGTGTATTTTGCTATTTATTCCTGGAATCAGAGCTGGAGATCCTGAAGTTTCGAACCTGGACTGGAGAATCTGGATGAGTGCACAGCTTGGTTTGACATTCCCTTTTACTTGATCTCATTATTTTGTGCTGGATTTGTTACTGGTTTATGGGCAGTGAGAGCCCAGTGACTACTTGAACCTTAGACAGTGAGAGTGTCTTAAGAAATTGATTACATTTTTACATCATTTATTGACTGTTCCCCTCCCATACCAAAAAATACTGGTGAATTTCCAATTGTTTTCTTCTCAAAATCCCTTCATTTCACAGTTTTGTACCATTCAGCCATTCATTTTCCATTTTTTGGTTTTACCCTTCATTTTCTGCTCCCGATATTCCTTCAAATACTCTTCAAATGACCCATTTTTGAGCAGTTTATTCAGAACCATTAATTTTCCATTTCTTATTATTCTGAACCATTCATTTGCCATTTGTTATCTTTCATTGTCAACACTGCACCCATAATCCATTCAAATAACCTTCAAATGAGCCATCTTGTAGCAGTTTAATTATTTTAACCTCTACATATTTTTATTGTTGCAGCTTCAGTTATCTTTTGAGGTATGGAGGAGTTGGAGAATTTCCTTTCCACATCTTGTGCTCAGAGTACAAACCTGGTCACCAGCATAGTGTTTGATTTTGTGCATGATCTTCAAACCATACACTCGGAGTGCAATGGCAAGCTACTCCAGAATGTCTGCATTATCAGCTAAGATGCAGCCAGATTTGAATCTCACCCACTGTGCTGTTTCCGTAAGTGTGCAAAACACCAGCATCATAGTTAATATTGTTTAATAAGACTGGATTATTGTCTCCAAATATGTTTTAGAAATTGTAAATGTATTTACTGTATATTAAAATTCATGGGCATGATTCACAAAAGGGATGCACTGGCGCATCCCTGACACACGCCAAAAGGTGATTCACAAAGGGGTCCAATGCACCAGAGCAACCCCAATGCACCAGCACATCGCAGATGCACTGCAAAATGCCAGTGATGATTTGCAGTGCATCTGAAGAGGCGTTGAAGGGGGCGTGCCCATGCATGCCTGGTGCAGTCCCATTCACAGCCCCAGTCAGAGGTGCATCCCCAGGGCAATTCTGGGGATGCGCCTCCAAAAGATAAGTCTAGTTCCACCAGACTTATGTGGGTGGCCACCTACAGGCAGGCTGCCATACTACAGACAGCAGCACAGCAGCCTGCACACCATGCCAGTCCATGCACCACCCCCAGGCAGCCCACAGCACCATACCACCTGTCACCCGGTCTGGCTCCAGGTGGTACAGAAACCCCCCTGAGCCTCACTGGCCCCATCTGGAGTACTTCGTGCAGTTCTGGAGACCCAATCTCTGCAAAGACATAGACAGAATAGAGGCAGTCCAGAAGAGGGCAACTAAAATGGTGCAGGGTCTGCACCAGAAGACTTATGAAGAGAGACTTAGGGAGCTTAATATGTATAGACTCGAGGAAAGGAGGGAGAGGGGGACATGATAGAAACTTTCAAGTACCTCAAGGGAATTTACCAAGTCCAAGAGGGTAGCATCTTTCAGAAAAAGAGGTGTGCAAGAACAAGGAGGCACAATTTGAAGATAGTGAGGGGACATCTCAGAGGTAATGTGAGGAAGCATTTTTTCATGGAGAGGGTAGTGGATGCATGGAACATCCTTCCTGAGAAGGTTGTGGAGTCAAAAACAGTGGTGGAATTCAAGAATGCATGGGACAGTCATAAAGCAATTCTAGGGGGTTGGGGTAGGAAGAAGCAGGCTGTTGGTTAACTTGGATCTGCAGCTTATCCATTAGGGAGGGAAATGGGCAGACTGGGTGGGCCAAGCGGTCCTTATCTGCCATCAAATTCTATGTTTCTGTATGTAAACAGCCCAGGGAAGCATCCACAATGCCTCAAACACCATTTCAAGACAAGTAATCAAACAGATTCAGGGCGGCCTGATGCTCTGTAAGTAGGAGTCTTTAGAAATCTATTGCAAAATTTAGCTGCAGTGAGAGCTAAAAATGTAGCAATCATAATTTGCCTACCATATATTTCAGAACAGTATAGCCATGACAGCTACAGTGATCGGTATGGACAGCCATGGGCTCACAGGATGCAATTGAACCATGATCCGTCTCAGGTGAAGAGAAAGCTGTCACTGGTGAAAGAACAGCTGACAATCTTTCCTCAGGGCAAGCAGCTTGTCATGGTTGTCCAAGAGCTGTCTACAGAGGTGCTGAATCAACAAGCATTTGTCAATGCTGAATGTTTGCTTGCTGGCATTGGCATTGGTAATGTAGGAGTTAAAGAGCTGCATAATAGGAACGGTAGTGAAGTATTAAACTGAAGCCAACCCCACCACCACCCTGCAGAGACTAACAGGCATTGGGGTGTGCCTTTGGGTCATCAGGCATAACGGCCACGCCATTTCACCACACTCTACCCTACAGACACTGACAAGTGTTACGGTGTACCTTGGGGTCTTTGGCTCTTATGCTCACCCCATTCCATCAGGAAATATCGTGAGATGGGTGCTGTATAGGAGAATGGGGTGAACTTTGGGGCCGAAGAGTCCAAGGCACACCTCGATGCCTCTCACTGGCTGCAGGGTGTGGAATGGTATGAGCATTACAGGCGAGAATCCCAAGTCACACCCCTGATGCATGTCAATCTGTACAGGGTGGGAGGTTATGGTTAGAAACCCTAACGCCTCAGGTGTTCGTTGGCATTTTCACTCCAAACTTTCAACATGGGTTTTTTGTGACCCCCACTTTATGAACAGTGGCAATATCAGTTCGTTAGCTGAGAGATGATTTTGCACAGCGACTATGCCATTTGGCACCACAGGTTGGAAAACACATTTCGAACAGGATGTGAAAAATGACAGCTGTACTGTTCATGGGGAGGTGCAAAAAATGTCAATGTTGAAAATCTGCAGTGAAAATATTAAAAAAAATGAAGTCACAAGCGTGTGTAGAAACTACACACGCACACCTGTAATGCAATTAGTTTGGTTTTTTACTGCAGATTGTCAACACAGGCATTTTGGAACCTCCACTCATGAACAGTGTCACTGTGATTTTCTTAATCCGTCCCGAATGCTGATTTCTCACAGCAACCATGCATGTCTGCACTGGAAGTGCGAAAAGACATTTCGGCCATGGTGTGAAAAATGACAGCTGTACTGTTCATAAGGAATTGAGGAAAAATGCCAGTGGTGAAAATCTGGACTGAAAATATTAGAAATGCATGAACTTATGAGGGTGCGTGGAAACTGATCAGTGGTTGCTCTTAACACAGTCATTTTATAGACTTTTTCACCAAATTTTTAACATAGCCATTTTAACACCTCTGCTCATAAGCAGTGCCACTGTGATTGTCTTAATCTGTCCCAAACATTGATTTCGCACACCGACTGCGCCATCGTGCGTTACATGCTTGGAAACACAATTTGGGCAAGATGTGAAAAATGACAACTGTACTGCTCATAAGGAAGTGTGGTAAAATGGCAATGCTGAAAATCTGGAGTGAAAATATTGAAAATTCGCAAACTTACAAGCGTGCGTAGGAACAGCGCAACACATGCTCGTAAAACACTCATTTTTGGGAATTTTTTCACCAAATTTTCAACATAGGGTTTTTGGGGGCCTACCTCATGAACTTTGACACTGTCATTTCATAAATCAGTCCCAAAAGGTGGTTCCATGAAGTGAAAGCAAAATCACCTTTCGGGGCAGATTAACAAAATGACAGTGACAGAATTCATTAGGTGGGGTCCCAAAAACCCCATGTTGAAAATCTGGTGAAGAAATTCCCAAAAATGCCTGAGATATGCATCAAACCTAAAAAAACACCTATTTATTCCATTATACAGCTTACCGGCATTTCCTCAGTTCGTGATCGGCTTTGAAGAGTGCAGACGTGTTCCCGGTCCACCGAAGATCATCACACCGGACTCCAGAGGAGTATGGGGTGGGAGGTGGGGAAGGAGGCACACAGAGGGTGGGCGCGGAGAGGGTCAAGACAGTGAGGGACCATTTTTTCTTTCAAGATATTTTTGTCTTTTAGGAAGATGATGCGGGACTTGTGCCACGCTGGGGTGGACTCCCAGCATGGCAGCTGGAAGGCTGTTTGGGAGGGGGCAGTGGAGCCGATGGGGGATTGGACATCCCCATCGGCCATACAGACTGTTGCCATGCTGGGGTGGGCTCCCAGCATGGCACCCGCTACTCTGTTGGGGGGGGACAGTGGAGCTAACAGGGATTGGGCATCCCCATTGGCCTTACGGACCATTGCCATGCTGGGGTGGGCTCCCAGCATGGCACCTGGAACTCTGTTGGGGGGAGCACAGCACAGTTGATGGGGGATTGGGCACCTCCCTCGGCCATGCAGTGTGTGCATGGGGGGGATGCGTGAGCACACAATATGCATATGTGTGTGTGTGTGTGTGGGGGGTAGCATGAGCAATATGCTAAGCAGCACTATCTTATCACTGCTCACTGAAGCGGAGCTCTCCCTTTCAACTGTATGGCACTGCATTTTCAACTGCTGTCATAGACAGCTGCAGCATTCACTGGTAAACTGTGGCCGCGCCTGTAAACACACTGACTGAATTGGAAGACAGGGTGCCACACATACAAAAACTTGGATGATGGCACTATGTTTCTTGCACATGCGTGCAAGCAAACATAATAAAGCCTTCAGCAACATTTCCTAGTTTCCCCTAGCTTATTTAAAGTTTCTATGCAGTTAAAGCTGTTGTTTGCCCAGCCAAATTCTACTCTTTATGCCCTTGTACTTTTAACTAGATTGAAAACAGTGGAATGAGGCAAAAAAATGCAAGCTGCACTTCCAGTGTTACCCTTTTATAGAAACGCCTGCATAACACAATGTCTGCCAGTACACTTTCTGAAAACCATCTCAGGATTAGAGAATCAGATCACTGTAGTACCCAATTAAATGCCTGTACTCAATCACCTCAAACCCCCTTCAAGCAAATGGGAAACTGCAGTAACACTGCCAAATGCATACTGTATTCTCTTTTTTTTCTAGCAAGCAGAACTTTTGCATGGAGTCCTAAGTAACTCTTAGATGATTCAGCATCCCCCTCATCTTCTAGTGTTTCCAGAATGGAAAACAAAAGCTGCTTCCTTAGTTTGTCCCTCCTTTTACAAGTTTGTGTGGTGAACATTAGATGTCCCTAACAGAAAGCTACTCTTATTTCAAGGCAGACTGATAAAAAAGGGCAATCAAGCACAGCTCTGCTCTAACTGACTCTGAAACCACAGGAGTGATTCACATGTACAGAAACTGTGACAGCAAATGGAGTGTCTTCTTTCTCTGTCTACTGTAGCTAACATCCAATCACAGTAAGTTTTATATACCTCAGCATCAACCAATGAACTCAGCATTCTCCAGCTGCATGGCTGTAGCCAATAGCGTTCTTGTTCAGCTGAATCTTTTCAAACATCTCTGCTGGCCCGCTCTGCTATGGGGATGTTATACACAAATAAGAAGGAAAAGCTGCTGTATTTCATGGATTCTGATCTGGGCTTTTGTGGGTGGGTTTTTAAATAATCAAAGTCTGTGGGTGATTGATTGGGGGGCTGATTTCAGTAACTCAGTGATTGTGAAGAAACACAGGAAAATAAGGTTGCCACCTTTGGATGAGGCAAAAACCGGATCATAAGCTCCGCCCCTTGCACCACTCCTTTTCATGACTCATCATGCATTGCTCCTCCTAGAAAGCCATTTATTATATCAATAAAAGACAATGCTTAAAGCAGCAGTTCAACAAAAATCTTAAGATACTGTACCTGTTAAAGTTACTTTCCTAGATTCTTCCTAGTTATTTACTTATGTATTTATTTATTGACATTGGTTTACCAGATAAACCTACAGAGATAAAATAAATCTCATTTACAGATATGATCTGGGGGAAGACAAGGGAAATACTGTAAATAGCACACAACAGTGCACATGGTATATCATAGTACAAAATAAAAAAGTTGTTTCCTCTAATGTGTTCTTTATATATTTTTGTGGCTCAATTTCTTTTAATGTCCACAGTACTATTTCAAAGCCAGAGAAGTGACCATACTTTTTCTTGAGGAAAAATATTTAAAATATTTAAAATGCCTAAATTCTGTTAGAGATGAAAATGTTTATTAGCAAATGAAAGTGGAAGACAACTGGCTGTGTTGTTGTTGCAAAGGTGGGGGCAGCTTTGCTGCTATACCACTTTAAGATGCAGTAGAAGAAATTATGTTAAGGAAGTGCGAATGGTGTTAATGGCCATACTTTACACCTCCCAGGCTGACTGCTTTCACAAACAAAAGGCTATACTGACAGCAGAACTTGTGTACAAGCTGGACATGTAACTGAAACATGAATGAGATGACACAATCTATTTCAGAAGTATGTGAGCACTCAAAATGGCTCAAAAACCTGACCAGCACAGAGCAAACCTGGATTACCTGATAGAAACCCTGAAAACCAGGTAAAAAACTTGACAGGTGACAACCCTACAGGAAAAAGATGTTTATTTACAAGCACACCCACAGGCAGCAATATCACTAAAAGCATGTAAACATTTAGCCCAATGGTTTGTTTTTTTTTTGTCTCTTTTCCAGTAAAAACTTTAGTACTGCATCCATTGTCAACTGTATTTGTCTTTAGTTCTGCTTATTTTGCAACAAATGTGTTCTCTGGGGAGTGGTGCAAGTACATGAATGAAATGTTCTAAGAAGAAAATGCTTTAAACTTTTTTAAATGGTTATACCGCTTATTCTGCAACAAATGTGTGTTCTCTTGTGGGGGAATGAATGCGCTTTTATTATATTTCTTAGTCTTGGAAATTCCTGTGGAATACTGCTTTTTCAGCAACTGAAAACATCAATTGCGAGTGATTGTGGAGCACTGTGTACTGTACAGTCTATGTAATCCTTGGTTATTTGGGACCTTGCATACTGTAATTAAGCTGGATGTAGCCTTTAGCTGCTGGAAGGAAGAGTGCCGAAGGAGTCTGTATGTGCCCGAGGGAGGAGGGCCTAGTTAGCCAGTAGTTGGTCGGTTGGGGGTCGAGGAGCCAATAGCTGCTGGGGGGTAAGGAAACCATGGAAGCTAGTAGCTCGGGGCCTTATCCCCAATCTGATGCATGCATCTGTACAAATGATTGGGTCAGGGTCTGCAGGGCATGGTCACACCTATGGCCATGCTCTGCACTCTTGTGTGCTGAGTAGGGTACTGGAAAGTAGGCACCACACATCACCTTTTCACTGAGCTGCAGACATGAGTTTAAATCTCATAGCCCTGGAGCTGGGCAAGCCAGAGCAGGCTCATGCCTGGCTATGCATGCCTCAACCTTTATAGCCAACTGAGAGCAAAGGCCAAGCCAGTCATGGTCAAAGTAAGCATTTTTGTCAGCCTGAGTAGTCAGTAAAGTGTCTGAATTTTTCAACTCCTATTCAGAAAACAGCCTGCAGTAGCCAGGTTCGCTCGTGTTTTGACTCTAGAGTCAAGCCAGACCTAGGCTTGGCCTAAGTAAAAACTCCTGGTTTGTCTATGATCACACAGCCTCATTTACATACTGGCCCCAATATTCAGACTTGCACCTGGCAATGAAGCATGTGGTGGTGCAGCACGTCCTGAGTTGCTTAGTGCAACACAGGATAGATTCAAGGAGATGAGCCATAGTGCATCGTCTTTGAATATATCAGATAAATAGCAGAAATGGGAACTACGCAAGTGCAACAGAGTTATGCTGTGTGCAAATTCCTGATATTCAGCCACAGTATGCAGATGGGGCCATAATGTATGCAAGGCGCAAATGGGACCATTTGCATGTGATTATGGGACCATTTGCATGAGTTGTTAAGGGCCGGACAGCGAAATGCACATGGCACCTTGCACAGCATGTGCTGCGAGAGGGGGTCTAGGGGCATCCCCCCCACCCCGTAGTGGTGAGTGCCTAAAAATATATCAAACATATTCCTTGGTATTCTAGTGGTGCCTCCTCCCTCCCTGTAGCCGTGATCAAGACATAATTACTTATCCCTGGTAGTCTAGCAGTCCCCCCACCCTCCTGTAACCTTGATAATCTAATGTCAAGTAACTACCCCTCCCTGGTGGTTCAGTGGCACCTCAACACCCACACAGCACCCCTGCACAACCAGCCCCCCCTTCAGTGACAGGCAGCAGCATACCCACCCACATACCTCTGCGGCTGACTGTAGACTGACAGCTACTGTATGGGCTGTAATCCCATTGGTCCACAGTGTAGACAAATGGGCCTGCAGTGCATACTGTACTAGACATTCACACAAATGTGAATGGGGCATTCATTTACATTTTTATGAATGACTAGTACAGTATGCACTGCTAAGCCCATTGGTCCACATTGTGACCAGTGGGATTGCAGCCCATACAGTAGCTGGCAGTCAGCAGGCAACTGCAGAAGTATGTAGGTGGGTACGCTGCCCGCCGCTGATGGGGGAGGACTGGGTGGGTCTGGGTCCTGTGGTGGGGGTGGGGGGTGCCACTGGACCACCGGGGAGGGTCAGTTGTTGGCCATTTGGAGATCGGAGTTACATGAGTGATAGGGGGACTGCTAGACTACCAGGAATAGGTGATTTTATTTCATTTATACGATTGTGACTACAGGGAGGGAGGGGGGCCACTAGACTACCAAGGGTATGATTATATTTTATTTTAGGTGACCACTGCTACAGGGAGGGAGGGGGTCCACTAGACCACCAGGGATGGTATGGGTGCTTCTGTATGGTGTACTGGGTGGGCGGGCGACCACCCATGATGGTGGCTGCTGTGTTGTGCCTTGCAGTGCAGCAGCTCACCTGTGGGTGGCCACGATTTGTGCCTTTTTTATTTTTTCTTTCAGGCTCAGTGTTGCCCATCTGTATGCAGTGCATCCCAGGGATGTGCCAGCATATGCACTGTATATCCTGGGCTGAATATCAGGATGTGCCACATATGCATAGGAACGCTCCCTGTAGGTGCACCACATACATTATCTTTGCGCCCCAGCACATCAGGACTTGCGCAGCACAAGCCCTCTTTTGAATATTGTCCTAGGGTGAATTTTGCACCAGGCACAACTCCTTTGAATATTTGGGTCACTGTGTAACCCTGAGCAAGTCGCTTAATTTCCCTGTGCTCCCCATGTCGCACCTGGAAGCAATCTTTGGCTTAGTGTGCTTTTCTTGGTTAAACAATTTTCCCTGTCCATATTTCATTAAAGCTGTGCCATTAAACCAGTAGAGGCTCCACTAACCCACCCATGCTACTGTTCTAAAGTACTGGCCAGTGGCCACCTGCCCATTCAGAGCACTAAGGGTTTTAGCTGAGCCCCATCCCAAATTACACTTTCTTTAATCTTTCCTGTCTTTATTATTTTATTTGTACTCATACTGGGTTGTGGAGGGAAGAAGGCAATTCTTGCCTGGGAAACAAAAACCCAGGGGAAGATTACACAATGTGGGGGAGGTAGTAACAACAACAAAAATGGAAAAGGACAGGGGGTAATCTATCAGATGACCTTAAGGTTAGTGAGCAATGGAGAAGGCAGTAGGGAGGGCTGGGGTATACTGGGATGTATAGGGAGAGGTATCACCAGCAGAAAACAGGAAGTTATCCTCTGTGCAGACAGTTGGTGAGACCCCATCTGAGTGCTGCGTCCAGTTCTGGAACCCCATCTCTGCAAGGACATAGACAGGATAGAGGCAGTCCAGAGGAGGGCAACTAAAATGGTGCAGGGTCTGCAAGAGAAGCCATATGAGGAGAGACTAATGGAGCTTAATATGTATACCTTTGAGGAAAGGAGGGAGAGGGGGGACATGATAGAAACTTTAAAGTACCTTAGTGGAATCAACAAAGTCCAAGAGGGTAGTACCTTTCAGAAAAAGAAGGGTGGGGGGTGGTTCAGGGACAATGTGAGGAAGTATTTTTCCACAGAGAGGGTGGTGGATACATGGCATAGCCTTCCTGAGGAGGTTGTGGGGTCTAAAACTGTGTGAAAATTCTAGAATACATGGGACAGACATAAGGCAATTCTTGTGGGGGATAGGAAGAAATAGGCTGTTGGTTAACTAGGTTCTGCAGCTTATCCTGTAGTTAGGGAAATGGGCAGACTAGGTGGGCCAAGCAGTCCTTACCTGCCGTCAAAGTCTATGTTTCTATGCCCATATTGACCATCCTCATGTATTTCCTTTCTCTGTGTCTTTTTTCTTTCTTTGACCCAGCTGTAACCTTTAAAGGGAAGCTTTCATCATGCCAGCCTCCCGCCCCCACAAGGCTTACTCTCTGGTTAAGCCTTTTAAGTATGTTGTGGCATTTTTCTCCCACAGCAACATACTTTATTTTAATTGCAAAACGTCTGCTACCTGGAAATATTGTGGACGCTAGTGAGGCTCCATTATGTGTAAAGGCATGGTGCCGCACCCTACACTTCAATACAAAAGTATAATGGAGCCCCACTATTGTCCGCCATACTTCCGGGTAGCAGACTTTTGCATTAAAATAAAAGTATGTTGGACAGGAAGAAAAATGCTGCAAGATACTTAAAAGGCTTTAACTGAGGGTAAGCCTAGGGGGTAGGAGGCTGGCATGGTGGAGAGCTTCCTCAAATTCTAAATTCACCCTTTTCCTTACTTCTGTGCTGTTCTATACCTCTCGGATCTCTCGGATCTCCATTTCTGCTCTTGCTACTGTATTTTCTCCATATTAACCCAATTTTCTTTATTTTACAGATCTGAGAGGACACCAACTCCTTTTTTCCACCATCAGATAAGTATCATTCTATCGCTAGTTTGTTGTTTCCACCCTGTTTACCCTCTTAAGAACTGTGGATCCTTTGTGACCCCTTTTTTGTATTTTACTTTACAGGTCCTGTGGACATCATCCTTTAAAGACCTTCCTCTGGCTCCCTATTACTCAGGTAAGAGACTTAACTTCTGCCTATACGTGGACTGGCTGTAATGCTGTTGCTCTGCCCATTACAGTGTGTGTTGGAGTTGGGCATGTGGGAGGGGTGTGTGTGTGTCAGGCCTTGGAGGGGGAGAGAGTTAATAGTGCAGTTTTGGAGAAAACAAGGCAGTTTGGGGGACTGTGGAGGTGGGGATATTTGTGATGGTCATGGAGGGATGGTGCAGTCTGGGACAGTGGAGTTAGGGGGCTAGTTTAGGTTGCTTTGGAGGGTGAAGGCTAGTCTGGGCTGTGAGGGGCAATTGGCTTGTGCTGTGGAGAAAGAGGACTAGTGTTGGGGCATGGTAGGAGTGGAGTTAGGTGGCTAGTTTAGGGTGCTTTGGAGTGTGGGGACTAGTGTCTGGGCTGTGATGGGCAACTGTCTTGTGCTATAGAGGAAGCAGGCTAGTGTTGGGGCATGGTGAGAGAGAGGCTAAGGTCCAAAGCTGTGGAGGGAGGAGCGTTTGTATTTGGGCTGTGGATGGAGGGGGCTAGTATTGTGGGACCATTGAGGGCGGTGGCTGCTGTGGATGGAAGTGACTGGTGTTGGGTGCTCTGGACAGAAAACGCTGGTATAAGATCAGAGTAGCTGCATCAGAGGAGGAGAAGGACCTGGGAGTGATGATCACTAGTGATCTGAAGCATTCCACGCAGTGCAAGAAAGCAGCAGTAAAGGCAAACAAGATGCTGGGATGCATAGCTAGGGGAATCGGTAGTAGGAGAGAGGAGGTTATTCTGCCCTTGTACAGGTCACTGGTAAGGCTACATCTAAAGTATGGAGTTCAGTACTGGTGCTCACACCTCAAAAATGTGCATTAACCTGATGGAGAAGGTACAGAGGAGGGCTACAAAGATGATAGCTGGTTGGCAGTGCAAGGCAAACGAGGAGAGGTTGAGGGCACTGAACATGTACTCCCTGGAAGACAGGAGAGAGAGATGGGGAACATGATTTGGACATTCAAGTACTAGAAAGGGATAAATAATGTTGATAAGGAAAGTCTCTCTTTAAACTGAGTGGCAACCATATCATGAGGGGTCACAGTCTCAAGCTGGAGGGTGGGAGGTTTAGGAGGGATGTCAGGAAGCACTTCTTCACAGAAAGGGTGGTGGACACTTGGAATACGCTACCAGAAGAGGTAATCTCATTAAAGACAGTGAGCATCTTTAACAGAGGCTGGGATAGGCATAGGGAGAAGATAAGAATCATGGATAGGGAGGATGGGAGGAGTGGGGAGGAAGGGCAGGGACATTAGCTCAAGCTGCGGACCTTGCAATATGAGCAGACTTGATAGACCAAATGGCCTTCTTCTGCTGGCTTCTTCATATGTTCGTATAGGGTGCTGCGGACTGAGGTGGGCTGCTGCAGGGTACTGTAGAGGGAGGGAGCTAGTGTCGAGCCACAGAGAGGAGGCTAGTGTTGGGCAGTCTGGAGGCAGATGGCATACTTTTTGAGTATTGTGCAGGGAAGGGGTGGGACTAGTGTAAGGTGCTTTTGGAGGGAGGTGGACCAGTGTAGGGGGCATTGAAGAGAGTGAGTGACTACTGTTTTGGAAGGGGGCTAGTGTTGGCTGGAGGGATAATAGTTTTGTGGGGGTTGAGGAAGGAGAAGAGTCTAGTGTCTGGGGTGGAGGAGCTAGTATCTGAGGTTATGGAAGATGGGGTAATTTAGGGTGTTGGAGTCTGTGGTACTAGGGGTTAATGTCTGGGCCAGTGGTGGTGGTGGCAGAAGTGCTTTGTAGTGTTATTGTAGTAGTATGTGTTGTTGCCTTTATTTTATGTGGCGCTCTTCCTCTGAGGCTCAGGGTACCTTTTCAAATATCAAACAGTAGCAAAAGAAATTTTTTAATTAGTATTTAAAAACTGGCATGACTTAACTGTGAGGAAGATCAAACTCTGAAAGCATAAGTGAATTAAAGATTTGAGACACTGATGAAAAGCCTCTACTAACCCTAGGATGCAGTATATCACCTCTTGACTATGTGGTGTTAGACCTACTTCCCTCCCTGTGCCCCCTCACTAAGGACTCCCTTGAAAGGGATAAACCAGGTGAACTGTGAGGAACTATTTAGTCTGAGCAACAGTTAATGGACATGGTGGGTATTTATTTATTTATTTTAGCCTGGAAATGAGAGTTATTTTCAGACTTGAACCTACCCAGCATTTGTTGGAGGTCTCCACTGACCAGGTCCAACCTTGTTTTGAGATTTGATAGTAGGCACATACAGAGAATAAGGAACCCCCTCTGTGTAAAACAAGTCACACTGACTGATGCTGGTGACATCATGGGCATGAGTGCAAAGCTTGAGTGCCCTCATGATGTCACTAACCTCACAAATTGTGAGGTTACCAGTGCATTCTGCAAGGAGACTGGTTCATTATATATCATGATATGAGCAGGCTGTTTCTGAAACATGATTGGGGGTTTCTGAAACATATACAAGTGATAGACAAACACCTTCATGTGTGCTGATTATAAAACAGCACCCAGTACTGTTTTTTCACTGGGTGCTATTTTGAAATTGGCACTTTTGAAGGGGTTTGCCTGTCGTCATCAGATTGCACTCCAGGCTCTGTGTCTGGTTTGCTGGAGTACGACTATGATTGGCGCAGCCGTTCAGAGAAATAATTCTCTAAACATTCTAAAAGGTGAATTACTGGGTTTAGAAACCACCGCAGAAACTGGCTTTATATTGATAGTCAGGATTGCCCGATTGCCACGCAACCCTCCCTCCCTCCCCCAGTGATTTACTCAGGTTTAGAAAACAATGCAGAAACTGGATTTGTATTGAAATTTAGGATAGCCTAATTGTGACCCCCCAATCCCACACAGAGCATGACCCCTGCTCTATCAGTCAGCTGCTCAATACAGCATGGAACCACCAGTGCATGAGAGGGAGTGCCCAGAATGGTGAGTGTCATTGATAATGCTAGGAAAAATTGATTTCTGCAAAACATCATGAATGACATACTCTGATCTGCCTCCTCCCCCAATCATGCACACTGACATGCTCTGTCATTCAGCTTGTGGACTGCTAGAGCTGGTGGAAGGCTGTGCTGTAGGTTTGGGAGGGGAGGGGACCATGCTGTTCAGTATATCTTGCTATATGTGATCCCCATATCCTGGCTTGGAGGTCAGGAGAGGATGGGAACATGCTGTCCGGTATATCTTGCTATATGTGATCCCCATATCATGACTTGGAGGTCAGGAGGGGAAGGGACCATGCTGTCTGGTATATCTTGCTATATGTGATCCCCATATCATGGCTTGGAGGTCAGGAGGGGAGCCCAACATCTAAATAAGGACTATTTGGGGACGGGGTCTGGCTAAGGAGTAGGGCTTTTAAAAATGGCAGGAGTATGACATTTTTTTTTTTAATCCATGTGGAAGAACAGGGAAGGAGTGAGGGTGGTAAATCACAGGAGTGTGGAGGGTTTGGCCTAGGACTAGCCTTTGCCACCTGGGAATGGACAGGGTCTAGTTGAGGTTGTGGGGATCAGACCCAGGTCTGGTGGATGTACTGTACCAAACTCATTCATAGCTAGTTACCCTAACCTCTAGGCTATAGTGCCAGTCCCGGTCATCACTTGACATCTAAGCAGTAATGTCACAACATGACTTTTAAGAAGGAACATGACACTACACACCACCGTAATCAAAGGAAATTCAAACTGGTAAGGAGAAGAAAAGGGAGAAGATAGAAGGTGCAGTTAGGGGGTGATATCTGCTTTAGACCACATCTTCTCCCAGTGGTACCTTTCTTAAACTAATATTTATCATGGTCTAGTGGGTTAAATGGCTGTCTGGTGGTTGACATGCAAACCACTGTATGGAGAGAGAAAGAGACACACACACACACACACACACACACACACACACACCATTACACATACAACAGTAGACAGAAGCATTCACTTACTGTTACACACAGATCACAAAGCAATACACATACACAACCCATCCCACCTAATACACATGGATGGTGTAACCATTCAAGTGGACTGATAGTCAAACAAGTCAAATGGGTAAGAGCGGGATAGATATTGTATCAGAGTCTATCCTGAGTTAATATAGTGTTAGAAACACACGCACTTGCATGTGGATCCTTCCATCTAAAAAGATGCATAAACAGTCACACACACCAGTAGAAACAGATGCAGACATAGCATATGCACAGTTGACAAATGCATGTTTACACACACATATATGCTCAGATTACTCTATAGACACGACAGCACAGATACATGCACACAGACGTGTACGTACACCACTACTTGGTACCACAGTCTCATGCATGGAACAGTGGTGTCACAGAGACCCATAGATACATATATACACATTGTACATACATACACATATATTTGTACACAATTTAATTACCATTACATACTGCAGAAGTCTCCAAATGGGGTCTCACGCTTCACTACTTATGGAAGGAATGGTCTGTCATGATCCTTCTACCCAACAGCAACAGAGATGGTGCAGGGTGGTGCAGCAGTTCCTAGGAGAAGGAGGTGGTACAACTGGACACCAGAAGACTGCTCAGTGCAGGTCGGGGAGAAAGAGGAGGTATTGCTTGGTATCAGTCAGAGGGGTACCACTGAAAGGAGGGAGGGGGGAACATGACAGAAACTTTCAAGTACCTCAAGGGAATCAAAGTCCAAGAGGGTAGCATCTTTCAGGAAAAAAGATGTGGAAGAACAAGGGGGCACAATTTGAAGATAGAGGGGGGATGGCTCAGAGGTAATGTGAGTAAGTATTTCTTCACAGAGAGGGTTATAGATGCATAGAACTGGCTTCCTGTGGAGGTTGTGGAGTCAAAAATTGGGGAATTTAAGAATGCATGGGACAGACATAAGGCAATTCTAGTAGGGGTTGGAAGAAGTAGACTGTTGGTTAACTAGGATCAGCAGCTTATCCATTAGGTAGGGAAATGGGCAGACTAGGTGGGCCAAGTGGTCCTTATCTGCCAGCAAATTCTATGTTTAACACCAGGGACTGCTTGGAATAGGTCAGGGACAGGGACGGTGGACTGGTCGACACCAATGTGTGCTGTTTGTCGGTCCGGGAGAGTGAGTGGGCCTACTCTTGGGCACCAGGGACTGCACAAATTAGAAAAGGGTCAGAGTTTCCACTACACACAGTAAAGTGAATGGTACTAGGTCAGGACTTTTAGGAAGTAGGTGGAAAGTGCTGCAGTGGGAGGAAGTTGTGTGATTAAGCTGGGACATAGTTGGGTGGTTGTGGTATGCAAACAGACACACACTGGATGGGCAGCATGAGCCTTCAAGGAGGGTATCACTGTCTGTGGACTAAGAAACGGCTATTTAAAAAAAAAAAAACACCATTGAGCGGGTCTGTGGTGTTCCGTCATCTTCCTGTTGTTCTTGACTTTGTCTGCTGATTCCTTGGAGTGGTTATTCTTATTACTGAGCTTTGCATTAACATTTGCAGCTCCTTGGAAGGTACGGGACAGCACAGCCAATCGGAACACGGGTGCTTCCAGCAAACCCACTCTGATTGACCAGGACTTTTCCCCTGCTTCAGCCACCTGGCACTTTTTACAAATAGATTTTCAATAGAACTAAGCACATTTCAACTGTATAATAGAAGTTTTTTTCTTCTTTTGGCTAGTTTTCCATTAGCAGGTTACACAGACCTGCCACTAGAGGGATTCTTGGTCTTTCTACACAAATCACTGTACTCAATCGTGGGCAATATGGCCTGCATTGTCATTCTATTTCTAATCCTGGCAAAAATTGTGACTCATAAAGCACCAATCCATGCTAAGTCAGAAGTCATTCCAGCCTGGGAACCCACAATCATAGTTCCTTCTGCATCTTCATATTGCTTCCCTACTCTTAATCTATGGTTTTCATTTATTCTCATCCCTCTCCTCTGGCCCCTCCTCCTTCGGCCAATGTCTTTCCGTACTTCCCTGCTAGCTTTGAACAGCAATGTCAGCCTTTCCTATGCCCTGGCTAGACGTGACTCAATGACTGAACACCACACAAGAACCCATACTTAAAAGAGTCCACTTTACCTGATAAATGCCCTCAAGAAAATGTTTCTAATTCTCCTTTCTGTTCAGGCAATGTCAAACCAACCAGGTTCCCCAACTCAAATCACTTTCCGCCAGAGTATGTAGCTGCTCCTGGATGAAACTGATGATGGTCAATATTCTAAGCCTGCTCAAAAACTTGATCATCTTCAAGTTTGGGCAGCCCACACTGACCCAGATTTGATTATAATTACCAAGTCATGGCTAAAAAAGACCAACACTGATCCGCAAATTACTATATCGGGCTTCAAGCTCTTTAGGGCTGATAGGGATTCGGGGAGTGGTTGTATACGCCAAATCAAAATTTGATGTTAGCAGCATTTCCTATAAAACTAAGCTCCAAGGAATATGAGATTGTCTCGCTTAAACTTCACCTTCCATCCTCAGAGTGCATCACAATCATTGGTGGCTATAGACCTCGTCAGGAGGCACAGAAATTCTTAACGGTTGAAATCCATAACTTTGGCTGCTAACACAGAAACAATAATCTTAAGGACTTAATATGGATTGGCTCACTGCTAAATCCCATTCCCAAAACCATTTGTGATGAGCTGGGTCTTACACAGATAGTAACTGAACCCACAGAATCAATGCTTCAAACTCTGCCAACAGCTCACTCTTAGATGTCATCTTAACTTCGCATCCCCATAAAATCTCACATTCTGCAGTTTTCCATAACGACATGAGCGACCACAGTATCGTTGTATGTACAAGATTACAATCTAAAACTCAGCAGCACCCTAGATTCAGAATCAAATGCTCGTTCCGTAAATTCAACTCAGTGAACTTCCTAACCGATCTAGCTATGATCAGGTGGCAAGACCTATATCTTGCCAAATCTGCTGATGCCGCTGTCTCTGTCCTAAATGTCAGCCTCACCACCCTAATTAACAAGCATGCTCCCCTTATTAAAATGAGGGTGCAGAAAATCTCGCATCCATGGTTCACCCAAGAGCTCAAATCTGCACTTACCAATAGAGACAAGCTATGGGCTAGGGCCAGGCACACAAAGGAGCCGGCAGACTGGCCGGCATTTAGAACTGCCAGAAATGCCTGTGATAAAAGTGTACGTGCAACTAAAGCAAACTTTTACATCTCCACTCTGGAGCAGGCCAAAGGGAACTTCCAAAAAATCTGGAAGACACTGAGATCCATTGAACGCCATCCTGCTGCTTCCTCCCTTCCCACCAAGATTCTGGCCAAGGACAGGATGGTTGAAAATAAACTGTGAATCCTCGAAGAACTTAACCTTCACTTTGCCACTGCTGGGCTGGCATTCGACTCCTCCCCATATGCTAGCCGAGTGAATAGCAACACTAGTCCAGATACTACACATGCTACTCTACCTCATCCCTTCCAGTTGTGCCTGTTTAGCTACAAAGAAGTCGAAGACATAATTCTTAGCCTTGACACCAAGAAAAGTGCATGGGACAGTGGCCTTGAATCATTTTTCTTGCGGCCAGACTATGCCCAGCTCACAGCCCCACATCCTTCACATCTTCAACCTCTCTATTACCACAGCCACTGTTCCATCCTGCTGGAAATCTGCCCATATACTTCCTCTCTTCAAATCAGGAGATCTTTGTGACTTAAACAACTACCGTCCTATCTCTATCTTGCCCGTTCTCTCCAAAGTGCTGGAAAAACTTACATACAACCAACTAAAAAATCACCTCAAAGCACACTCACTCCTAAACCCGGCCCAATCTGGCTTCAGGTCGAAGCACAGTACCATCTCAGCCTTGGCTAAAGTCTCTAATTACTGGGTCCATGCTATGGACACCAAGAAGGTTACTGGTGCAGTCTTTCTAGACCTCAGTAAGGCCTTTGACGCTGTAAACCATCACCTCCTAATCACCTGTCTTGCCTACATAGGTGCCACTCCACTTACCTTACAGTGGTTTAACAGTTATCTCACAGGAAGGATACAGAAAGTCAAAGCTGATGGCCTACTATCTGCCCCCCTTCCAATTGCCAGAGGAGTCCCTCAAGGCTCCATCCTAGGACCAATCCTTTTTCCTGCACATCAACAACCTTGACTCCCACATAAAGAACTCTAGCATACATTTCTTTGTGGATGATACAGTTTTGTACGCATCAGGCTCGTCCTTAACTGAAGTCAGGAAGCACTCCAAGCTGACTTTATCCAGTTAGAAAGCAACCTTATCAATGCCAAGTTTTTTAAATGCCAAAAACAAGACAATGATTTTCTCGAGACTTGCCTCGTCTGGTGCCCTACCTACCCACCTAAAAACTTCATAGTTACCTCCTAGGTGAACCCTTGGAAGTCAGACTAAATTTAAATGTCTACAGTAGATATGTAAATAGACAACAAGCTTCCTTCAATGACCACATCGAGGATCTATCAAAGAGGCTGTTAACGCTTGGGTTTCTTCTTTAGAAATAGGATCCTCTCTAGCTACCCATGAAAAGACTTGTCAAACAAGCAAATTCCTTCCCTTGCTTGACTACGGAGACATTATCTTTATCTCCTCCCCAACCTTGAACCTATCTAAACTGACGTACTCTATCACCGTGTTCTTCGCCCATTACTAACTCTGCATACAGGACCCACCACTGTGATCTTTATACAGCAGTTGGGTGGGCCTTTCTTGCCACCAGATGCCTCCTGCATACTGGCATTTGGACCCTCAAATTACTACTCCACAAACTGCCTATTTAACGTCTCTCATACACATCTCGCATAGCGCTTACTCCCTAAGGAAATCCGACCTTATCCTACTAGATGTTCCCAGGACACGTACCACAGCTGGCCAAAGAGCTGTCTCATATGCCTCCCAAACATTTAGAACCAACTACAAGCCATGCTGAAGCTAACCAGCATCGTATCAATTAACTCCTACAAAACACTAGCTATCTCTAAATTAAAAGACATATGTAGATGCTACTAGGCACTCAACGCCAAGTCAACTTCCTAGGTACCAACTGGCCCTCTACTTATTAAGCTGAAATGTGTTGCATAATTTAGGGCAAGGTTAAAGCTGGAATGTACTGCATATATAGCATAAGGACTTCTATTGTGTATACCGCTTGTATTATATATAGTTTTTTCTTTGTTGTTCTACATTTTGTAACTCCTGTCTATGTAATTGCGAACTGTATGTGTATGTGCCTCAGGACCTCCTTGTGAATGAGCTTGCTCAATGGAGTCTTTCCTGCAATAAACTTGAACTTGTTAGTCTGTGAGGGTTAAACATCCATTTGTTTTTGTTTTGCAGTGTGGCTCTGCCTGGATGCTGCTGGTGGAGTTTGCTGGTTTCTAGTGAAGGTGCTGCAGTGTGTTCACAGTAACTATGTCTGCAACTTGTTCTTGTTAATGTTTATCTTTATAACTGTAGGCGGCTAGCTGGCACAGTGGCATGGAGGGCTGAGACATCTGAGCCTTACCTCCTGCCATGCTGGTGACTTGTGTTCCTGGTGCGAGCTGGTCAGCTGGGAAGGGAGAGGATTGAGCATCCAAAGGACAGCTCTCCTCTTGCGGGGTGGATGAAAGTACAGGCTCAGTGCTTCCCTGACTCCTAGCAGTGGCACTGTGCAGGCGCACCATGAGCTTGTCACACGCAAGGGGGTGTGGCGCAGTCAGCCGGTGTACTGTGAGCAGAACCACACACAGTATGGCCATTGCTTGTATTGCACGCTCCACTCAAGGGGACTAAACATGGAAAATAGAGGTCCCAGGTCGAGACGGATGTAAGCAGCCACCCTCCACAGACCCCAACTCTGAATGGCACTTCTCTGGAACTAGATCCTGTTTAAGGTGAGTCATGTTGTGGGTGGGGGGGTCTCCTCACCACCCTGCCATGGAGAGTAAACCATGGGCAAAGAAGGGGACCGCTGTCTGATGTAGAGTGCAGGGCTTGGTGGGTGGCTCAAAGAAGGTAGCTGACTGGCGGGGACCCAAGGAGAAACAAATCAGCTTAAAAAAAAAAAAGAATTGTAGGTGGCCTGTTAGTGCATACAGCCTTGCCAAACAGAGAAATCCCTTAATGTTTTCTTTTTATTACATAGATACTGTTGGCAGATAAGGGCCTATGGCCCACCCAGTCTGTCCATTTGAGCTTGAAAGTTCCCTTTACATTTTTCTAGAAGTCTATTGCCCTTTACCCCCTAACCTCCAGGATTCCCTTATGTCTATCCCATGCATTCTTAAATCTCATGATTGTTTCAGCCACCACCACTTCCTGTGGCAGGGTATTCCACTTGTCCACCACCCTTTCTGTGAAGAAATTCTTCCTCATGTTTTCTCTGAATCGCCCTCCCTCCAACTCTACCCCATGCCCTCTAGTCCACGAACATCTCTTTTGCAGGAAAATAGTGTATTCCTGCACCCTGTTCATCCCTGTTACGGTACTTGTATGTGTCTAGCATATACTCTCTCTCCATCCCTTATCTCCTCCAGGAGTACATATTTAAGTCCTTCTCACCCTGTCCTCACAGGACTTGTGATGCAATCCCTGTACCATTTTGTTGCCCTCCTCTGAACCTTCTCCACCCTGTCTATGTGCTTACATAGGTTTTGTCTCCTGAACTGTACTCCAAGTGGGGCCTCATTTGTGTCTTGTATAGTGGAATTATGACCTCCCTTTTCCTTCTGGTGATGCCCCTGCCATCCCAGTATCCTGTTTACTTTGCCTGCTGCCTTGTCACACTGTTTTCCTACCTTTAAGGTCAGCAGAGATGATAACCCACAGGTCCCTTTCATGCATAGTGTATGCTCTATCCTCACTCCCAACTGATATGTTGCTCCAGAGTTTTTGTGCTCCATATGCATTATTTTGTACTTCTTTGCATTGAACCTCAGTTGTTACATCTCTGACCATCTTTCAAGCTTCTTTGGGTCACTCTTCATTTTCTGTACCCCTTCTGGAATATCCAGTATGTTGAGCATCTTGGTGTCATCAGTAAACAGGCAGACCTTTTCTTCCAGCCCCTCTGCAATGTCACTAATGAAGATATTGAATAAGACTGATCCATGAGGTACCCCAATGGTCACCTACTTTCCCCAGAATGTACTCCATTTACCACCACCATCTGTTTCCTGTCTGTTAACCAGTTTCTAACCCAGTTGACCACCTTGTCTCCCATGCCCAGACTGCCCATCTTGTTAATCAGCCTTCTATGTGGAACGGTGTCAAAAGCTTTGCTGAAATCTAGGTAGGCAACCTCTGCCACCTCTCCCTGATTGGGTGACTAGGGAACTTAATAACCAAAAAAAAAAAAACTCTCTTATTCATTTGACATGGCCTTCCTTCTGTGAATCCATGTTGCCTCAGCTTCTGAGCACCACTGGATTCCATATGTGCCACTATTCTTTCTTTCAGCAGTGTCTCCATGATCTTTCCCACCACTGAGGTGAGGCTAACTGGCCTGTAGTTCCCCGCCTCCTCCCTACTGCGGCTTTTGTGCAGTGGGACTACATGTGCCCTCCTCCAGTCCTCTGGAACAACACTTGTGTTGAGTGACCCTGAACAGGGCTGCCAGAGGTGCTGCTAGTTCCCTTCACAGTTCCTTTAATATCCTCAGGTTGATGCAGTTTGGCCCTATGGCCATATCCATTTTCAGCTTTGTGAGTTCTTCCAGAACTCTCTCCACTATGAATGTACTGGTGTTCACCTCTTCTCCCCCACCTCTCCACCCCATCACCTCTGCAACCTAGCTGTGGTCCTTGATCCTCCCCCTCCTTAGTGAATACTGAGCAGAAGTATTTGTTCAATATTCTGCCTTGTCCAGATCCCCTTCCTTACAGTTTCCCTTCTACCCTTTGAGCCTCACAACCTCCCCTTTTCTTTTTTCACTGATGTACCTATAAAATACTTTATCCCCTTTGCTTACAGACTCTGCTAAGCCCTCTACTATCTGTGCCTTCACTGCCCTAACAGCCTTCTCTGCTAGACATTCAAGATACTCGCCTCCCTTTCCTCCTCCCTTTGTCTCCCCTTGTATTTCCTGAAACTCTGCCTTTAAGCCCTGACTTTGTCCTGCACCTCATTGGAGAACCATAATGGTTTCCTTCTTTTTCCCTTTGTCCACTATCCTAACATATTGGTTTGTTATATCTACTATGGCTCCTTTCAGTTTCTCCCATTGTTCTTCTACCTGCTTTACTACCTCTCCCTTCCCCAGGACTGCTTGTATACATCTACCCATTTCAATGAAATGCACCCTCTTGAAATCTAGTACCCTTGTCCTTGTAAATGACACCGCTGACTACTCCTCTTTAACAAATCATGGGAGGATGGGGTGGTACCTGAGGACTGAAGGAGGGCAGATGTGATTCCTCTTCACAAAAGTGGGAGCAGGACAGAGGCAGAAAACTACAGACCTGTTAGTTTGACTTCAGTGGTAGATAAAATGATGGAATCACTTCTGAAGGAAAGAACTGTTGAGTACCCAGAGGCCAGTGGGGCACAGGACCCAAGGCAGCATGGATTCATGATGGGAAGGTTGTGTCAGATGAATCTAATAGATTTCTTTGACTGGGTGACCAAAGTAGTAGACCAGGGAGAGGCTGTAGACATGGCTTACCTAGATTTTAGCAAGGCATTTGATACAGTCCCACACAAAAGATTAATACACAAGTTAGCCATCCTTGGAATGGGTCCCAAGGTGGTAGCCTGGATAAAAAATTGGCTAGACAACAGGACGCAAAGGGTAGTAGTAAATGGAGTCCACAGTGAAGAAAGGAGGGTTACTAGCGGGGTACTGCAAGGTTTAGTACTGGGACCGGTCCCTTTTAATGTCTTTATAAGTGACATTGCAGAGGAACTGGAAGGAAAAGTATGTCTCTTTGCAGATGACACAAAGATCTGCAACAGGGTTGATACACCAGATGGAGTGGAAAGGATGAGAAGGGACTTGGCAAGGTTGGAGGAATGGTCAAATGTGTGGCAGCTCAGATTAAATGCAAAGAAGTGCAAGGTAATGCACCTGGGGAAACAAAACCCAGGGCAAGAGTTCACAATGGGGGGTGAGATACTGACAACAGTAAAAATGGAAAGGGACCTGGGGGTAATTATATCAGATGACCTAAAGGTGGGCAAGCAATGTGAGAAGGCAGTAAGGAAGGCTGGGGGGATACTGGGATGCATAGGGAGAGGCATCAATAGTAGAAAACAGGAAGTTGTTATCCCTCTGTACAGACAGTTGGTGAGACCCCATCTGGAGTACTGTGTGCAGTTCTGGAGACCCCATCTCCACAAAGACATAGACAGAGTGGAGGCTGTCCAGAGGAGGGCAACCAAAATGGTGCAGGGTCTGCACCAGAAGACATACAAAGAAAGACTAAAGGAGCTTAATATGTATACCCTTGAGGAAAGGAGGGAGAAAGGGGACATGATAGAAACTTTCAAGTACCTCAAGGGAATCAACAAAGTCCAAGAGGGTGGCATCTTTCAGAAAAAGAGATGTGCAAGAACAAGGGGGCACAATTTGAAGATAGAGGGGGGACGGCTCAGAGGTAATGTGAGGAAATATTTTTTCACAGAGAGGGTTGTGGATGCATGGAACAGCCTCCCTGAGGAGGTCGTGGAGTCAAGAACAGTGGGGGAATTCAAGAATGCATGGGACAGACATAAGGCAGTCCTAGTGGGGGGTAAGAGGAAGTAAGCTGTTCGTTAATTAGGATCTGCAGCTTATCTGTTAGGTAGGAAAATGGGCAGACTAGGTGGGCCAAGCAGTCCTTATCTGCCATCAAATTCTATGTTTCTATGTTTGTGTGGCTCAATTGAGTCCATGTGTCCATGCCGAACCACACCATGTGGTGGTCAATGGACCTCAGCTGCCCTTCCACCTGTAATTCTTTGACTCAGTTTCCATTGGTCCATACCATGTCCAGAATTGACTTGTCCCTGGTTGGCTCATTCACCAGCTGCCTGACTACAATCCCATGCAGTAATTCAAGGATGGCTGTACTTCTGGCTGAAACTGGCAGCATATTAAAATGCCTCAGTAGCAGGATTTTGCCTTTAGGAGCCATGTCGTGTATGTTCTCCACTAGTTCCCTGTCTACTTCCTTCCTCTGCACCGGAGGTCTGTAGATCACCTCAGTGCATATTGTTGTTTCATTCTCTTGCTCCAGGATGACCCACATTGCCTTGGCCTCCCCCTGTCTTCGTTGAACTTTTGTAGCCTTTATACTGTCTCTGATGTACAGGGCTACTCCCCCATCCTTTTTACCCTCCCTGTTCCTCTTGAACAACATATAGCCTGGTACAGTGACTTCCCAGCCATGATTAGCAGAGTACCACGTTTCTGTTATTGCAGCTATGGCAAGGTCTGCATCTGCCAACTAGGCCTTCAGGTCTGGGACCTTATTTCCTAGGTTACTGGCATCGTTGGCATGATCTACCATGTTTTACATTCTGCCCACCCTCTACTCTTCTTCTCCTCCCTCTCAAGAATCTCCCTCCTCCCTCCGGTTTCCTTTCCTGTGCTCTTGCCCCCCCCCATATCATTCGTTATACATTTTTCACCTGCTTGTCCCTCACTGCCTGCTTTAACTGTACCCGTAGTCACCTTATGTTCCTGCATGTTCCCATGGGGGGGTGTTCCTAAGTCTCCTGGCTCTCTCCCCCCCCCGGCTCTCTCCCCTTGGACACTTTAAATGCTCCCTGCTGAAGCATTTAAACTTCCTTCAAAGGATAAAGATCCCCTTCTCGGGCAGATGCAGGACATCCTCCTTATATAAGTCTGCATCTGGCCAGGTCAAGCCCCAGTCCCCTATAAAGCTGGAACTCTCCCTTCCACACCAATCCTTCAACCAGAAGTTAAAGGTATGGATGTGGAGTACCCTAGCTTCCCCTGTGCCCTGGACAGGTAACGCCTCCAAGAATGAGACTGAGCGTGCTATACATTTCAGGTTTCCCACAGCTTCCTGAAATCATTCTGTACTGTTAACTCTCCCCTTCTCCTGGCCAGATCATTGGTCCTCTGGTGGACAATGACATCCAGCTGCTTCCTCCTAGCTATTGTCATGGTGATCCTATGGCTCCGCTTCCCATCCTTCCATCCAGCGCTTTCTGGGAGGCACTTGACCTCCCTGTCTCCCCGCTGTTAGGTGACCCTAACTCACTCCCCAGACAATAGTCCACCACTAGGAGAAGTTCTCCTCCACTGGGGTTCCTGCTTCCCTTCCCTGGGGCCCTATCCTGGAGAACCATTCCATACTCCTGGTACCAGCCTTGGGTTCCTGAGTAGGGTTTTCCCACAGGCACTGTATAACTAATCCCATTTTTTTTATGCTATCCTCTGATCACTGCTTGTCTGGCTTCCAATGAAAAAGTGATAGGCAAGTTCTCTCTCTTTCTCTAGGTTTTGAGTGCCTACCTTCATTAGCCCTCTGCTATATGGCATTCCTCCAGCACAGTATCCCCCCATAGTTTACTTCTGTGCTGCCAATGACTTCTACTTAGTTGCCTGCTCCTCTGGTTTCCTACTATGCCACTATTGGTGGCTCCTTTATTGTCCAGTTGGGCTTCCATGTATGCTATCATCATTTACTCCTCCATTACTTATCAGGCTTTGGTAACTTGCTCTGACACCATGGAGGAGGACAACAGGAAGCCAGCAGTCTGGAGAAAGTAGCCTTTGTTGGACCCACCAGATGCCAGGGATACTTCATTTTAAAGGAATGGGCTTATAGCCCAAAGCCTACACTAGCTTACTGAACCACATGCTAAATCATATATGGGGAAAAATGAAGGGTGAAGGGGCAGATTAGCAGGATTAAAACAGGGGAGGGATGGGCGCAAGATCCGGGGAACAGGCTGAGGTACTAAATGAGCACTTTGCCTCAGTTTTCACCAAGGAAAATGAGGGGGCTGCATCATACATGGGAGGAGATGGTGAAACTGAGGGGGGGGCCCTTGCTGATCATCAGGTCTGGGAAGAGGATGGGCCATCTCCGGCAGGAGGGGGGAAGGCAAGGCAGGGGGACGAGGAAGTGGAGGTGGAAATCAATACAGAGAGAGTGAGGGAGGCCCTCAGGTCCCTTAAGAGGGAGAAAGCACTGGGGCCAGATAAATTACATCCCAGAGTGCTGAAGGAACTGGCGGATGCCCTGGCAAAACCCCTGTTGGAGCTTTTCAGCACCTCTGAGGACAGGGTGGGTGCCCCAGGACTAGAAGGTAGTACATATAGTGCCTATCCACAAGGAGGGATCAAGGGAGGTGGCAGGGAACAACAGGCCCATCAGCCTGACATCGGTGGTGGACAAGGTGATGGAGGGCATTGCCAAGGAGAGGCTAGGGGGGGACCTAGAAAAGTCAGGGTGCCTAGACAATAGACAGCATGGATTCATCCCAGGGAAATAATGTTAGACAAACCTTGTGGAGTTCTATGACTGGGTGACAAGAGCCTTAGACTTGGGTAGACCGGTGGACGTCCTCTATCTTGACTTCAGCAAGGCGTTTGACTCTGTTCCTCACAGGGACCTGTTGAATAAGCTGGGAGCAATGGGGGTTGGGAACCAGATGATCAGATGGATAGGCAATTCAGGACCGGACCCAGAAGGTCGTGGTTGGTGGGATAGTCTCATCCCCAAGGAGGGTCATTAGTGGGGTCCCTCGAGGATCAGTCCTTGGTCCCCTCCTGTTCAATGCCTATGTCTCTGACATAAGGAAGGATATCAGGAGTGAGATGAGTCTCTTTGCAGATGACTCAAAACTGGGGGCAGTGGGGGATGGGGAGGAGTGGAAGGTGGCCCTACAGGGGGACCTGGAGGCTCTGGAAAGGTGGTCTAGAAAGTGGAAGCTGAGGTTTAATGCAGGGAAATGCAAGGTACTGCATCTGGGAGCTAGAAACCCGAGCCAAGAGTACACCCTGGGGGAGAGAATGCTACAAGTCTCAGTGGCTGAGAGGGACCTGGGGGTGGTGGTGGATGTCAAGATGAACAACTCTGAGACTTGTAGGAGGGCAGCAGCCAAGGCCAACAGGATGCTGGGATGCATCACTAGGGGATCACCTCCAGAAGGTGAGACCGCACCTCAGTACTGCGTGACTGTTTTGGAGGCCACACTTAAAGAGGGAAATCGAACTCCTGGAGTGGGTCCAGAGGAGGGCAACCAAAATGATCTAGGTCTTGGGGGACAACCTATGGGGAGAGGCTCGAAGAGCTAAATATGTACACATTGGAAGAAAGAAGGGACCGGGGGGACATGATTGAGGTCTTCAAGTACATGAAGGGGTTAAATAGGGGAGAAGCACTCAAGGTGTTCTGAAGGAAGGGGAAGGGAGGGCAACTAGAGGGCATGGGTGGAAGCTGGAGGGGGGAGATCCAGGAGAGAAAGGAGGAGGTGCTACTTCACTGAGAGGGTGGTGGAGCCATGGAATGCACTGCCCAAGGGGCTGGTGGAGGGGTTCAAGAGGGGATGGGACAGGTACAGAGGAAGGGTTCTAGATGCAAAGTCCTATGCAGTGGGAATATCTGGGACTGGGAAGGGAGAAGCCAGAGAGGATGAGGGGGGCAGCAAGGTCAGCTCCCAGGGTGGGAGCTGACCAAAACAGCAGACATGAAAGACCATTAGGCCTATTCTGCTGGCATTTTAGTATGTTTAAATAAGACCACCCTGCATCACTTGCTTCATTTTTTTGTCTCTTTTTCTTCTTGTTGCTTTTTTACCTCTAGATTGTTTTTTCACTCTCTCACTCTCTCACTCTCTTTTGACTTAAAGGGGATAGGAAATCTGTGCTAATTAGCAGCTGTTAGTAATGTTACTACTAACAGAAATGAAACACTTGCCTCCAAATGAGCCATATTGAACTGTATCTGAATAGCCACTGAAGTAAGAAATTGTGTTTTCAGTTGTTTCCTTTTTATGGACAACATTCTGTCACGGAACCAGTAATATGGAGTTTTTGCTATGTCATGGTTTGAGTACAGAATGCTAAACATGAGCTTTTGTCCTATCAGAACCATGTTTAGAGTTCTGTGCTCAAACCATGACATAGTTAAAAAATCCATATCATTGGTTCCTTGAAGAGAACTGTAACAGAATGCTGCCCATAAAAATAAAACAATGCAAAATTTAGTTTTTCACATCACTTTTTATGCAGGTACAGTTACACGTGGGTCATTTAGGCTTATGGATATAATTTCTACATTTGGGACCATCATACACAGCTGCAGATTAGAAATCATTTCCTGTCCTCTGTAAACACTTCTTTAAATTAACTTTTACTTAATTTCTAGGCTCACACTTTAACTCTTGTTCCTCCCAGTGTGTAGCTTTCCATACATTTTGTCCATATCACTGTTATTTTACAGTTACAACTGGACACCATCCCGAGACCCCATCTCAGGCTTCATAGGACCCAAGTAAGTGATCCCCTGCTTATAACTTTACTAAATGAGTGAGCCTGTGGCAGTGCAGTGACTGTAACAGAGGATGTTTATGGTTGCATAACTTTTGAAGAACAGACAGACAGTATAAAATAGTAACAGGAAATAATAGCATAAACAAAATATGTTTTACCAGCACAGTAACTAAATAGTTTCCTTCTAAGATACAATGCCTTTGAACACGTTGATTTTCATGTGTGTTGCCATCTGGTATACCTGAAATGCATCCAAAGTAACTGGATTCAAATGATAATTAGCAGAGTACTGTTGCACAAAGAAAGGGCACATGAGAAGGTACAGGTAGACTTGTTTTAAGTCAAAAAGAACCCTGAATGGATTGTTGATGCCTTACATTAGGCTGCACATGCAGCAAAATATGAAATTGAGCATGTTTTTGTTATTGGATTTCTTTTTAGAAAGATTCTATTTACATTGTAAACGGAATGTTTCTAGAAAGACATTCAAATCAAAAACATACTCATTTGCATATCTCCTCGCATGTGCTTTAGGAGGTTATCAGTTTATTACCAGTATTTCTGTGTTTTTGAAGGCTAATTTGCATTTTTCGTGCAACTTCTGAGGGGCATTTGAGAACAAACTGAGACATTTTTCACTGGATAAAAGCTGGTGTTCCAAGTAAAATAGAAGGCAATTTGAAGTACTTCAAAACCAATTACAAAAACTGAAGAAAACTTGAATTTGAAGGCATTCATTTTAGGTGGACAAGAAGGGTGTTGTTTTAATGTGCAATTGAAGGGTTTGTTTGCAACAGTGTTTTACCATTCTTTTTCCCTTCTTTTTGAAGGCTAATTAGCATTTTTCGTGCACTTTTTGAAGGGTGTTTGAGAACACATTGAGGTGTTTTTCAATGGATAAAAACTAGTGTTTCCAGTAAAATTGAAGTCAATTTGAATTAAAAAAATGATGACAACTGGACCAGTTTATAAAAAAACTGAAGAATATTTGAATTGAATTTGAAGGCCTTCGTTTTCTGTATGGCTGACCTTTGTGAGAGAGTGTCTGGAGGTAAAAGTCTAATAATTTTCAACTTTTATCTTTTGGAGAGGTGGGAGCTCCCTAGAGGAGATAAATTGTTGAACTGGAACAGTTTCATTATTTGCTGCTGGCTGGAAACCTTTCACACCTTGCTTATATACCCGATTCTTTATTGTTTGGAATGGGGATTTTGGTAGAGTGTGGCTGTTGTGTGGGTTATTGTTGTGTTTGTAGTGTGGTGTGGAAGTTTGTTTGTTTTTTATGTTATTCGATTGGGTATTTGTGAATTGTGGTAAAAATGTGTTGGGTAGGTATATCGACGGTCAGGCATTATTCCCCCTCCAGGCTGCGAAATCTACGCACTTTTTGTTGTCCCTCTCTGCCACCAAAGGTATATAGATGGTGTACTGGCATTGGGGATAGCTAGGAGGTTATGGGTTGGGGATTGGCCTGTCAGGGGAATGGAGAAGAGTGGATGGATTGGGATCGTGGGGACAAGGAGATGCACTGGGGTGAAGTGGGTCCAGGAAAGGGGTCTTCCCTGACTGGTTCCCATACCCAAGGGCTCTGCCTATGGAAGGCAGGAAACTCGGTCTTCCTCGGCTACTCATCCGACTCGGGCGGTGTTATGTAATGCCAGGTCCATTAAAAACAAGACCGCTATAGTTGTGGATCTTGTTAATTCAACTGACCTGGCTTTCATCACTGAGACCTGGCTGGATGAAAATGCTGGTCCTATTTTGGCTGCAGCAGTTTCAGCTGGGTACTCGGTAATACACCACCCGAGGTCGGCTCGTAGGGGTGGGGATGTCCATTTGTTTTAAATCAGAAATGAACCTGATGAAAGTACCAGTGGGAGCCAGCAATTCTTTTGAATGTAACATGGGTGATGGTGTGGGGTGCAGGATTCTTCTCGTTTACCCTCCACTAGGAGATGGGAATGTTTTCCTGCGGGAAGTCGTGGACTTCATTGTCAACCTGACATTGGGATCCCACATATGGTCGATCCTGAGAGATTTCAATGACTGGGTCAATGATGAATTCTCACAGTTTGGACAGGACTTCCTCCAGCTAATGAGTTCACTGGGCTTCACACAGGTTATTTCCTCCTCGACTCACATTGGTGGTCATTCATTGGACTTGGTGTTTCTCGTGGGGATGGAGATATCCGATTTGGTGGTGGAACCAGTTGGGTGGTCTGATCATCATACCATCAGGTTCAGTTTTGAGGCCCCACCCAGGAGGCCTGCCCCTATGGAGATGGTCCAATACCGCACTTTGAGGGGTGTATCTCCTGATGGCCTGAAGGCAGGGTTGGACCTATCGGGTATGCCAGTGAATGCTTGGATCCAGGGACCTTGTACTAGCTTATAATAAGGCAGTGACAGAGGCCCTGGTTCCATTGCTCCTGTTCATGTTCACCCCTCACTCTTGCCCCAGGTCTCCCTGGTTTGATGAGACCTTGAGGGAGTTGTGGAGAGCTGGGTGAAGGTTAGAGAGGCGATGGTGGAGGTCGGACCTGGTGTGTGACAGGCTTAGTTTGATGGACCATTATTCCGTCTATCAATCAACAATTTCCCATAAGAAGGCAGAATTCCTGTCCAGGGAAATTGCTGCTGCATGGAACCATAGACAGACTGTGCAATCCACTCTGTCTTCAGCCTGAAAACGCTTTTTCACAAGAGTGATGTGAGAAGATTGCTCAATTCTTCATGGATAAGGTTGCCACGATTAGGTCCAATATCTGCTTGAGCATCTCTCAAGGGAGTTGCAGTAGTCGTCAGGAGATGTCGGACACCCAGTTTGTGTGGTGCGACTTTGGCCATCCCACAGTCAGTGATATTGTGATGGCTATCCAGTCATTATGACCTACCAACTGTAGTTTGGACCAGGGCCCCACGTGCCTTTTGGTCGGCTGTGTGGATGTCATTGGCCCAGTCCTTGCTTAGATTGTCTGCTTGTCCTTGGAGAGGGGGACCTTTCCAGATTCCCTTAAGGAGGCTGTGGTTCTGCCCCTTCTTAAGAAGTCCTCCTTGGACCCCAACTGTCTAGCAAACTACAGGCCTGTCTCTATCCTACCCTTCATGGGTAAAGTTATTGAGAAGGTGGTGGTGTTCAGCTGAATGACCATTTGACCAGCCACAATAGTTATGATTCTCTCCAGTCCAGTTTTAGGAAGAGACATAGTACTGAGGCAGCCCTTGTTCGGGTACTAAATGACTTCCTAATAGCGAGAGATTGAAAGATTCATTCCATCTTGGTCCTTCTTGATCTCTCTGTGGCATTTGACACCGTGGACAATGGTGTGCTGTTGGATCACCTGCAGTGTGTCTGTGGACTTTCGGGATTTGTCCTCAGATGGTTTCAATCTTTCCTCATGGATAGGACTCAAAGGGTGGTGTCTAGGTTTTTTCCTCAGCTCCATTCTCTCGATCCTGTGGGATAATGCAGGGATCCATTTTGGTGCCCATGTTGTTTGCAGTGTGTATATGCTGCCATCGGGAGTGATTATTAGATGGTACAGCTTGAGTTTTCACTGCTATGCATATGATACTCAGCTGTACATGTCTTTTGTGCCTGATCAGGATGATGCTGTCTCAATGCTAAACAGCTGTTCAGCAGAAATCCAGGACTGGATGAATGTGAGCTGGCTGCGCTGAATCTCCAAAAAATGAGGTGTTGGATGTGGACCCAGGTCGCTGTGAGGTGGGTGTGTTGGCAGGTTCTCCTTCAGGTCTATGGCTCGAAGGTGTCCAGCTAACTACCTCAGACTGGGTGCAGAACCTAGGCATTATGTTTGATGACTGTCTGACCCTGAAATTGCAGGTATCGGCAGTTGTTTAAACCTTTTTACCGTCTGAGGAATATTGCCTGGGTTAAACACCTGGTTTCTCCCGATGATCTTCCATGGTTGGTTCATGCTTTCATTACCTCCCACCTTGACTACTTCAATGCCCTTTACCTTGGGCTACCAGGGGTTGATATCTGCCGTTTGCAGCTGGTGCAGAACTCGGCAGCCAGGCTTTTGACTGGTACTTCTAGAACCAGTCATATAACGTCCGTACTCCGCAGACTGCACTGGCTGCTGATACAGTGGCGGATCACCTTCAAGGTTACGTTATTAACCTACAAGGCCCTACATGATCAGGGACCAGTTTACCTGAAAGATCTCATTTGTCCCTACTGCCCCTCTGCCCTCTCTGATCCACCAATGAGGGATTGCTAGACATTCCCAGGGTTCATTTACAAACATCTGGGGCAAGGGCATTTAGTTTTGTGGCCCCAACCCTGTGGAGTTCTCTACCTCATCAGGTATGAGATTGCCTGACCGTCCAGAGTTTTAAGATTGCTTTAAAGACGTATCTTTTTAGTTTGGCATTTCCTAACTATTAAAGCTGCCATTGAATTTTTAGTCTTATTTTTATTTGGATATTTATATCATTTGTTTTTACTGTACAGGCGCCTTAGTTTGGAAAGGTGCCTTCTATCAATAAAGATGATTTGATTTGAGTGCACCAGGGATGGGCTCAAAATACAACACTTCTAAGTGTATAGGACTGACTACTGGCACAAGGGTCAGGCTCTTGAAGCTGTACTTCATGTCTAGGGTGGGGATGATTGCCAGCACAGGGCATGGGCTCTTGGAATTGACAGGGTTATGTATGTTTGAAGTTGGGAGGAAGAATTTTGATGTCTCTTTATTTTTAACCAGAACAGTATTGCTGAAATGCAGCATCACATTGTCAGTGAGGTCCTGATTTTACCCACTACCATAAGTGGGTGGATTGGGCACTGGAATCTAAAGTGTTTACAAGCATATAGAAAGTGATAGTAGGAATACCAACAAATGCACAATAACAGAAATTGTTCTGTACATGTGGTCCATTGTCTCATGTTATAAATTATGTATACATGACATAGAAAGAACTTAAAGAGCAGCTGACGCCATTAGAACAACTTTAAGAAATCATAATATTTAGACACAGTTCAGCTTGTATTTCACATTAGTTCTGTTTTTCTCCTCCCCATTGTTTATAACTGAGGTCATTTTCATGAAAATGGGATCTTTGCTCCTGAACAGTTCATCTGTTCATGTTGCTTTCCCTATCTGAGGTCATAATGCTCTACTTGTGACATTGCAATTACTCCCATGTCAACAGACTGTGATGTCACAACAGAGGACTATGACATGAAGTAGGAGTAAGCTAAAGAACAGATGAACTCTATGGGATATAGAGCATGTTTTCATGCAAATTTCTGAGTAATGGGGAGGAGAAATCTATCAAACACATATCGAATGCAAGCTAAATTGTACCTAAAATATTATGTTTTTCGAAGTTTTCTTTGAGGTGTCAGCATCTTTTTAAAGCCACAATATCAAAAACTACCAAATTGTTTGAAATGGAAATGCTGATAGACACCACAGGGAGGTACAGAATCTACAATTAGACTACCATTTGTTATGATCCAAAAATGGAAGGACTGTATCCCTGTAAGCAACAAGAGGAAAAAGTCAAGAAGTGCCACTGGCCCAACATGGACCTAAAGTTAATAATCCTGACTTTAAATTGCTGGAAAAAGGTGGGTTGCCTACAGGCAATAGAACAGTAAAGAGCAGCACCAAGGGACTGCAAGAATAAAATCAATGTAGCCAAGGAGGTGTTGGAAGCCAGGATAACAGTAGGAGCTGCTGATAACACCAAAGTCTTCTTCCAGTATATACATTTAAAGAGGAAGGTGAAAAAATAGCTTACCCACCTAGCATAAATAGAAGATATTTTACCTGAGTCCTGGAGAGCCTGGGATGGGCTTTTGAGGTGACATCCCGTTGTACTGATAAAAGAACATAAGTGATGGGATCACAAAGATTCAATAATTTTAAAGGAACACAATAGTGCAGATAAAGAAGGTTAAGCACAGAAAAATACTTGCACGAAAACTTCAATCAGCACTGTTTGTGTATGGTTGCAATATTAACAATAAATCAGTCAATCAAAGTACAGGAATCATGGATTCCCAGGTTCAAATTCCACCACAGTCATTGGCTCAGGGAGGGTTATGTTTTAATTTGAGGGAATTGTGCCATGTTAGGGGTGTGGGAGGATTTAGGATGCAACATAAGTGGGAGAGAGAGAAGGGTCTTACTTTTAATTTGGAAAATTGGGGCAGGTTGAGGGGCAATGAGGGTTTGGGAACGAGCCCTAAAATTCCAGAGAAGTACAGTATATCTCCAGATCATAGGCTTGGCTTGTTACCCCTACATTATTTATCTAGCTTGGTTTGCCTGTGAATTAGGGTTACCACTTATTAAAAAGGCCCAAATCAAGATATATGTCAAAATTATTTTGTGTAGTCTCTTATCTTCCACTTTTTTTTTTTTGGTCAAGACACAGTTACAATATAACACACAACAGGGCTGTTCTGAACAGAACAGGTGTACATTTAGATAACAGGAATCCACTCGAAAATCAGACTTGGCAAAGTTAGCATCATACTATTATCCCTCTAGAATAATGAGGTTCTTTCTATGAGTTTAGCTGTATCAGTTTATCAGTGTAATAACTAGTACCTTTTGGAGTTCACAGCTTATTATAGGGGTACGGTAGCACCCCTATAGTTAGGGTTGAGTAGGCTGTTTAATGTTAAACCACAGCTTTTGCACCTTAATAACGCTGATGTCTTTTGGTGAAATAGTCCAAAGTTTGGCATGGTTAGTCAGGCTGTCAGAGTCTCAATATGTGAAAATTTTCAGAATAGTATTCTGATCAGTTTTCAAGATACAGAGTGCCAAACAAATTAACAAAAAAACATGTTTCATTTCCCTATACTTAATATTGGGTATTTTTTGCTCTCACCTACAGCCTAGACAGTGTGGAATTTTTTCATGAAATTTTCAGGGTTCAAGGGTCCCATGCCAAGGTGTGTCTTTTGAAGGTCTCATGAAAAATATTATATGGTTCCAGTGTTATAATGATTTTACAGTTGGCGTCCTGAGACAAATGGTAAAAAAAAAAAGATTTTGGCTGCTTTTTCATGATTTACCTCTCATGCTGACAAAAATACTGATCATGCTGGCCGCCATGTTTTTCTTTATTTTAAACTCGGAGACATTGAAAATGCATGAAATAATTTCTTTCTAAAAAAAAAACACCTGAACCTAGCTAAACATGACCCATTAACTAAATTCTACTTTTGTTTTTTTTAAAACTTTCCAGAAATACCTTTTCTGGGCACCACAAAATCCACTGAGCCCAGCTTAGCAAGAGGAGACATTCACCTGTGTTCTCTGTATGAGAAAAGTGGGACTTTACTGAGTTCTGCAGCTGCAGGTTGTGCTGTGGGCTGCAGTGACAGCAGTGAACCGCCGATCCCTGTTCTGTCTCATTTATTTATCTGTTTAGCTGTGTTCTATCTGTCTGCCTGCCTGTATGCCTGTCTGCTATCTATCTATCTAGCTAGCTATCTGCCTAGCTGTGCACTATTTATCTAATGAATTAAAATGATGCCCCTGATCTGACCAAAGTGCCCAGCCCCAGTACTGCTTCTTTCTGCCCCTACCCTCCAGGTCACTCACTTCACTTCCCAGTAAAATATATATATATATTTAGTTTCTTTGTCTTTTTATTATTTTTAGTTAATATAAGTGGACCAGAGTGCCCACCCCAGTACTGTTTCTTTTGACTACCCTCCAGGTTGCCCACTCACGTCCTCCCCCCCCATTGTGGCCTGCTACTGAGGTGCCCAATCCCCAGTGACAGAATGTGGCCTAAAATAAAGAAAACTTCACTTGATTTTTTTTAAACCTATTAAAAAAGAAAACAGTTCCTCAGCAGCCTGTCCCACCACACACACCAACCCACCCCACCTGTCCTCCCACTCAGCAGCCCTCATCCCCCAACATATCCTCACTCACCTGAACATGTCATACAGTGAAGATCCACTCTCTGATTGAAAACACATCTTGCTGCTGGAACCACCAATTACAATATGAAACTAAGGTAACTGTAAATAAAAGTTTCAAGACTGTGGCAAAGCCTATCATTGTTTATAAAAGTTTTTCTTGTATTAAGAATTTTATCTACGTGCATTTCTATATTCTTGTAACCACTGTCTATTCTGTATGTATTGTACTGTTGTGTTTTGCGTCTGTTTGACATGGAACCTTTGTAAAAGAGCCATTTTGGTTCAAAGGTATTAATCTGCATCTGAAATAAATAAATATTTCAATTGGGTTTTGAACTTTGATACATAACTTTCTCATTTTTGTATATTTTGACCTCAGATTTTCAGCATGGCCTTTTTGGGACCCAACCTCATGACTACATGGTGGTGGAATTATGCAAATCAGGCTTAAAAGGTGATTTATGTATTTAGTTATTTTTTTTATTTATTACAATAATCGGAAATACACCTTTGAGTCAAGGACTCCTTTGCAAAGGTTCCACGTCAGAGATACAGAGAACAACATAGGTAGATACAGTGAGTAACATATGTACATAGAAGTTAGTTAACTAAGATTAAAATACAGAACAGGGCAGCACATGCCCTATATTACGGTCACTTGGTGAAATCACCTTTCAGGCAGGACTGGAAAATTTTCACCACCCTTGTTCATGGCTGGTGGGGTCATAAAAAGCCTATGTTGAAAATTTGGGACCAAAATATGTAAAAATGGCAAAGTTATACACATACATAGAAATTTTATTATGCACTCTCATAACTTTGGTAATTTTAAATGTTCTGGGCCCCATATTCTGAGCTGGATGGCTGCAACACATAATGGTGAGCTGTGCAATCAGTTGGGCCAGCTAGTTGAGCGATATTCAAACAGAATGCATGCTCAGAACAGACAGCATAATCAGTTTGAATATTGGATCCTGCATGTGCAGTGCACAGCAAGCAGCCGCCATGTATGGTGCGGGGCATCCAGGGTGCAGGGCTGAAGACCACCCATAGGGGAATGTGGTATATACCTGTATGCACTGCAGCCCCATGGGCTATATTCAGCCTAATATACAGATGAGCCCATTGGGCATGCTCAGTGCAATGGGGCCATTTGCATGCCCATAATGGGCTCATCTGCATGACTGCAACAGTTTGTTGTGCGCTGGGCCAGCCCTCCCCAGCCCAGATCACTGATATAATTGAAATAAATCTCTAGCCCATTTCTATAGTGTAGTGTCCCCTCCCAGCCCCGATCACTGATATAATTAACTTAAATCCCCCAGCCCATTTCTGTAGTGTAGTGTCCCCCTCCCCAGCCTTGATCACTGATATAATTGAAATAAATCCCCCAGCCTATTTCCATAATGTAGTGTCCCCTTTCCCCAGCCCCAATCACTGATTGAAATAAATCCCCAAGCCCATTTCCATACTGTAGTGTCACCTCTTCCCCAGCCCTGATACAATACGAGATGTGCATCTCATCTGGATATGTGGGCCTTTGATCCCAGATTTGCAACACAGCTGCTTTGTTACATTACTTCATGAATGGGACAACTGTCATTTTTCAAATCCTGGCCAAATGTGTTTTCGCACCTGAGGCGTGGAATTATGTGTCAGACGTAGAATGTTTCAGTGGGGATTTGAAAATGTTAACTCTTGGGTTCATGAGGTGGGATAATAAGAAGGCTAGGCTGACAATTTGGTGTACAAATACAGTAAAATGCCCAGGTTATGAGTGAGCATTGCAGTATTTCAACGTTCACTCATAACTTCATTAATTTTCAATATTTTGACTCCAAGCTTTCAACATAAACATTTTTCCACATCACTTCATAAATATGACATGTATAATTTTTCAAATTCGGGTGTGAAATCACATTTTGGATGGTATGCTATAAATGGTACATGTCATGTTTATAAGGCAAATCGTAAAATGAGTATCTTGAAAATTTAGAGTCAAAACTGAAAAAAATATTTGTGTTATTTTAACAATCTTTGTATTTAGTGCCAGTCTTGACCCTAATGGGTATGCTTTGTGATCCCGTGCTGGTGAGCTGAGTTCAGAGGTGAGCTCAGTGATCCTGCTGGATGGGTTGAGGGTGAGGGGATGTCGCTGTTATACAACACCCCCCCCAGCCAGGAAATGAAAGGTGCAGGGTTGTCCACACAGGGCTGGGTGCCATGTACTGAAGACAACTGTCCTCTTGGCATAGGATGTAGGACTTCTGCACCTGTGGGTGGCAGAGGGCCCTGTGCATTGGCTGACAGATGCACTCCCTGCCCTGTGCATCTGTATCTGCAGTTAAATAGAAGCATAGGGACAACAGGGCCCTGCACTTCTGCAGCCCACCAGACAGCCCCATGAATTCTTCACATCCATTGCAGCACTTCAGTAGGTGGACAGAGTCTTCCCATGGTGCAGGGCATCTGCATCTGTACATGCAGGTCTCAAAGGGATCTGCTTGAATGAGAATATGATTCCACTATCTCAAAAAGAAAGGAAATCATTTGCAAAGAACTTTGTTAATGTACCAGTTAGGGTAACTTAATGCCACAAAAGTAGGGAAATGTGGTGTTAGGATTTCCAAACCAAACTCCACAGCCCCCATGCAGCAAAAGCAGAGTATTGGTAAATCAGTGGAAGGGTCTTCCTTGGGGTTCTCAACCTTCATGTCCACCACTTTCCCTGAACAAACAACGCCACATATATCTTTTTTTCACACAGGTCCCTACTGGCCCTGTGTGAAGAAAGCTACAACAAATTGTGTTGCTAACATGTAGTGAGACATACTTTTCTTCCTTTGAGGAGTGTATCACGATGAGGTACTGGCTTGGATCTGTACCTTGTGCTTTGGACTGAAGGCTATATTAATGGGGGGTGAGCATTAGGGTGCATAACCCCAAGCAAGACCCTACCACTGATTCACTAAGACTCCAGAGACCCAAAACCCTTAATATTTTTTTCTTCCTTTTGCTGCTTGTTGGGTGGGGAATTAGGATTGGAAACCCTAACACCACATTTCCCTACTTTTGTGGCATTAAGTTTCTCTAACTGGTGGATTAAGAACATTTTTTGCAAAGATATTAAATAATGTATAAACCAAAACCCCACATACATTCTTCTTATGACACTCCACTTGTAAAAAAACAAAAAGTCACATATATATCTAGTTTCATAGAGGTATCCCCAAATTTGAAAGACCTAACCCTTATGGCTTATACTTATACTGTACATCTGCTACACTATTAAGCAAATGAAACAAATGTTACAAAGTGATACCATCAGAAGCAGTACTAAGCACCTGTTTGGCATTTCAAGTTTTAATTTAGCATGTGCATTAATGCCTTCTTAAAAGAAAATGTTTATACAGGGCTTACTTCAAATTTAGTTCCTTAGTTCTTAATATTGTGTGAGTAGCATTTAAAATGGACACTCACCACACTGAGAAAGCTTATGTTGGGGGGGGGGCTATATATGAGGGTTTGGTTTATATTCAGTATGAGCAAAGCGTGAAGTTTGGTAGAGACAGGATCCGCTGAAAATGATGGGGAAGGGTGTCTGACAGGTTGTCCATTTGCCCCCCGAGCATCCTGAAAAAACTGACGGTCTCAGAGGAACAGGCTGAGTAGGGGAGTGAACATGGCTACTGACGCTGCCCACAGGCATCAGCCATCTTGAGTGAAGGAGATAGGGATTGGGCACAGCTGGGCCAAGATAGAGAGAGTTTTCTCCGCTGGGAGGGTATGAATGTCAGTAGTGTATTCATAGAAGCAGTCCTCACCTTTCAGCAGTTTTGAGTGTCCCAGTGTCCCACTGGAAGGAGCTGCTGGTAGAACTGTGCTATACCGAGGGGCCACATTCTCAGACATGAATCTTGTCCAGTGTTGTTTCTCACCACTCGCATACTATGAGAGATCAATCTTTGACCAACCTGATCAGGCACCTGTTATATAGGGTGATGCATCTGGGACTGAACTTGCACCAGGAAATGAGGGGACCCCAAGTGTATGGTTTATGTACAGAATGGCACAGAGCTTTAGTATGATTATATCATACTGTACGTCCAGGAGATATGGAATGTCAGCTCAGTAAGGGATGATCAGCGATCCAGGAAGGATCTCTGAGCTGGGTTTTCAGCTCCCTGAGGGATGAACTACGGACCTTGGATGAAGCTTTAAGACAGACTGTCCAGGTTGATTTAATTCTGTTTAATGTTAAAAATGGGCAGGTATTAGTGGATGAGCACACCCTCACCGAGAGCAGAGTCACAACCATATCCATTTTTTTTTCCTGTTATTCTTTGGTAACCAGGTAAGGCCCACCAGGCATAAGTGCCTGTTTTCAGGGCAACACTGGAGCACTGGGGTGGTCACGTGACTGGTTCAGAGTCACACAGTATGCAGGTGGAGGTTGTGGGAATCAAATCCAGATCTGCTGGAGGTGCCAAGCTCATTCATATCTCATTACTCTAACCTCTAGGCTATACTGCCATCCCATGGTAAGTATGTCTTATTGAGCCAAGAGACATGCAAACAAACAGGAAGTATACAGTATATTCTTTTGGGAATCATGGACAGTATGAATAAATGTACAGTATTGAGTACAGTATGATCTTATCATCCTTAGCATGGCCAGTTTTCAAATTGATAGAAAAGCAGAAACCTTGGACTATATTAAGCCTTGTGTTTCCAAGAGAACTGCTGCTTGCTGATTCAGCTGTTATGCATTGTATTTTTTGCAGCCACAGAAAGCTAGCACACAGTTACAGACAGCTGCAAGGAGCAGTAGCATGGCATGCCACTCACTCATTGACAGACAAAAAAAGTGATGTCCCAGTCCCCAGTGCATTCCAATAAGACAGCTGCAAGGCACTTTGACAGCAATAGGAGCTAGTCTACACATACCAGCCCTAACAAATATGTTGAATATTACATTTCCCCACAAGCACATGAAGTGGTTGCCCCTATTTCTGGGGGGTTCTGTTGTATTCATACACATGCTTGCCTGTGTGCCAGGATCTCTTGCAATGGGCAAGAGTTTGTACACTCTTAATATCTGCCAGGTACACATGGAAATTGGACCATTTGTTTTTCATTTGAATATTGGGTCCCCATATGTCAAGGCTAACTGTTGTATTTTTATATATATCAAACTTACACAGTAGAAACAGCGATCAGATACATCTATGCACATATATTACTATTCACAAATTTGGAAAAAAAAAACTTATCCATCTTATAGTATCAGAGTGGATTTTGTGTCCGCATTTGCAAGACAGGTAACATTCAGTCACTATGAAAAACGGCTAGGTTCTCACTAATCCAGTTAAGGTCAGGGTTTTAACAGTTTGAAAATGGATTGTGCTTTACAGTTTGGGCACACTTCCCAGAGAGTGATACAAAAAATACTTATGAGGAACTTGTGCATAGAATAGCTAAAGTCTAAGGAATCTGCTCTCAGAAAAAAAACACTGCTAATACTCAAGGACTAGACTGACAAAGAACTTGGCAGAAAACCTATCACCTCCCAAAAGGAAGCAATGTTTTCACTTCAGAAGCTTTGGGCAGCAGTGTCTGCCCACCCACTCGGTTTATTCTATAAAAGTAAGTTGAAACAAGTATGGCTGCCTATGTTTATCCTTTTATTGTGACAACAGAAAGAAGTGGCTCATTATGTGAAATGTATTAGCTTTTGTACTCTGTAGGTTATTTAATCATTCCTCCAACTAAAACAGCACATTCCCACTTTAAAGTCTAAAAGAACCTCTCCCTGTTATGAGGCAAAATGTCTTCTGACAATTTCTTTTTGTAGTCTACACTTTCAGTGCAAATTACACTTTGCTTCCTCACACTAATTTCTTTATATTTAGCCATCATGGACATATTGTACAGTGAGTATTTCAGGTGATTTTCGTATTCTCTCTCCTGAGAAACCCAGCCAGGCAACAAAACCATCTCCTCGTCAACTGATCAGTCAAACCTTTAACCAGTCCAGTGGGCATGAGGAGAAATTGGATCTGAGTACATGAATATCACTGGGGGAAGTATGTAATTTTTGATTTAGTAGTCACAGAACATGAACTGTTTTATTTCATGAGTTTAACACTGGTCACATTGCAAATGCAGTTTCCATTTCAGTTTCTAGCATGCACATAAAAATAAAGCAGTTGATTTACTTTGCAGCTTTCTCAAGGTGATTCCAGACTTGTCAGTGGCAGCCTAATTTAACTTTCCTCCAAACACAGTCAAATTCTTTCATCTGAAAACTAGACAGGCTGCATGAAATTTGCAAGTAAAATTTTCCTATTAAAATGTAATCATGAGTTGTTTGCTATTTTTTCGCATCAGCAAGATGATCCTAATTTACTTAATATGATGGTTTTTATCTTGGTTTCTGCATTTGCTTTTGCTGATGAAAAGAAAGGGCAGGGCATGAATGTCTGGTTTCAGACTGAAGACACTGTATATTACATTTTTCATTTGCTTGGGTAATGCATTCTATATAATTTGGAAAGCATGGTTACTATTGTACTGAATTCCCTGCAGTAATGATGAACATTACTGGAAAAGTAATTTTAATCAAGCCAGAGGTACATCAGTTAGTCTTGTCAGTTTAATTACATACATCATATACATTTTCAGTAACTGGTATTACAGTTGCTATTAAATGTATTTGCATCTGAAGGTAGTAATGTCAATGTGGAAATGTAACTGTAAGCAACATACCCACCACAATTAATACATGTAGATAGATATAGACATATAATTAATGAGTCTTCCTTTTTACAGAAGGAAAACAGTGGCGTTATTTGCCATAATAAAGGAGTGTTTATGATGGCAAACATGCACACAGTTTTTCTTCAGTCTGTGCATGTACCTATCGCAGCTCTTCCTCCCGGACCGCTGACCACCTTGTCTTTCTTCACCAGACAGAACCACCACTCGGACTCAGTGGTAAGTTTACCCCACAAAAGTCAACACTTTAAAAAGTAAACTTTCACCTGTGGGCCCAAATGAATGGAAAAAAAAATAGTTAAATTAATAAAAATAACTGCTGACCATGCATTCAAACCAAAGAACAGACTGCACAGGAGTCAGAAATTACTTTTTTTTATTTTATATAATTGCTGTGGCCTAAAAAAGAAGACCCAGCAATTATATAAAGTTAAATAGGGGTGCTGTGTGTAAACTCGAAGTTTACATACACCCTCAGGGTTAGATGCTTGCACAAACCCCTCGAGCTAGCCAGCATGGTAGCACTGAGGATTGAGGCACTGGATGCCACACCTTGCACTACACCGTGACCCAGGTTCGGATCAGACTCAGGCCATCGGGATTGGCTGGGGAGGCATGGACTTGGATTGAGCTGCCGACAGGCAGCTTTTCCCAGGGAGAGAGGTTTGTACTGTGTAGCTCTGGCAGTCCAAAGCAGTTTGGGGCTCAGCTGATGCAATGCACATTCCAAGAAGGGAAGATGGCATGGCAGTCATCCTGCAGGCAGGTGTCGGAGTGTGCCCATGCTGCGCTGGAAGTCCTAGCACATCTGCACTGCCGGAAAGAGAAAATGGCACCCCATTAGTAGGCAAAGGTGGGTCCTGTGGTTGTGGCCCCACAACCCATGCTGGGCACCAGGATGTCCATTCTGGTCCCTCCTTCAGTAGCAGCAGCCTCCAGCACTATAGATAGAGCACCAGTAAGGAGTATGGCAGTTCTTCCTCGGGGACTCAGATTCAAGGGTTTAGGGCAAGGCTGCACATGGAGTGGTGGTCCGCCACAACCACAGTCAGATGTCTAGTCTTCAGGTCAGAAGAGCAGAGCCAGCACACCGAGAGACCACACTGGAGAGAGGCTAATGGGTAAGGAAGAATAAAAAGAGTTACAGAAAAAAAAAACCTCGAGCTTCACTCTCGGGGTTTATATAGCATCTAACCCCTTGAGTGTATGTGAACTTCTCGTTACACACACCACCCCATACTTTGTTCTATATATAATACATGGATGGATAATGTTCTCCATACAAAAAGCCATTGGCCCAGATATTCAAAAGAGTTGCCCCATGCGCAACAGAGACGCACCAGCACAAGTCCGAAAATGTGCCATTCTGTGATATTCAGCGGGAGGCAGCTGCACTTCAAATCACAATGCTAAGAGCTGCTAATGGTACGAATGCATGTGCAACTGAAGGGGGAGGAACTATGAATAAATGGTATGCAGTGTGATATTCAACAGCATGCACAATAGGGGAGCAAGCAGAAGTCACGCGATAGTGGAAATGATCCAAAATAAAAAGGAACGAGAGAAAGGCACAAGAACGCTATAGGGAAGCCAGAGGTGGGAACAAGGTGACAGCCACAGAAGAGAGGGAAGCAGTGAGTAGGACTGGAAAAGAACAGAACAGGGCACACCTGGGAACATAGGGCAACAGGACAGGAGTGGGGAGCCTGTGCCACAATGGACTGAGGGCAGTGGCAGTGAGCAGGACAGCCAAAGCTTGGAGGTGTTCCCGGTGCAGGGGGAGTAGTACAAAGGACAGTGGTGGAATGGGATTACAGCTGCTGGGGAGGGGGACACAAGCCAGAGACATGGCCAGTGCCACCATTCAGATGGAGGCGGTTATGAGGGGTGTGAGAAGGCAGGCAGCAGGGGGGGCGCGGCCGTGGAAGGGCCTATCAGCGGTATGCCCCCAACAGGTGGTACCAAGCCCGCACCAGCTTTGAGCACTACAGTGACACCGAGATTGTGGGCCGGTACCGCCTGAACCGGACAATCCTGAGGTGGCACTGTGAGCTGTGCAGTGATGAGATGCAGCCACCCACATGAAGGAGCCATGCTCTGTCAGTGGAGACAAAGGTAACAGCTGTCATGTGCCTGCTCGGCACGGGCACCTTCCAGAGACCAACAGGGGACACAACAGGCATAACCCAGTCGGCCGCATCACGCCTACTCACACAATTCCTCAGCGCACTGCTGCCACATGCTGCGGAGTACATCCATTTCCCCAGCACACCGGCGGAGAGCACAGCACACATACAAGAGTTCCACATGGTAGCAAGTATGTCTGTCATGCTTGGGGCCATTGACTGCACCCATGTGGCCATCCGCATGCCACCTGGCCCAGAAGGTGCTGCATACATCAACCGGAAGGGTTATGCCAGCTTCAACTGCCATGTGGTGTGCCATGCTGGGGGGGGGTGTAACCAATGTCTGTGCCATGCACCCTGGGGGAGCACATGATGTCTTCATCTGGCACCAGTCTGCACTGTGCCACAGGTTCGAGAGTGGGGACATCCCCACTGGCCACCTAGTGGGTGAGTATGCAAATCACGCAGAAAGACCTGGATCTTGGGAGAGGCATAGTCAGAGGTGACATGGGTACTGGCCTAGATGGCCCATGGTAGGGCGACGCTGATCACCAAACTAATGTCCTCCCTCTACACACAGGTGACAGTGGCTATCCACTCCATCCCTGGCTGCTCACACCATACCGGCGGCCCACAACCCCATCGCAGCAATGGTACAATGAGGCACATGCCACCACACACAATGTCATAGAGTGGGTGTTCGGGATGCTGAAGGCTCGTTTCCATTGCCTGGACACGTCTGGCAGTGCCCTACAGTACAGCCCCTCAAAGGTCTGTGGGCTATTCCTGGCCTGTTGCATCCTGCACAACATGACCAACGACTGTGGGATAGCTGTAGAGGTTGAAGAGGGGAACAGCAATGGGGACGATGAGGACGCTGGTGCAGATGGTGATGGGCAGCCCCCACTTGGTCGAAGGGACCCCCAACTGATCCGGATGTCGCAGCTGCACCGGGACACCATCACAGAGGTGCACTTCAACCAACCCAGGTAAGTCATTGGGCCATGTGCAACCACCAATGGCAAGGGCACAACTCACAAACATGCATGGACAAACCCCAGAGGCGCATGGCGGAAAGGGAATTGGCTGCGCATGGAACCGCACACGCCGTCAGGGATGGGCAAGGCCAACACGGCACGTGGTCATGCACTCACATACACACACACACACGACATGCACAACATGCACGAAGGGTCGGAGGCACGCCAACCCCAACCGCCACCCCTAGCCACACACACGTCCACAGACCACCATGCCCAGTGCCCATCATTGTTCGTGTCTCTGATGCTGGGCACCATTTCACAGTGGCAGACAGTGCAATGCAGGCATCATCATGCACACACCACAGTGGCCAGCAGCCGGGAGGGTGTGCACATGGACTGTGCATGTGTGCAGGGCCGAGTACCCCACCCGTGCATTGCACATTGAACAACACACTGCACACAGGGCAGCATCAGACAGTAGCTATGGTGGGAGACAGGTCAGTCACACGGCACAGTGCCACGGCCACCACGGATGCGTTGTCAGCCCTGCCGAGACCTGCCAGCCATGACAGGCTGACCATTGGCCTTCATGGGGTGGCACCGATGGTCCCCAGGTGTGCCGCTGCAGGAACGTGACGCTCTCGAGCAGGGGTCTCCAGCTCACTGAACATGCCTGCACCAGGCGTGCTCGGGATGCCCACAGCTGAACCCAGTGTCGACATGGAGGGTATAGCACAATGCCAGGAATGGGGGGGTGGACATGGCACTGTGTGGTGTCTGTGGTGCATGAGCAAATAACTTTGTGCCCATTGTGGCCATGACAGCTGTGAATGCCTGTGTCTGCCTGTCAATGGCGGTGGTCACATCCTCCTGCAGTCGGTCCATCCCTGCCAGAAGTAGACCAGTGTCCCTGCTGCACTGCACCTCTGCCTGGTGCAGGACCACACTGAGTGCATCCACCGCCATTACAAGCCACAACTGCAGATCCACTGATTCATGGAGTATGTGAGTGTGCTCATCTAAGAGGTCATCCACCTGATCGGCATGTTGTTCCTCATGGTGTTCGCGGCTGTGCTGGGCAGTACCCCTTGAGGTTAGGCGCTGCACACCAGGGCCATGCATGGGCATGTCCACAAGTGGTGCACTGATGCCGCCCCCTGACACTGTCCCCCCATCGCCATTGGCCGACTACTGACACTGCCCCTCTGGCCACCGTTCACCAGGGCTCAATGGTGCAGCCGCAACAGCCCCACTGTCCTGGACGCATACCAGTGCTGCTCCACTGGTGCAGACAGGCACAGGCTGGGACTGTGATGTCATGCAGGCCTCCATGGTGGCACCACCCATGGCTATGCCTGTGCTGTTACCTGCTGTGGGGCCATCCTGTGGCCCACACATATCACTGTCCATGATGTGAGCTCCATCATCATCGGTGATAGATCCAGCACCAGTCAGAGTCTTAGCATGCTGGCATCCATGAAAGCTGTCATGCTGGGACACAGGTAGGGCCTCCTCCACACCAGCTCCACCAACTTCAGTCTGGACAGACAGGTGGGCCCACTGGCATCCTGACCCTCAGACACCTGTGGAGGTGGATGGGGGCTCCTCTGTGTCCAGGGTATCACCCTCAGTGGATGAGCCCACCACCGCTGACCCATGTAGACGCTCAGGAGCTGTAAGGGAACACAGTAGCATTAATGTCTCTGCCCCACTCTGTGGCATTCCCCCCACCCCCCACACAGTGACAGATCAGGACCTACCATGCAGTGACGGGCTACCACCCGTCTGGAAGCCACCACCTGGAACACCCTCAAGGGCACAATGCTGTATGCTGCCAGCAATCCGCTCTTCCTGTGGCATCAGATGTGGCACAACTGGCTTTCCACCACACGTCAGCAGCCCTGCTGCCCCTGATGGCAGCCACCTTATCTTTAATCCTCCTCCTCCGTCCATGCCCACCTTCTTCTTGCACTCCTGCATGGACTGCTGGTGGTTGCCATGCTGGTTGACGGCACGCACCACCTCACCCCATGCTGCAGCATGGGCCTGTGGTGTTCCCCGTTGTCCGCTGAGCAGCGGTTCCTGGTCAAGGTAGGCCTCAAACAGGGCATCTGATTCTGCCTTGGTGAAGTTGGGCCTCCTCCATCTCCCATGTCTCTGTTCCTCCTCCTCCTCCACCTCACGTTCGGTCATCATTGATCCTGTGGGAATGACAGGCGTTACCTCTGAATGTGCAGTCCCATGCATCTCCCTCACACCACAGTCCACACAGGCAAACAGCATGCAACTCACCACAATAGACTGCAATACCAGACTATGGCCTCTGCAGCCCCATGTCGCATTTGATGTAGCTCAATGCATGCAAATGAGGTGAGGCTCAATTTTAAGTGGATGCTAATGCAGTAGCTGTGTCATTGGTGCTGATGAGCTGATTTGCATATACTGGCTGAATATCGCTGTTATTGCCTTGCTTGTAGTCATGTTGCGATGCTCAGGCAGGTGCACCTCTGTGATGTGCACAGTAGACACCGAACGCCACATGCCCGGGGTGCTGATGCTGACACCTGCTATGCTGCTGACGTGCTGAGCACAGGAGGCAGTGCAGGGCACGTCCACCACTGTGCCAGTGGTGCTAGTGCGCTGTTCACATGTATAACACTCTTGCACTGGGGTGCTGTAGGCACCGTGGTGCCACAGCACGGTAGACCACTACAGGAAGTGCCACACAGGCACCCCACCGAGCTACACGCGGTGAGTACCAATCGTGCTGTGACAGTCCGTGGGTGAGGGATCCCTGACCCTGTGCTGACCTTTGCCCTCTAGGCACCATGCATCTGCATGGGTACACCTCTATCATGCTGTTCAGTGACAGCGCAATGGGGAATGGCAGCGCAGTACCGTGCAGCATCTGCATGTGGCGGACGTGCGCTAGGGAGCGCCATTTTGATTCTCGATGGTAGAAAGATGGCATGGAGACTGGCACCAATCTGAAGCCAGGTTGAACTGACTAACCTCGTGTTCCTAGTTGAGCCCCATGCTGGTGCTCTCTTTGGGGAGGCACCCCTGGACAGCACCAGGAGTGCCATGTGGGAGGAGGTGGCGGTGGCCCTGGAGGAGGCGACAGGGATCCAGCACACAGTGAAGCAGTGCAGGCACTGGTGTGGGGACCTCCAGCAGAGGGACCCAGACAGGCTTGCCCGCCTGTGGGCACGTGCCAGGAGGGGCGCAGTTCCATGGCCAAGTAGGTGCCCCATCCATACACTGGTTACATCCATACGGGTATCGCAGTGGGCATGTGTCCACCACACAGGGGGGTGGTTCGTCCAGTGTGGGCCATGGTGATGGTGGTGGTGGTATAGGGGTGGGGGGCAGAAGGGTTTGGCTGTGTGGGATCACACACACCCAGGGTGGGGTGCCTTTGCCACTGGATTGTACTGATGCTCCTCTCTCCATGTTTGCACCCTAGGCCCTGAGGAGTGCTGGCATGCCAGGGAGGAGTGGCTGCAGTGTCAGGCACATCCAGATGCCAGAGGACCCATACCAGCCCAGCGCCGGGACCAGCCTGATGATGGCGAGTGCCTTACATCCAGGATTTTCTGTGCACGCTGTGTAGGCAGGGCATCGGGGCATAGCCATCATCCATTGACACCACTGATGTGCACACAACATAGTACAGTCAGCACTGTCCAGTGGCACTGCATGTCTGGGAGTGCATCACTGGTGGTCCATGCGTGCACGGGTACATGGCTGTGCCACCACCTTCGCACCACAAAGCCATGTCACTGTAACAGCCACGGTGGTGCTTTTCAGACTTGGGCGGGGTTGTGTGCAGCGGTCCGCATGGCTGTGTGTGCATCTTGGTGGGCAGGTCTTGTGGACATGACCACTGTGGGTGAATCGACACCATCACAGGGCCGTGTCCCATGGCTGTATGCCATGCACAATGGGTGGGCTGCAGGGGGCTGTGCATTCATGCCTATTGACTCTGCTCCCTTGTCCTAGGTGGATGGAGGATGGTCCATGTGGAGCGGGCACTGCAGGAGCTGCTACAGGTGGCCAGGGCCTCTCTGGACATCCTCGAAAGGATGGATCGTCATGGTGTGGGGCATCAACATGGCAGGAAGCACCATAGAAGTGGGGAGTGGGGCTCCCACTGAAGATGAACCACACTTTCAGCTTGGAAAAGCCCCCTGGACCCACCCTCATACCTCTCCTTCCCTCTCCCATTTGTTCACCCCTGCCTCTTACCCACCTCCACCCAGTTTGTGGCCCTCACCTGTTTCAAATGTATATATTTGTACATAGTTTTGTTACTACTTTTCTAATATATTTGTTTAGTTATGCCTATTGTTGTGGTCTCTGATTTGCAGCGGGCTAATGGTGCTCAGCTGCAGTGGTGTGCATGGTGTCAGGAGTGGTGCTGTCATGGGGTGTGTGTGTGTGTGTCCATAGGGGAGGCAAGTGTGGTGTGGGCGTAGCACTCAGTAACTGTCTGTGGTTTGTGTGTTCCCTGTGCAATGGATGACTGTGTGCAGTGGTACATGGTGCATGCGCTGTATCCAAGGCGCACCTGTCAGACCATCCATGGCCTGTACAGCTGCCACCCTTGCATGTCTGTGACCTGCACAGTCTGCTGGCATGTCAGTGGTGGCTGCCCATGCTGGACTGCCACTGTACCCAGTGTGATGCCGGTTGCCTCCTGTCACTGGTGTGGTGCACGCCTGCCTCGGGTGGCACTGTTGCCTCCGCTGTTGTTGTCCCACCTCTATGCTATCATCTGTCATGTTGGGGGATGTTCTCCACTGTCTGTCACTTGTGCTTCAGCCACATGCTGGTGGCGTACAGCGCCATGTTGCCTGCACAGAGTTGATGGCACACCTGTGCTGTGGAGGGGTTCTGGCCGGTGTACACGGCTGCCATGGTCACATGCTGGGGCTTGGTTGACCCACTACTGTGTCCCTGTGTTGGTGTGCCCTTGGATATGGGTGGTTATTTGTCTGTGCACTGTGTTGCATCCTGTGTGGCGCATGCTCCCATGCAACACTGTGGGTGTCTGCACTGGTTGTTTTGGCCAGTGCTGGGATGGGGTGTGTCCTTGGGAGGGTGTGCAGGGTGCTGTGACACTGGTGGTGGGTTCCGGGGCATGCCCTGTCATGTGTGTGGTACCTTGTGTGCCAACGCATGAGTCGACCTCTACAGCTTTATCTGGGGAGGGCATGTGTGGCGGCACTGTGTCTGCAGCCGTTGCTTCACTGTCTGCTTCTGCCTGCTGTTGGGTGCTCGTGGTGGGTCTGCCTTGCATGATTCTGTGGTGCACAGGTTGTATTGTCACAGTGGGGGTGGCATGCTTGCGGTGTTCTACACTGTTGGGGCTACTCCTGGGCAGGGTGTATGGGGATTGTGGTGCAGGGTGTGCTCTGCATTGGTGGAGTTGGTGTGGCACAGGGTGGATGGGCATCCATGTGTGATGGTCCGAGCTTCAGGGGGGTGCTGGTGCACTGTGCCATGGCAGTGGGTTTCTTGCTGGTGTCCCTGGGCCATTGGTTCTTCCTGCTCTCCTCCAGTTGTGCGGTGCATGGGGTGTGGGGGGCGATGTCTGTTCTGCTGAGTGCTCCTCTGCCCATCCCTACCATGGGTGGTGGGCCCCTGCATCCTGTCCCTGTGCACCTCTGGTTGTGGTGTTGTGCTGCTGCCCTGCTCCACTAGGTGTCCCTGGTTTTGCTATTGCACATCTGACCTGCGCCACTGCACATCCCTGGTTGCGCTATGGCGCAGTTAGTGCGATATTCAGTCATGTGCCGAAGGAGCATCTTGACCTGCGCAGTGTTTGAATATCATGCGTGTCATGCATGGGTGTAGTGGACTTGCGCTTGCTTCTGCTGTTGCGCACTTTTGTGGTGCAGTTTGAATATCTTTGCCATTGTTTATTTCCCTGTATATCTGTAACTAGATTATTAAATAAAAGTATATACCTACACTGATCAAATGATTAAAAGTACAGTGTATACTTACACTAATCAAACAATTTAAAGTATATATGTACACTAATGAAAGGTATGTACCTGCACTACATTAAACCCTATGGGACAATGCTAATACCACAATTAAGACATCATTAGGAAACTAACAAAACCAATTAACAAGCTGCAAAAAAACCTGGAAAAAAGACACTTATACAAAACCATTCCAAACCCCAAATCCCCCAAATTCCTACCTGCAATTACTACGCACCATTTTCTCCTGGCTGCAAGAGGCCTTCAGGTGCCATAATGTGATTGCAAATGTGAGCGACACAAAAAACATCCTAATTCATTATATTCAATGAACAATGGATAAGAGTGGCACATTTACAATTTTGCCAGATATAATAATACCCAATACTAAAATAAACCAATCTGATGAAAATAGAGCAGGGGGAAATGAATGTGATTCCCCCTGTTCTATTTTAGGTTAATAAAAGAAAGTGAGGTAAGGAATGAAATAAAAAAGTTAAACCCAAAAAAATTGTGCAGTCTTGAAATGATTGAAATAAAGTTTTTGAAAGAAGCAATAGAAACTATTTCACCAATATTAACCAATCTGTTTAATCAAAGTCTAACAGAAAACATATTTCCAGATCTGTGGAAGGTTGCAAACATTGTACCTATTTTTAAAGGAGGCAAACGGGAGGATCCATCTAACCACCGGCCTTTTGCTCCCCTTTCCATTCTCTCAAAACTAATGGAAAGGGTGGCATATAACCAGCTTATGAGTACCTTGAAAAGTACTCAAAGTTGTCTAAGTTCCAGCATGGCTTTAGGGCAGGGTACTCGACGGGCTAGTGGACTTCATAGACATGGTGGCGAAAGCCTTGGATGTGGGGAAGTCCACGGGCACGGTGTTCATTGAACTGTCCAAGGCTTTTGACTTGGTGAATCACCACATACTTTTTGAGAGAATGGAAAGGATAGGAATAGCCCCAAAAACCTTGAAATTGTTAAAGTCATATTTGGGGGACCGCAAACAATTGGTAGCAGTTGCAAGTCATTTATCTGATTTGGGTTACCTGGCAAGAGGTGTACCTCAAGGATCAATACTGGACCACTACTGTTCCTAATTTATGTAAACAGTTTACCAAAACATACTGTAAATTCACAGATACGACTTTATGTTGATGAATCTGTTTTGTTAGCTACAGCAAATACTCAAGAACAGTTATTGAGAAAACTTCAGCTAGATTTCAATATCTTACAGGACTAGTTTACTGAATCAAAGTTTGTAATAAGTTAAAAGAAAACTCAAGTTATGTTTTTTAAGCAGGATGAAGGACAGTAGTAGCCCCAGTCAACAACATAGGGAGAGTGTTACAAGAACAAATCAGATATTAAAGGTAACCCAGATCAGTATTAAATATTTGGGGGTAATAATAGACAATTCTTTAACATTCAGTGTACATATAGATTATACCAGTAAGAGAGTAAATTCAAGGATCATCGTCTTGTGGCACTCTTCATCTATAGTCTCCTATCAGACAAGGAAAAAAATAGCTAAAGAATTAAAAATTCTGATATTAGAATATGGTAATTTGATTTATGGTTTTGTAGATTTAAAACATTTAGAAAAAGTTAAAAAGGTATATAATCATTTGGCAAGGTTTGTTCTTCGATGTCCATTTAGGGCACATCATTGTCACATGCTAAAAGAACTAAAATGGGACAGTGTGAATCTACAACTTAAAAAACAATATTCAGTATTCATTTTTAAAATTCAAAAGGGCTTGATAAAAGGGAATCTTAGTGTACACTCAAATTTTTGGACACAATGTTATAAAATGAGGGAGGTCCTTCATAGGGATATAAAAATACCTAAAATCAATAACAGATATGGCAGCATGGTTTTTCAGTGCCATGCTGCTAATATCTGGAACAAAATACCACCACCGTGTAGGAACCTACAAAAGGTTTCTATTTTCAAGTCACACCTGGACATTGGTATGAAACAAGTATGCAATTGTTATTGTCTCATTTATTTAATTTGTCACCTGTACTGAAATTATGAGTGTTACACAAAACACACATATATTGCACATTTTTGTAAGTGTTTGACAATGGTAATGCAGCTGTTACTAACAATTGTGAGTTATCTGTATGTTATCTGTATCAGAACATTGAGTATGAGTATGTTCACAAAAGGTGCAATATATGTAAAGTTTGAAAAATTCCTTTTGGATAATTATGTTGTGTTATATGTGTTTTCAAGCAGGACAACTTTGTAAATAGGACTTTACTGGACCTAAAGTTCTTCTTTTATCCTGTATAAAAATAAATTTTTAACAACAACATTTGGAAGTATATCCTTTTTTTTCAAATTCAAAACATTTTGTTAAGCTTAGTTGTGACGAAACACAGCAAATATGGTTGATACAGGCATTCATATATCAAAAACCATTAAGTAACTAATACCATAAATATGTCAGGCAATATAGTCATAACAAGCTAGAGTTGTCCAAGAGTAACATAGGCACAACAGCCAAGCTTTAGTTATAGCAAATCAACCCTCCCCACCCATATCTATCCCCACCCCTGACTCTCCCCTTCTCCGGAAGCTGGACTGTCCTAGAGGAGCCCGACTGATGTTCATAAAATTAAATCAAAGTCATCCCATTGGTATAAAACCTGAGAGCCAAAGCAAAGTCTCCAGTTCTCACTGATTGAGATCTACCTACAAGGTAGGAGTTGAACCACCTGGTTGTGGAGTCAGATAGACCTACTGATTTTAGTTTGTCCAGGAGAAGAGGGTAGGAGACAGCGTTGAAAGCTTTCACTAGATTGACAAAGATGGAGGGAGTAAGGAGGCCTTTTTCCATGCCAAAATGGATGCAATCTGTGAGCCTGGGGAGAGAGGAAGTGGTGGAGTGATGTTTGCAAAACACAGACTGGAAGGGGTGAAAAAAGGAGGAGGAGTCAAGAAAAGGGAAGAGTTGAGATAGAACTATGTGTTCTTGAAGTTTGGATAAGGTTGGGAGGAGTGAGATTGGCCAGAAATTTTCAGGAGAGGAGAAGTCACCTCCTTTTGGAAAGGAAATGACAGTTGCATGCTTCCAGTTATCCAGGACTGAGGCAAGAGAGAATGATAGGTTGAGCAGGGAGGAGATGGGCAAGGCAATGGCAGTGCAGAAAGGTGTAGGAGCTTGGGATCAAGCCCATCAGGGCTTTCACCTTTCTGGGAATTGAGAACAGGAGGACTTTAATAACTGAGGGAAGGGTGATAGACAAGAAAGAGAAAGTGGAGGGAGGGAGGACGGAGAAAGATAGAGGGGGAGTAGCAGGGAGTGCAGAGAGGAGTGAGGAAGCACTGGTGGTAAAATAGGAATTGAAAGCTGAGGTGATGGAAGGAGAGCCTGAAATGGTGGAATCGCCCACCTTGAGAAGAGGGGAGAGGGAGACTGGGTGTGGGGGAAGAGGGCATGTATTAAGTTCCAGAACTTGAAGGGGTTGCTAAGATTGTTCTGAAATGTGGAGGAAAAGAACTTAGCCTTAGCTAACTTGGTGGTTTCTCAAAGCACAGTACTGGTTAAGGTTAGCCAGAGTGCTAGAGGACTTGTAAGACTTCCATGCCAGGTCAGGTGCATGGAGGCAGGCCAAAAGTTCAGCCGAGATTCAGAGAAAATGAGAACCTCTGACACTGGTTTTCCTGATTGGGACATGCTGACCCAGACTAGAAAAAATTTTGACTGGAAATATTGTATGGCTAGATTGATATTACTGGCCATAGAAATAGGGGACCAGTCAGTGGAAAGCAGATCAGTGTGTAGTGAGGCTAAATCAATTGATCGGAAGGACCTGATTTGGATCATTTTTGGGGGGACTCGGTCAGTGAATTTTGCATATACAGTAAACCATATGATGGTCACTGAGTGCATCAGGGAGGGTACCAACATCAATGATTGTTTCAGGTGAGTAACAAGTACCCAGTCCAGTAGAAGGTGATTCTGAGAACGGGGATTCTGATGGGTAGGGACAGAAATGAGTTGCGTAAGATGCAGGGACTTTATGCTTTGGCAGGTTTAGAGTTAGGGTATGAAAGTCAATTAAAGTTGAAATCACCTAAGATAAGAAGCTCCCCAGTGGTGGCATGAGTGGAGATAGCGGTTAGTAGTTCTGTAATAGACGTAAGAGAAAGCCATGGACAGCAGTATATACCTGCCATGAAAATGAGATTGTTATGGTGATTGCATTTGCAATCATGTTATAGTTATAGCACCTGAAGGTCTCTTGCAGCAAGGAGGGAATGGTTTGCAGTGATTGCAGGTAGGAGTCTGAAAGATTTCTGGATTTGGGAGGGTTTTGTTTAAGTGCCATTTTTTCCAGGTTCTTTTGCAGCTTTTAATTGTTTTAGCTAGCTTCCTAATGATGTGTTTGTTGTGTTATTAGTGGTGTACCATAGGGTTTAATTTAGTGCAGGTGAATACTTTTTATTAGTGCAGGTATATACTTTTAATTGCTTGATTACTGTTGCTTTAAAGCTTGAATTAGGTAGGTATATAGTTGTAATTGTTTAATTAGTGCAGGTATATACTGTAGGGGATATGTGATGGGGTACCTGGGATAAAGGATGTATTTTCATGAGTGCCTCAGTGACCTCAGGTAACCTCAACGAGTGGCAGAGCATAAGCAGAGCCATGAGTGGATTTTTCTGAGGTCACGGGGACTAGTGAAAATAAATATTTATCCCATGGCCCCTCATCTCATGTCAGTTTTATGCAATAGGGAGTTTTTTTTTTTGAGTAATTAATTTTTCTTTTGTTTGGATTTTTTTTAATGAAATGGGATTATTTTGTGCTTGCTGTGTGATAAGAGCAAGTAGTTAGGGAGTTCAATGTGGTTGTTATGAACAGCTCATCACTAGGTTTATAGCGTGACTTCTGATTGGCTGTGAACACTGTGTGGGCAGATGAGAGAGTTTTAAAAATATGACGGACATTTCTCAGTTAGCGAGAGCTGCAGGTCACCAGTACAGTTGTCTGTTTACTTTTGGCATGTCCTTTTTTAAAAATTTATTTAATTTATGTACTGTATATTGTTGATTCTGGGTTTTTTAAAGTGTTTTTTGGGGGGTCATAATGTGAGTGACTGTCAGCAAGTGTCAGCTGTGAACTGAGGAATCAGCGCCGGCGGGTGTCAACCAGGGAGTGAAGAATCCAGTGTGCAGGTTAGTAATGAAAGACAGAACATTTTTTTTATATATTTCTTTTTGTGGCCCATTTAAAAAGAAAAAAAAGCTGATAAAGGTTTGAGAAAAGCAAGTAAGTGTTTGTGGTGGCAGTCAGTCATGTGACTATTGCTTGAGGTTAGCTGGAAGAAAATGTTCAGTGCAGCAGTGAGAGAGCAGGTGGTTGTGTGGCCATTGTTAGAGTTCAGCGGGGAAAAAATTCTGAACTGTGAACTGCTTAGAAGTGTATTTCTAAAAAAGTAGTAAAAGAGAGTGAAGTAGTAAAGAGAATGAAGGTACAGTATTGTTTTCCTGGGCTTTGGGTGGAGTGGGAGTCAGAATTGCTGAAGGCATTTTTAGAGATGGAGGAGAGATCTGCAGTTTTTTTTTGGGATGTGATAGTTTGGCTGAACTTCTTGCATAAGGGGAAAAAAAAAACTTTCCTTTTTGTATATATGTATGGTGTGTAGCATGTTGTGAAGAAGGAAGGTGGAGCTCAGGGGTAGTTTTGTGGGGGCTGTGATTACTGTAATAGCCAATGTGTTTAAAGATAAGTAGTTCCGGCACAGGGGATTTTGATTGACAACTTGCATTTATCCCACATATGTGGGATACATTTTGGGAGCTAAGATTTATCCCACATATTTGGAAATAAATGGATTTATATAATGGATTTTGGCTCCACGCCTATTGCATAAATACTTTTAATTGATAAATTTGTCACAGGTATACTTTTAATTTCTAGATTAGTCACAAGTATACAGGGAAATAACTAATGGCCTTTTCTATGTGGAAAAGTTCCCATCCATGTAATACATACAGTATTATTAGGACTGCTACCACAAAAAACTCAAACCCCACAAAGGTTGGAAATAAATGATTAGGGTTATAAATACAATGCCCAGAAAGATTAGAAATATGTTATTAGGGTTGTTATGTCTAAGTATCCCCCACACTACCATGTCTGCCCCATGACCCAAGGACAGTCAACAGGTACAGGGTCATGCATAAATGGTATGGTACCTCATGCAGTGTCAACATATTCAAAACTGGTATATGTTGCAACCCTAATCCCCAACCAATCCCTCCTTCCCTACCCTCATGATCAATGGGCAAGGTACATGTCTGGAGTCATGCCACACAAGTTTGGTGTTTCATACATATGGCATGAATTTTGGATCTGTAATTGGAATACATTGTGGTGCATACTTGTGGAGGTTTACATCGATTATTGACATGTGGCTTACCTTGCACACAGTGTTGTTCATCCTCAACAAAGCAGCAAAATTGTTACAAATTTGAAATTACTGTACACATTGCACACATGTAGGTTGCTTTCTTTCAGACACAAAGCAGAAATAGTCAAAGCAAGTTACATGTTTGGGACTCACAGTATATTATTTTACAGTAGGTCTTGTAGCTACATAAAACAAGTTACAAGTGGACGGTATGGTAGGTAGGAAATACACAACACAAAATATCACTATTAAACATATGTAATATGCACAGGGTTCACAACAACATGGAACACAGTAGTGTGTTGTATCTGTGCAAGTTAGCATTGAACCTTCAGAGAGTCACATAACCCAATAGACCTTGTGGAATGGTGCTTGACCTGTAGTTTGGCCTACAAGTATGGTAGGAGAAATCAGTTTGTGAGCTGGTGGCGAGTTTGGCAAGTAGCTTTCAAAATCTGTTAGCCAAATCAATAATTTTCATGCCTATCATTTTAAGGGCTCAGAAATCTCTTCATGGGTAGTGGCCCAGTTGACTGGTAAGTTTGGAATTGTGTTAGCAAAACCAACTGTTACTTGCCCTTGGGCACCTGGCTGCTTGATTTGTCCCATCCTGGTCAAGAGGGCAGGGGAGCGGGAAGGGGGTGGGGATTAAGGTTGCTATATACTAATTCTGAATATGTTGACTCAGTATGAGATACCATACTATTGATGCATGGCCCTGTACCTGCAGACTGTCTTTGGGTCATGATGGTAGGTGATATGGTTCAGTACGGTGAATGTGACTTGGGCATAACAACTCTAGTAGTACATTTCCAAACATTGTGGGTATTGTGTTTGCAACCCTAAAAGTTTATTTCCTACCTTTTGGGGGTTTGAGTTTTGTGCTGTAACAACCCTAATGAACATTACCATAGGTTTTTTCCTGTAAATGTCCTCACTTTTTAAGAAATTTGAGTAGTAACTTTGTTTACACATGCCCTTTAAAACTCTATGTGAAGCAGAATGTGATTTATAACATACTTTTTCATAGGACTCTTTCTGGTCTGTGAAAAGCCTGAAGGATTTGTTTTGAGGGGGGTACAGCACAGCCCATCCATGGACTATCGTATACCATAATCCCCTGCTCTCACACATCATAGAACCATTTGGATCTTCAAATGTAAAGTCAATGGTTCATCTGAGGTTCCCCTTCCCCAGGTGGCCCTAGTACAGAGTCACATATCAATTCGGCGATAGTGAATTGCAGCCTTGTATGTCCAGCTGGTGATATGTGCACAGCGCACACTGGGGTCATGGCACACACCCTTTGTACTGCATTCTAAGCCTGATAATGTATAGGGCAGTAGTGGGAAGATTATGGAGACACTTCTTAAGGAAAGGATAGTGCAAAATCCGGAATCCATAGGAACACAGGATCCAAGACAGCATGGGTTTACAAAAGGAAAGTTCTGTCAAACTAATCTCATAGATTTCTTTGACTGGGTAACCAGAGGGGTGGACCATGGGGGAGCAGTTGATGTTGCCTACCTTGACTTCAGCAAAGCTTTCGATACTGTTCCACATAGAAGATTGATTAACAAGCTGGGTAGGATCGGGGTGGGTCAGACATTGATCAACTGGGTGGCAAACTGGTTGACGGGCAGAAAACAGAGATTAGTGGTAAACGGTATACAGTCAGAAGAGATGCAAATCACAAGTGGAGTACCTCAGGGATCAGTCCTGGGGCCAATCCTCTTCAATATCTTCATCAGTGACATTGTAGATGGACTGGAGGGTAAGGTTTGTCTGTTTGCAGATGACACCAAGATCTGTAACAGAGTAGATGATCCAGATAGGGTGGGCAGAATGAGAAGAGTTCTGGGTAAACTAGCGAAATTGTCGGAAGAGTGGCGACTGGGGTTTAGCACAAAGCAGTGCAAGATCATGCACATAGGGAACAGAAACCCTGAAGCCACCTGTAGGCTGTAAGGGAAGTTGCTGGCAGTCACAAGGGAAGAGAGAGACTTGAGTGTCATCATCACCGATGACCTGAAATCATCCAAGCAGACCTCTAAAGCAGTAGGTAAGGCTAGAGGGATGTTGGAGTGTATTAGTAAGGGTATCACGAGTCGGAAGAGGGAGGTAATAATCCGTCTTTACAAGACACTGGTGAGGTCCCATCTGGAGTACTGCATGCAGTACTGGAGGCCACACCTTCACAAGGATATTAACCAAATTGAGACAGTCCAGGGAAGGGCAACCAAAATGGTGCAGGGACTACATCAGAAAACATATAAGGACAGATTAACTGAGCTCAATATGTATACCCTAGAGCAAAGGAGGAGAGAGGTGATATGATTGAAACATTCCAACACCTTAACAGCATTAACAAGCTGAAAGAGTCTAACATGTTTCAATATAAGAAAAATAGCAGGACAAGAGGACATAGCATGAGATTAGAGGGAGGCCGATTAAGGGTAATGTGAGGAAGTTCTTTTCACAGAAAGGGTGGCGGATGCATGTAATGGCCTACCTCAGGAAGTGGTGGCTATGAATACAGTGCAGGGCTTCAAACAGGCATGGGATAGGCATAAGGGAGCAATACAGATGAGTATGAATAGATAGGCCATTGACAGAGCAAAGACCGATGGCACATTCATAAGGTAGAAAAAGAAATGGGCAGACTGGATGGGTCTTGCGGTCCTTATCTGCCATCAGCTTCTATGTTTCTATGGCCCATTGTGCACCTAGTTACATAGATACATAGAAGATGACAACAGAAAATGCTCTTGGTCCATCCAGTCTGCCCATCCTACCTAATGATTCTGCCTTTCCCTGGTGGCAGTTGCCCTCTTTGTTACTGCTCCCCTTTTTTAACTAAATCCATATGCCTGTCCCATCCTTGCTTCAAGCTGCTGATTGATTTGGCCTGTATCACTTCCTCTGGCAGCTTATTCCACTTGTCCACCACCCTCTCCATGAAGATGTCTTTACAGACCTCCTTTTTTGGATCGTCCCCCTGCCACCTTTAACAAATTTCCTGTCATCCTTGTATTTGAGCTCAACGAGAAGAGTTTCTTGATGTGCACTTTACTTACTCAATGCAGGCACTTGTACTGTATGTCTCAACCATGTCACCCCTTTCCATCCTCATTTAAAGGGTGTACCAGTTTAAGTCATGCAGCGTCTCCTAGTATGTCATTTCCCCATGGCCATAGATCATCTTAGTTGCCCAGTGCTGTACAGCCTCCGCTTTGTTGCAGTCTTGCTTCAGGTGTGCCAGGGCAAAAATGTAGCTTCACTCCAATGCAGGGTATGTAGTACATAGACCAGGAAAAAAAATGAATAGTCCAAATATGTAGATGCAGTAAAATTTATCACAGAAAATCACAAACAACGCCATTAGCTGATACTATTAGAAGGTTGGAAACCACTGTCTGCACATTGGAATGCCTGGACAGTGGTCTCCAACCTTGCACTAATATCAGCTAATGGTGTGATTTGCAATATGTCGGCAATAAACGTCACTGCTTCTCCATATTTAAACTATTTGAAATTCTTTTGACTGCTCTGTGCGCACATATCCTACATTGGAGTGCAGCTACATTTTTGCCCTGGTTTACATGTGCTGGTGCCTGGATGGCACCAGTAGCAGCACCCTGGCCCCACCCTCAGAGCCCACACTGATCCTGCTCTGTTTCTTCGGGTGCAGACCCAGTACTTTTGCAGTATTCCTGTGCCTGTATAATGAGAGGACCACCTCCCAGCTTTTCTGTTTATTCACTCCTATGCATCCTATCATTCTGTTTGCTTTGTCCTGCCCTGTTACAATGTGCAGATGTTTCTAGGGTCTCCAGTATCGTTATCCTTAAATTCTTTCTCTTCTGTAATGCTATCCGGCACTACCACTTCCCATTTCATATTGCACACTTGGGTTCCTTTTGCTTGATGTGCATTACTTTACATTTTTTTAAATAGTGAACTTTATTAGATTTTTAAGCAAGAACATCATAACACAAACAAGGACAGAACAAACAAATCGGTCAGCACATAAAATCCTTATCTTCCCTCCACAAGGATGGATTAAATGGATAACAGGTGGTAGAATATTACAAAGAACATGGTACAATAAGGAACAAGTGATACAGGAGCAAGTCTCTGTTACCTATAACCAGTACCGTTAATAAAGGTTGTTAGCCTAGAGGTGATCAGTTTATGAGCAAAAGGGTGTCGAGACTACACCACCTTTTGTGGTATTGCATTAATCTATTTTCGGGAACTAATCATCTGTTCTATTCTAAAGGCTTCTAATATGGTATTGTGCCATTCCTGATAGGTAGGGATAATATTGACAAACCAATGCCTTAATATTATTTTTTCAGCAATGGCAGAGATGAAGAAAATATGGCATTTTCAAGCTCCAAAATCCATTTCCATATTAAGGCTCAATAGACAAATTAGAAGGGGTTAAGGCATAGTCCAACCTGAGAAGTGGGTCTAACTGGGTAAGTATATAGTTCCATAGTGGCTTTGCTTTAGGGCAGTCCCATAGTATGTGTTTTAACTTCCCTAGTGCTTGTTGACATCTTATGCAACTGGATGATTGTAGGTGGCCCATCTTGTGGAGCTTAGCAGGATTAAGGTATAGGTTATGGGCTATCTTATATAACATAAGTCTGAGTCCATCAAATTTAATGTGTTTATGTATATTGTTCCACATGGATGCTCGTATGCTAGGGTCACTGAATTCTGGAAATTCAGATTTCCAGAAGGGATAGGAATCTTCTTCTGCAGGTGTGGACTCTGTTAGAGCTTTTTTGTAGAGTAAAGAGGTGGAGTGCCATTGGGTAGCAAGTTGGGATGGGTCTGCCCACAGAGATGAGTCCTGAAGGACCATGGTCTGTGTCAAGGGTAGATGTAACTGAGTGATGGAGCTGCAGGAAGGCAAGAGAGAGATTTTTGTTTGTATTAGGATAGGCTTCAGTGACAGTGTTAAAGAAAATAAAGGACTCATTTTGTATTACTTGGCCCAGGTTAGAAAGACAAAGGGCACCTACTGTAGAACATTTTGGGGATGGGTTTGTTCTGAATTTTAAAATTGGGGTTACTGTAGATAGGCTGGTCTAGTAAGAATAGTTTTTTTAAAAGCCTATGCAGTTGTGTACTGACTAGGGTAGAGACCCTATCGGGGTATTCTTAAGGGATATAGGGAGTTTGGCATGAGGTATATGCATCAGAGTACTAATGCTGGTTTTGGATTGGTGACTTAAATCAATTTCTATGTGTAGCCATTAAGGGATGTAAGAGCAAGGAGGGCATGTTGGGTCTGATTGATTTCCACCTTAAGAATTTCCCAGCATGGAGCGCAAGATAATAAAGATAAAAATCTGGGAGTTGGAGACCACCCTGTCATTTGAGGGGGGTGATTTTATGGTATGCTCTGTAGGGAGTCTTATTATTCCAGAGGAAGGAAGTTAGAATCGATTTCAATTTGGTGAACCGGTGGATGGGTATACATAAATTAGTAATTCCCAGTGGGTATAGACGTCTGGGTATGATATTAATTTTATTAACATTTACTCGAGCCCATAGAGTCAGGGGGAGTACCATCCATTTACTGAGGTCTTGCTTGATAATTTTTAGTAGAGAGTCTAAGTTCTGAGTGAAATTACAGGCGGTTTGGGGTTACTTGGTTACCCAAGTATTTGAGGGAATCTGGGGACCACGTGCTACTCCACTGCAACAGTTGTGATTTCACAACCCAATGATTGAGAAGCAAAATTCATGTTTTTTAAAAAATAAGTTTATAACCTGATACTGTAGGTGCCCAGACTCTTTTAGGAAATTAATGGCTGCCGGTATAGACTGTAGAACGTCCTCCAGAAGGAGGAGGATATCATCCGCAGATGCAGAAATGTTATACCTATTTTGACCAGTTTGGAGTCTCTTTATCTTGTCACATAGAAGAAATCTTCTGGTCAGGGGTTCTAGGTAGATGTTAAAAAGTAGGGGAAAGGAGCAACCTCGACATGTTTCTCTGTAGAGGTAGAAGGGCCAGAGTTAATGCCATTACATCTGATGAGCACTGATGGATGGGAATGTAGTAGCTTGAGCCACTCTAGGAAGTTGTTAGTAAAGCCAAATTGTTGGGGTGTTAGATATAATAGGGGCCAAGAGACTCTATCAAAAGATTTCTTTGCATCCAGAGTCATCGGTATGGCTGGTTGGTTAGAGTCCCTGGATGTAGAGAAAAGGTGAAAGAATTTGCACATGTGGTCCGAATAGAGATGTCCCTGCACAAATCCAACTTGCTTCGGACTGATCAGGGAATCCCAGATCAAACTACCTTCCTTGCCACGATTTTAATTAGGATTTTGATATTAGCACTGAGAAGAGAAATTTGGTGGTAGTTTTGTATCAGTTTGGAGTTCTTGCCTGGTTTAGGGATTAGACTGACCACTGATCAATGTAAGGAGAGATCTAGGGTTTGGTTCATTTGAGCACTATTGAAATATGTGGATAAGGGCTCAATAAGGGTCGACTTGAGAGCCTTACAGAAATTGATGGAGAAGCCATCAGGGCCTGGAGCCTTGTCAAGGGGGGGGGGCGTCAAAATGGCCTGATGCTTGTTTGGGGGGTTCCATACCACCTATTATTCCTGTTTTATTTTTAATTTTATCAGCTTTTGTTTTAACTCCCTTTTGGTATATTTTTCTAGGTCTTCATTATTGTTATTGCCCTCTTTGGGCTTCTCAGCTACGTTTAAGTGGTTGTTTTTTTGTTGGGCCCTTTTTTATTTTTATTGGCTTAGGGTCATTTAGATCAATTGGAATTTTTTGATGTTACCTTTTTTGAGCTTAAGTATAATTTACATAGTGTTTTTCATCTCTTGCTGTTTCCTAGAGGCAGCCCAGTGGAGCGTTGGGGGGGGTGTCTCTTTTTTTTCTTTGTAGAGGCATGTTCGTGGAGACTACATTGTTGATTTTTGTTTTAGAGTAGGGATTTTTACTTTATTAGTATGGATTCCTTCTCTTCATAATGTCTGTTACAACAAGATTAGTTTCCTACAATGTGAATGGTATTCACAACCAGGTTAAGTGTACCTGTCTCCTTCAGTATCTCCATCAGGAGAGGGTGGATACAGTTTTTTTTTCACAAGAAACACATTTGTCCCCTACTGCACAATCTAAATTCCACCAATTGGGTTATGAGCATGTTTTTTTTCTTCTCATTGGTCAGGGCAGTGGAGGGGAAGTCTAATGCTATGTCATCAGTGGCTTCCTTTTGTTCTATCTCAAACTTTTGAAGATGGTGCTGGGCATTACCTGATTGTAGCGGGCTCTCTGTTTGGCAGACCTCTTATGCTTGTTAATACTTATTTCCCTCCGGGCATGCACAAATGTACCTTTTCCTCTTTTTTTCACTTTTGTTGAAACATTTGCTGGGGCAGTTGCTTTGGGGCAGGGATTTAAATTTGACTTTGTCACCCGATTTGGATGCCTCACATCCTAGTTTTTCATTTTTCTGATGCTAATCATTTTGTAAGTAAAAACTTGTAGACTTTGGGACTGGTGGATGTTTGGGTACCATTTGAATCCTATGACACGTAAGTATACACATTTTTCCTCCCGCTACGGAAGCCATGCAGATGTTTTACTATTTTTTTACTACCTTAGAGCATCTAGATACTGTTTCTATGGTTCAACATGCCCCATTCATCTATCTGGCCATGTTCCAGTTTTAGTGTCATTGTCTTTGGGCCAACTTTCTCGACCTCCGTTTTGAAGGCATCACCGTGTCTGTGGGACCAGGTTCGTATTGATAAATTAGTTCGCCAAATACCACAATTTTTGCAGGAAAATCATATAGATGATATCTCCCCTAGCATTCTATGGGATACATTGAAGGGTGTCCTTCATGGTACCATTATTGCTCATGCCTCTGCTCTTCATTAGGCCTGAGAGGGCAAATTAGTGGCTTTACAGTCTGAACTACATTCATTGCAGACAGCATGGGGGAGCAGCAATGCAATGTAACATGCCCACATTTCAGTGATCCGGCAGCAAGTACAGCAGTTTCTTGAATATGTTTTTTTTCAAGTTCAAGTTTATTTTCAGAAAAACTCCATTGAGCATGCTCATTTACAAGGAGGTCCTGGTAGAACAATGTAAATAGGATATACAGGATATAACACAATAAAATGGCACACAACACAATTACTCAAATAAAGGAGACAAGCATACAATTTGAACATTGAGGAGACAGCTGTGACAAATACATATTGATATACCATTCTATCAGGTGCTGTACAACAAGCAGGGTAAAAAGAATAGTTGGCAGGGTATAAGTGCTTGTGTGGTAAATTTGCCATGGATGAGATGTGGCAGCCATTATGACATTGGCAAGTTTCTTTAAGTGCCTTGCCAGTCATTGATTTAAAGAAGTGTACAGAGACTAATCCAGGAAGCTTAAGTGATAGTTGTATTTTATTCCAGATGGATGCGATGGCATAACTGATTGCAGCTCTGCCATAATGAGTACAGAATTTTGGCACATCTAAAAGGATGATAGTTTTTCCTGAGGGAGCTGTGAGAATGGTAAAATAAGGACATGTTATATGGAGGAAGTTTGTTCAGCAGTGCTCTGAGAGCCCAGGTGCTTGTATGATGCATCTTTCTCATTACAAGGGAGGTCCAGCTCACTGCAGAGTAGAGGGTACAGTGATGTGTTCTATATGGTGCATTAGTAATGAAACATATAGCACGGTGAAAGAGGATATTCAACTTATGTAGGTTGGACACTGTACTACTATTGTATATGATGTTCGTGTAGTCAAGAAGAGGAAGGAAGGTAGCTTGTACTAACCTTTTTCTGATGTCTGCGGAAATAGGATTTATTCCTGTAGAAAAAAAAGATCTAGTTCTTAGTTGTTTTTTTTTTTCAATTGTTTAACCAGGAGTAGCACACTAGCTGAAAGCTTGTTTGCAGGTGCAACCTGGGAGCACAGGGAAGTTAAGTGACTTGCTCAGGGTCACACAGTATATGCAAGTGGGGGCTGTGGGATTCAAACCCAGGTCTCCAGATCAGGTTTCAGATTTGCAGCTCAGAGTCTTAAACCACTGAGCTATACTGCCTCCTTTATTAGAGAGGGATTCAATGTGGACAGCAAAAGATAGTTTGCTGTCTAGCCAAATCCCTAGATACCATCTTTAAATGTTTCGACTACCTCAGGTGAATCCACGAATAGGGTTGTGATAGGTGCAGGTGAGGCCTGCTTGTGTAAAGATGATGGGAGATGAGGGGGAAGAAAGAACATTTCTTTATTTATTTATTTTTGGCATTTAACAATACTAGGTTGCATTGAAGTTGGTAAAAATCAGACTGTAATTCGGTGCCAATGTCCGACAGGTGGGGTTTCAAGATATATAATACAGTGTTATCCACAAAGAAGTGGAGTGTAGAGTTGTGAATGTTGTTGCTTACAGAACTGATGTAGATTGAAAACAGCAGTGGTCCTAAGATGGAGCCTAAGGGTACATCACTTGTGAGTGGTAAGGGAGAGGTCAAGAGTCCATCAGCTTGAATGCTCTGGAGTCTCCCTGATAGATAACTAGAAAACCAGTATACTGAACATTTGTTCAAGCTATGTTCTTTGAGTTTAACTAACAGGAGACTATGGTCAAATATATCAAAGACTTTGCTCAAGTCTAGGAAAACAGCTCCTGTGGTGTTTAGTATCAAGGAGGTGAACCAGTTGTTTGTTGCTTTGGCTAGTGCTGACACTGTACTATTGGTTTTGCCTGAAGTCTGACTGCAGTGGGTTAAATAAGTTTGAGTTTTCAAGGTGTTCCTTTAGCTGATTATTAACTGCCTTTTCCAGAAGCTTGAACAGAACCAGCAGAATGGAGATGGGTCTATAATTGTTTAGGTCACTCGGATCCTCAATTTAAACAAAGGGAGTAAGAATGCTGTTTTCCATCCAGAGGAACTGTTCCAGATGTGACTGACAAACTGAATATGTGCATTATGGGGACAGTTAGAAAGTGGGACCATAGTTTTAGGAATATGGGCTCTATTCCAGCTGCGCCAGCACTCTTTTTCATGTCTAGTTTTTTAGTAGGTCTTCAACTTGCTTGAAGGTTACTGGGGAGATACAGAAAGAGTCCTGATTCTGCGGTTCCACTGGAACATCCTTAGGTGTGAGACTGTCTACAAGACTAGCAGCTGTGGAAGAGTCTAATGCGAGTCCCGCTATCATGAAATGGACATTTACATTTTCAAGGATAGTACCCTGATCAGAGATTGTGATACCCTGAGTGATAATTTTGACAGGGATTGAAGGGGGAATTCTGTGAGCTTCAACTGTTTTGATCATTTGTCAGATTTTAGCTGAGTTGCCATTGGCACCTTCTAGGACCTTCACGTAATAGTTGATTTTGAAGGTTCTAATAAGCTTTGTACAAGCATTTCTCACAGTTCTGAATGCCGTCTAGTCTACAGGGTCTTTAGTACACTTTTCTGTTGCCCAAAGTTTATCCCGTTGGGTTAGGGCTGTTTCAATTCAGCAGTGAACCAAGGGTACAAAGCTTTTTTTCACTCTGCATTTTATAAGCGGAGCATGTTCATTTGCTAAATTTGTAAGAGTTGTATTAAGGATGTCAACAGCCTCATCCACTGAAGGGGCCAAGTAAAGGTTTTGCCAGTTTGTACTCCTAAGGTCGGCTAGGTAATTTTCAAGTTTGTATTTATGGAAGCTTCGTTTCATGATACATTTGGAGCAAGAGATGTGTTTTTTCCAGGATTCTTGTACAGACAACTATATTGTGGTCACTTAGGTCATTATGGAAAATGGCTTTATGTGAGATTTTGTGGGGTCTAGTTGTGAGGATCAAGACTAGTATAGAGCTTTTAGTGTGACTTTTTCATTAATTCTGGTGGGTTCAGAGATAAGCTGTGAGATACCCAGCTCATTGCACATTTCTTTTAGAGTGTTCACTTTGATGATGAGTCAGTCCAGGTTATGGTCACCATGGATAATGGACTCATTGAGGTTATAGTGTCTACAGTATAAGGTTTCTAAGGGTTGGTAAAAGTTCTAGCCACCCTGGCGGTCTACGCAACCAATAATACTGAGTGCTTCAGCAGGGGCAGTGAAAGTCTTACGGCTAAACATTCAAATTCCCTAGGTTTGGTGACTGTTAGGACTATGGTAACAGGAGTTTAGAATTAACATAAATAACTACCCCTCCTCCCTCCTTGTTGGTCTGTCCAATCTAAAGGTATTGTAGGAAAGTAGCGCTATCTGTTGGTCTGTAATGGTACCCTTTAGCCATGTTTCAGTGAATACTAATATGTCCAGTTGTATGTGAGACCCATGTTTTTACTGTATCAAGTTTGTTCAGGAGGCTGCAGACATTGATCAACATCATCTTTAGGCCTGATGCTGAAGCAAATTCAGATTAGAAAGGAAGGGCCAGGGTTTACTTCAATATTCCCTGAGCATAGAAGTAATAGAGTGATAAGTTTTTTTAACCTATGCCTTAGGAATATAAGCTCCTTCTTCTGATCAAAGGAGTTGTGTGCAAGTAGTGTGATGGGGTGCTTAGAAACAGGACATTGACAAAATGCGGCAGTTGTAAGGGCAATTGAAATGGCCTGGACGGCTGCTTTTTGTGGTAGTATAAGGGTTGATGCAAGAGAGATGGAAGACGCATCCCAGGAGGGATGTGGATTGTGATTAAAAAAGGAGTTTGGAAGGACATGTAGGGTTGGTAAAGTTGGCATGGGTTCTGTATACAAAGCCAGATAGGGATATGGTGCTAACATAATTAGCAGTAAAGTTACCATGATAATAACAAAATCAAGATACTTGCAGTTGACCAAAACTGTGGTATGACTTCAAGATGGCTTATCAGTTTAATTGTGATGTACTACAGACTGTGGGGTAGATAAGGGTCATTAGTTCAAAGGCCACTAATGGTATAGAGTAGGGCTGTGCATGGGCAGAATAGTATTTTGCGAACACCACAAATAGTAGGCTTCCTGAATATTCGGATGCATTTTCGAATAGTTCACTATTCATGAACTACTATTCAGTGAGATTTCCAAGTCTCATGAAGCTTTGTTGGCCAATCAAAAACTGTTTCTTGAGCTCAAAGGTAAGCACACCATGTGACTTCCTCACTCTGAGCTGGTAGAAGACAGGAGACAGTGGTTTCTGAGAGCTGCTCTGCAGTACTTTTGAGACCTTAAACTTGCTAAAAAGAAATTGATTTTTGCTTCACAGGCTTTTTTGGGTCAGTATAGTTTATTTGATCAGTGTCAGATAAGCTATGTTTGGCTTTCTGACAGGTATTTTGTCCTTATTGCTGTACTCAGTTACAGGGACTAGGAGGGCTGTCTGCTAACACCCCTTCTCTGCTGCTGTCTGACATAGCTCCAGTGTGATTTTTTTTGGGTGGAGCACATTTTACTTTTGTGTTGTTTTTTTTTGCTGTTGTCTTGTTCCATGCTTGGTTCTCTGCATGACTGATGAGAGTGTCTGCTAACTCCCCCTCCTGCAGGTCACTGCTTATAATTTGCTGTATATGTGCAAAATATTTGATTTTGTGAGGCTTCACCCTGCATGTGCATGCTTAATATATTTTTTCATTAGGCAGGGCCACACATGTGCACAGCTGTGTGCACACAGATTTTAAAATAAACTTCTTCAGTTTTAAGCCAGTCAGGCTTGACTCACTGAATTAGTATTGTTAGTCTCCTCTGGTTCTGGGGATAGATCCCTGTACACATGAGGAGAAGAAGAATCATCATCAGCATTTATATAGCGCTTTTCATACACAGTGTATCCCAAAGCACTTTACAAGCAGTGCTAGACTGGTAATGAAGTGACTGAATGTGTGGTGGCAGCCATATTGCACATCATCACCCACACACAGCCTGGATAATTGCATGAACCGGTTTATGGGAAGGGGAATGTTGGCCAGGACACCGGGAATGTTCCCTACTCTTTGCGAAGAGTGCCCTGGATCCTTTTATTTCCACCTGGACACCCATCAGGACAACACCAGGATGGGCAGAAGGGACCTCGGTTTAATATCTCATCCGAAGGATGGCACACTCAACAGTACAGCACCCCCAATACTGCATTCGGATGCCAGCAATTTTAGGTGCAAGTCCAATCCCAGTGTGGGACAAGAACCTCGACCTTCTGGTCCAGAGGCGGATGTGCTACCAACTGAGCCACGGCGGCTCACTCCCCCACTTCTACAACCCACTGCACACAATTAATCCGTGCTTGTGAAATGTATCCCCCTGCGAGTCTGTGCCGTGTGTGTGTGCACAGTTGTGCACATGCATTTTTTTTATTTGTTTATTGTTGTTTTGTTAATTAAACCATTGCACTTAGTGGGGCAGACTTGTCTCACTGAGTTAACTGTATGTCATCTGTCTGTTCCTTGCTAGGTTCCATGTTTGACTAAATAGGTTGCCCTTTTCTTCCCCTTCTTAGTAGCCGTGTTTTTCTTTACTGCTACTTTTTGTGGTGCAGTATAACTGGAAAGGTTGGTGTGTTACTGTAGTTCCACAAGCACTAAGTAAACATCACACACACACACAGGTACTACGTAGTAATAGTTTGTGTTTTACACAGTAACCACTAGTGACCTGATCCATCATGTCTTTAGCAATCTTGCAAACACGCTTGATCCAGCCCCAGCAAAGCATCTGCACGCTGGCCCCAAGTGGTCAGGGACAGGATGATAGACCACAAACATACAGCACATCCACACAATTACTGCTGGTGTTGTCCCTGGGCTGCCAACCCCTAAACAATCTATGTAGAACAAAGGAAGCACTCAGCGGGGGGTTGCAGTAACAAAATACAGTTAAGAGCAGTGTAGTGTAAAGTTGCCAATACATTTGTTTGTGCTAAGGCTGGAGGATGCCATTACAGCCCTGGTGCTTTAACCAGAACCTGGTTGTCAGGGTGCATCATGGGAATGTACAAACACGCTATGAATATACAACCGTTAAAGAAACACACACTATATGAGCGAAGTTAAAATGAATGAGACTGAGATGCCCTTGTAACAAAACAATCCACAACTAACATACCCAAGGATGAAACACTGCATCAAGATTATAAAACATAGTTCACACTATGGTGCCAGACAGTACACAATGCAGTACCTTGCAAAATTGCTGTAAAATGCTGCAGTATGCTGCAAGGAACAGTGTAAATTTAATGGCAATTAAGCCCTCCAGTCATCCAATATTTTGTGACGTCATTTACTGCAAAGTACTGAATTGCATCTTGTCTTGCTCCACTGTATATTACTGATACATAATACAATTCCAGAGAAGTTGGTGAGATAGACTACATAGACAATGACATACAGGTGTCTCTCTTTATTCGATGGGCTCAAATATTGTTCTCCCGAAGCAAGCCTTTTAGTTCTACTACTGCTAGTGTCACCACCTGTCCATCTGTACATTCACTGTCACATCCTGTTGTGCAGTAGTGGAGGTGGAATTAGACACAAGCTTTGTGCAGCAAGTGGCAGACACCACCACCAGTGTCCCCACTGCTACCATTATGGTTGCTACATCCACAGCCAGTGTGCTTCCCACCACCACCAGTGCCATTCTTGCAGCAGCCACCCTTTCAGCTGTCACCACTACTGCAGCCACTGCTACCACTATTCCTATGCCCATGGCTGAAGCACCTTCTACCCTGTCTCTGTGACCATGAACACCTCTAGTGCTGACCCAATGCAATTGCTTGATATTGTTTTCAGAGTGCTATATGTGTGTTGTGGTGGATCGAGTGTGCCACATGAAGCTTGTGTTGCATTAGTGAGAGCTCAATGTTGGTGGCTACAGTGTCATTGAGAGTGTATATAGTTGTACCAGGTTCAATGGGTGATTAATGGTGTTGCTGAAGTGCTTTTTAAAGTTTTCTTAAAAAAACACCTTTCTGGCCGAATACTTGGGATCCGAACACCAAATATTGCCAAATATTGGAAAGGTATTTGCACAGCCCAGTAAAGAGCAGGCCTGGACAGTTAATTTTCACGGTAGTATAAGGTTGATGCAAAGGAGATGGAAGAAACATGCTAGGAGGGATGGGTATTGTAATTAAAAACGAGTTTGAAAGGACATGTAGGATTGATAGAGTTGGTGTAGGCTCTGTATACAAAGCCAGGTAGGGATACAATGCTAACATAATTAGCAGTAGTGTTAAGTGATAATAACAAAATCAAGACACTTGCAGTTGACTGAAATTGTGGTATGACTTCAATATGGCTTATCAGTTTAAATGTGATGTACTACAGACTAAGAGATAGATAAGGGTCATTAGCTCCAATGGCACTGATGGTACAGATTGGGGGTGGATTTACTAGGGAGGAACCAAATCAGGAAGAGGAGAGAATTAAGCAGAGCTGAGCAGCAGTAGGTACCAAGAATGGCTGGGGTGGGGTGGTAGGGTGGCTGTGGTACTAATAGATCATACCCGCTGAAGGCAGTTACTTGAACACGCTTTGTTTGATCTGAACCAGCTTTATTATGAGGTAAGCCCTCGTGGAGCGCAGTGTTTGTCTCGGTGTTTTCATTTGCATCGTGTTGCCACCACAGTAATGAAACTTCACCCCTCTCCCAAAGCTAGTTGTACTACTTGAAGTGTAGATATTCTTTCTGTTTTTTTGCAACTATTATTCTTCCTTGTAGTCTCCAGATTCTCCTTCCCCCTCTGATAGTCACGTCCAATCATTTTTGTCTCAAGCCTGTTTACTGCCGCTCTCCCCTGAGCAAGCTTCTTTATTGCTTTCTCATACTGTATGTCTGCGGCAGAAGTTCATCATTGCATTTTGACTGCTAAGTCAGGAAAATGTCTGGGAATTGATGGTTTTCAGTGGAATTTTTAAGCACCCTCCTTTAAGGACTTGCTTACTCCTCTATTACTATGTCTCATCATGTTCAGGAGTGTAATGCTCCGCTCCATCTTGGCAGTATGCTTTAATAGCTGCACTTCCCAAACTGGGTAAAGACCCCACTCTTGCTGTTTCTTACCATCCAATCTCTATTTTAAATTCTGATGATAAATTCATTATTTCCATATGGGCTACTCAGATAGAGGGCCTTCTCCCCTCCTTGTGAGACCAAGATTAGGTGGGTTTTGTTCACAACGGCAGGTGCATAATAATGTACGGCATACTTTTTTCTAACTAGAATATGCACAGCAGCATTTAATCCCCCTGGTCCTGTCCAGCTTGGATGCAGAGAAGGCTTTTGATCATGTCCCTTGGTCTTTCTTGTGGTCTACCCATCAGGTGATGGGTTTTCCCATGGTATTTCTTAAGATTCTTCAGCATTATATTCCCCCTCATATGCTTTTGTAAGGGTCAATGGTTTGTTCTCTTCATTTTCTTTGGGGTGTGGCACCCATTAAGGTTGTCCACTATTCCCTTTATTATTTGCTCATTATACTGAGCCTCTTGCTTCCCATATTCTTTTAGCAGCTGATGTCCATGGGATACCAGTGGGAGGTTGGGAATATAAAATATAGATGTGTCAAGCCAGGATGAAGCACAGAAATTCTGCAGAATATCACAGAATACTGCAATTTACTGCATGGGCCATTGTAAGTCAATGGCAATTAAGCCCCTGTGTCATGTAGGATTTTGTGATGTCATTACTGTTAGTTACTGTGCTTCATCGTGGCTGACACATCTGTAGCTTTATTTGCTGATGATATTCTTTTGACCCTTACAGGTCCTACTTCCTCTCATTTGGTCTTACTTGATATTTTATCCACCTTCAAGGATTTGGCGGGTTTCCATCTTAATAAAGATAAGACAGAAGTCTTGGCTTGTAATTATTTTCCTCGAAGTATTATTCAAGAACATTACCATATTCATTGAAATAGGAACTGTTTGTGGTTTTGGGGGTCATGATTCCTCTGAATTTGGAACTTCTTGTTTTACTTACTTATGAGCCCTTATTGGTAACACTTGCTCATGATTTTACTCAGTAGTCTACTCTTTCCTTACCCTTTCTTCAGCAGGTTGAGGTCATTCAATCTTTTTTTTTAGTCTTTGGTAACCTGATAAGGCCCATTAGGCACAAGTGCCTGTTTTCAGGGGTAACCTGGGAGCACTGGGCATTAAGTGACTTGTTCAGAGTCACATGGTATGCAAGTGGAGGTTGTAAGAATCAAACCAGGTTGGTTCTGCTGGATGTACCAAGCTTGTTCACAGTTCATTACTTTAACCTCTAGGCCATACTACCAGCCTCATCTTGCATCAGTATACTTTTTTTCCCGTCTTCCTCCCTTGTATTATTTCCAGGATTGGCAGTGGATGCTCTGACAAGAGAAGAAACCTTGCCTTCGGGCAGCTTTGTTATCTCTACCGGTAGATCGTAGGGGATTAAATTGCCTTGATCTTGATTCTTGCTAAAATAAAAACATAAGGCTGTGGCCACAAAACAGAAGGCACGGGCATGCGATGTTTTGAGAGAAACCCTAGGAACGTCCAATATTCCCTTGTCTTCTGATCAAAGGGGGCAGGAGGGGGCAATAGGGTCATAGGAAGTAGCAGGTATGCATTGCTTGTCAGCTTCACATAGTATACCTTTGGCCATCTTCTTCTTTTCAGGCATACTGGAAAGACATTGAGTTTGCTTTAAATGATCTTTATGATATTAGCCATATACTTTATTCTGAACCTCCACGTTTCTCCTTTAATGATCTTTTTGTTTAACTCTGGGAGTTCTGGTAGCAGGGCCCCTGGCTGTGCAGGGCCTTGTTAGTCAACAAACTGACCTTGAAGGAAATCTTACACCTACCGGCAGCCAGTGCAGTGGTCGCGCTTAGGTGTAATATGATATGACCTAGGTAGGCTCGTCAACAACCTGGCCACCACATTTTGCACTAGCTGCAGGTGACGAAGATCCACCCCGACAGCCCCAGGTGTTACTACTTGAATTGTACTGGTATACCAGTTTGGTGAAGTAATCATTCTCTATGTTTGTGAGTTTGTATGGTTGTACTTTTAGATCTTTTGTATTTTTTTGAATATTAATAAAGATGTTCTTATAAAACAAAATGGGGAGCTTGGTAGTTCTGCAGCCTCCAGGAACCATTTAATGCTAGCTTCTGGTGTGGGTGGGTCTGCTGAGCATAGGATTTGGAAGTAGTTGACGAAGGTGGCAGCTATGTCTCTGAGGTTGGTGATTAGTTTGACATTAGGTGACAGTTGGGTGCCTCTGATCATTTTAAGAGATTCCTCTTCCTTTAGCCTGAGGGCTAGTACTTTGCCTACTTTTTCACTGTGGTCATCATAATTGGTTTTCACCTGGGATATCATGGCCTCAGCCTGTTCTCTGAGTAGCTCTTCATATTTTGGTTTAATGGAGTTTAGTTGAAGTCAGGCATCATCGGGGGAGAATTTGGATAAGCTATGTTCTTTGGTTCTAATTTTCCAGAGCAGTGAGGTAGATTTCTGTTCTCTTTTCCTTTTCCTTGCAGTAGCCAAACATATTAATTCCCCTCTAAGGGTACATTTAAAGACTTTCCAACTGTGATTGTAGTTTGTTACAGTGCCAATGTTTTCCTTAAAATATTGTCCATGATAAGTTTAACTTGTGGCGTGTGAAAACAGGCAGTTTTGCTCATCAACTAACAAGTAAAAAAAACCAAAATGAAATGAAAAGTTCAGTCTTTTCCAGAATTTTAGGATCTTCATTACCTCCAATAGCTCCATATGAAGTCCGAACTATCCATTGTTTACCTGACACAAAGTGAATGCCCAGGTAACAATGAGTTAAGGAGGTTATTGTTGATTCTCCATATTTTTCTTCATCATTAAGTTTGGAGGGGCAGAAAGAAAAGAGAACAGGGCATGGTCCGATATTACTTTTGTTAGAATATCACACTCATTGCACTGCAAAATGTTGGGGTTAGTTAAGAGACAGCCCAAGTGGGAGGCTGAGTTGTGGACAAGAGAAAGGAAGATATAGCTCATGTCACCTGGATGGAGGACTCTCCAGGGCTCAATTTGCCCCAAGGAGTCTTGTAGTTCTCTCAGGGCTCGTTGGTTTGGGGATAGTCCTTTTTTGTGGGCGGTGGACCTGTCCAAGGTGATGTCCTGTACTGTGTTCCAGTTTCCTGCCAATATTAATGGCATGGACTGGTGTTTGGATAGTTCTTCTAGAAAGGAGGTAAACACTTGGAGTTCCTCTTTGTTTGGCCCATAAATAGATGCCAAAATAAGCTCACTTCTGTCTAAGGTCCCATGAAGTATTACAAATCACCCATTGGGTCAATGGTCTGGCTTTGTAATTGAAAGGGGATGTTACAGTGAATTAAAATCCCTGTCCCTGCTTTTCTGTTGTTGGTACCGGCCGCATACACCTGGCCATCCCATGTTCTGTGCCATAGATTGGCTTGTGATGGTGTGGTGTGGGTTTCCTGTAGGAAGGCAATATTGGTGCTAATCCCTTTAAGGTGCCTTAAGATTTGATATCTTCTTTCTTTAGTCTGAGCTCCTGTTATATTCCACAAGATTAAATTATATCCTGATTTAGCCATCCAGTGGGTTATGTGGAGTATATAGGGGACTATAAGTTATAGGTGTCAGGGTTGATGGTACTGGGCTATCGTTTTTCTTTTGGAGTCTATATTGAGCATAATATGGTAAGAACTGTCTAAACTGTAATACCTTCTGTCCATAAAGAGTCCAATCTTGGCATTCACATGTACCATCAATAAAAATAATGGCTGACATTTGGACATGAGAATCCATAGGGGTACCAAGTAAACACTACAAAGAACAATAAGTCTAACACTAAGAACTAAATACACTAATAAACTACATGACAGTAACAACAGTAATCTACAGGGTGGGGCTTGTGGAGCCTATCCCCCAGCCATATAAATGTCAGGGTGTGGAAAGTCATGGGTGGGCCCTTAAAACAGTGGGTCCAGTTAGGGCTCTCATGCATGCAGTCCTCTGTCCATGATCTAATACAATGAAGATATACTTCATTAAAACATATATCTAGCTTTGGCAATCCTACTGTATGCCAGTCACTAAACATGTGATCCCTGTAAGGCAAGTCAGCAAAACCCCCATCCCTCCCTCCTACAGAGCTTCACATTAGTGAGAGCAGTAATGTTCAGTTTCTGGGTTATGCCCAGAGGGAAGAATGAAGATCATGAGGTTAATGATCTTAACTGCTGGGGTCCTCAGTTTGATAGGGTTTCCAAAGTGGCAGGCACTTGCCTGGTAGAGTCGTTCAGCTCTATTGAGTATGATTGTCCATCACAAAGGCTGAGTCAATGGGGAGAAAAGTTCTGCTTTAATGTTATTTTTCATACACCATCCTTGTGTCTGTGGAGTTGTTTATGTTGATGTTACAATGGTGTCCTGAGAGTCAGAAGTTCCTCTTGAGGTGTCAGGCTGTGGCACCGAGACCTCATCTGTTGCAGGGTTCTACCCTTGGAAGGTGCCAGCGTTAGGGCTGATAGAGACGAATGCAAGGATAGCAGCATAACCCAATTGCGGTGGTGAAGTTTGCTGTCTGGCTTAGTTGATTGTGGCACTTACAAAGTGCCCATGATGGATGAAGGTAAGCTGTTTAGGGGAGGAATACAAAGAGATCAGACCAGTCTCCATAATTTAGTAAGTTAGCCATTTTAGTCATTTGTTCTGTGTTAAGGCTAAACAACTAAGAAAATCTCAGAGACTCTCTAGGCTTCCCTTCCTACCCACCTTCCACAGCCTGGACGGGACCACACTTGAGGATACCACCGATTTCAGATATTTAGGTGTTTGGCTTGACCGACACCTAAACTTTTCTGACCATGTCGACACCATCCTGAAGAAACTGTGCCCCAAGCTTGGTGTCCTCTATAGGAACTGCAGCTGCTTACCTCTGTCAGCTAGGCGTGACCTTGTTCAGAAAATGATTCTCCCTATTTTTGACTATTGCAACATAGTCTATTATGCTGCTCCTAAGTCTTCCCTATCCAGATTGGATTCCCTTTTCAATGCTTTTTGTCGCTTTGCTCTTGACTCCCCCTTCCTGTACCCACCACTGCTCTCTCTACCACTCCCTTGCTTTCCCCCTCCCTGGAGTGCAGACAACTCTTGCACTGCATGAAATTTACCTCTAAATTCTGGATTAGTTCTCTCCCCTCTTACCTATCCTCCTCTCTTTCCATTCCACCTCCCCCACAAAATTCTCTCAGATCCACTGACTCTTGCACTCTGGCTATTCCATGATGTACTACTACAAGCAGCCAAGGTGCTTTCTCTTATCTTATTTATTTACTTATTTATTTATTTTGTTGACCGGTAGGCCCACTGAGACTAGAAGTCTCTTTTCAGGAGACAACCTGGGGGTACAGATGGTAACCAACTGAAATTGAACCAGATTAAGCTGTTGGTGGTATTTTTGGTGAATGGGGGAAATTTGGCCAGGACACTGGGGACATTTCCCTAATTGACAGTAGGGGGACTGCTGGCTGAGGTATGAAGGAGCCAGAAGGAATGAGGTTGGCAGACGGGATGGCTGGGAGGCACCCTCCTGAGGGTAGTCAGCATAACGTCCCAGAAGGAAAGTATGCTATGGATATCAGAGAAAACCAAATGAAAGAAAGCTCACAGAAGGAACAAGAAGAAGATGACTTTGACTTTATGATAGCTGAACAACAGCTTGACTCAGAAACCAGTAAACAAAAAACTGAACTTTTTGCTCAGATAAACCAAATCAAAGCCGAATACATTCGGCAAAAACAACTTTTGAATGACCAAAAAAAGAGAAAACATGCCACAGGTACCTCTTCGGAATTAAAATCCATCCCAAAACTCTTTATTTTTGGAACAAATTATGCAGCTTTGCCTCTCAGGTCCCATAAGGAACAAGAAGCCGGGTAGACATCGGAAACTGAGCTACAAGGTGCCAGCTGGATTCAGCAACTGGATGGCTCATGGTTACCAGATCCAAAAATTCCTCTTCCAGGGGAATCACAAGGAGGAGAGAAACAACAGAGAACCATGCTGAGTACAGGAGACAAAACTATGCACCAGCCAGGAATCAGGGTTATAGGAGCAGCACCTGCACAGGCTCAGAAAGAAACAGTAGATACCAATGGAGATACAAACACATCACATACAACTGTGCAGCAATGCTGAAATGGGGATCCCCAAACACAGGTATTTCTTTTTTCCCCTGGAGAATAGTCTTGAGATTTTTTTGAAGCCCTCAAAGATGTGACACCACCAACAGTAGCTACCACTCTTGCTGACAATATGGACACAGAGAATGAGCTGACAGGCTCTAATGCTGAGATGATAACCAGGTTACATATGCAAGCCTATTAAAAAGCCTTTAGAACAGGCTAAAAGAAGATATGCTCTGAGATTGGGTTAGATTGGGGGTTTAGAACTTCCTCCTGATAGATTTTTGTGGGGGAACAACTACTCAAACAAGACATGTGGTTTACACAAGCTGAGGTATATGCTTTAGTTCATGCACCTGGGGAAGCTGTGTTTGATATAAGCTTTAGATCCATGGTTCTTCTAGACAGATTCTGGGTTACATACAATAGTCTTAAAAATATATTTTTATGGGCCCCCTTTCAGGCAAACCCATTAACCAAACCCATCTTTAAGATGGTTACTATACTATTTCGGAATGAAAGGGTTAATGTGTCCGACATATTGTATTGGTTGGGAAAGAAGTGTGAAGTACATGGGTTACCTGAGCCTAAAGTAGACGAAGAAGGATTCTGGACAGGGAGATGGAAGGTTAAGGTAAAATTACATCAGGATGATTCTGGCATTACACATTTGCCAAACTGCTTTTACCTAGGAAAGAACAAGGGAGTTTTGTTCTATCAAGGACAACCCAAAAAATGCTACAAATGTGGCTCTCACAGACACCTAAGCAATAATTGTGAAGTGCTACAGTGTCTACACTGGCAGCATGGGACACCAGAGTACTAGATGTAGGCTCCCTCAGTATGTCACCTCTGCAAAGAAGAAGGCCATTCCGTCCTAGCATGCCCATGGGCCTCTTATAATAATGGGAATGATGATTTTGCTGAGCATGACTTCTATATTAACAAAGCAACCAGGAAATCAGCAAAGAGGAGACACGTCCTCCCCGGAGAAATATGGCCCTGATCCAGAACCAGAACCTACCACCCAGGGAAGAAGTAGCAAACCCCAACACTCAGGTAGTAGAAGTTCCACCCATACCCACTCACCCTGATACAAGGACAGTGGTAGCTGAGACAGAAATGCCCCTCCCCACAGTCAGGAGATGTTTTTCAAGTAGTAACAAAAAAATATACAAAGAAAAGAACCAGAAACAAGAAAGTGGCAAGTCTTTCTATAGATACATTAGTGAAAAGAGAAAGTCCAGAGGGGGTATTGCTAAGATCAAAGGGATAAGGGGCACGTGAGGAGGAGAACCATGTTAAAAGCATCTATCCTAAATAGATACTTCTGCTCCATATTTACTGAAGTGAAGGTAGGGCAGGGCCAGCTCAGCACCATGGACACGGGTGGGAAGTGCACTAGTCTCTTCACAAAAGTAAGGGTCCTACAAGAGCTCGATAAGCTCAGGGTGGACAAGGCAATGGGACCTGATGGCATGCATCTCAGGGTACTAAAGGAGCTAAGGGTGGAACTAGCAGAGCCATTATCAGAACTGTTTAGTGAGTGTCTGAGCACAGGAGAGGTCCCAGAAGACTGGAGAAGAGCTCATGTGATCCAGCTCCACAAGAGTGGTAGCAGGGAGGAGGCAGGGAACTACAGACCAGTCAGTCTTACTTCAGTAGTGGGCAAGATTATGGAGACACTCCTTAAGGAAAGGACGGTGCAACACCTGGAATCCACAGGAGCACAGGATCCAAGACAGCATAGGTTTGCAAAAGGAAGGTCCTGTTAAACTAATCTCATAGATTTCTTTGACTGGGTAACCAGATTGGTGGACCAAGGAGGAGCAGTTACATAGATACATAGATACATAGACAGTGTCGGCAGATAAGGGCCTATGGCCCACCCAGTCTGCCCATTTGAGCTTGTAAGTTCAGTTTGTTTTCCTAGAACTCTGTTGCCCCTTACCCCTGACCTCTAGAATTCCTTTATGTCTATCCCATGCATTCTTAAATCCCATGATTGTTTCAGCCCCCACCACTTCCTCTGGCAGGGTGTTCCACTTGTCCACCACCCGTTCTGTGAAGAAATTATTTCTCATGTTTCCTCTGAATCGTCCTCCCTCCAACTTCATCCCATGCCCTCTAGTTCTGGAACATCTTTTTCACTTAAAAATAGTGTTTTCCTGCACCCTGTTCCTCCCTGTAAGATACTTGTATGTCTCAATCATATCCCCTCTTTCCCTTCTCTCCTCCAGGGAGTACATGTTCAGTTCCTTCAACCTGTCTTCATAGGACTTGTGATGCAATCCATGCACCATCTTTGTTTCCCTCCTCTGAACCTTCTCTACCCTGTCTATGTCCTTACGTAGGTATGGTCTCCAGAACTGTACACTGTACTCCAGGTACAGTTGATATCGCCTACCTTGACTTCAGCAAAACTTTCGATAGTGTTCCACATAGAAGATTGATTAATGAGCTGGGTAGGCTCAGGGTGGGTTAGAAGTTGGTCAACTGGGTGGCAAACTGGTTGACGGGCAGAAAACAGAGATTGGTGGTAAATGGTATACAGTCAGAAGAGATGCAAGTCACAAGTGAGGTACTTCAGGGATCAATTCTCTTCAATATCTTCATCAGTGACATTGCAGAAGGACTGGAGGGTAAGGTTTGTCTGTTTGCAGATGACACGAAGATCTGCAACAGAGTAGATGATCCAGATGGGGTGGGCAGAATGAGAAGAGATCTGGATAAACTAGCAAAATGGTTGGAAGAGTGGCAACTGCAGTTTAACGCAAAGAAGCGCAAGATCATGCACATAGGGAAGAGAAACCCTGAAGCCACCTCTAGGCTGGGAGGGGAGTTGCTGGCAGTCACAAGGGAAGAAAGAGACTTGGGCATCATCATCACCAATGACCTGAAATCATCTAAGCAGACCACTAAAGCAGTAGGTAAGGCTAGGGGGATGTTGGGGTGAATTAGTAGGGGTATCACAAGTCAGAAGAGGGAGGTAATAATCCCTCTTTACAAGACACTCGGTAGGCCCCATCTGGAGTACTGTGTGCAGGACTGGGGGCCACACCTTCACAAGGATGGGTTAATGTGAGGTTGGATTCTAGCTACGCGCTCCGCTGCCTGAGGAGAAGTCAACGGAAGCAGGACTGCATTGGTCATTTTATTTTTATAAAAGGTATGCCACCTACTGCCTACCGATTGCAGTCTTTTCAGAAAATCTTATTGCTTTTCCAAGTAGTTCTGGCGGTTCCCCATTGCCTTTCTTGTTCCACGCAGGAGGAGAGCTGCGAGGAGGTGCTCATTTTTTTTTAATTCTATTTTTATGCTCCCTAGGAGGCAAGGCATCCTTCCGGGGTACCCACGCGATGAGGGCTTCTCACTCCCTACCTGAACCCAACCCAGGACCTCCCCTCCCGATCAGCCCAGCAATGATCCAGTCCCCTGGCAACCTGGGTACCCCCGAGGGAAGGTTCACCCACCCTTGGTGACTGTACAGACTCAAAGGGTCCTACCTGAATGATCGGGTTGGTGCCGAAGGAGGATCCTGCATATGGGCCAGCACTGGGATGTGGGCCATGTCTCTGGAGTCCCCATCATCTCCACAACCTCCAGGGTTTTTTCCCTTTATCAGCTGTGCCCCTCCCTGCATGGGCATGCCCTGACACTCTGGCACTCAGCAACCCTGCCAGCGTTGACCACGCCATTACGTGTTGTGCCTGGCTCGCTGCAGTACCCCTGGTCTCCACCAAGGATCACCGGCTCGCCGGGCTGCCCCATCCCCTGTGGCCGGGGAGGTGAGCTCCACATGGGGGATCAATCCTCAACCCTTCCCCTGCCGACCCACGGCACCCGAGTCCTTTCCTGAACCTGGGTCGCCGGCGCAGTGCAAGGTGTTTTGCCCAGTGCCTCAACCCTCAGCGCCACCAGGTCAGCCCGAGGTGCTTGTTTTTACTGGAGCTGAGTGGGGCGAGATAACCGGTCAAGTAGTGGTGACCAGGGAGCAGAACAATTGAAACAACTGAAAATAATTGAAAACGTGGTATTCTTATTGGAAATTCTGCTGAACTGCTGAATCTACAGACTTAGTGGATTTAACACCTGAGTGGAAGAACCTTGGGTTTGGGTTCCTCTACGTGGGGCATCTTGAGTGAAGTTTTTATGTTTCTATGTTGGAGTTTTGTTTTTTTGTGCTTGAACTGTTTTTTTGTTTTTCTTTTTTTCGAGAGATCCACATTTGTCCACACTTGCCAACAGAGAGATATATGTGTGTATTTGTGGTTTTTGTAGATTTACGGTGTTTGTTGGATTTTGGATTTACAATTCTGTAGGCAATATTTGAGTTTTTTGTGCCATAGAGGGGTTTTCCATCACGTGGTGCATGCACATAAATTTTGTGCAGATTCCACCTGAGGCACTGAAGCATTGAAGCTCCATTCTGTTGCATGCTGGTTGGCCATTTAGAGTCACAGGTATCTTTATTCTGCACTTGGTGCCATTCTGCTCGGGATTTAATTGCCGCTTTATCTGTTTTATGTACTACGATGCTGCTATTGCTACCTCTCTACATGTTTTCTTGACCGGCTGCTTGAAAAGCAGGAAGAAATAATTGGAGAGTCTGTGTATCCGTAGTACTGATAGGCCACACAGGTCACAGAGGCCCACTGAGTAAGAGTAAGAGTAATATCAGGTCCTGAGCTTCTGGAAATAGCTGGTAAACATCAGAAAGTATTACTTAATTGAGTACCAGGAGTGAGTGCTGAGTTATTGCTTGTTATTCAATCACTTATCTACCTGTTTATTCACCAATCTTCTATTAGCTGTACCTTTTTTGGCGACTGCTAATGATTTTACCCTAGTGAATACTAAGTGAATACTAAAGAAAACTGGCTTACTTTCTGAGCCTAATCGAGTTTTGAAGCTTGAGCTTAGAGTCCTGATAATTATGTGCTTTTGGTGCATCTGTGTGCATCTTGATGTTATTTAATACTCCAATATGGTTAACACTCCTTTACAACGATTACAGAATTCAGATCTATCACCTTTAAGATCTGATCCCTTGTGTGTAAAATCAATCTTACCTAAAAAACAAACAAAAATAACAGACCATATGCTGCTTACATCTAATGGAAGTAGAACTTCTACACCTACTCTAGAAAGTTCTCTGTATAATAAAAAGAGAGAAGAGGATTTATTACTTGAGACTGTAGTAAGTGGCAATGCTCATTTGGATAGGGAGGGTAGTGGTCAAAAGGAAGTATTGGATAATTTGGATTCTTCTCCAGTATTATGGTCTGAGGACTCTATTATTACATCCATGGAGTCTTACACTAAGGTTAATACCTTGGGTATTATCATGGATGGCTTACAGGCCATGATTGAAGGCTTAAAGCAATGTGAGAGCCATGGGTATGGGTACAGGAATTTACTTGAGGCCCGAGCTGTAACAAGTCCACAGGGATTTGTCCCCTTAGAGGTAAGGAATAATCCAGTATACTCCCCCACCCATCTCTCTGAGGAAACTATTGAATTATCAAGAGATCCACATCAAGCGGACCAGATGATTTTAGATCAACTGTTGCTAAATAAGGATATTATGGATCAGTTGAGAGCTGATGTTGCTGTTAATAGAGCCAAGATTGAGCAACTATTATCCTTGGTAACCCAACAGCAGGATACTATTGAGAGAAGTGTGATAACAGCAGGGGGAGGTGAAGGCAGGCTAATTAGACCAGAATGTAATTCTATTAATTTTCCAGATAATCCAGGGAATAAAGGGTGTAAAAGGAAGTCAAGGAAAACAGAGAGAAATAGAAGGAAAAAAAAACAATAAAAAAAGAGGAAATCTAATATTGTGGATTGTGACGTAGAAAAAAGGATGTAAATTGACTAACAAGGAAGTCTTTACAGAAGAGATAGTGGTAGCTCCACTTCTTATTGATTCTGAGGATAGAATAAATAGAACTAGCTTATCTCCTAATGTTAGTAAGTCACATCATTTCAATATGGATTTACAGTTAAAAACATTAGAACAGGAGATAAAATTGTTAAACCAAGAGATGAATAACAATGGCATAAAGAATGTCCCATCAGTTTGAGACAACTCAAATATAGATAATAGCCTAGAGATTAATAAGGGCAGTACTCAGGTGATCTCTGATTGTGTCAGCATAAACAGAAATAGCATCCCTACTAATGAGTACAGAGTTGGATCTGATCAGATTGACAGTAGTAAACCCTTTATTAGGTTCTTAGGGCCCTCTAATTGGGGCAATCTTGAATCATTCTCTAGGGATGGTGTAATCAAATTTCTGAAAGCTGAGCTTGAGCTGGACATACAGTTGGAGGATGTGGGTTAAATAATTAAGATCCCATTACATGAAACTTGTTTGGCTGAAATTGAATTTCACTCTCCTAGATTGGCTAATTACGTATGGGCAAACAGTGAGGTCTTGCAAAATAGAGGTATATTAGTTACCTTTCCTAATAGAGCTCAATTTAATCAGAGAACTGATGTTTCAGCAAAATGTCCAGCAGACCGAGATCAGCCTTCAGTTCAAGCATGCTTATGCATGTTTGATCTAGATATTATGGTGAAAGAAACCCACTCCAAACTGATGAATATGGTTAAAGATCTATTAATGAATATTTTAAAGATTCCCTTCAGCTTCGAGGATGATATTGAAGTGTTCAGGAAGAATGGTAGTACACAAATAGATATTTATCCATCTTCGAGGAAATTGGCAAATGATATCCTGTGGAAATGTAATATCTTGTAAGGTCTAGGCACTTCATATGTGGTAGTAGTAGTGTTTTGTTTTTTTTGAAGTAACTGACCCTTCTGTAAATTCGGAGTTTCAGAACTCAAACCTTTCTCTAAATAACAGATTTATGGCAATAGCAGGATATCAAGATATCTGACTGACTAATTGTGAACTGCAGGATGCTTCTTGAGAATATCAATCTGTAAATATGTCTCTGATCTCGTAGAATATTGCAGGATGGAATTAGAATTATGGATGAGGATTGGATACATTTTATTACTAATTTGATATTATAAGCTTACAAGAAACATGGCACAATGAGACAGACCTGATTAACCTGAATGGTTATGAATGTTTTCAGGTTTCTTGGAAGAAAATGTAGTGTTGGTGAACAATCTGGAGGCTTGATGATTTTTATCAAAGTTGGAATTTTTGATTGTGTTTACTGCTGGAAAATGCAAAATAATTTTATATCACTTAAAGTGGGGGTTAAAAAAAGTCTTTTTGTCTTATGAATGGATATCTACCTCCAGATAACTCTAATTTTTATTCATCCTCTATCTGGGAAGATTTGGAGGATTTAATTAATGAAGTGCAGTTCAGATTTTCAGATCTTGATATATTGCTTGTGGGAGATTTTAACGCCCGCATAGGGCTCTGGGATGGTTTGACTGACAAATCAGTTTTTCAACATACAATGGACCCTTTATGTCTAATTCTGAGGTGCTCTAGGGATGTTAAAATGAATGCATCAGGGAATAAAATAATAGCTATATTGAGTAATGTCGACTTGTATCCACTCAATGGCAGAGTCCAAGGGGATAATATTGGGGAATTTACATATACATCTACAAGAGGCTCATCTGTGTTTGACATAGCTTTTTGGTCTAGAACTATTGAAAGATGGAGTGGTCTTCATGTGGTAGTTCACTCTGAAAGTGATCATTTTCCCTTAATTTTGGAATATTCTGGTCAGAAAACAATTGTTGTACCCTCTGATATTCCAGTACAATTCTCAGATATCAGATCTTCTAAAATTACAAGATAGTATAATGAGGCAGATACTGATATTATCCCAATTTTGGACTCCTTTAACTTGTCAGAAAATATGTTAAGGCTGCAGGAATTATCATTTATGCAGTTGTCTTATACAATGGACAATTTATATTTAGTTATACGGCACCAGCTAGAGTACAGTGTGAAACATAGTAATGAGTCTACCCACACAGGATGGTTTGATTCTGAATGCCAGAAATTCAAGGCTGAATTAAGGAAAATATATAAAAACCACAGGAAATATCCAACTAAGGCATTACTGAAAGAATTAAATATGAAACATAATAATTACAAGAAGGTTGTGAGACAACAAAAAAACAGCTCTATTATAAAAAAAAAGATGGGATTTAATGCTGAAAGCTGTTAGATCTAATAATTCAAAGTCATTTTGGCTTCTGGTGGCCAAAGGGACAAATGTCTTTAAAGACAGTATTGATACTTACATAGAGGAAAAAGCATGGATTAAACATTTCTCAGATATCTTTTTGATCTACTAGAAAATATTGAAATTCCTCATTTGGAAATGTGAATAGTATAAAATACATATAACCAATATTGAAGTTTATTTGGCAATTACATCCCTCAAAAACATAAAGCTGCAGGTCAGGCGGTATTCCAGCAGAGGTTTATTTAAGCCACCCAAAATTTTGGTGTAGACTTCTAAATAGGTTTTTTAATCCATGTATTGAAAATAATAACTTTCCTGTAACATGGAAGGGAGCAAATATTATTCTGGTGCATAAAAAGGGTAGTATGTCTGATCCGTCCATGTATCATCCAATTAGTCTTTTGGACATAAGTTTAAAACTTTTTTCTAAAATTATTCTTGACAAATTAAAGGTACAGGTAGAGAAAACTGGGGGAATTGTTAAATATCAAGCAGGATTTAGATCAAATTATTCCACAACGGATAATGTATTTATTCTTCACCATCTTCTTGAAAAATATATAACATTATGAAAACAGAAAATATACGCAGTGTTTGTAGACTATTCATCGGGTTTGACTCTTTATCACGGGCCTATTGTGTCTCTGTTGATTGAAGAGGAACTTGATACAAATCTAGTCCATGTGATAGCCTTTCTCTATCATGAGACTTGGGCTAGTGTAAGACTGGGAATAAAGGGTGTATGTCTGCTACCTTTAAATTAAATAAAGGAGTAAGACAAGGATGTGCTATGGCACCACTTCTGTTTTCTTTGTACATTGATAAAATGTTAAGAGGATTTGATGAGGTTATCTCTGACTCTTCCAGAATTGAGTTGATCTCTGCCCTTATTAGCGTATGCAGATGATCTTGTGTTATTGTCTCTTTCAAACAGGGTCTACAGACTAAGATGGATTATCTCTCCTCCCAATCTGCAGATCTAAAACTAAAGATTAACCTGAAAAAAACTAAAGTTATTAAGTTTGGGGATAATAATACATCTAGATAGTAGACTCTTCAAAATCAGAAAGTAGAAGTGGTGCAGCATTGCACTTATCTTGAGTGTGGATTTTAATGTAAATAATAATTGGAATATCCATCTTTCATCACTTCAAGAGGTGGACTAGCTAGGTTTAATTATAAATATGGAGGATGCTCACTGAGGCCTTTAGTTAAAGTTCTGCATGCAAAAATAGAGGCTCAATTATTGTACAGTGCAGAAGTATGGGCAGTGAAGGATAATAACATTTCCCATCTGTTATCCCCAATCTATAAACTTTTATGATCTACATTAAGCTTAGGTCATTCATGCCCTGCAGTCTATTTACGTGCAGAATTTGGAATACCTGATATAAGGGCAAAATTTGGAATAAGGAAAGTAACCTATTGGTTAAAAATAACACGGTTGTCAGATCAGATGCTGACTAAACAGTGCCTTACTGTAAAAGAAAAATGGTTTGATCTTGGATACTGAAGTGGATACTGGTTTACATTACTTATGAATTTGTTAAAACAACATTCTCTTCTAAACATGAAGAAATGTGTTGATAAAGGAATCATCCTGAGTCTTCAGTATAAAAAATATATAGGGAAAAAAATTCTTAATTATTGGACATCTCAAGACTTATCTTCTATCTCAGAGTCAAGTTACTCACGGTGGTTTAGTCAAAATAATTTTTACTTTGACTTTAAGCCTTATTTAGACATACACATGGACAAATATTTAAGACAGCTTTCCTGAGATACAAATTTGAACAATTCGATAGTAATGTTCTAAAGAAAAGGTTCAAAAAGAATAGTAATTGGTCTGAAAATTGTGATTGTACTGAAGGTGGTAGAGAATCTCGAACATGTCATCTGAAATGTTCTTACTACAATAAGGAGAGATTATAATGGCTTAAAATGTTTTTCAGAATCAACATCAAATTGATAAAGGCCTTCTCACAAATATACTTATCCACACAGCAGATGTATCTACAGTTTTGTTGCTTGCAGGGGTATTTTAATGCTATTTATAAAGTCAAGAAAAATGGCAATAACAGTTTGCGTTGACATAGTCATACAAATTTTGTATATGTTTACTGAATGACTAATACTGATGGAGAGCTTGATCTTAGCAGTGAAATAGGTATTGAATATGGTATTTTCATGATGTATAAAAGGAGTGCCCATGTATGTATTTATTTTTATATAATCTTGTGTATTTATGATGTAATTATGATGTATTAATGATGTACTTGTCATATAATATTGTAACAGCTATTGCTAAACAATAAAATTTTGATGATGATGACCTTCACAAGGACATTAACCAAATTGAGGCAGTCCAGAGAAGGGCAACCAAAATGGTGCAGGGACTTCACCAGGAAACATATGAGGACAGATTAACGGACCTCAGTATGTATACCCTAGAGCAAAGGAGGGAGAGAGGTGATATGATCAAAACATTCAAACACCTTAAGGGTTTTAACAAGGTGAAAGAGTCTAACATGTTTCAATATAAGAAAAATAGCAGGACAAGAGGACACAGCATGAGATTAGAGGGAGGCCGATTAAGCGGTAATGTAAGGAAGTTCTTTTCACAGAAAGGGTGGTGGATGCAGGAATGACCTACCTCAGGAAGTGGTGGATATGAATACAGTGCAGGGCTTCAAACGGGCATGGGATAGGCATAAGGGAGCAATGCAGATGAGTATGAATAGATAGGCCATTGACAGAGCAAAGGCCAATGGCACATTCATTAGGCAGAAAAAGAAATGGGCAGACTGGATGGGCCTTGTGGTCCTTATCTGCCATCAACTTCTATGTTTCTATGTTTCTATCTTACAAAATAGGTTCAATGGGTTACAACGGGGGGACACAGAGATGGGGAAGAATCAGATGAGGTGTCTGCACATTCGTTTAGTAAAGGAGGGGTATCAGAACAGGAAGACAATACTCCCCAGGCAGAAAACAAAGTTAAGAAAAAAAAAAGGATAGGGATGAAATACAGTTTGAGGAAAAAGAAACCACCTAACCATGAAGTATGACATTCAGTTAGCCTGTCTTAATACTAATAGCTTAAAACAGTTGGGTCTGGCAGAGGTTGTGTGAACCTGCTTTTGCTGAGCAGTTGGGGATAGGATTTTAGTTGCTGGATAAGCTTTAAATTCTTATCAGTCTGTGGACTTTAGGGTAGGAGTGCTGACTTGTATAATACGTGTTGTGTGGTGTGGGGGATCCATAGTGGAAGTTGGATATTCATTTATCTTTTCTACAGGTATTGTGATCAGCTTTCTGGAACTTTCTGTCCTTCTCAGCCAGGATCAAGTTACTGCTCATTGAGGCTTAAATACCAGGGCTTCTCACATAGCAGTACTGCAGAAACAGTTGGGGTCTGGCAGAGGTTGTGTGAACCTGCTTTTACTGAGCAGTTGGGGAAAGGATTTTAGTTGCTGGATAAGCTCTAAATTCTTATCAGTATGTGGACTTTAGGGCAGGAGTGCTGACTTGTTTAATACAGTGTTTGTGTGGGACCTTCCTCTGGAGGAGGTTGCAGTGCTTGGAGGTGCAGTGAGGGGCAGACACAGGGCTGATACACTTTGTGAGAGTCAGGTGTGGGCCTTAACCCCACCACCCCACCCCTCCCTCCCAGTGTACAGCTCATTTATAGGGAAACACCTGCCCTGCAATTGGAGGAAGAAGCTTCAGGTGCAGCTCATGTAGTTCTATCCAATAATGCAGCCACGGGGCAGAGAAAAAGCATAGGTAGGTCTCAAATAGGTGTACAGCATCCACAATGAATTGCTGATTAGTGTGATTCTTGGATATTGTGGAGGGCCTTCAACTGGAATATATCAGGTAAACTTTCTGTTAGAGGCTGGGCTAGGATTAGTTAGTTCTTAAATCATCTTGCTGTGGGCAGAGGCAGTAGTGGAAGTTTGAAGATGTGGTGAGGTTCTGGAGAGCTAACTTATCTTTGCCATAAGTTTTTGTACTTTGCTGTTGTGTTTTAAATTTGACCTAACTCCTTAAAATCTTTCTGAGAGCTCTCCCACCCACCCTTGTATTAGCCTTTCTTAAATACGGAAGAGCCACTGGGAGTTGGGTCTAAAGACTGGGAGGGAGGAGCTTAGGGAGTTGTAGACTTCTCCTGTAATCTAACTCTTAAGGCTTATAGTCAGGTGGGAAATCGTTCAGCAACTCAAGCTTTGCAGGTTTAAAAGTCAGCATGCTGTATGGTGGGATCGCCTAGGTATAGGTACTGGTAGCTCAAGAAACTGTAGAGCCACTGAGTTGGTAATTTGGCCTAGAAAAGACTGCTGTGATGATGGGGAAGGGACCACATATCACTAGAGCAGGTATCTTTGGGCGGATGGTTGGGTGCACAGGGTGTGGTGTGGCCATGATAATGGACTGGGCTTGGAAGTTTGGGGGATGCCCAGTGTGCTACCAGCTGGCACAGCTTAAGGAGGAGGTAGAGGGGGATCCAAAGGTAGTTGGGGGTGCTGGGGAGGATTGGAGAGGTAGGAGGTAAGCGGTCACCTACATGGAAGTACTAGGTGCTGGGGCCTCCCAAGCTGGGGGAGGAGTGAAGAGGTGCTCACACTGGGAGAGGAGGGAAGGGGGTACACAGGGCTCTAGGGGACCCTGGCAGGTGGGTCCCAAAAGATGGAAATTTCTACAGCAGAGGCAAGAGTCTGGGGGTGTCCAAAGGAAACCGAGAGGGGCAGTAGGGACAGGGGGGCACTGGGGGATGGGCTAAGGTTCACAAATTGTTTTAACCCTCTACGCTCATTGATAGAAGAGGGGTGTGTGGTGGAGGAGGATGATGATGATGATGCTGCTGGTGAAGCTGGGGCAGGGATGGATAGAAAAGGTGAAGGGGCAAGAGGCAAGGACGCAATAGAGGGGGGTCCCGGACAGGATGGGGAAGAGGGGGGAGGGAGAAGAAAGGATGATCAGGGAACAAGGAGGAAGCTGATGGTATGGAACAGAGAACACAACAGGCAGGAAGGCGCAAGACATAAATGGGATGATAGCGAGAGGAAAAGCCAAGTAGGCAAGCGGATAGGATGGATGGATTATTAAGGGTGGGAAAGAGATACAGAGAAAGATACTCGAGTGGGGATAAAGAAGGCCAGGACACGGGTAGAGGAGGTGACCAGGGACAGTAGTGAAGGGCTACCTTCAACACCCAGATTGTGGGAGGTGCGAGGAGCTGGTTGAGGAAAATCCAGACAAAGGGATGAGGAGGGGCATGGAAGGAGGGAACCTGAGAGGTGAACAGGGAGGCAAGGGAGGTTAGAGTACTGCTGCTGGGGAATCCATGATCAGAGGCATCCAGTGGGAGGGGCAGGAGGAGGTAAAACCTGTCTGATCAGAACCAAATGCCCACCCAGGCCTAATGGTGCACAAAAGGACAAGCATGAGTTATATTCACTGGCAAAGAATACAGAGGACCCCGGACATGCTAATACACTTAGGGACAAAGCGACATCAATAGTAATAGTGAACTAGAAATTCAGGCAAGGTTCGGGAGTTGGCCAGGGTATGCCTTTCCATAGGCTGCAAGATCTCTCACTAGAAATCCTGCTAGTATCAAGGGCTAGTGGGGAAAATAAGATAAAAGATTAGGAGATAAACAGTGGCTTAGGAGTGGTGTGGGGAATTGGGGTATGGCCTGGTGGAGGACTGGGGGAGACCTGGGAGGATGAGGGGCTGTACGCTGAGGACAGGCTCCACCTTAATTTGGAGGAAGGAAATCCTTAAGCTCAAAGTGGCCTGGGTTAATCAGTGAAAAGTGGGGTTTAAACCTGTGAAGAGGAGGGATCAAAAGGGCAGTGCCAACAGGTACGATAAATGAGGCAAAGGTCTCCACTACTCTCAGAGCTAGGAGATATGGAAATGGGTCACCAGGTAGGCGCAGAAGCTGAGAATGGGAGCTCAAGTGGAGGAAGGAGAGGAGGAAAAGGGGTGGAGGTGGTCCTGATAAATGCCAGGAGCTTAGGAAATAAAATGCCTGAGCTCCAGGCGATGCTGAATTGAGGGAGGTAGATGTGGCAGCAGTAACTGAGACCTGGGCCACTCAAGGTCATGAGTGGGACCTAAATCTGGAGGCTACACTATGTTCCAGAAAAGATAGGGAGGGAAGGTGGGGTGTAGCACTGTTAGTCAGAAATGGCATAGGTATTGGAGGGTAGAGGGAGGCAGAGGGAATGTGGAGGCTATTTGGGTCACCTTGCTGATGCAGGAGTAAGACAGTAAGGTTGGAGTGGTATACAGACCACCAGCACTGTCGGAGGTCCTGGAAAGAAAGTTTGGTGGCAAATCTCAAGGGACATTATATAGATTGGGAAAGGGAAGGGTAGTGGTAATGGGGGACCTCAACATTTCAGGAACAGACTGGGGGGGCTATGACATCACCAGTGGCCAGAGAGCAGAGGCTGCTGGATGTCTTCCAGGATGCGTTTCTGACACAAGAGGTGGGTGAGCCAACTAGGGAGGCCCGGACACTGGAAGTGGTCCTGGTGGACAGTGATCAGATTAGGGGCCGCGAGGTGAGGGACCCATTGGCGGGGAATGATCACTCCACAGTCTGGTTCTTCCTGGACCTGGCAGGGGGAGGAAAGCCGAACACGGATGTTAGTAACCGACTTTAGGGGTGCAGACTTCAGGAAGATGGGAAGGATCCTTAAAGATCGTCTGGACAGGATAAGGTCGGATATGGATGCTGACAGCAGGTGGGGGATCATTAGAAGGGGAATACAGGAGGTTACCAGATCCTGCACAAGGGAAAGGCATAAGTTCGGTAAGGCCAGAAAACCCTGCTGGTGGACCCGGGAGGTACAGGAAGTGGTGAGGAAAAAGAAGGCAGCCTATAGGTGCTTCAAGTGCTCAAAGAGTGAAAGGGATCAGGAGGAATATGAACTGACAGCCAAGAGAGTCACCAGGGTGGTGAGAGCAGCTAAGGCAAAAAGGAGTAGTCCTTGGCCAGTGGGATCCGGAGGGGGGACAAGGGGTTCTTTAGATACATAGGGGAAAAAAGGAAAGTAAGGGGGCAGATCAGCAAGATAAGGATAGGGGATGGTTGGACAGCAGGCGGGGAAAGACAGAAGTCCTAATGAGGTACTTTGCCTCAGTTTTTACCAGGGGGGATGGAGAGGTACAGCTCTATGAGGGGAGCGGGGCAAACTGAGCAAGGGTGGGACCAGAGAGACAAGGGCTCTGATGGGTCTGGGGAAGGGTAGGCCACCACAGACAGGTGGGGGCCTAGCAGCTGGGGTGAAAAGGGGAGGACATGGAGGCTGAAATCCCAGTAGAGAGAGTAAGGGAAGCCCTCAGGTCCCTTCGGACAGAGAAAGCACCTAGGCCAGATGAGATACATCCCAGGGTGCTTAGGGAACTGGCGGATGTCCTGGCAGGCCCTCTAGTGGAGCTTTTCAACATCTCTCTGAGGACTGGGTGGGTGCCCCAAGACTGGAGGGTGGCCCATGTTGTGCCAATCCACAAGAGGGGATCAAGAGAAGAGGTGGGAAATTACAGGCCCATTAGCCTGACATCAGTGGTCAGCAAGGTGATGGAGGGTATTGTCAAAGAAAGGCTGTGGAGGGGTACTGAGGCAAACTGGTGACTTGGAAGATAGGCAGCATAGCTTTGTCATGGGAAGATCATGCCAGACAAACTTTGTTGAGTTCCATGACTGGGTGACGAGGGCCCTGAACCAGGGTAGGCCAGTGGATGTCCTCTTTCTGGACTTTAGCAAGGCATTTGATTCGGTACCCCCACAGTGGCCTGCTGGTTAAGCTGAAGGAAATGGGGATAGGGAGACAGTTGTTAAGATGGATAGGAAACTGGCTGTCTGAGCATACTCAGAAGGTGATGGTTGGAGGGTTAGCCTCATCCCCAAGGTGGGTTACTAGTGAGGTCAGCAGGGGTCAGTGCTGGGGCCACTCCTGTTCAACACCTGTATCTCAGACATCAGGAGGAGGATCAGGAGTGAGATAAGTCTCTTTGCAGATGACTCAAAGCTGTGCAGTGGTGGATGGGGAGGAGGGAGGGTGGCTGTGCAGGAGGACCTGGAGGCTCTGGAATGGTCGTCAGGAAAATGGAAACTTATCAGAAAATGGATCATTATCAGTCCAACTTACTGCCTCTTGGGGAATCCCAGAACCTATCTGGGATAATATCAAACAGTTCAATGGGAGCACATGCTCCCCCACCTCCCAGATCAACATCAATGGCACTATCTCCTCAGATCCAGCCCCTTATAGCCAACTACCTCAATGCCTCCTTCACGGATCTTAGCCCTATCCTCTCTACTGATTTTTTCAACCTCCACCCCAGTAGCCTGCCATAAGCATTACTCCCGTACTTTCACCTCATACGTGTCTCTTAGAACTCCAGACCTCACCTAGTCAATGCCCTCAGGAGTAATAGTATGGGCAGTGACACCCTGGACCCATGTATCCTTTGACTGGTTTTAGACCTGGTCCTTACCCCGATCACCTGCCTCGTCAATCGATCTCTCTGCCTGGGGCAATTTCCATCTGTCTGGAAAATCGCTACAGTCACTCCCATTCTTAAAGGCGGTGACAGGTCTGTGGCTGGAAACTACCGGCCTATCTCCATTCTCTCTCCTCTCTCCAAATCCTTGGAAAAGGTGGTGGCTTCTCAAATCACTGACTACCTCACCAACTACAATGCCCTCTGTCCTGAACAGCACGGTTTCCGTGCTGGCCATAGTACCAGTACTGCCTTCCTAGAGTTTTCCAATTTTCTCCACTCCTCCTTAGACATGGGCTCTCTGGCTGGTGCTGTGTTCATAGACCTCTCTAAAGCTTTTGACACTGTCTCCCACCCCCTCCTTCTGGATGCCCTTAGTCTCTCCGATTTTGCAACTGGGCCTGGCCTGTCTCCTGGTGCGCCAGTTATTTGTCTGCCCGCTCACAGCGTGTAAAAATTAATGGGACTCACTCAGACATCTGTCCCATCCATTCTGAGTGTTCCCAGGGCTCCATTCTGGGCCCCTACTCTTCTCCTTTACCTTAACACCCTTCCATGCTCCTGCTCTGGTAACATGTTACTGTATGCTGATGATGCTGTCATCTTTGCCACAGATCGTAACCCTATCGCCCTCCAGGACTCCCTGCAGAGGTCTTTCAATGAAACCGAGGGTTGGTTCAAGGAACACAGACTGGTGATAAATCTTAAAAAAACAAAAACCATGATCTTTGCTCACCCTCAAAACAAGTCCTGCAACTTCAAACTTCTCATTCACTCTGGTTCCATGTTCTCACTCGAGCAAGTTTGCTCCTATAAATACCTGGGGGTCCATTTTGACCCCACTCTCTCCTTCCATGGACACATATCTGCCCTTGCCACAGCTGCAAATATCCGACTAGGCATCTTACACCGGTTTAAAAACTGCCTCCCCCCTGAGGCTCTATGACTTGCAGTCACCTCATCCATCCTGTCACTAGTGGACTATGGGCTGCCAGTGTATGGTGCTGCTGATCAGACTGCGCTCCATAAAATTTGCACTATTCTAAACAAGGCCTGCAGGTTAATTACTGGGGCGCCTAGGTTAACACAAACCTGTCAGCTATACTCCAAAGCCTTGTTGCTTGACCTGGATGAGCACCTCAAATATCAGACCTGTATCCTTACTAAAAAAACCTCCTTGGGCTATCCCCACTGGGGCTGACCGCTACTATCCGCTGCTCTATACCACTAGTTCAAACTCATACCTCTAGGAAATCCTCACTGTCTACTCCTAGGGCTAGGACCTCACACGGCAAAGAGCCTACAGCTACAGGGCCCCTCTTCTGGTTCAATACACTGCCCCCTTCCATCTCTGAGGCCCCATCGATATCCTGCTTCAAAACGTCCTCACGGAATCACCTACTTAATACCCAAGCTGTAATTGCCACTGCCTTAGCCTTACTCAATCATTATGACAAAGCTACCTTTTAAGCTGCTTATTGATTGCCTAAACCCTGTTATTGTATGCATCACTCCTGCTTGTACCAACTTGTATTTTCCCTTTTGTACTTATTACTGTTGTAATTTACTGTTGTACTGTGTTATGTCTTCTGTGACAAGGTACCTTTGTAAATGAGCCTCTGGCTCAAAGGTTTTTTCCAAACTGCTGTTCAAATAAATAAATAAATAAATAAAACTAAAATTCAATGCGGGGATGTGCAAGGTTCTGCACCTGGGAGTCAGAAATCCAGGCCAGGGGTATACACTGGGAGGAGACATGATTCAAGTCACGGAGGGTGAGATGGACCTGGGGGTAGTGGTAGATGTCAAAATGAACAACTCAGAGACCTGAAGGAGGGCAGCGGCAAGGGCAAATAGGATGCTGGGATGCATCACCAGGGGGATTACCTCCAGAAAGGCGGACGTGATCCTTCCACTGTACAACTGCTTGGTTAAGCCACACCTCGAGTATTGTGTACAGTTTTGGAGACCACATTTAAAGAGGGACATTATACTCCTAAAGAGGGTCCAAAGGAGAGCAAACAAAATTATCTGGGGCCTGGGGGAGAGGACCTATGAGGAGACGCTCAAGGAGCTTGACATGTACAGCCTGGAGGAGAGAAGGGACAGGGGGACATGATAGAGGTCTTTAAGTACATGAAACGGATCAATAAAGGAGGCCCAGTCAGGGTGCTCCAAAGGAAGAGGTGTGGGGCAACAAGAGGTCATGGGTGTAAGCTGGAAGTGGGCAGGCTCAGAGGGGAGAAAAGGAGATGTTATTTCACTGAAAGGGTGGCGGAGCCATGGAATGCACTGCCCAGGGAGCTGGTAGAGGAGGAGACTGTGGATGGGTTTAAGAGGGGATGGGACAGGTACAGGGAGAGGGTAAATCTGACCAGGCCCAATACAGGTGGAACATCTGGGACTAGGGACAGTATAACCCAAGGGGGAGTGGGGGCGACACCAAAATTGGCCCTCAGTGCAGGTGCTGAAAATCGAGCAGACTCGAGAGACCGTTAGGCCTATTCTGCTGGCATTTTAGTATGTTAGTATGTATGTTAGTATGTTAAAATCTGAGAGGAAACTGAAGGCCACCTTTGATCTGTTTCATCAGGAACATTACGATAAAGTCTTTTTCCAAGATACACATCTTTTTCCACTTGGGATGTTCAAAATGCCTGTGCAAATTGTATCTGAGAGCCAGCACTGTTGGAGAAGATCTATGCAGTGGGGTAGGCATATGCTTTAACAACCCCTTAATCAAAATCAAACAAATCTTAGACATTTTTCCAGGCCGTGCCATGATGATAGACATTATGTTAGAACAACAAGAATTTCGCCTCATCAGCGTATATGCTCCCCAGGAAAGGGCCAATAGGGTCCACCTTTTTGGACTAATACAAGCATATTTATGTGCATTTAGGGCAATTCTCCTGGGTGGGGATTTTAACTGCAGTAGGTTTAAACAGGATAGAGGCCTCAAAACTGTATTTTGTGCTGCAAGATTTTTGAACAAACTAATAAACCAAAATAAACTAGTAGACTTTTTCACACTCAACACAACACACCACAGTTTACCTATTTTAGGGGCCCACTTAAGACCAGAATAGATTATTGGTTCATATCCACCTTTTTACCTGTAGTGTAATCCATTGAATGCCCTGCGGCCACCTCAGACCACACTTTATTGCCACTAAAAATATCATACTCACCGGAGGTAACATTAGGGAAAGGGTATTCAGGGCTAAACACCTCATTTTTGAAAATCAAACAAGGATTGCTGGATATAATAGCTGCCAGACAATCTGTTATATTTCTATATGAAGACCTGGGGCAGTGGTGGGAGCAGAGTAAAGATGATTTTATAAGTTACTTTAAAACAGCAGGATGAATTAGGGGAACCTACAAAACTACACAGCATGAAAAACTGAGGCAGCAACTATATAAGCTGATTTCACTACAAACAGAAGGCAAGCATGATTACTCAAAACAGATACAAAATATAAAACAGGATATGGCATCATGCCAATACGAGTAGAATAAATCACTGGAATTCGAACAGAAATATACAACAAAAGGGTAACCAATTTCAAGCCAGTCCCTATGAAAATTGCATGACACAAACTACTGGGAAAATAATTTCAACTCTATTAAGGGATGGTCATAGATACATAGATACATAGATACATAGACAGTGTCGGCAGATAAGGGCCTATGGCCCACCTAGTCTGCCCATTTGAGCTTGTAAGTTCAGTTTGTTTTCCTAGAAGTCTGTTTCCCCTTACCCCTGCCCTCTAGAATTCCTTTATGTCTATCCCATGCATTCTTAAATCCCGTGATTGTTTCAGCCCCCACCACTTCCTCTGGCAGGGTGTTCCACTTGTCCACCACCCGTTCTGTGAAGAAATTCTTTCTCATGTTTCCTCTGAATCGCCCTCCTCCTCAACTTCATCCCATGCCCCTAGTCCTGAAACATCTTTTCGCTTAAAAATAGTGTTTTCCTGCACCCTGTTCCCCTGTAAGATACTTGTATGTTTCATCATATCCCTCTCCCTCCTCTCCTCCAGGGAGTACATTTTCAGTTCCTTCAACATGTCTTCATAGGACTTGTGATGCAACCCGCACCATCTTTGTTGCCCTCCTCTGAACCTTCCTACCCTGTCTATGTCCTTACGTAGGTATGGTCTCCAGAACTGTACACTGTACTCCAGGTGGGGCCTCACTAGTGTCTTGTTATAGCGGAATTATGACCTCCCTTTTCCTGCTGGTGATGCCCCTGCCTATACATCCCAGCATCCTATTTGCTTTACCTGATGCCTTGTCACACTGTTTCCTACCTTGAGGTCATCAGAGATGACAACCCCAAGATCCCTTTCCTGCTTAGTGCATGCTATATCCTCACCCCCAACTGATATATTGTGCCAGGTTTTTGTGCCCCATATGCATTATCTTGCACTTCTTTGCATTGAATTTCAACTGCCAAACCCTTGACCATTCTTCAAGTTTCTGCAGGTCCCTTCTCATTCTGTCTACACCCTCTGGTGTGTCTACTCTGTTACAGAGCTTTGTGTCATCAGCGAACAGTGAAATTCTGCCTTCTAGATCCTGTGCAATGTCACTGATGAAGATGTTGAATAGGACCAGTCCAGCACTGATCCCTGTGGTACCCCACTGGTTACTCTTCCCTCTGTGGAGTGACAGCCATTTACCACCACCCTCTGTGTCCTGCCACCCAGCCAGTTACCTACCCACCACACTACTGTCCTGCCCACACCCATATTCCCCAGTTTGTGTAATAGTCTTCTATGTGGCACAGTGTCAAAGGCCTTGCTGAAGTCCAGATAGGCCATGTCCACTGCCCTCCCGATCCACCTCCCTAGTCACCCAGTCAAAAATTCAGTGAGGTTGGTCTGACATGACCTCCCCCTGGTGAAACCATGCTGCCTTGGGTCCTGTAGTCCATTGACAACCAGATGTTCCACTAATCTCTCCTTCAGTAGTGCTTTCATGATCTTTCCCACTACCGAGGTGAGGCTGACTGGTCTGTAGTTCCTTGCTTCCTCTTTGTTCCACTTTTGTATAAGGGGACTACATCTGCTGTCCTCCAGTCTTGGGTCCTCCTGTTTCCAGTGATTGGCTGAACAGGATAGCCAGAGGTTCAGCCACCACCTCTCTTAGTTCTTTAAGGACCTGGGGTGCACCCCATCTGGCCCCATTGCTTTATCAGCTCTTATTACTTCCAGTTCCTTCAGGACCCTTTCTCGTGTAAAGGGACTTGTGTCCATTTCTGCACCATTCTCACCCCTTGTACTCCCTTCAGACCCATTACCCCCCTCTTCCTTAGTAAAGACTGAGCAGAAATACCTGTTCAATATGTCAGCTTTATTGTTGTCATCCTCCACGAGGCTCCCATCCTCCCCCTTCAGTCTCACTATCCCTCCCTTTGTCTTTCTTTTTTCACTTATGTACCTGTAAAGGTTTTGTCCCTTTACCCACTGATTTTTGCAATGTGTTCTTCTGTCTGAGCTTTGGCTTCCCTACTGCTTCCCTGCCTCCCTTTGTTTCTCCTGGTACTTCTCCCTATCCCTTCTGCCTGTGTCTTTTTGTATTGCCTGAATGCAATCTTTTGGCTTTCACTTTCTTTGCTACCTCTTTGGAAAACCATAATGGTCTCCTCTTCCTTTTCCTCTTGCTAACCTGCTTAATGCATAATTCTGTTGTTCTTATAATCCCCATTTTAAATACTGCCCACTGTTCCTCAACCCTGATTCCTGTCCCATTCCTTAATGCCTCTTTTCAAGTATCTCCCCATTTTCCCAAAGTCTGCCCCTAAAATCCAGGATCGTGTTTTTGTGTGGTTTGGTTCTGCTCTTTCTGTGATTTCAAACCACAATGACTGGTGGTCACTGTTACCAGGTGCTCTCCCCCACTCATACCCCCCATCACACTGTCCCTGTTTGTGAGCACAAGGTCCAGTATTGCCTTCTGCCGAGTTGGTTCCATGACCAGTTGCTTGAGGGAAGGCACCCTGAAGGAAGTCCAGATAAATCTGCTCCTAGTTGATGCTGCTGCTGGGATGCTCCAGTCCACGTCTGGTATATTGAAGTCTCCAACCAGTACTACCTCACCTTGTCTGCCATCCTTTGGATGGCTAGCATCAACTCCTATCTGTTTCTTCCTCCTGGGCTGGTGGTCTATAGACCACACCTGTCTGGATGGCTGGCACATTTCCTTTCAAGCAACCCACAGTATCTCCCCCCATTTGTTCCTCCTGGATCTGTGTGGCCCTTATGTCATTTTTCACATACAGTGCCACTCCTCCTCCCTTCCTGCCTGCTCTGTCTCTTCTGAATATGTTGTAGCTAGGTATGGCCATCTCCCAGTCATGGTTATCATTATACCAGGTTTCAGTGATGGCCACAATGTCCAGGTCTGACTGTACCATGACAGCCTCAGATCTTCCATCTTGTTGCTAAGGCTCCTGGCATTTGCACATAGGCTTTCCATGATTTAACCTCCCTAGACTGCTTCACTGTTCTACTCCAGCCCCTTCCTTGGTTGTCATTTATCCCTGGTTCTCCTTGCTGTTTGCCCTTCTGCTGAATTTTGCCCCTTTCTGCTTATCCACCTTTTGGACACTAATCTCCATCTTTTGCACACTGCTTTGCAGAGATAGCCACTCCTCTGATTCACTGGTTCCACTATTAGCTGTGGGGGGTGAGCAAGTAGGTACCGTCCTTGCTGGCCTGCCACCCCCCTTTGCTAGTTTAAATGCTTGTCAATGTAGCATTTAAACTTATCATTGAGTGCTTGGATTCCCCTCCAGGATGGATGCAGGCCGTCAGACCATAACAGGGAAAACACGAATTATGGCTGAAATAAAGTAATACTTTGAGGCCATATATGGGAATGCAGATTAAATGCCACAAGAAGCCACTAGATGGCTCCAAAACTGACACTTACCTCAGCTAACCAAACAAGATAAAGAGATATTGGTAAGCCCAATAACAGGAAAAGAGATATAGTTGGTCATAGAACAGTTAAAAACAGGAACAGCACCAGGGCCAAATGGATTACCCCACACATTCATCAAAGAGATTTTTAATCACATACTACCAGACATGACAAAAGTATATCACTACATACTACAAAAAGAAGGGATACCTATATCCATGTACAAAGGGTTAGTTATCTTACTGCACAAAACGAGAGACAAAGAAAATTTTGGCGATTGGAGACCAATTTCCTATTAAATTCTGATTTTAAGATTCTGACTTAACTACTACTTAACAGATTAATATCAGTTTTATCCCCTTAATACATCATGCACAAGCATGTTCCCTGCCAGAGAAGAATTTCTGATAGTTTAATATTAATCAGGGAACTGTTGGAGAACGTACAGCCGGGAGTACGCTGGATACATATTGAACATTGATCAGACCAAATCATTTGACAGAGCTTCCCACCAATACCTTTGGGTCTGCATGGCACAATATGTCTTTTCAAAGGAATTTATACAATGGATCCAGCTCTGCTGTAAATACGCCACTATCTCACCCTCTATCAATGGACATATAAATAAGACTTGTGGACTTAAGGTTGGGGTCAGGCAGGGATGCCCACTTAGTCCCGTCTTATACATTCTATTTTAGGCCCATTAATATAGCATTAATCAACACCAGGATATTCAAGGGCTCTCAGTATCAAGTCAAGACAGTGAGATCAAAACAATAGCCTATGCTGATGATTTATGTATAACTTAGCAGATTACCAGTAAGCAAATCATGTAAAAAGCTTTAACTGACTTCTCCAACATAACAGGGTCAAAGGTCAAGCTACAGAAAAGTAAATGCATCCTCATAGGGCATGACAGGAGGCAGGAATCCCACATAATTAATATACCCATAACTTATTCAGGTTCAAAAATTTGGGGTATATTTTTTGGATACCTAGATAATGTCCAATATAATTGGGAATATATTTTGAAAACTGCTTTAGATAGGGTGGCTAGATGGAATCAGTGGAGGATGAGTAAATAAAGGGTATATATGATACACACATTTCTATTACCTATGTTTCTGTATCACAGTCATTTATATCCTCCCCCCTCAAAATTTAGAAACCAGACTCTTAAGCTGTTTTTTTCAAGGGATATGGGGTAGCCGACTAAACCCCATAAAATGCTAAATAATATACTTAGACATCATGGCAGGTGGTTTAAAACTAATAAACCCCATTGCCTTTTATCACAGCATATTTTTGTTTACTAATATCAAACCTTTGGTGTCAGAAACACTCCAGCAGTGTTGCCCATAGGTATCAGACTATATTTCACCAATACTGCAAACATGGGCCAAAAACAAAGTGATCCCGAAACAAACAAAATTTCTGAAATTCCAGTATACCTAAAAAGAAAGCATTAGCAAACTGAAGGGATGGAAAGTATCCTGGAAGTCTTCAAAAGGCAGGATAGAAAATAATTCTATGCCCAGATACAAAGTACATACTTCTTACATTACCCTACATATATGATCAGACCCACCATGCGATTAAATATATTTTAGCACTTCTAATGGACAGCAGGTTACCCGGCCCCCAGATGTGGGATAATACCTGGTTAAGTGTTCATGGAAAAATCCCAGTAAAAGACAATTTAAAACACAAAGAGGTGGCTGAGAGACTTAGTCCAAGACAGTCATGCATTACATATTTGGAGACAATGGACCATTTATTTTTTGAGTGTCCTTTTATTTAAGACTTCTGGGTATTAGTCCTACAATAAGGACAATGGTTGCCCAAAGAGATTATCACACCAGAAGCACTATACTGGGGTATATTCCCTAAACTTAAGGTAAAATATGGCATTAGCTCCTCCGAGTGATTATTACATGTCTGAAATATTGGATATGCAGGCACGCTGCAAACTTATGCTGCAGCAGGTCCTATGGACACCTTTCCAAATCCTGCATGCCTTTCAAGACAGTATACATGAAATTAAAAGGCTTGAATGCCAGACAGCCCTAAATAACATAGAAAAATTGTGTTTTTGAAGAGCTATGAATACTCATTATCTCTCTTAAGGTAGGAAAGAGATAAAGGAGAACAGGAAATCTGGTTAGGAACCTTGTCAAGAAAATAGAGCCTCATACAGGGTTACAGGAGGACAACTGTTGTTAATATATAGAGGGATACAGAATATTTTGGAAATAGAATTTAGGGAATATATGTAGGGTGATCATGTCACAGTTTTTTTTCCCCTGTATATGAGTAAGGGACTCGGGTTATGGTTATGGAGTATGTAGTATGCTGCAATAAAAAAAAGAGTTTAACAGTATAACATAGGACTGTGTGTTGATGATAGAGAGGAAGCCACTCTTTGAATATTCAACACACACACAGTATACTGTGGATTAGAACTTCTTTTTTAGGTTGTATTTTAGCAAAGATATTAGAAAAATAAATAGAGTACTTTCAGGTTTGTATGCCATGTTTTGTAATTGCTATACCAATGTTTACATAGACTTTTCTACATTTTCATTTATCTTTTAGGAGTTTTGTATATACTAATGTGTTTTGTGATATTTATGTGAATGTATGACATATTTTGAATAAAAACACCACTACTCTTTTCAAGATGTGCTATGGGATCTTTAACATCCTCCTGAACAACCACCAGAACAGGCAGATGAGACCTCAATTTAATGTCTCATCTGAAATCAGTACCTCAGAGTGCAGCACCCCCTCATGCTGCACTACAGTGTCAGTATTGGGATTTGACCAAGTGCCTGGTGTGGGACAGAACCCATAGTGTTCTGATCTTACAGCCTCAGAGGCAAGTGTGCAACCTGCTGAGCCACTGACACTGACTTATCACTTCTTAACACTATGGAACTCACTACCTAAGCACATCTGACATGCTTCATCCCCCTCTTCCATCTTCCAGGCCCTGCATAACTTTTACCCTCAAACTGCACTTGTCAATGAAGATTCTGCTGTATTTCACAATGTTTATTGCACTTCAAGCATATTTTGCTTTGTTGTAGTATTTGTATAACCTTGTAAACATATTTGTTTCATTTCTACCTATGTTTATGTCTTTTCCAACCATTTTTGCATATGTGCATTTGTTTTATATGCACTGTTTTGCTATGTATATGCCATACCAAACTGTTATTGAAAATGTACATTCAATTTATCTGTACTGTATTGCCTATGTTCCCCTCTTCCCTCTCTCCCAGGATGCACCGTGAGATGAGCAACTTGTTGCTCAGCGTATTTTTCTGGTGAAACTCTTCAATAAATCAATAAATAAATCCCTCACTTTAATCAGCTCATGAAACAAAAGCAGCCTTAGGCTATTTGGAGGTGGAGATTGGTGGGCAAGTCACAACCATCACAATGCATCTCCCTTATTCCATTTCTGCATCAGCAGGCTTTACTCCATCTCTGTGTCAACGGGCTTTTCTATATGATTTGCCCCACATAGCTGTTATCTACTGTTTATCTACTGCTTATCTATGCAACCCAATAATGTAATATGTGTATATCAATGTAAATACTCACTGTACAATACATGTTATCTTTGTACAAACTGCTCTTTTATGTACACTGTTTTACCCTGTAACTTGCATTTTGTTTACCCTGTGTTGTTTTTGTGCCCCCCCCCCCATAGTCTCCCCTGGAAACTAACATCTGCTCATGGTGCCTTTCTCGGTTATCAAATTTTAAATAAACAAATAAATGTCTGTGGGGATTGTGTTTGTAGTTGTGGTGGTCCCTAGATTAGCAGTGTCCCAGAATGCAAGTCATTTGCATAGTGGATCTGATCTGTGCTACTGACTCTGATTATCAAGTGTATAAATGCATTTGTCAAACAAGATGAGTAAGTGTGTAGGCTAAGTAATCTGGGAGAAATGTTTTGCTTAAATGTTATTTCCAGCATGCATTCCTTGTGTATCTGGAGTTATTTCCAGCATGCATTCCTTGTGTATCTGGAGTTATTTCCAGCATGCATTCCTTGTGTATCTGGAGTTGGCTGTGTGTGAGTTATGGTGGCGCACTGAGTATCAGAAGTTCCATTCCAGGTGCCAGGCTTTAGCGCTGAGACTTAAACACTTGGGGCACCACATAGTATAACGTTTCTCAATTATAGATATGTTTCTTGCTATGAGCATGAGACTAATAAAATATATTTTACAATGGAGGATGGGAAAATCCAGGTCATGATCAGGAGACTTCTTGAGCCTAGCTAGACATCTTTTCTATGGCCAGCATCGGTTGAGTCATTCTGAGAGTGGATAGATTAGAATCGGGGGGCACCCATACAACCAGTACAGCTTTGCACTCATGTTGCAGATTCCCATGGGTGAGCACTCTCAGCAGGTGGTACTTATGTTGAAGACTATTTGATTAGAGTCAGTATGTGCTTATCATATAGCCAAGAAGGGTAACCCTTGCGCAGCTGAGTGTGAGGAATGTGAGGAATATAGTGCCTCCAACTGATGACTGTACCAGTGATTGTCTTACTTAGTTGATTGTGGTATGGAAAGTGACCATGGTAGGAAAGATTAAGCCCTTTTGAGGAGGAAGACAAAGACCTTAGTCTAGCCGCCATGTTGTGGCTATTTACCCATACAAGTCTGTAGTCCTGCCGGAGAGAGGGAGGAACGTAGAGGGGGAGACCAGGACCATCATGTTGTAACCAGTTATGTTGATATAAAACTGTGGTCACCCATCCAGCTGTGTTATTTATTTATTTTTTTGTGGAAGTAGTTGTCTGTATCGGCAGCATGGGGAAAAACCTGTTGAAGAGACTTGGGTAGTTCTCGGTGGGCTGTTTTGGCATTTGGGAATTCTTGAGTTCCAGATGATGTGGCACCACTCTGGGATGATACAACGTGCAGAAGGAGATGTGGGCTTGGTGGTGGGCTTTTTTAATGTCTTGATATGCCCACTGCTTATTCTGAACAGTGGGTGATACATTGTTGAAAATATGCAATCTCTTACCATTCCAACTAAGGGTCCTTTTTTCCACACCTGAGCCATAATGTGCATTTTGTCTTGGAAGTTTAGGCAGCATAGTATAACTGCCCTTGGTTTTTCACTATGTTGTGGTGGTGGTCACGATGAGTGATGAGCTCTCTCTGTCATTAAGGTGACTCCAAATTCCAGAGATCTGGCTACCTCCTGAAGTATTTTTTTACAAATGCCATGATATCCTTACCTTCCACATTTTCTGGTATACCGACCAGTGCTAGGTTATTGCTTCTCACCCTTCCCTTCTGGTCTTCTATTCAGGTTTCAAGCTTAGCAACTTTTTTTACGTAGCTCTATCATTTCTTTGGATTCTACCTGCTGGTGATCCTCTACCAAGCTGATTCTGGCTTCAGTGTCTGAAACTCACATAGTCAGCGTTTCCTATTTTGGTTTAACTCTTGCAGGACCGCGGACTGATATATCAGTCCAAAATTCCTATACATTCTAATTCTGTTGGCAGCCTAAGGTTTAACAGTTTTAAAGTCTGAAGCTAGTTCACAGATATTAACATGACCAAGGCAAGCTCAGAGAAGAAGCAATCCAGTTATTCTGATAGGGACTCTGTATTTGCATTGTTGGGAGGTGAGTCTAACAGAGAATCCTGTTTTAGCCGCTTGGAAGCTTGGCCATGTGGCAGGACTGGTGGTGGTGAGTTAACTTCCATCTGCTGCTGTTCGAAGATGTCTGATTGCTGATATTTTGCCAGATTTCATTAGGGTGGATGTTACATAAATGAAATAATCCAAAGTAGTTGAGTTTTTTTCAGCTTAGATGGTTTTTGCCATGTATTTAAACTCGTAGATCACAGAGTACTGAGGAAAGCATCTGCTTACTCTGAGTACATCATGTGACCTCTTTTTATTTTATATTTCTTAGCATGGAAGCTCATTTGCCAGATCTATAACTAGCTCTACAACCTAACCAGATCCTCCCATAGTTCCTTCTATCTTCCTTCTTGACCACCCCAGAGGAGATCTTTGTGTCATCTGTGAAGAGTAGTCTTTCTAGACTTCAGCAAGGCATTTGACTCTGTTCCTCACGTGGGCCTGTTGGATAAGCTGGGAGAAATGGGGGTGGGAACCAGATGATCAGATGGATAGGCAATTGGCTCAGGGCGGACCCAGAGAGTCGTGGTTGGGGATAGTCTCATCCCCAAGGAGGGTCATTAGTGGGGTCCCACAGGGATCAGTCCTTTGGCCCCTTCTGTTCAACGCCTACGTATCGGACATAAGGACAGGAATCAGGAGTGAGATGAGTCTCTTTGCAGATGACTCGAAACTGGGGGCGGTGGTGGATGGGGAGGAGGGGAGGGTGGCCCTACAGGGGGACCTGGAGGCTCTGGAAAGATGGTCTAGAAAGTGGAAGCTGAGGTTCAATGCAGGGAAATGCAAGGTACTCCACCTGGGGCCAGAAACCCAGGTCAAGTGTACACCCTGGGGAAATGCTACAAGTCTCGATGGCTGAGAGGGACCTGGGGTGGTGGTGAATGTCAAGATGAACAACTCTGAGACTTGTAGGAGGGCAGCAGCCAAGGCCAACAGGATGCTGGGATGCATCGCTAGGGGATCACCTCCAGAAGGAGGGAAGTGATACTCCCTCTGTATAACTGCTTGGTGAGGCCGCACCTTGAGTACTGCATGCAGTTTTGGAGGCCACACTTAAAGCGGGACATTAACCTCCTGGAGAGGGTCCAGAGGAGGGCAACCAAAATGATTTGGGGCTTGGGGGACAGGACCTATGAGGAGAGGCTCGAAGAGCTAAATATGTACACATTGGAAGAGAGAAGGGACCGCGGGGACATGATAGAGGTCTTTAGGTACATGAAGAGGGTAAATAGGGGAGGAACAGTCGGGGTGCTTCGAAGGAAGGAGGAAGGGGCCACTAGAGGGCATGGCTGGAAGCTGGAGGGGGGAAGATTCAGGGGAGAAAGGAGGAGGTGCTACTTCACTGAGAGGGTGGTGGAGCCATGGAATGCACTGCCTAGGGGGCTGGTGGAGGCAGAGACAGTGGAGGGGTTCAAGAGGGGGTGGGACAGGTACAGGGGAAGGGTTCTGGAAGCAAAATCCAATGCAGCAAGAATATCCGGAACTGGGAAGGGAGAAGCCAGAGAAGGCGGGGGGACAGCAAGGTCAGCACCCAGGTTGGAGACTGACCAAACAAGCAGACCAGAAAGACCGTTAGGCCTATTCTGCTGGCATTTTAGTATGTTAGTATGTTAGATAGTACCTTTGATAACTTCACCTACACTATGTCATAGATCAATATATTGAAGAGGACAAAGCCTAGTACTAACAGTTGAGGCACCCCACTTGTTACTTCTCTTACCTCCAAAAACTCCCCATTACCTACCCCATTTGTATTCCACACCTCAACCATCTCTCCGCCCAGTTTCCTATTTTTTCTTCAAACCCAAGGTCCCTAATCTTTCTGACCAGCCTCCTGCCAGGGGCTGAGTCAAAAGCCTTGCTGACGTCTACATTTTCCATATCAACTGCCTGCCCTTTGACTGCTTCTATGGTTACCCAGTTGAAAAACTTGATCAGATTCATCTGGAAAAACCTTCACTTTGTGAACTCATGCTGTATGGGATACTGCAGCCTGTTCTCTTCAAGAAAGTCTTCCAGATCCTCCCTCCATAAAGACTCCATAATTTTCTACTCTATAGACATCAGGCTGATATGCCTGTGGTTCCCTGGCTCAACCATTTTTATCCACTTTTGTTCAGGGGAACCACATCTGCTGTCCTCCATTCCCTAGGGACCATCCCTGAGGCTAGTGCACAGCTGAAAATTTCTGTGAGAGGCCCTGCTATAACCACTACTACCTATTGTAGGACCCTCAGGTGTAAGCCATCAAGTATCATTGATTTATTTACTTTCAACCCTGTTAACATTTCCAACACCCTCTTCTCCATTATCGGGGCCAATCCACAAGGAGTCTTGTTCCCTTTCTCCCATTCTGGAAATGGCCCATCCTTCTCCTTAGTAAACACAGAACAAAAATAATTGTTCAGGATCTGTACTTCCCCTTGTCCCCGTTTTCCCACCCATCCTTGCTCTTAAGTCTCACTATACCCCCTTTAACCTGACACTTCTCCTGGAAGTACCAAAAGAACACCTTTTCCCCATTATTTCCCTCCACTGCCATCTGGAGCTCCATCTTCACTAGAGATGCAGCAAATTTAAAATCCACCGGAAAAGTGGACACGAAGTGACCAGTTCGCATTGGCAGAGCGCTACGCGAAGTGGCCACTGGAAAGTGCTCACTTCGCCTTCTCATTATGACTTTGCATTGTCATTCCACCTTAACGCAAAGTAAGGTGAAGTGACAACAGTATAGGCAGCCCCCCACACATCACATGGCTTACAGTACTGTAAGTCACATGCTTTTGGCCAGGCAGGAAGGAAGTGAGTCAGAAAAGCAGTTACTTTCACATTCTCATTTGCAGTTGTAGAAGGAGGAAGCCTTTTTGGTGTAGAGAGAGGAGAGTTTGTTTTGTAGTTGGCATCTTGTGATTTTGAGCACAAAAACAGCTTTTTTAAAAGCTGCATCTTGATTTTTTTTTGTAGTGTGTTTTTCATTTTTTTTTGCTATTGAATTTTCTTTTAAAAGTTTTATTTTGTGTGTGTGTGTGTGTGTGTGTGTGTGTGTGTGTGAGACTGTGAGTGTGTGTGAAGGTTGGAGTATTGAGGCATCGATCAGAGTCGGGACTTGTGTGTGATGGACCCAGAATAAGGAGAGTCTGTGGCCCGTGGGCATGGGCAGAGGAGAGGAGTGCGCACACATGGGGGTGGTCAGGTGTTATTGGACCACTCCCAACTCTTGAGTGTTGTGTCTCCCTGTGGAAGCAGCAGCACCAGTGTCACCGGTGGTGGCACATCCACTGAGTCCGCCACTACCACCACCACCACCAGAAGCAGCTGCAGGGGCTCCAACAGCACAACCTCCACAGCCGCAGGTGGAGCCCCAGGTGAATGAAGGTGCTTCTATTAGTATATCTGGCCCCCCCCCACACAGCTCCCCAGTGTGGCAGTTTTTTAACTGTTTGGGGGAGACAGCACCATTGTGGTTTGCCATCTGTGTGGTGTGCAGGTGTGCCGTGACCCCCGGGGGACACATTTGGGGACCGGTGGCCAGTGTACGCACATGGCAAGTCACCACAAGGTGGAACAGCAGTCTGCCACTGAAAGGGCCAGGCATCCACCTGCTGGCCCTTCTATGGCAGTGGCAGAGGGTGCTAGGGGTGTTGTGCCTCACTACTGCAGCAGGAGGAGGGCAACAGCAGCAGCTGCTTCACCACCACCACTGCCACCACAGCCACCAGCACCACCTCACCACCACCACCACTACCTGGCTTTCCTGCTGCAGTGGACCGCCACAGTGCCTGCAAAGCAGGCAGACATTACACTGGTGTGGGTGGCCCTCAAGGAAAGCAACAAGAGGGTGGGTGCTGTGCAGCAGCAGGTGGATCAAATCCAGCAACAGCAGCTGCAAATACTGACAATGCTCCACCTGCTGCTGGAACACCATGGAATCCCCATTAAGGATTTTTCTGGACCCTCCCCCAACTACTGTGTTGTAGTGTTTTGTGTGTTTTTTGTTGTTGTGTAATAATAGACATTTGCCCTTTTGCTGTAATGCAGTGCCTCAGCAATGCTGACTTTCTGTTGTGGAGTGCTTGTAAACAAGCTGGTGTGAGCAGTGCAAGTATGATGTGCTAAATTGCATGTGTGCAGTCAGTGTTGTTTCCTGTGTGTGTGTGTGTGTGTGTGTGTGTGTGTGTGTGTGTGTGTGTGTGTGTGTGTGTGACATCAGACATTATGCAGCGTCTTCCAAACATATATTGCTGTTGCTGACTTGTTGCAGTGTTTACGGTATAAAGAATAGTGAGCAGAATAACATATATTTTATTGTCACCATCATCATCAATGCACTAAGTGATACAATACTTTTTCAGAGGTGTTTGGCCAGAGTGCACCTTAGTGACATATTGCACACATAACCTTTAGGACCGAAATGTGTTTTTGTGCTATGATCTCCATAGAAGTCATGTGTGCACTGTGAGTCACTGAGGTGCACAGTGACCCGATACCTCTGAAAAATGTATCACTTACTCTGCTGGTGCTGATGGCACCAATAAAATATACATCATGTATTCTTTGTTATCTTTATTCTTGATAATGCGACAAGTCTTACCGTATATATGTTTTCATGAAGCTGGACAATGTATGCACACACAGGAAAGAACACTCACGGCACACATGCAGTTTAGCACAACATACTCCCATTGCTCAGTCTTCATGCTTTTTGCGAAACACTTCAAATCCGATTCATGAGTCCTGACACAAAGTAAACATTACTGAGGCTCTATAACTATTTTGTTTGTGAAACAGCCATTAAAGAGATCCACTAACTTACAGCATTGCACCCGATATATGGGCGCCTTACTTCCAGGGGAATCTTTCTTGCTCCACATGTCCTAACATAGTGCAATACATTTCTGTCAAAACCGCCAGTAATTTCATTAAAATGTGTCACATCATGGAGGAATTCCTGTTCTGAAAGGCCGCCCAAATTCTGTCCCCCTTTCTCAGCAACGTTAGGACGTGATGCCAGGCACAGCGTGGGTGCGTGCTCCATTATAGTGAATGTCTGGCAGCTTTCCGAATTTTTTTTATGTTATAATGGTCAGTTTGTGGTGAAATGTGTGGGCACATTTCCAGTAACAAGAGCTTTGCAACACCGTAATAACTATGTAACGTGGTGAATCTCTGTAAAGCAGCAGTGCAACAATCTGTTGAGAACTCTGACCTATACCTTTTAATGCTATGTTACATTGCCACTTTACTGACATCCTGACTTGTATGATACTATAATTTCCAGTATTTGAGTCTGCTGTACTACTTTTTTCATCTCTGAAATAACAAGTATTTGTCAATGCCAAATGTTTGCTTGCTGGCTTTGGCATTGCTAGTGCAGGATTTAGAGATGCGTAATAGGAATGGCAGTATTGAACTAACGTCAACCCCCACCATGCAGAGACTGAAAGGCATTGGGGGTGTGCCTTTGGGTCATCGGCCATAACACTTATGCCATTCCACCTCACCCCACCCTGCAGACACCGACAGGTGTTGCGGTGTGCTTTGGAGTCCTCATGCACTGGTGTGGGACACCCCTAGTACATCACTACAGAGTCACCACTGAATATGACTCCAGATCCTGAAGTGGAACACCCCATTGTACTGCACTATAGTGTCACTATTGAATTTGAGTCCAGATCCCGAAGTGGTATACCCCCTTGTACTGCACTACAGTGTCAGCATTGCATATGAGCTCAGATACTGGTGTGGGACATCCCCTAGTCCTGCACTACAGTGTCACCATTGAATATAAGCTCAGGTACTGGTATGGGACACCCCCTAGTACTGCATCGCAGTGTCACTATTGAATATGAGTCCTGGTCCTGAAGTGGGATACCCCTTAGTACTGAATAACAGTGTCACCATTGAATATGAGTACAGGTACTGAAGTGGGCTCCTCCAGTACTGCACTACAGTGTCAACACTTAATATGAGTTCAGATCCTGAAGTGGGACACCCCCTAGTACTGAATAACAGTGTCAGCATTGAATATGAGCCCATGTGCTGAAGTGGGACACCCCCTACTACTTCACTACAGTATCACCATTGAATATGAGCCCAGGCCGTGAAGTGGGACACCCCCTAGTACTGCGGGGCCAGCTGACATCAAAGTTCCCTTCCCACTGATTTTAATTAAAACGCTTTATTATAGGCTGGTTTTGTGGTACAGATATCAGATTTGGTGTGCGAGCCATGAAATGTCACAATGGGACCAGTGAGGAGGTAAGTGCATTTCAGAGGTGGCGCTCTGCTCAATGCAGTCCATTAACACCCCTACTGCAGCGTGTTCCATAAATTCCTTAAATCTATCCCTGGTGTCTAGTGGCACCTTCACTCCACAATCACCCGTTTCTTATTTCCTTTAACTATCCTTGCTGTATAGTGGCATCCACCACCCCTGATAACCCTATTCATGAATAGAAAGATATGCCTAATGTCTGGCAGCATCAGCACCCCGAGTGCTTGATCTATGCATGTAAAGCTGTCCCTGATGTCCAGTGCTTCCCCACCTGATTGCTTGTCTACAAAAGGAATCAGTGATGGTCCAGTGTCCCGCACCCACTCACTTACCACCATCTCCCCCCTTACCGGGTTTCTGTCAATCGGGAAGCCTGGTATAGCGACCAGCACAGCCTTCCAATTATCTCCTCAGCCAGCTGCCATATGAGCTGACAGAAAGCATGCATGCATATCATACATGCTCTCACTGACAGCTTGTACAGTGGTCAGCCGAGGAGGTGAGAAGAGGGCTATGCCAGTTGCTGTAGTGCAGGGTTCCTGATCAATGGACACCCAGTTAAGAGGGTGGGTGTGGGGTGGTAGTATGTGAGCACGTGGGATGGGCAAGGGGTGCACTGGACCACTATGGATTCCTTTTCTTTTTGTAAATGGGTGATTGGGGGCTTGGAGGGGAACCACTGAACACCAAGGATGTCTTTACATACATAGATCGGGTGCTCATGGGGGGGGGTAGGTACTGCTAAACTCCAGGGATGTCCTTCCATTCATTTATGGATTGGATTGGATTGGATTGGGTGATCGGGGTGGGGGCACCAACAGACACCAAGGATAGCTCTATTCTATTATAATGGGTGACTGGGTGGGTGGGGGTGACACTAGACACCAGGGATAACTCTATTAAACTATAAATGCAATCGGGGTGGGAAACTGCATTGCAGTCACCCTGCATTTTTTTTTTAAAAAAAGCGTAGTGATCAACAAGCTTGCAAAGGAATGGGAGAGACACTAATGGGAAAGGAATAGTGCATAAGGGGCAGACTTGGGGAGAGGATTGGGGGGATTGACAGGGACACACTCTCCCAAAAACACTCCCACAGTTAGGCGCTCTGGCAAACAACTGGGTGGGCCACTAGGCCTACTAGCCATCATTTTCTATGTTTGTATCTGCTACACAAAATGTGAGGTCAAGTCTAGTCTGTCTGTGCATGAGACTCAGATGGAAGTAGTACCACACCTCATAACCTTAATGCCATAATGTTAAATGGGTTGCCCTATTCCTAATAGTTTAGAGCCAATATTGAAAAATACAGAGTATGAGTTCAAGTGCAGTCAGATACATTATATGTTGTTAATTAGTGAAACCTAAATTAACTTGCATGTTTCAATCTCTGTGTTCTGTTTTATTATGCTTCCTTTTTCAGCCAGTCAGATCCAAGAACAATACCTCTTTAGCCAATGCCCAGGTACATACAGTACATCTATCATCTTAGGCTAGCTAGCTACATGAACATATTAGCTTAAGCTTCTGCTGTGGAAACCAAAGACTAAGAGTGTTTTAAATATAAAGACAGCACAAGGGCGGTGGTGCAGCTTGAAAGACTGAGTGACCTGGTCCCAGAGAGTGATCCCCTAGATTTATGTCAGACAGCCTAGATTGCAAAAGTTCTTTATTTACATTTTATTTTTACATAACTGTGACTGGTCCCTGAGACAGTGATCCCCAGAATAATTTTGTCAAACAGTCTCAATTGAAAAAGTTATTTCTTCTTCTTCATTTACATTTTATTTTTACATACCTCAGCTCCAGCCTCCTCTATCTCATAGTCTTCTGTTAGACTCACCCACCCTGTTCCTCACCCACTGACCGCAGGCCCGAAGCAAAGAAGAGAGCACACATGTCACTCTGGTCTGTGAGCAGAGCGAGACGGTCAAGACCACATCCACATGGCACAGTGAGGTCACTCTGTCTCAACTCACACAGTGAAGTGACACTCTTACACGGAGGACTGACTGATCACCAACCCACCATACCACACCTCACCAACGATGATGAGGAGTGACTGATTATGTCTACGGGCAGCTACTGAGCTCACTGTTCCCGCTGACGATCAGTCTGGTCCATTCACTCTGACTCCAGTGGGCCTGGCAGTTAATGCTGATCTCCTCATCTCGAGTCCATCAGTCAAAACAAGAGAAGGACACAGACGGCCCGTCAGCCCCACAGCCCTAACCCAGTGAGACGCAATGCATGCATTGCCACCAGTCTGCCCCACAATTCCCGCTCCTCATAGCCACAATTTCCCCCTGATTCCTGCTATTCTCACCAGACAGTAACTTCTCCAAAAATCAGTAGCATCTCATAGTCCAAGGGCCGTAGCAATGACTTCCATTTTACCATTCATCTCCCGGTTCATGTCTGCTAGTAGTGCAATAAGAAAAACTCTGATTCTAACAAGCAACTTGGACAGCCAGCTCCTGAAATAAACCATGTTATGGCATTTTGAGCTGCAAAAAAAGTGATCAATTATAAATTATTGGTAAAAACAGCAAAAGTTTCATTGATAAAAACTAAACCAGGCTTTTCCAAAAACTAACAAACGAGGAGCAAAATGGAGTGCAGCGTGGAGCAGAGCGGCACTGTGGCCATCTTGCAAACACATCAGTATGGGAATACTGCATGATGTCACAACAGTTTCGGGAGTGGGCTGGGTCAGAGTAAACAAGCACACAGCTGTCTATGGCAGCTGTACAGATGCAGTGCAGAGTGTAGGCACTTTGCATATTGCCAATGGCAGTATGCAAATTGCCTACACCTTACCACCGCTGACTGCAGGTGTCTTTTGCTTTCAACTGTATACCACTGCATCTAAATGGCTCTCATAGACAGCTAGGACATTCACTGGCGTGGTGCAGCCGTGCCTGCAAAAGGGAGCAGGGCATTGGAAGTAGGATTGGCATACCTACGAAAACTGGTATGATGGCACTATGTTTCTTGCACATGTGTGCAAGCAAACATAATAAAACGAGCACTCATTTTAATATGGTGCTGACCAGGTCTTTGTCAGTATTTTCTGCTGCTTTACTCCATCACATCAGTTGTTATATGTCACTTCTGCTGTAAAATTAACAGTTATGCAACAGGCAGTGTTTTATGACCCCACAGAACAATATTTATTGAAAAGCAGCTGCAAATAGTGCTAAAAACCTGGTCAGATCAATATTGACAGGCATGCTCCTTTTTCCTTCAGACATGACAAAAATTAGTAAAGCAGACAGAAACTGTGAAAAGAAGTGTATCATTCAACTCTTGACTCAGAGGTAACTAGTGGCAGACAATGTAAAATAGCATAAAAAAGTACAGTTCAGAATTGTCACCACATTCTTGCAATGCTGCTTTAATTGATAATTTCAGTATGACATCATGAGCTCAACAATCATAGCACAAAATGCATCTGTCTTATGTGCATAAATTTGACAAGTGGTGGTGAAGTCAAATGTGAGCGTTACACCACATGCAAAGTCCCCAAAATTAATGGCGCACTTAGTCATTGCGCAGTACTCACACAGAGTCCCCAGATTTTTTCTGCATGCCCAAAATACATCTGTCTTGTGTGCAAAAATTGACAAGTGTTGACTATGTCAAATGTGAGCGTTGCACCACATGCAAAGTCCCCTCAGAATAAAATGATAACCATGAGCGATCTGTTGATGGTCCAAAGTGTGCTGCGATTCCAGCAAATGCAATGAGATCATCTCAACTGGATGGAAGGGTGCTCTTTGTCTGTACACTAATAGTAGCCTTGGTGAGTTGATATATATATATATATTTGTGTATTTTGTAGGTGGGGGGTTGACATATATAGACATGTACTCATTGTATTGTTTTGTATCACAGGTCACAGATACTGTAGGTGTGCACATTCCAGTGCCCGATGAGAACTTTTGGCATAGAAATTTGAAATGGATAACTCTCAGGCCAATGAAGGTAAGTATTTTTTTTTTTTGTGGGGGTGAGAGGGAGCATATTTGCAGGTTTGTCCCTAGTGGTTTCTTATTTGGTTACTTCTTCACATATTTCATCTGCATCCTTCTCGAGTCTGGTTGTTAATGATGGTCATGGTCATCGATTGAAATGACTTCTGCGTGTTGCATGTCTGCCCCAGCCGGGGGTGGCTGATGTTGAAGAACATCTTTGGATAAGGCCACTTTGACACAACAACAAAGTATCTGGAAGTTTCCTAAAAAAAGAAATGAATGACTTCATACAACTTGATTGTCCCTGGTTCTCAATCTCAAGTCAAGTTACATTTCAAAACCACATCTTGCCAAGTAACACAACCTGTGTGCAACGTTTCCAACACTGTCATGGTCATGGCTGCACAGCTGCAAGTTCAGAATACAGTGCATGATATCCTGCAGAAATAGTTTTGGTGACGTACACATGTCACCTAGTTTATAAATCATACTCAATCGCATTTGCTGCAGTCTTTTAAAAAAAATTGAGCGTATGAAATAAAATCTTGATACTTATTAGTGTGGATTTCAAATGGATATTCCATAGGTTCCTGTATATGGTACAGCTGCAGTACCATTCATACCGACTTACAGTGAAGGAGAGTCTTTTTAACCTGTAAAAACTAATAAGTTTACTATGCGTGTTTGACCACTGCAGCTCAGAAAAGCTACAGAAAACAAAACATACAGCTAAAGGAAGTTAAATAGCATAAAAACATTGGTACACATACTTTATAGTTTAAATATTAGAAGCTTTGTACCTGTGGCTGATGGATGTGGTCTCCTGTTCGACTCCCTCTGCCTTGGCATGGTCAATGTAATGGGGAAATATTGTCTGAATGACACTGGTGGTGGGTGCTGGTGGTGATAGCTGTGGCACATGATGACATTCCCTGTGATATCTTCCTGCATCTGGTGGTGGTGGTGGCAATGGCTGACATCAGTCCCAGTGGTGGTGGTGGTGGTGGTGGTGGTGGTCCAGGGGGGCAGACAAACTCATGCTCAGTGGTGGCAGTGGCTAACATCAGTCCAGGTGGTGATGGTCTGGGGGGGCGGGCAAACTCATGCTCAGTGGTGGCAGTGGCTAACATCAGTCCCAGTGGTGGTGGCACGGGGGGGCGGTCAAACTCATGGTCAGAGGTGGCAGTGGCTAACATCAGTCCCGGTGGTGGTGGTCTGGGGTGGTGGACAAACTCATGCTCAGTGGTGGCAGTGACTAACATTAGTTCCAGTAGTGGTGGTGGTCCGGGGGGGGTTGGACAAACTCATGCTCAGTGGTGGCAGTGGCTAACATCAGTCCCGGTGGTGGTGGTCTGGGGTGGTGGACAAACTCATGCTCAGTGGTGGCAGTGGCTAACATTAGTTCCAGTGGTGATGGTGGTCCGGGGGGCAGACAAACTCATGCTCAGTGGTGGCAGTGGCTAACATCAGTCCGGTGGTGCTGGTCTGGGGTGGCGGACAAACTCATGCTCAGTGGTGGCAGTGGTTAACATTAGTTCTGGTGGTGGTGGTGGTCTGGGGGCAGACAAATTCATGGTCAGTGGTGGCAGTGGCTAACATCAGTCCCAGTGGTGATGGTCTGGGGGCGGGCAAACTCATGCTCAGTGGTGGCAGTGGCTAACATCGGTCCTGTTGGTGGTGGTCTGACTCAGGGAACCACCGCCTTTAACAACTTCAGTTAAAACCTGACAACATTGACCACATCATCATTCTCATAAAAAGCTGCCCTCACAGTCATCTATGTCTGAAGTCTGACCACTGGGAAATTCTTTCTCCATTGTGTCGTCATCTACATCAGTGGTGGGCGTTTCATGCTGCCACTGCCAGTGCCACTAGTATGGTCCATTACCACATCACCAAAACCACCATGACTAGGCCGGGTATGAATACTGAGGTTGCAGTCTGTGTTGGTATGTGCCTCTCATTCATTTTATGAATGCTAGCAAACTAACATTTGCAAGAGAGGTTTGTCCAACGATCCTGACTATTGCACCTGCTGAGCTGAATACCCTCTCGACACTTACACTGGAGGATGGGCATGTGAGGTACTTCAGTGCCACTGCAGTCAGCTCTGGCCATTCACTGACCTTTCCATTCCAGTACAAAAGAGGATCATCAGTTATCAACAGATGCCTGTTTTCAGACAAATATGACTCAACCATTCTCTGTGCCACACTAAGTCCAGTGGTTGATGCATCATCCTGTTCTATGGAATCATTTATTTCATAAATTCCCACGTGGACAAAGCCTCTCAAAGCGGGTTGATGCTAATCGCTTTGGGTGACAGACCACCTGGAACTGCAGTCCCTTCCCTTGCAGGATATGCTTGATGGTCCTCCAGGTACACCTTCAGCCAGATTATGTTGCTGAGGTTTCTGATTTGCTGACAGCGTGACTTCTGTGCCCCATGAACCAAGTGCACCAGTTGCCCACTGACATTTTTTACCTGTTCAGGCCCTCCCTCCAGTACTGATGCAATTCCATGTTTGTATTGTGGGTCCAGCATTGTTGATATGGCAAAGTTGTCACTACACTGAATGCTCAAAATTTGACGATTCTGGTCGAATACTGTTAGCATGTGTTTCAGCAACATACTGCTAGCACTGTCTCCGGCAACATCAAGGCCATGCTGTACATTCACCAATGTCTGCCTCAGCACCTGCAGCAGTGGAATTGATTGGCTAATGGAGGCAGACTCGCCACCACCGCCTGTGTGGCATGTTCAAAGGCTGCAAAATTGTTATTACAGAGTCCATGAGGCTCCACTGTTCATAGACATGGAGGCCCTGGAACTGTCATGGCTAGTGTGCATCACAAGATATTCTGAGATGGCTTTGTATTGTTCATACAACCTCTCTGCCATGTATAAAGTGGAGTTCTACTGGGTGACAACTTCCAGCTTCAAGCGGTGCTGAGGAAGACTGTTTTGCATCTGCGACTGCTGAAGTTGGTCACAGGCCTTTGCAGATTGTGAAAAGTGAGAGCAGATAAGGCATGCAACTGTCAGCATTTCCTTTACATCAGGGTGCTGCAGAAACTCCTGCACTATAAGATTTAAACAATGGGCCATGCATGGAACACGAAAAAAGCCACCATTCATGATGCATTTTACCACATTTGACCCATTCTCACTTGCTATGAACCCAACTCTCAGGGACAGGGGGTTCAGCCACTTGTCAATTTCAGTCAGTACCACGTCCAACTTGTTTTCACCAATGTACGAACAGGTCACATTGCACATAGCAATCATTGCATGCTGTCGAATTCCTGGAAGATTGCTACCATGACAATCCACCTTACTGCACTGATTATTCACACTACCAACATCACAAACAACCCCCAGCACCCACGCCCAATGTGCAGTTATACACAAATATGAACTCCCCACTGTTTTGCCACTTGTCCGCATATTCATACTTAAATGGATGAATGGAGAGGAAGAACGTTGAAGGGCATGTCTTACTGAGTTGGACACAGTACAGAACAACTCGGGGACAGTACTGTTCGAAAAGCATGTCCTGGATGGGACTTTCCATTTTGGACAGGCATGTGCAGCAAACTGCCAGAACCCAGAATTCTCCACAAAGGAGAAGGGCAAAAGATCAATTGCCAGCATTTCAGCTACAGCAGCAATAAGTTCACGTGACACAGTATGATTGGGGGGGTACTTCAGCTTACGCACAAAAGCACTCTGTAACATGGGCTGACTTAAACGTTTTACATGGGGTGTGATGGCAAATGGTTCTGCTCTGCGAATGGCAGGGGGTGGGGTGTGGACGTTTGATGAAGACGGTTGCACAGGTGATGATGACAAACCCAGAAATGCAGTTATTTTGCCAGATTTGCCAACTGGGGTTGATGTACCACTTGCACTAGACATACTGCATTCACCACCACCACCACCAAAACTGCTACTCTCACCAGCACTAGACAACATTTCAAAGTCATTATGCTCCTCCACTTCATCATGCCTGTAGTAATCCTCTGCTCTTATTTCCTCACTACTGCACACGTTTAATTTCCTACTGGACTCATGGAAGGGGATGACATACTTGTTATGGTTGCTGATGAGGGTGAACGTCCCACTGTGGTATTAGCTGCCATCTTGTGCTGGGTTCACAGTGCCATGTGCCTATTCTTAAGATGTGTATGCTGTGCTCCTGTGCCCAGATGGCTCCCCTTTTTACCTCAACTCTCATGCACATGGCAAACCTGGCAGATTGCAACTGACTCATCATTTATATCTTGAACAAAAAAATCCCAAACAAGGGATTGTGATGCTCTACTTTTAACATGTCCATGATACTGCTTGTTGAACTCTGTTCTTTTAAGCACTGAAGTGGTGGGGTGCTACTTGATGTTTCGGGCAGTGCACACCTGGACTGCAACTGACCACCACAACTACCTATCATTATTACTGGGTCATCATCATCATCATCATCAACTGAAACTGGTAAATCACAAGTATTTATGGGGGGGGGATTAATGCAAACAAACTCAGACACAGCCACCTTGAATTTCTTTTTCTCTGGTTCCCAACTGGGATCAATTACATCATCATCATAGTCATCAACATCACACACATCCACATCTTCTGCTTGGATGCTGGCATGTGGACTGCATGGTGCAATCACAGCAACATCATCGTCATCATCACATTCATCATTATCAACACCACCACCATCACCTGATATTTTTTCACCACACTGTGAATCACTGCATGGAAAATGCATGACATGAACTGCAGTGGACAAAATATGACATTGTATGCTATCATTGACATGATTATCAGAATCCTCAGGTTCAGTTACTGGGATGTTACTGGAAAGTATGACATCATCTACACTGCCACTCACTTGCACTGCTTCTCACTCCACTATATTTTTGGACACGATACACTGGTCAGAAGTTGAACTTGAGGCAGCAATACTCGTACTACCACCACCAGCAACTGCTCTAACACCACCAGCTGGGACAACATCATCTCCTCCAACTATGAGTGAAGCTACTGATTGGGCTGTAAAGAACATTGCAGGAGAAATACCTTTCCTCACATCAGCAATGCACTTCTGCGTCTACGTACTACCATGCCCACAGACTATTTTACTGGCAGCAGTGCCATGGCGAGAATCAGCTTTGCTTGCACATCTCTTTGCGGGCATTTTGGGGGATCAACAACAATATTGAAACAAATTTTGATTTTGTACGTTCACTCTCTGATTGAGGGGACACTAGATGTGAAGCCAAAAAACAACTGTGACTTCAGCAACAGACAGAGATGCAAATTCACAAATGAAAACAACACCTTAACTTACCAGTGGTGCTGAGGTCACAAACAATCCAATCTGGAAAACAATTCCTTTTGCCAGTGTAGGGGGGGGGAGGGGCACTGACTGCAGATTTTTACGGCAGTACAAGCAGCAAAACAAAGAACAGATACCATGATGGCAGTACAAAATCAAGCAGTTGCAGTGGCTAGCAGGTTCACACTGCTGTGCCTGCAATTACACTGTGGCACAATAAAAGGTGCATTATTTGATGTCACGCAACACCACACACACACACACACAGTTTGTCTACAATGGTCATCGAGTAATGTGTAGCAAATTGAAAAGTTCAGTAATATGCCACTTATTGTAAACAACCTGAAATTATGAACTGCTGCACCAGATCCACACAACACACAATCAGCAAGAACATTTCAACAATTACTGACAATATTACTGTCTGCACATTAACACAGTCAGTTATATAACAAAAATATTATCAAAAAACAAAGAAATCCCTATTTCTCCAACTTATATCTACCTACACCACAGATACGCCCCTCCCCCAAAGCACACTTTCACTGTCTTTTACTACACACACTCCATGTTGTACATTAACATTCAAAATCCACACACAAACAAAAATGCTCGATGATATGAGCACAGGAGGGTTTCCTACAATCGATGAACTAAAGGTTGAGTCCCCCAAAAAACTAAAAAACGCTTTTTTAACAGCTTTTAGAAGGTTTGAATCACAGACAGCTCTCAGATCACACTGTCTCCTACAGTTTCCTACACACACTACCCCGAACTGAGGCTGTGCAGATCAATATAGAGCCCATGTGACTTGAAATCCCATGAATCACAGCAAAATTCGCCTTCAGAGCTTAAAAACAAGGTGAAGTGAGGCGAAGTACATTGTTTCCAATGCACTTCGCTTCTAAAATTGGTGGAGTAGTGGTCTGGGAAGGTGGAATAATGTGAAGTCATTGTTTTCGATGGACTTCGTGTTACCCATTATAACTGAAGTACTTCACGAGTCACCTGTACTCCACGAATCACTTCACGGAGCGGATTGAGCCCACTTCGCCCACCACTAATCTTCACTTTGGCCTCTTCATGGTGGTTTCTCTTTGTTGCTTCCAGATACTGCACCCTGTCTTCCTCCATTTGACTTCCTTTATACTTCATAAATGCACTGCTTTTGTTTCTTATTGCCACCATTACTGTGAACCACATTGGCACCAAAGCTCTTTTTTCCATAGATGCCTTTGTAATTGAGCTATCTGTCACTATAATCACTGCCTTTATAATTGCTACCCACGTTTCTTCTGTACCTTCTATATTCATTATAATCTTCATACGTGTCTCTAATTTTTCTGTCATTTTGCTGAAGTCTGCTGTTTTGAATTCTCATACCCATATTGTTTTTAACCCTTTGACTGTACCTCTCTGTCACAAATAGTAAAATCTCATCCTTCACATTTAAGGATTTAAAATGTTATATTACATTAAAGTATCTGTTGAGTAAATAATAAGCTTCCCACAACTTATGTTTTCAAAATGAATATCGCTGTGCAGCATGTACATTTTGAAACCCATTGAGCAGCATACAGATAGTCAAAATCTTCCTGCAGCACATAGATTTTCAAAACCTTCATGCAGGGTTTATATTTTCAAAGCCTTCATGAAGTATTTGCCTGTGAATATTAAAAACTACTGTACAGCACATAGATTTTAAAAAACATCTGCTATCATGTCGATTTTCAAAACTGTCTTTGCAACGTGAAGATTTTAAGAAAAACATTATGGCCTCACAAAGATTTTGAAAATATCGCAAAGTACAAAAACTGTCATGCAGCATGAAGATTTAAAAAAATAATTTATTGCTCACTGAGATTTTGAAAACCATCACAATGCAGGAAAACCATCAAATAGCAGGAATATTGTAAGAAGTAGTATATGGCGCACATTTTTTGTCATAGGGAAACCCAGTTGTAATTTTCTGTTATAGCCAGCTGGTTGTAATGGCAAACACACACCAGGTTTCCCTCAAACCACACATTTGCCAGTCGTGGTCTTCCTTCATTCCTCAACATCCCCTGGAGCAATTCGTTGGGCAGCAGACTTCACCACTACTCGCAGCTGGCGATAAATTGATTTTTATTATAAAAAGAAAAGAAGACAGTCTCTTTCTCCACTCAGTGACCCTTAAAAAAAAGAAAAACCAAATGGAAATTGTTCAGACAGGCAGACCTGGCACGCATGAGACAGTGGGTCTCCCACCTCTTCTTGCTGCAAGGACACCACAGCTCCATGACTACCGCTTGGTGGTAATTTTAAATATACAAAAAAAAGAGAAAAATACAGAACGTCTTTCACTACAACTTCATTTTTTCTGCTGCAAACAAGTGGAGCACTGTAACGTGGCAGATCCGCAGACCACTCAGAATTCTGACTGGTCTGCAGCTGCCTGAACTCCGATCTGCTTGTTTATTTTATTTTGTATAATTGCTAAGGTGAAAAAGTGCATGCCAGCAATTATATAAAATAAAATATGGGTTGGTTGTGTAAAACTCAAGTTTACTCACAACCTTATTGTGGGATGCATTTCATAAGCCCTCGGGGTTTATGTAGCATCCCACAACTTGGGTGTGTGTAAAATCTCATTACACACACCACACCATTTATTATTCTCTATATAGCCTTGCAAAGATGGTGAAAATCATCATCACAAAGGGCAAAAATCATCATGCGGCATGTATATTTTAAAAAACCATTATAAGTATTCATGTTACATGCATATTTTCCAGAAAGAAATAACATTTGTAAGGATTCCAGTGTAAAGATTTTCAGTTTTAATCAAAAATAACTATTACTGTTAATTACTAAACAAAAATTGTGTGGTTCAAACTAACCATCCCTCACGAGCACTATACTGTCACCCTTAACTTTTGTCAGATTAAAAAGTTAACTTAAGATCACGTGATGCCGCTGCGAGATTAGCTGCTCTGGAGACCTGCTCCCGCCGTTCCTCCTACAAACATCTAAAATACGTGATACTGAGCATTGGTGTTAATTTAAAAGGGCTTCATCGCGACTCACGTGTACAGCATATTCGGGCACCAGGAATCTCTTTGCCTACTTGTAAGCAAGCACCGAGCTAAAGAAATTGGGGCCCAGCTGAGACATGGAAGCTGAAATCGCCCGAACACTGCAGCCACACACCCCGCAAACACCGGAGAAATTATCGGAAAGATCCAAAGGCCAGACCAGAGGCTCTGCTAAAGCCCTCATTCCCACGGCACCTCAATCTGCTACGACCCCGCTATCGGAACAGAAATTCCTCGAGGAAATGCAGCCCTTCAAGTCTGCTTTGCAGGACATAACCAGAGAAATCAAATCACTCAGAAGTGATTTAGCTGATACGAATCGAGCTATTTCAGATCTCTCAGCTCGTACAGCTTCACTGGAGAATTGGAAAAACAAGATGGATCCAGAGGTGGTTTCCTTAAGGCAAAGACTGCACAAGGCTGAATCCAAGTTAGAAGACTTGGAGGGCCGTAGTAGGAGGAACAACATTGTTATTTTTGGTCTTGCTGAGGAAGCAGAAGGAACAGCTCCCATTTTATTTTGTCAGAAGCTGCTGGCTAAGATTGCTGGTCCCTCCCCGAACAACCCCTCATACATAATAGAGAGGGCTCACCGGTCATTGCGACCTAAGCCCACGACTGGAAAACCTCCGAGACCAGTTATCATCAAGCTACTAAATTACCTGGATAAATCTCATATTCTGGAACAGGCTAGGAAACTGCAGCAGATTACCTGGGAGGGCCAACAGCTTCGCTTGACTCAAGATATTCCTGCCACAGTGAGACAACGCCGAGCGGAGTACCACCCCATAGTGTCCAAGTTAATTGCTGCAAGTATTAAATATAAAGTTCAATACCCTTCCAGACTGATGGTTATGCATGCAGATTCGTGGCACTCCTTTGACAATGCGCAGTTAGCACTTACCTGACTACATCAGATGTACCCTGATCTGTTCCCTTCACGCTGAAGGGCCATGAGGCTATTTGCTAATTCACTCGCCTTCAAGTGATGATGTGCTTTAACAAGGCTGACCAATGTGGGATCCTGTATTTTAAGCGGATGCCTGTGGAACTGTCACTTAATAAATCACTACAATTATGAGTGACAAACTGATAAGAAACCTCTGACCTCCTGGTATTATTTAAAAGCGCCACACGAGGGCAGTAGAACTCCATGTGTAAGTATGAGAGCGTCCGCAGCTACTTCAATTGGACTCTTCTTTATTCCTGTCATGCTGGAAACTGAAGCCCCCCCCCCCTTTTTTTTTCCATCTTATGTTGCTATTCTGGAAGTTCCTGTTGAACTGATCGAAGACGCTTTATATATGAGCGTGTGCTGAGTACCGGTGATTACCGTGTGACCTGAAGATGTCTTACATATGGACACGTGTTCAATTCCTTTGACTATGATGGTGCAGAAGGGCTTGGTTCCTTCCCCTCTTTTTTTTTTTTTTTAGAAGCGCCTGTTGAAATGATTTGAGGACGTTTTACATATGGACTTGTATGAATACCTACGACTAACGTGGTGCAGATGAGCTTAGATCCCTCCTTTTTTTTTTTCTCTCTCTTGATGTTTATCAGAAGGATGTAAATAGTACTATATTCATGTCTCTGAATTGGAGGGCCGAGGCGGGAAGTGGGAATCTCTGGATAGATTGGCAGTCTACTCAGTACATCACGATCTGGCACAGGGTGGGATGTTTACCCACTGGGTTGTCGGGAATAAGAAATTGCAGTTTATCACTGATAATACTTCTTGTTTTCAAAGGGCAGATAATGTTGGCCCATAATCTTGTTTCTTGTATTTGGCATAATGCCTACCCCGAGATGGGTAGAGGGATTAAAGGGGGGGAGGGACAGTATAGGGGAAAGGAATATATTAGTTTATTAAGGATGGGTATGGGAATGGGTTGTAATTCTTTACTCCAACCTCCTACATTTACCAGTCTTCATAGGATGAAGCACAGGTGTAAGGGTGGGGGGTTGAGAGTGAATAAATGGGGTAGGGTGGTTGGGAAGGGGGGATTTGTGAATAAATGGGGTGTTGTTGTTAGGAGGGGGAGAAGGGTCTGGGGTTCGCCACTAAGTCAGTATGGAATAGTGCACTGGAAATGACTCCTTCTTGAGGAAGAGTCAGATGATATTGGGCTCAATTGATTACTGTTAAGTCATGACAAGTGTGTTAAGTTTTGCTCTTGGAATGTTAAAGGTGCTCAATTCCCTACCAAAGAGGCCAAAGATATTGTTGCATCTCCACAAACTTAACATAGATGTAGCATTTATTCAGAGACGCATCTACCCGGCTCACAAATCAATAATTTAAGGAGAACATGGGTGGGACATGTGCTTGCACTAGTTAGAACTCTCGTAGAAATGGAGTTGCGGTATTAATTGCACAGCGTATACCCTTTAGCCTGTTGCAATCGATGGTGACTCACAAGGGAGATATATACTTTTGAGAGCAATATTAGGCCATACTGAAATGGTAATAGGATCCGTTTATGGACCACTTGGTGATGATCCCCAATTCTTTTCAAGTCTCATGTCAACCTGGCATCATGGTCTAAGCTCCCATCTTACTCGGTGGAGACTGGAACTTGGTTCTCAGTAACAGCCTTGATAGATCAAAAACAAGGCATGCCCCATACACCCCAGCTCAGTTGGCTCTCAGAGATCTTATGAATACTCTGGGTCTTGTGGATCCATGGAGACCCTTTTCCCTTCCTCTCGAGACTACTCATTTCACTCCCTCCCCATAACACAGTCTCAAGAATTGACTTCTTTTTGTTGGGGATTGAGCACCTTGCGAGGTTCAGAGTTGTGCTTATCTTTTCAAAGTGATCTCTAACCACCACCCAACCACCTTGCAATGGTCTATACCCTCCCCTACTAACCAATTTAAGGTCTGGAGATTTAATCTCCAATTACTTAGATCCCAGAAGATAGTCGATCTTTTACAAAGGTACATTACAAACTTCCAGGAGTCTAACACTGGGTCCATGCCGAAGTTAGATGTGCTCTGGGGGACTATGAAATGCTCGTTAAGAGGCGAGATTATCCGGTTGGCCTCCATTAGGAAAAAGAAAATTTCATCAGAATCCTCCTCACTCTTACAACAGATTAGAGTTCTGGAGCAAACCTTATCTCCCCAGTCATACCCCATGGAATTCGAAGGCTGGAAGCCTTGATTCCAATACTAATACTCTTCTCGGCGATAAAGTTGAATATCTCCATTTAAAACAAAAGCCACTTATTTCGATCAGGGGACAAGGCAGGAAACTACTCGCCCTAAGGCTTAGATCGCAGGTGACGGATAGGATGGTAGTTACCATACAGGAACCGATGGGCAGGTACCATACTACTCCTGAAGGGATAGTTTCATGCTTCAAAACATATTATCAATCTTTATATTCCTGCCCCCCTCAATCCTCTAAGAATACCACACTGGACTGTTTTCTAGAGGATATAGACCTTCCAAGTTTATCCCAGCACCAAATAGCCCTTTTGCAAGCTCCCCTCAGTATAAGCGAAGTACACGAGGCTATTGAGGCTCTCCCAGCTGATAAAGCCCCGGGCCCGGATGGCTACACATCCAACTTTTATAAAGCATTCAAATCTCAGCTGAGTACTGTCCTACTTGATACATATAACTATATGTTCCATCACGGTCTCTCAGATCTCAGCCTCACCGAAGCCACTATTGTTGTGCTTCCCAAGCCTGATAAAGATCCCACTTTAGTATCGAGCTATCGTCCAATTTCATTAATAAATGTGGATATGAAGATTCTTGCCAAAATCCTGACTAATAGGTTGGCCAAGGTCTGTCTTTCCTTAATAAGTCCCGAGCAGGTTGGTTTTGTGGCAGGGCATCTCTTCGGATCATTTCGTAAAATCTCCCATCTTATCTCGGCAACAAGGGACTCTCATACTCCGGCAGCTCTAGTTTCCCTTGATGCGGAAAAAGCCTTTGACCGTGTCTCGTGGGACTACTTGTTCGAATTATTACCCAGATATAGAATCCCCTTACAGTTTATAAAGTGGATCAAAATCCTTTACTCCCATCCCACTGCTAAGGTACTATGTAATGGGGTAATATCACAATCCTTCCCCCTTCAACAGGGAACGAGGCAAGGCTGCCCCCTGTCTCCTTACTTGTTTAATTTATTTTTAGAGCCACTCATTAGGAGGATTAATCATTCCGCATCAATATCTGGTATTCCGATCCAGCGATTTCAATATAAATTATCGGTATATGCCGATGACATCATGCTTCATGTCACAAATCCAACTACGTCTATACCAGCTACCCTCAACATTATCAAAGAATTTGGGTAACTCTCCAACTATAAATTAAATGTAGCCAAAACGGAAGTAATGCCTCTAAACAGCCGGACTTTAAGGGCAGACTTGGAGCACCTTGGGTTCACTTGGGTAAGGGATAAAATAAAATATCTGGGCATATTTCTGTCACAATCCGTAAGCAAAATGCAACAATATAACTTGGACAAGTTACTTATACGCATTAAAATGGACCTTAATCGTTGGGTATTGCTTCCCATCTCTCTCTGGGGACGTATCAGTATTATAAAAATGAACGTCTTGCCTCGCTTATTGTACCCCCTTCAGATGCTGAATCTATTCCTTCCCCATTCGTGGTTTCGTCAGGTGCATAGCATTATTTCTAAATTTATTTGGAGAAATAAATCGCCTCGGAGAGCAATTACTAAATTGCAGAGGGCCAAAGAGCATGGTGGATTGCAAGTCCCTAATATTTATCTCTATTACTTGGCCATTAATTGTGCCACAGTCTCTCGATGGTTAAAACCCACTAGGACCCCCACTATGGTTACAAATAGAGCAGTCAATATGCAGTGCTGCAAATTGACATTAAGAGCCTCCCTTACATTACGCTAATAAAGTTCCCAAGTTGTGTGAATCCACACCAATCACGATCTCGGTACGGATACATGAACAGTTGAACAAAACCTTCGGGCTTTCACCATCGAAGGACGTGTCCCAACCTCTTTTCAAAAACCCCAATTTTAAAATAGGGGGTAAGTTTATCATTGCATCATTTTGGCCATCGGAATGCGAAATCACAGTGGCTGACCTAACCGAAAATGGTAAATTACTTGCCTTCTCAGCTTTTAGCACAACATATAAATTACCTGCTTCCTTTTGTTTTAAATACCTTAAATATCCCATGTCCTAATACAGCATTTCGGTAGCGGCCTATGGTGAAGTCTATGACCGGTCCTATATTAGCTCACTTACCAGGAGACCTTCGTCTCACCTTGTCACCTTCTACTATAAGGCACTTCAAATAAGTAGTAGTGAACAAGAAGGTGTACAACATTACACGTCGGATAGGTCCCTCCCCTCTGCCTCCCAAGTACCTCATCAATGGCAACAAATCTGGAAAAGGCTGTATAAGGATATCAGGTGGGATCGATATAGGCTGCTTCAATTTTATGTGCTGCATGACCTATATTACACCCCTGTAAAACTTAGTAAGATTGGGCATCATACATCGGAACTTTGCACCAGATGTGGTTCACAAAGAGGTACACTCCTTCATATCCTCTGGGAATGTGACAAAGTTACTCCATTTTGGGCTGCCATCAGATCTAAATTGGATCCTATACTTGGGCTCCAAAATGCCTTCAGTCCGGAAATCTGCATCTTGGGTGATTCAAGTGAAACTCTAGTAGGTAATCAAAGGAAACATATGACACTGATATCTCTCTGCGCTAGAAAATCATATTGCGCCACTGGTTGAACCAACAAACCCCTTACATTATGTAGAATGGCATAAAGAAATACTATTTGCTTTGCAAGCAGAATGTTTTATTGCCAATATGTCCAAGCATGATAAAAGATATCAGAGAATAGGCACCTCTACCCCTGTTTTCCACTTAGGAGAGCCTTGTTTTGGACCTGGTCTTGATGCAGCCTGGAGATGGTTAATGACTTAGTCCCTCTAACTCTTCCTTATTGGGTAGTGTGACTATTCCTACATTGTCTAGGAAAGGAATCATTCCTTTATATATGTAGTGGCGAAGTGGGTGGGTGGGGAGGGTACATAAGGTTTTACTAGTTCTGCGGTCATACTCTACCATGCTATTGAGTCAGATACTCTTGATAGGTAAATTTAAGTTTATTGAAATTACCTCGGTCTTGGTTACAAAAGTGAGCAAATGTTACAATCCACAGTCTGTGTATTAATGTAGATGTACAATATCTTGACACATATCACTGGCTGTTTGTTTAACTATCTGAACAAGAGATCTGTATATTGTACTAAAAATCTACCGTATTTTGGAATACTACAATAAAGCAAATTAACTTTAAAAAAAAAGTTAACTTAAAACATTTTGTTCATGTCGAACTTTATTATGAAGAAAAGCCTATGTGCTATTTTAGTCATTTTTTGGGGCGGGGCAGGCTTTTTTCTTTAATGCACATGTATGACCTGTTAATAGTAATTAACTTAAAAACTGATTCTTTTTTTACAACCCCAAAAAAGGACCTATTCAAATAGATACTGTGTCTACAAAACCTGTAAACTTCATATCTCACCTCTTTTTGTCTTTTTTAGCTATCTGAGGGTGAAAAGTTGGAAGCTAATCAGGCAAATCAATTACATTCAGCACCAAATTACATAAACAAGCAAAAATGATGTTTCCAGAATTTGGAGGTTTAAGAGACCTTCAGACTGAGAAGGTGCATACCAAATGTCATAGTCCTAGGCTCTAGCCTTTTCTGACAGTCACTAACAATCACTCTGGCAGCACTAAACATCCACACTAAGAGCATAAATGAGCTTGGTCATGACAGTAGTATACTGACACAGAATACAGTCCTGGCCACACAGCCTTCTTAGAACTCTAGCAATTCAGTGGATCTTGTTCATGTGCTACAATGTAGCTGTCTGTAAAAAAAACCCTCAAGCTACTCTCTGATGGAGATACAGTATGATCCACTGACTGTGGAATACTGAAAGAATATGAAGATATAAGCTGGGTGAATGACAGTTGCTCCAGCAATGACATCCCAGGGTGCAGAAAGTCATCCTTGTCCTTGTTACTAAAGCCTGTCTGTCTGTTCTTCCTCTCCAACAGGAGGCTTCTTCTCCTCAGTCTTAGTGCTAGATTAGTATCAATAAAGGCTGGTCTACTTCAGCTGGAGACACACTTAATATCAGACAGGTTTCTTTTTAGATGTCAAGCTTAGCATCTTCTGCCAAGTTGTATGCCTGCTGGTTCTTGAATCGTGGATTCATCTTGAAGGAAAGTGGATCCTGTTACTCATGAAACATCTTCCTAACACACTCATCTTCTGAATGGATATGTAACAGGGAGTGACCAATGGTGATGAGTCGTCATGCTTCAATTGGGCTTTCTGATAAGTAGTGAACACATGGCTGAAGAAGACATGCAGGAACTGTAACTGTGGCAGTATGATGCTCATGCAGGATGACTCACTGCTGACCTCTCTCCTGAATGCCTTAAATGGTTCCAGAATATGAACCAGCATTATAACTGTTCTCCATTCCTGGCTGTGTAGCATGATATCTCTCCCACTGATCTTATGATGGAGCAGATAATACAGCACTGCTAAGTTCTGCCGCATGCAATATGTAGAATGACACTCAGAGACATCTTGTTTTAAGCTACTGTATGCTCAGGATGGTGTGGTTTTTTTTCTTCAGTTAAATGCACTGAACCTCCTTGCAGGTCTTCACCAAGAGTATCAAGTGACCAAAGATGGGTTTACCAGCTCTAATTAGGTCCCTCACCAGCTTGTTCTGTGACAGAAAGTCTGTGACCGCAAGGTTCATACTACGGGCAGGGCATATCATATGAATATAGTGCCCATCTTACATCACCTTAATGATATTCCTGGCATTGTTGGTGACAATCATTTCAGGTTCTATTCCATCCAATGTCAGCCATTTTAAAATCTATCTCAACTCTGTCAGTAGATTCAGAGCTGTGTGATCTGACAGAAACTCAGACTCAAGGAGTGCTGCCTGCCTTCTGAAAATACATGGCTCAGACTTTTTTGGAACTTGTAGACGGATGTTAGTCACCAAAGCACACTCATTTATTTTAGAAGCAACACATAGTCCATGAACTGACCATGTTCACTTCTCTACATATCGGTGGTAAGTGCATACTCTTACAAGAAGACATCTTCAGACAGTGATGGATCTCTCGGCATATGCTATAGTACATCTTAGGTATCATCACTTGGGTGAAGAAGTGATGAGAGGATGTTGTATCATAGTTCCACTGTGGCTATTATTTCCTGAATCTAGCACTTCAGGCAAAGAAGAACAGCAGCAGATTTTCCACAATCAACTGTGTGAGTTCTGATGTGATCTCCTTTGCCTGAGTGAAAGCAGGGATACATTTTACTCCAGTCCACAACTTCAGGGAAAGTTATCTGGCACCATGGTGCTTGTAGACTTTTCATTGTCTTCTGGGGGGGTGCAGTGTTTGATGCAGATGCTGTATAGATTGATGAAATCCTTCATCACCCCCTGCATCAGTTTGACAAGTCTCATCCTCCTCCTCCTCCTCCTCCCCCTCCCCAAGGTTGATAGCTGGGATAGGGTCTTCACCCTGGGCCATACTACGCCACTTATACCAATGATTTAAGCACAGCAGTTTAGCATGCCAGCATACCCAGGGCCATAGTCAAGTGCTCACAACTCAGACTTTCTCCACAGTGCATGCACAGACATGTGTGATGTCTGCTGTAATTCTGCCAGAAAACAGCCAGATATCTGATGAGTCATGACCTCTGCTTTTGGGGCGGTCTTCTTCTGGGGGATCCCATCACCTTCATCCACCTCTTCTTCCTCTTCCTGAACAGTACTACCAGACTCACCACTACCACCAGAACCACTTTTCCTCTGATAACAAGGTGACACAGATGCTGCCTTACATTTTGGGGCTGCCTTTCCTTATCGCCACTTCCAGAAATACATCCTTTTTTGATAACAACTGCTTTGCTTTCTTTATGATCTTGAGGCTCAACTTCAGATTGTCAGCTATTATCCTCTTCATCCACCTGTTGTGGTACTTGAGAAATGTAGCCAATGTCTTTATCATCAACTGGCTTGTCTTCCCCATGGGTTCATCCTCGTGTTCAGTCTATACAGAACAGACCAAGGCATGCTTGCCAAATGTGTGTTGTTTGCTGAGGGTGGTCGTGATGGGGTGCTTTTCTTTATCTACTACCATAATGTGCAGAGAAGATGTATCATTTTCTCAATGAATTGCCTCAGATTCAGGATCAGGCATCTAGGGAAAAGGTCTAGCTAGCAATAACATACAACAGGGTGTGCATTATGCTAGCTTGCTGCATGCCCCTAGGTGTATTGTGAGCCAAATGCCTTCAACCACATGGGAAGTGGAGAGGTCTAGCATAATGCACACCCTGGAGTGTGTTTTGCACTTATGTGATGACTTTCAGTAGCTAAGTTTGATAAAAAAAATAATATTTTTTTGAAGGGCGAGGGTTAAAAATGGTATAATTGGGTTAAATGGCTATCCACAATGTGAAGGAGAGAACAAAACATAATTTTTTAATAATTGCTTTTTCTGAACTGTGAATTACTGCAAAGAAAATAATTTTTGAACTGTGAATTACTGCAAAGAACAGAATTTTTCTAAAACATTTCAACATTTCAAGACATTTCAATAAGTTGCAGTAGTGATTCAACGTGGTACTCTAACTCTTTTAGCTGTTTTGTTGCCTTGTGGATTTCATGCTGAACTGAAAACTATAACTATTGCAGTGTTATGCTGAAATGTATACAACACATTTTTTAAAAAATACTTAGGGCTGGATTCTTAAAGCACTTGCGCTCGATGCATCTCAGATGCTCCGGCGCAGATGAGATGCACTGAGCGCCAACTGTGGTATTCACAGAAGATGCACCAGGGAATGCCCCTGGTGCATCCCCACTGTGAATACCACAGTTGTGCCCAGCCCTGGATGCACCAGCGCAACTCCCTGGTTCAGCTGGGAATACAATGGGGTTGCGCATCTCCTGATACGCTGCAGTGAAAGCTGCCATTCGCAGCCACTAACACGCAAATGGGGCCATTAAGCATGCAAGGCACAATGGGGCCATTTGGATGTCATTATGGCCCCATTTGCATGAGTACTGCAGGGCGCCGGGAGCCCTGCAGGGCCATCAGTACAGCCACATCCCAACACCCCTGGTGGTATAGCTGTCCCCCCTCCCTACCCATAGCATTGAACTTATGTAAATATCCACCACTATGATCCCCGGTGGTACAGTGGTAACCCTATCCCTACTCTGACCGCAGTGCGAATCGTGATGTTCTCAATAACTCTGGTGGTCTAGTCATCCCCCCACCCACTCAGGCACCCCACCTCAGCCCATTACACCTTCCCAGCATGTGTAGAAGGCCGGTGGGCAGCACAACCTACCCACACTCTGCCACGGCTTCCCGCTGACTGTGCTGTCCATGAATGACAGCATACTGTATAACTGTAAATGCATTGGTAGACCTTGTTGACCAATGGTCTTGCAGCATGTACTGTACGCTGTCATTCACAACATTGTGAATGACAAAGTTGTGAATGACAGTGTACAGTACACGCTGCAAGGTCTACTAATGCACTTACAGTTGTACAGTATGCTGTCATTCATGGACAGCACAGTCAGCAGGCAGCCATAGTGGTGTGCAGGTTGGTTGTGCTGTCCGCCAGCCTTCTACACATGCTGGGATGGGAGAGTTGGCTAAGGTGGAGTTGTCTGAGTGGGTGGGGGGACCACTGGACCACCAGGGATCTTCACAGTGGATATTTACATGGGTTTGGTGCTAAGGGCAGGGAGGGGGACCACTATACCACCACGGTACTTAATGGTGGATATTTACATGGGTCCAGTGCTACAGGCGGGGGGGGGACTGGACTGCCAGGGCGGGCAAGCTGCTGTGCTGCTGTCTGCAGTACAGCAGCTTGCCTGTGGGTGGCCACCCACTTGAGTCTTTGGGAGGCGCATCTCTGGACTTTCCCCAGGGATGCGCCTCCAAGTTAGGCTGTGAATGGGGCTGTGCTCCATATGCAAGGGCATGCCCGCTTCACAGCCCCTCCAGATGTGCTGCATTTCATTAAGGGTATGCGGCACATCTGTGATGCATTGGTGCATCAGGGACACGCCAGCACATCAGCCCCCTTCCACAATTGTGCTACAGTGCAAGTCATCCCATTTAAGAATCCTGCCCATAATGTTTTAAATCAGATTGCTAAGTTGAAGAACAGAGTTAAAGGTGAAGTTAGAAACAGTTTGAAACACAAACAGTTCTTTTTCCCGTTTATGTCATGCTGTTATGCTTCCATGCAGTCGTATTGTTTCTTGTCTACAGAGGTGCTACATAGTTTATAAGCTGGACAGTATCATGGTTTATGAAGCTGAGAAAGAAAAACAGAGTTGACTGGTGGCATAAGTTGACTTTGGTTTGCACTGTTTGCTGGAGCGGGGTTCACTTCTGTTGATTACGTTGTGGTTCTCAGCAGTGCTGTGCTTTGGGATGCTGACATCATCATGCAGAGTTATGCAGGATCGGTTGTTCTGCTTTTTGTAGTGGGTGGGAAGCTGCAGGTTTGCATTGCATAGTTGCAAATTTGTGTTTGATTTCCACGTGTTTGTGGAAGGTGTTCACTTGAATTTTGGCCACTTGAGTTTTCCATTCTAGGCATGCTGTTCACTGGATGATGACAGGACATTGCACTGTCGATCAGGGACCCACCAGTATGCTGCTCCATTGCTGCCACTCAGCTAGTGAGGGAGCCAGTAATTTTTGGCTGGATTCAGCTCAGTGTCCAGTCATAGACATTGCTTCCTGCTTTAAGTCCAGCATCATAGAGGAGATGCACTGCTGTGTCGTTTGGATTGCTTGGTATAAATTGTTGATAACTTTGCCTTTTTAGAGATTTGAGGCATCATTTCTTCAAGGTACTGTAGTTTACTCCCATAGGGAGTTTGTGTACCACATAGATTCAGTTTTTAGCAGAGGTTTGGGGATTCTTATCAGGTGAAACTAAAATGCATCTGCTTCTGGTGGGCAGTTACTTAGATATTTTTGAAAGATGTCATGGGGCACAGAGGGTCTGTTGATCAGGAGGTGAATATGATGCCTCTATATGTGTCTCTGTTGGGATTGTTTGCATCTTTATGACTTTTAGTGTTTTCATTGAATGATGGTAATGTATTCACAGCCATTTTCAGCACTTTTAATGATGGATGTATCTTTTTTTAGCTGCCAGAGACCCTCTGTATATCTATCCTCACCTTTTGGATGAGCCCTGTGATTGTGTCCAGTGAGGGAGTGGGAGAGGTAAAGAGCAGCTGTAAGTCTGGTGCCGTGATTCTGGGGTGGTGTGCAGCCTTGTCTTTTCTGGCTTTCCTGTACATTTTGATAATGCTGTTGAACACATTATTTGCATTTTTAAAGGCAGGTCCCATTACAATGCTAAAGTTTCTGCCCACAGTGATGCTATTTAAATGTCTATTCCTGCTCTGAGGGAAATGTATTTTCCCATGGCATTTCTCACAGATACATAGAATTCCCTGAGTACTTGTGAGAGATCATTCTCTGTGATGGTTTTTAAATCTATTTGTTTATTAGTCCCATGAAGCCAGTCAAGAAAGATTTTGGTGGCCCATAAGGTGCTTTTCTTAGTGTTAATTTTGTGGACATTGTTTTATATTTCATAAAGTTGTTCACTTGTTAAGGTGAGGTGTCTACTTACAGTTACTGACTCATTTTCTGTTTTACTTTTTTTTTGCTTAAGAGTCCCCTCACAGCATGTCTAGGGGCCTTGATGTTATGTTCATCTGAGAGGGGTCTCACGTGGAAAACAACAAGTCCAGAACATACCTGACCTCCCAAGCTGGGACTTGACCTCAGAGCATCCACTGACATACTCCAGGAGTGGCCAGGCTATGGAGTCAAAAGGGTTAGACACTGGGAAACACAATAAACTTAAAGTCCAAATAAGGGATAACCTCAGACACCAGGATCCTTTATTTTATGATCCCTTAAATCTTTATGATGATGAACACCAGCTGGCATAGTTTCATGATCTTAGCCACTGTAAAATTGATCCCCTAGCTCCATTCTACACATAGGGGTTCTATAACTCCCTATTCAGCCTTGTGATGAAGCATTTTCACACTATGTTCTTTCTCCCACTGGACTTTCACATAATTCCCTATTTGGCCTCTTGATGAAGCACTTTCACACTGGGTCCTTTCTTCCTGAACCCAGATGGATGTAATCAAGGCATTTGGCAACCCACTTCACTAGCCACTAAGCAATTACAATTGATCAGAAGCATTTGGCAGCCCCCCACTGATGTTTCCTGCTGATTCTCTGACAAGCACCCCAGACCACTCAGTCAGGTGGCTGCTTCTTCTGACTGGAACATGCCATCCAGTGCTGAACCCATGGACATGGGCAACATGCAGGTAAGTGCTCAAACCTCCCCCTTGAAGACAAACGTCCATCACCTTACCTCCTTCTGTTAGGTGGCTTTCCCCATACCCCAGCTTCTGGGATGACCTCCAGTCTATTTTGTCTTGGTATACACCATCTTCTGAGGAGGAAGCTCCCTCCTCAATAGGAAGTCCTGTACCCACAGCTGGCATCACAAGTGAGTGGATCTATTGGCTTTCTCTGCTCAGGCAAAATGCCTGGACATTCCCATGGCCAACCTTCTCTCTCTCTCCCCCTCTTGTTCCCTAAGCTGGCTGCTCAGCTTGGGGCACAGCAGTCAGATCAGCTGACTCACTCCTCCTATGGCATACAGGAGGCCAGGAAGTGAACATCCCAGTACTCTTAAAGTAATATGAACCCCATGGGGGGGTTACACTCATCAGACCTTAAGAGGTTGACTTCCCAATGAGCACTAAACTCAACCTTCTCATCCAGAGGCCCATCCAGCTGAGAGCTGGCCACCCCTCCACTAGCCAGCCCAAAGGGGGAATATGGCTTTTCACTATGAGAGGCAGTGCTTTACACTAAACTAGCATCATCTACAATTTTGTTAAGCCTTTGGGTCTAAACCCATCCTCATGGTTCCTCTAATAACTTCAACCCCAGGCTCCCTGAGGAGTTTGCCCCAGGGGTTAAAGTGGCACACCAGGCCTAAGCTATACACTCAAAACCCAATTCTCGGACATACACTATGTCCCATATGGGGCAATTACTATACTTCATCTCCATAAGTACCTAGTACATGCCACTATGTACTTATACCCACCCAGTACACAGCTATAGTTCCATTGTCCTCCCTTTGTGCAAAACAGGAAACACTTACACCTCTAGTACTTGTGCAGTGGACTTACCGTACACAGGCATTATGAAGGGAACACTGCCACATGGATACATCCAACAATGTTGTTTTAATTGAACACAATAACAAGTAGTGTCCATGTAACAAAATCCTCTCTCCTTTTCCAGGCATAGTCAGCTCATCACTGGATAATTGTGCCAGTTCCTAAATGTGAAATAGTCCCCATATTATCAAAACCCTTATTAACAAACATATGAATAACCCACCCCCAAGCATTGTGTCCCTCTGAAAAAAATAGAAAAAGTACATCACCAGTATGTTGGCAGTTCTGCTGACAACCTCACAGAATCTTCTCTTGATCTTCCCGCTGGGCATATAAACTGGTGAATCTTCTTCCTGGAGGGCTTGGTCATATGAGGAGGCTTCAAAATGTTTTCAGAGCCCAGAATCTCCTTTACTTGTGCAGCTTGAGAGCAATGCAAACATACAAACAGAAGCAGCAACAAGTTGAACACCCTTCAATAAAGTATAACACACTACAGCACTCTGAGAACTGGGTCAAGCTATCTTCATCCTCTTCTCTCTGGCAACAGGTGGGATACCATCTCTTCAAAAGTAATACCGTAGGTCAGGCTTAGTGCAGGGGTTGCCAACACATTCCACACTTGGTACTTTGCAGTAGGCCACATTCCCTTCTGGGTATTGCACCTGGGCATAGTACTACGTAAACAAAGTCAGTCCATGATAAACCCCACTGAGTACAGTCTGAGCCACTTGCTGGGATTCATCCTTTCATGAATGCTCACTTGTATAAGTAATGTCATGCCTTATCCAGATCTTATCTATGATAGCACACCATGTCCAATCCTTTCAGTTACTGTCAATGATGTCCCACATGTACTCAGTCAAGCATGGGTAGTCTAACTCAGGGTGATCTCTTTTAATAATTCACTTGACAATTCTTTCCCCCTGACTCCACTAGGGGATAGATCTCACAGGTGTCTGAGGAGCCTTTCCATGGGACAGCCACACCCCATGTCAATAGGTCATCACAGTGGGGGATAGCATCTCTAGTGACCTTACTGCCATCCGACCACTGCCATAATGAAAAGGGGTGAGTCATGTACCATCCTCATAATTTGGAGCATGAGCTGCTCTTGGCTGGGTGACTTCCCTTTCCAGCTGAGCTGACATTTTTAGGTGGGATCTCTTCACTGGGCACAACCCTGGTGTCAAATCTAAGAGTCTCTTCAGTGGATTGGTCCTGAGGGGAGTGCTAGCAGGGGTTCCTTTCCAGAGCTCCCTTAGAACTGGAGATTGCTTGGGGCTCTTGAATTTTGGTTGCGGAAACTATCAGCTCGCAGACACTATCATCAATCGACCACCTGTTTCTCCATCTCATCTTCCCATCATGTTTCTCTGTCACCACAGGGTGTCTCCTTCCATTCCTCTTCTATTACAATGCTGAAATCCTTGGAGGAGAAACTTGTGTCTACCAGACAGCAGAGGGTTGTTTCTGATACTGCCAAGACTCTCTCACAGTCTTGACTGATTCAGGCAGAGTGGGAGTCTCTATAGTGACGGGCAGATAGGGATCCCCACTGAGGGACATAACTTCTTCATTTCAGCAACCGCTACACAAGGGAACAAATGCTACATCTTTTCCCACTTAAAGGCATTTAGCACAATGCAGAGGGGTAATTTTAATTAGTCGATCAATTTTCTTTCTGTCTGTGAGCCACTCAGACACCTCCATGGGAACTTTAATCGCTGTACTGTGAAAGTTCTGTGCCATACCATTTAACTGGATTTTCCACATCCAGGTGCATTACTTGAGTGCTCCTGTCCTCAGGATGCAGGCTGTTTTTGTCACACCGCTGAGAAATCTTGGGCTGTACTTCTAACTGGGAGCAATAAACTCATTGTGATTTTTGTCACTTCTACTTCTCCACCTTTTGCTACATCAGCAATGCTATGCACATTTCCAGGTGTCAAGGTCCATACACCATTAAGACGCTTATCCAACCATGTTGAGACCTTTCATTAACCTGTTGATTATGCATAAGGTACTCACATGAAGGTGCACAAGACCTTCTCTGGCCCTGTCTTCCTGCTTCCAACCCTAGCTGGCACTTCCTTCTCTCATTACTATCATTGTCTTCAGTGGCATTTTACTTCTTCTTCAAGGAAAGCACCCAGCCTCCTCAGAACAAGTTCAAAACCACACCTACCACCCTCAGAGTACCAGGGACCCCGAAAGGACACCCCAAAGCATCCCAGATGAGCCCCTGCATGGGAGGTCTCCTCAAAGTGTGTTTAGGGGCCTCAGTGTTACAGTCACCTGGGAGGGGTCTACATATAGAAAACAACAATTCTAGAACATACCTGACCTCCTGAGCTGGGGCTTGACCTCTGGGCATCTACTGGCATGCTGCAGGGTGGCTAGGCTGTGGAGTCAAAAGGATTAGACACTGGAAAACATAATAAACTTAATATCCAAACAGGTGATAACTACAAACACCAGGATCCTTTATTTTATGAGCTCTTCAGTCTGTATGATGATGAACACCAGCCTGCATACTTTCATGATCTTAGCCGCTGCAAAATTGCCCCGGCTCCATTCTACACATTGAGGTTCTGTAACTCCCTATTCAGCCTCATGATGCTGCACTTTCACACTATGCTCTTTCTTCCACTGGACTTTAACATAATTCCCTATTTGGCCTTGTGATGAAGCACTTTCACACTGTGTCATTTTTTCAAAACCAACTGGACTTAATCAAGACATTTGGTGGCACACTTCATTAGCCACTAGGCAATTACAATTGATCAGGGACCTTGGCAGCCCCTCACTGATGCTTCCCACTGATTCTCTGACAAGCAGCCTAGGCCACTCATGCAGGTGCATGCTTCTTCTGACTAGAGCTTGCTAGTATTTGTAATCCTAGAGTTTAATAAAATAAAAAATTTAAATAATCTAGTCCTGTACACCTGGACACGGTCAAAGTGCAGTTGAGTGCTCATACCTCCTCTGAAGACAAATATCCATCACCTTATCTCCTTCTCTTAGGTGCTTTTTCCCATACCCAGGCTTCTGGGATGACCTCCAACCCATTTTGTCTTGGGATGCACCATACAAGGATAGTAAAGGTGCCATGAACTTCTGCTGTCAGCAGATTGTCCTGACAGGAGAAGATCGCTAATTGTTTGGTGGTTTGTCAATCAAGCATTGTCCCCTAATGCTACTGGCTGTGCATTCACTGAGTGCTGTTTCAGTTCTACTGTTCAGCTATTGGCTGATTTGTTAATCTACTGTGACTGGTTAGAGAATGGTTTGTTCTGATAGGCTAGTTGTGGGTCCATGCTTCTGAACCAAAATTTGAATTGTGCAGAGTACTGGATTGGAGCCTGTCGTGCTATTGTTCTCCTTATACTGAAGCTGGTGTCATTTTCTGTGGCTAAGCTGCTGAAGTTTTTCCATTTCTAGTCAGAGAACTTGTGTGCATTGCCTGGGTGAGTGACATTAAGTTTAATATTCTTTTTTTTATCATTTGTTTGTCAACTTACTGAATATTATGTGATAATTTTGTTCAGTGAGGCACAGATCATCTGTTCTGCTCATTGTCTGAACATGTTAATGTTACAGTGCTGTAATAACATGTTACTCATTTTATTTATTTTTTTATATTTCAGATCGTGCTCACGAAGGACAGATTTTGATATTGTCCATCTCGTCTGCAGATCGTCAGTGTGCAATGATTTGAAATCTCTGTTTTTGTTTCAGTGCTGTAAGCAATCATGCTTAGTTTCAGTTGTCATTTTTTTGTTATTTCTTGATGTAATACCGTAGATGCCCAATATCTGCATTTGGTAAACTAATACTACTGCGTAAGCTGCTTCTGATAGGCTGGTATCTGTGATACAAACTGTGTTTTTTTGGGTGTTATGAATGTCTCTGTTAATGGCCAATGTTGCTTGTTAAGTGGGATGACTGTAGTATGTTTATGTGTGAGTACTGTGTCATGTTATTGGAATAAACAATGTGTTGACTGGTATTGTCCTGTGAGGTGAAGTGTGTGTTCTGACAGAAGTATGCTGTCAAGACAACATGTATTCTGCAGTATTGCTAGGTAATGCACTGCTCATGGAGATACAGTATGCTAACTTTTATGTTGTGCAGGTCTGTGTCATGTTACTGGAATAATCAATGTGTTTATTTATTTATTTAGTTTTTGTTAACTGGGTAAGTGCACTAGATAAATTCTGCCTATTTTCAGGCACGACCCGGGGGGGGGGGGGATACAGATGAATGTCAACTGACCTTGAATCAGATTAAGCTGTTCATGGTATCTTTAGTGAATGAGGAAAATTTGGCCAGGACACCGGGGAAATTCCCTTACTCGTTTCTATTGACCAGTATTGTCCTCAGAGATGAAGTGTGTGTTCTGACAGGATGATCCTGTCAGGACTATGTGTATTCCACAGTATTGCTAGGTGATGCACTCTTTCTGGAGATATGGTAACTGTTATTGTGTGTATGTTTTTTAGTTATTTATTTAATGTTGTCATTGTTGTCTTTCTGTGTTGTTGGTTGCTGTTACTGGCTATGGGTAGAAACGGCTACTGGTCTCTGCGGCTACGTAATTGCAATGTATGTGGTATGTTTATGGCATCCCTGATATCTTGCTCACTAGTCCTTTTTTTGTAATGTGAGTTTTGTATCACAATAGCATTATCCTGTCAGGAGTATGTCTATCCTGAAAGCATGATCCTTTCCAGGGTACTTCCATGGCTCCATGCTTTAATGTGGAAGTTGATGCATTGTTCTGGCAGGTTCAGAAATGTGGTGTGTGTGATGTGAACTGTGTTTCATTGTACTTTCATGGTATAAGTTAGGTTTTATTTCTTAAGTGTTACCTGGACAAGCAGTGCCTTTTCCAGCACACGACCCTGCAATGAACCACATGTGCTGAAATGTGTGATGACTTTGGTGACTCTAATGTGTCTTATTGTGTGACAATCAGCTTCTCCTGTTTCATCCTACAGTATTAAGCCACTTTTAACATGTTTCTTATTGTAACATGTCTTGGAGTTTCACTTCATTGTTTTGTTTTCTTGAATGTTTACCCTTTTTTCTGCCAGGACCTTTGTTTTCTGCCAGGACTATCCTATTAGCTATATAATTTGTTTTTAAGGATGAAGGTGATGCCTGTGGTGTCATGTACAGCAACCCACTGTTTATAGTTTGTGTTTAACTGAATTCTTATTTTATGAACGTTTCTGCTGTGTTAATAGTATTGTGGCATGTTTTCTAAGGACAATGCCCGTGTGATGTTCTTTGACTGTCTGAAGTCAAGTTTGTGTCTGTCCTCATCTGATGTCCATTGTTGTTTCTCAATAGAGTGTGCATGTCATCCTCATGTGCATTTGGAGTACGTGGAAGATATGCTGTTGTGGTTTGTGTATGCAAGTCACATTGGTCTTGTTCTTCCAGGTGTTTGTTAGTATTCACACCAGTACTGTTTTTCGGTACCTCTGGATATGATAAAGGGTGAGGTAAAAGGCAGCTACATTTAGAACCTACTAAACATCAAACCAGGAAGAGGACATGGAGGAATACATCACGAAATCCAAGGAAGTGACTATAACAGTAAGGGTAGCCAATGCGTTGAGGTAACTAAGTTTGGTCCAGGGGATCAGGAAGGTGAAAAGTGTTTCTTTATGTATATAAGGGAGACAAGAAACAGTAAGGAGCACATTGATAGGATCCAGAATGGCAGTGGGTGGGTGTGTGGACAAGGGAAAGAGCAGGCAGAAGTACTTGAGTAGTCCTGTTTGGTATTCACCAAAGAGAGGATTGCCCTGTATGTAAGTGGAAAGGTAATGTGTGCATAAGGCTGGAGGAGATCACAGGTGGAGAAGTCACCAGGGAAGTGTGATGAAGGGTGTTAAGTCTCTAAGGGTTGACAAGGCACCTGGGCTGGACTTTGATCATCTGAGAGAACTGAGAGGTTGTCAGTTGTCCTTGTGGGGCTTTTGGTGGACATGTTCAACATCTGTCTGTAAACAGGATGCATATTCAGGGATTGGAGGGTGGTTCATGTGATGTTCCTGTATAACAGAGGGCACAAGGATGAATCTTGGAAGTATTAGCCAGTTGACCTAACCTCAATTGTGTTACAGCTAATGCAGACTATCCTGAATGAAAGTCTGAGAAAATTTATAGAGCTAACGATCTCCAAGATGGCAGCTAGCATGTGTTTGTTTCTTGCAGATCCTGTAAGACAAACCTGGTGGACTTTTTCATTGTGTTACGTGGTCAGTGTGCAAGGGTCACGTGGTGGATGTCCTATATTTGGACTTCAGTAAGGCCCCTGATTCTATACTGCATGATAGGCAGATGAGCAAATTGAGCAACCTGGGAGTGTGGAGGAAACTGTATAGATGGGTCATGAGCTATGTACAGGATAGACAGCAGAAGGTAATAGTGGGGATTGAGGTGTCTTCGCCCATGCCTGTAACAAGTGGGGTCCCACAGGGCTCAGTGCTGGAACCAGTTCTGTTTAGTGTTTTAATTGCCAACATTGCAGAAGGTATATAGAGTTAGGTCAGTGTCCTTGTTGATGATACCAAGATCTGTGTTGAGTTTAAGGAATTGGAAGGAGGTACAGTACTCCTGGAGGATTTTGGTAAAATGGATGAATGGTCTAATACATGGCAACTTGAGTTGAATGCCAAGAGAAGTAATAAGTCATGTACTTGGTAGCCATGAAGTCTTGAAACAGTAACTGGTTGGTGGGAGTGCAGTTATCCAACTCTTAGGACAAGGATGTGGGTGTACTGTTGATAGTGGAATTGACCCAGTCAGCCTAGTGCAGGAAGACAGTGGATAAAGGTCATCAGAATGCTGGTGTGCATAGTGAGGTTAATTACCCCTAGGAGAGGGTCATTTATCATGCCTCTGTCTAGGCCCCTTGTGAGGCCACACTTACAGCACTGCATGCAGTATTGGTGGCATTACTTGAAAAACAACATCAAGCTATTGGATGTGGTTCAGTGACAGGCAACAAAAATGATCCTGTTATTGGGACATAAACATTATGTGGAGAGGCTGAGGTGCTATACAGTACATGCATTCTCTTGAGAAGAGAAGGAGAAAGGGATATGATTCACATCATTAAGTACTTGAAGGGTATGAACAGAGTAAGTATGGGATGTATTTTGAAATTAAAATGTGGAATGGAAACCAGGAAGCACAATCCGAAATAGTAAGGAGGCAGATTTAGGAGGGGAAATGAGGAGGCACTATTTCTCTCGAAGGATGCACACTCCAGCACATGAGATGGAACATTAGACCTGTATCTGCTGGTAATCTTATACTGTAAGTGCATAATATTTCACCTGCTTCAGAGGAAGTAATTGCTCTGTGATGTCATCTTGTGCATCTCATTGTGATTCTTGTCATATCTGTACTACTTTAGGTTTTTCTGTGTTTGACATGGATGTTCTTATCCAGTCTTCATTCCAGAAGACGTTATGTGTTAGTAAGGATGGTGTAATGCAAATCACTGTTGTCATCCAGTCATCATACAACACTGAAAATATAATGAAAGGCAAGTGGCATAATTTAATGCAGGATGGGAAAGAATGTTTTTCAAGATGGGCTAAAAGACATGACATATGACATCACATATTTTATGTGTGAACATTATAGGAAGCCATGTGGATCATCAAGTGGTGACCCAACATGCATGAGAGCAAATGCCTATGTTGCATATATCTCTTTCCAAATATTAAAAGAGGGTAGTAACATGGTCATGATTATCAGGGAAAAACTGAGTCATACCGGTCATGACATTTCTAACGTTCTTGAAAGACGAGTTAACACTATTGATGAAACTCTGTTGAATCTCATTAAAGTTTGGCTGGCCTTAAACATGAGTAACAGTGAAATCCTTTTACATTCTGCTGAATGGTCTGAAATGAACAGCCATCATGATGTGCATGACTGGCACTATTATATAACTCCTGGTGATATTACAGGAATGCATCAGAGATGGAATATGTTTAAAACATTTGACCCTAACGATGCTGCGTGTGCATAAACTTGTCCATTCTGCATTTAAGGAGGATGTTGTCTTTTATCAGGCCTTGTCAAAGGTTAATGGAGATCCCAGACTAGGCCCTTATCTGCCGACACTGTCTATGTATCTATGTATCCCCTTCTGTTGTGCCTGCAGTCTTCCTGGCAGAGGAGGCAATTGGAACAGTGTGGTCAAAATCTAGTTGTTGTCGGTGCCACATATGGTGACATAACTGTTTATGGTTATGCATTATATACCATGCTGATATGTAATGAACATGGCCATGGTGTCCCTGTAGCATTCTTTGTCACAGGCTCTGAAGAGCAGGAGCAATTGGAAGGCCATCCAGTCACTGCATTTAAGAGTACTCAATTTCTACCCGAGGTATTCTGAATATATGGCTGTTTTCTTACATACTTATTGTAGAACTACATTCTGCCCTGTAACCGGAAATGTTCACTTACTGGTTCTTTTCGAAATGTTACCTGTATTTATTTTGTTAATTTAGTTCTTAAATTGTTAGCAATGCCATTTATTCACTTAATCTGTCATTCTGTAACAGCATTAGTGTGACTATAGTGACTGATTTTTTTTTCTCTGCAGTTACTCTAATGTTACACATTGCTTCTTCAACAAGTATCTTTTTTCTTTTCTTACAATGTTTTCATATTTCTCCTTTAGAGGTTTTATGGTTGGTAAGGACTGGCATTTAATCAGAGCACTACAAGCAGTGTTTCCTTGTTCCAATATTCTGCTGCGCTGGTTCCATGTTTTACAGGTAAACACTTTTTTTTGTAAGTCAAGTTACTTGAAGATGGAGTATGTGGGGCAGGACCAAAAATGGTGATCTGGATCAGGAACTGGCTGAGGGGGAGACAGCAAAGGGTGGTGGTAGGGGGGTAACACTCATCACCGAGAGTGGTGACAAGTGGGGTACCACAGGGATCCGTGCTGGGACCAGTACTGTTCAGGATTTTCATTGCAGGGTTCCATGTCAAAAGGGAAAGACATAACAGCGACTACAATAAGGGTGAAGTCATTTCAGCTACTGTGAAAAGCGCAAAGGTAAATATCAGCTTCTGCACTAACAACAACAATTGTGTTTGCTCACGGGGGCTTAGCCCCACCTGCATGGGGCTTTACCCACACAAGCCTTATTATTATAACCAACTCTGAGGTTGCAGCACCTCAGGGAGTGAGAAATTTGATTATCACCATTAGTGCAGTAGCTGTAATATACCATAGCCCTTTTTCACAGTAGCTGAAATGACTTAGCCCTTATTGTAGTCACTGGTATGTCTTCCGCCCTTTGATGTGCTTCTCATTGGTTCATGTCTGGAATGGGATCTGGAGCAAAATCAGTCTGTTCACAGATGATACCAAGATGGGAGCTGTGGAAGATGACACGAGGGGAGGGGTTGCAGGAGGACCTGAATAAGCCGCAGGAGTGGGCAGATAAATGGCAGCTGGGGTTCCAGAGCAAGAAGTGCAAGGTTCTGCACTTCAGAGCCCTGAACCAGGGGAGTGATTATCACTTAAATGGGATTCAGTAGGGTTGCTCCACAGAAGAGAAGGACCTAGTGGTGATCATAACAGGGAACATGAACATTTCTGTTCAATGCAGAAGGGCGGTGGCAAAAGCCAACAAAATACTGGGATGTATAACTAGACGGATCTCCTCCAGAAGTAGGGTGGTTATCCTGCCTCTCTATAAGTCACTTGTTAGGCCCCACTTGGAGTACTGCGTACAATACTGGTGCCCGTTCCTGAAGAAGGACACCAGATTATTGGAGGGGGTACTGCGTAGAGTTACAAAGATGATCCAAGGATTGGAAGGCAAGCCATACGAGGAAAGGCTGGGGGAGCTGAATATGTACACTCTGAGAGAGAGGAAGGACAGGGGAGATATGATTGAGACCTTTTAAGTACCTGAAGGGAATAAATAAGACTAATATAGAGAGGATTTTCCAGAGGAGGAAAAAGGGAGGGACACGAGAGGACATCGAAAAAGATTGGAGGTGGGTAGATTCAGGAAAGAGATGAGGAGACATTTTTCACGGAAAGAGTGGTAGACAAGTGGAACTCTTTGCGGGTAAGGTACTAGCCTGCAAGATGGTAGACAGCTTTAAGATGGATTGAGGATAGGGTAAGGGTAATAGGATGCGGGGAAGGAGGGGCAGCAGCATTATGGAGTGCTAGCTAGCACTTGAGCGAACTCAATAGACTGAAAGAGCCTGTTTCTGCTGGCATTTTCATATGTTCATATGCTCATACATAGGAACATAGGAATGTGACAGCAGAAAAAGTGCCTCAGGCCCACCCAGTCTGTTCAGAGTGCCTAGATTACACTAATCTTTTGCTGTAGTCCTTCCCCCCTGTTTCAGTAATCCCCTGTGTCTATCCCAGGCCCCTTGACTCCCCCCCACACTGTCTTCTCCCCATGTAATCATTGCTTCAGAGGCATACATCATCAATGTCATGTTTTTGTTATTGTTAGGCTGTACAGAGGTGGCTGAAGAAGAAAGACTCCACAGTGTGTGGACCTTCAAATACGGCCTCGCATAATGAAGTCATGAAGGAAATGTACATTTTGGAGAATAGTCACACTGTAAGTACTGAATGTGCCTTCCTGAATTTCACTTGAGTTGACTATAGGGTTGCTTGTCACTGTGTTAGCTCTGCATTCTTTCTGCCTGTGAATAATTCTCTAATGATTGTTGTGTAATTGCCTCATCATATTGTTTATCTTTATTATTCATTGTCATTTTTATTTTAATCCATTTCTGATTGGTCTGTTTTAGTACATATGTTGCTGATAAGTCATTCATCACTACACAGGTGTTGAAGTACAGAGAGGGTGTGTTTTCTTTTGTTGGTAATAATAACACAAGCACACTAATACCAGTAATTCGTGTTTTGGTGGTAACATCTTGGTGTTAAACTACTTTTTCAGTGTGTCTTGCTGTGCGCATAGTGCATCTTAGTTACTGAAGACTCCTGAATTTTTGATAACCACTAGTAAATGACAATTGACAGTACTTTTACAGTACTATTTAACATCATTTAATGTCACTGGCTCAGTACGTGTCCTTTTGTCACTTGGCACATGTCTTACTGATGATGTGCTCTTTGTGAGTATTGCTGTGTAATTGAAAGGTATACTGCCAATGTTGTAACAGTTTACTGTTTTCTTATTAGATGTGTCCCTTTACTACTCCCGTACTTGTGTCATGTTTCATCTCCATATGATCCTGAACATGAATTTCTTGCCATCCAATTACAATGTCTGAAAGATAATGTTCTTTTTGTTCTCCACAGTGTGATTTACATTAGTCTGCAGTATGAAAAATGGTTCTCATGGCTTTCATGGGCCTGTATACCTAACAGTGACAGTCCACCCACCACATGTTTCTTCCACTGTCCGGTTTTATCACTGATACGTGATGGGACTGCTTGACATCAAATGTCGCTGTACTTTTTACGGCTGCATGGGTGGAGCCTTGCAGATGTTTTGCATGTACAAAAGGGCTGACACCATCATTTCCGTCCGTGGAACTGGCTGAAGGTGTTAATAGTCTCCTCTGCCTTACCCTCCTCCAAGAAATCCTCTCCACCCTCAAATACATGTGCTTTCATGTTATTAAATGGTTGCAGGGCACTATTTTCTGTCTTAATTGGGAGGGAGCATTTTTTTTTCTAAGATCCACCCCCACCTTCATCGAGCAGTTCCTAAGATCTACCCCCATCTCCATGCTAACAGTTGAGATCCACCCCCAGCTCCACCCAAGCAGCCCCTAATGATCCACCCTTAATTGTGTTTTTTTTGTTCATGTGGGAGGTGCAAAGGGGATCTATCATGGTGGACTAGAAAGATCAACTCCCAGCTCCACCTGAGCAGCTTCTAAAGATCCAGATTTCTGCGGCAATGTCTGGTGACTGCTTTGCATGAGTGAGTGGACGCTGCTGCCTGCAGAGTTGTATTTGGTCCCTTAATACAGGTCTGGCTGCTCTAAGTTACTTAATTTTGCAAAGTTGTTGTTTTAAAGTTTGCTGTCTGTTTGTGACCTAATTTGTCTCTTCAAGGGCGAAAGATTCTGATCACAAGGCTGCTCTGGTGCGAAACAGTAATGGCAAGTCTGCTGTTGTTGAAGGATCCTGATTTACTTAATATTGTAAAGTTGTATTTGTAACCTTTGCTGTCTGTTTGTGATGTCAGTGCTCTGTTCTTGGGTGAAAGATTTTAAATATCCAGATTTCTGCCGCAGTCTCTGGTTAGTGCTTTGTACGACTGACTTATACGCTGTGCCTGCGGAGTTGTACTTGATCACTTAATACAAGTGTAGCAGCTGTTGAGTTACTTAATTTTGCATGTTGTTTTAAACTTTGCTGTCTGTTTGTGATATAATGTGTCTCTTCAAGGGTGAAAGATTCTGATCACAAGGCTGCTCCGGTGTGAAACAGTAATGCCAAGTCTGCATTTGTGGAGACACATTTGAACCTTTTTTGGTTTTTGTGACCTCATTTCTCTCTTCAAGGGTGAAAGAATCTGATGACAAGGGTGCTCACAGTCTATTACCTGACACGGAACCGGTGAGACTTTCTGTAGTGATGTACATAAGTAATTAACATGCTAAGTAACTAGGAAAAGGCTTCCGAGAGAGATATAAATAAAACAAATAAAATATAGAAAAATATAAGATAAAACATTAAATAAAAAAAAACACCTTCCAGATTGTGCCATGTTTTTCTTCTTGAATGCTATCAGTTGCACTGTAGAAGAGCTTGCCAAAACAGTCTGGGATCATTTAGGTTTTGTACAAATATGGCTTATTTTCCACTGGGTCTGCTCCTCGGCTCCCCAAGTCCCCACACTGTCCCCTCCTGAATGTGACCCTAGTTTGTTTTGTTGGTTTTTTTTATCAAGTCTGCGCAGCTAAAAGCTTTGAGAGAAACAGCTTTGGACTCAGAAAACAGAACATAAAGTCTGCTTCTTGAATGCTGGCAGTTGTACTGTAGAAGAACTTGCCAGAACACCCTGGGTTAATTTAGGTTTTGTATAAATGTGACTTATTTTCCACTGGATGTGCTCCTCAGCACCCCAAATTGCAACACTGTCTCCTTCTGCATGTGTTTTTCTGTTGCACCTAAATTAGATTTTAGCGCAATATTATTTAAAAAGGTTGCCAGCTTGATAAATGCAGGTTACTATAGCAGTGCCAGCTGCTGGGTTTAAGTTTTTTGATATCGGACCAGCACTCACAACATTGAGATCCTATTGTACTTCTGCTTCTTGTTTTTCCTGGTGGCTAGTGCATGTCCCCTCCATATTGCCCCCTCCCAACTCCTGCACAGATACCTGGGCACTCCTTCTGTGTTGCAGAATTAGAAACTGAGAGGCAGCCCAATGGGAGGCATGTGAGATCGAATAGTGCAAGTCCCAGGGTTACTTTCCTTAGTCTTAAAGCTGCATGATGCATGCACACAGCTACAAAGGCTGGAAGAATTTACTAGACAATCTGGCCATTTATGAAGTAAGAAAGGAGTCCATGTTTTTAAAAGCCTAGTCAGCCCACAGCTCTCCCATTCACTGTGGTCTAATCTTAAAAGAAACATTTAAAGAAGTTAAAGAGCTCAGAATGGTGCCGCAAGACAAAACAACAACAAAAAGATTGAACAGCTGCCACACATGCGGTGCAGTAGATTCCTACTACCCATCCTTTGGATATTGTTTTAATCTAGAGTTCTTTTCACCTAGCAATATCTCTCAAACTTGTGCCTCACAATGTGAGCATAGAAGAGACCAAGACATACAAATGACTTAAATCCTGGACACAGTTTTTTAAATCTGCTCAAATCTACTCAAAACACCAGAACATAAAGTCTGCTTTTTGAATGCTGTCAGTTGCACTGTAGAAGAGCTTGCCAGAACACTCTGGAATTATTTAGATTTTGTACAAATGTGACTTATTTTCCATTGGGTCTGCTCCACAGCTCCCCAAGTCATCACACTGTCCCCTCCTGAATGTGACCCTAGTTTTTTTTTTGTATGTTTTTTTTTTTTGGTCAAGTCTGTGCAGTTAAAAGCTTCAAGAAAAACAGCTTTGGACTCAAAAAAACAGAACATAAAGTCTGCTTCTTGAATGCTGGCAGTTGTACTGTAGAAGAGCTTGCCGGAACACTCTGAGTTAATTTAGGTTTTGAATAAATGTGACTTATTTTCCACTGGGTCTGCTCCTCAGCACCCCAAGTTGCCACACTATCTCCTCCTGAATATGACCCTAGTTTCTTTTTAGGGCTCTGTGGGTGGAGCCCTGCAGTCCAAAGAGTTTTTATGTGAAGCAGTCATAGGCACCATGCAGACTTTGCATCATTTTACACTGTTACACACACACACACACACACACACTGATAACACACTTTTACTAAATGGAGCACAAAGCAGTGGTTGCTTTATTGAAAACGTTACTGAGACACAAGGGTTCAGTTGCACTGCTGACCTGCCAGGCAGCTGCTGCTGAGAAATAAATAATATATACCCACTAATATACTAAAGTGTAGACATGTTCACTGCGGTGTATATCACGGTAGACTGAGTCAAGAGAATAGATAGATACAGTATTGTGTTTGAAACAGAGTGAGTGAGTAAGAGAGAGTGATTGTTAACCCCCAGCTTCCATGTGAACAGCGACAGAACAGGGAACCTGTCACATTCTGCCTGCCTTACCACTGCTCACAGCGAGGGTGACAGCTGTGGTTTTTTGTGTTATCTTTTTTGCCCTGTTTATAGGTCTCCTTCCTCACCATCCAGATTGATTGCAAGCAGAAATGTAGTAACATAAGAAGTCCTACAAACAGGTCACCCTGGTGCCATTACCATTCCTGGATTTGGTCGCTGTGTCCCTACGTAGGCTGCAGAACTTAATGTGTGTCTCTCTGTGACTGTCGGAGTGCTATTCATAGACTGTTGTTCCTACTGGGACTGTTTTCCTGGAGTTATGGGATGAGCTATCCATTTGTCTACAGAGGGACTAGGGTTAAATTCAATCATGCTGTTTGCTGCAATAAAGTCTTTCAATGTTTACCAGTGTCTATGTGTGTTTATTTGTGCCCTAATGTCCATAACACATATTAAATATGTACACATTCTTATTTTTACTGTTATTTAAAACATCTTTGTTATTTAATTATGATGTATTTATTCATTTATTTATTGTAGTTGTGTCAAATGTACGGTAATTTACAGGTTCAAGAATGTAATCATGAAGTCTGAAATGAGGAGTCGATACAAGAATTACTGCTGCTGTGGTCAGCTTGGGGTGAAATGCAGTATTGAGTGTAACTTGTCATAAGTAACACAGTGGTGAAAACTGAACAGAACATAACAGAACCTGAATTACTAGTAGTAGCCTGAGTGAAGATGTTATTTTTATTACCATGTGTGGCAAAAACCTACATAGCTAGAGTATGTCATCCAAATTATGTGGCAAGGACCAGACCCAATGTTATTATTTGGAAGATAACATAATGTGAGACACTCAGCTTCTCCTTTACTTTCATCCCATGATTTTATCTTTTTATTTTTTTGTGGTTTTAAATGCCAGATAAAAACTCATTTACACTACTGAAACACAACCTCTGACATCCAGATGCTGATACAGACTTAGCTTCTGACCGCTAAACAACAGTCAGTGTAAACTCTCACATAGTTACTTAACAATAATGCATGACAGGGTGTGTGTTGTGCTGGGATAACGTCACACCTTGGGTGGTTAAAGCAGGAGGACACAGGCTGAAGGCTCGGGACAGCCGAGGTATGACATTATCCCAGCACAACACACACCCTGAGTGCATTATTGCTATTATACAATGTCTTGTTTTTTTAATAGAATAAAAATAAAGAAAAAGCATTTTTTTTCTTTTTTCTCATTTGTTGTGAGTGTAAAGATTTGTTTTGAAAAAAATCCACAGTTTCTGTTTTGGCCACTAGATGGTGCTGCTCTTGTAAAATGCATTTTGCTTCCTTTCAGGTTTCCTTTTCTGATCACACGTGTGTCTCAGTCCCTGGTCTCATTCTGTCCCAGTGTTGCCTCTGTTTTTCTTTTTGTTTTTTATTATATTATTTAGAATGTGGCCATTTATAATATTTGCAAGGACAGCAATCACCAAGCCAATAGTACAGTGAATGTGCCACAGTACAGTGAGTGAGCCAAAGAGCGGCTGCCGAGCTGATCAGACATTGGAGCTGCTGAGGTACTGTTGTGCTCTACAAGCTGATTAAAGGTATGGCTTTGTTGCAGTTTTTATGCATTTTCTTTTTTTTTTTGTTCAAATCAGAGAAAACAGATGACGGGGTGATCGAGTTGTTGACGCTGTTGTGGTCACGTGCTACAACAGCCGTGCATCCCTGACTCGGCAAAGGGGAGTCTTTCAGTTTTTGCAGGGGAATGGGCGCGTCTTGTTGTTTTTTTTCTTTTAATTTTATGAAGGTGGTGGTAAGCCTGGGGGGGATGTTAGGGCAGTGTGCTTTTCTGGCTGATGGTGGTGAGTGAGACGAGTTGGGGACAGTTGGTGAAGGCAGCAGCAAGCAAAAATTACCATAATGCCTACTGACCAGAGATTAGTACAGCAGAGTTTGTGGAGTGATTCCCATAAGGACTGGTCATTTGTGTGTTGGGACTAGATCCATGATGTTGTGCTGGGATAACATCACGGGTCCAGTCCCAGAGTGACTAATTAGAGTCCAGGATTTTTCTTTGCCATTGTATAATGTTCAATATAGGCTGTTTTAATATTAAATTTTCATGTAGGTACAAACATAGGAAGAGAGCATACATCCTGGTGATATTTTTGCTGCTGGTCAGAACAAGCCAGGATTGATTTTTTTTTTTAAACCAATTGCCATCAGTGGGTTCTTGACGGATGACAGCATTTACCTGTCACATGATCAGCTAACTCTACGTTGCCCCGTAACAGTTTTTTTTTAGTTTATCCTTCTTTTATCCCTTCTATACATTTCAAATCTCTAGCTGTGATGATCAGCAGATGCACCGATCCAGGCGTCAATATGTGCCCTCAGGTTATTAGATTGAGGAGAAACAACCAAAACAAAAAATAACCAGCAAACAGGTTAGTGTACAGTGCCTTTGGCCTTCTTTTCTTTTTTTTTTGTAACATTAAGTAAATGTATGGACTTACTGAAATACCACACAGCCACATTAGTCAAGTACAGCTATGGAAGGAAAAGCTTCAAATGTACTACAATGGACTACTGACAGTCTCACGCTTGTGTAGGGAGTCTTTTACTTCACTATTCAGAAGAGAGCTTGTGCCATGAATGGGAATTGTGGGAAAAAAAAGTTGTTTACAATCACGGTCAGATGAGACTAAGTTTGTGTTTTTTTAATATATTACAAACTTCTGGGTATACAAAATACACAGAGACATGTTTTACTATAGAAATGCTTTATTACAGGCAAAAAGCAGGATAGAATTTGTTTCCTATCTCCTTTAAGGCACAGCAATCCGAGCAATGATGGAGCCAGAGTAATTCATTTTCTGCAGCAGATCGTCAAGCTCCCTTGGTGCTACATAATAACCCCAACTTCAGTATATATTTGGTGCACTGTATGAGAAAACAGACTGTACTGTCTGCATGTGAGGCATGGGCTTTTCCCATCATGATTATTTTTATTCTTTTTCCTTTTTGCCACAGAACCTTTGCAAACTGTATCCTGGTGGTGGTGGGGGGCGCAAAACACAAAAAGCCTGCAGAAACTCCTGATTAACCGAGCAACTCAGTTAACTTTAGTCACAGACGTAATTTGTGGTTGTTGCCTTCATCACCGTGTAGATCACAGCTTCTCCAATACAGCACTGTACTTGTCAGTGAAATGGGTGTACCTGTTATCACTCTAGATCGATACATGGCTCTGTCTGTCTGTCTATCTGTCTGTCTATCATATCTATTGGGCACTGAGGTGTCAGCGCAATATTCACAAACCATAGCTGAAAAGGAGAAATACAACTTCTTATAAATTACAAACTTAAAAGGAGAAACATAAACATCATAAGAGTCCATCTGTTTCTATTTTGTAAAGGTAACAGTTTGGAACTATGAGGGCTTGGTTGCTCCCATGGGAAAGAATTGTTCTCGCTTTATGGTCCCTTTTCCAAGAAAGCTAACAAAAAGGGCAAAAGTCATCGCTTCCTAAAAGCAACTTCAGCCTTCCATTTGTAAACCAGCATCCTTAATTTGTGTCTTTAACTTTTTTTCCTCCTCCTAAGATTTCACCAGTAAGGTTACAGAAGAAACAATAACCGGACATGTTATAATAGGTTGTACATTCCTTCCATGTGAGACTATAAAACAGACTTCCTTATTTTTTCCAATACAACTCTGAATCACCACTTTATTGCCCCCAACCAGAAGCATTTAAATATGCAATCCATCACCCAACCCATGTACAAAATGTTGAATATTCAGATTAAATTGGAACTATTTTTCTCTGAATAAGGGATTTGATTTGGTTCTTGTAATATACAATGTCTCTGGGAGAGGAACTTGAGCTGAGGGTCACTGAAGGCAGTGAGGAAATTGTATTATCCAAATACAGAATTCTATTTCTTGCCATTAAACCTAAAATACAACCACAGGGAATAAGAAAGTCAGTAGTGAATTCAATAAGAGATGAAAATGGAAAGGTGCACTTCCCAGCTCACCTGCTATTTAACAAGCAAATGGCACCAATCACACTGGAGACATAAGCATGATGACAAATGTGCTATGAGCGAGCTTTTTTTTCTTCCCTGGACCCACTGACGATATATCTGGGTAAGGGACATACAAATACTATATTTCCATGTCCTGCTCCTCACATATTGAGCTTGAGCTCAGGGTTATGCAATAACAGTGAAGGTTCCATTGGGGCATTATCATACATCTCTGATACGGAACAATTATATAATGGGTCTCTCATGTTATATTATTTTATGACTGAGGTCAGTGGTAGAATAGGTTCCCAATGGAAAGAGCTCAAGGGAAAAAGTACATTGTTGTTACCTGTGTCCACTACTGGATATTTATATATTTCTTATTGTGTACCTGACTTTAAACTCTTTGAAAATATTCACATGCCTAATGGGTTTTAGGTGAAATTAAAATGAAACTAAACAAAAGTAGGAAATTGAAGTTTCAGGGATAGTTTATAAATTGGCTGCATCCTTACAGATTAAAATTTCCAGTATTTATTTTAGTTAAACTAAAGCCATTGTTCCTGCTGTTTTAGATCTTTTTATAGGGGTTTCAGTAATATGTGGAATACAAGACTCTGTATCAGCTATTACACTCAAACTACCCAAAAGCAAGAGATACATAACCTGCCTGTCTGGGACTGTTTCCATTTTGTTTCAAGTGTTTTATTCTGCTGCTTTCAGTAATTAACTCAAAAGTTTTTGTGAACAGTAACTTGAAACAAAATGGAAAGAGACTCTAGAAAGGCAGGTTATGATCTGAATGAAAACAGTCAAAACATTTAGTGACAGTAGCACAGTATTCCGCTTTGTGGCAATTTACAAAAAAGCAATAAAAACAACTAAAGTAGACTAGTTACACTAGCTTCTCACCAGTGCAACTCTGGCTGCTTCACCTATGCTGTCTTCTTCCATGAAAGGACACCTCTACATGAGGCAACTGCCACCATTCAACAACAGCTGCTTCTCCTGAGTACTGAAGCCACTGGTTTAGAACCGGAGGGGAGGTGGCTGCAGCCCCTCAAGTTTTGGGGCCAAAGGAGATTGCCCCGTCATGTATTTCTGTGCTGGAGAGGTTCAGGTCAGTCCGTGACAGTTCAGTGCCATTCCCCTTTGATCCTGCTGCCGTGCCCCACCCTTCACAGTCCACACTAAAACAAAAGATTAAAGCAATAAACTGTCTACCTCCCAGTCCCAGCAGAGTTGTAAAGTAGAGTGCTTTACAACCCTGGAACTTCAGCTCCGGTCTCAGCGGTCTCCCTATTAATGTAAGCCCATCAGATCTATCCTTTCTGTGTTCCATAAAAACAAGCACAATACTGGCATTTCATTTTGGCAGCATTGACACAGAACATTTATGAGCACATACAGCATTTTTGAGTCCATGTCCACTTCAAAAACAAATGTCAACTTAACAGATTTTAAATATGATTTGTGGAAATCATGGCTGTGTTTTGGTACAGTGATGTTCAGAAGAGGACAGTCAGAACATCATGCATGTGCAGTTACGTGTCCTGGGGCAGGTACTAGAAAAGTAGAGGGTCAAATAGTGATGACTTTTTTTCATTATACAGTGTACAGCGTGGTATTTCAAAACTATTAAACAGTGTAACTATCCCCCATACACACATACTTACAAATACCACTACTGTTAACCTTTTGCATCCAATTATTTTTGGTAAAACTCCACATTTTAGGATTGCTTACTTCTTCTAAAATGTATTGTTGTTGTTGATCATTTTATCTGCCTCCTTGCTTATAGAACCACAATGCATGGTAATGTATAGCTATACCCAACTTTGTTTTCCTTCATATCACTGAACTATTATTATTGCATACTTCCTGACATTAGAAATACACTCAGACAGTGTCACCACTCATGATACAAGTCTCCTCTACTCACTGCATAATCAGTGGCTTGAGTATGTTGAGGGTGTTCTGAGTCGAGGAAAGATGCAGTGAGGGCTTGTCAAGAAATGTAAACACATGTTTTGGTGTAGTAACACCACTATGGTGTGCAGTCAGCTTTTCACTTTTAAAAGAGAAAAAGGGATCTGAATCAAACTATCAGCTGCATCAAGAGTCTCTATAGAATGTGAATAATCATGAAGTGTGTTTTTCAACTAGGGACAGTTTGAGGCCTAAGGGGTTGACAGTATCCCTTTAAGCAAGAGCAACCAAATAAAATTAAACATTCCATTGTTTGTATGGTCCTGCTTCCACACCTATGTTAACAGCTAGGAAGCATGTGACAGGGGATTAAGTGACTTGCTCAAGGTTTAGAATGAATGAGTAACTGTGGTGGGATTTGAACCTGAAAATCACCTGCTTATTAGATCAGTGCTCTGCCCACTTTGCTATACTGTCTCCTAAAATCTGTTAAACTCTGATGTATTGAACCAATCTAAAGTTAGTGGAATCACACTCTGTTGTGGGTTAATCCTTGCTTATTCTTTAAGTGGCACCTTACACCAGCATTCAGCAAGGATTCTTTTGAAACACAGACTTGTTCATCTTGTATAATATTCAAACTTCTGTATACACAGGTAACCTGTGGTTTAGACCTCTCACTCACTGATTTATTTATTTATTTTTGATAACCGGTAAGTGCACTAGACACAAAAGTGACTATTTTAGGCACGACCAGGAGTCAACAACACAGAGATACAGTTACATAGAATACAGTGTCAGGAGATATGCAATATATCACAATCAGAAAGTGAGACAAGATTTAGACAAATATTGGTACAAGGCACGTAAAGGTATAAATTATACAAATGGAGATAAGTGCCCATGTGAAGACTGACATAAGTAATATCACAATATTAGGTACAGAAAAGAAAAAATATACCAACAGGGTATAATTACATCCAGCTGAACCGAAAGGATGTTATTCGTAGGAGGCAGGGAGAGAGGTAATGGTGGGAATAGGTTTAAGGAGGCTGAAAGTTTCAGGGTGCTAGATACCAAGGGCAGTCAAGACAGAGGAGTCAAGATCAATGGAGGGTTGAAGCAGGTACAATGAGAACATGTGGTAAAGAGGGCGGTGTCTGTTCTTAAAGGTGGCATGATGAGGGCAAGGCATACATCTAGAGACAACGAGTTCCAGTAGGAGGGCCTACGTGTGAAGAAGCCTGATTTCCCTTTGGTTGTTCTACATCTGGGAATGCAAATCAAGGAAAAGTCAGTTGATTGGAGACCATAGGAGATGGGCTGAGGGGCCAGCAGGGAGGCTAGGTAGGAGGGCATACTTGATGCAGTACACTATCTAGAAGGTTCCCAAGGGAGAGGAGATGGTGTGCAATGGAGGATGGCCAATTTAGGTCAGAGTACAGCAGGCAGTGATGTTTTAATCTAGAGGATGCAGAGGTATAACAGCATATGTTGTTATAAGTTGTGTCCCACCTATGAAGAGTAGCCTTAGATGTGTTAGTATAGATTATGGATCCATAAGAAAGTGATGGAAGCAGGATTCCTTGAACAATGACTGTCCTATTGGTGGGGGTAAGAATATGGCTTGTTTTGTAGGCTAAGCCGAGTTTTGCATTACAGCCTTACAAGTGGAGGTAATATGGGTGTCATAGGTGAGGGATTCATCAAGTAAGACACCTAGATATTTAAAAGAAGTTTCCATCTCCAATGGGGAACCGTCAGCCCAGGTGACCTGGAAAAATTTACGGCACTGCTTTAGTTTAATAGGGGATCCAAAGAGCATGGCCTTGGTCTTTCCAACATTAAGAACGAGCTTGTTTTTGGTGATCCAGGATTGAATATTTTGTAGGTCCATTGAGAGCTTATGATTAATAGAGTGGACATTGTCTGAGCTAGTGTAAAAGACAAGGTCATCGGCATATAGCAATGATGAACAGGAGGATATACTATGAGGAATATTGGTAATAAAAATCGAAAAGAGGAGGGGACCGAAGATAGATCCTTGAGGTACACCAACATTAATGACTGCTTTTTCTGAGGTGGCCGAGTTGATTAAGGTGTAGACCACCCTCTCATTCACTAATATTTTAGCATTATGGTGCCTTTATTAAATGATAAACATGATTACCTGTGGATTCAGGATTTTGAATGTTCTACAAAATGAATAGTTCTCTGTTTTAAAGGAATGCTTGCTGAATGCTGGTCTAAGATGCCACTTGAACAATAAAATAGTGTATTGACACTTGTCTCCAGTCTTTGTTGAACAGTTCTCTTAATTAGGGAGAACATTTATATCCATCTGCATAAAGTGATCACAAAGAAGTGAGAGATCGAATATGTGAGACAGAGAAAAAGTGAGAGAGAACAGCAGAGCATCACAGATAAGCACTATAAGCTCTATTTTCATTTCTTGACTTTGTCTCATATTCTGGTCTACATAGTTGATATTCTGCTGCTATAGGAGAAGCAAATAGCATTTCAGGCTTTCTCTCACATTTTAATACATATGTATCCACTGCATCAATAAAAACAAGCTTAAGCTGTATCCTTTTCAGGTGTTTACTCTGCGACAGCAAGATACTGTCAGTATCTTGCCCTATAATTGTGTGTCACGCCACATGTGAAAAAAGTAGTCAGGATAGAATTTTTTTCCCCCAACTTTAAAATGCAAGCTGCAGCTTTTCTAACTTCTCCAGAGAACTATGAGACAGAAAGAGAGAGAAAGAGAGAGAGAGGGAGAGATGTTTTCTTTTCACAGAGAGAGAGAGAGAGAGCAAGAGAGAACTCAGCCAACCTCCTGACTACAGTACTCTCTCCTTCCTCAAGGTTCTTTATTTGGCTTCCTGAAAGAATGCCGCCACGTGAGACTGGGAAAATGTATTTAATTAGCTAAATACATTTTGTTTCCAATTTTTTTTACTGTATTTAAGTTCTTTCTCCAACATATAACATTTTACTTTGATCACCAGCTTGTCCACTTAGTAAAACTATTTCTTTTTTGACTTAGCCATAAATTAAACATTTCATTAGCAAAATGATTGTCTCTCCAGTGGCACATAGAAAGAATGTGTACATGCAAGACTTTAATACATTAAAGGTGAATTTCACCTGCTTACTCTGCTGAATTAGAACTCACTGGCATTTTACTGATTTTGTTTTTCTTGGTCTGTTCCTATACCATGTGCACTTTCTTTCTATCTGCTATTGGAGAGACAATCATTTTGCTAAAGAACTGTTTAATTTATGGCTCAAGTCTAAAAGAAATATTTTACTAAGTGAACAAGCTGATCAAAGCAAAATGTACATGTTGGAGAAAGAATTTCATGAAATACAATTGAAAATAAAACTAGTGGTTTTTATGTTACATAAATGGAGAATTACCATAAGTTAAAAATAATTTGGCCAATTTCATATCAGTGGTATGGACAACTCCAGTTCAAACTGTTTGCCATACCTCTAAAACACCCTAATTATAAATTACAATGCCAGGAATCACTGTCACAAAATCCAAAGTGACAAGAGTCAGCATGTTTGCCCTTGTGCTGATGCTTAATAACCTTCATGTGATACAGCTAAGCTATCCAGGTTCCCTTCTTTCATCTCTCTTACATGCAGCCCAGCCTAGTAGAATGGGAAAGATAAAAAACGGGCATGCTTATATATATTTTTTTATCTGAAAGGGAGTTGTGGTTCTCTTACTTTCAGTTTAATTCATACAACACTCAGAACACTGTAACCAGCAGCTCACTTTGCTTATATATTTATTCTTAAGCCATGTTTACGTTACCGACTTTGCAGTGCATCAAACCATGCACACCAGCTGTTGCTAGTTTAAGAAGTCACATAACAGCAATAGAGATGAAAACAATGCGATGCATAGGAATTTGAAAAACGTATACTTTAGCAGGAGCAGTGCCATAATTTCACCATTTTTTATAGTTTCCTCCAGATTTTCACCATTACCATTTTTTTCACCTCTTCATAAACAGTACAGCTGTCATTTTTTACATCCTGCTCAAATGTGTGTTTGCACCTGTGGTGCCAAATGACACAATCACTGTGCAAAATCACCTTTCGGCTAATGAACTGATAGTGTCACTGTTCATGTGGTGTGGTTACAAAAAGCCCATGCTGAAAACTTGGAGTGAAAATACCAAGAAATGCCCAGGGCATTAGAGTTTCTGACCATAACACCCTGCTCTGTAGGGACTGACAGGCATCGGGGTGTGACTTGTGATTGTCAACAGTAATGCTCATGCCATTCCACCCCATCCCCACCCTGCAGCTAGTGGCAGGTATCGAGGTGTGCCTTTGACTCTTCAGCCCCAAAGTTCACTCCATTCTCTTATACTGTGTCCATTTCAGTGTATTTCCTTATGGAATGGGGTGAGTGTAAAGTCTGAACACTCCAAGGCACACCTCAACACTTGTCTGTGTCTGCAGGGTAGGGTGAGGTGAAATGGCATGAACGTTATGGGCAATGACCCAAAGGCACACCCCAATGCCTGTCCATCTCTGTGGGGTGGTGGTGGTGGTGGTGGGGTTGGTGTCACTTCTGTACTTCACTGCCATTCCTATTCTGCCTGTTTGTTTGTCTGCCTGTCTGTCTCTCTCTCTCTCTCTCTCTCTCTCTCTCTCTCTCTCTCTCTCTATATATATATATATATATATATATATGTGATTATCTATCTTTCTATCAATTGCACGTATAGCTTTTTTACCTATTTCTAAAACAAACCTGCATATCACATTTGCCTGCACTCTGAGCACATACTTAAGAAACTGCATATTTGTACTCCCACTTCTGCATAGACCTCATACTTTCCTAATATTCCCATTATTACAAGCATAACTACCTTGCCCTTATCAAAAGTGACCCTCTGAAAGTTACTATCACATTTTCTCTGCTAACAGTCTATTATTACACCTGACTTCCTGACATCAACACATTGCTTAAATATAACACATCACCTCATGGACAAAACCCTGTTTCTCTAAAAACAAAACTGTATAAATAATCCCAAGGCTGAACATATACCAGCCATTACTTTTCATGTACTGCCACCTTCTGTACCATCATCGGGATTTGCAGATGTTTCCCATGATGCTTTGCATTATTGGGGTCTGTGCAATTGTGTTTTCTTTAAAATGTGTCTGTCTACAATCCGGAAAGAGGGGGATTCTGTATAATACTTCTCATGCATTGCTGCCAAAGTGGGGTGGGTGGGGTGGGTTTCCTTTATCCCTTTTTTTTTTTAGTATGGTATCTTGTAAATGCTGTCTTCTACCGCTCTGTCATGGATTTTTGGGTTTGTTTTTGGTTGTATTGAGTGAAATAAAAAATAAAGTTAATTGCAAAAAAAAAAAAAAAATGTGTCTGTCTGGCCAACATCATCCAGGATAACACATACCTCAGTGGCATTTGCTATGGGGTTCTTTTGTAAACCTATATTGCTTCCTATTTCTTCCATTGAAATGTACACACATATATTTTCCTAATAATGTATATGCCTTCCTTAGAACAGAAACTAAAACAAATCTTACTACTTACAAATCATTGTGTTGTTTCTCCATACCTCCTTAACAATTCCACACAACTTCACTAACTTCATTATGCAGCTGTGGTGGATCTGACCAAAACTTGTTTCTTTATGAGATGGTGTCATAGGTATTGTCTTTGCTCATCATGCTATTCTACTATTTGACACTTTGCTAAGAAGAAGAATTTGAAAATGAGGTCAACGCAATGACACAGAAATCCTTTCCTCCACCGGTTTTGAGCTATCTTCAGAAGAACTGGGTGCCCTGTGGTAAAATGTGATCCAGCTTTAGCAGAACATTTTATCATGAGGATTCAGAAACCAACAACATTTCTGAAAGGTATCTGTAATGAGTAATTGTCATTATACAAGGCATGCAGTGACACTAATTCAGTAATGCATATTAAGGTGTTGTGTATCATACAAATACTAAGACCTACTTATGTAGAAATTGTTGTCACTTACTGTACAGTAAGTACCTCTGTATGCTATTATGTAACTCTTCTCTTCCCCAACGCTGCTGTACCTCTGCCTAGTTGGTCTCATTCGCTTGTTGCACTGTCGTATGCCTGTCGCGTGCTCTGTGAAGAACTTCTACCTCATACAGTATTCTTGTGCTCCTTCCATTATCACACTTTTACTGTGAAAGCCTTGCAACTAATATGCATTTCTATGGATATGCTTCCTTCATCCTTCAACCTTTCAATTTTGCTGATACTTTACAACATGTGCCCCAGACTTTCCTCTGTTGTGGATATTGTTTCATTAATGTCTTCATCCTGTAAACTTTGCCCACTTTAAGGTAGTCATGTACCATGTGCTGTTGATCTGTAAAGTACCACCTGCTGCCTCCATGTGGATGTGTAGCTGGCACCTCCATAGCAGCAGACAGTAACCCATGGGTATGTGTCCTTCTTCAGCAATGTAACTCCTCTTCTCTTTCTGTATATTCTTCTGTATGCACTCTAAGAACATGCATGCCTTCAGTAATATCAGATTACTCTGCTTGGTTTAGTTACCTTCATGAGACACCATTACTATAATTCTGCATGTCTCTGTGGTGGTGTTTCTCACTTTACTCACAGTGCTCACGTAGCCATGATACGACTGTCCTAAACAACATACTTTACTTTTTAAATATATGTTCAGTGAAGAACACATGTGAAACACATCACCTTTGACCAGACTTCTGCATACTCTCTCTTATGTTACTCCCTCCATACCACAAAGTCTTTTTCACTTGTGTTAACTGTATGAGATACTGTTTCTGCTATTGCCAAAAAAGTTATATCAGTCTTTATTGCTCTTCATCAATGTCGGTAACATAGACCTTGAATTGGATGAGCCCAATACTCGGCTGTGAGGGATCTTGTTCTTCTCAATGGTAAAGTTCAAGTACACCACCCAGTCAGTGGTGTTGCCTGCCCTTTGTCACACACTCACAATGTCCTGATCTACTGCCACACTATCTTCTTTCTGTACCACTCTGTCAGGAGGTCTAAACCTCACTGTCAGGTTCTTGGCAATATTGGGAATGCAAGGAATCACAGACATGTTGCATAAGAGTAATAGACTTGTTTATTACTAGCAAAAGGATAAATCACAGTTGACCTAAGCAGTTCTTACCAATACGAACTGGGAGTCAATGCCAAGTGTTCCCTATACCTCGAGGTTTCTTCATGTCTCTTGGATCTCTGAGGTATAAGACTCAGTGTCCCACATTATATACCTATGATAATTACTATGGTTACTGTAAGATAGAAACATTTCTAGTTACAGAGATGAGCTCTATTGACTAAATCAGAGGTGGCACCATGGTCCAAGATAACTTTATACAATTTTGTTGTAGTCATCACTTTGTGAAACAAAAGAGTACAGTTCTTACAGAGTCTTACATAAATCAGTGTAGTAGTATAAATCACCAAAAGGTGGCAATGCTGACTTATACATGTAATCATTACAAGGACACAGATGTCCTGATCATCTTGTAAGCAAGAAATACACAGAAAATACATAGAATATATTCTGTATATGTATTAGCAAGCAAAGTGTATAACAATAATATGCATACATATCCTGACATCTATTCTTGTACAGTAGATGCCCATAGCCCTATATGTTAGTATAACATATGCCTAAGCACTAGCTGTCTATGGTATACCTCTGGGGGTACCAATAAGGGTACAGGTATCTCATGTAACATTCCCCCCCTTGTTGCCTCCAAGGGCAGCACAGGCAAATCTAGGGAAAGATCAGAGAACAGGGGTTGTTTACAAACCCGATGCGCGAGCCTTGTAAAGGAACTCCAGCTGCTCATGGTGTTGGTGCAGTGTGCGCCATAGGCAGCATAGCATAATAACCAAGAAAAATATTAAAAATGATTGAATAATAACAAAACCTTTAAAAGTAATCTCTAACCATGTGTTAGTCAATGCATCATTCATATCACCATCATTAATTAATGAAAGGATAGCTTCATTAGCCTTAGTAATATTATTGCTGATGTGGATAAGGTGGGTGTCTTTTCTTTCTAAAAGTGATTTTAATGTTAGTGACAGTGGATCTACATGTACCTTAAATATGATAAATATTCAGAAAGGGCGAGCAGATAATAGGGTTACCATCAATGATGTCCACATCCATAGGGGGACAGAGGTAATAACAGTATGTCCAATGACAGACTTCTGGTGTGGGAACAAAGAAGTTAGGTTATCAATAACATCTGTCTCAGTTCCATAAGTATAGGTTTTATAGTTCATAACCACGCAGTACTCCCCATCAGAATTGCACTGCATTTTAACAGAGGGAGTCTCCATTTTTGCAACTGTACCGGGAGGTGTAGGTCGTCTGGGAAATCCATGTTGACAGGTGATGAACCTCCTCTCAATAAGACTGGTATAGTTTATCTGGAGCCAATGCTGAGTCCAAAAGTCTGTTCCCTTACTGCTGGAAAGGACCAATCTATACTGTCAGGAGAATAACCACATACAGGTTTAATAATATCAAATACATCACATTGACACAAATAGATCTATTGTTTCTTCACACAGCAGTCTGTGTGCGGAGCAACCCAGGCGTCCAGGAAAGGATGGAAGACCAGTAGAGAAGGCAAGTCAAGGCATTCTCTGTAGATATCTTCATCAAGCTGCCCAATTGAATGTACAGAGGTGAGCTTGTCAAACAAAGCTGTAGTGGGATCAAAGCGTGGTAAAGAGAGAGTGACGAAAACAAACATTGTATCTTTGATGGCACATTTCTTAGAAGTAAAACAGGGACCAGTATTAGGGTGCCTAGTCACAAAACCCAAATTCCTAGCTGTAAAAAGAGGAATTGTTAGAGATTGTTGCATCACATAGCAATACAGCCAGGGGTTTTACACTGGGGACAATACCATTTGGAAATACGTCTGTTATGTATGATATCAGGATTCTTCAGATTCTAGATCACGGAAGAGATTATTGATGGTAGTAATAATATATGAGCCACAGACTGAGCATAGAATTTCTCTAGCAATGTATTGTTGATCTGCTTCTTTGTTGTTCTGTGCAATAAGTGCGTTAATCTTTTCTTTAGAATCAGTAAATGCCTTAGCAATGTCGTACATATTGTAAACAGTGTCTCTTTCTTCCTGACTAAGGCCATCCACACCATGCAATAATGGGGGTAGTATATTATTCACCAAACCAGTCTGAAATTTGGCAGAATGAGATTTGATAGCAGCAATGTCTGCTTTATTCCAAATAGACATAGCTGTGCTAAAGAGACCTGTGACAGTGCCTGTTGCACCAGTGACATCAGAACTGTCAACTTCATGTGTGTTACGTTTATGACTTTGATCATCAGGACTGGGTTTTCTCTGAAGTTGCCTCTATGCTTGGTGGTATGTACTCTGGCAATAGGGTCTTGAGCACAAATCTGAAATGCTGCTAAACTATCAAGCAATAACGTACTATAAAATGCTGAAATGTAGTATTGTGACACATACCAAATTCTTTCATATTCCAGTAAGTTAAATTAAACAACACAGGTATATGCATAAATTGTAGATTGTTAATCAGTGTACCAGGTAGGGCAGTAGCAGTTAGACCACTGCGGGGACCAGGGGTGTGCATAGGACATTCCAAAAGTTGTTTTTCAGTGGGTGGTAACACAGAAAGGTACATGGCAGCACAGGCCATGTTGTGTACAGCACAAAATTTTTGAGCAGAGTCCTTAGACAAAGAATTACAATATGAGGGATCCATTAAAGCAGTAATATTGTATAAACCAGAATGTCTAAGAGCAGTTTGTAGCAAGGACAGATAACCATTTGGGGATAATTTAGCATTAGGCCAACCCTGGAAAGTTCCCTTGAAGAGTTTGGCCACAGGGAGAATTTGTCCTTGCGATGTGGTTTGCCACTCAATTTGTAGGGTAGATTTTTCAGGAGCAACAACCGAGGCAGTGAGGTTAGCATCAGAACCTTCCTGGACAGTAATCAAACTATCGGGCATTTTGATGGATACTCCCTCTGGAGCAGATGCTGGATGATCAAGGTGAGGTAGGGGGTTCAGTACTGTGCCTTGGATGCAGGAGATAACTCCTGAGATAAGGAAAAAATGGAACAAGATAGCCATCTTGTCAGTATATCTGAAAAGCAAAATCAAACATTAGTAGGTTAGTACAATTCTGCCCAATGGGGTGAGGAAAAGTAATTATGCTCCTTTATACAGTTTCAGTTGGTTTGCATGTAACCATTTGTCAGTCAGTTTATTGTTGTGTAGGAGTCTAACTTGATAGACTGTCGGACTGAGCTTGTTGACAATGGGATAAGGGCCTTCCCACTTATTGGAGAAGGAGTGTGTGGGATGTGCAAATCGGAGGACCATTACCTGATCTCCAATCTGCCAATCCACTTCTTGTGTGTGCTTGTCAAACTGTATCTTGGACTGTTCCTGGGCTTTGCCTATGCAATTAGCAGCATACAAGTGTGTGTGTATGAGGTCTTTTCTGAGTTTTTCCACATATGGGTCTACAGACACTCGGTCTGCAGTTGGGGTGTGCAGGTAAAACAACAGGTGTTCAGGTAATCTTATCTGTTTTCCAGTCATCACCTCAAAGGGTGTCAACTGGGTAGTGGCTGAGGGTGTGCCCCTGATTGCCATAAGGAGTAATGGCAATAAGGAATCCCAGGTGTTGGAATTGTCCTCAATGAATTTGGAAAGCACTTGCTTAATCTGTCGGTTGGCTCTTTCTATTTGACCTGAAGATTGGGGGTGGTAACGTATGTGGAACTTCTGTTGAACTCCAAGAAGCTCAAGGGATTCTTTCATCAACTCACCTGTACAACTGATTCCATTGTCAGAGTCTACCTTAAGAGGTAGGCCCCACCTGGAGAAAATTTGTTCCATCAGGATTTTGGCAGTGGTTTTAGCAGTACATGTCTTAGTGGTGAAAGCTTCAACCCACTTAGAGAAGAGATCAGTTACCACAAAAGCATACTTGTTGTTTCTGCTGGTATTGGTCAGGGGGCCAATAAAATCAACCTGTATGGCATGCGAAGGGCAAGAGTGTCTTTGTGGTAGCAGTTTGGCATTTTGTTTGGTAGGAACGGGATTGTTTTGCACACAAACAAGGCAGTTATCTATGTATTGTTTAACATCTTTGGTGACACCAGCCCACCAAGCGGTTGTTTTGAGCCTCTGGAGGGTGTTTTGCACTCCCTGGTGTCCACCTGTGGGTGTATCATGCACTTGGTGCAAGAATTTGGACCTAAGATGTCTGGGGACCACCCACAACTTGGTGGTGGAATCATCTGGTTGGTACCAAATGAGCTTGTCATCTGGTGACAAGTGTAACTTACCTTCATGCCTCCAGTAGGGGTTGTGTGTTTGAAGTTTCTCTTCGGAACCTTTGTCAAGGAATCTGAACACATCTTTGAGTTCAGTATCAACATTTTGGGCTGCAGAGAGGTCCAAGGGGGAAAAGGATTCAGGTTTCTTCCTGACTGATGCAATGTGTATGGCCGCATTGGCATCTGGATGATCTATCATCCAGGTGTCCTCCCCCCCTCAGGTCCCTTCCTTGGCAAAGGTGTCTGCTGTGTCATTGAAGGCATGGTAGGGGTCAAGTAGGGAATGAGCTTTAACTTTGTGTACATAGAGTTTGTGTGCAAACCTTTGTGCCAGTGAGTGGATGTATATTACCAGTTCTTTGTACTTCACTGGGCTGCCATCAGAAGAGAGGAAGGAGTTCTTCTGCCAGAAAGGCAGAATTCTGTAAGACAGCAACAAACCCAGTTAAAGTCTATAAAAATGATGGCATCCTTGGTTCCATGCTGGATGAACTCAAGGGCACAGGTCACCGCTGCCATCTCTGCAAAATGTGATGATGCTATACTGCAACGTTTAGAGATTTTAACAGTGTTACCATAGGGGTAAATCACTAAAATACCCATCCCTACAATCTGTTCTCCGTGGTAGTAGGAAGTTGAACCATCTGTAAAAATACGACACAAAGAGGTGCTCTCAAGTATTTGTGGTGTGGCAGAGAAGAAAGGATCTGGATCTGGGAGATCAGGTGGTTGCAGTGTACAGTCATGGGGTTCTCCTTGGAAAAGGAGTCCATGTGCCAGCATGGATGGAATTTTGGTTGGGTGTACTGTATATCTCTATACTGGAGAAGAAGTGACCAGTGTGTCAGTCTGGTATTAGAGACTGACCCATCCTTCACGCTGTCTGATAGCAGAAAGGTAGTTGGGGTGTGGTTGGTTTTAATAATCAGTGGAGAGTACCCAATGATATACAGAAAGTACTTGACAGCCTAGTAAGTGGCCAGAAGGTTTCTTTCACCGACTGTACTTCTGTTCCACTGGGGTCAAGAGCTGTGAGGCATATGCAGTAGGTCTCAGAGTACCATGAACCTTTTGGGCCGGCACTGCTGACATGGCAATGTCAGAAGTGGCACATTCCAGATGGCATGGTAGTGCTGGATTGGGGTTGACCAGAGCTGGAGCTGAGGACAAGGCCTGCTTCAGTGATGTCACAGCCTGGGTGTGTATAGGACCCCAAGTCCAGGAAATGTCCTTTTTCAGTAACTCATACAGAGGAGCAGCCTTCTGAGCAAAATCACAGATAAAATCTCTGGAATAGTTCACCATACCTAGAAACTTTCTCAGAATGGCCACACTAGTGGGCAATGGCAAGTCTTGCAATCCTTGTACAGTATCTTCTTCCAAGTAAGGCTACGGCCTTGATCAGTTATTCTCTGGCCCAGAAAGAGTACCTCTTTCTGACACAGTTGTGCTTTTGCTGGATTACATTTGAGGCCTGCTGTCTGGATGAGGGTCAACAGTTCATCCAAGAGATCCAAGTGTTGTTCCTGCATGGCTGTTGCCAACAGCAGGTCATCCACATACTGAAAGAGACACTTGGGGGTAGAGAAACCCTCAAGTACATCCATCATGGTAGATGGAACAGGAACGGGCTGTTATGGAATCCCTGTGGTAAGCAGGTCTACGTGCACTATCTACCTTCAAAGGTGAAGGCGAACTTATATTGACTTTTGGGGGCCAACGGCAGTGACCAGAAACCATTGGAAATGTCCAGGGCACTGAACCATTTCAGGTCAGGGGTCAAGAGTCATAGCACATCAGGTGCAGAAGCCACAGTTGGAGCACAACTGGGGGTGACCTGGTTTAGTTTCCTGTAGTCAATAGTAAGTCTCCAGATGCCTGTATGTTTCTTCACAGGCCACACTGGGGAGTTGGCAGTAGAAACACATGTTCTGATTACCCCTTGGTTGAGGAGTGATTTTATTGTTTCCCTAAGAGAAGGCAAGGCCTCAGATGGAAAAGGATATTGCCTTTGCCTCTCATGTGCTGGGCCTGGCACTTCGATGACAGTGTGCATTCTGCCACAGTCATGCTTATTAATAACAAATGCTTCAAATGCCTTTGCAAAATGGGGAGGAGCTTTGGAAAAAGCTCATGGTTCTTGAACAAATCTATGACGTCATACTCCTTGTTGTTGGCAGATATTGTTACCACAATGTGTGAGTCAGGGATCAAGACAGTGTGATATTGGCCCTGAATCTGTATCAGTAGCATGTTAGCTAGGTCCACCACACAGCCGTGTGGTGCAAGGAAGTCAATTCCAATGATACTAGGATGATCATGCAATACAATCAGTTGAAAGGTGTGTGAGGCCTTCAGGTGGCCTAACTCTACAAGTAGAGGTAGAGAGTGGTATGCAGGTAAACTAGTACTATCTACTCCTGACATGTTGGTCCTCCTTCCAGTGGACCAAGGAGATGTGTCCTGATGGTTGTCATGTAATATAGACAACAGCCGTGCCTGTATCCAATAACACTGTAAGTAGGCAGCCCCCGACCTCAGCCTCAGTGCAGTGCCTTCCGTTTATATCCAAGACCAGCTTGTTTACAATCTGGACTAGGGCCTGTAATTGTCAATTTGTGTTGGAGGAAGCATGGAGAGGTTTGGCCTGGCTCCTTTGAACCATTTCACCATGCTGCACTGATGCTATATAGGGAGGTGCTTCTGGGTTCAGGCCTGAATGGACCTGAGGGCCTGTCTTTTCGTTATCACCATTGGGCCTGGGTTCCGGTTGTATGGCTGAAAAGGTACTGAGCAGGAACAACATCCGCTACAGAAGCGCACTTTCCCAAAATTCTCTAAACTTCGATTCTCTTTGGCTATCTCCTATATGAAGGGCCTGGTCTTTGTTGTTGTTTACCCTTATGATTCTTGTGCTTCTTATTTTTGTGATAATTCTGGTTCCCACCCCATTGATACTGTTACTGTTGTGGTTGTTGTTGTTGGGCCTGCTAAATTGTTGGTTGTCTGCAGGGGGATTGTGTGTTGGGCCTACCCCTCCATGCATGTAATACATCGCGGCCTCTCTGAGCAGGCTCCATGGTAGCTTCTTTCTTGGACGGGCCCAGATCATGGATGTAGAGTTGGTAAACTCTCTCAGTTTTCGAAGGATGTTGCAAACCTTTCCCGTGGTGGGGTAAAGTGGTTGTATCTACCTCTCTCTCACTGCAGGGATCATGTTCCTAAGGAACAGGGTCTTGTACTCAATAACATCCACATCTGCAGCTTCTTGTGCAAGATGTTTTCCTGCTCAGTAGGCCATCCAGAGTCTCTGGTGGTAAGTCACTGGACTTTCTTATGCATTCTGTTTCACAGAGTATGCAAGCATCACTCCTACTACACCTGGGCTGTGTGCAGAAATGAGTTCAGCTGTGACCTCATCAAAGGTGGTGTTGCCATCCTGACTGATGGCATCAGGGAGTTTGGTCCACAATCCAGGCTCAATGGTTTGGCGTAATATTTGGACCTGATAGTCTGCAGCGAGACTAAGCATCTCACATTTGGAACACACCTTCTCCAAGTGGCAGCTGAGGTTCTCGGATGGGCTCATCCGACCAATGCTGTCAGCTATTTGCTGAACAGAGTAGGCCATTTGTAGGGGATTATTGGGCCGATCAGGCTGGGGTAGGTTGCCTCAGGTGCCATCCAGGACTGCCCAGGCTACGGCCTCAGCCACGGTATGAACCATGCCTTCCTGAGTACCAGCCTCTTGTAGAAGCTGCTTAATTTGGGCTTTGAGGACCCGCTTATTCCTCTCAGAGATAGGCACATTACCTACTGCATTCTCAATCATTGTTTCTATCTCCTGCCTGTCTTTCACATTAATAACAGCCACTGGTGGTGCCTTCGGGACCAGGCCTGGGCCTTCTCCCCCCCTATCATGGGGGCCACCATATTAGCGTCTCCCATGATGTGCACCATGATGTCGATGATGTATGACAGGGTGTTGGTGGAGTGGGGACCCGCCATGTTGTTAATGGATGGGTGAGGTGTCTGGGCCATAGCAGGGGCATGACTGGGTGTTGTACTATGAGATGTCGTCATCTGAGACCTCCCCTTCAGGTGACATGTGTCAGGCAGGGCTACACTTCTCATCACCTTAACATGTCCAGCCAGAACCTCCCACTGATAACGCAGTTTCGCCATCTTGGATTCATATGCTGCATGACTCACATTTGCAACATCCATATCAACCTCATCTTGCATTTGTTTCTGCAACACTCTATACGCGGTGCTCAATTTACGATTGTCCCTAGTAGCCACTTCTAAGTCATTACGTACCAGGTTTATCTCATCCTCAGCTCCCCATATCCTCACTCAACTGTTTATTCACTCTAGTTAACAAGTCATTCATATTCAAAGCCTGCCCCTTATCCTGTCTCAAACTTTCACACTTCTGCTTCAACTTACAAATTTCTTGCTCTCCAGCCTGTGCAGAATGTTGCAAAAGTGAATTCTTTTCATTACGCAGTGTTTGAAGTTCAGACTCCAAATTCTGCTGCAGTCTAATACATTCTGTTTTCTGTAAACCCATCTCTTGCTTAAGAAATGAAATCTGCAGTTCAAGGCTTCGAAACCTCGCTTCAGAGGCTTCCAAAGCAGCATAGAGAGCAGCAACCAACAGCCCTTTGTCATGACGATTATTGGCTGTCTGTCTCGTCTCACAGTACTGAGTTGAAATCTCCAGTATAGGGTTTTCAGATTGACTTGCATCCCACGCGAAGTCAGCCCATCCTCCATGGGAGGCAAGGAAGTTTGAGACATTGAGTCTCAGTTCTGCGCAAATATTTGATTCGGTGGCTATTGTGTGAGAGGAAATGAAAAATCAAACTGTGAAAAAGGCGCCGTGCTGTGTATTGATCCACAGCAGGAACACTTTACACACAGTCGGGCTACTGTATACTTTGTAGGCTTGCAATTCAAAGCTGCTGTGGGGTGGGTCGAGTCAGCATCGACCACACCCAAGAAAAAGCAGCCAGACTTTGCAAGTGACTACAAAGTGGTCTAAAAACAGGAGAGGTGTTGCAGAAATGCACACCTGCAGTCCCCATTGGGAAGGGAAAAGTTTTAAGCAACAAGTGGAAGCTTACAAACACCAAATATTGCCTGCACGCAGCCGTCAATTGTCAGGAGGTCTAAACCTCACTCTCAGGTTCTTGGCAATATTGGGAATGCAAGGAATCACAGACACGTTGCATAAAAGGATAAATTACAGATGCCCTAAGCAGTTCTTACCAATACAAACCAGGAGTTAGTGCTAAGCGTTCCTTATACCTTGAGGTTTCTTCATGTCTCTTGGGATCTCCGAGGTATGAGACTCAGTGTCTCACATTATATACCTATGATAATGACTATGGTTACTGTAAGATAGAAACATTTCTAGTTACAGAGATGAGCCCTATTGGCTAAACTAGAGGTGGCTCCATGGTCCAAGATAACTTTATACAATTTTGTAGTAGTCATCATTTTGTGAAACAAAAGAGTACAGTTCTTACAGAGTCTTACATAAATCAGTGTAGTAGTACAAATCACCAAAAGGTGGCAATGCTGACTTATATATGTAATCATTACAAGGACACAGATGTCCTGATCATCTTGTAAGCAAGAAATACACGCAAACTATATAAAATATATTATGTATTAGCAAACAAAGTGTATAACAATAATATGCATATATATCCTGACATGTACTCTTGTACGGAAGATGCCCTTAGCCCTATATGTTAGTATAACATATGCCTAAGCACTAGCTGTCTATGGTGTACCTCTGGGGGTACCAATGAGGATGCAGGGACTTCGTGTAGCAACTTCATGTTTTACAATCTTGTTGAAGGCATTTTTGCATTTCTGTTATGCAGTGACTACAGTTTTTCCTTGTTTTGCTAACATGCATCTGTATTGCAACAAGGTTGCTATGGTTACTTCTCAGCATCTACCTCCTTGTCAAAAAAAAAATATAATGCAGTGCTGACAATGTAGCCAACAATCATCTATTTTATGGCTTAAGAAGCACAGGCTGACAGTTGTTTAAGTTCATAATTCTATAATAAATTACATAATTTGTGTATTCTGTTGCCTGTGTTACTTGTTGTGACACTATTTCTTCTTTTATCTCTGCAGGTTTTTCCATACTTTGAAGTATCAGTTTATGAATGGCAATAGCAGCCACCATCTGGATGACCTTCTGTATCTGTTATCTAATAAAATCTTGACTTACTTTACATACTTGGACATGCTGCAGCAGTCTTGCCATGTGAAAAATCATCACTTTCAGAAAAATGCAGAGTGAAGAACACTACTGAGCAAATGATCAAGGAGAATTGGGACCAAAAAAATAACTGGCTGTGGAACTGTGTTGTTGAGGTGCCAAGTCATTCAGTGTTAAATATAAAATATACTGTCATATTCCATGAATATATCTGTGATTGTGTTGTTGGTGGGATTGAGCAGAAATGTAAACATTTGACATTGTTGAATTGATATTATAAAGAGGAGAACTTGGAGAACAGACATCTAGCACCCTGTTCAAAAAGGTGGGCCAGTATCTGTGTGATACTAAGAGCTTTGCACTGGAAGGCACACAGTTGAGAGTGACAAGTCCCTTCAGTGGATTTACCAATGTTGTCGATGTCTCGCTACAGAAATGCACATGTATTGCCAGCAGTTTTGAGGTCACTTGTGCCTGTATTCATTTGATGCATATGGTCAAGGACTCTGCTGAACCTGATGCTGACTTGGTACCCATGGACTTACCTGAACCTGATACCAACTTGGTACCCCTGGACTTACAACAACCAGAACTGGAATCCCCCTGCAATTCTAAACAACCATCTCAGGAAAATGACATGATGTTGAAGTGCCGCTCCCTAATTGAGACACTGTATCAGGACAGTCAATCAGCTGAATTCAGAGGTAGTAAGACATTGTATTCTCTTCTTCAAGAGGCCCACAGAATTGCATTTGGGACATACACACCCAAACGTAAGAGGAAGAAGATAGTGCCTCTACATCCCTATCATAAATCAATCAAGAGAGCATGTGTCACTCTTATGTCTCCTCCTGAGCGTAATTATACTGCTGGGTATGGCAGATTGCATGTGCGATGTGCAAAAGGTCAACAGAGAGACAGTACCTTCTGTCCTGTCAAATGGTTATTTTCCCATGTAAGAAAAACTCCAAGGCTGAAAAGGTAGATGTATGACTACACCTAACATAGTAGGCATTCTTTCACTGTGTGTGGAAGAAAAATAATTATTTGCACAACTGAGAGGTTATTCCACATGAAAAAAGTTCAGTACACCGTATACGGTATATACCCTCCACCCTGATCAGCAATTGCTTAGTGACACACATTTTTTCCCATATTTGCAGACCCTTTATAGATTTCCACTTCAATAGATTCAAGATTAATATCACTTTGTTCCATGCACTCTTTGAAAGCAAGACTACATGCTGAAACATCATGTCCAGTGTAGGGGTATGAGTGACTATTCTACAGTGTTACTCTATCTGGAATGAGTCCTCATCTGTCTTATAAGTTATGCTTGTCATTATTGTACAGGTACTCTCCTTTACCAAGAACACTTGCTTGGTTGAATTATTGTTTGGTATGCTGTGTATTGTAACTACTTTATTTTCTAAAAGAGGGGGCACTCAGTGTCTTGTCCTCATCTTTATTCAACTGTCTGCCTCGTAAGGCTGCACCCTTTTCCTATCTTGATACAATGGTTCAGTTGCAGAATGCCACAGATGAATGAATACTCTCATGTGTGTACTTTAAGATGAATCCTGTCTCCTGCTGTGTAAATCTTGTATCGTGGGCTGCAGGAGTTGAACTTTTGCTGATTGTCAGACAATTTAGTGTACCATAGCTTACAACTGTGAAAGTAATTTCAAGTGTTACAGAAATTGAGTGTTGTTCAATAGCATACTCTTATCATAAGGGTAGGTAGTGTAATTAGTTGCAGTTTGGGGGGGGGGGGGACAAATACAGTACTGTTATCTCCCATCTTAGTTTACCAGCATATGTCTTAGTCAAACTCTTTTACCATGCCAGCACTGGTACTACTTTTCCACATTATGCCAGAAGCACAAGGCAAAGTGCAAGCTGCCATTGTACTGAGTGGCCCAACCAGCAGTTATGTAACCCTGTGATGTAAAGTACTTATAGTGTGATGCTCCCTAACCGTGATGATATCCAATTTCATTTGTGCAATCATATTTCTTAACTTTTCAGTAGTGTATCTATGTTGTACACATATTACTCATACTAATCCACAGAGATTTCTTCTCAGTTGTGCAACTGTTCCAAAAAGACAAAATTGTATAGAACTTTTGTTATGAATTTAGGAAATGTAATGTCTTGGTATCTTACATGTATTTTTCAAATATTTCACATCGGATATGTCTTGTAATCATGGAGTCATCCCTAATGACATGCAATATGCTATAGTATGAGCACAGTTTATTTATCTCAATGTATATGGGTTACCTATCCAACAGTGCTTGATTGTGATGAAGATCTTTGCAGTGTTATACATGCTTTAATTTACAATCACCTGTGAGTTCATGTTTGGTGACAGAACTGTAGGTTAACTGTCAAGGTAATGTCTTACACTTTTTTCCTACTGTCTCGTGCAATGGCTGTATGTGCCACATCATCATATCGATAAAAATGTTATGTTGCCAGTACTGATGTGTGTGCTTTTGGATGTTTATTTGTCATGTGTGACCATTCTCCACCACCATTTTAGCAGCAGATGGTAAATAGTGATAGTGACATTTTGCAGTTGTACACATATCAACTTGAAAACCATAACTACCTACAAGTACCACACAACGGCCATTTTTACATCTGCCCTAAGCTTAACCACCTCTTCTGCTGACATCTTTGAGTTCTGCATGTACAATTGTGAATCTGTCAGGTGTTTTGGATGTTCCTCTAGAAAGGGCCATGTGAGGACCTCTACATAAGTATATGAGGAATAAGTGTGATATGCCCTTGCAGTTACATGAACCAATGCAGAAAGCTACTCCACCAGTCTTCCCAAGAGTATACCTCATAGAAATTACATGAGTGTCATTGAACCATTCTCTTTCTGCACATAACAGAAACATTACCTTTGCCCGTATCTCTGGCGGCAAAAGCACAGCACGGACAGAATAACTGAGAGCAGTCATTACTGAATTGGTCAAGTGATAACCATCGCAGACCACTCTTCTGATTTTACCACATGGTGCCCTTGCTTGCTAGCATGTGCCAACAGGGACATACTTAGGCAATGTCCCTGCAAGGACAAATTTTATCCTTCTAGGATAAAACGTACCCTTACAGAACATTGTCCTGCAAGGAATTAGGGTATCGGAGAGGACAATGTTCCTGCAGGGACCAACCTCGTCCTGCAAGCACACAGTCCTGACATGGCTAACCTGTAGCCTGCCAGGATATTGTCCTCACAGGGTGAAATGATGTCCAGCAGGACAATGTTCCTGCAGTGATTTACTATGATCTGCAATGACAGTATCCTGACATGAGTCACCCATTAACCTACCAGGGCATTGTCTTGGTGAGAAAGAGGTTGGGTGGATAATGTCCTCTCAGGGTCATATACTGTCCTGCCAGGACAAAATCCTTTCAGGGCACCTTTGCCCTTAATGGACATTTCCCTGCAGGAAGATATGATTCCTGGCAGGAATATCTCCTTCAAGGACATCACTGATAGGACAAATGATGTCCTGTCTGGTGCATATGCATCCCTGGAAGGACAAATACCATTCTTTAAGTCAGAATGGAGAACTCAGGAGTGCTACTGTGTTGACATATGTTTTCAGTTCATGTAAGATATAAGTTGTTAATGTATATTCCTCATTATGGCATTTTTAAACTTACAACAGAGTGTACTTTAACCCTTATTTCATCAAACCATCACCTTCTTCGCATACATGTATGCATGGAGATTCAACAATGCAGAACGGTGAAGAGGGCAGCTGTCACATCTGCCACTGTGAAAGTGTCCTTAAGGGGGGTTGGAGGACATGTCACTTTATGCACAATGAACACATGGGGGGGGGCTCACATCAGGATGACAACCTCGATGTGCTGTGATAATATGCATGCAATGATATGCATGAAGTGCTCAGTAGTGAGCTATATGACATGCTGTCACCTATTCTCTTGTGGTGTCTAACAATCTGTCATGCATTCTGGCAAGTGGTGTTTTACACCATGTGCCTGCCATGCAATGATGCAGAGTACACAACACTGTATTGCCAGTTGTTGTTACTGTGGCTATGGTGTTGTTGATGCATGACCTAACCATAGTCAGTATGAATTACATCATGGTAACAATCATGGGTGCCGTATGCTGTGTCATACAGATATGCTGAGTAACTGTACACACAGTACTATAACTCACGCACTCTTATTGTTGCATTCAATGGTACAAAGAGACAGAATAGCAGAAGCCAAATTTTAATTGCAAAGTCCAGTTTTATTATCTGAAACAGGGTGGTACAAACCCTAGCTCCCCCCCCCAAAGCACCAGGCATCATTATACTCTGCAGCACGTCCAGTGTCCAACAAAGCAGTGCAATCTTTTCTTCCCCTTCATACATGTAATGTTCACTGCTGGAGGAACAAAGCTGGTTATGTATGCTGTCTTATGCTGTCTTTCAAACTCACTTGAAAAGTATTCAACAATTGGTCTTATAAATAGGAACCATCATGTACAACCTTCATGCAGCATCTGACAATTGCCGTTTTCTCACAAAGTGGCACTGATCATCATGTTACTATGTTAATGGCAACCTCAACTGTATCATAATGCATGATGTGTAATGGCTGACCCTGTTAATGGTAAATGGCGCATTACAAGTACCTGGTACCATTGGCAGGGTTTTTCCCTTCTGGAAAGCCAGTCATTGTGTGTGACCATTTCAGGGTATTGAACTTGAAGTAATATGCACCTGCATACTGTGTATCACTTGTCAGTCACTAAATGTAGCCATCCTGCATGTGCCAGTGCCAGTGCCAGTGTAACTCTGTAATTCTGCGGCCCTACAACGTGCATTACCATCATCACATACAGAGACAAAGCACATATAGGGTTGGTTGACAAGCATCAGTATTGGTATGTAACTTCACACAACCAAATGGGTGTTAAGCATAGTCACTGGACCACAGACATGGAGCAACACATATTGGGGACACTTTTAGCTGCCCGGCACTCATAAATGTTGTATCATCATACATCGAATGACATTTATTAATACAAGTGCAATTGCAATATAACGATCATCATTATGGTCTATGTTCTTGTAATTTACAGTTGCAGGTGGCTTTGGCATGATTCTCAATTAACATTCCCACCTTGTGTTGCTGACTGCAACCCACTCCAGTAGCAGTTGCCAGAATGAAATCACAACATGCCATGGTAAATTTTTGAAAAACATAGGAATTGCTTTTATTTACTTATCACCTGCCTTACTGACAGTTAGTAAACAGTTATGTCATTATATCAACAATCAGTGGTGTGTGTCACATCAGGCTGCTGATGTACACTTGGCATGAGCTGTCATGCAGCTCACATATACCAAGCTGTAGGACTGCTGAATATAGTCCCGCAGTACAACACTGTGTAATGAACTGCTCAGAAGTGCTTGTGCTGTCTCACCAACAAATCACATGTGGTCGCTGAGGAGAATGTCATTATGCCGGCGTTAAGTTTGATATCAGGTAAACACTCTGCCATGCCAATGTCAGGCCTAATACTTAAGTGTTTCACTTAACAGATGCCATACTCACATTAACACAGCATGTCTCTGTTTTCCTCGATCAACCAATGGGATGCCATAATTACTATAATTGCTCTATCTGCTGTAGGAATTCAGGAAGTGTTGTAGCTCATGAACAAATTCAGTGAACCATGAACTTGGTAGTGCTGAGTTGTCTGGCAGCTTGTCCAGTGTTTGCTAAGCATACACGTCTTGACATGTACTGATAACACTGACAGTTGAGAGACATAGTGTTGCAGTAGCAGGGAAGTATGATGTGATGTACAACCAAGTATATCTTTAACCTAATGACATTTTTAAGAGTACTGAGCTTGTTTGTTACCCTGTGCAGGAGCTTCTGTACATGATCAAAACTGAAAGTAGTATGTCCTCCTTTCTGCACACAAATATTATTATTCACATAACCAGTGAAGTGATTTTGTGGCACCTGCCACCCGAGCAGTATGTTTTAAAGTCAGACACATGATTAATGCAGACAAAATGTTATGTTCCACCTTGGAGACAAGCAGTAAACCACATAAAGAAACACTGAACCCCTCCCCCACCAAACCACCCAAGAGGTATGTCTTGAAGTCAGACACATGATTGAGGTAGACAAATTGCTAAGCTCCACTTTGGAGACAAGCAGTAAAACACATAAAGAAACCAAAAAGCAATCTCCCCCAACCTACCAAGCACAGTCTATATTGTATGTCCACAGTTCAGACTGTCTGGAGGGAATGTTTTAAGCCAACAGCACATTATAGTACACAACTATAGTTCACTTGAAAACATAAAGAATCTGTCCATATAATAACTGTAAAGTCATAGTACCATGGTGTCTCGTGGCGAAAGTCACTAATGCTTAACTGCACATATTTTGCTCTAAACAAATTTTATATAACATATGATCCTGTCCAACAGAAAGACACATTGATTGTCTGGTACATTGAAAACGAGACACAGGATGGATAGTGTTCATGACACATCACGAATCAACAGTCTATTCAGGGTCATGACATGGAAAAGCTCCACAAAGCTCTGACACAGAAAGAATCTGTGATGATTGCAGAATACTCTCTCAGTATCCCATGAACCATTGTAAGGTGATGTTCGAAGAGAGGTCTTCTTAGCCCATGGGTGAATAGATCATATCGATCAATGGAAGGGGACTGCGGCAATATCCTCAGGAGAGATTCAATGACAGCTCTGTGAAACAAAAAGAAGGATCATGAGAAGATTGTTCGGTACATTGCCTCGTGATGTGAGAAACTGAATAGGAATGACAGGCTGTAGTTTATAACATACAGAAGTGAAGTAACAAAAATTGTGATTGTTACAGGGTTAGTGACATCACGGGCGGGTGCACATTACCATAAACAACATGTTATCTTTCTAAGAGGGGGTGGGAAAACATCACCAGGGGAGACATAACAGTATTGTTACCACCAGTGGTATGTTCATCACTAAACATGTTAGAGTACCTCGGTGTGTTACTCCTCCAATTTCAATGACCACATATAACGTTAGAATCAGTAAACCACCCACGTAACCCTATAAAACAGCAGGGCATGGGACTCTTGACAAGCAATGCATAAAGCAGAGACTACTATGATGCAAGTGCCTTGCAGCAGCAGGCCATGAAGCATTGCTCACATGCACTGCTTGTGCAGAATGACATGTCCTGTTATGGCATGTGAAGGCACTTACATTTGTAATTGTTGCACAGCAGCATGACACAGGTAAACATACATAGTACAAAACTGTTTAAAAATGTACCCTGAAATCTTTCTTGTACAGTGTTGTACCACAACACATAGAAACATAGAAACATAGAATTTGACAGCAGATAAGGACCGCTTGGCCCACCCAGTCTGCCCATTTCCCTACCTAATGGATAAGCTGCAGATCCTAGTTAACCAGCAGCCTACTTCTTTCTACCCCCACCCCCTAGAATTACCTTATGACTGTCCCATGCATGCTTGAATTCAGCCACTGTTTTTGACTCCACAACCTCCTCCAGAAGGCCATTCCATGCACATCCACAACCCTCTCTGTGAAAAAATACTTCCTTACATTACCTCTGGCCGCCCCCCATCTTCAAATTGTGCCCCCTTGTTCTTGCACACCTCTTTTTTTGAAAGATGCTACCCTCTTGGACTTTATTGATTCCCTTGAGGTACTTGAAAGTTTCTTCGAGGCTATACATATTAAGCTCCTGTAGCCTCTCTTCATATGTCTTCTGGTGCAGACCCTGCACCATTTTAGTTGCCCTCCACTGGACAGCTTCCTTCTTGTCTATGTCCTTGCCGAGACTGGGTCTCCAGAACTGCACACAGTACTCCAGATGGGGTCTCACCAGCTGTCTGCACAGAGGGATAATAACTTCTTGTTTTCTACTGGTGATGCCTCTCCCTATGCATCCCAGTATCCCCCCAGCCCTCCTTACTGCCCTCTCACATTGCTTGCCCACCTTTAGGTCATCTGATATGACTATCCCCAGGTCCCTTTCCATTTTTGTTGTTGTTAGTATCTCACCCCCCATTGTGTACTCTTCCTCTGGGTTTTTGTTTCCCAGGTGCATTACCTTGCACTTCTTAACATTGAATCTAAGCTGCCATACACCAGGCAGCATACTTGCGATTACATGGTTTCTATACTTCAGATTCCCATGGTGTCACAGTAATGAATGCAAAGACTTTGTCTTCACCACTTCCCCTCCTGGTTTTGAGCACAGGTGAGTTTTAAAACAACCATGGGGGAAGCAGCACAAAAGATGTTAGTGACACAACCACAGGAGGAGGAGGAGAAGGAGGGCACACAGATAGGTAATGCTACCCATTAGGTGGTCACAGGGTCAGACGGGTAACACATTTTGCAATCACCATACAAACATTGCTCAAAAGAAAGATGAACCTAACTGAGCTCCTGACAGACAGTATGCGGGCCATGGACTTTTGAATACAATAACATGCTGCTTTTTGATTTGTCACTACCAGTGGACACTCCATGCTGTTCACTGTCTAGCCTACCCTGCTTGCCGAAAGTAAGGCTCCAATTGCTTTGCCCTAAAAATCATCATGTACCACAAATGCAGGCAAGGGAACTGCATTGTTAAGAACTGATCAATTTGAATACCCCTTGTAAAAAGATGCCTAGTCATACCTTGATGTACCCAAGTATAACACTAAAAAGGGGCAAAAAATAATTCATGGGTAATGCTCCTAAAGTAAAGAACCACCTCCCGCCAGCTCACAGGAAGCCCTAAACCCAAGGGGAGCAAGCACAGTAGAGGGTTTCAAACATGCCTGGGAGAGGCACAGGGGAACATTTGAGGTGGGAAGAAGGGTGGGAGTAGCTGCTGAACAGGTCACAAAGTAGTGTAGTGTTAGGGCAAACTAGATGTACCTGGCAGACCTTATCTAATGACAATTTCTGTTTCTATGTTTCTAAACCACCACAGTGTGAAGCACAAAGTCTGTGACATTCATGCAAATTCTGAACTATGTTTCCATCTTCTGTTGAAATGAAATAATTTGCCTGACCCTCCAAGTGGCTGCCATAGCACTTGATCGTGTAGCTGTGTCCTGCTCCACAAAGCTAGATATGAAGCAATCTTCTCTCATGCTCATGCACTATCTCCATAATATTATTAATGGCAATCCCATGCAGGGAGACTGCTTCTGCAGATCTATTGACCATGGCATGTAAGCTTCAGCTTTAAAAGGCTTCCATGATTCATTAACTGCTGCATCTGTTATTACCTGTGTAATTGTCATAGAAAGTACAGTACTTACTGTCACCAGAGCTCTGTTTTGTAGTCACAGTTTGCTATCCAATAATGTGTCACCCCTGGTGTCAGTAGTGAAAATAGTAAGCTTTGCTATATGGTGCACCTACCCATTCTCCAAAAAGGAAATACATAAGTAAAGTAGTATGATAATCAGTGAAAACTGCAGAAAGCATATACCCAAACTTTGAAATTGGAGTACGTGTGCAATTGAGCATTGCATTTCCTAAAGGGAGACATCAGTGGTCCATGTGGAATTCAACTGCATGCCTGGTAGCAGATATGAGAAGTTCAGTGTTTATAAAACACGTATTTGTAACAATAGGTCATCGGTATGATATGACAAAAGTACCACAACAGAGAGTATGCAGGAGTACAAGACATGTTTGGAACTTACTGAGCAGTCTTCATTCTGAACAGGTCCTCCTGCTTCTCACCTGTGGAGTTTGATAAGCATTCTGCCATGTTCTTCAGAGGGAAAAATTTGACAGCATCTTCTTTTACGGATTGTACCACATGTTTCACTTCACCTATGGACACAACAAAAACATCAATTAGTACACAGTATAACATGTGTGAGTATGTTGGCAGTCTGTACACAGAGACCAAAAGTAAGCAAGGAGCATACCGTCATGTCTAAAATGAGTGATAGAGACACTAACACCCAGGCACTGCAACAGATGAACATCAGACATAATGAGTAAGGGAGTGGTCTGTAATTTATGAAGAACAAATGTGACACAGTATTTATGGACTGTATTTTTGGCATTTCCATGTTCATGAAATAACAACTATTTCCATACTACTGTATGATACTTTTAAGGTTAACAGTTTAAGGTACCATTTTTGATGTTCATATAGACAGAAACAAAAGCGTCCATTTTTCTTTTACCTGTTACACATATACCATCTTATTAATGCAATAAACCATGACCAAGTATGGGGTTGTAGGGACTGGGTTCACATGTCGGGTGCTGTGAGCACAGTCACATGGCAGCATCATGAGTGTCAAAACACATGAGGTGCAGCTCACATGACTATAACACAATACGTAGTTGTGGCTTATTGGTTAGTTGTTTCAAACTTCTTCAAAAGTTATGTTAACAGCATACTGCTAAGCATTATATTCAAAATATATTTCACCCTGTCATGTGGATTTTTCATTGAAGTACCCCATCATGCTGTGTAGTCAGCTACGTAGATAACCAATACCGTGGCACCACAGTTCTCATAAACCAACAGACAGTACAACACACAACAGTATGCAGCACTTCCACTAGCCCCCAGACTTCAGACCCACTGAGGGAGGTAACCCACAGCATTTGTTTAACCTGTGCTCAGGAAGTCACCCCTTACCTACATGAATAGTGTCAGCATCCACATACACAAGCTGCAAGACTCCACTGCCAGCAGAGGTACACATACAGGTATGACAAGCCTACAGCCAGCGTTGGCTAGTCATTACTCAGTACAATGTAGTAATCAGTGACCCACACCTGTAACTGTGTACTGCGACATTGCAACACCCAGAGAACCTGACACTACCTATATCACAGGATGGAACAGAAGACCCTTTGAAGATGAATGATGTCTTGAAGCACAGAAACACCAAAGAAAAATAAGAGGAAATGTTTGATTACTGACATCAACATAAGTCCTATCAACTTATAGTGTGAGAGCAGGACTCATGGGGACTTCACATGACAAAGTTGATGCTCTTAACAAATCACATTGATTTACACTGCCAGTGAATCATACCTTCACAAAGGTGAGTCAGATGACTTTTCTTCACCTGTAAGCCATAAAACTTGATCCCCAAGTCCAGCAGGTGGTGCCAAAATGGTGACATATTAGTTTTATCCTGATGGGCATATGACATCAGCAGGGACACACCCATTCTCTCTGGACTTCCAGTGCACCTCTTTATTTCAGCATATGACACTGGATACCGAAGTGGCTTATTAGCCAGATCCAGCAAGCTTTTCACTTCACAGAACACTATAGGAGAAAAAGTAATACAGGAAATGTAAGTAGGTTTCAGTTTACATTGACAATCACAGTGTTGCTGTTAAACTCAAGTATGTGGTCCTAAGTCCTTCCTCCTAGCCATTCCCCCAATGTCAGCCTTGCACATCCTATCATGAAGTGTGTTAATGCACAATACCGTCAAGCACAGAAACAGCAACAGTTATGAAAAGCATTTCTCAGCAGCACACAGCAATGCTGTGTAGTGTGGCTTCATCCATCTATAGGACCATGTGAAACACATATAGAACAGCATTTCAGCTGAAGTCCACAGATAACATTTCTTGTTACAGAAAACAGTAAGCCCCTGTAACGGTTTACCTGTGCCGACTTGACAACACTGTTGTTAAGGTTCAGCATAGCGTGATCCTCAATGTTGACAGGCAAGATTTCGCCTGTCAGACATCGGGATGCTTCTATTGGTGGGGGGCTATACCCCCCTTTTTAAGGATTGTTAACTCCAATTTGGAGTTAACATAAGGGGAGGAAAAGTCAGCGAAAGGGCTAAATTACACCCGTGGGTCCCCCACAGCAACAATTTCAAAACTTGTCAAAAATTGTCACTGTGGGGGATTTCGCCATTGGGGTGTCAACATTCAGTCGGCATACCCCCTGTAACATCTCCATGAAAGCAACATTAACATTTCTGGCATGTGTACAGGTGTTCACTTGAAGGAAGAAGACTTACAGAATAGAGAAATACATCAATGTAATAATTGGGGGTTACCGGGTAACTCACGTGATAGCTGTCAGTGCTGTTGTCATGTGAAGTCAGACATCAGTTTTGTGATAGTAGTCAGCATTGCATATAGTATAGGTAACAGCCTGACCACACTTACAAAACATATTGCTAATTCTACAGTGCAGATGATCACAGGCACAGAGCTTAATGGAAAAGAAGGAGAGAAAATAAACCAAGAGGGAAACAAATGAAACAACAGTGCTCTGAAAGAAAAAAAAATCATACATTGAAATCATTATCACAGTGTACTGTTACTGCTTTCATGCCATCAGAGACAAAAATGCTGTTATTTTCATCTTCTTGCCATAAGTACAAGGCCCATACTCTCACTATTCTAAAAAACCATGAAGCCCCTCTAGAGCAACTACAACATTTTAAGTACCCTGGTGTAACCTTGGCCAGTCACCTCACCTATATACCTCACATAGAGAATGTTGCTAGAAATGTTAACACCAGGATTGGGCTCCTCTATAGATATAGACAGTGTCTGACTCCAGAAGCTCTGAAGCTTGCAATCCACAGCTCAGTTCTATTGGTCATTGACTATGGCTTAGCAATATATGGAGCTGCCACAACCACATCACTCAAACGGCTAACTGTTGCTCTGAACAAAGCCTGTAGGCTAATCACAGGTGCTGCCCGTCTTACCCACACCTGTGATCTATATGCCAAAACTGGATGGCTTCAACTAACTGGTAGAATCAAGTACCAAACATGCCTGGTGACCAAAAAAAAATGCTTCTTGGACTCTTGCCTCCAGGAGCTGGATACCTGTTGAACAAATCCCTTAAGACCCAGCACACCCTTACCTCCGAATCTGAACACCTCCTCATTCCATGGTGTTGGACTGCTCAGTACCAAAAATCCTTCTTGTACAGAGCCCCACTTTGGTTCAATGGCCTGTGTAGTGAATTGACCAAACTAACCAAGCTTGCACAGTTTAAACATTTGCTCTGGCAGCATCTTATAACTGAAAGCACATGTGATTGTACCACCCAATCCTAGTTCCTGTCTGTCAACCTCAACCGTGTACTGTGGCACCCTGTCCACACCCTTTGGCACTTACATTTTGGCACTTACATGGCACCGATCGTCCACATCACCCTTTCACCTTGCCCTCCCTCTATCCCCTACCCCCTCCTACCCCCTACAACATTTGATAAAGCCACTAGCTGCTACCCTCTGCTCTGATCAACATTGCAATGCCACCACCTTCATCTACTCCTCTATCTTAACTCCCTACCGCCTCCCTTGCTTAATCTGTCGCTGTATTTGTATTTGGATGTATTCACTTGACTGTTTGTTGCAGCATAGCTGTCAGCTAACCATGCTGGCTCTCCTTACTGTTTATTCACTATTTGATATTGCTCTAGTAATCATCTCATTTAAAGGTGTGCCATACATACTGCACTGTATTTCTTTAACATCATCTTGTTGTACTCCCTGTCTAACTGAAACCATTCCCCATTGATGTGGAACCTTTGTAAATGAGCGGCCTTGCACTCAAAGGTACTTGTAATCTGAGATTGAATAAATAAATAAATCAAATAAATAAACTGTGCTGCAGTTCCCCGCAGGAGACCAGAGGACCAAATATCACTGAAGATTATGAGCATCCTTACTTACTGCACTAACTGATGAAAAAATATTTGCAAGTTAATTGTCGGTACCACAATCTCTCAATGACTGTGAAACAAACATTCTATATGTTCAATAATGTACACCACATCATCATATAAAATGAATGTCAACATTTCTCAAGTTATCAGGAGGAATTCATACCTGAACATTCGTCACAGTGTGCACAAGTGCATTTCGAGGTTGCTTGTGAAGTCAACTTGCTGCATTGTGTTGACAAACCTGCTTCACCAGTGTGTCGTGATGTGTTCCATCCTGCACTTGCAGATGACCTTCCAGCAGCTGATGCCTCAAAATGTGTATCACAATTGGCTTGTTCACAGTTTTCTCACCAAGCTTCAAGAGCAACAGGTCTGTTTGGGGATGTCTGCCTTAGTGTGCTTCCATGGGTGCTTGGAATGGGAGATGGCTCATAATCAGGGTCACAGCCTGCATCCTCATCAGCCTCAGAGGAAGCATATGCATCTTGTTCTGTGTTCCATGGTGTACTCACAGCAGTTGTTGAAGTATGTGGAAAGTCATTATCACAGTGACACTCTCCTCCATGGTCAGAATGATCATCAGTAACTCTGTGCAGTGTTGTATTTGGTGGAATACTTTGAGATGTAATTGTAGTAGGCTGTGGATCATCCTCATGGAGGCTGTCCCTTTCAAGCTGTGCTTCACCACCATTGTCAGCCAGAGCACGTCTCATGCGTGATGCAATTACAATTCTGATTATAGCAGACAGTAGTGCATAGAGACGAGCACAACGAGCAGCATCGTCGGCATCGCTATCAGAGCCACCATCACCACACATACTCTCTGCTGTATGGCATGGTGTACTTGCATGTGACCTGGGAAGACATGGAGATTGCTGTACTGCATCCGGCTGCATGTCAAACTGTGCTACACAATCACCGACAACGGCAGGACATCCAGTTTGCTGTGTGTTGCATGATTCATTTCCAAGTGGCCTAGAATCAGGCATTGGTTCCTCCACTTAGTCTCTGTCTCTTTCATACTGTCCCTCACATTCATCTTCACCTGCAGCACCTCTGCTTTCTATTGTCTTTCCACTTGTAATTACAGGTATACTTCAGGAAGGGGATGTTTCACAAAGTTCTGCACAATGTACTTCATGATCTAACTCAGAGTCGGCCTTACCCACAGCAGATATTGTTTCTCCTACATTTCGTAGTGTCCTTCTAGACTCACTTGAAAGAGCCATTGCTTCATCCACTTGATCACAGTGACTTGCATGCAGAAGTTCCCAGTCAGCATAAGCAGCTGCACATAATAATATAATAATAATAGTAGTATACTTTATTTATATTGCACCTTTCTAAAACCAAGGCACCATCACAGCAAGCTTACAAAAAAAATAATATAAAACACAAATACAATAAACATTCAGTTCCTAAACTCCAATAAAATATCATCAGCTGGGAGATGCTTGATACCATAAGTGGGTCTTTAAGGCCTGTTTAAATTCCTCCATGGACATGCACTCCTGAAGCGGGTGGGGTAGAGAATTCCAAAGTGCTGCGACCATGTACATAAAAGCACGGGCCCACGAAAATTTAAGGGAAACCCTTGGAATCTCTAGCAACCCCTCAACTGCCGAGCGGAGCAATTGCCTTGGGCAGTAAGGTACCAGTAGCTCTTTCAAGTAGTCCGGGTCCATGTGCTTAGTACTTTCTTCCTTAGTCTAGTCAGAGGTTTGTTTCTACTGGCAGGTGGTTCACACACTCATCCATGCTTTCTCTGTGGGGCAGCTTCACAGTCATCATCACACATAGCACACCTCTTGCATGGTGAATTAACAACTGTGCTAGAAACAGACATAAGTTCTTGTCCTCCATTATGCTGTATTTCATCTTGCAGTTCACGGTCAGCATGAAGAGCAGCACACCTGGACTGTCGTGTCTTGCGTGGTGTACTTACAGCACTTTTTGAAAGACATGATGATCCACGGAATGTATCACTGTCCACCTCATGGTGTTCCGGATAATCATGCTGATCAAATAGCAGTGTATCTGCTTCAGAACCGACATCAGCATCAACTGCATGGTGTACCACTAAATCAGTGGTAGGGTACCCCTGACAATTGGACTGCAACTGCCCATCATTGTGTGGTGTGTTCTCAAAGTGAGTACCTGCTCCCTATACAGTGGAAACATGTAAATCTCTGCCATCTTCAGCACTGCATCTTAATATTTGCTGTTCTGGCCTAGAAAGATCCTTCACTGGAGATACAGTCATGGAGCCACTTATCATGCAATTAAAAAACATAGTTGATAGACCTTCCTGTGAATCAGACTGCTGCTCACATAAGGATAAATGATGTTTCAGTGTTGTCAAAACTGTTGAGTCTTGAACCCCCCCTCCAAAAAAAAGAACAAGCATGACAAGGCCTATCTAACTCACACTTACTTAACTTCCTTGCATAAACCTTTGTGACATACATAACATCACACACATTTTGTGCCAACAGAATATGGAAGCAGAGTGCACCAGCACAGACATATTAATATATCACATTACAGACCCCTATATAGGTACAGCACTAAGGACATTTGATAGTTAAAATCACAGTAACACATGTGTTGATGCAGCAATCATTAACACTGATAAGAAAACATGGCTATGTATTCAAAGAGTCTACACACAGTGACTGAGGTGTAAGACAACAGTGAAGTACATTTATCTAAGAACTTGACAAAACACTACATGTTCAATATAACAGATAGCAGCAGGCCAACACCAGTAAGAGTAAGTTAGCAGACAGAAGGGACACACAGAGCTAGTAATACCTCTCCCTATGCATGCCACCTCTATTCACTTTTCTGAATTGTAGGTGGCATGCTTCCAACCACCCCTCCAGCAACCATGTATGTTCCATCATAGCCTCCACTCCCTCTAGGGTGCCCACTCTAGTGAAGATCTTCATATCATCTGTAAAATGGCAAACCTTCCCCTGCATACCCTACACTATATCACTGATGTCGATGTTACACAGAATGGGCCCCAGCATCAACCCCTCAGGTACCCCACTCATCACACCTACATCCACTGAATATGCTACCTAGAATGCACCAACATAAACTTATTATTCACAGACTACTGTTCATCAGTGTTGAGTCTGATAAAACAAAATGGTAACATAGTACAACAGAACAAAATGTAGAGTAGCACTGGTAAGAGACACAATCCCCTGTCAATGGCAGTGCAGTGTTTGTATAATATATTATCAATAAAATAAATAACATGACACACTACCTGAGCAATGGAAACAGCGATGGTGGTGGCACCTTTTACATCATTGCCTTTTTGCTTTTTAAATGTGGAACAGAGAACATATTAGTCACACAAAGCTGCACAATAACTGTTCCATATTATGGTTAGAAAGGTCATTTCATGTGTTGTGGTCCATATCACCTACAGACCTTATCATTACATGCAAACCATACATGTAATTATGAACAGAAACATACCTTTTGAAAATGGAAAATCATGTGTACATTAACAAGATGTCAATCCTAAAGCACCATGTACATGTCCTTGCAGGAAAAAGTGCTGATAACATCTTGTAACAAGAACATTAATTCACATACTTGACATTAACAGAGTATGATCACAAAAAAGGGGACATAACAAACACAAGCTAGTACCCATCATAAATTGGTTGCCATTACAAGTGTTGGAGCCCATGCAGCACTAACCATTTCTTAACAATTCATCGTTGTAGACAACTATAGTACTTATAGCAGCAATATGGTGACATTGTGAATTACTACTATGCAAAATGGCCAGCCACTTACAAGTAGCCAGGTAAGCAGTTGTACATAAATGGACAACAGGAAAGAGAACCAGAAATTATATATGTTAGCAATAGAAAGAGATACTTACCCATTATCTTTTGGGAGGTAGTCCTTGAACCACGAGGCATCATTGGATAATGACTTTGACACTCTTCAAATAATCATACAGCTTCAATGAAGGACATTAATGTACACATCAATCAAGGTTTTCCATTGTTGTTGTGTGAAGACATAAACAGGCACTTCAAAGAGGTAATCAATGAAGTGTACTTCACAGACATCAGAGTGTGTTATGAAGTTATGAAATATGACAATGAGCTCTATGGTACAGCACACAAGCATCTCTATAAATGTCATGCCAGCAGCACAGATGTCAGGACAGTAAAGACCCTAACGCATCATGCTGCAGTGACTTACATGGTCATAAGAGTAGTGTTGGTACTGCTGAACATGCAGTAGTGCACCCAACAGCTGCCATAGAACATTTACCACTTGTAAAAGTCATAGCTAACAACTGAAAGGATACTTAATGGACACATCTTACTGTGCAAAATCAGACATGGCTTAGCACAGCTGTAATACTTTAACATGAACTATTAATCATGTCCCAGATGTTTGGACCGCTTGGAAGTTTACAAATTCCGATGGAACTGCTTCAGTTTATTACTGCTGTCTGGTAATTGTTGCCCTTGATTTCTATTACATTTCTAATATTGTGTAGAGACAAAGACTACATGAAATACCACAACATATTTAATATTATAAAATACTCACTCATTGACAGTTCCGTCAGCACCACAGTGTCGGTGCCGGATCTGTATCAGGATTGGAGGCGGTAGAACCAGGCTGGAAAGCATTACATGCATGGGGAGGGGGGCAATCAGCAACATGGGTCAGGGAATACAAAAATTTTTTGGATATTTAGTATGTTTTACTACCAGCCATAGTTTGACAGGTTCTACCCCAGTACACATCCAGTTCCGCAGCTTACATGCAGTGACGAGCTGATCCCAGGCTTGCCTCCAGCTAGGAGGGTCCATCAGTCAAGCCAGCACCTGTTCACTGCAACTCAGGTATTCTGGTGGATATCCCCATAGATGGACCCCCTTGTTTACCCCCCCCCCAGAGCAAGGACAAGAGACCAGGATGAGCCAGTGGAAACTAGTCTAGTCATTATCAAGCAGGGCCAAAAGTTCAGTCAGATACGGGGCATCATAGAGTGAAATGGCCACTGTATTTTTTGGACAGCAATAGATTGCCCAGAGTGTGGGGTGTGCAATGATGTGCAAAAGCCCCTGTCACTCGCCCTCATCCTGAACAGAGACAGCTGTGTTGATAATTATAGCCACCACCAGGGATCTGTAAACCAGCAAACCCTCTTCAACCCTACCCCCCAGAGAAGAAATGCAGTCCCCAAGATGCTCAAGACTTCCCTCAAAGGCAAGACCGCAGACTCCAAAATCCATTCCTGAACCCAGAATGTGGGCATCACAAGTGGACACCTTGCCACTGCACAACATGCTGGACAGGGGTGACAATTATTATTTTAAAACCAGGCAAAAACCAGGCAACATTGGGGATCGGAGATCTGGGATAGGGGGCACTCCACAACCAGAGACAGATGATAAAAATCAATATTTATCAATGGGGCAACATCAGAGAATGGGGTTGGGGGCTCCATACTTCCAACATGGAGTATTTACAATGTTAAGGATGGGACACATGAGGGATAGGGACGGAGTGGCACTTGACTGCCAATGAGGAGTCTGTACAATTGTTAAGATAGAGTCACATTGGAGATAGGGTGGGGGGGATGCAGAACAAACAGACAGGGGGGCATAGCTGCCATATGGGTAGCATCAGAGATTGGGAGGGGGCCCACCTCCCACAGCACATTGATACAAACAGGCATTTCTCCAAGAGGAGAATTTTGTGACTACCCTCGACCAACCCTGGCTGGTGTAATGGCACTTATAATTTCTCCATCAAGGAAATTTCTGAGAATCGCATTCATAGGGCTGTCACAATTTTCATCTGCCATGTGCCTCCTAGGAACTTATCACAGCCCATTTCTAAGCACGGTGATGGCATATGCCCCATTACGGGTAAGCAGCCTACGGTTCACACAGGCTATCATTGAGAATCACTCACGGTGCATCTTTAGGTGCAAGGAGCAGTTACAAACTTCTTTGTGGTACAGCCCCTTGTGCACTCCTGGAAGCATTGAGAATCAGGCACCAAAAGTGCACAATTGTTGAAAGTACATTTAACACGATGTCCATGAGAAGAGATATGACAACTAAACAAAAAAGGACAGTAGCACCTTTACCATCTTTACTGTGAAGACACATAAAAGACAGACACAACCCACATCAGTACAGTACAAAACAAAGAATAAACAAGCATGGTTCACAAGTACCTCACTGACAAAGACAAACTAGTAAGACAACAAAAATTAGAACACTACAGCAAACACAGACACCTACCTTAACAGTGATGATAGAGCAGAACATGCACAAACAATGCACACTTTCTTTATATCTGTGGGAAATAAAGTAAGAATTCATTACCATCATTGTCACAGCACAACAGAATGACACACATTCAGTATAACATCCATTATCAGATACTGCACACCTAAGGGAAACAAAAAAAAAGTTTTGCTACATAGGGGAAACACAGAACACGTAAAGGTAACAACAGTACAATAGAACACATGACGTCATCTCCCTAGAAAAAAAGCATATGCAAGACGCAACACATTCCAGTTACAAGTAAAATTACTAGAAGCAAACCCATGCAGCACACAGTGCTGAATGTTAACTTACCTAGTAAATTTATAAGACATGTAAAAGTACTAATTCACTCTATAATATTGGAAAGTGAGGTTAAAAAAATAGTAATAGCATTAAGAAATGGCAACAGTGAAACAGAATTTCTTTACGTTGTAGAACAATGCCGAGCCCAGTGGTGCAGAGGGATGAGGTGCAATGACTTACCTCACATCACAATGGCAACACAGGTTCAGGAATGCCCTGGAGTTGTCAGTGAGTCAGCATGGGGGGGGAGCAGAATTGAACAGCCTACCAGAGGCACTCCTGTCCTAGGAGTTCGTTGCCCACCCATGGTTCCACTAATACTGTGTGGAAGTGTGATGGCAGTGTAGGTGGCAGTAGGCAGCAAGTACTGGTAGGGTGCCATGCAACGCAGCATATGTTTGCCTCCACATGCACACATACACATCTGAGAAGCAGCAGGGAGAAAAGTGAGGGAAAATCTCGACATAAAAAGATGAAAAAAAATTGTAGCACAATTACTGTGTACTGAACTACTGTGCCATGCCAAGCAATGTCACCACCAAAATACAGTTATTGGTATTTCAAAGTGTTTCCTACAAAAACACTTCAAATCTTGTTGATATAGATCAATAAAATGTAATTTTTCCAGTAGGCCATATTAAATCCTGCCGGGACAAAGCAGTCAGAAAATAGACATTGTAAAAAGGCACTTTACTTATTAAAACAATTAATGGTGCAAAAAAACCACAGTGGCACTATAAACTAATTTACATTAACTTCGAATTACCATAACTTGCAGCGACACAAATAAACGTTTTGCTGTACCACAGTGCCATTTCTCAATTACAAGCTAATTATTTTTTTACAGAACAAAATGGGGATTTCAGGCAGGACAACTTCCCAAATGAAAAAACATTTTGCTAGTATACTACACAGTAGTAAACATACCAAAAATAATAATTTTCACAAATATACATTACTTTATAACAGTTGAGGTTACACTATACAGTTCTCCAGGGACAGAAGTTTTTCTGACCAAAAAAATATGTGCTCTTAACATGGAGGACAACACCCAACCAACACGTAGTGCTACAACTTGTATAGTTTAGCCCAATAAACAATACATATAGCAAAAGTTCCAAATAAATAAGCAGCATCAACAAGCCATGTTAAATCCTGCCAGGACAAAGCACTCAGCAAATATACATTGTGAAAAGGTACATTACTTTTTCCAATAATTTAATCATGAAACAAAAGCACAGTGACACTGTAAAGGAATTTACATTAACTTTGAAGTGCCATAACTTGCAGCTACATGAATAAATGTTTTGGCACACACCACAACTCCACTTCTCGATTACAGGATAACTACATTTTCAAAGAACAAAACAACAATTTCCAGCAGGACAACTACTCAAAGGAAGAAATATTTTGCTACTATACCACAAAACAGTAAGCATTTCAAAAAGAATAATTTTGAAAAAATGTACATTACTTTATAACAGTTGAGGTTACACTATGCGGTTTCTCAGGGAGTGAAGTTTCTCTGGCCAAAAAAACACATGCTCCTAACATATTCCACATAATTCTCTATAAAGCATGAGGAAATAAATGAAGGACAACACTCAACCAACAAGTACTCTTGCAAGTTGTGTAGTTAAGACCAATAAAGAACATTAAATATTGCAAAAGTTACAAATAAATAAACATCATGTTTTTTTCCACAGGACCATTACAATTCACACAATAAAAACAGTCCTTTACATATCACAGTTCACAATTAGAAGAAAAAGCATTACAGTACTTTAAAATTCAATATTTTTCTATTTTTACAAAATAGTTCACCATATAAACACTGTACAACACAAACTCTTTTAGACAATTTTAAAATACACCACCCCTATTAAAACCAACCAAAATAAACATGTGCTTTTTGGAAAGGAAGGCAAACAGTGCTAAGAGGACAGTGATGCTTTTAAAATATGCCCAAACCAAGATATTAGTTCCAGCAAAAATAACTATACAACACTAATGCGTGCACCTGTACATTCAGAATCCAGACAAAATAAAATTACACCACATCAACATACTGATACAGAAGCCCATTGTGAACCAAAAATAAAACTAGATGCAAAAACTGCCGAGAGCCCAACAAGTTGTACAGTACTTCACACGATGCACTATAACATGGAAATCATGCAAAATTCAAATTATCACCCCATGTGAAATTCAGAATAGTCACACCCAAAATGCCTACAAAAATGAAGGTTAAAAACCCAAAAATGAAACAGAAACACACTGTGAAGCATAACAGCAATTCCAAATAACATACCAATAAAAGAAGCAATCTTATGCAGAAAAGAAATTCTGAAGCCAAACAACCAACTTTTACAGTCAACTCCAGAATGTGTCTCTCCTGCAAGGTGAAACAGCTGCCAGGACAACGAGCAGGAACAACAGCACACGTTGCAAGGCACATGGTACTGTACTTGCCACAGCCAATCACTGTCCAAGTTAGAATACTGACAGTTCAACAGCCAATCACTGCAGCTTACCTCATGCGGGCTGCAGGTGGGCACATTCACAGTAAGGCAACCAATCAGCTCGCAGAATGGCTTTGTCCTGTCAGGACAATTTGCTGGCAGCAAAAGTTCATGGCACCTTTACTATCCTTGCGATGCACCATCTTCTGAGGAGGAAGCTTCCTCCACAGCAGGAAGTCCTGTGCCCATGACCACTCAGGCAAAACTCCTGGCTAGAGGTGGGTGAACGTTGCGAATTTAGCTTTTGCTGAACTTCCTCAAAAATTAGGAAATTTCACAGAATTTTCTGAATTTCCACCATTGGCGAGATTGGAATCTTTGGATCGGCTGATTTTTCCATCCTGTTCTGCAGAATTCTTTGGCTGAACTGTGCAATAATACACATGAACTGCGGAATAACAGTTCTGATTAATTTTTTTTTTCCGCAGTTTAATGGAGTATTCTGCAATACATGTAATTATTCTACAGTTCAGTTATCAGTTCTGCAGACTTTTTTCTCCACAGTTTAATAGAATAATCCACAATTTATACATTTACTCTGCTGTCCTAATTTGGAATTTCCACAAAAGTTGCTAATTTAATTTCTGCACTTTTGTAGAAGTGGAATTTCTCCTTTGAAGGAAATTCTGCTGTGGAAGGTTTTTTTTGCACACCTCTACTCTTGGCCACTCCCCAGAATGACCATCTCTTTCTCCCCCTCTCTTTCTGTCTTTCTTTCTCTCTCTCTCTCTTTCTCCCCCTCTTGTCCCTTAACATGCCCCCCCAGGGCACACTAGTCAGTCATACTGACAAAGTCCCCCTGGGGCATAGAGGAGGCCAGGAAGTGAATGTCCCAGTAGTCCGAAAGTAATATTAACCCCATGGAGGGTTACATTTGGGTGGTTCAGTAGCTTTGTGTTCCTGTGAAAACATCTTGTTGACCTCAGAAACAACATTTCCTGTGATGAATAAGTTGAAATTCACCTCAGGGAAAGAAGATACTTCAGACCACCTGCTGGCTGTAGTGGCTAGTTGGATTTAAAGATGACTGAGTTACTGTTTCAGTTTGAAAGTGATGTGGAGGGTTATGGTGATGATGTCATGAGGTTTAGGGTATGATGTCATGCTGTAACTAGAGTCAGCCATGTGGTGAGCAATATCACTGCATGGTCATGTGATGGGTATTGACCAATCATGTTCATGTCTTTTTTCATGCCATTGTATAGGCTTAAGTAACCTTCAGCTGTATCTACTTGAGCTTTTTGTCTACACCAGAGATGGGCCACCAGATTTGGCTACTATATTTATGACTGCAACTGCTATTGAGTACAGAATAAATTAAATTACATCCTCCTATAGTAATGACACCTGACTGACTGACAAGCAGCTAATACATTGTTACTACCATAGGAAGATATCATTCCTTACATTCTATGAAGGACACAAAAAACTAAGCTGATCACTCAGTTGTTTGACACTTTTCTAACTCTGACAGATTTTTAAACAGTACCCCATACTTTGGTGGCTTGTGCTACAAGGGGTGTTGGATGCTGAGGGTGGGGTAGCATGGGAGTTTGCGGCTGAATTTAGACAATATTGATCGGGTGAGGAAGAATAGCATGTTTGATGTCGGTGAGGGAAGGGATACTACAACTCCTCAAGAAGTGTTGCCATGACTGGGGGGAAGGGGTGTTAAGGAGGGAGGAGGGAGCTAGAGGGTGAAAGGGTGGGCAGAAAGATTTCTAAAGATAGAGGTGTTTGAGGGAGTGGAGGGGTGCACAGTGGGTGGGGAATGGCTTACATATTAGGAAAAGGTTTCATTTTTTAAAAAGTCAAACACTTTGCATGAATTTCATTGGTGAAGTGTTACTTCACCAACTGAAATCTACATATAGTGGCACTTTGCCTACACGTTTGCTGGTGAAGGGCCACTACTCTTAGCTTCACAGGGTGAAGGTGGGTACTTTGCCAAATGAAATCTATATGAAATATGCCCTCCACCAAAATAAAGTGGGGTGAACTTTTGGAAATACTTTATGAAGTGATTTATCTAACTTCTCACATCTCCCCCCACTTACTACCCCACCCTCTAACACCCAATCTCCCTCCACCCAGCACAAAAGTGTAAGTTACTGTTTACAACCTGTAAAAAGTAGAACTATCTTTTAATGGCACAATCACGTTCAGTCTTCAGTGTATAGCACAGAACAAATGAAATGACATCCTTCTATAGTAGTAACACCTGACTGATTGACAAGCAACCAGTCAGGTGTTACTACTGTAGGAGGTCATAGTTTCATTCATGCTATGCAGGACACTGAAGACTGAGTAGATCACGTCACTGTAGGGCACTTTTGTACCTTTTTTTTTGTAAACTTTATTTAGGGTATAGGAGAAACACAGACATTCACCATTTTTTTCATTCACCCCACACAAAACTAGGGATGATTTAAATATGGAAGGAAAGATAACAAACAAACGTTACATATTAGTTCACCATTCACAGGTACTATTATACTTAAAGGGAAAAGATCATGGTCTGAAGATGGGTTATTCAGATCCTTTGTTGCATATTATGCAGTCTCTCCTATGAAACACCTGATGGTCTACATAGTACCAGGAAGAAGATACGTTTCGGAGTGTCAAGAGGGTACATACATCTTGAAACTGTAACAGAATTTTACAATTTGGCAAGGAGCTCTCCAGATCAAGGACCGGACTCAAAAGACAGGGACCAGCTTTCACCAATTGCACATTCCAGTGGGTTCCAAATCTGCTCATATTTATCCAACTGGCCTCTGACTAGGTACTAGGTGTCTCCCAACTTCATTACTTGGAAAAATGATTTTAGCCAAGAGGCTATTGTGGGGGGGCGTGTCCCTGCCCCCAGTAGATTGCCAGCTCTCTCAGCCCCTCCACCAAAGCCAGATGTTTGAGCTTACTACCCCTTGCCAGAAATGGGTCATTATTTCCCTGGAGCCCCAGTAAGATTTCCATTGGGTCCATTCTGATACTGGTGTTCAGGATTTTCATAAGTATCTGGAGAACACTCTGCCAAAATACCTGGACCTCGGGGCAGTCCCATATCATATGGAAAAAGGTCCCCACATTTACCCTATATTTGGGACAATACTGGGAAGCTGAAGAATCTATTTTGTAGGCTAGTTCAGGTGTAAAGTAGGACCTCATTAGTATACTATACTGCACTGCCTTCAATCTATTATTGACTGAGCAGTTCAACAGGTTCTTTAATATAAGTAACCAGTCCCCTCCAGTCAGACCCTCTAGGTGAATATCTGTCTCCCAACTCTCTCTTTGATTGCCTCTAGGGCATCTGGGAGAGCTTCAAGCGGATGTTTATAGCACTTTCTCAAGGGTTTAAAGGAGTCCAAGCTGAAAAACTTCCAAAATATCTCTTTCAGAGGGGAAAATTGCATATTCTCTATTCTTGGACCATCTTCCCTCCTCTGCCCAAGTTTACTTCTGATTCTTAGGTAAGTAAAGGTGTGAGGAGTGGTCAGACCATATCTATCTCTTAGTTCTTTAAAAGGTATTATACGTCCATTATCCATTATTTAGCTAATTTTAAATAAGCCTTTTTTATACCATGTATCTAGGTGTTTTTCCATCACACTTGGTAATCCCCTCTCAGAACCTATGAGCCTTCTCAATGTAGAGTCAAGGGATAACCAACTCCCTATCCCCAGAAGTTTGTGGGCCATTTTCTAGGCTTTCCAAGTGGCTCTGGTGCATGGATTGGAGATTCCACCTTGCGGCTTACCTGCCAGGTGGTCCACCAGAACTGAGTGGTAGTGTGGAACCCACACCCCCCTTCCAGCTCTCACAAGGCAGGTTGTCCTCTCCCTCCCACTCTGAACATGTCATGGACATGTGCCAGCTGTGATGCGAGGTAATATAAATGGACATTTGGAAGACCGAAACCCCCCACGAACCCCAGTCCTCCACGGGACTGTTTGCTGATCCTTGGCTGCTTTCCCTGTCAAAGCAGCTGAGTAATGGCTCCCTCTAACATCTTGATGTATTTAAAAGGGAGATTTATGGAAAGGATTGAAAAAGGTATTACATCTGTAGGAGGATGGACATTATGATAAGGTTAACCCTGCCTAAGAGAGTGAGAAGGAGGGCTCACCATCTAAAACAATCTTTTTTAATCTTCCTTATTAATGAGGAATAATTGATTTGAATTGTGCTAGATAGCTTGCTAGGCAGCATTATTCCTAGGTATTTAACCTGCTTCACTGGTTGTATAGTGACCCTTGCTATTATTATATGGGATCTAAATGTTCCCAGAGAGAGCCACTCACTCTTATCCCAGTTTATTTTATGTCCCGATAAGGGGCCATATATACTAGAAATATGACTTAACTCAAGCAGAGCCACCTCTTGCTTGTCCAAGAATAGAAGGACATTGTCCGCAAACAATGATATTACATGATTTACCTCACCCTCAATGTACCCCCTGATTTTAGCATTATTTTTAGTGCTTGCTGCCAGAGCCTCAGTGCTTAACACAAACAGCAAGGGAGAAAGGGGGTCGCCCTGCCCTGTACCTCTTGATAATGGAAACAATGTTGATATGGTATTGTTGTGATGATTTGAGCCTTTGGGGAGTCACACAAAGTGCCCAGCCACCCAAGAAATATTTCTCCTAGTCCAAATTTCTTAAGGACTGCAAACATGAAGGACCATTCAACTCGGTCAAACGCCTTCTCTGCGTCTAGGGCAAGGAGGCCCCTACCTCCTTCGCCTCCTCGCTGCAACCATTTGTGAATAATATTAATTGTCCTCCTCAAATTATGCTTTGCTTGACAGCCTTTTACAAATCCCCCTTGATCTAGATGGATAAGTTCTGGGAGAACCTTCTCTACCCGTTTGGCCATAATTTTGGCAATAACTTAATAGTCTGCATTGAGGAACGATATGGGCCGGTAAGAGTCACATTTCTCTGGATTCTTGCCTGGTTTAGGCAGGACTGTTATAGTTGCTAATGTTTGAGATGGAGGAAGTTTACACTCCCCCAAATTTTTAAACAGTATCCTATACTGTGTGGTCTTGGGCAGATGGCTAGAGATTGGGTGCTGGGGGGGTAATGCGGGAGGTTGGCTGTTGAATTCAGGGGATATTGAAGGGGTGAGGGTGGTAGGTGGTTGGAATAATGTGTTTGGTGTGGGTGGGGGAAAGGATTTGACTACTATGCCTACAATGCATCAAGGGTGACAAGGTAAGGAACAAGATTTCAAAAGGTAGAGATGCTTGAGGGTGTGGGATATGTATGCACAGTAGGAGAGGAGTGGTTTACATATCAGGAATATTTTTTTTTTAAGACTAACTCTTTTCTTAGATTCCAGTGATTGTTACTGTACTTTGCCCACTCAGATTTACATATAGTGGCACTTTGCCTACACTTTTGCTGGTGAAGTGCCACTCACTACATGTTGCTTCCCTGGGTGAAGGTGGGCACCTCACCAGACATAATTGACATTAAGTGCACCCTCCAGCAAAGCAACATTAGGCAGTATAGTGCAGTGGTTTAAGGCTCTGAGCTGAAAATCTGGAGACCTGGGTTTGAATCACATAGCCACCACTTGCATACTGTGTGACCCTGAGCAAGTCACTTAACTTTCCTTGTACTTCAGGTCACATTTGTAAACAAGCTTCAGCTTAGTGTGCCTTTCCTGGTTAAAAGAAACAAATATTGATGGAACTTCATGAAGAACATCATGTTATCCTGTGAAAATGGTGATTCCGAAAAGGGTGAGAACAAAAATGGTGAAGAAAAACAGGGCAACTGGCACAGAACAGCAACATATGGCTTCCCCCCTCCCCGAGCTGTGTCTCCATGGAGTTGGTTATTTGTAGTAATGGGGTGGGGGGGCAAAGCCCCTCACAAAGGGGTGTGCAGGGGGAAACCCCCCCAAAGGAAGCTACTGTGGCACTTGCCACCATTTCAGCGATCGCTCTGATGTGCCAGTCGCGCTATGCGACCATGCTGTTTTTCATTTGCCTTTATAGGCCTCTCCCTTATCATATAGAACCGAACATCATGAAATTATTTCCCCAACTTCTCACATCTCTACTCAGCACTCATCAAAACTCCAAGGAGAACAGCAACAGCCCACAGGAACACACATGTTACAAAAAGCACTCCAAATGCTGGAAAAACAGGTTTTCACACACTGTTTATACCAGAGAGCAGCTAGGTCTGTCTTCACAATATTCCAGGTGTCTCTAACTGTGTCAGTGAACTGCCAGAGCAAAAGAGGAAGTTCAGAAATAACCACTGCCTGTCAATCCATTATTCACACACAGTGAAAGCCATGGGTCTAGTGGAGCCATCATATCCATCAGAGTTATAGGTCAGATAGCTGGGAGCTGATCATTGGATCCCAGGGATAGAATTAGATTCATGGATATTCAGCTCCTCAAATGGTATCCAAGAACCTAGGATCCATTACATTTTGCCCATTATCCAGTGGTATCTGACTTGTTTGGATGCTATCCCAGCACTACAAATTCTAGGACCTATTCACTAAAGCGGGTGAGGTTACATTCAAAAGGCACGTAAACACCCCCCCATGCAGTTCTGCACTCTCGTGAGTTCTGCGCTTTGGTCATATTCTCGAACACTGGCCAGCGTGGTGCTCCAATCCGTGGTCCTGCTCCCCCAATGCATGGGTTCACTGGTGGCAGTCTTGTGTGGAGCTGCAGACCTGAACAGGCAGGCAATCAGCTGCCCATCCCAGCTCCCTTGCTGGATCCCCTGCACCCATGGGGTGACATGTTGGCAGCAGGCATGGATGCACCTGAGGGCCAAGGGGGTGTGGGACCCTCAGATGACTATCCCACAGCCCTCCTAATGTGCCCTGACATCAGGGGTGGCCTTGGTGTGGGGTCTGGTGGTCAGCAGTGGCATCCCAGGGGGTACACGTATCACTTACGGCAGCCTTCAGAAGGCATAGCCATCACCCCCATGCACTGCACCTCGCACATTGGTGAAAGGCACAGAGTGCAGCCACACTCCCCCGTGCCAGCCCACCCCATCTCAGAGCTGTATGACTGGCCAGGGACTTGGGTGTGTGGGGGGGTGTAAGGTGTACCTGCATGCCACACGGAAGGTGCAGCGGGCGTGGGCAGGTGTGGAGTGGGCTATGCACTGGGGTTATGTGGTGTATAGCCACTCTGCACCGTTGGTGAATAGGCCACTGTGTCATTTGGAAAGGGTTGTCTATGTACACCATGGCATGCCAGTTAATCAGTGGGTTCAAATGCTGCAATTCTAGCATATGTGCCCATGCTGTTTAGTTTTACTTTTAAAATAGTGAGAGTTGAGTTAAAAAGAGAGTGTTGTGTGTCAAGGACTAGAATTTAAATTCAAGACCTGCAAGATGGCTGCTGCAGTGAACACTCAGGTCAGTCATTGCATGGTTCAGGCTGCACCCTTCAGTACAGAGGAAACTGCCAATCTGGTCTGTGAAGTAACAAAAAATGTCACTTAACTGTTTGAGGTGAATAGGCAGTTATTTCTTAAGCATGAGATGATCTGGGCAGAGACTGGCATTGTAGTCAGCAACAGGGGAGAAAGACAGAGAGGCCCAGACTGAAAAACACTTGAAGCATAGTTGGGACAGCATACACAGGTGAGAGTCCCACATGCTTGAGACCCTTGGGGATGTGGTGACCATATACAGAGGATGGAAACACCAGCACACATTGTTGTTTGTTTATTTATTCATTTGGTAACCGGGTTGGTGCACTGATCCAAAGACCTTTCTCAGGCATGGCCCAGGCAGAAACTGGCACAAACAGCATAAAATACAATGAGAGAACAGCATGGATCATGCAGGTAATAGAATAGGGAATCCAACGTAGCTCAAGCTAACAGAGAAAATATAAGGTAAACAGAGTTGGTGAGTGTTACCAAACTTCTTTCTTTCAGTCATATTAAGCATGAAATATTTACTATTTTAAGAACACTGTATAAGTGACCACTAAGGCACTATTGATTGTGTGGTGGTACAGTGGTGCTGGGTGTGTCAGAACTAGCTGTGCTGCAACTGCTAGCAGCTGGCAGGCAATACCCTATTGCTGCTTTAGTGTCTAGCCATGATTTAATGTCCAAGAGAACAATCATTTTTTCCCTGTTCTACTCTTCAACTGCTGTTCCATCTGTTTCAGTTACCATAGTGTAATGGCACACCATCTTGTGTGGTATGGCACCGCTTTTAGTGGGCTTGGAGAGTACCATGGGTTAGAGCTTAGCCTCTGGCTTCTTCTTTTTCTAGCCCTTCTACTCATCCATTTTATTTATTTATTTATTGGATTTTGTTTACTGGGTAGGCCCACTGAGACAATGTCCCTTTTTCAGGGGTGACCTGGGGTTAATTTCATCATCATCAAAAACTTTATTTGTGTAGCTGAAAAGCCTTACAATAAAACAGTAATACAAATCATCATAGCAATAATCAACATATAGATTAAAAAAAGAACATGAGGTGCTCAGACATAAATTAACAGTATATGTTACATATATATTAAATATTCCAGTAGAAGCTGCAGTATAAATATAAGATGCATACATACATAGTCATGCTAATTGTCCATCCATTTAGGTTATATTAATATTTCTTCTGATTTTATCAGCTACTGATAGAAACTTTGCTAAACGATCAATGGACCACTCATCCTCTGTGTGAAATAGTATATTAGTTAATAACATTTTATCAGTTGGATACATACTAATTAAAAATGGGCTCAACCAGTAGGTCCTTTGCACTTGATATCATGTACAGAACCAAAGTATTTGGATGAGATTTTCTTCACCCCCCTACTGCCTTCACAGTCATCTGATGTAAGTCCCTTTGTTTCATAACAACAAAGTAACTGTTACTTTTGATTTGTTTGAACTTATACTTTATACAATGGCTCTCAACTTATAATCCATCAATATCTCCAAATAAGGCTTAATACCGAAGTAGTAGTAATTTTCTGAAAACCATTTAGAATAATTATATTGTTTAATTAACTTTAAATCATTAGATATCCAATTGTTTACAGTTTTCTTAGTTGTATATGCTTTATCATTCAGACTGAGTGTAATGCCTTGCTGTGTTGCCCTTTTTAAATTTAATAATTTGTGTTTTTTTTTTTATAAATTCATAAAAGTTGAGAACCAAAGACCAGTATTATGTCCTAAATTATGCCACTTTTCTTTTTCTTTTATGGCCCTGTTGGCAAGGGATGATTCCTCCTTTCTAGTGAGTCCTATTCAAAAATTAACTTTTCTTGACTCCATTAGTGCTTCCAGATTGTTAAGACCAGGTTCCGATCTCAAATAGGAGGCCGGACAAGAGTGGCCCATGCTTAGTATAATACATAAGTGTTTATATAATGGTGCTAGAATCTTATTTATATTTCTTGCGTCCCATATTTCAGCCCCATACAGTAGTTGGGAAACAAATTTTGCTTTATTGACTTGTATCATAAGTTTAAGTGTCATCCCACCATATTTTAAGTTAAAAAGTGTAAGCCCAGCTACTAAAACTTTGAGTTTATCCCTTAGAGGCTATAAGTGTTGCATCCAATTAGAGTTCTCTTGAAAGTGAACCCCCAGATAAGTGTAACCATTAAATATTTCAAGTCTGTCCTTCCCTAGTGTCCAGAAAATAGAATCTTCACTGGATTGCTTTGAAAAGATTAGGACCTTTGTTTTTTTTTATGTTAATTTTCAGTTTTAGTGCAGTTGATTTTTCTAATATGAAATTGATGTTCCTTTGGCTTGCCCAGTGGCACTGAGGGCTGAGGTGCTGGACGCCATACCTAGCGCCACTGCTGTGGAATGAGTGCGGGTGCCAGGGGTCAGATGGGAGGGAGAGGATTGAGCATCTGACGACTGCTCTCCTCTGCCTGGGGAGGGATCCAGGGCTACTCTGCTGCACTGGGGACCCCTGGTGGTGACTGGGAGGCACAGCTAGCATGGAGTGAAGTAGGGGGAGGAGCACAGTGGACATCTACGGCTCCACCATGCAGACATCATTGCACGTCCATGCTCCTGGGGAAATAAAACAAGAAAATCCCTGCACCTGGATAGGTGATGACTTCCTCCAGTGCCATGCTGCCATAAACTCAGCACTGGACCTCATCTCCACCCCCTCTGTCTCTCCACCTACTCAGCTGGGAACTATATTGTAGATAGAGTGCCGGAGTCATGGCATCCCTACCCCAGGGGGCTCAGAGCTGGGGGGTTTACCAATCAGAGGTTGGTGGAGGGCAGCTAAACCTCTGAGGAGGACAAAGGATTAAGTGAGTGGTAGAGCAGATCAGTGAGTAAGGATAGCTTGAGAGAGTTCCAGGTTGTTGAGCATAAATAAAGTTCACAAAAAAAAATTGATGCTTCTTTGTAGACCTGCTTTTGTTAAGGAAAAAAGCACTATATTGTCTGTGTATGCAAGTAGTGGGTAGTTATAAGATTGCATTTTAGGAAAATCAATACACTCCCTTGCACTATCTTTTAACATCTTGTCAATGTAGAATGAAAAGAGTAATGGTGCCAAGACACAACCTTGTCTTACACCTCTGTTAATTTTGAAAGGAGCAGATACTCTTCCATTATTACCTATCCGTATATGAGCCCAATTATTTGAATAAAGTTGTGAAATTATCACCACCAAATTCTGATCTATACCTCTTTTAAGGAGCGCTACCCATAAAATGTCTCTATTTATAAAATCAAATGCTGAGGAGTAATCTATAAAAAGGGTATATAGCTTTTGATGTCTAATTCTTACATACTTTTCTATTAAATGATGTAGCACAAAAATATTCTCTATCGTGGAAAAATGGGGTTTAAATCTGGGCTGAAAGTCAGCCAGTCCCCCTGTTTTCTCTACTTCCAATTTTAGTCATTCTAGAATAATTCTAGAAAATATTTATAAGTTGACATCCAGCAGACTAATTGGTCTATACATGATAGGATCTCTTGTGCTACCCTTTTTATGAATGGGGATGATATTTGCTCCTTCCCAGGAATCTGGCAAAACATTCAAATGTATACATGTATTATAGTACATGGTGGGAACCCTACACCAGATAGCAGGAGAGCAAAGGAAGAATATAGCAGATATGCCATCTGGCCCCGGCACTTTTTGTTGTTTCAGTGTTGCCAAAGCATAATAAGCTTCATTCAAAGTTATCATAGAGAAGTTTGAATTCACAACTAAAGGTTTGTAATTTGGGTTGTCAAGTATAGGGTCAAAAAAGATTGAAGAGAAATGCAATATCCATATGTCTTCTGTTATATAGGTATCAATTTCAGTTTTATAATTATTTTTTTCCTTTCACAACATGTCCAGAAAACTTTGATATTACTTTGTTTGACTACCAATAACATATTCTCCCATAATTTTTTGTGATAATCAGCGTTTTTATTTTTTTATTAGTATCTTGTATTTTTTTCTTTCCTGATTAAGTCTTTGAAGATCCTGTTTGGTTCTAGATAATCTATAGACTTTAAGAAGCCATGTAACTTGAGTTTTCATATGTTTTCAATCCTTAAAAAACAGTTATTATATACTATATTTGTTTCAAGGTTCAGTTTTATTAACAATGTGTGTTACAAAAGCATCACACATAAATATTTTAGACAAACTTTAAAAAAGCCATTACATATTTAAAAATCTGTATACAGCAATACAAAAACTGGCAGTACAATATAAGAAAGTTACATCTTTCGTATTAAGAAAGAAGTTACATTTTTCTTGACTGGGTAATTCATTAACTTTTTGTAAATATTTAACAAGCTAGAGCTCCCTTATATCATCAACTAGACCACAATCAAATAAAATATGCATTGTATTCCAAATCCCTAAACATCCTTCTTTACACCATGATACTGATTTAAATAATTGCCATTTCACAAAGCAGGTTGAAAATCCATAGTTTACATCAAACTCTAAATTTGAAATAACTTTATAACACATCTTACTCTCACATGCCTCTAAATAACTTTCTTTACCATGCACTTTCTTTAACCCTTTATACATTAAGAATTTTTTTAAAGATAATATTTCCAAGTTACTCTGTTTTGCTATATCAGTTATTCTCTCAATAAATTTTACTTTTAACAACCCCAAATTTAACAGTTGACTACATTCATAATTGCTAATAATCCCATTTTTCTAACCACAGTATCTATTTATTTAACCATGTCCATGTTCTAATACTTATCTTTCCATTTAATTCATAATCTAGAGACTCATTCCAGCATTGGTTTATAAGAAAATGTTTTACTCTCAGCTCGAAAATTCTAAATACATATCTAATCTGTCCAATCACTGCTGTAGTATCTAGAGATAATTCCTCCGTCTCTGCACTCATTAGGCATGCAGGAATAAATTGTGGTAAGTTTGAAGACATCCTAAGATAGAGATTTTTTATTGGTTCTAATAAATCCATGTTCCCTTTATACCTCCAAATCTCAGACCCATATAACAGTGTTGAATCCACTTTCATTTGATAAATTGTTAATAATGATGTAAAGGAATTATTAATACTTTGTTTAGAGAATTTGTTTGTAATCAATACTAATTGTCTTCCTTTCTTTTTATTATCCTCTATATGTGGATTCCACATCCTTTTATTATGTAAAGTGAATCCCAGATAAGTATACTGATTTACATCCTGTACCAAACTTCCTAAAATCTTCCACTTATAATTTAATGTTTCAGGTTTGTCAATAACCAGGATATTGGTTTTATTCATATTAATCGATAATTGTAATTTTTCAAAGGAACCTATAGTGAAATCTAAAGCTCTCTGAACATTAGTTGTAGTATTGGATAATATAATAATATAATCTGCATACAAAATAACATTTAAATTCATGTTACCTAATTTTGGAGCATCCATCCCAACTTTATCTAAATCAGATATTGACTCATTAATGTAAATATTAAACAGAAGTGGGAACATTAAACAGCCTTGTTTAACTCCACAATTTGAAACTATGGGTTCAATTAGTCTCCCATCCTTAGAATATCTAACACAAACTGATGTATCTGTATACATGCTCTTAATAAGGTTAAGTAATTTCTCATCTATTCACTTTTCAGCAAGCAATTTCCACAAAATACCCTATCGAAAGCTGAATGTAAATCCAAAAAAGCTAAGAAGAGTGGTCTCTTATTAAATCTGGCTTTTCTAATCTGATGGTCTAAAGGATAAATGCAATCTAAAGTTGAATGGGTAGCTTTGAAACCAAATTGTTTGCCAGATAAAATGTGATTTTCCAAGACCCAAATATCCAGTTCCTGCAATAGAATGAGTGTAAATATTTTAGCAGATATATTCTGAAGTGCAATAGGTCTATAATTTTTGGGGGGTCCTCTATCACTTTTTTGAAAATTGGCACAACTTCTGCAATTTTCCAGGAAGTTGGAATCTCTTCTGTATTAATTACATGCAAAAAAAAGGCCATAGAGAATATCACATCACCAAGCACTGCTATATGGATAGAATTCCACAGGTATTCCATCTATTACAGGTACCTTATTCCTCCTTTGAGTTAAGATTGCTTGCTTAATTTGATTTTTGGATAATTGAAATATTTTATCCCTTGTACTCAAGGTATTATTTGAACACAATTTTTCCTCTGCTTCAATATCTACAGTATAAAATTTTTAAAGTGAGACACCCAATCTTCCACCAAAATTGCACCATCTATATTAAAATTATACTTAATCACAGCAATCTTAATTAATTTCCAAAATTCCTAGTTATTTTTCCCCCAACTGCATCCTGTAATCTAGACCATAATAATCTTTCATATGCAGATTTTTTTCTTTCTACTAAGAGCTCTATAATCATTCTTTATAAACCCCAAAGCTTTATTAAAATTCAGGTCAAGATTTTTTCTTTGTAACCGTGCAATTTTATTTAAAGGATTTTTATAAACTCTACATTAAGCATCCTACCAGGGAGCTGTACTCATTATATTTTTATCTATTTTTTTATTATTATTCCCTTGTAACTATTTTTTAACAGAATGTCGCAATTCTTCATAATAGTTTTCAATATCATTCTTCTCAGCAGTTAAAAGCTGGGATCACCTACATAACACCTCAGGATCATTCAATATTATATCCATTTTTTTCTCTATAAGACGATTCCATTTTACCTTCCTAGGGAATATACCCATATGTTTATCAAAAATATACTCTTCTGCACTATTTCTCTGGATGTTCACATCCTCTATTAAATTGACCATGAGTGAAATAGAAAAGTGATCTGAGGTACTATCTGTAAGCACTTGTAAAGAAAAACTTGATTATATAGACTTATATCTGCCAAGGCAATATCTAAGACAGAACCACCTGTTTTTGTTTGGAAATGTAAAATTACCATCACAGTCCTCATTTACCCTACCATTTAAGATGCACAAATTATGTTCTATTATAAATCTCATAAAAATTAATCCCTTCTTATCCCATTTCCTTTCCCTAGACTTTCTCAACAGAAGATCCTGATATAGCAAGTGACTGGACAGATCAAATATCTGATCTTTCTCATTAAGGGACCCTACATGCACATTCTAATTGCCAATTATTATCACATGTCTTATTATATCTTTACATAGTAAATCGTCAGGCAATAGTGACAACGTATGCAATTTAGATGCATATTCTTCTGTTTTTAGACTTGGTGGGAAATAAACATTTATTAGTAAAAAAGATTTCTTTCGGGAAACAAATAATTCCCAAACCATCTAGTATCAGTCCATACTATGAATATCTATTTTGGACAACTTACTTCTAGAATCAGTTAAAACTTTCAAGCCACCTTTTTTTCGTCCTTTAACATTGCCACTTTTTCCCCCAGGGCAGGTAATTGACAGTACCCTGGTATTGCTATATTACCATTGTTGCCCAACCATGTTTCTTGCAACAGAATCAAGTCATAAGATTTCAAAGTATTCAACCATACCTTATCATCCAATTTATTTAATAGCCCCACTATATTCCAAGAGAGAATATTAATACAAACTTCATCTCTCATACAAGGCTTGATGATTTACCCTCATCTCACTCAAATAGCACAAGGATAGATTTGTTTCTACTAGGTCTTTGTGAATATAATAGAACCTTCCTTATCACTAACAGGGATACTTCCAGAACTATCTAATACAACACCTCCATTAATTCTTTTTCTACATTGTTTTCTCCCTCTTATATATCTATTCATATCTGGAGACCCAACCAGTTCATACTCAATAACTGTTGGTTTCTGTAGATATTTAGTAATAAGTTGTTGATGTTTCTCCTTTATGATGTTTTCCTTACTTTTTACACAACCATACATTTCTTCAATAAGTTTCCCTGTTGATTCATCTAACTGTAGACCTACTTTTTTACACTCCTCATGTATACTCAGAATATTCTTTCTTATAGAAACTACCAAACACACAAGCTCTTTATTTGGGTTAGCTCTATATTCATATGATGATATAATATCTTCCAAGCAAATCTTAGACTTCAATTGACTTTTCAAAATGTTATAAACTGAAATTTTTTAACAAAAATGGAGCTTCCCTTCTTGGCTTTGGTATTACTTTAAAATATACTATATGGAGTCTATCCTCAGCAATATTATTCTCCTTCTGTTTCCCTAACTTAATTTGTCCCTTTTCATCATCTTGTTTTTTTCCTACAGTTTGTGTGATTTTGTTACTACATAGGACCTTTCCCCTTCCTTTTTATCATCTGTTTCCATTCTTTTATTTTCGTTCCCTCTTTTTGCTCTCTGTAGCTTTTTCACCAATTTTTTAGTTTACCAATATTCTTTCTCCACTGTATCCTGTGTCATTTTCTTGATGTCTTTACCTTTCCTCATTTTCTCTCCTTCTTCTTTATCCCCAATTACAACGCTCTTTTCAATGTTCTCCACTTGTTCTTTTAATAGCTCTAATTCTTTCATAATGGATCCCAAAGAGAGATTGGTACAAACTGAAACAGTTTTATTTCCTGCTAATTGTTTACTCAAGTTTTCATTTGAGTGCTTTACCAATAATGCATCTTTCTCTGATGTACTAGTAAATACATTCTTCTTCATCTTTTCAACAGGGGACCATTCAGTGTGTATTTTTACTTCAGTGGTACTCCTGAACTGCTCCTCATTTGCAATTTTAGCTCGCTCCATAAAGAGTGTGAGGAATTTATCAAAATCTTTGAGAAAGTCCCCTTCTAAATGCTGATCCCCACTTTGCAGATCCCCACTCTGTGCAATCCTCTGCAACATTCCCTGTTTATTAGTTTCACCTTTAAATCGAATTAATGAGTCATTCACATTACCTACTTGCATCTCTAAAGCTTTGATTCTCTTCAACAAAAAAATTCCATCTGAATATTCTAAACTATTCTCATCTTTAGTAGCCTTGATAACCTTAGGTGAAGATGTTCTTGGGAAGGAAGTTTCTACTTCTTTTGATTTTATAAAATCAGTATTTTTTTTAATTTTCTCCTCCTTAGATTTTCTTTTTAAAGGCACAAGTAACTTATCATTTCTCAACTTCATTACTTCACCCATTGTACAGAATGATTTATGCACTGGATTTTTATAGTGCTCAAAAGTGCAGGTAGAAGTACAATGTGCAACACTGCAGGTCATACAATAACATTTGTAATATTAAAGCTAATGCCTAAAAATGAAAAGACTCCTTTAAAATGCTTTCAAGGTGCTTTCAGTTAACCCAATTCCCTGGAATTCCTGTGCTTGATTGCTCTGAAAGAGACCCCAGCCCGCTTGTATTGCCAAAGTATACTTTGTCAGAGTTTTCCACTTTATGAAATTCCTCATCCTCCATGTAGAAACAGAATGTAAAGAAAACAAACATTAAAAGTTTTTAATCACAATGTAGTTATAAAAAAAAAGAAAGAAATATCAAGCTGTAACTCACTCGCACAAACTCCGTTTATGGCAGAGAAGTCACTCATTAGTAAATCTCCTCTGGCTACCAGGAACTTGCAGACTTTGCCAATTATCCAGTTCGTAAACCTGAAATCGCTGGACTATAGCTTAAGTTACAGAAAAGGTGACTGAATGACAAAAAAAAAAATCCAAAGAGTGAGGTGGAGAAAAAATTTTACCAGCGAGGGTAATAGTGCTGACAAAATGGAGAAATTTTAGAACTCACGGTGTTGGCCTAAAAAGTTTGCCAACACTTCAGCATAATAAAAAGTGTAATAACAAATGCAAAGCAGCTCTTAAAAACAAAAAACCATAAGGACAGCTATACCATAATTTCATAAGAAGGAGTGCCAGATAAAATTACCTTATCGCATTACAAAGCAAGCTGTGAAGCGTCTACCTCAGCTGGTCACTCGGTAAAAATGCTGCTCTCAGATTCCAAGTGGCTCACTAAATACAATGAGCCCACATGACCCAGTTTTCATGGCAATGCCTGACTGGTGCAAAATCTAAAGAGCTCAGAACCTAAATATAAAATTTAAAAAAAGAAAAAGGCAAATATAAAAAGTAACACTTGAGCAAGCATATAAAACTATGAGCACACCAATACACAATAGATAAATTGATACATTTATCTATCCAACATCTCACTCACCCCAAAACTCCCAACATAGCAACATGAAGCTCATAAAAATACATTTGTAGTCCTTTCCTTTAATTTCTTTTCATTCTTCTTTATTCTCTATCTTTATCTTCTCCATTCTCTTTAATCTCTCCAACACTCCAATGCTCGGACACTCTCCATTAATAGTTCTTCAGCTCGTTATATCACATTTTATCTCCACACTCCACTGTGCTCACAATTTGACCACTCAGCAGCTCTAAAAATCATTATATAATGTAGGAAAGGGGTAGAAAGAAGAAAACAAGATGAAAATCAGGATAAAATCAGGATAAAAGAGAAACTTGAAAGCTTCAATTCTCTTCAGTTCAGGTTTAATAATTCAGCTCAATATTCCCATTTTTCTCTATTCCACCATCCGAATGGCATTTCCTCGAGGCTCCAATCCAGCTAGCAACCCATCTCTCACCTGTGTTCCTCCAGAGCTTTAGCCTCATACCTTGTACTGCTCATTGATTCCAGCTGCTGATGGAAGAGCTGGGACATCACGCACATTAACTGCATTGGTATTACTTTGCTGGACTACCAATAACATATTCTCTCATAATTTTTTGTAATAATCAGATTTTTATTTTTATTAGTATCTTTTATTTTTTTCCTTTCCTGATTAAGTCTTTGAAGATCCGGTTTGGTCCTAGATAATCTATAGACTTTAAGAAGTCCTGTAACTTGGGTTTTCATATGTTTGCAATCATTAATGAACCAGTTATTATATACTATATGTTTTGTTTATTAGGATGTACAAGAGTATGTCTTATCTCTATGAATAATGAGTTTAGGTGTGATGATAAGAAGTTTAGATTTTCTTTCACTAAATGATTGTATTCCAATTGTAGAAAGGACTCCATTAATATCATGGCAATTTGTGTCTGAAAGTTTTGCTGCCACACAGTTCTTTTATTCATTCTAATTTCTGATAACAGTACTGGTGGCATGGCTTCAACACTCGTAGACAAATTTATTACTTTAAGTTCTAATCTTAATGGGAAATTATCACTTTCTGATCTTACACTGAATTGTAATGTTTTCCAATAATTCAGAGACCCAGACCATAATGCATAATCCACTATCGATGCTCCAAGTGGGGACATGTAAGAAAAATGCTCCTCCAGGTCACCTTCCAGTCTACCATTCAGAGGATAAATTAAATATTCCATCATATAGTCTATTTATTTATTACCAATATTATTTATTTTACCATATTTGGACTTTCTTTTTGTTGAGCCTAGATTTAAATGTAGAAGGGTCAGATTTTCTGTAAGGCCATCTGGGCATTAAAATCCCCTAAGACCAGTAGTTTGGCCCTCAGGTTATCATGGATTAAATTCAGGGTTCCATTTGTAAGATGATGCCAGATCTCCTCTGAAAAGTAGTTAGAGTTTTCTGAGGGACTGTAACAGTTCACATTTATAAGTATAATCTCACCAAGAGCAAGTTCCGAAGCAATACAATTAGAGAGTATTTGTTTAATTGACATCTTGTTGAAAATTTCTATCTTGACACATGCTGCCATGCCCCCTGGAGGTATATCATACTTTTTTGATTTCATACGATGTACACAATAACATTCATAACCATTCAACGTAATTTGGTCATTCTCGCCATGCAATGTTTCTTGTAAACAAATGAGATCATATTGTTCTAAAAATTTCTTGCATTCAACATCACTGATACTTGAAGCCCATCCTGATATATTCCAAGAAATAAAAGTGATACCCCATTCCAATTTGCTCAGATTGGCTGAAATATGTGTAGTATTCTCTGATAGTTCAGTTGTCAACATATCCCACTAGGGTAAAAAATCTATTATATAGGGGTACTGCTATAGCATCTATTCATTCAATTTCACTTATGTATGGTAAGTTAATTGTTGTTAGATCTTCAGCTTCTGTTAAATTAAGTCCCAAACAATCTAGTTCTGTAGTATTGTTCATAATCATTTGAGCTAAGCAGTTAGTAGATACCCAGACATTAACTTGACTATCCAAGTGTGGTCTAATAGAAGAGATATAACCATAATCATCAATCAGTGTGCCCAGAAAATTTACCAAAAGATCCTTATTAGCCCTGTTCAGATTATCTCTGTTTTCATTCAATAAACGGGACATCCCAAATAAACATAACATTTTACCTTTTTTTTAATCTGAGTGAGTTCTTTGTTAAATAATGATCTATTAGGGAGTATAAGGATCACTTCTGGATCCTGAATTAAGCTTCTATTTATCCAGATGAAATTGTCCTCTCTAGGGGACAGTAACATTATATCAATGAGAGTTGCACCCACTAAGGGGGTATTCCTGACTTCCACTGTGTCCTCTTCTATAAGTTCCATGTCCATGGTGTCACTAAGATACTGTAGGATCCCTAATTTATTAACAGTGGGGTCAAAATTCCCCCATTTTGATGGCCCATATACCCTAATTAAGGGGTATGTGTTTATTCATTCATTGGATGCATCTCCTATTGTATTTTGTCTTGTGAGAATACTAAGAATAGATTCATTAATGGATTTCCCCTTCCTGTCTTGTTTTTCTTGGAAGTGGTCCTTTAACTCTTTTGTATATGAGTTTTTCTTTCTATCTGTTTCTGCTGTTTTTAGATCTCTATTAGATGTTTGCCCCAGTTGTGTGTTAAGTTTGTTCACTTCTTTCCCTAATGTATCCAATGCAGCAAATAAATCTGATTGTGTGGGATTTATAGACCCATTTCCCATATTTTATTCTGATGAAATAAGTGTCCTAAGTTTGGCTCTTTATTAGTAGAGGAATCATACATAGAGGCTGGTTGCTGAGTATCAGTCTCAATGTTTATTAAATAACCTGCATTAGAATTTTTTGTGTTTTTGTTCTTCTTAGATTGCCTTTTTTTGTGTGTGTGTAATCACTGATTATTTAGATGAGTCAGGGATTTCCACTATACTGAAATCAGGTCTTTTGGTCACTACTATATTATTGATCACTTGTGCTTCAGAACACATTAAAGAATCTGTCTCCTCATGTTTTCCAGATGAGAGGAGATTATCAATTTTAAATCTGTTTGTGGCCACTTCTGCCCTTAAGGCTTCCATTATGTTTTTGTTGATAACCAATTGCTCCATGATTATTAAATGGGTGTTATAAGGGTGCTTTAATAAATCTATCAAATCTTGGCTTAGACAGGTAGGCTTAAAAGTCTTGTAGGAGCCAGGGGGCTGATTCTGTCTAGTATTATCATTACAGTTAGTGCATATGTTAGCGGCCCCCATATTTTCTTCCAAGTGTTTTAATCCTTCAGTAATATGGTGCAGATCAATTATAACTTCACCCAGTTTAGAATTTTGGACACAGTGTTCTGATATCTCATCTGTGACATCAATATAATTGACGTCATGGTCAGAACTTGTGTCCCATAACTTGGGTGAACAGTCCAACTTTACATTATCAATAATGTTATTTCCCTGTCTGGCAATGTTAATAATGGGTGTAGCATTTGACTGCTGCATTTTAGAATTGTTTGAAATACTAGCCAATTGATTAGGCTCAAGTAATGAAACCTCAGCTTCTTGCATGCTCTCAGTAGCTACCATGTGAGTTGAGTTTTCCACTTTACTCATTTCACTGCTACTTGTAGCGTTATACTGGGTTAGTTGTATCTTAGGACTGTGTTGTTCTATGTCCTGATTGCTACTTTCTTCCATTCCCTTTTGTACTGATGGGAGTAGATGTCCTGTTTAAATGTGGCAACGAGTGATCAGTTATTTTGGACAGTCTGCTGGCAGTTTTCTTTGATTTTATTGCCAGTCCCTGCAATGGTGAAATATCACTGTTTTGTAATCTTTGTAAATGTGTATTCACCATTATGCTTCAGGAAAATACACCATAAAATCCTTTAGCAAGATACTGTGTGTGTGTGTGTATATATATATATATATATCTATATATATATATATATAGATATATATATATATATATATACAGTATATAGATGTAGGTCACTCCTAAAATGAATCGTGTGGCCAAGCCCAATTTTATAAAATTAAGTTTCTGATAACAAACACAATACAATAATATATAATAAAATACTAAACTCAGTAAAAATTTTGTAGTATAAAATAGTAGCACAGTGAGTTCAATAAATTGCTGTTCCTTCCATGCGGGGGCTTCCATGAAATTTCAAGTATCAACCTTCAATGTTTAAAAAGTCAAAGGTAACAGTCAATTTCCATGTGCTTAAATCACAAGATAAAATTCTGAATTAAAGTTGAAGATCACACCAGCCTAAAAACGTAGTTGGTGGTGGAGACGTTCTGTTCGATATTCTTACAGTTCTGGTGCAAATGTCTCCTTTAGTTCTATTTTCCGCCTTTAGTTCATCTCGATAAAATTATCCAGGTGAACATTCTGCACAGTGCTCATGGAAGGCCCTCTGCACTGGCAGATTCAGAATAGGTTCTGTATCAACTCCCAGCCCAGACACTACAAAAGGGGTAAAAGAAAAACCAAAGCCATAACACCAGAAAATATCAGAGACGGTTAATACGTAGATGGTTAAAACTAATTAATAAATGATAGCTCAGTAGGTCTCACATGTCTCATAGGACCCAAAATTGATAATAATTAAAAATCAGTAATATCACATAATATCACATGCATTTTCAATGCCCTTCAGGACCGAGTCTTAAAGTCTGTGCAAGAAAATTACTATTCAATTCACACTGGATTGGCACTATGGAAGAGCATAAAGTTAGATAACTAACTTATTTATGAACTACCATGGCAGCTTTCATGTCAGTAGATCTCAAGGTAGCAAACACTCTGATGCCAAAATTGGCAAAATATCAGAAACCAGCCATTTTGCATAGGATATAGGAATGGGCCACAGCAAAGACTGACTGTCCTGGCTACATCAAAAGACTTTTAAGCCCAATCAGGATTCTGACACAAACCTAGTCTACTAGTGCAACTTTGTTTCAGAAGAAGAAAATACTTTGCCACTAGCGTCTAACAGTACACTCATCCAGCATCTACTGCAGTCTGTTTAACAAGGGCACTGGGAGGATTTTTAATCTGCCAGCTCTAATAAGCTAATAATCGCCCAGCACATGGGTATCTAGAAGTTTAATGGTTCAATTAACCATTTAGTCAATTAATTTGCTTGTCAAACAATTAGTGGATAATTCTAATCATTACTAGTATGCTATTAATTAAGAGTGATTAGTGTCAAGAGTGATGCCCTCAAGATAGAACAACTAACATTAAAACTTCCTTCGGGTATCAATTATTGATCACATAGCAGCCCTAACCAATCAACTCTAAGTCAAGACTGGGTTTTCCAGCTAGAAAAAAAAACTAAAACAGCATCAGTACATATAAAAAAGTACAAAATACAAATACAGAAACACATACAAGACAATGCAAATATTTAAAATGTTTAAAATGTTTGGATTTGCACAAAAATCAACAATAGGTTGAGCAACAAACAGAGTAAATTATGATTATGTGTGTAGTGCAGAGTACAAATAAATAATAATAATAAGTTTTATTTATAAGGCGCCTTTCAAAAATCAAGGCGCCGAACAGAATTTAAAACACATAATACATCTCAAAATCCTTAAAAATATAAAACAATTAATACAGCCAGAGAAGAATTCAACCACCAAATGCTTGCCTCCATAAATAAGTTTTCAAGGCCTGTTTAAACCCCTCCACAGTCAGGCACTCCCGTAACTGATGAGGTAGAGAATTCCAGAGGGTAGGGGCCACAAACATAAATGCCCAGGCCACAGAAGATTTAAAACACACCCTCAGGATCTCTAGCAACCCCTCGTCAGTTGAGCAGAGTGATCGCCCAGGGCGGTAAGGAAGCAGGAGCTCTTTCAGATAATCCTGTCCCAATCCATGTAGGGCTTTATAAGTCAACAAAATAAACTATTAGAAAGTAACACCAAGATGCACCGTAACAGTAACAAGTCTGAGACCAGAAGGTCAATGGGAGATCAATGGTCTATATTTATAGATCTATAAATCTATAAAATATTTCTAAAATATCTCTGTCTGACTCAGAGCCTTAATATTTCATTCTGGAATCCAAAGTTTCATTTGATCCAAATGCCAGACATGAGTCAATTCAAGTAGATGGCATGCAAAGTAAAAGTAGGAAGTATGTTTTTTCTTTTTGTCAGGGAGCTCTCTGTATCAGTGGTCCAAGCACCTTCTACCCCCTCTGGGCAAGAGGGGGTTGCACCACCATTACTGTATTCCAAGCCTTGCCCAAAGGATTCTGAAAACAGAGAGGACACAAAGCAAAACACAGCAAAGGTGCACAAGGACTACTGGAAGAGTTGAACACTTGCCATAGGTATGACAAATGTAGTATAACTGTTATAGGCAAAAAATGTGTCTTGTACAGCTTCTGCTTCCATGGCTTAACTCAACAACCAAGTAGTGTGCAGCATCACAACAGCCATCTTCCAGGGGTTAATTTACACAGGAGTCAATGCTGAAATGCAATATATAAAGAGGCACAAACATGCAATGCTTTACAAAATACAATATGGAGAGAAACATAGCTACAATGCAGTTACATAAATACAGAATTGCTAATTACAAAGAGTTTTATATGACAATAAATTGAGTAGAGATGGCTAGAGCATGAGATTGCACAGAGTAAGGTACAGGGAGTTTGTTAGTTATGAAAGGTAGGTGTGGAGCATTAATGGCAAGTCCAATGTGTTGCAGGGGAAAGGCTAGTTTTAAGGAGATTTTGAGCTAAACAGTATTTCTTTTTACAATCCCCCAGCTTGTAGTCCACCAACTACCTACCATACACACAGTCCACATGGCTGGCACTGTACAACATGGATGCTTCTCAAGTCCCACCCACCACTAATGCCACCATCCATACTTACAGTGGTGGCCAACAGTGCAGCACTGGGATGAAGGTTATGAACCTGAAATTTTTCCCTATTACTCACCCCACCTCTCATGGTACCAGATAGTGGCCAGTGGCCACATTAAATAATGTATGTACACAGAAGAAAACCTCTGGAGGTCATAGCCATCTCCCATGCCACCTGTGTGGTTTTGGAACTCGAAATTGGCACCATCTCTACCTACTTGGTATGTCTGCCATGTGTAGTAATGGGTACCTCCCAGCTTTTCCCAGGCACTCAGCTAGCTGAAAAAAACAGACTGTATCTGGAAAATGTATTTTTCTTTATATAACCATTGGAATATTGAGCAGTAATCATTGCCAATGTCTTGCTGATGTGCAGTAATCTTTGTCTTTAGTATCAGCAGCAGTATTAATCAGAAGATGCTGATGGAGGAGTAGATGGCCTTCTGGAACTGCATGGGATGGAGATAGTACTGCAGCCCCAGTGCAAAATGTTTTGGAACCTTCTCCACTACCTTCAGGCTATGTTAGGAGATTTGTGCAATACATCAATGATAAATAATTTAATTTAATCTATGAATGAAACAGACTGTAGGACCATCCAGTCAGACCACGTTGTACTTCATAAGCGTAGATGAAATTTATGTAGTGTGCAAATAATTGTTCTCCATTATTTTGTCCTTAGTAATAGCATGGAGATGAGAATCTTTATCAAGGATGCCAGTCTATATTTACAAGCTGCACTGCTAACTATTTGTTTAAGTAAATCCACTATGATGTTCCAGTGTACCCTGTGATAGCCACCACTTTTGACTTACAGTATGTACCTGTCATGAAAGTAATGATCTTTGCTAGGTAGTCTTCTTTCAGTGAAGGCATGCATTGGTATGATGTCTGGGCATGACTGTGTTTGGGCCAGTAAGATACAATGGATATGCTTTTACAATACCCCCTCTGCCACAGGCACTTGTGTGAACAGTTAGGCAAATTACTGCATGGGTTAATCATGTTTCAACCTTTGCTTCTGGCTGTATGATAGTTCCCCCCCCCAACACAACTGTTTTCACTGTTACTTTGAAATCGTGTGTTATCATTAACTTGATATTAAGAACTTATCATGTGACTTTGTTCTTGTATATTTTACTGTTACACTCACTTTTATTAGTTACTCTGTACTAAAGCTCTTATCATGTTACTGTTTTTGCTAACTGCACTAGTTTCTATAAGGTGTTCTATATGGAATATTCTTTTGTTTTTGCCTCTCTGTATTCTTTTCCTTTGTACCCCTTCCCCCGGGTCACGACTGGAAATGAGCCTTAAAACTGAGTGCCACAATCAAGCAAGAAGTGCATTATCTGCCGGAGAGCAGAAGGTAGAATTTGCGCAGAAAAGAAGGAAGATGAAGGATGGTGATATGACTCTTGTGTTTGATGATAAATGAATGTTATTGATTCCATAGGCCCAAGAGGGTTGTTTGTTGTGTAGTAGCGCCCTCTGTGAGATGCAAGACTAAGTTTGTCTGATATTACCTTGATAAAGTCTGTAACACCTCTGGGTGAATGGCTTCTGGCTCAGTTGGTTTGAAAGTAAATGTAACATGACACGGTGCCTGCAGCTTTGATGATCTGTTTGACAGGTTGTATTAAAGTGCTGCCTCACAGGAAATTAATGAAATCCCCACCCTCAGTGACACAGAACCTCTATACTTATGCATACACCCCAAACATATGCTCAATGCATGCAAAAGAAGCAAACACAGTCAAATGTGTCAATTAAAAAAGGGATTGTTTAACATTAATTACATTGTCTTACAAAATAATATATGTACAGACAACAGCAGTGTAGATATCCACTATACATACCAATAAGTATACGTATGCCATAGCAGTGGAGTAGAAACAGGAACATTTTTTTTTTCTGAAATTTAAAAAAAATGTTTTTAGATGGAGTACATGCTGCCTAGATTTTTAAGATACATGCATGTAGTATATATGGCAGTTTCTCATCCCTCATTCTGCTACTCAAAAGTAAGTATTTACTTCCACCTAATTGCTACATATTTTATAATACTGTATACAGTACATTATTAATCTACCTTATTTACGTTTAGTGCTTAAACTTCATTATAGTAATCTATCCATTCACCTTACATCGAGTAACTAAATAAATAACATTTATTTACAGTTGAGCAGTAACATGCAGTGTACAGCCTGGCACAGTACCATGCAACATTCAGACTACACATGCCTGTACATCACTAATGTGCCACTGAAGCCACATGTGCAGGGCAGAGATTGACAGGACCACACAAAGACCTGTCAGAAAGGTATACACAACCATGTTGTGGCACACACAGGGAGGTGAGACCAGTGACTGGGCACAGAGTCAGCACTACATATCAGTGGTGTAAAGTTAGAACTAGCATTGTGTAGGCAAGAATCATTTGGTGATCTGGTACTGCTTTCCTTGCCATGTCTTTCCAATGTAACCACCCAGTCCCCTGGGGTTACTACAATCCCTTCAGTATCAGTGCTAGATAGGGAGAGGCAGCTGGTGATTAACTAGTTAAATGTGTTTTTCACCTGCTCACTCTTTTGTTTACTTGGCTTCAGCTGAGATGGAAGGGATGAGCTCATTTGGAATTCTCGCAGCATAAGCCTTTGCCAGCTATGAGAAGGGAGTTTAGAATCCTGAGATGGGGGACAGTGTGAGTTGATAGTTGGAAGTTGGAGGAGGGAGAACTGCTCAGCTGAGGGCTCTGAGTTGAGAGCCCTACATTCTCACCCTAGTCCTGGTAATTCTCCAGTTTGCCAAGAGAAGTGGTGGAAACCATTGTCTACAGCAGGATCTCTTGATTTTCATCCCTGGAGGGGTGAAAAGGACTGCTAGTAGATGGATTCAAGGGGCTATCCCCTTTTTGATCCAGGATGTTTTGAAGCAGCCTGAAATGTCTAACAGTGAGTAGGGTCTGACCTTTGCTGCAGAAAGCAAGTACCTGTGCTGTTGTGTTCTCTGACTTAAAAAGAAATGCATAACTTTTCTGTTCAGAAGTGTGAAACTGTTCTCATTTAAAGTTGGCCGAAGTGTGTAATGTCCAGAGGTATGACTATATCACATTGTTCGGGACTTTGTTCTTCCACTACCAGTGTAGTGATTTAAATGCTGGATGCCAAAGTTTCATTCAATTATTCATTTTTCAAAGTGTGTTTTAAAATGTTTAAGGTGTAACTGAAAAAATGGCTGAGTATGGATCTGGGAGCAAAGGTTAGGCAGATGCCCATCTGGAGTAACCATTTCAGGGAAACATGTTCAATAAGAGTGCCTGGTTACTTTAGACATAGGCCAATGTCTGAAGAGGATTTTACCCCCTGAAGTGGATTGTACTAGTTCTTAGCAAAATGTATGTTCAGTTGTGGCCAGTGTCACTAGAAGAAATGTTCAATGTCCTACGACATGTGGGAAACAAGGTGCAAATGTTCTGTCAGTAAATGTGTTTTCAGTTGTGGCCAGTGCCACTGAAAGAAATGCCCTATGTCCTGTGCTATATGGGACTACAAGTGCAAGATGTTCTATGTCCTACAGTGTGGGAATACAAAGGGAGTTTTCTGTTAGATATAGTCAATTTGTTGTTCTGCAAGTTCCTAGTGCCACGATGTGTAAATCTTGGGGGTCCACTCTTGCTTTAGAGAACATTTTTTGGAATAAAGTCACACTCTAGAACCCCAACTATTGTCTGGACAGTTACTTTATTGCTTCCTGTGTGTGGAGTTACTGGGTACCTCTCCAGAAGTTAGGTCTAGCTTAGCCCTAGCAAAAAGTTCCCTCCCTAGGACCTAGTTTTATAAATACCTTATAGGTCATATTGCTTTTGTACACCCCCAACCCTTGATCTCTAGAGTAATGAGCCTGGCATACCTTCCCAAAGCTAGGGATGGTACCATTTCTAAATGTGTTCTGAGTGTCTGTACCCAGTTATGTGTACCAGAAGTAGCTAACTGTGTAAAATAAGGGGGGGGGTTACAAAAATGGGGGCTCATCCGGGATGTTTAATTTGGAGAGAGAACCAGGATTTTTTTGCTATGGGATGTCTAGCATCTTTCTGTTCAATAGCAGTGTAACCCAAACAGAAAGGAAGCTTTGCACAAAAGATTTGTGCTCAGGGAAATGCTACCCTAATGTGCTGCTTGTGTGCCTTCCAGTACAGAAAAAGAACAGAGTGCTGCTTGTGTGTGTTCAACTAGTAATGGACAGTAAAGCATTGAAATGCGTGTTCTTGTCTCTGCATAAAAAGTGCTTAAAGAACTTTTAAAATGCAATTTTCAAGTGCCAAACATATTGTAGACTTTGAGAAACAGACTCAGATATGTGCCCTGAAAGTTTAATGTGCTTAGTGTGCAAATTGGGGGAGTCACTAGAGAAATTGTACTGAAACTGTGGTAAAAATGGTCAAAATGGTTCTCCCGCCACTGAAATTGCAGCCAAGAAAAAAAAGTTACAGTTTACATTTGCTCCTACTTGATGATTGCCGTGAAGGAAGAGCAAGCAAAGAGAGAGAGAGGCTCATTTGCATGGCATCAAGTGATTGGTGCGGCTACATCCAGACCCGCCCCCTGGCCAGCATCTGTGTGCTGCAGAGTATTCGAGGAGAAGAGAGAGAGTAGCATGCAAGCTGGTTTAACCAGGATCAACCATTGCGGGGCTTGTGAGCATTCTAAACTTTAGTAAACAGACTAGTACAGTGTAATTTTGGGCTCAACCCATCTTCCAACCAACTGGAGAGTGATCGAGGTGATCACGGCTATGATCGGTGGGACTGCCAACCCATTTCACCCCAGAGGCACTCCTAGAATCTGCAGCAGGCCAAAATCTTACATCAGAGGGAACAAGCTACTGAAATCAGTGAGTAAACAAGTTAACTGTGCAAACTGTATGTGATTATCAAGCCAGCTCAACCTGAGTACAAGCAGTGTGTTTTTAGTGCAAAGAAGAACTGCAGGTTGTAAAGGCAGGCACAACAAACAGCAATTCTGAGCATAGACTGTGAGCAATGATAAATGGTTTTAGCAACAGCAAATTTTTCTAAGCAGCAGAACTGTGAGTTGTATATGGTGGATGCAGCAAACAGGCAATCCTGTGCAAGGAAAGACTGTGGGTCTTACAAGTGACTTTGAGCATGTGTAAATAGAGTTTTCCTGAATTAGTGCTGATCGCAAGGTCAAGTTACCAGTTTAGAAATTCATATGAATGTGCTGAAATGTACCAGCAGATCAATTGATTGCAGTTTAAAGTAATTTCAGTAGCCAGAAATGTCAGAAACACAGTTTTGAGCAAGTTGAACAGATTTTGATGCATGAAAAAAGTTACAGATGCCATGACAGGGCGGGGTCAGCCATGTAAACACAGCAGCAGGGAGCCATTTTGTGAGACAATATGTGACTAGTGAGCAATTCAGTAAAGAAAAGTTTGTGTGTTTGCTTTTAGACATGTCTTCGGGGACTCCATTCTACCTGGATCATGCCCAAGCTATGATCGACAAGGAGGTGGCAGCACTAAGAGAGGTTGAGAGAGCCTACTATGGTGAAAGGTTAGCTCTGAATGTAGCAATCCCTAGGTATCCAGTGAGACTATGAATTGTGTGTTTGAATGCTAGAAAGGATGTGTTTCTGATACTCCATTGCTTGGACTGTCTTATGAAGTTTGGAATGAGCAGGGGTGTAGCACCAGAGAGGGCAACAAGAATTCAATTGGCTCCCACGTGAACCCTGGTACGGGACCCTGTCAGTAGCAGAATGCAGTACTAGGTTGAACTTGGGGAAAGTTCTTCAGAGTGTGTTACATAAAGAGAAAGTAAAACTGATGTTGATCCACTGCAAGGGCAGGAACAGAGAGAAGTTTCCACACCTGTGTCCTAGATGGACAATGCAATAGAGGGATCAGTGGACCTGTGAAATCAGAGTCCAAGTTCTAGCCTAATGGGGGGAGAAGAAATTGCAAAAGACATTGAATTGGGAGGTGTCTACCTCAACACCCAGTGATGAAAATAATGTCTCAGGAGTGAGGACATTTGCTCACTCTTGGGCATAGATCATGAGTGAGGAAGAGGAGGATGAAGAAGAGTATCTTCATGTTGAGGGATACTGTGATTCACCTCAAGCTCTTGCCTCAGAGGAGCCAGAGACAGTTGGAGAAGGCTCTAGCAACTTGTCCACCAGATAGTGGGGGACAAGTTATTTTGTTCTTTAAGTTTGAGACACTGGCTCGACCAGGACTGGCCACCCCCAAGCCAGGCCATGGGCCACAGACTAGTAAAGAGTGGTAAGGAGGAGAGACTGAGTCATAGGAGGGATGATGCCACATATGGGAAGTCCTTTCCTACCTTTCCTTGCTGAGCCTGGGAGGAAATTGGACAGAACAGGCAGTCCTGGCTAATGGAAGAGGCAAGTAAGAATTTTCACCCTGCTGCAACAGAATGTGTAAGGGACAAAATCAATAATGATCGCCTTAGATTCTGGAGACTGGGCAGGACTATGTTTATGGACACTGTGTGAATTGTGGATGGGGCTAGGAATGAGCCATTTCACAACATCAACTTGGAACGCCCAGATGGGGTCATAGTCCTCACCCCACACCCTGTGTGGTACTACCCTTAATGGTGCCACTCCCTGTGAATATTCCCAGCATGCCTAAAGGAAACGAGCAGTGGTAGACCAAATGTCTGTCATCTGAAGTAGCAGTATCTATGGAGGAAGATGTAGCTCTTCTGGTATTCCATGATTTCTTCAGGTGTATCCAAATTCATCAACCCAGCAGTTTTCCTGTTCCATCATCTGGCCTTCCAGAGGATGTCAACCCAGCAGTTTTCCTGTGTCATCATTTGTTTTTCCAGAGGACGTCAACCCAGCAGTATCCGAAGATGCCATCTGGTCTGCAAAGAGAAGGTCCTCAGCTCGCAGAGCAAGAAAACATTTTTCCTTCTTCAAGGAGCTGGTAAGAAAACCTTTTATTTCCATTAACTGACTTTGCACAATACATCCTACATTTGAAGACTATCCAAGGAACTTTAGTGTTTTCATCAAAGACCCTAGCACTAGCAATGGATTGCAGTGCTATGCAGGCCCTGTCCTGTCCAAGAACTGTTCTTCAGCAGGCTTCTGCCTAGGAGACACTCTTTAATGGACAATGCCTATGGGCAACAGTAATATTGCCAGTAGTTGGGACATTGTAGGGACTTCCATCCCCAAATGTGTCGTATAAATGTCTTCCTTTCATTTTGTTTTTATTTTTATACTTAAATAAAAAAATGTTTTTGGGGGGTTCTTTAGTGTTAGGTGGAGATTTAGGCACTGTTTATGAATGCAGAATGTGTTTTTGTGTTTTTCTTCTCTTGTAGGTGTTCCTGAAGAAGAAAGAAGAAAAGAATAGCAGAAGAGGATGTTGGAACTCATCTGAGTTCCCCTTTTCTTAGTGTTTTTAGAATTGTTTATGGTTAATAGGGTGTTAATGTGTTTTTCTTCATAGGTGTGACATTTTTGGAAATGTAATGCAATGTAAAGTATGTTTCCTCTTTGTTGTTCACAGGTACCCTGGGAAGTTTGAGGGGATAGGTTCACCGGTAGGTAGCAATGGTCAGATAGAGTTTCCCTAGAGGGTTGGGTATAGACAGGCTGGGGGTTCTGATCTGCAGTAGAGTCTCTGCTCTCAATACCGGTCTATTAGGGCATGCTTCAAGCAGTTTTCTTGGAGCCACTGAAAATCCATAGATAGATCATAGGATAAGGGCTGAAGTTTAATCAGCTGGCCTCTGTTCCTTTAGTGTTACCTGCCTGTGCATGTCACATGGTAGGGGAGGAGTAGTGCTATCTCCCCATAGGTAACACAGAGGGTAGGATGGTCTAGTGCTGGATGGAGATATGACTGTGGACAGTCATTTGTCTGGTTGTGATGAGTGTAACCAACCAGTCCCCTGGGGTTACTAGAATCCACTCAGTATCAGTGCTAGGCAGGGAGAGGCAGCTGGTGATAACTAGTTAAATGTGTTTTTCACCTGCTCACTTTTTTGTTTACTTGGCTTCAGCTGAGATGGAAGGGATGCACTCATTTGAAACTCTCGCAGCAGCATAATCCTTTGCCAGCTGTGAGAAGGGAGTTTAGAATCTTGAGATGGGGGTCAGTGTGAGTTGGTAGTTGGAAGTTGGAGGAGGGAGAACTGCTCAGCTGAGGGCTCTGAGTTGAGAGCCCTGCATTCTCACCCTAGTCCTGGTAATTCTCCAGTTTGCCAAGAGAAGAGGTGGAAACCATTGTCTGCAGCAGGATCTCCTGATTTTCATCCCTGGAGGGGAGAAAATAATTGCTAGTAGATGGATCCAAGGAGCTATCCCCTTTTTAATCTAGGATGTTTTTAAACTGCCTGAAATGTCTAACAGTGAGTAGGATCTGACTTTTGCTGCAGAAAGCAAGTACCTGTGCTGTTGTGTTCTCTAGCTAAATGGGAAATGCACAACTTTTCTGTTCAGAAGTGTGAAACTGTTCACATTTAAAGTTGGCTGAAGTGTGAGATGTCCAGAGGTATGACTAGATCACATTGCTCGGGACTTTAGGGCAGACTGGATGGGCCTTGTGGTCCTTTTCTGCTGTCAACTTCTATGTTTCTATGTTTACTTCTTCCACTACCAGTGTAGTGATTTAAATGCTGGATGCCAAAGTTTCATTCAATTAAGCATTTATCAAAGTGTGTTTTAAAATGTTTAAGGAGTAACTCTGAAAGAATGGCCGAGTATGGATTTGGGAGCAACAGGTGAGCAGACCCCCATCTGGAATAACCAGTTCAGGACTAAAGGTTCAGTAAGGGCACCTGGTTACTTTAGACATAGGGCCAATGTCTAAAGAGGATTTTACCACTGAAGTAGGTTCTGCAAGTTCTTAATAAAATGTATGTTCAGTTGTGGCCAGTGCCACTGGAAGAAATGTTCAATATCCTACGGCATGTGGGAAACAAGGTGCAAGTGTTCTGTCAGTAAATGAACACTTATGAACACATGATTGAAGGAGTAAAAAAGGCCGAGGCCCAACATCTAGCTCCTTTAGAAAGGACTGTAATGTCTCATATTTCCATTCTTTTAAATGTAGCTGTCCAGACGATTTTTAAATTTATCTCTATTTTCACTAATAATAATATGTTCAGGAAGTTTATTCCAAAGGCTAGCTGCTCTATTAGTGTAAAAATATTTTCTTTTCTTAGTCCTGAAATGGTTTGTTTTTACCTGAATTGGATGACTTCTTGGTGTAGAGTTAATATATTTATAATTGATATTTGGTTCTGTTGTTAAATATAAATCATTCATAATATTAAAATAAAATAGCATGTCACCTCTTTGCCTTCTCAGCTCCATACTATGCAAATTTAAGTGTTTTAATCTTGAGGTATATGATAAATCTTTAAGGGTCCTAATAGACTTGATGTATCTGCATTGGGTACTTTCCACTCTGTTAATGTCCTTCATTGTTTATGGGCTCCAGATCTGAGTTGCATAATCCAACTGTGGTCTTATGTCTGACAAATACAAGGGCATCAACACCTCCTTGCTTCTACTTCTGATATTTCTTTTGAAAGCACCAGTTGTCCTGTTGGCTCTAGCTGCTACATTTATGCAATGTTCTTTGAAATTTAATTTATTATTGACTAAACCCCCCAGATCTTTTTCCACTGTTTTTGATTGTATTACAGTACTTGATCTTGTAATAAGTATTGTGTCACTGGGTTCTGAGTACCCATATGTAAGACACTACATTTGTTCGTGTTCAAAGTCATTCCCCGTTTGCTTGCCCATTTGGCTATTGAATCTATTTCTGCCTGGATTGACATGGTCTGATCCATTGTCTTACATGGTCCTCCCAATTTAGCATCATCTGCATACTTCATTATGTAATTTTGAACATTTTCTTCTAAATCTGCAATAAATAACTGGAAAATTACCAGTCCCAGCACTGACCCCTATGGCACTCCACTGGTCACACTCCCCACCACTGATAATTGTCCCCTTATAGTAACCCTCTGGGTTCTGACATTGAGCCACTCATTTATCCAAGAAATTATATGTGTGTCAATTCCATATTTATTAAGTTTTTTGGTTACTGCCCAGTGTGGAACAGAATCAAATGCTCTGCTAAAGTCCAACAACAAGACATCCATTGGCTCACCTTTGTCTAAATGACTTATATATTCATAAAAACAAACAAGATTACTTGTGCATGATCTTCCATGCTTGAAACCATGTTGTTTAATGTCAAATGTTGGTATTTTATCAGTTGACCAACATTTTTTTTCTTTTATTATATGATCCAGGATTTTACATGGTACAGAGGTAAGGCTTATAGGCCTATAATTTCCTATATTCATTTTATAGCCCTTTTTATAAATAGGGTGATCTTGGCTACTTTTCATTCATTAGGAATGATACCTGAATTTAATGAATTCTCAAAAAATATTTTTAATGGAACACCGATACTTTTTTCATTAATTTTAACATGGTAGGGGTAATATTGTCTAAACCTGGTGCTCTATGATGTTTTAGTCTACTATCTGTGTAATAACATCTTCTAGTAGGATTTCATGTTTACCATTGATAGTATTCTTTTAATTAATATGTATATCTGTTTTTACTGGGTTATAAATCGAACAAAAATAAGAGTTAAATTTATCCGCCATGCTACATGGGTCAGTTATAGTTTCATCATTTACCATTATAGATGTTAATTCTAAATTTGTTTTCTTTAATTAGTTAATGTAGCCATACAATTGTTTACTGTTTGTTTTGTTTGTAGATTTTGCAAGTTTTTCCTCAAACCTCCATTTTGCTTTATTTCTTTTGTTTTTCCATTGTTTTTGGATATTTTTAAAGGCTTGCCAGTTATCATTAGTGCTATTTTGTTTATAAATTCTGTACACTTTAGTTTTCTTTTTTATTATTGCTAGATGCATTTGTGAAGCCACTTAGGTTTTCTCCCTTTATTATTATATTTTTTAACATGTTTTACATGTTTTTGAACTACAGTACAGAATGTATAATATTCCTAATATATTCTCATCCTTCATTAACTGTTTTATGTTCCAATACTAAGTTTCAGTCAATATTGTTAATATCCTTGTTAATTCCTGTGACATTTGCAGTCTTGTATAAATACATTTTTGTACATCCCTTCTGGCATCTATTGCTATTAAATGTTGAAAAGATGACTCAGGCATGATCACTATTACCCAGAGGTGCCGTAATTTTGCAGTTATTTATTTGTATATTTTCTGAACTGATTACTAAGTCCAGGATATTTCCTAGTCTAGTCGGTGACTTAACATGTTGGATTTTGGAACACAGTTCCCAAAGGGATTTACTCTGTTTACATGTAGCTATATTGTTAATCCAATTTATATCTGGGTAGTTGAAATTTCCTGCCAGTAGTATATTTTTTGGTTCCATGGCTCTGATTATTTCCTCCAATATTCCTTGATTTATATTTTCAGGTGTGTTCGGTGGCCTATAACATAATCCTAAAATGTAGTCTCCCCCAGAGACATCTTGTATTTTTTAACTACAATGTTTATGTTGAAGTTGTATATTTTTTGATCTTTAATGAAATATCTATTATATTAAATTGCTGTTTTACGTAAATTACAACTCCACCTCCATTCTTGCTTTTCCTGTCCAACTTTATGGTTTGATACCCTGGCATGCTTTTATTCCAGGTATCATTTCCCCCCACCAGGTTTCAGTTAACATTGTTATATCTATTTTTTCTGTTTGGAGTCTGTTTTGCAGTTCCTCCATTTTATTATTGAGGCTTCTTGCATTACACAATAGGTCTTTAATAGGTTCATTATTTATAACCTTCTTTTTTAGTTTTGTCTTCTTGTGTGTTTTTTTATTACTATAACCTATCCTCCCCCCTTCTGTATCAGTATAAATGTGTTTTCAGTTGTGACCAGTGCCACTGAAAGAAATATCCTATGTCCTATGCTATATGGGAATACAAGTGCATGATGTTCTATGTCCTACAGTGTTGGAATACAAAGAGAGTTTTCTGTTAGATACAGTCGATTTGTTGTTCTACAAGTTCCTAGTGCCATGATGTGTAAACCTTGGGGGTCCACTCTTGTTCTAGAGAAAATATTTTGCAATAAAGTCACACTCTGGAATCCCAACTATGATCTGGACAGTTATGTTATTGCTTCTTGTGTGTGGAGTTACTGGGTACCCCTTCAGAAGTTAGGTCTAGTATAGCCCTAGCAAAATGTTCTCTCCTCAGGACCTAGTTTTGTAAATACCTTATAGATCATATTGCTTTTATACACCCCCACTCTTTGATCTCTAGAGTAATGAGCCTGATATACATTCCCAAAGCTAGGGATGGTACCATATCTAAATGTGTTCTGAGTGTCTGTACCCAGTTATGGGTGCCAGTGGTAGCTAACTGTGTAAAGTAGTGGGGGTGGTTGCACCAACATATCCATTTATGTTAACCAGACCCTCTGTACACTCCATACACTCCATATTACTTCACTGTATGAATTTAGTATAAAGTCTTATTTAAAGTACAGCTTTGCAAACCTCCCAAAGTTTGATCATGCATACTTTGACCATCAGATCACATGGGATTCATCCAAGTTCTGGCAGTGGACTGGTTCATCCTGGTTCTCCCATTGAAAAGCATTGGAGTGGTGGGTGCACTTCACAGTTTTGGTTGTGAACTGCGATTCATGGTTTGACTGGTTCACCTGGTCCACACCATTTAGACCATGGCAAACCAGTCAAACCAAAAGTCTGCTTGTTTCCCCTGATAGTTCACCACAGTCTGAAAAATCAAACACCTGAAGTTTGAGGTGTTCAATTCTTTTGTAGAACGGAACTTTCAACATTAATTTCACTATCCACCAGCTGAGTCACTGGCTGAGTACTCAGGAGAGAGGTGCAGGTGAGTGGAAGTGGCAGTCCCCACAAGCAAAACTACCAGTTGTGCTGAATATCCACAATATACTGGGTCAGGAGAGTGGACCAGTGTGGGACAGTGCAATCAAGCAAGCAGACTACATGGAGTGAGTTGTTACTAGACTCTGCACTGTGTGTACAATCCTACAGCAGTGTATTGTTTGTGCCTATATTCAGACTGTGCTGGACTGCTGACTATTGCAATACAGAACAGTGAACAGATCATTCCCATATACCTCAGGGGGCTGAAGTGGTTTTATCAGCCAGCTGTGAACTGAGCTATTGTGCTTCATGTATTGAAACCCATACTACTTCTGAACTGTGTAGTTCTATATTGTGCTCTGCTAATTGCCCCTGTCAAATGACTACACCTGGGACTTGAACTTGCTGCCCTGTGCATTATTCTGCCAATCAGCTGTAGTGGCAGGACATCTGGGGTGGGTCACAAATAACTATTTCATCAGCACCCCTAAAGACATGGTGGTGTCTTTGTATGTGGCATCTATCCCCCAGCTGAGTCCACTGGCTGAGTACTAAAGTGGAGTATGGAGGAATCTGCCAGAGTCAGCCAGAGAAGCTGAGAGCTGGAACTGAGAACTCTAATTAGTAGACTGTCTTCACAGAGACTGCATCTATTTTAGTGTGTACAACAAACTAAAAGTATTTCACCACATAGGAAGATCTGGACTGTGTTATGAGGCAGGCAGGGGGCTCAGAGTGAGCCAGCAACCAGAAGTGCTACGAGGGACTGGCCTTGGTGTTTATAAGCCCATGCTGCCCATGTTATGCATGCGCATGTGGCTCATAGAAATCAACTATACAAAAATGGCACTGGCCCACATTAATTAATGTTAATATCCCTACTGTAATGCCCTTTATCTAGGGCTGCTGGGGGTGGATATCCCTCTCTTGCAGCTGGTGCAGAATGCGGTGGCCAGGTTGTTGACTGGAAGCACTAGATCCAACCATATAACACCTGTGCTGTGAGAACTGCACTAGCTGCCTGTACAGTGGCAGATCACCTTCAAGGTCACATTGCTGACCTATAAGGCCCTACATGGTTTGGGACCCCACTACCTGAAAGAGCTCCTGGTTTCTTACTGTCCCTCCCATTCCCTCTGATCCTCTGGTGAGGGATTGCTAGAGACTCCCAGGGTAACCTTGAAAACATCTGGTGGAAAAACTTTTGCCTTTATGGCACCTACCCTGTGGAATTCTCTACCTTGTCAGATATGTGATAGCCTGACTGTAGAAGGGTTTAAAAAAGCTTTGATAACATTTTTATTCAAACAAGCATTCCTGAAAATATAATGTCTGCTATGTATAAGGTGTTTTAATCATTATGGATTTAAATATTTTTATGTGGAAATTTTGTAAAGGCACCCTGAACTTAGGAAGGGTGCCTTATATAATTAAATGTTACCTTACCTTACCTAGTCTCCTGCCTAAAGTTGATCTAATACAACCCCTCATAGTTTCCCTCCTCCCTGATGTCCTGATAGTTTCGGAATCCTGACTGTCCCCCAAAATTCCAGACTCTGCTATCACCATCCCTGGTTACTGCCTCAACCATCAAGACCATACCAAGAAGGGTGGCGGTGTCGCCTTCTAGCTCTCTTCCACCATTCAGTCTACTCCAATACTTTCTGTCTCCTCCCCTGCTGCATATGAACTGATGAAGAGGATTGATACCCTCAAAGCGATGGGGTAGCCTATGAGAATGTTCATTTAATAAATTCTAGACATTTTTGGAGATTGAAATCTGCGTGTGTTAATGCTTCCCTGTGTGCTTTTGCATATGAACTCCTCCTCCTCCTCCTCAAACTCTCCTTCCCTTCCATTTCCCTGCTCCCATCTTTGTGGTTGGTGTCTATTGCTGCCCATGGCTGACCCCTTCACCTGTTACCGAGCTCCTAACCACAATCTCTTCTCATGCCTCCTCTGGTGAACTTCTCATCTTTGGGGACTTCAGTATTACTTGGCTTTCACACGCCCACTCTAAACTTTGCCAAAATATTAATTCCCTACATCTTACTCAACTTATTTCAGTCCCTTTCCATCACAATTACAGATCACTGAACCATTCAGTACTGGACTGGGTACTTGCAAATCATCCACACTGCAACATTGATGCTGGCACCTTCCCTGATGCACTCAGTGACTACCATATAGTCTACTGCATGTGCACAATTCACTGACCCAAAGTCCCCCCAACAATTATCCAGATCAGGTCCTTCACATCGTTAGACCTATCTTATTGCATGAAGAATTGCTAACCACTGACTGGTTCCCTATCTCTAATGCCAGTAATATCAGCCCTGCACTTGAATACTTTTGCTCCAAATTCTTATCAGTCTGGGATTTGTATGCCCCCTCTGGAAATCCAGGGTCTGAGGCTCTCATCTCCCCTGGATCTTAGCTGAACTTTTGGCCTACCTCCATGTATATGACTTGGTATGGAAGGCTTACAAATCCACTGGTGCACCAGTAAACCTAAATAGGTTAAGAGCCTTAAGGAATACTTGCACCAGAGCCACCAGGCTTGCAAAGGTTGAGTTTTTTTCCTTCTCTTTCCAGAACAATCTTAGTCACCCCTCCAAGTTCTGGAAAACCATCCACACTGTTCTACCCCCCAACCAGTCCCCCCCCAATTCTCAAGGTGGGTGACTCCATCATCTCTGACCTTCCTTCTGTGGCCTCTGCATTTAACTCCTACTTCACCACCTGTGCCTCTTCACTCCTATCCACCTTGCCCTCCACTACCATCCCCCTTTCCACTCTCCCTATGCCCCTCCATAACACTTTTTCTCCTTCTCATCATTTACCCCTACTACTTCTTTAAGTGGCCTCATGGTCCTTAACCCTCAGAAAGGCAGGAGCCCTGATTGGCTTGACTGCAAGCTCCTATACCTCTCTTCCCCTGCCATTGCCTTCCCCATCTCCTCACTTCTAAACCTCTCCTTCTCTCTTGCTTCAGTCACAGATGCCTTGGAGCATGCAATAGTTATTCCCCTTCTCACCTTTCCCATCTTTGTTGATTTAGCCAATGTTTTTGACACTGTTTTCCACCCTCTCCTCCTAGACAAGCTTAAGTCAGCGGGTATCTCAGACTCCGCAATGAGCTGCATCAGCTAATACCTATCAGGTAAATAATGTCAGTTCAAACTGGAGAGTCTCTTTCCCCTCCCTTCCCATTTGCACTGGCATCCCCCAAGGCTCTGTCCTGGGCCCGCTTCTTTTCTCCATATTCCTCAACAACCTTTCTTCTGCCTGCTTATCTGCATCTATCCACATGTATGCAGATGATACAGTCCTGTTTGCTTCTGGGTCCTCAGCAGCTGAGTTAGCAGCCAGGCTCCAACATGATTTTGATGCTGTCCAGCAATGGTTCAGATCAAATCAACTATCCCTAAATGCAAAATAAAAATGGTCTCCATGTCCTTTGGTACCTGGCAGAGGCTCTCCAAACTTCCATCCCTTCCTTCCTTCCACACCCTAGATGAGGTCACAATTGATAACATGCCCTCATTTAAGTACCTTGAGGTTTGACTTGACTAACATCTTGACTTCTCACAGCATGTAGACACTATTCATAAACAATTCCCACTCTAAGCTCAGCATTCTTTAGCAATCTTAGACCTGGTACTTTGAAACTGGGATGGAGAGAGGATCTCAAATTTAAAAGTGGGTAGCCATCTGGGAACAAGTGACCACCAAACAGTGTGGTTCATGATAAACACAGCCATAGATTCAAGTCATACAAATGTGAGGGTACTGGACTTTAGGAGGGCTAACTTTGTCAAAATGGGAGAGTGTCTCAGAAAAGTACTAGTAAACAAGCAAGAAGGAGGGGTGGAGGAGCAATGGGGAAACATCAAAACTGCCATCACAGAGGCAACAAGCCTTTGTGTGAAGCAAATAAACAAATCAAAATGAAGGAAAAAACCACTATGATTCTCAAAAGAGGTGGCAGGGAAGGTTAGGGAAAAAAAGATAGCATTCAGGAAGTATAAGGAAACACAGAAGGAGCAGGACAGAGAACTGTACCAGTTAAAACAGAAGGAAGAGAGGAAGGCAGAAAGAATTGCAAATGGCCCAAACGGAGGAAAAGATAGACAACTTGGTTAAGAAGGGGGAATAAAACCTTTTACAGGTACATTAGGGAGTGAAGAAAGACAAGGGAGGGTTAGTGAGGCTTAATAAAGGGGAGGGTGGTTGGGCAGAGAGGGAGAGTGAAAAAGCAGGGATACTGAAGGAATACTTCTGCTCAGTATTCACAAAAGAAGAGGAGGGGGAGGTACCTAATCCAATCAATAGAAACACTCTGGATGGGGGGGGTCAATACCAGTCCATTCACAGCAGAAAGAGTTCTGAAATAACTTCTAAAACTGAAGGTGGACAAAGCAATGGGCCCTGATGGGATTCTCTCCAGAATTTTAAAAGAACTAAGGGGAGAATTAGTGACACCGCTGACTGTCCTTTTTAACAAATCATAGAAGGATGATGTGGTACGCAAGGACTAGAGGAGTGTGGATGTGATTCCCCTTCACAAAAGTGGGAGCAAAGCAGAGACAGGAAACTGCAGACCTGTTAGTTTGACCTCAGTGGTAGGGAAAATGATGGAATCACTTCTGAAAGAAAGAATTATTGAGTACCTAGAGGCCAATGGGGCATAGGACCCAAGGCAGCATGGATTCACAGCAGGAAGGTCATGTCAGATGAATCTAATAGATTTCTTTGACTGGGTGACCAAAGTAGTAGACCAGGGAGGGGCTATGGACACGGCCTACCTAGACTTTTGCAAGGCATTTGACACAGTCTCATACAAAAGATTTATAAACAAATTACCCAGCCTGGGTAAAAGATTGGCTGGACAACAGGAAACAGATGGTAATAGTAAACAGAGTCCACTCCAAAGAAAGGGGAGTTACTAGCAGTGTATCACAGAGTTCAGTACTGGGTCCAGTTCTTTTTAATATCTTTATAAGTGACATTATGAAGGGACAGGAAGGAAAAGTATGCCTCTTTGCAGAAGACACAAAGATCTGCAACAGGGTTGATACACAAGGGGGGTGGAAAGGATGAGAAGGGACTTGGCAAGGTTGGAGGAATGGTCAAAAGTATGGTAGCTTAGATTCAATGTAAAGATGTGCAAAATAATGCACCTGGGAAACAAAAACCCAGGGAAAGTGTACACAATGGGCTGGGAGGTACTGGTAACAACAAAAATGGAAAAGGACCTGGGGATAGTCATTTCAGATGACCTAAAGGTAAGCAAGCAATGTGAGAAGACAGTAAGGAAGGCTGGGGGGATACTGGGATGTATAATGAGAGGCATCACCAGTAGAATGCAGATAGTTGTTATTCCTCTGTACAGACAGTTGATGAGACACATCTGGACTACTGCATGCAGTTCTGGAGAACCCCATTTCCGCGAGGACATAGACAGGATGGAGGCAGTCCAGAAGAGGGCAACTAAAATGGTGCAGGGTCTGCACCAGAAGCCATACGAAGAGAGACTAAAGGAGCTTAATATGTATATCCTTGAGGAAAAGAGGGAGGGGGGGACATGCTAGAAACTTTAAAGTACCTCAAGGGAATCAACAAAGTCCAGGAGGGTAGCATCTTTCAGAAAAAGAGATGTGCAAGAACAAGGGGACACAATTTGAAGATAGAGAGGGGATGGCTCAAGGGCAACATGAAGAAGTATTTTTATGGAGAGGGTGGTGGACACATGGAACACCCTTCCGAAGGAGGTAGTGGGGTCAAAAACCATGGGGGAATTCAAGAATGCACGGGACAGACATAAGGCAATTCTGGTGGTGGGTAGGAAGAAGTAGATGTTGGTTAACTAGGATCGGCAGCTTATCCAATAGGTGGGGAAATGGGCAGACTGGGTGGGCCAAGCCGTCCTTATCAGACATCAAAGTCTGTGTTTCTATGTTTCTATGAAACAAAAGCTGCATCCCACTTCCTGCCCACCAAGATACAGTCACTAAAATTATCCTCCCCATTATTGATTATGGTGACATTCTCTATGGTGCTGTCCCAAAGGCCACTCTTGCCAGACTGGACCCTCTCTTTCACTCCTTCTGCCATTTTGCCTTGGATTGCCCACCTCACACTCACCACTGTTCTTTGTAATCTGTTCTCTCCCTCCCCCTTCCTTGAAAGTTGCCACCTAATCCACTGTGCTTATTTTATCTCTAAATTCTGGCTGGCTTCTCTCCCCCCCAACCTCAGCTCTCTCTTCTTCCTTCTGCCCAGGTCCACATACAGCCTCTATAACTTAGGCTATCGTTCCATCATGCTTCCCCCTCATAAATCCCTTGCTGGTCTGGTTGCCTTCTATTTCCACTTTCCTAAACTCTGGAATTCTCTCCCCCTAGCCTTTCACTCTGCATATTCCAAATGCTCTCTCTCTTCTCTACTCCATGCTCATACTGCCCTTTCCTATGAATGTCCTTAGCCATAACTATTTGCCTATCCTCTTTTCCCAATTCCCCATTTTTCCTTCAATACCCTCCCTACTCCTACCCCTCTCCTTTATCTATCTTTCCCTATCCTCCTCTCTCACCACCTCTCCCATCCTTTCGTCAATGCAGTCCTACCTTTCTCCTTCACTCTCCTTCCTTTCCCTCTTCCCACCCCTGCCACCCCTGTCCCTTCTTCACTAGTTCTATATTTCCCTTCCTCTTCCCCTTCTGCTCTCCTTCCACTACACCCTGTCTCATTTTTCCCACACTGATTTAAGGTTCCTTTTCACTGTTCCCACAGAACATAACCACTCCCTGGACTTGTGTTTCTTGTTACTTGCTATTTGATATGTATTTTTTGTTGCAGGTGACTCACACTCCTTGTGTATATGGCCTGCACTGTCTACTTTTATATCTCTATAGGACATTTTGTTTTATTGTATAATCTATTGCTGTATTCTGTACCTATATCCCTATCCTCCCTTCCCCAGGACACATCTGGAAATAAACTATTTTTAGCTCAGTATGTCTTTCCTGGTGAAACTTTTGAACATAAATAAATACATAAATAAATAAATAAATGTTAGAACACCAGCACTTAAGATTGCTTATTTAAACATTCAGAGTCTTCTGGCAAAGTGTGATCACTTTGAAGCATGGGTGGAATTACGTAAATTTAATATTATTTATTTATTTGTTTTTGGTAACCGGGTAGGCATACTAGATATAGAGATGCCTGACACAAGACAATTGTAGGATAAGATACAACATTTAAATGGATATGATAGCATTGTCTAAAACATGGTTAAATCATAAAACTGGTCATACTGAAATAGAGCTGCGGCATATAATGCATTCCCCCTGGACTTGTAGAGAAGGGATTGCAGTTGGTTACTGAAGTTAAAAGTAAATTGCCCCTCATAGGAAATGGATATTATTAGGTGATTTCATTTTTAACTGGGAACAAGAGAATACAAATGATGCTAAGGAAATTTATCTAGAGACAGAGATTCAGCAGTTAATCACCAATACCACCAGATATAACTTTAAAACTAGTAGGGGCAGTAAGCTGAACTGGGTTGAGGTCACTCATCCCAACAAGGTTATAAGGTCTGGTGTAATGATTGATTCCATAAGTGACCACTACCAAGTCTATTGTGAGTGGATTGCTAGAAAAGCTAGTAATCCTCCACTATACATAAATTCTAGAAATTTAAATCATATCAACACTGAGACAATGACTGCAGCCCTTAATCAGTTTGATTGGACCTGTTTAGACACAATTAAGGATATTGATGGTCTTTTGAATAGATTTAGTCAGCTATTTACGCAACTAATCAATTGAATTGCCCCAATGAGGCAGATGAGGATCATGGCCAATAAAGACAAATGGGTAACCTCCTGACTATTAGCATTAATGAACCAAAGAGATGGGTCATGGAAAAAGTACAAAGCAAAAAGACATCCAGTGACCCTGCAAATTTACAAAACACTACATAATAAGTGTAAATCAGAAGTTAGAAAGGCCAAGATGCAGTTCTTTAGAACTAGACAGTTTAATTCTATGGGGGGATTCCAGGAAAACCTGGCAAACATTAAATTGCCTTTTAGGCAGGGAATTTAAAAAAATATATTATTTCTTTTTTTTATATTATAATATTTATTAAAGAAACAGCAGAACACATACAACAGGGTACAGATAGACATAACCACATTGGTACAGCCACATGTGAATCATTCAATTAGAAATTAGATATATAGTAGCCTCATGCATGGCTAAGTCCATCCAATCAATGACAGTGTCTATGCCTGAAAAAGGAAAGTCCCAATAAACATCCTAATATGTTATATGGCACAGAAACTTCAAAGACTTCACAAGGTCCTCTGGTAAACTGATAAAATCCGAGGGAGGCCCAAAGAAACTTTAAGGCAATTCCTGGTAGCAGTTAAAAAAGATAATGTTTCCTTGCTAGATGGATCTAGGCTAGGTAGTGACCTAAATGATGAAGCCAGAATTTTTAACAATTATTTTGAGGACTTGGATAGGATTAGGGTCCAGTCATCTACTAAGGGACTGGATCCTAATCAACAAACTAGCACTGATATGATCCATCCAAAATTTTATTTCCAGAGTGTCACTCCAGATTTGGTACAGGACTATGTATTAAAATATAACCTGAGTCCTAATATAGGTCCAGATAACACTGATTTCAGACTTCTAAAATTAGGTATTTCTGAACTGGCCTCCCCCCTTGCTCTCATTTTCAACTATTCATTATGTTACGGGGTCTTCTCCAAACTTTGGAAATTGGCAATTATCAAACCCATACAGAAGTCTGGCAGTAAGGAATATGTTTCTAATTAATGACCATTTTCACTTTTGACCCCACTTTCAAAGATTTTGGAATGACTCATTTTTGATCAGATCATAAACTTTATGTAACAATACAATTTGCTCACTGGTGCACAACATGGATTTTGATCCAAATATAATATTGAGATGGCCTGGTAAGGTTCACAAGCTGTAAGCAGTGTGCTATAGATAAAGGGCACTCAGCTGCAGCTCTATTCATGGACCTCACCAAGTGCTTCGATCTACTGGAGCATGTTCTTTTGTTAGACACCTTCTCAGATTCATACTTTTCCACTGATGTAATAAAGTGGTTCTCTAACTATCTTAGCAACAGCGTGCATAAAACAAAAATAGCTGTAAGTGTTTTGGAGGTCACCAGATTAATTGTGGGGTACCACAGGGCTCAATATTAGGACCTCTTCTGTACTTTTTGTTTATGAATTTTGCCTCTAGATCATGTAAAAACTCAGACATGATCCTATATGCAGATGATGCAGTTATCCTTAGTACTGGAGCAGTGATTGGGGATGTACTGGGTAATGTGCAGAGATTTTGATTTTTTTTTCAGGAGTGGCTATTGTCTAGAAGTATGCTATTAAACACACAAAAAACAAAAGCCATGATCTTCACAGGCCCTAAAAAGAATAGAAAATTTAACAATACTATAGCAGATCTTAAAGGTAAACCCATTGAAATTGTTGTCAGTTTTAAATATCTAGGGATCATACTAGACGGCAATTTCATGTGTGGACCACATGTTAAATATACCATAAGTCAGGTTCATCAGAGACTGGGTCTCCTATTTAGAATTTTTAATTTTTAGTGCCCGAATCTCATAGGCTGTTAACACATAGTCCATTGTTTAGTGTATTGGATTTTGAGTTTACTGTCTATTCTGCAACTAATGGGAGAGTACTGAATAAACTAAAAGTAACATACAATAACGCTCTCCAATTTATGACCAATCTCCCCAGGAGAACTCACCATTGTACACTGTATAAAATGGTTTTGCTATCGCTCTGTGACAACATGCACACCAGCACCCCCCACAGTGACAGACACAATGCTGAGTGTCGGCATTGTGCCATCAGGGATGCCAGTGTGTTTCTATCATGAGGCTGCGTACTCCAGAACCATCCATGTGAAGGGCTCCACCCCCACACACCCCGATCTCTAGATATAAAACTCCGAGTCAGAGTTGGACCGGCGGGGGGGACCAACACTGGGAGACGCACTGCCGGACTCTGCTGTCTACCAGCACAGTGACTCACTGCATCCAGGTGAAATCTGTTGCTGTGCTGGACTTCGCTGTTGGGTGTTGACCTTGTGTCAGTACACTGTATAAAATAGCTGTTTGCCTATCACTCAAAAACAGATGTAATTTGAAATTGGGTGTCATGCTTCACAAGGGAATCATTGGTTTGCTTCAACAAACAGTTATGTCATTGCTCCCTAAGGTTATTAATACCCAGGGAACCAGGTCACAAAGCAAAGTATTTTTTTTAGAATACCATTATTCAAAAAATATATAGGTCAAAAATCTGTATTGTTTAGGGCTTCCACCTTTTATAATTCTATACCAGATGAAATTGTTAACTGTACAACTATTGGATCCTTTAAAACTAGATTAAAACAATGGCGCATTTCAAAGAATGACTGCACTTGCACTTAACATTTTATTCTGTATATTGTACTCTCTAAGTGATGTTTGTGTATTGTACTAATTGTTTTTGTTATTTGTATTTCTGTACTTGTTGCTTGTGAAAATGGGCATTTTTGCTCAACAGCTAACAAGTATAAAAAATTAAAAATTAAAAATACTTCAAACAGAACACAATAATTATACCATAACAACAGAAGGGGTGGATATCAGACAGTAGGAGTAACCAAACACCGTGGCAGATCCGAGATTGGCACAGATGCCCAAATATAATTGTAAGCCATAGATTACCTGCCATATACATACCTACATCTATGCTACATACCACTGATAATATTCATGGCGCAGTCATGGGCTATGGCAACATACTCTTCAGTACACCTAACACCTTGGTTAGAAATACACACCAAGGTACAGGACATATTTGTCCAACATGACACAGCACCTAGTAACATACTGTTATTGCATGCCTATGTGGTAATGCACACCCTTGGTGGTATGGCAAACAGCAGGGCTCCCAGATCTTCAGTGATTTCTGTACTGTTCAGGGAAATGGAAACACCCACAGGGACAATGGTCCCATAAAATAGCATTGGTTATAAAGGACAATACAGCAAATCAGTCTCCATATGAAAAAGTGTAACCAACCAATAAACTCAGGTACATTGCATTGGAGTTTCAGAGAAAGTAACGAAGCAATCTTGAAGCATGGAAACAGTACTGCACCTCCAAAACCTCAGCAACCATACATACAGCAGGCTGTACACACCTGGCCTTGGTACAGTGCCATGGTCAATCATGGTCTGCAGCTGCTGCAATCTCTATGCCTCCCTCCAGCTCAGGTCACTATACCTGTGGTCACACTGGTCACCCATCTGAGCAATTCCCATCCTATGGGCCAGGCACTGCCCCACAGATGCCGAGGCCTCACACCTGGTCATTTTAGATTCCACCCCCTCCCCACCAGCAGTTTCTCCCAGTCCATTATTAGCTCTACAGGGTTAGTCAGCTGCACAGCAGACCACCTTATGTCTCACTGTGTGGCCCCACTGATACTCCTGCCCCTGTCTGTCATTGTTATTGTCATGTAGTAAACTCCCTCTCACTTCCAATGCAGCTCCCTGGACAGCCTTGGCTCTATTGAAAAGGCTGGGCTGGGCATTAGTGCTGTACATTTGACATTTGCTCAGCTTTACTATCAATTTGCACAGCACTATGTGTGGTTCCAGTTGGGGGTTGTGTGAGCTGCATGCAGATGGCAATGGGTTGCCTAGGTACATGGTACGCACATGCAGCATCACACTGCATCTGCACAGTGGCGCATCCCAACATCATAGCATGAATCCTTGCACAGCACTATGATGTTGGCAGATGTCATGTGGCTTCATGGTCATTGACATGCTGGCCATAGTACTAGTACTGCAGTATCATGAAAGCACTCACCGGTAACGTACAATATTGAAACGATGCACGCAAATGGCCTAATTACATAGCCCATGCCCTACATTACCCATGTCCTAAGTTCCAATTTGCATGTCATTACTGGAATGCATTCAATCATTTGCATGCCAAATTGTATCTGGAGCATATTAGAGGAGCAGACAGCACCACACAGTTTGCACAGAGGTACTGCAGGTGGCTAGAAGTAAGTTTATACTAAATGGCCTGAAAACAGAGACATGGGTGTTCACATCAGTGGGTTTATGCTGTTTCAGTAATTGCTTGTAGCTGAATCTGTACATGCTCTTGAGTCAGTGACATGCAAGCTACCCTCTGTGCATTTGACCCTACCCTTCAGGGGCATGTACCTGCCCTGGCCGGGGACAATGCAACTGGCATTCCACTGTACCTGTGTGCTGTGTTCTGCTGTGTGTATACAATGCTTAGTGCTCTCTGTCCTCCCCTTTCCAACAGGTATCATGATGGAGGAGCAAATATGAAGGAAGGGGAGATTTTCAGAGGAGGAAATCATGGGCCTGGTACAGACCTATGTGGCCAGAGAGGACCGCATAGGCCACCGCAGTGGGACAGGGATGAAATAACAACAGCTTGGGTTAACAGCAGCTCATTCATGCCCATTACTAGCTCTTCAAGGTTGGTCTGCACCACAGCCGACTACCTTGTGTCCCACTGTCTGGCTCCCTGACTCTCCTGGGCCTGTCAGACATTATTATTATGGTGTAGTAAATGCCCTGTCAGTTCCAAAGCTGCTCCATAGACTTCCTTGGCTCTACTCAATAGGCCAGGCATTAGCAATGTATGTTTGGTGTTTGTGCAGTTCTAACACCAATTTATGCAGCGTTAAGTGTGGTTCCAGGTGTGGGATGTGTGAGCCGCACGAGAATCGCAATGTGCTTCCCAGGTGCATGGTGCACATTCAAAGCATAGTGCTGTATCTGTGCAATGGCATAGCACATGAACACCTGTGCAGTATTGTGATGTCAGCAGATGTTGGGCAATATCATGGCCATCACCACGCCGGCCATAGCACTGCAATATCGAGATAGCGCTTGGTGCTAACATTCAAAATTGAAACAGTGCATGCAAATAACTAAGTCCTAATTTAACCCTAGATCCTAATTTGCATGTCATTACTGGAATGTATTCAGTCATTTGCAAGCCTAATTGCATCTGGAACATGTAAAAGGAGCAGATAGTACCACAGAGCTTCCACAGAGGTACTGCAGGTGTCTGGAGGTAAGTGTATACTGAATGGCTTGAAAACAGGGCAGATGTGTTCATAGCAGTGGGTTTATGTTTGTTTCCACAATTGCCTACAGCTGTAGCTGCATATACCCTTGAGTCTATGATATGCAGGCTGCTTGCTTTGTATTTGATCCTGCCCTACAGGGACATGTATGTGTCCTGGCCAAGGGGCAGTAGGACCTGCACACCACTGTACCAATACACTGTGTCCTGCTGTGTGTTTGCAATGCTCAATGCTGTCTGTCATCCCCTTTGAAACAGGTATCATAATGGAGTAGGAAAGACAGAGGAAGAGGAGATTTTCAGAGGAGGAAATTATGGCCCTGGCACAGGTCTGCATGGCCAGAGAGTACTTCATGTGCAGCAGCAGGAGAATGAGGGACCAAATAGCAACAACATGGGCTGAACTGATGGAGTCAGTAAATGTTGTGGGCGGCAAGGGCCAGACAGTGGAGGAAATAAAAAAGTGTGCAGCACATCTGAAGCACCAAACTAAGGACCTCATGGCCAAGGTGCAGTTAGACCTTCTAGCCAAAGGTGCTGGCCACGACCTGTGGGGACCCTAGCCCCTGCAAAGTGGCTCATGGCAGCCACAGTGCCAGCTGTGACTATCACAAGTGTCCCCGGTGGTGGACATGAAAGTTAGGTGGAATCATCATAGCCATATAAGTGACTGCAGTAGCTCCAGCACATTGACTTAATAGAGCTCATGCACCATTGGTGTCATGTGTTGCATACTTGTCATGGGTCTCTGGGGGACACATGTCATGGTGACATGAACCACAGCTGGCCCAACACAGAGGCCACACAGAGGGTGTCCTGCATGCATCGGTGTTCTGAGGACACTCCATACAATAGCCTTATGAATGCATCCTGCATGGGCCACAGTACACCACATACGAGGCCCTCACTGTTACATGCACTTTCTGTAATGGTGTATATGCTGGATGGGTTACACAGTGGGGGTAGGCCAGCTGGTGGCATCCAGGTGGTATGGACATCTGCAGGGATATCCCCTACTGTGCCACATGGGTATCATACTGTTTAATCACTGATGATAGGTGGTGTGAGTGATGTGTACAGCACTAGTGGTGTACATGGGCACTGCACTGTAAGGGTGGCATGTGTGTCTATACTCAGTACACTGAGATAGATGCTAATATTGCCCAGCCACCAATATGTGCATTGCTCAGCAATGCCCCTCTGTTCTCTCAACAGACTAGTCCATTGTGTTGGACACTATAATGGAGGATGCACCAGGGCCATCTAGATGGCTGCTGCCAATGCAGCCAACCCCTGCTGGAGCACTGGAGTATGTTGACACAGACGGCAAGAGTAAGATGTTTGTGGATGGCTGAAGGTGCCAAGAGAAATCTTCAACAGCTTGGACACTGCCAAAGGATGGAATGATGGAAGGGGCCACCCGCTGGCCTCCAACACAGCAGTGCCACCTGTCATCACTGCCCCTGCTGTCTCCCTGCCAATGGAGTGTAGTCACCCCCTTCCCCAAAACAGCCACCGCTATGCCACCTCAGGCCAATGTCCCTGGAACAGGCCCTGCTGTGCTACTACAGGCCACTCTCCCAGGTGCTGTATTCAGTGCGGTTCCATCCCAGCCTATGCAATGATCCATGGTGTAGCCCAATCTTGTCCACTGGGACAGTCCACACTAGCAGCAGATAGCAGCTAACAGGTAGTTGCCACAGGCCACCGTAGGGTCTCAGTAGGGCATGCTGGCTGAGGTACGCTGCTTCTGAGGCATGCTGCAGGCTCATGAGCAGTGTACAGAGGTTCACCATTGGAGCACATAGTGGCCTTGAAAGCAGGCTTCAACAGTTTGGAGCAGGCTTGAGCAGTCCCCATTGACTAGCTTGGACACTGGCTTTGCGAGACTGGGACAGTCCCTGATAGCCAGTTTTGATGGGGTGTCTGCCACTGCCGTGGTCTCAGGGAGTGCAGGGACCACTGGCAGTGCTGGTTGTTCTAGTTGGGAGGGAGTGTCACTCTATGACAGACACCCTGCAGTGTGACCACCCCAAGGCAGACACCTCAGTGTGTGTCTATCAGCTGCAGTGCAGACAGCCTTATGCCAGGCACCCCCAGAAGCCTTCAACAGACTGACCCATGAGGGCTGGCTGCTTCTCACCGCTGGCTATGGCCTGTTACTCAGCATGGTCACTATCCCACAGGGCTGTGGCTAAGGGCAGCTCACCCTAATCCCACACCCATCACCTCTGTTGTGGACAATGTCCTCCCTGCTGCCCACCAGCAAACGTCACCTGTGACAGATCCATGTCCATAGTGGGGGCGTAGACCACATGCAGATGTGCATTTCAGTCCTTTGCCTATCCTGTTTGCCACCCCTGCCTCTCTCTGGTTGTCATTGAACCATGTTTCCCACTCTCCCAGTCCCCACACCCACAGAATGGCTATATTTTATTTCCAAGACCCCTCCACCCACCTGAATGGCTATATTTTGTTTTCAAGCCCCCTTCCCCCCACCTGGGTGGCTATATATTGCTCTCAAGACCCCCCTCCAACCTGGATAACTATATTTTGTTTTTAAGCCCCACTTTATAAAATTCTATTTATTTTTTCTACCTCACAGTATTGCTTTAACCAGCATTTCTGTTTTTCTGCATTGTTTTCCATAAAGAATTGCCAGTACATTTTGTTACCCCATCTCCTGTGTGCTCTGCATTTACCATCCCTGGAACTCCTCACCATCCTCAGAACATAAATAATGAGCTGCTCCTGCATCCAATGCTCTGCTACAATATTTCCCTCTGGGACCAACAGGAATAATCCACAGTTCAATGCCATGTTGTGTAATGTGCAACAGGCAAGGAATATAGCACAGGCCTTTTGAGGGCTGAATTGTAGGTCACCACTAGAACAATCAAGACATTTGAACCACATCTTGAGCATGCCAGTGCTATGCTTGATGACACCCTACATTGCAATCTGTGCTGCACTGTACTTGTGCTCTGCAATGGATTCAGGTTGTAGGACAGGTGTTAGCAGCAAGGGATGCAGGGGGTATGCAATGTCCCCTGTGTAGGAAATAGTTATTGGTTAGTGACATCAGTGGCAGCTAAGAGCAGTGTTGGGACCTTGTGCATATACTCACCAACAAGGTGCCCCCTGGATATTTACCCAACCCTGAATTTCTGGCATAGGACAGAGTTGTTCTTTTTTTTAATTCTTTTGGTAATCAGGTAAGCCCTACTAGGTGCAAGTGTATGTTTTTCAAGAGCAAGCTGGGAGCACTGGGTAGGTTAAGTGACTTGCTCAGAGTCACATAGTATCCAAGTGGAGGTTGTAGGACTCAAACCCTGGTCTGGTGGATGTACCAAGTTCATTCACAGCTCATTTCCATAACCTTTAGGCTATACTGCCAACACCAACCCCAGCCTGTTTTAAATAAAGGCATCGTGGGCACTGCTGGGAAACCATGGCCGTCATTGATGCTACACTCTGTTGCATCGCATATCACTCAGCAGTTGATGGAGCATAACTCCTTTCTATTTATGTAGGCCTCCACCCCATCCCCTTGGGATGCACGGATGGCAGCATGGGTGCTGTAAATGGCACCTAGTACGCTCAGTAGGTGTGCAGCCTAATAGAATTGCTGCATGGTTTCTGTTTGCTCTGTTGGTGTAGTGGGGAATACAATGAGCTCCCCAGCACTGGCCAGTAGGGCATCTAGATACTGGCCCTACAGGCATGAGGTGGCAGACTATTCAGTACTGGTGGTGTCACCCTCCAGTATCTGGAATGATCGTGTGGCTAGGAAGCACAGTGTTGCTATAACCTTGAGCTCAACAGACATTCTATGGCTGCAGTGAGAGTCTTTCCCAAGCTGCTTATGCAGCAGCTCACACAGCTGCATGAATATGGGCCTGTTGAGCTTGTATCAACCCACAATTTGTTCATCACTGAGGACTTCAAATGTGACTCATGGATGGTACTATTTGTTTGCAGCATAGCAATTCCGGGGCCTGTGATGTATCCTGGGGGTGACAGTCTCCTGGCCCTCATCTTTTGGGATAGTTCTCATTAGGTACACAATGTGGGCCATTGTTTTTGTAGTTCGGGGTTCCACTTCTGGGTTTGCCTGGGTTAAGACCTGCTTTTAATAGTCCTTACCTCGCACAGCGCTAAGTCTAACTACATGCCATTAGTTCAGTACTAATTCACTGAATATTGTACTGTGCTGCATATTCATGTAACCACCCACTTTTTTGTGTGCTGAATACATTATGGTAGCATGCGTGCATTATCACCCTTGACCAGCACAGTGCTAACAACTGAATTTTGCAATCTTGCACAATCAGATGACTGGGCTAGCTCAAACCTAGTTTGGGCAGTGTAAACCTTTTGAATATGGGGCCCTATAAGTCATCAGTTATTACAGTAATAACCAGAATATTGTCTATATTCTGAAAAATATGTTGTTGCATTGCATTATGTTGCATATTTATCACAGAGGTACATTAGTATAGACTTCCCATATAATAGTGAAACAGTTCTACTACAAACATAAATTGATAATTTTTTGCAATAATAAACTATTAACTAGAAGCTAGACTACATTATGTCTAAATGTTTGGGTTTAAACAGCTAAAGCAAGAAAGGATCTGTTTAAATCTGATCCTCAGTAGCCTGAGTTAGTACTGATGTCTCCTTCTCCAATACTGTGGGGGAACTCCTCTTCTCTGTCAGAATCCATATCATACTGAGCTATTAAGAAAGATGAAATATGGTCCAGTTCAGAGAAAGTGTACTGCTTTCCATGGTGCACCACACACACTTTTATTTGTTATTTATCCATCGATTTATTTATTTTTTTATTTATTTATTCAGTGATTGATTGATTGGAATTTGTTAACTGGGTAAGGAGCACTGGGCCAAATGCCCTTTTTCAAGCCTGACCCAGGCCAAAGGCATCCAAAAGATAACATGACATAACAATAGAATATTTTTAAAACAAAATATACAAATTTGATGGGGCCAGTAACTGAAATTATGCCCCAGGCTCTAATATGTCTTGGCAAACTGCAAGAAATCACTTATGCCTCTGATGAGCTGAAAAAGAAAAGTCTAGGTGAACACAGAACTGAAATGATTTGTAAGCCAGAGTTCCTTTTAACCAAGACAGTCTGAGGATTAAGTCGTGATCTGATTCAAAAGTGAAAGACATAAAAATTGTTGCTTTCATATCTTGAACAAAGTTAGATTTCTCGGCACTTGTCATTGTAGCTGTTGCACAATTCCAGAAGGGACTGGCTTAGAAAGTTTTCTAAAAAAACAGAAAGCTGTCTAATAAAGGAAGGATTACCTTCCAGCAAATCATACTCTTGTATAAAAAGATTTTTCATTTTAACAAGTACTGTTGAGAATTCTTAGTCTAATTTTACTAGTTAGCCCACAATTTGAAAATGTTTATATCTGAGTTCATTTTGCTGGTTTTCAATTTTTCTATTATTGGCATAGCTATAGCGAACACTGCTGCTGGTGGTTACTACCAAAGCTTGCATTTTATATGAAATACTGTACCTGTAACAACCTCAGCATTCTTCTTAACTTGCAGTGATAAAACTTTTAGGTTTCCCTGTTCTATTTGGATTCTTGTTGTTGAAAGTTCATCTTTGAATTTAAGGCTTCAAACTGCCCATCATACTGGTGTATCCATAACAGGATTCAATCCATTGACTCGCCAGGTGATTCTATAGAATAACATTTCTCTGGAGCAATACACAAAAGGGAAGCAATCCAGCACTGCACTGTTGTTTTTGACAGCAGTGTAAGTCTTGCTGAAGACAAATTTGTGGTACAATCAACAAAACAAACAGTATGACACCCACAAGGCTTCCATCCTGGACAGAAAATCCCCAGTTTTGGTGGCCAGAGATGCCTCTTTGTGAATAATGTTTCTATGTACTGGTTGCAGTGGGGGTTTGTTGTTTGCTATCAGATACTGGCAAATCCTGAGCAGGCTGAACAGCTTTAGGGCATGCAGACATTCTTTTTAATATAATAGGGGTCCCAATGCACAAAGAATTGTTGAAACTGAAGCTGAGGAGTTCCAAGTAGCAGATAGTGTAAATTTGTGTAGGTAATTGCTGTTGCTGTTGAAATTCTGGTGACCAGAACACTGATAGTAGTGATTCAGGTAGACAGCTATCAGGTGAGGCTGCCACCTGAGTAGGGAGGTCATAAGAAACATAATCCTGTCCCCCCTACCAGGGTGAAAGCTAACAGAAAATATGTCTTGAGAGGACAGACTCTAGGAGAAGAATATTCCTCAGAGGAAGTTGTAGATCCAGCCTTACATTTATCCATATTTTGGTAAACCAAATGCATTCTCTTAGCAGATATACAGATTGTAACTTCAGAGAAAATAAACAAGTGTCCATCTCAGTCAGCCATCTTGGCCTTCCTGCACACAAGGGATATTTATTAAGTAGAAAGGAACAAGCTGTGGATGGGGAAAAATTGATTAACTCAAGCAAACAATCGCAGGTCTTCCCCCATAAATCATATCATCTTCAGGTAAGTCCCACAAGCCTTTACTTTTCCCCCTATTGATGCACCAATATCCAAAAACCACTTAAAATCCCCCAAAAGAGTGTGCACACAGTGGGTGGTTGCACACCGACTGTGTGCACAATGTTTTGGGAGATCCTAAGGTATTTTCGGGGTACTGGTGCTCTCACCCAGAGAAATATGATGCTTTCTTACATATTCCTCTATCTGTCCCTATCTTGGGATCAATCCTCATTGGCTGGCATCTCTTACATAATTCATGGGGAAAGTCTGCACACAGTGGGCCTGATTTTAAAAATCCCAAGAATGCTGCAAGCCCCTGGTGCACCGATTGTTTGGTGCATGGAGCTTGCAGCTTTCTCTTAGCCAGCAATCAGGATTTTCAATCCTGAGTGCAAAATACCACAAATTAGATCAATTTTTCCCTGGTCCAGCTTGTGCCATTTGGGGGATCCATTTTATAGGGCTTGCTCCAAATCTTTGGCACAAGCTGACATAAAATAAAACCATCACAACTGTACCCAATTTATTAAAATCAAGTGCAATTGCATCAGAGGAGTTGGTGCAGCTGCACCAAAAATGGGCTTGATGCAGGGCTCCCTTGTTAGGGATTGTGACTCAGTCTGGACCCTCCACATGTGCTCTGGGTCCTACAAGGACTGATTGAGAACTTGACAATTATGAAACATTAGCACAAAGGCTAGTAGGGAGGAATAAACAAATTATTTTGCTTCCCTCCTTCAGGAAAATCTTAATTTCCTAAATACATTCTGGAGGATTATTCACTCTGTCTTTAATCTGACTCTTATGTATCTTCCACAACAGTCAGACTGAGCAACCCATCTGCTGTCATTTCCAATCCTGCCAAGGTGACTACTGCTGTCAACGTGTACTTCATCACCAGTGCCATCTCTACTCTTTCCTCCTCTAATTCCCCATCTCCTGCTGTTCATCATAACACTAAAATTTGGTTTTGGTCCCCATCCTCATCCTTTTTTGCTTTTTATCAGTCCCTGCCTCAGAGGACTTGTCTGCCCTGGTCTCCTGAAATCCCTTCAAAGGCAATAGTCCTGGTGGTCAAAAACCAAAGTTCCAAGCACACAAGCCTAATAGAAGGATGCTGGACAGAAAAAGAGCTTTAAAAACTTACATTTTATTGCATACAAAAATCATCACACCTGACATATTTCGAAGCTGATAGCTCCTTTTTCAAAGGCTAATAAATCTCAGAGCACAACACTCTTGATATATAAAACAAGGCACACCATGTGACATCAATATATTGCAAGTGAATAAAAACACCAATTTACCAACCAATTAAATAGTTCATATCCTACAATTTGTTGCTCACATGTAGTAATTGTTGCTAAGCACTTAATGGAGTCAATTTTACTTTTGATTGCATTCCACTCACATTAAATTAAATACCCTTACTCAACATTTTATTCCAGAACTTAAAAACTATTATACAAATATTCAACATAACCCATTTATAGTCATTGTTTATGGTTACATTTGGATATAGTATCATTTAGAAAAAACAAAACATAAGGGAGGAAAACAAATTATATGAGAGAGGAAAAAAAACATTAAAACCCAATCAATAACTATTCATGAATGAACACAATGTGGGGGGGGGGAGGAAAAGGGGGAGGAAAGATTTATTCAAAACTCGATCATTAAAGTTTCACAACATTAACTATAAGTTATTTTTATTGCTAAAAAGATTCCTAAGGAGCTATAAAGATTGAAAATTAAATTTACTATATCCATGTAATCCATGGTATTTTCTTTTTAAACACTATTTCAGTATTACTTATAAAAGGAGATCTCTTTTATCTGCCCTGTTTCAAGTAAGGGCGAATATCCACATGTGTGTTTAAGCCTGGAAATGTATTGGCTTTTAATTTAAGGACCCAAAAGTTCTCTCGAATTAATAAAAGATTTTCAAAATCTCCTCCCCTAGGGTTTCTATTTATTTCATCTATGCCCACATACTTGAAAAAATGATGTAGAGAATTAGTGGCTTCTAAAATGTGTAAGGCTGTGGCATATGTAGAATCACCTTTTTCCACAGCTCTAACATGTTCCCCAACTCCGTCTTTAAATTTTCTTTTCATTTTGCCTACATAGTAAGCTCCACAGCAACAGACAGCTAAGTATACAATATCTTCAGTATCACAAGTTATGCATTGTTTAATTTCGAAGGACCATTCCATGTCATTAATTAAAAAACATTTAGTTTGTTCTACATGTTTACAAAATACACATCTCTGACACTTGTAATATCCATTTGTTTTTGTTTTTTTTTTTTTTTATATTTTCTCTTTATCCTCCTCCCTCCTTACAACCACCTCTTCTTCGGGAGACACCTTATGGCCTTATCAGCCTTCGCTCACCTACCTGGAGCCAGAGCAGTCCATGCCCCATTGAGCCATGGCTATACCCCCCAGGCGGGTACGAGGTGGTTCCCCCAACCACCCCGACATCTCTTAGTCTTCGTCGGCATGCTGTCCCTGGAAGGTAGGGGCATTGAAGGTCAGGGCCCTGGTGCTCTGTCTACTAGGTGGCTGCAAGGGTTTTCTGGTGTTCGGCGTGCCATGTCGGGGTGGCGTCAAGGCGCGAAGTGCCCGGCGTCTGGTGCGTCGCTCCCTCATCTGTTTGAGCATCGGGCTTGCTGTGCCTCAGGTCTCCACCTGGGGACAGACAAGCACCGAGCTCAATAACCCGGGGAGGGCGAGCAGTCCCTGGGGACGCTCAAGTCCCTCTCCTCCCGGCAGCCCTCCAGCTCCCGGGCTCGTTCCCGAACCTGGGTCGCTGGCGTCGCAAGCGGAAATCCAACCACTGCGCCGGCAGGCCGGCCCTCCATTTGTTTTTTGTAACCATGTTGCATTCTATTTATCAACATAGTGGCTCTGTACAAGAATGTCTTTAAGTGTGGGTGCTTTTCTGTAACACAAACAAGGTGGATTTTTACCTAACTCCCTAAGATTTGGTTCTGTTGTCAACACATGCCAATGACGTCTGAGTATTTTTTCAACTTACTTTACTTGTGCTGAATGTGTCATGGTGTAGTTGAATTTCTGTTCTGTATGTACAGGGATATTTTTATCTTTTAATAAATCTGCCCTTTCTCTAATCTCTGCCAAGATTTTGGCTTGTTCTATTTTATTTTCTTCATAACCTCACTGGAGCAGTCGTGTTGTTAAATCATCAGCTCCTTTTGTCAAAAAGCTCCTCAGTAGAACAATTCCTTTAAGTTCTTAGGAATTGTCCCAAGGGGATATTTTTAGCAACATGGGGCGGGTGGCAACTATTTGCCAATAACAGAGTATTTCCATCAGTGGACTTCCTACAAATGGTACTTTGCAGTTTTCCTGTCTCATCCATTATAATTGATAGATCCAGATATGTAACTCTCATTTTATTGCTTGTATATGTAAATTTTAAATGCGGATTTGATCGATGCATAAATTAAACAAATAATTCTAAAGTTGTAAGATCCCAATTCCACACTATAAATAAATCATCAATGTAACATTTCCAAACTACCAAATGTTTCCAAAAAGGGTTAAACTGTTTGTTAAAAATTATTTTCTCTTCCCATAAACCCACATAGAGGTTAACGACCGAGGGGGCACATGTGTCCCCCATCGCTGTACCTTTAATCTCTTGATACAGCTCTTTATTAAATAAAAAAACATTTTGTGTCAAAACGAACTCCAGAAATTTAATCAGAAAATCTGTAGGAGGTGCTGTCGCCACATTAGCCCTATTCAAATAGAAAGCCGCTGCATCCAGGGCTCCCTCATGTGGGACATTAGTGTAGTCCTGGTGGTCTTGACACTAAACTCCACCATCTATCTGCCTTTGCCATCGCTGCCTCCATCTCTCTTCTTCTAAATTGCTAATTCAACTTGGTTCCATTCCTGACTGCTGGAATCTGCCTAAAGTTCTCTCCCTCCACAAAAGGTTGACAACCACATCCCAGGGAACTAACACCTTGTCTCTTTTCTCCTCTACCTGGCAAAACTCCAGGAAAAGCTGGATTTCTCCCAACTCTCCAACCTTCTCGACTCCTCCTCTTTACTCTATCCCTCCCAATCTGGTTTCTATAAAGCTCACTCAACAGTCTCCTCCCTTTTACATGTCATTGGTACCATCCATCCAGGTGATAGATAGGGGTCATTTGTCATAGCAATCTTTATTGACCTGACTAAGGCTTTGACACTGTAGATCACTCCTTACTCCTAGATAAGTTGAGGTGTACCGGGCTCTCAATCTTTGCTCTTGACTGGTATAATTTCTACCTCTCTGGACATAACCAGTCTGTCCAAGTTGGGGAGTTCTCCCCCCCATTAACTTCAGTGTGCATTAAAGCTCTGTTTTTTGTGCAAACCTCTTCACGGTTATTATTATTGATATTCCTTCAGCCTGCATCTCAGCAAAAATTAACATATATGCTAATGACACAGTTCTTTATGCCACTGGAGACTCTATCCACTTGTTGGAATGTGCCACTGGAGACTTTTTCCCTTTGTTGAATCAATTCCTCTAGCATGACTTTGATCATATCCTGTACTGGTTCTACAACAACCAGCTCTCTCTAAAAGCCTAAAAAAAAAACAATCACTACTGTTCAGTACACAGCAACATCTTAGTAGGCTTAGCTAGTCCCCTGTTTTCAAAACCTCTTGATGGCACTTCCCTTGAAGCAGGCCTCTCCTTCAAGTACCTTTGCATTTGACAAGATTGTCATCTTGACTTCTCAGTCTAAATTCCCATCATTAAAAAATTAGGCTTCATAATTGTTGCTATCTACAGGAATAAATTCTGTCTTCCACTTCTGGTTCAGAAGTACATCAGTCTCAGAATGATTCTCATGCTGTTTGACTATGTGGACATGGTCAATGGTGGTGCCTTCAAATTTATCTTAGTTCAGACTGGACCATATCTTTCACTCCTTTTGCCACTTTGCTACTGGGTCTCCCCCTCTGAGCCAACACTGTTCCCTTTACTAACTCTTCTCTCTTCCCTCCCTATTTTCTTGAAACCTCTCCCATAGTGCTTTCTTTGTTTCTAAATTCTGTTTTGGACCCCTTCTCTGTCCTACAGAACTGCTCAAAACTTGCTTTCTCCCTCTGTTCCCTTCTTGTATTCTCTTCACTCTTCTAACATCTGCTCCTGCACTATTCCATCCTACTTCTACTGGCCAGTCCCTTTATCTCAGTTTGGTTGCCCACACTGTGGATCCCCCTTTGGCTTGCCCCCTTGTATGGCTCTCTTAAACCTCTTCTGCACTCTTACTTTGCTCCCATTTGCTCCTGTCTTCAACTAACAGTCACCTGATCTTGTTGCCCCAACTCACTTGTTTCCCAGTGCAGTCCAAGCTGGCACTTTTTACTTATTTATTAATCTTTATTTATTGTTCTTAACTGTATGATTTTTATCTATTTACTGTTCACCCCATTAAGGGATCATACCTTGTCATGCTTGAGTTTATTGGTTTACTACATTTATCAATTGTATCTTTTATGATTATTTTTGGAGCCTCAAAGATAAGCAAAAGCCATTTACACTTTAAAGGAATAACCTTAGCAACAGTACATAATTATGATTACCTGGGCATATGATTTGTAAACAGTTTTACATGGAAACCTCATATACATTACTTAAACAAAAATTGTCCTCCTGCATAACTGGAATCAAAAGATGCATCCGATATTTTGAAGGGCACTCAGTTGAGGGTTATTTATTGGTCATTAATGCTAAAATGAACACAGCTATAATTTATGCAGTACAGGTAAGGGGCCTTGCTGAATTAGCACCCCAAAAGATAATTGTAAATAAAATTTACTGGTACCTCTTATGTCTGCGCTATTGCATTCTGACTCACATCTTAAGCTTCCGTTGTGTTCCAGCTCACACACCAGCTTGGGCACACAGTAGACATGATCTTTCCATCAGGATTTGAAGTCTGTGCAGTCAAGGTTGATCCAGACTCATCATTGGATTATCATGCAGTGTCATTCCAGTGTGGGGTTCCCCATTTAAACACCACATCTGTGGAGACTATCCAGTGCCATCCTAAACACAAATTGGAGCCTCACAAACTCCAGGAGGCACTGGATGTCTCAGGTAGGTTGTTGGCTTGTGTATAGGGCCAAGAGGTGGCCAATGAGTACTACAACCTGGAGCTCACCTCTGCCCTGGACACTATTGCACTGTTCACATTCATCCCTTGACCTCTCATCACAGTTCACCTTGGTATTGTGCTGAGCTGCAGTGTTTGAAGACTAAGGGACAGAGGTTGGAGCACTTCTGGAGGAGGTCTGGGTCAATTTAGGACAAAGTGGTACTGAAAACTCACTACAGGATGCTGAATATCAGCAGGCAATCAATCTGAAAAAGGCAGAGTTCCTGTCATGATCCACTGCTGCAGGGAAGAATCATCCAGCTCAGCTCCTTCGCACTGCAGACAGGTTGCTAAATCCTCCCTGTCTGCAGTCTGTTAGGGTGTTTTCTGCAGAGAAGTACAAGGAATTTGGTGGATTTTTTTTACTGGCAAGGGTGTTGGCCATTAAATCTAGTATCTCCCTGCATTGCTCAGCATGAGCCAGCAATAGTTGTTTCTTGTGTGATGTAGATTTGACTGCCTGAGATAAGTTTCAAGCAATCTCAGAGGATGAGGTTCTCCAGGTAGTCTCCAGTTTGCACCCTTCCAACTGTATTCTGGACCTGGGTCCTATGTAATTGATTCTGGTTGTGTTGAGTTCCTGGGTCCAGTGTTTGCTGAGATCCTTAATGAGTCCCTTAGGGAGGGAGTATTCCCAACAGCCTTAAAAAAGGCAGTGGTTAGACCCCTTCTGAAGAAACCATTGCTGGACTCTGACATTCTTGTGAATTACAGATCTGTCTCTCACCTCCCCTTTCTGGGGAAGGTTATTTAGAAAGTGGAGGCAGAGCAGCTGACAGATCATCTGGAATCTTTTTCCACCTATTAACCTCTTCAGTCTGGCTTTTGGTCCCAACACAGTACTGAGAATGCTCTTGTTAGGGTTACTCATGTTCTCTTCCTAGTGAGAGCAATGTTCTGTCTTAGTGCTCCTGGACCTATCTTCAGCTTTTGACACAGTTGACCATGAAGTGCTTTTGGATTGCCTGTGGGACTATGTGAGTCCCTCTGGTGCAGTTCTGAGCCGATTTGAATCCTCCTTGGTCAGGAGGACACAGCGGGTTGCCTTCGGGAATTTCACCTTGGGGGCCTATGTGCTGTCCTATAGAGTCCCACAACGCTTGATCATAGCCCCCATGTTGTTCTCTGTTTACATGCTGCCACTGGGGGAGATCATCAGATGGTATGGAGTTGGGTTTCTCCGCTATGCAGATGACACCCAGCTGTACACATCTTGTTCTTCTGATATGGCAGCCTCAGTGCTGAGTCAGTGCTTGACTGAGATTAATGACTGGATGGCCCTGAAGGCTCTGAACTGGCTGTGTCTTCACCTGGGCAAGACAGAGGTCATGGTGATTGAGCCTGGTCACCAAGGCATAGTTGCTGGAGATGGTATGGCTGACCTGTCTTGGCAAGTGATACAATAAAGAATCTGGGTGTCATTTTGGACAGCATATAGACCCTCAAACAGCAGGTGTCATCTGTTGTCCAATCTGGCTTTTGTCATCTTCAGAATATCAACAGGTTCAAGACATTCTTGCTCTGGATGACCTAGCAACAATCGTCAATGGTTTTTTCACTTCAAAGTTGTATATTGTAATTCTATGTACCTAGAGTTATCTGGTGGTGGGGGGGTCTAATTTGACACCTGCAGCTAATTCAGAATGTGGCAGCCCAGATGATTGTGAGCTCTTCATGAAGCAATCATATCACACCAGTTCTGCGTGTGCTGCAGTGGCTGATGGTGCACTGGTGCATCACCTTCAAGATTTGCTTGTTGACCTACAGGGCTCTGTACAGTCTGGGTCCTGACTACTTAAAAGAGATTCTGTTTACCTACAACCCAGTGTGCCCTCTCCACTCCACCGATGTGGGCCTGCTCATTGTCCCCTAGTCTAGACTGAAATTATCTGGGGATTGAGCTTTCAGAGTGGTGGCTCCACAGCTCTGGAATGCACTTTTGTCAAACACCCAAATGGCCAGTTCAGTGGAGGCTTTTAAAGCCTCCCCAAAAATCTATTTATTTCAGAAAACCTTTCCTGAGTAAATACTGTCCACACATATTTTACAGTGTTTTAATAGTGCTACTGATTTTGTTTACTCTGTACAGTGCTCAGATCCTTTTGGAATGGTTGCAAATAAACTTTGCCTTGCCTTGCCTTAAGAAATGAGCTTTGTAAAAATTCACCAGAATACCTAATGTTATACAGAATTATAATATTCATCATTGATCTTCAACTTTTAAATGAAAATATACTCACTAGACTTTGGTGGGAGGAACAAATAGGTTGCTCTCATAGGGGGTTTAAAATGCAATAGTTGGACTTTATTTAGAAACAAACTATTCCCCCAGGACTTCTGTAGGTTACATTTTAACAGATGTATATAGGATTTCAAGACAACAACAACTTATAGACATCAAACAGAGATGCAAGGACATTTCAGCCCAAAGGGACATGGAAAAATACATAGCTCCAAAATTCATATGGTTTGCAAAGTTGTTTAACAGTTTTTTTGTCAGAGAAGGTTAACTTGGTAAAAGTCTTGATAAAGACTTATGCAATCTGTTCACTAGATTCAGACTACAACTATAAGAAAGAAAACTTTTTTTTATAAACAGTGGAGAAATAATACACAATTTAGATTTTGTAATTGTAGGTGAGGAGATATAGATGATTTAGAGCATATAGTTCTATTCTGCCCCTTTTTTTGGTGCTCAGAGAAAGTCAAGTTATATTTACATAATCTTTTGGGAAAATTTATTGCATCAGTCATATCTCAGAACATGTCAGCTTTAAAGCCATTGATTAAATCTGTAAGGTATCTTAAGCTCTTCTGAGGTTTAAAAATGTAACAAAACTTCAGTGACAGAATGTATTTCTTCTTCTGCATTGCTGCAATGTTAGTGCTTCTGAACCAGGTACATCTCTACATTTTCAGAGATCATTAATTCACTTTGGAGCCTCCAATGGAAAATACTACAAACATCATATCTGTTGGAGTCAATGGGCCCATTTTTCAAATGTGTTAGATCAATCCAGGGGACATGCATCAAAAGAGTGTGATGCAAGGGGTGACTTGCATCACACTTGCATCAAATGCAATTTTCTAAAGCAGCCTGTGTCAAATTCTGACACCACTGTGCAAAATCCCCCTTGCACCAAGGTTGCGGCAAACAACCAGGTGCTCCAGATCACAAGGGGGCTTGTGCCAGATCGGGGCTGAAACATCCTCTTTTTTAGAATTTTACAAGCCCCACCATGGATGCAGCAAAGGGCACCACTTAGACCAGCCAAGAGGTGGTCTAGGTGGCTTCTGCCAGAGGGAGGGGAATCTGACAATGGGCTGCTGGGTGCAGAAGGGACACGGGAGGTGGGGGGATGAAGCTACTGTACAGAAGGGAGTATGGGTGCAGAAGGGGCATGGGAGGTGGCATAGAGGGAGTAAGGGGGACAGCTGGCACCACCAGGAATGATATGGCACCCAGCAGGTTGAGTTTACATTGTACTTTATTGTAGTAGAGTATACTTATCATCCCTGGTGGTCTAGAAGTCCCTCCCCCCATCTGATGATCCACCAATGTATAATAAATATTTTCCTGGTGCCAGTGGTTGCTCCCCCATCTGAGCACCTGCCTGACATTGACATCATAGTCCCTGGTGTCCAGTGTAACCCCCTCCCATCCCAATCCCCTGTATTTATTTATTTATTGAAAAGTATCACCAGGAAAGGAACACTGAGCAGCAATTGATCATTTCCAGGTGCGTTCTGAGGGAAAGGGGATGGGGAGCATCATGACAGTATTTAAAATATCATTCAGTTATACATGTAGTAGAACAAAACACACAGTGAAGTAGAGCTTATCCATTTAACAAAGAAACACAGACTTTGATGGCAGATAAGGACCACTTGGCCCACCTACTCTGCCCATTTCCCTACCTAGAGGATAAGCTGCAGATCCTATTTAACCAACAGCCTATTTCTTCCTACCCCCCACAAAAATTGCCTTATGTCTGTCCCATGCGTTCTTGAATTTTCCCACAGTTTTAGACCCCACATTCTCCTCAGAAAGGCTGTTTCATGCGTCCACCACCGTCTCTGTGAAAAAATACTTCCTCACATTGCCCCTGAGCTGTCCCCCTTCTATCTTCAAATTGTGTCCCCTTGTTCTTGCACATCTCTTTTTCTGAAAGATGCTACCCTCTTGGACTTTGTTGATTCCACTGAGGTACTTAAATGTTTCTATCATGTCCCCCCCCTCCTTTCCTCAAGGGTATACATATTAAGCTCCTTTAGTCTCTTCTCGCATGGCTTCTCTTGCAGACCCTGCACCATTTCAGTTGCCCTCCTCTGAACTGCCTCCATCCTGTCTATGTCCTTGATGAGATGGGGCCTCCAGAACTGGATGCAGTACTTAAGAAGGGGTCTCACAACTGTCTGTACAGGGGAATAACAACTTCCTGTTTTCTGCTGGTGATGCCTCTCCCTATACATCCCAGTATCCCCCCAGCCCTTCCTACTGCCTTCTCACATTGCTTGCCAATCTTAAAATCATCTGATATGATTACCCCCCGGTCTCTTTCCATTTCTGTTGTTGTTACTACCTCCTCCCCCCATTGTGTAATCTTACCTCGGGGTTTTGTTTTCCAGGTGCATTATTTTGTACTTCTTTGCATTGAATCCAAGCTGCCATACTTCTGACCATTCCTCCAACCTTGCAAAGTCCCTTCTCATCGTTTCCACGCCTCCTTGTGTATCAACCCTGTTGCAGATGTTTGTGTGATCTGCAAAGAGGCATACTTTTCCTTCCAGTCCCTCTGCAATGTCACTTATAAAGACATTAAAAAGGACTGGACCCAGTACTGAACCCTGCGGTACCCCACTAGTAACACCTCTTTCTTTAGAGTGGACTCCATTTACAATTACCTTCTGTGTTCTGTTGTCCAGACAATATTTTATCCAGGCTACCACCCTGGGACCCATTCCTAGGCTGGCTAATTTAACTATTAATCTTTTGTGTGGGACTGTGTCAAATGCCTTGCTAAAGTCTAGTTAGGCCATGTCCACAGCCCCTCCCTGGTCTACTACTTTGGTCACCCAGCCAAAGAAATCATTTAGATTCATCTAACATTACCTTCTCACTGTGAACCCATGCTGCCTTGGGTCATGTGTCCCACTGGTCTCTAGGTACTTAACAATTCTTTCCTTCAGAAGTGATTCCATCACTTCCCCTACCACAGAAGTCAAACTGACAGGTCTGTAGTTTCCTGTCTCTGTCTTGGTCCCACTTTTATGAGGGGTAATCACATCTGCCTTCCTCCAGTCCTCAGGTACCACACCATCCTCCCCATGATTTGTTAAAAAGGGTAGTCAGTGGTGTCACTAGTTCTCTGCTTAATTCTTTTAGAATTCTGGGGTGAATTCCATCTAGCCCCATTGCTTTGTCCACCTTCAGTTTTAGGAGTTCTTGCAGAACCCTTTCTTCCATGAAAGGACTGGGATTGATCCCCCTATCCTGAGTGCTTCTGTTAATTGGATTAGGTACCTCCCCCACCTCCTCTTTTGTGAATACTGAACAGAAGTATTCATTCAGCATCCCTGCTTTTTCACTGTCCCTGTCTGCCCACCCACCGTCCATTCTTATTCAGCCTCACTATCCCTCCCTTTGTCTTTCTGCACTCTCTGATATACCTATAAAAGGTTTTATCCCCCTTCTTAACCGAGTTGGCTATCTTTTCCTAAGTTTGGGCCTTTGCTATTCTGACTACCCTCCCTGCTTCCTTCTGCCTTAACTGGTACAGTTCTCTGTCCTACTCCTTCTGCTTTACATATTTTAACAGTTATCTGCAGAGCTAACATAGTACATTCTTGGAAATCTAAATAGGGTAGTGAGTCTGAAAACAATAATATAAAAAAATATGATAATCTGCTACATGGAAGTGAAATGGGTGTGATTAACGGCAGCTGCAAGTAGTGGAAAAGAAGTTGTGTAGAAGGGAGATGGCAAAAGGGGAGGAGGCATGACAAATGGAAGAGGGGAGGGAGTTCCATAGTCATGGGAAATAGTAAGAGAATGTAGCCTGACCATTAGAGGTGGATCTACAGGGGACTACTAGAGTCTGGGTGTCATAGGATCTAAAGGCAGTGGGGGGGCAGTTAGAGAGGAGGAGAGGTATGTGGGAAGAAAGCCAAACCAGAATTTGGATAGAAATTTAACACAGTCGGACTGACACCTTTCGTCAAGAGTGGGAAATGGGAGATTGGTAGAGAGTACAGCGGTGACTACAGGAGGTGGAGTCCAGGGAAAAATGATAGAAGAAGTGGAACAGGGAGTCCAATCTGGTTAAGGAAGTCTTGGGAGTGGCACTATAGACTACACCTCTGAAGTCAAAAATAGGGAGTATCATTTTCTGGACTAATACACATCTGGAAGATAGAAGAATGCAACTCCCTTTTCTGTACAGGGCACCCACTTTGGAGTGCAGTTTTTTCAGGATGGCGTCCACATGTCCTGAAAAGTTGATGTGTTGGTCAAGGCAAACATCAAGGTATCTAAAGGAGGAGGAGGTGGCCTCCAGAGTAGTCCCATCTTAGGTGTGGAAGGAGGGAAAAGAGAGAGAAGCTGAGAGAGTCTCTGCCTTGTGCCAGAGGTCATGAAGATGGTCTTCTTGGCATTTAGGAATAGTTGACTTGAGTATAGCCAGTGCTGAACTTTTACAAAGTTGCGCTGAAGTCTGGATGCAACATCAGTGGGAGAATGGCCAGAGGTATACAGGACAGTGTCATCTGCATACATGTGGCTGGAGGAGGAGGAACAGACCAAAGGAATGTCATTTAGGAAGATTGAGAATAGGAGGGGGGCAAGTACTGAGCCCTGGAGGACTCCAGTGTTGATGGGGATAGGGGGGATATGGAGTCAGTAATCAAAATGGACTGTGTTCTACCCAATAGGTAGGCTATGAACCAGTTCATGGCCATGTATGAGAGACCAGCTGAAGAGAGTTTGTTAAGAGGGAGGGGGTGGTAGACTGTGTCAAATGCCTGAGTGAGGTCGACAAAAATGGCAGATGTGAGTAGACCATGATCTATCCCAGAAAGAATGGAGCTGGTGAGCCTAAGTAGGGAGGTAGTTGTGGAGAGATACTTCTGGAAACCAGACTGAAAAAGGAGTGAAGAAACAGAAGTCAGTGAGGTAAGTGGAGAGTTGTGCAAGTGCCATGTGTTCTTAGAAGTTAGCAAGTATAGGGAGAAAAGATACAGTATATGTCAATAGTTCCCTGGAGAAGAGGAGTCACCACTTTTAGGGAGTGGGAGAACAGTAGCATGCTTCCATACAGTCAGGACACAAGCAGATGAGAAGGAGATATTTAGAAGGGAAGATGTGGTAGGAGATGGCAGGGGCAGATAGACAGAGGAGCTTGGGGTCTAGCCAGTCTGGGGATTTGCATTTGCAGGTGTTTAGGGCTAGGAGTGCATCAAGAGTGTCAGAAGGGTATACTGTGGAGAAGGAGGCATGTTTGGAGGCAGAATTGATAAAGGAAGGGGAGGGAGGAAGAGGAGATGGAAGGGAAGGGAGTGAGGAGAGAAGGACAGATGCACAGGAGGTAAAGTAGGAATTAAATTCAGTGGCCACTGCTAGAGGTTCCGATAGTGTGGCATCACTAGCTCTGAGGACAGGGGCAGGAGGTTGGATAGTGGGGGCAGGAGAACAGAGCATGTACTACCATCCAAAATTTTGAGGATTGATTTATATTTGATCGGAAATTTGCATGAAAATATTCTGTCTTTGTAAGTCTGATTGCATTTGTACATGCGTTACGAAGTTTAAGGTAAGTTTGGTAATCACCAGGTAAATGTGAGGATTTATGTACCTTCCAGGCACTGTCGTGACTGCATAGTGCATGTGAACCATTCTGTGGTGGTCTAGTGAGTCCACCACCCCTATTTCTCCGTGAGATAGCCAGTATCAGCACAGTCCCTCTCTCTCCACCACGGCTGGCCACTGACTGAGCTTATCAGTGAGCATGGACTGTATACAGTACGTGCTCATTGAATGACAGCTCACTCTGAGCTGTCAATCAATGTCACTGAGTGAGTACTGTATACAGTACATGCTCATTGATACCTCAGTCAGCGGCCAGCTGTGGTGGAGAGAGGAGGGCTGTGCTTGTCGGCTGCTTAGTTTTGGGATGGGGGAATGGGGCGGGGAGTGAGGGGTCCATTAGACCATCAGGGAATGGTTTACATGCACTATACAGGGGATCAGGGACAAGGATGGGGTTCACTAGATACCAGGGAAATGTTTATATTTACTATACAGGGAATCGGGATGGGGGGTTACACTGGACACCAGGGACTATGATGTCAACATCAGCTGGGTGTTCGGGTTGGGGAAGGGACCAATGGACACCAGAGAAATACTTATTATATATCAGGTGGATGATAAAGTAGGTGGAGGGACCACTAGCCACCAGGGAAATATTTTTACTACATTGGTGGGGGGGGGCCCACTAGCCACCAGTGGAATATTTTTAATACATCGGGCTGATAATCAGGAGGGGAGGGACAGTTAGACCACCAGGGAAGATAAGTATACTGTACTACAATACAATACAATGCAAACGCACCCCACCAGGTGCCACATCACTCTTGGTGATGCCCAGCTGTCCCCCCAATTCCCCCATGCCACCTCCCACGCCCCTTCTGCACCAAGCCCATTCCTGTCCAACAGCTTCACCCCCCCCCACACAAACCATCCTGGCCTGTCTAGTGTTACACCTGGAGTGGCCGGGGACCTGTGGCAATTCCACAGGTGTACCAACTGTTTGGCACAGCAGTCGAATTGCAACAATCCCAGGGAGTTTGGCACTAGGACCCTGCTTTTTACAAAATTGGACATAGGGTCTCTGGCGCACCCAGAGTTTGCCTCAGTCCTGGAGCAATGCAACTTGCGTCGCTCTAAAGGCTCTTTAAAAATCAGACCCAATATGTGTTTCACTTTTTAACTGTCTTTATAAATAAATGTTTAAACAAGAAACATCCTTTATTTCTACTAGGGATTAAGCTATTTGGAGATTATTAATGGAGAATTATTCTAATACAACATTTACAGAGAATAAAAATACTTTTTTAGATTATACATTTGTTTTTTCACTGGGAGAGAATTACTGCAATGTCTTTTTGAGCCCTGTAAGTATTTTTGGTTCCAATTTGGAATATTGGGAGTACAAGATACATCATACCACTTAGGGTGTGTGCATACCCAGGCTAGAACCTTTTGGTGTCCTGTTTACATTCTAAATTTTTTCATTAGAATTTTCTAAAGTATGTCCAAACATTTCCCTCCCAATTATGCATGTAATATAATTCCATGAAGGTATAATCAGATATTGGATAAGCAGACTCATCTCCCCAAGGTTAAAAAACTCAGGACATGTAACCAAAACATTTGTAAAATCCTTCATAATGTCCTGTGATCTACCTTCTTGTATGACAGAAAATAAATAAAACTATACTGTAACTTTTCTAATCAATGATATCTTTTGTAAAAGTTTTATAATTAAACAATAAGGCACAACAGGGTGTGGTATATTATGGGATATCATCATGCCTCGGGTGGTTGGGCACGAGGCCGCAGGCCGAGTGTGTCCAACCACCTGAGAAGTGATGATATCCCATGATATACCACACCCTGGAATGATTTATTGCTATTATGAACTGAGTTTCAAGATTGATAAATAAAAAATAAAAGAAACAGTTTTTAAAATGTTTTATGAATGAGTTTTTGGGTGGTGTAGGAGTACATTTTGAAAAAGTAGTTCTCAGACAGTAGAGCGCAAGGAGGCTGGTGGCGCTGGCAATTTTTAGAAGTCATGATGATGTAGCCCGATATCATCATGGCTTCCATGCGTTCTGGGCCAATCAAATTCCTCTATTCATGATCCTCAGTTCATAATTATGTTTTAACGTTGTAATGACTGAAAAGTTGAACAAAGAAACTTTGAAATAAATATTACGTCTGGTTATGTGTCAGCATGAAATTGCTACCCCTTTATTTATTTTATTTAGTTTTTGTTGACCGGGTAAGGTGTGCTAGCCATAGCGATGACTATTTTCAGGCATGACCCAGGAGTTTACAGAAACAAAACCTAGTTGAAACAAAGACAGTACAGTTGTAATACAGTACAGTAGATACTTAGACAACAATGATACATAGCAGACAGGAGAAAACAATGGTTATAATTGAGTCCTTTCAGGCACAACCCAGGAGTTTATACAAACAAAGCATTATTGAAACAATGACAGTAAGATTATAGAACAGTGGATGCATAGGCAATAATGGTACAGTGTAGGCAGAAGAGCACAATAGGTACAATAGAATCAACAATAATGAATAACATAGAAGTGTATAAAAGAAACACAATCAAATAAGGCCATCTGGCAATATTCAAGAAGCAAGTAGGGTGATATTTTTACAATGAAAGTACTTTTATAATGTCCATGTAGGAATGGATGTAAGAGTGTAGGGAGTGATTAGAAGGTGATTGGGGACAGTGCGGAGCTTTGTTATAGGGGATACACTCAGAGGGTCATGAGGGGGTGAAGAGATCAGGAAGCGATAACGGGCTAAGGGGGTTTAAAGCAGGAGCAGGAGCAGTAACCAGCAAGATAGTCCCAAAGCAATTTTTTAAAAGAGGCATGAGATGTTGCTTGTCATATAGTTAGTGGGAGGGAGTTCCAATGTTGAGGGGCAAGACAGGAGAAAGAGCTAGCACCTTTGGAGGATCGGTGTCTGGGGATGAGGACTGGGGCATTAGCAGTCGATCATAGACCATAACTGGATGCCTGGGTGAGGAATAGAACAGCCAAAGGCTTCGGTGTTTGGTTACAGATGATATTATCTATGATAGAGCCATACACAAAGTCTCTGGCAGCAGCCGGAGAGAGCCATCCTAGTTCAGCATAGAGGCGGCAGTGGTGCTTCATCCGATGTGAGGAGGATGCATATCTGCAGATGTTAGTGTATGTGACATCCCACTTCCAAAGGCTAGTTTTACCTGCCGAGGCATACACTGCGACCCCATAAGTGAGTGAAGGAAGGAGTCGGCCACGAGCTATGGCAAGCCTAGCTGAGCGGGTGAGAGCACAGTTGGACCGATAGGCCATCCCAAGTTTCATATTAGCCATCTTGCAGGTCAGCTGAATATGAGGATCAAAAGTAAGAGCCGGATCAAGAGTAAGACCCAGATATTTAAAGGTGGGTACCACCTCAACAGAAGTACCATTCGAGGTAGTGACATTAAAAGTAGGTTGAGAGAGTTTGAGTTTGGCTTTAGTACCGAATAGCATGGCTTGAGTCTTAGATACATTCAGGACAAGTTTATGGCTAAACAGTCAGTGCTGAATTCGTTGAAAGTCTTGGGAGAGTCATTGGTTGATTTCTGTAATGTTTTTCGCACTGGCGTACAAGACAATATCATCGTCATATAGCAGGGAGGCAGTCTGTAGAAGGTTAGAGGTGATATCACTTATAAAAATGGAGAAGGGCAAAGGACAGAGAATAGAACCTTGTGGCACACCAATGTTTATAGTAGCATAATCTGAGAAGGTGGAGTTGAATTTAACTTGTTGAGTGTGATCTGACAGGTAGCTGTCAAACCATACAATGACAGATGGTGAGAAGCCTAGTGATCTAAGGGCAGCAAGGAAGATAGGATGATTGACGAGGTCAAATGCTTTTGTCATATCTATAAAAATTGCCCCTGTCAGGAGACCAGAGTCTATGGCTGCTAGAGTATCAGATGAAAATTTGAGTAGAGCCGTGGTTGTGCTGTGACCCTTGCAGAAACCATGTTGTGAGGACATAAGAAGGTCATGTTTCTAAAGAAAGTCAATGGTTTGGGTGGCTACGAGCTTCTCAAGGATTTTGCTGAGGACAGACAATATGGCTACAGGCCTATAGTTGAAGGGATTACTATGGTCACCCTTTTTGAAGACGGGGTAATCCTGGCAGTCTTCCAGATGTCAGGAACATAACTTTGACATAGGGAGAGGGTAAAGATCTTAGCAAGAGGTGCAGCTGTGTATGGGGAAGCAAGTTTTAGAAGCTTTGGTTCAAGATTGTCAGACCCAGCTGCAGTGAAATCAGAGATGTTATTGAGCAGTTTATATACTTCCCAGCGAGTGACGGACTTGAAAAGAAATTTGGGCACGGAGACATTAGGATGGGTGTTTAAATTCAGTGTAGCTGGGAAGGATGAGGTATAGTTATTAAGGTCTGAGAATTGTGCATTGAAGAAGTTTGAGATTGTAGAGGGGTTATTGCAGTGGACACCATTTAGTGACATGTCGGCAGGGGTGTCAGCCAGATTGGTTCCTAGGAAGCACTTTATATGGGACCAGAATTTTTTGGAGTCCCCATATGATATAGTTAATAAATCCTTACAGTAGGCACTTTTGGCCCTTATGATATCCCTTTTACAGGAATTCCGTAGTGCTTTATAGAAATTCAGGTCAGCTGGTAGCCCTGTCTTTTTGTAGTGGAGCCAACATTTGTCACGCTGTCGTAATTTTGAAAGAAGGTCAGACTTAGGCCAGCTGGTATGTTTGTTATTCACACGACGGATAACAAGAGGGCAATGTTTGTCCTGAATCACCAGAAAGCGAGTAAGGAATATATTTAGAGTAGTCTGAGGGTCGTCAGATTTAAAAAGTGGGGTTCAGTTGATAGATGCGGTGTCATGTAGGAAGGCCTGTGAGTCAAAGTGCGCATAGTTATGGAAAGTAATAAAGCGGGCCTTCGACGGGTAGGGCTTGGCCTTACCCCAAATACAAAAGGTGGGGGAGTGGTCGGTGATGGCATCTGCTAGTATGCCAGAAGAGATAATGTTTTCGGTGTGGTTGGTCATTAGCTAGTCAAGCAGGGTACTAAACTTAGACTGTTGTGCAGTTCTGGTGGGGTCAATAATCACCTTGTGAAAGCTGAAACTTTAAATTTTAGACAATAATGTGGGTTACGAGTTTCCAAGCCAATTTGGACTGAGATCTCCAAGAATAAGAACCTCATTTCTCCCAGCAAGAAGAGAGGTCTGAGCGAGTAACTCATCAAGGCCTTTTAAGCCACTGGAAGGGGGGTTGTAAGCACAAATGATATGAAGTTTCTTGGAGCCAAGAGTAAGGAGGACGTGTAGTGCTTCACAGTGGACTGGGGGGATGTGCAGATCACAGAGAGAGAGAGGTGATCTTTAAAATAGACAGCTGTACCACACCCTCTTTTAGGAGCAGGTCTGTCAAATCTCAGGAGATTGTAGGAAGGAAGTGAGCATTGAGAGTCCTGGATGCAGGGTTTAAGCCATGTTTCAGAAAGGCAAATGATATCAGGTTTGTAGAGGGTGACCCAGGATTCTAGTTCAGTAAAATTGTGCAGCAGGCTCCTGATGTTGTGGTGCACCACAGTAAGGCCCTTAGCATTTGAGAGGGGATAATGCATAATGTTGGCTGGTCCAGGGTTGGAATGAATATGTCCAGAGAGCAATAGGGCCAGTAAGAGGAGATACTAGAGTTTATGCCATAGGAAGGGACATAGGGTGTGTGTATTCAAGGGGCAGTTTATTAGGAGATAATCAACCATCTGGATCCAGGGCCTACGTAATATAAGTGGAGTTGGGTCACAACAGAGAGAGGGTATTAGGAGAAGGTTAGAGTATATATAGTCAAGTGGCAGAAAATATGGGATAGATGAGGGGACTTGGGGAGCAATAGGCAAGGATAGGTGGAGCAAAACTAGAGAGAGCACAAGAAGAGACAGTAGCAGGAAGGGTTTCATTGTTTACAAGCCTTGGTAATGGATTCTAAAGGGGTGAGTGGCAGGAGTAGTCAGGAGTAATAGACGTGGGAGATCAGGGCAGGCAGTGTAGTTTTGAATTATAAGCATATAGCGAAAAGGAGGCTAAGAGATCTAGATTAGCCTGACAGGGGTAGGAAGGAAGAGAAAAGGACGCAAAGAACCAATGGGAATGAAGAGATTGGAGGGAGGTAGAGTGATAGACTATTTAAAGGAGGCCTGGGAGGGGGCGGGAAAAACTTAGCAGCAACACTTGCAAATTATCAAGAAACAAGTACTCAAAAATTAGCCAGAGTCAAAAGTTGACCAGAAAATTCAATGTTAAGTCTATGCAGAAAGGCGCACCGATCGGAGGAGGCTCCGGAGGCAGAACAGACCCCCACTAGCCAGACGCCACACCAATCAGAGGCCTCAGTGCCAAAACAGCTGTTTGTGGCAGTAGCTGGGGTAGGGATCTGGGGTGGAGGACTGCAAGGGTGGCCAAGAAGTAGCCGTGGAGTCGGGCGGCAGTGGCCGAAGGCAGCTGGTGATCCGCTGCTCAATGTGAAGGTGCCACTTCTGGTGCTGGTCTCTGGGGAGGAAAAGGGGGAAACAGAGTAAATATAGTAACACCGAGATGAGATGGCAGGTAACTGGCATCAGACCGTCAGCAGGGGGTGGGGGTGTTAGCTTGAGAGACAAAAGCAGACCAATTTAGAAAGAGCAGAGGTGGGGGTAGGAGGAGGAAACAATAGCCAGAGGGAGAGAGGGTGGAGAAGCAAGAAGATAATATGATAGCAGAGATGGGAGTAGGGATAGCTAGCTTAGAGAGAAAGAGGAGGTAAGAGAGCAGGGGGGAGATGGCAGAGACAGAAAAAAAAACACAATAGCTCAACTAATTCGTCAGCAAGAGCAGGCAGAGAAAAGGATTAGTGAGAGGTTGAAATAGGCTACAGAAGTGACTTGAGCAGTAGCAAAGTAGGCAGTATAAACTGTGAAACTAATGCTCTAACACACACCAGTAAGGGTACACTAGCTATTACAGTGGGTAAGCTCTAAAGTAACTAGCTTTATACATGAATACAGCAGACTTTAGCAAACTTAGCAGCAGCACTCACAAATTATCAAGAAACAAGCACTCGAAAATTAGCCAGAGTCAAAACCCGACCAGAAAATTCAATGATAAATCTATGCAGAAAGGTGCACAAATCGGAGGAGGTTCCGGAGACAGAACAGACCATTCTGGACCCACTAGCCAGACGCCACACCAATCAGAAGTCTCAGCACCCAAATATCTGTTTGCAGCAGTACCTGGGGTAGGGATCTGGGGCAGAGGACCTCAAGGGCGGCCAAGAAGTAGCTGTGGAGTAATGCAGTGGTGGCCGGAGGTGGCTGGTGATCCGCTGCTCAATGTGAAAGCACCGTTACTGGCGCTGGTCTCTGGGGTAAGGATCCGGGGATGGAGGACCCGCAAGAGCGGCCAAGAAGTAGCCATGGAGTCGGGCGGCAGCGGCCAGAGGTGGCTGGTGATCCGCCACTCAATGTGAAGGCGCAGCTTCAGGCACTGGTCTCTGGGGTAGGGATCCGGGGTTGAGGACCGCAAGGGTGACCAAAAGTAGCCATAGAGTCGGGTGGCAGCAGCCGGAGGTGGCTGGTGATCCGCCACTCAGTGTGAAGGCTCTGCTTCTGGTGCTGGTCTCTGGAGTAGGGATCCGGGGCGGAGGACTGTAAGGGCAGCCAAGAAGTAGCCATGGAGTTAGGCAGCGGCGGCCAGAGGCCTATAACTGTTATTTGTTTTTTCCTCTGCCCCCCCCTTCCCCAGGTTACACTTGGAAATGAGAAATGGCTCAAAGCAGCTTTCCTGGTTACCAGCTTTCAAATAAATAACAAAAAAATAATAATGTCTATATCCTTCAATGCAGATTCTGCCCATTAGGATAGGTACCTCCAGGTCCCTGCTGCCATCTGGTGGAACTGAGCGAGGGGGAATCAAGGGCAGAGGAGTGCTGTTGGGTGGTCTTGAAGACTGTGCTCCATGGAGGAGTGGCTTTCAAGGTATGCTGAGTGTGTGGCTTTGAGAGGTAAGGCAAGGCAAATTTTATTTAAAAAGATGCCCATCCGGGAGGCTTTGGGTGCCAAACAATAATAAATAATAAATAGACTACACTATAATTCACTATTATAAAATTTTTAAATAATTTGATCAACAATAAATACAAAGCTAAATATATAGCTAGGGACAGAATTAAACACAAAAGTCAGGGATCAGAAGGCATTATAAATCAAAGTCTGGGAAGGCTTGATTATACAGGAAGGCCTAGAGGCAGGCTTTGAAAACCTCAACAGAAGGGGCCTCTCTCACAGCTGGAGATAACGAATTCCACAGGATGGGGGCAGGGACACTAAATACTCTGTCACTTGCTGTTTTAAGCCTCATCCTGGAAATCACAAGAAGACCCCTATAGGAGGAGTGGAGGGAGCAGACCAAGACAGCAGGTGTAAGAAGGTCCTTCAGGTAACCAGGGCCCAGGCTATGTAGAGCCTTAAAGGTGAGCAAGCCCTGCTTAAAGAGGACCCTCCACCTGACTGGCAACCAGTACAGTTCACGTAGCACGGGGGTGATGTGACAGTACTTAGACTATCGCGTCAACAACCCAGCAGCTGCATTCTGCACCAGCTGCAGCTGGCACAGGGTACCTCCAGAGACCCTGAGATAGAATGCATTACAGTAGACAGCCATTCAAAATGTCACTACTCTCAGTCTGTACTCCCCGACTCCAAAGGTGGTCTGTGTGTTAGGCAAGTAAAATTCCTGTGTGGCTGGAGCCACTGGTTTCCATGGTATGGTTGCACTAAAGAAAGGAGCTACATTCCAAAATTGTCACCCTGGCCCCATAACCATAGTCCATGGGGCCAAAAGCAAGAAGAAACAGTGTCACTTACCAGCTGTGGTAAGAAGGGCATTTCCTACCATGATAAATGAAAAGTTTGTTTAGGCTATCCCCTGATCCCAAAGCTCTAGTCCAGACTTGTACTGGGGTGCAGGAACAGCAGAGAGGGAGGTGACAGCAGTGCCCCAGTGGGCAGCCAAAAAGTAAGACCCTTTTGGGAAGGGATTACTGTAGTCAACTAGGAAAAGAGAACAAGTGGACAGGGGCCGAAGCTTAAGGAGAGTATAAAGATTGCAAACCAATTAGGAAAGAGCCACTTCATTCAGGGTGTGCTAGGACTCTGGAGCATATTGTCCCAGAAGCCTATCAAATGGAATTCAGTTAGGCACTTCAAATATGAACTGGATAAGTTACGAAGAGGAACAACAAAAAATGGTAAAACCTTTTGAGGATGACCTTGATTGACCATTGGGCTTCTTCCATCCCATTAAATGTCAGTGCATTTACACTCTGTACCTATAACCACTAACCATTTAAATCACCTAGAACCTACAATAGTGAGGTATAATACTAGGCTGGAGTAGAAGAGAAACATAAGAAACATACATGTCAGCAAAAAAGGACCACAAGGCCCATCCAGTCTGCCTTAACTCTACCTAACTTATGTGATGGTGAGGGGCTTTATGCCGACCACAGCTTGCCCCACCCTCTCCAGATGATTCCTTATTTTAATGATACCCATGTGCCTGACACATGCATGCTTGAATCCCATCATTGTCTCTGCCCCCATCACCTACTTAGGCAAGCTGTTCCAGCTATCCAGTATCCTTTATGTGAAGAAATGTTTCTTCACCCCCTCTTGAAAGTGTTCCCCACTAAATTAGTTGTATTCCCTCTTCTTACCAAGTTTGTTCTCAACCCCAAAAGCTCCCCACACTTCACCCTGTTTACCCTGAGAGGAACTTAAGGATCTCAATCATGTGCTCCCGGCTCTCCTTTTCTCTAAGAAGTACATGTTGTGGCCCTTCAGCCTTTCCTCTGAGCCACTCCCAATGTCTAGATATGTCAGTCTGTATCTCGAGTGAAAAATTACTGAGAATGGTCAAGGCCATCACTTTGCCCTTGCCTGTTTACTTGCAATTTTCCAGCTGACTACTACCGCAGGCTAAAAGTCTTCTGGATGCAAACACATGTGCAGCACTGTGTGTGCACACCACCACTTGTTAACTCTTTAACAGCCCTGCAGACAACTGTATATATTTATGGCATTTAAAAATAGTGATCCCAAATGGCATCAATCATTACAACTAGTTGCAACTGAGGGCACAGTGACAGAAATATCAGCGTATCTTCTGTCATGATGGAACCTGATGCTAGGCAGCACGGTATGTCAGCCTCCAAGGAAGGTGCTGTTGCTGTTCTACATATCTCATCTTCTGAATCAGGTAGAAAATCTATCTGGGCAAAGAAAAAAAGAAAATTACTTTAAAAATAAACAGTAACAAACGGCTACTTTTAAGAATTGTTAATTTATTTAGTTTAATGCTTGAGGCAGTACTAGCTTGTTCACTTACATGTGCCTGTTTTAAAATCTGGTTTTACTGCAGTCCAAGTGCTCTTTAGATCTGAATGCTGAAAATCAATAAGAATGACTTCATGCATAAATTATTATGCAGTTATTCTACTATGAAAATCAAAACCAGGAGAGAATATGATTTTATTGATTGCATTCTACATGTTTTTTTTATTCAATAGGCAGACCCATTGCCTTACATAAATATTTCAGAAACCACATTTTGTAAATAAGGCAAATAAAAGCTTACCTATTCAGTTTTGTTTCCTGTTACAAACACTTTCTTTTAAAGCAGTATCGTAAAAAGGTATTTTCATTTTTTATTTTTTTTATTTTAGTCTTTGATAACTGGGTTAGGCCCACTAGGCACAAATGCCTGTTTCCAGGGGTGACCCGGGAGCACCAGGTGGTTAAGTGACTAGCTTGGAGTCACACAGTGTGCAAGTGGAGGCTGTCAGAATCAAACTCAGGTTTGGTCTGCTGGATGTACCAAGCTCGTTCACACCTCATTCCTCTAAGCTCTAGGCTGTACTGCCAGCCAATTGATACCATATACTGACTGTATGGTCATTTTTTCCCATATGGAAACAATTAACAACTATATTTGGAAATGTTTTTGAATGTCTTATAAAAGAGCATATGGAGGAATACATGACCCTAGTAGGAGACATTGACTCCACACATCATGGATTCAAGAAAGGGTTCTCCTGTCAAACCAACTTGCTGGGATTTTATAAAAAGGTGAGCAAGGCACTAAATTATAAAAACTCTGTGGATGTCATATTCCTGGACTTGTCAAAAGCATTTGACAAAGGTCCTCATGGTGAATTGATAGACTTCCTACTCCTATGGTACATAAGAATCAGAGCAATATAACAAGATGGGTGGCATCCTGCTTGAATGATAAAAGAGAGTTTCTGTCAAGGGAACCTACTGAAGTTGGGCAGAAGTAACCAATGGAGTGCACCAGAGTTCAGTACTGGGGCCCTGTTTGTTCAACACTTATATCCAGGATATGACCACACAAGGAGAGGTGTGGGAATCAAAATTTGCTGATGAGACCAGAACAGGAGGGAAGCACCAAGTTTTCCCATTGTGAAAATGCTGACCTCCTCCACAGCGACAGCACAATACAGATGCAGGTATTGTGCCGCCTCTTGACTCCTTGTTTTCTGTAGAGGGGCTGTGCCCCTCACACCTCCCATGTGGGGGGCTCTGCCTCCCGCACCCTCCAGACTCTAAGATTCCAACTCCAGGTCAGAGTTGGTCCAGGAGAGGCTGAATGACTAGGGGAAGGCTAAACAGGAAATGGACCATTACCGTTGAATGTCTCCGTAATGGTCTTGTTCCTTGTTTCACTGCCAGGGTGTTGACGAAAAAGGGTGATACGGAATAGGAGCAGTAGTAAATAACCCACAGGAACATGAAAAACTTCAGGCTGCACTAAATAAATTGGAAACATGGGCTAAGTTAGCCAAACTATAATTCAATACAGACAAATGCACAGTGATGCATTTTAGTTGTGGCAACCTAATGGCCGGGTATAAACTTAACGGTCAAACCCTGAGGGTCACACAGGAAGAACGGCACCTTGGAATAAGGGCCTCAAATGATCTTAACTTTAAACAGTACTGTAGTCAGGTCATCAATTATATATATATAAACACAGAAACATAGAAACACAAATATAATAAACACAGAAACATCGAAACAGAGACAATGTTGGTAGAACAAAGTCCATTAGTCCATCCAGTATGTTTAGTTTTACCCTACTCAACCCTGTGACCTATTGTCCAGATGGAGTTTTTGGCCTCCACTCCCATTCCCTCGCTCTCTGCCTTATTGCTATAGTACCCCTTGAGTAACGTTGAAGCCCGTTACTCTGTCCCAGCCATGCTTGAACCCATTAATGGTTTTTGTATCTGCCACCTCTGCTAGTAGCCTTAGGCTGTTCCATGGCTCAACCACTCTTTCGGTAATGTAAAACTTTCTCACATCCCTTCTGAATCTCCCCACCACTGCCATCACCAGCTTACATTCATGTCCCCTTGTTTTCCAATCACCATTTCTGCTAAATAGTTCCTCACAGTTTACCTTGTTTATTCCTCTAAGAAACTTGAAGATCTCCATTATGTTCCCCTTCTCCCTTCTGGCTTCCAGTGGGTGCATGTTCAGTTCTCCAAGACAATCCTCATAGCATCTGCCCTGCTGATAAGTGCAGTTATCCAGGCAAAACAAACATCCTGTGCTGCCTTATTGTGATTATAAAATGAGCCCATTAGGATAAAAAAAAAAAGAAAGAAATAAAAAAATATTTTCAAATTGAATGAATAAAATCAGTAAAAAAGTGAGAAGAAAAACGTTTCGGTGCTGACTGAAGCATTGTCGGCAGTGCTGCTGTTTAGTCAGTAGATAGTGTTGTGTTTATCATTGCACCTCCCCCCCCCACATGACTCACCAGACCCAATGTTTAAAAAGGGTATCTTGCCCTGTTAAGACATGTTCCAATTGCTAATTTATTTGTTTATTAATAGAACCACATTTGGTAGAGTTCAGGAGCAGCATGCGTAGAGGAGCCACAGTGAACCATTAAGGTAGAGCGTGACATAGCATCGGTGTAAGTTACATGGAGCCCTATCCAGACATTAAAAACAGTAATAGCATTGTGTTTGGAGAGCTGTGAGGAGCTGCAGTTATTTTGTGAGTCCTGGTCGTACAAGTATACCCAGCTTGGAACACCACCTTCTGTCAATGAAAACCCATTTAAGACAATTCTCTATGTCCTATCCTTTAGTCAGGCCTCAATCCACCTGTATAATGTCAAATGCTTTACTCATGTCTAGGAGTATGATGTCTTCTGAGTTACCTACTTCAAGATCCCTGCTTAATTTTTCATAGAGGCTTAAAAGTTTGGTTATGCAAGACCTTCACTTTTTGGAGCCATGTTGCTTTTCATCTTTGTAACCAGACTTACTTAGGTGTTCCGATAACATATCTTTAATTATTTATATGCATCACCTTGCTTGCCAAACATGTTACGTTAATGGATCTATAGTCAAAACTGCATTCTTGTTCCCTGTTTCATATATCAGAGTGGCATTAGCCTTTCTCCAATCAGCCAGCACAGTATCTATAGCTAGTGACATATTAAGGCTGTTTAGCAGAGGTTTTACAATGACTGTTAACATGTTTTTTAGACATTTGGGGTGTATGCCGTGTGGTCATATTACTTTGCCAGCATTCAGATCACTGATTTTTGCTTCTACAGTAAATCTGCTAAACTATTTCTGGTCAAGGAACAGTTCTGTATATCCCCTGTGCTTAATGTTTATATTCTTTTTGACCACTGGCCTCTGATAGACTGAACAAAATATTCACTGAAGATCTCTATCATAGTGCTCTCAGAACTGATGTTATTGCCATTGTGTGAAATTGGACCAGTACCATTAATACATAATCTAGTAAAATGTATGTATCTGTAAAATTCTTTTTCATTTTCATTTCAGGATAGTTTAAGTTTTCTAAGTTCCTGTCGTGTGTGTGTGTGTGTGTGTGCTTTACAAAACTTCAGCAATTCCATGTGTCTAAATAACGCTGCTGAAGAACCCTCTTTTTTACAGTTTCTTAAATGTTCTCTTTTCTTTGATAAGTCTTGTGTGTTTTTTGTAAGACAAAGAGGCTTTTCTTTTACCCTTGGTGTTTTATATAAATATATATTTCTTTTGGGAATATGTTTGTTATATAGTTGTGTTGTATTTATTTTTCACACAGTATTTGCCATGTGCTATCAGAGTTTTTAACATAATTGTTTTTCCCATTTTCACTTCACAAGGGATGTTATAAATACTTTCCAAATCAGCCTTATTATAATTATATATTGCCGTTTTCCCTGTTTCTCTGTTACACAGGTGGTATTTAACATTAACTACTGTATTGGTCTGGCAGTATAGTCCAGAGGTTGGGCTGGCAGTATAGGCTAGCGGTTAGAGTAACGAGGTGTGAATGAGCTTGGTGCAAACCAGACCTGGGTTTGATTCTCACAACCTCCACTTGCATACTGTGTGACTCTGAGCAAGTCACTTAACCACCTAGTGCTCCCAGGTCACCCCTGAAAACAGGCACTTGTGCCTAGTGGGCCTTATCCAGTTACCAAAGACTAAAATAAAAAAATATTGTGATCTCTATTAGCCAATTTAGAGTTAATTCGGACAAGACTAGTATTATGAATAGAAAGTTGTCACCTCTGGTGGGCGCCCCAATGTGCCACATTTTACTCTTGTATAACTTCTAATGACAGTCATTCATCACTGCCTCTGGTTATAGCTGGGTTTTCCCAATTAATTTTCCTAATTAATGGTTGGCAAATTAAAGTCAACAAAGATGATGACAGCAGGGGTTCAACTGGCTGCTGAGCATATTTCATCAAATAACTGTAATCGTGAATAACCATGAGTGCTGTGTGGTCTATATACTACTCCAACAGTTATGATTTTATTTATTGTGTCTTTGGATTCTGTCCTGATGCACAAACTCTCATGCTCAGCCACTAGGATCTTGATGCCATTTGTCACTCTGTAACTAGGAAACTGATCATTTATAAACAAGGCTATCTCTCCACCTTGTCTGGACTCTCTGGGCATGATATTCAGACTGCGCCAGGCTGTGGCACAAGCCTAGGTGCTGCGCAACTTGGATGCGCAGGGGCGTGGACAGGGTGATATTCAATGGAGCTGCGCCATGGCACAGCATTGTTGAATATCGCTCCCTGGCCACCCACAGTGCACATGGTGCAGTGGCACTGTGCCAGCACAAGTGGCCAGAGTGGAACGGGGGATGCGCTAGTGCAAGTGCCATTGCGATAGGTGCAACTACCGCGATATTCAAGAAGTGCATTCAAATGGGGCCATAATGTATGCAAGGTGCAAATGGGCCATCAGCATGTCATTATGGCCCCATTTCCATGCAGGTGCTCCGATCTCAACGATCTGTGCCTGGTGCCCTGCCAGGCTGCAGGCGAGGGGCCGGCACCCCGCACAAGCGGTAACACGCCTGACGCCGGCAGCGGCAGGTGAATAAAATGTAAACGCTCTTATCCCTGGTGGTCCAGTGACCGCTTGCAGCCCAATCACGGGGCAGAAGTACATTAAATTACACCTCCCATATCCCTGGTGGTCCAGTGATCGCCGCAGCTCAATCGCATGCATATGTAAAATAAAGTCCCATATCCCTGTGGTCCAGTGGACCGATTGCAGCCCTGATTAGGCATCAGTGATAACATGACACTCAATCTAACCCTGGTGGTCCAGCGGTACTCCTCCTCACCGCTCACTGAACCCCACCGCCTCTTCACTCAGCGGGAGCGTGCAGCCCCCACCCGCCGCCCTGCCGCCACCGAACTAACTCCGCATGGGAGTTGTATGCCCATTGGTCCGCAGGTGAGCCAATGGGTGTGCAGCCTGTGGTCTGCATCACGTCCAGATATGTGAATGTTTCACATTTCTTGACTGTGGGAGGTTACGGGCTGCACGCCCATTGAATCCATTGTGGACCAATGCATGTACAGCCCTACCATACGGAGTCAGTCGGCTGGTGGTGGGGTGGCAAGCGATGGGGAGCTGCCGCCCGCCGCTGACTGGGAGAGGGGCGGTGGGGGTTCAGTGGGCGGGTGGAAGGGGTACCACTGGACCACCAGGGTTGGATTGGTGTGTCATAATTTATTACTGACCCAGCGATCGGGCTGTGAGCGTCCAATGGACCACCAGGATATAGGACTATGATATATAACATATGCCCGCAACGCATGATGGGGCGCCATCACATGTGACGCCGAGCTCGGTGGCCACCCATGTGGCAGCTGCCATGTTGCACCAACAATACAGCAGCTCACCTGTGGGTGGCCAGCTGTTGCCCTTTTTTTTGGTCACCTGTGCAGTGCAAGTAGGGGTTGCACATGCATGGGCTCAGCACATTCGGCTGAATATTGGGATGTGCAGAGTATGCATGGCACCCCAACTTGCACGCATACATTACTGATGCACTCCGGCACATAGGGATTTGTGCCAGGCTCAATCCCCCTTTGAATATCGCACCGGGGCACATCAGTGGGTTGCGCATGCTCAACTGTGTTGCGCCATGTGCAACCCTTCTGAATATCCCGCCCTCTGTCTTTCCTTTATAATTTGTAATCATTTTACTCAGTATTCCATACATGTCTCTTTTCAGAAGGTCTCTGTTATATTTATTATGGAAGGTTTTTCAGTGGCTGTAAGTGCTGTGAAATAAGTCCTTTCATTCTTGATGCCTTTAGCATTAATAAGGAATCCTTTACGTTATTCACCAATGACTCATATAGTGTGTTTTGGCTTGTCCTTATTGGATTTTGAGTTCATGTGGTTCTGCATTGTTCTCACATGGTGTGGTGTGGTGTGGGACTATGTGCCTCACGCTTCCCCCATGTAGAAGTTTAAATAGTTTTCAGTTTCTCTTCTAATTTTATTGCTTGGATTTTTGCATCCCTGTGATTTAAATGGAGACCATCTTAGGCAAAAAATCTTACCTGAAAGTGTCCCAGTTCCTCATGAAACATATTTGATTTGTTTTGCATGCACGCAATAGTTTATTGATTTGATTACATTCTATTTATTGGTGTGCCTCCAGAAGTCTGGGAGAATTTTGAAGACCACACCTGCAAAATTTCTATCTCAGAGTGATTTTAAGAGACTGTTAAAGTCATTCTTTAATTTTCCCTCTGGAGTTAGGCCTACATCATTGTGACAATGTTCACCATGACCACTGGTTTCTCTGGTTTCGCCTACCTAGACTTTAACAAGGCATTTGACACAGCCCCACACAAAAGATTGATAGTCAAATTAACCAGCCTGGGAGTGGGTCCCATGGTGGTAGCCTGGGTAAAACATTGGCTGGACAGCAGGACACATAAGGTAATTGTAAATGGAGTCCACTCTGAAGAAAGAGGGGTTACTAGTGGGGTACCGCAGGGTTCAGTACTGGGTCCAGTCCTTTTTAATGTCTTTATAAGTGACATTGCAGAGGGACTGGAAGGAAAAGTATGCCTCTTTGCAGATGATACAAAGATCTGCAACAGGGTTGATACACAAGGAGGTGTGGAAAAGATGAAGAGGGACTTGGCAAGGTTGGAGGAATGGTTGGAAGTATGGCAGCTAGGATTCAATACAAAGAAGTGCAAAATCATGCACCTGGGAAACAAAAACCCAGGGGAAGATTACACAATGGGGGGGGTAGTAAAAACAAAAAAAGGAAAGGGACCTGGGGGTAATCATATCAGATGACCTTAAGGCTAGCAAGCAATGTGAGAAGGCAGTAGAGAAAGCTGGGGGTATACTGGGATGCATAGGGAGAGGCATCACCAGCAGAAAACAGGAAGTTGTTATCCCTCTGTACAGACAGTTGGTGACACCCCATCTGGACTACTGCATCCAGTTTTGGAGACCTCATCTCTGCAAGGACATAGACAGGATAGAGGCAGTCCAGAGGAGGGCAACTAGAATGGTGCAGGGTCTGCAAGGGAAGCCATACAAGAAGAGACAAAAAGAGCTTAATATGTATACCCTTGAGGAAAGGAGGGAGAGGGGGGACATGATAGAAACATTTAAGTAACTCAGTGGAATCAACAAAGTCCAGTAGGGTAGCATCTTTCAGAAAAAGAGACATGCAAGAACAAGGGGACACAATTTAAAGATGGGGGGAGCAGTTCAGGGGCAATGTTAGGAAGTATTTTTTCACAGAGAGGGTAGTGGATGCATGGAACAGCCTTCCTGAGGAGGTTGTGGGGTCTACAACTGTGGGAGAATTCAAGAATATGTGGGACAGACATAAGGCAATTCTTGTGGGGGGTAGGAAGAAATAGGCTGTTGGTTAACTAGGATCTGCGGCTTATCCTGTAGGTAGGAAAATGGGCAGACTAGATGGGCCAAGCGGTCCTTATCTGCCGTCAAAGTCTATGTTTCTATGTTTCTATGTTCCTTCAGAACCTTTAAGTATGCCACTTGCTCTGGGTGTTAGGTCTGCTGCCTTTGCTCCTTTGAAGCTGCTGACCTTTGTATTTTCTTCATCCATTTTGCATATTTCTGAGTCAGCATATCAGATGATTGAATCCCCCATTACTGCAGTCTGCCTTTTGACTCTGCCCATGGACTGAGGGGTTGTCCCCATGTTATCTAGACTAGAGGTTAATCTACTTGCTTGGAGTTACCTACGGTCATGTCTACTTGTCAGAGGGCTGAAAAACTTTTTGACAGTGCAGTTACTGGTTCTGGTGGAACAAGGATAAGCATCCACTTTCCTCCCTGTTTTATGGATTTTTAAAGACTGAACTTTTGTCCAGTCATCCATATTGGATGAGTTATCTTCTTGTTCTCTCCTTTTTTTTTACTAGAGACTAGAGGATTTACAGGTGGCATGCTTTCATTTTCTTTATTTCTGACTTGTATAGACTAGGATGGGGTCTCTCTAATGATACTGTCAATAATGTGTCCTAGTTCCCTTATTTGTTGTATTTAAACTCTAATGTAAGTCTATGCACCTCCAATTCAGGTTTGGTTATGTACAGTACAGGTTGGCTAGTGAGGTAAGTAAGGAAGTCCAGTGAGCAAAGGCACAGAAGGAGCTGCGGATAGCTGAAGGAATAAGAAGGGGGAGAAGGTTTTATTTCGCTATGTAAGCGAGAAAAGGCCAAGAAGGAAGGGACTGTTACACTTAAGAAAGGGGTGGAGTGGGTGGAGGATAATGTGGGAAAAGTAGAGATACTAAATGAATACTTCTGTTCCATCTTCACCAGGGAGAAGGATGGACCAGAGCCTTCAGAAGGGAAAAGAGGAGCAGGGAGGGATGGGAACACAGATGTAGTGATAAGAGAAGGATAGAGTGAGGGAAGGTCTGCTGGCATTGAAGGCTGACAAATCACAGGCCCAAACAGAGCACAACCAAGGCACTAAAGGAACTGGCTGAGGAGCTGGCAGGGCCACTGGCAGACCTATTTAATAGTTCACTAGAGTCAGGTGTGGTACTACAGGACTGGAGAACAGCACATGTAGTGCCCCTCCACAAAAGCAGTCCTAAGGATGACCCAGGGAATTACAGACCAGTCCGTCTGACCTCCATTGTGGGCAAGCTCATGGAGGCCATACTAAAGGAAAGGTTGGTGGAACATCTAGAGTAGCATGATCTCCAAGATGCACGGCAGCATGGTTCATGGGGGAGATCATGTCAAATGAATCTGATTGACTTCTTTGGCTGTGTCACTAAGACAGCAGACAGAACCAAACGGTAGACATCCCCTATCTTGAGTTCAGCAAGGCCTTTGACTCTGTTCCCCACAAAAGGTTGATCAGAAAGTTGGTGGATCTTAAGGTTGAGGAAAAGATGGCCAGATGGGTGGAAAACTGGCTGAGGGACAGAACTCAGAGGGTGGTTGTGGGAGAAGAGTTATCTGGTACAAGAGAGGTAACCAGTGGGGTCCCACAATTCTCTGTGCTGGGGCCGTTGTTGTTCAGTGTTTTCATCAATGACACTGGGGGTGGCATTAAGGACAAAATGTGCCTATTTGTGGATGACACCAAGCTCTGTGGGAGTGTGGATGCAGCTGAAAGGATACAGGACCTACAGGAAGATCTGGAAAAACTGGGGAGGTGGTCCAGGATCTGGCAGCTTGGCTTCAGTGCCAAAAAATGCAAAGTTATGCATATTGGAGCCAAGAATCCCAGGACAGAGTGCTACATAGATACATAGACAGTGTCGGCAGATAAGGGCCTACGGCCCACCCAGTCTGCCCATTTGAGCTTGCAAGCTCACTTTATGTTTTCCTAGAAGTCCGTTGCTCCTTACCCCTGACCTCCAGAATTCCTTTATGTCTATCCCATGCATTCTTAAATCCCGTGATTGTTTCAGCCCCCACCACTTCCTCTGGCAGGGTGTTCCACTTGTCCACCACCCGTTATGTGAAGAAATTCTTCCTCACATTTCCTCTGAACCGTCCTCCCTCCAACTTCATCCCATGCCCTCTAGTCCTGGAACATCTTTTTCGCTTAAAAATAGTGTATTCCTGCACCCGTTTCCTCCCTGTAAGATACTTGTATGTCTCAATCATATCCCCTTTCTCCCTCCTCTCCTCCAGGGAGTACATATTCAAGTCCTTCAACCTGTCCTCATAGGACTTGTGATGCAATCCATGTACCATCTTTGTTGCCCTCCTCTGAATCTTCTCTACCCTGTCTATGTCCTTACGTAGGTAAGGTCTCCAGAACTGGCACTGTACTCCAGGTGGGGCCTCACTAGTGTCTTGAATAGTGGAATTATGACCTCCCTTTTCCTGCTGGTGATGCCCCTGCCTATTCATCCCAGCATCCTATTTGCTTTACCTGCTGTCTTGTCGCACTGTTTTCCTACCTTGAGGTCATCAGATATGATAAACCTAAGATCCCTTTCCTGCTTGGTGCATGCTATATCCTCACCCCCAAACTGATATATTGTGCCAGGGTTTTTGGGCCCCATATGCATTATCTTGCACTACTTTGCATTGAATTTTGGCTGCCAAACCCCTGGCCGTTCTTCAAGTTTCTGCAGGTCCCTTCTCATTCTGTCTACTACCTGGGTGGAGTCCAAGTATCTGCATCAGAGGAAGAGAAGGACCTGGGAGTGATGATCACTAGTGACCTAAAGCACTCCATGCAGTGCAAGAAAGCAGCAGCAAAGGCAAACAAGATGCTAGGATGCATATCTAGGGGGATCAGTAGTAGGAGAGAGGAGATAATACTGACCTAGTACATGCCACTGGTAAGACTGCTTCTAGAGTATGGAGTTCAATACTGGTACCCACACCTCAAAAAAGGACATTAACCTGCTGAAGAAGGTCCAGAGGAGGGCTACAAAGATGATAGTTGGTCAGCAGGGTAAGGCATATGAGGAGAGGTTGAGGGCACTGAACATGTACTCCCTGGAAGACAGGAGAGAGAGAGAGAGAGAGAGAGAGAGAGAGAGGACATGATTGGGACCTTCAAGTACTTGAAGGGGATAACTAAGGTTGATAAGGAGAATCTCTTTAAGCTGAGTGGCATCCATACCTCTAGGAGGCACAGTCTTAAGCTGGAGGGTGGGAGGTTTAGGAGGGAGGTCAGGAAGCACTTCTTCAACGAGAGGGTATTGGACACTTGGAATGCACTGCTGGAAAAGGTAATCTCATTTAAGACAGCGGGCAGGTTTAAGAGAGTCTGGAATAGGCATGGGGGAAAGTAAGTATCATGGGTAGGGAGGATGGGAGTAGTGGGGAGGGAGGGCAGGGACATTGGCTCAAACCGTTGACCCTGCAATATGAGCAGACTTTTTTTTGCAGTTTAAATGTTCATTGAGTTATAGAGACAAAACTAGTATCTCAATCATCATGAAAATACAATCAACAGATCATATAGTACATACTGAGTACATTGAATACATTGAATCTCAGGTAAAAGGTGTCATATGATACCTAAAGTCCTATACCAGCGGTATGGAAATGTAACAAAACTGGTCAGATTTTCCGAGAGCTAGGGGACCTCTAAGGAGAGATGGCCATGTGAAAGGGGAACCTCCCTCCTACGGATACATTATTGGTGGAAGATTGTAGGGGGGGTGGGCTTCAGGGGGGCTTTAGCAAGTCCTTACCCATAGGATCAGTGGAGGTTGAGGAAGTACACTGAATGTAGTGCATAAAAGGGGACCTTCTATCCGAATGGGTTTGTACTGTGTTGTTGGTTAGGTGCATAAGCCTGGAGTAGCTAGCCAGCTTAGACATGGCCATCAGCCAAGCCGTGAGGGAGGGTACCTCCTTTGTTCTCCATTTACAGAGAATGAGCCATTTGGCTTCTACAGAGGCCTGCAATAGCCAAGCAGAATGTGGGCCTGTTAGCCTATCACTGGGGGGAATCCCCAGTGTCCAGAGTGATGGGGTGCTAGGGATCTGGTGGCCAAGAATAATGGAGCAGCAATGAATTACTTCAGGCCAGAAGGATCATATGTAATCACACTGCCAAATCACATGTAGTAAATCAGCCCCTTTGGCATCACACCTCCAACATATGTCTTCTTGTGTTAGGCCCAATTTTTTTAGTACCACCAGAGTGCGGTACCAGAGGTGTCTTATTTTATTTTGGATAAGAAAGCTCCGGGGTCAACACAGGCCTGTTTTACTGAGCATCAGCTATTTTTCCATTCATCTGCTGTAATAGCCAAGCCCCACATATATTGCCATTTCAATTTAGCCGGCCAAGAGGGGTCAGGCATGTTCTTTCTCATGAACCTATAAATCTGGCCCACTAAGCCTTTCTTCAATTGTGCCCAGCTGTTTAAAGGCAGATTCCTGGGCGTGGCTCTGGCATCAGATACACAAATAACATAAGGGCATCCTTTTTTTAACCATTCAGCATAAAGGTGTCTTATTTGGAGATCTTTCCAAAACTCTTTTTTCTCAAGGTTATATCTTCTCTGTAGAGAAGTAAAACTATCCAGGGTACGCCCATCAGCCATTAGGATATCACTCAGTTTATTGATCTTTCTCTCCTTCCATCCCTCCCATACAAATGGTCTTTTATTAATTGTCCAGCTGGAGTTATTCCAGAGGTTAAGAAACTTCCCTGGGTTCAAGCAGGATTTACTAATTTACTTATCTGGAGCCAAGCCCTATGGGCTGCCCTGATTGTTAACCAATGTCGAAATATAGTAGGGAGGAGAATGCCCAGATATCCTGAAAGACGATTGCCAAAAAGGGCATCTCTTTCAATTGCTTCCCATGCTGGCAATGCTTCAGAGCCTTCTCGAAATAACTTACAGGTGCTAGCCACTGAAAAGGCGTGGGCATATTGTTGAAAATGAGGAAGGCACCACCCGACCTAAGTCCAAGAGGCTTGAAGCTTGGCTCTACTGTATCAGGGGATTTTATTCTCCCAGAGAAAGACACTCATAATGGTGTCTAATTTTTGGAACCCCTTTCTCAGAGTATTAATTGGGAGATGGGAAAGCACATAGTAAACCCTGGGTACCATCATCATTTTGATTGCCACCACCTTGCCAGGCAGAGAAAGGTTTAGCTGTTTCCATTGCAAGTATCCTCCTTTAGGCTAGAAACTAATGGGGCTAGATTAGCCTCCAGCAGGGAGGAAAGAGAATGGATGACCCTAATGCCCAAATATTTGATACCCCACCCTTAGCTCATACTAGACCCTCTTGGGAGATATCTCCAGAGGTAAGCTTGGCATTCAATGGTAGAACTTCTGTCTTGCCCTGGTTTACCTTTAAGCCTGAGATGTTTGAAAAAGCTTGCAGTAAGTCTACAATATGCTTTGCACAAGCATGGAAATCATCAGTTAAGAGAAGACAGTCATCTGCATACAACAGGGCACAGTGAGCAACATTCCCCATACTTATACCCCTAATATTAGGGTGCTCCCTAACCACGCTGGCTAAGGCTTCAATGACTAGTACAAATAGCATAGGAGACAATGGGCACCCCTGTCTAGTTCCCTTGTGTAATTCAAACAGGTTCGAGAGAGTATTATTTATCAGCAATCTTGCCTTGGGGGCTGAATAGGATGTTTTAATCCAGCTTCTAAATACACTTCCAAAGTTGTAGTGCTGTAGCATCGCATGCAGGAAGTCTCACTCAACTGAGTCGAAGGCCTTCTCAAAATCTACCGAAATGGCTGCTGCAGGAGTGAGGACTTGCCCCACCCTTTGTATAAGGGAGACTAGAGATCTGAGGTGGTCTGTACTGGCCCGTCCTTTCACTAAGCCCACTTGAGAGGTGTGAATTAAGCATGGAAGGATTGACTCCAGTCGGGCTGTTAGCACTTTTGCAAAGATCTTAGTATCAGCATTTATAAGTGAGATGGGTCTATAGCTTGCTGGGAGAGTGCAGTCCTTCCCTTTCTTCGGGAGGACTGTGATAATCGCCTCTCTAAGGGTGGGAGGGAGTGTTTCCCTTAGTAGAGCTTCCTGTAACATGTCTCTATAGGAAGAGAGGCAGTCTCTTGAATTACCTTATAAAAATCAGCTGAGTAGCTGTCCCCCCCCGGAGTTTTTCATGATACCATTTTATTAATTGAGTCCTTAATTTCTTGCACTTCTATGGGCCCCTCCAACTGCTCACATGGGGCATCTGTAAGCTTAGGGAGCTTCGTACCCTCAAAAACTTGTCAAATTTAGCTCTATCCCAGGTGATATGAGAGCTGTACAGGGAGTCGTAGAACTCTAACATCATTTTATTTATGGAGTCGGATTTATTGAATTTTTCCCTGTTTATTCTGTAATTGCGCTATATATCTATCAGCTTGTTTTTTCTTTAGTCTATACGCCAATAACTTCCCAGCTTCCCCCCCCCAATATTTGTGTTTCAGTGTTAAAATCTGAAGTTCTGCCTTACAGTAACTAGCGTGTTTAGCTTCATTCTCAGTACCAGCAGTTCATGCAAGAGCTCTGGATTGTGAAGCTTATTGGGGTCTTTCTTGTATAGACTTTCCTTGGCCCCCAGGGCACTTTCCTGTTCCCTGGCCTCTTTTCCCTCTATTTCCTGCAGTGGGAGGCATAGCTTATAATTCAACCTCGTAGTGTGGCTTTGAATGCTTTCCATATAGCCACCGCCGAGGCTGATCCTGGGGGATTATCTGAGAAATAAATCTGCTTCAGTCTGAAGCCAATCCGTGAATTCCCTTTCCCGTAACACTAGGGGGTCAAGCCTCCAGCCCACTGACATAGGACAGGGGATTGAGGGCACCAGAGAAAGTGACAGTGGGACATGATCAGCCATGTATAGGGGGGCTATATTGACATCAAGAATTTTGTTCGAAATGTTTGGAGAAGTAAACCAGTAATCAAGCCTGCTGGCGACTTGTTTGGCCTCAGAGAAGTAGATATAGTCCCTCACATCTGGATGAGCTATTCTCCAGATGTCTTGTAGGTTGTGTAGGGTGAGAAGGTCCTTCAGAACCCTGATGGACCAGGTGTGTGGGTCAGGCTTAGAGTTTGACCTGTCCATAAAAAAGTCCATTGCCAGATTGAAGTCCCCCCCAAGTAGAATGTCTGTCTCCCCTCCTGCCATCCCCACTAGTTCTTGCGAGATCTTATGAAAGAACTCCAGGGAGTCTTCATTTGGGGCATATAGAGTTGCCAAAATAAAGTCCCCCGTGGGAGTGTTAACCTTGGCTAAGACTCATCTCCCCTCTTTGTCAGCCCTAAACTCTCTCAACTGCCATTTAAGGTTCTTATGGCATAAGATAGATACCCCCCTCTTCGTTTACATGCTGCGCTGTGAACCTCCCATCCCACCCATTTCTTTACCAACTTTTGAGCTTCCGTATGGTTCAGTTTTGTTTCCTGCAAAAAGACAATTTGAGATTTCAGAGATTTTAAACGGGCTAGGATTTTCTTTCTTTTGATTAATGAATTCAGACCCCTCACATTCCAGGAAGTGGCCGTTAGCATATCCTTACCTGCCATTTATTAAGCTAATTAAGAAATACTGAGCCCCTTGCCAGAGCAAAAGATAGGTCAACCTAGGTGTGGGAGACCCACACTGGAGGTTCTTTCTTAAAAACCTAACTCATCCACCCCCCTTCCCCCTGTTCCAGTCCTGTATGTCAACTTATCCATACTCTGTTTAGGCTTTACGGATTCCGTAACTCTTTCATTTTCCACCTCCCTACACATTAACACCCGTATCAAACCTTTGTCTAAGAGGGTCTCCCTTAGCAACTCGGCCACCAATAAATTAAGTAGCTCAGGGTCGGGATGGCCTCTCCTGGGTGTGGAGCTCAGCACCATATTTTTACCCATCATCCTGTCCTCTATTTGAGGTTCTGATATACCCAAAAACTTGAACAAACCTCGAGATCCTGTGGACCCCTATATAAAACCACTAATTCAGTTAAGAAGAACTTTTAAAAACATAACATCAGAAAATTAAACTGCTTCCCTTATTCTGAGAATGATCTGGGTGCATTACAGGGTACCTCCTAGCAGAAGTGACCCCCGGCATCGTGGATGGAGGCATTATCTTGCTAAACAGATCATTTAAATAATTCATTAGCGTCGTGCTATCCCTCTCTCCCACAGATGCGCTTTTTGCCTAAGCAGCAGCCTGCGAGCGGGAGTCAGCCATCACTTAACCCAGGACAATTGTTGCCAGTCATAGGGGGTTGCCCATTACCAGGTTACCACCCTGCTTGTGAAATTAGTAGTAATATCCTGTAGGTATCTAGTTGTAAAGTGTAGTACCCAGATCGTACCATCACTGAGCAACAATGAGTGGTAACGGTCAGTCTGGGGACTCTAGTAAGCTCCCCCTATGCTGTTTTGGGGGGGCTTCTGCATGAAAGAGGGCAAAAGAAAAAATGAAGAAAAAAAACACACCTCTGAAACTGCGGACAGTAATTACACAGATATTGAATGAGCATCAAATCTTAGTAAATGCAAAGTAACCAGAGCTTTCTGTCGGTCTCATGGCTGTGATGGTCTGAGTGCGCTCTAACCGACTCTGGCAACCGACAGCAACTCAAGAGCAAAACGTGCCCTGTAAAGAACTAAGCCTTAATAAGTGCCCAGGGACCATCACACTTCTTAGCTAAGAGCTCCCAGAAGGTAAGGAAATTCCCCCCTTGCTGGATGCACTGCTATTTGAACTGAAAAACAGGTTTTGTCCGACCTACAGTTCAGGGTGGAGGTTGATTTTCATCTGGTGTCTCTCCTCCACATTCTGCCCATTCCTTGCAGAGGTGGGCCCAGTCTGCCTGCAAACTCTGATTCGTGAGGTCATCAGGCACCATGTTCTCCTTGTTACCGGCCAGATCCAAGGCTGATGGGATCAGATCCCGCAGGGGTTCAAATCTATTGGAGACCTTGACAGGAGTAGTTGAGGGGGAGAGCATGCTGTCATCAGATAGTGTTTGTAGCTTCTGGCAACTCCTGGATTAGTTCCTTTTGGACAAAGGCTTTTTGTTGGGAGTACCCCGGCCTGGTTTTCAAGGCCAGCCCCTGAGAACTTTGTGCCACTCATCTCCTTGTTCTGCTTCCAACTGCTGAGCTCCAGATGTAGTGTCCATGGGTGTGGGAGGTCTCCATATTCTGCCATTTAGTGCCACGTGGTGGTGACAAGGGATGTCGTAGATCTCGCCCCTTAGGCTGGATAGACATTAAAAACTGTTCCACTTCCCCTGGAGAGTTAAACATGTGATATACCACATTGTACTGAACTCTCAGCATGGTGGGGTGCCTCAAAGAAGTAGCTATGCCCATCTTGTACAGCTGCTGTTTCACTCCAGTATATGCCCTTCTTCGTCTGGCAAGCTCCTGCGAGTAGTCCTGATACAATTGAATTTCCTTCGCCAGCCGCAGATATATTTATTTTACAGGATACCTTAGAAACTTGCATAATATGGGGCAAGGGCACTCACCTTGTTTAGGTTTTGGGGCGAGCGAGCGGTGGGCCCTCTCGAGTTCAGGTGGTGCCTCGTGCTCTAAGTTCAGCATGGCTGTTAATGCATTCTCCAGAAATTAAATCATGTCCCTGCCCTCCATGCCTTTATGGATGCCCACTATTCTGACATTTTGCCTTCTAGCCCTATTTTCCAAATCATCCACTTAAGATAGCAAGTACTGAATCTGCCCATGATGTTTCCTCAAGTAGCCATCCTGCTGGGATAGTTGTTCAGAGTATAGCTGAGTTTTGCTCTCCGTACTCTCCAACCTTAGGGCTACGTGCTGTAAGTCCTCAGTTATTTTTGAGGAGGAGAGTTTTAGTTCGGCTGTATCCTGTAATACTTTGCTCAGCATCGCCATCATTTTTGCGATGTCCTGAGCCATGTTGTTGGAGGAGTCTTATGTGGCCATCTTTCTTTCCCAGATTGCTGACCGGCTCTCACGGAGCTCGATGGAACTGATGAAGGTTTGGCAATGCTGCTGCTGCAGCCTAAAGCATGGGCACTGCGGGGAAATGCCAGCTGCATTGAACTCGATGCTGATGCCCGAGGACTCGCTCGATTCTCATGGGAAATGGCTCGTTCTGCTGCGTGAGTATTCCGGAGACCGAATTTTGTCTTCTCACAATTGAGATATGTGGTTCAGACTTACTGATGGGTACTTGGAGATGCACAGGGTCCCTCTAGCTCAAATTAATGTGCCACCATGTTGGCTGCCCAATATGAGCAGACTTGATAGACCAAATGGCCTTCTTCTGCTGGTTTCTTCATATGTTTGTATGTACAGTATGTGCACTTTACACAGGTGAAATGATCTTAAGTTGGAGCTTCATTTATGTACATATTACACTCAATGCATACTTTTAGGTTAGTAAGCTGTACTTCCTGTATTGGTAGAGAGGGGACACTCAGAACTGTTACACACTTGATGGGGGGGTACACTGTGGACAGCAACAGCCTTCATTGGGGGAGAGGAACTCTGAACTGAGACACCTTCCATTCTTAAGTTCTGTTTCAGGAAAATATAATATGTTGTTGTACAGTACCTTAACTAAGACTTTTTACTTTCCTCACACTGTTTCCCAGAGCTTCCTGCTGAACTGTTGGTGACTGGTAGACTCTGACTCTGCCAGTGCCACCTCCACCCAGTGCTTGCTGATGTTCACATAGGCATCGGGAGTTATACTCTGAAACTATAAGCCATGTCATGCTTCTCTTCTGGTTTGGTATTTTTCTCCTAAGTCACTTTTTAGGCTTAAAAGCTTCTAACAATCTCCTAAAAAGGTGTGATTTGTTTTGAGATACCCCAACAGGGCTGATTTAGTGCTGCTGGAAAAAGGGCATAGCAAGATAATAAAAACGTGTACACCAGGGCTATGTTTGCTGCCCCATCTAGCACAATAAACACACCTTTTGTAAAACATGGCACTGATTGCTCCCCCACTCATGCACTGGAAATTATAGTTGCTATGCATTGCTGTGTCAGATGCCCACATATCACGAAGTCCTGTAATATTATAAGGTCCCTGGGATGTAAAGACAATCTCAGTGGACATCCCTTCTAGTTTTTGGTCCCAGAAATTAAATTATAGGAGGTTCCATGTAGCTGCAGTGACAGGCAATTTGCCGACCGTCATTACAGCGATGGCACAATTCCGACAATTGGCATTGTGTCATCACAATATAAACTTTTTTTTTGAGGGGCTTCACCCCTGGCATCCCCCATGTGAGGGGCTCTGCCCCCCGCACTATAGATTACCAACTCCAAGTCGGAGTTGGTTCAGGGAGGGGATGAACTCCCCATCCCCTCCCCAGAGACAGCAGAGTCCAGAAACAAGTGGACCATCATAGCAAACAACCGATTCTGTCACTGTGATGGTCTTCGCCATTTTCCCGTCACTGTGGCAATGGTATACGAATTTTAGAAAGAATCAGCTGGTTCTGTGTAGGGTTTCACAGAACAATGGCAGCAGTGCAATGCCTTTTTGTTGCCCCCTTCCCCACCCAAAATAAAATTGTACACCATAGAGTACACAGAGTATGCCTTCTTATGCCCATCCGCTGGAGTAGTTAAGTCTTGCTATACTCCCGAACTTCTGGAGGGCCTCCTTGTTCCCACAATTCCCAGCTGTCTATCTAGGAGATAGAGAGAGAGCTAGCATGAGGGCTACAAGTGATTATTTTTCCGTTTTATTTTCAGGTATTTTTGTAGGCAGAGAAGCACAGGACTACAGCCTATACAAATGTAAAAACACGCTGTCTACACACACAATAAAAGGATCTTCCACTGGTGTGCCACTATACATGCCGATATTATTTGAATACCTGCATTACCCCTTTTTGTCTTGCAGATCCATGTTCCCATAATAATGTTTCCCCCAAATAAACTTCTATTCAGCTGTATCAAACTGTATTATTGTGTTAGTGTGTGTGTTGTTTGGAAAGATATTGTGTACACTTAGTGTTTGTCTGCTAAGGGTGGTGGTGAGGTATTATTGTTATTTTTCTGATAGGTATCACCCTGGCACCTTGTTGTCAGAAGGATCACATCATGTGAAGGCACTGTACTGTTTGGATATGAAATATCAGACTCCAAGGGCTCGATACACAGTGTCAGATGCAGATCAGGGGCTTTACAAGCTCAGAGAGGCACCCCAATCCGCTACCCTGAAACACTGCTATACTAAAACCTCAACTTAATTGCTGGGAGAGGAGTCCCCCAGTAGCTAAGTCGTAGTCGCAATGCAAATGTTTGCGGTTATAACTGCAATTATCTAAACTGCGACCACCACGGACTTCTGGGCATGGCACTGTACCAGTTACATGGTGTGATGCCATACTCAGAGGCTGTGGCATATGGCACTACTATCCTTGTCATCCTCCACCTCAAACCCAGTATATTATGGCCTACATGTGGGCTGAGATGTTTTTTTTAAATTGATGTTCTTTGGCAGTCATCCTTGGTGGTCTAACAGCCCCCAACTTCTCCACATACAATTTATAATCCCCAGTGCCCAGGAAAACCTGCCAGTCATAGATTGGGACATTCCAGCAACTAAGAGCACGAGAGCTCATGTTGTGCTAGATGTGTTGCAGGACTGCCTGCTGGTGCAGCTGGTCAAGGAACCCGCAAGGCAGGCTGCCATTCATGATGCAGTGCTCACAAATGTGGAAATAGTAGGTGGAGCACGGGTTGGGAAAACCACTAGGGTCCAGTGACCATCAATCCATATGGTTTGAACTGGCCCTGGGTACTAGTATCCCTTTATCACGGGTGGAGGTTATGAATTTCAGAGATGCAGATTTTGACCAGATGAAAGAATTAATCCAGGATAAGTTGGTTGGGGTCAACAAAAATGTGGGGGTTCGAGAAAAGGTGATGTGCAATGAAAGGGGCAATTCTTAAAGCATCTAAGTCATGCTTGGAAATGGTTACCAAGTGAAACAGGCAAGGGAGACCAATCTGGTTCTCTAAGAATGTCAGTAAGGTAGTGAGGACCAAAAAAAAGGCCTTTATCAGATAAAAAAGAAGCAAGGGATGAGGAATGACGTAAATAGTAAGGATGTGGGAAGAGAAAAAGGCACTCAGGGATACAAAAGCAGACCTAGAACTGTATATTGTGGAGGGGATCAAGGAAGATAAAAACAGTTCTTCTGCTCTATTAAGGAGAAAAGAAAGAAGGGATGAGAATTATAAGGCTGATGAATGGGGCTAGGTAATAAAGAAGGACGAGCAAAAGGCAATCATTCTTAAGACCATCAGAAGCAAAACTCAGCACTCTGTAATTGACGTTAGTACAGGCATATTTAATGAAACATTTGAACGCCAAACCAAGCCACACAAAGAACAGGTAGCACAGCGTTGTAATTCCCAACCGGTTTTGTGCACTCAGCACGTCATCAGGGGGTGGTTACTAGTAAAACAAGACACATATATATAGGAAAAACACTTAAAGAAACATATCCTCAGAAAAAACTTTTTAAAAGAACATCTCCTCAGGTTTGGTGTTCAAATGTTTCATTAAATATGCCTGTACTAACGCCAATTACAGAGTGCTGAGTTTTGCTTCTGATGGACTTCTACATTTAACTCGAGCACCTGTGTACACGGAGGAGCTGTTTTTGCTGTCTATTAATCATTCTTAAGAACCACTTCTGCTCTGTTGTCACAGGGGAGTATAGCGGCCTTTGCCAGAAAGCGGTATAAAGGCAGCTTGAAAAGGATCCTAGAAATGGGGCAGCCAATAATAACATGACAAAAGGTTAGAAAAGGTCTTGCAGCCCTGAAAAGAGATAAGACTCCAGGTCTGAATAGGATGCATCCAAAGGTGCTCAGGGAACTGTCATCAGAATTGACTGTAGAGACCTTCAAGTTTTAAAGGTATGAACAAGGCAGATTGCAAGCAGCTATTCAGCAGGAATGGTGAGTCATGGTGTGGACATGAGTGGAAACTGACGGGGGCAGAGATTCAGGAGGGATATGAGAAACTTTTACTTAACAGAGAGAGAGAGAGAGAGGTTAAGTCATGGAACAGCCTACCGGCAGAGGTGGTGGGTGCAAAAACAGTTAATGGTTTCAGGTATGGCAGGGACAGAGTTAAGGGCTTAATAGTTACTCAAGGGGCATCCATAACGCAGGAGAGGAGGTGAGGGCACAACCCCTTTCTAGACAATAGGTCTCAGGTTTGGATAGAGTATAACAGGGCAGACTGGATGGGCCAATGGTCTTTTTTTTGCTGACATTGTCAGTGATTCTATAGTTAAAATCCCTCCGACCGAGCCTCATTCTTCCATGCCTGACTTGTTGCTGATGGCCTCTTATGGATCTCTGTCCATCTGCAAATCCTCACGTGCTGCTGCATGCCTGTGTGACCCCTGTGGGACTGCTTCTGACAATTCCACAGGAGTCAGAAGTGCTTTGGCATGCAGCTTGCTGGAAGCTGAGCAACAGCTGTGTATAGCACAGAGACTCACTTGCATTCTGTCCCCACCCCTTTCATAGAAACATAGAAACATAAACAATGATGGCAGAAAAAGACCAGAGGTCCATCCAGTCTGCCCAAATTCCCTATAACCCCTGAAATCTACTGTTCCTCCAGGGTACTAACCCTCCCCATCCTCTCTCTATTCTCTCCTTGGTCCTGTCACCCCCAGTAACCACTATTCCCTTCATTATGTCCCAGCCCTGCTTGAATTCTCTGACTGTTTTGGCACCTACTAATTCAGCTGACAGACTGTTCCAAGGTTCAACCACCCTTTCCATAAAGTAGTACTTCCTCACATCTCTCCTTAACCTGCCTCCTGTTAACTTTCATTTGTGCCCACGTGACCGCAAATTGGTATTCAGGCTAAATAGTTCCCCGCAGCTCACTTTATTAATTCCTTAAAGGAACTTGAAGGTCTCTATCACATCTCCCCCCTCCCTTCTGGTCTCCAGGGTGTACATATTTAGTGCCTTGAGGTGCTCCTCTTAGAATCTGCCGTGCTGGCCCCAAATCATTTTTGTTACTCTGCACTGCTCTATCTCCAACCTATCCTTATCATTTCTGAGGTGAGGACTCCAGAACTGGCTGCAGTACTCTAGGTGAGGCCTCACCAGGGATCTGTAGTGGGGAAGTATTATCTCCTTTCTTCTGCTATCAACACCCCTACTGATACATCCCAACATCCTGTTAGACTTGCTATAGGCCTTGTTGCACTGACTTGATTGCTTAAATGAGTCACTAATGATAAGTCCCAGATCCCATTCCTCAGCATTAGTGCTAAGTCTCTCTCCTCCCATCCAGTACTCTGTCTTGGGGTTCTTTTTCCCTACATTCATTACCTTGCACCTTCTAGCATTGAATTTCAACTGCCATACTTTTGACCACCCTTCTAGCTTTGGTAAGCCTCTTTGCATGTCCCTTATTCTCTCATCACTATCCACCCTCCCACATAGTTTTGTGTCATCTGCAATGAGACACAGCCAACCCTGGATTTTGTCTCCTATGTCACTAATGAACATGTTGAAGAGGACCAGACCCAGGACCGATCCCTGTGGAAATCCGTTCACAATCTCCCTCTTCTCTGATTTAACCCCACTGATCACCATCCTCAGCTGCCTCCACTCTAGCCAGTTACCCACCCAGTTCACAGTTGGTTTAGCTACACTCAGGTCTTCTATCTGCTTGAGCAATCATTTGTGCAGTACCGAGTCAAAAGCCTTGCTGAAGTCAAAGGAGAGGAGATCCAAAGCGTGGCTGTTGTCTAATTCCTTTGTCACCCAGTCAAAGAAAACTATCAGGTTAGTCTGACAATATCTTTCTGCCACAAAACCATGCTGTTTACTATCCTGGACCTGTTGCTCTCCAGATAGTCTATGAGGTCCTCTTTGATCAGTGACTCCATCAGCTTCCCTACTATAGAGGTTAGACTGACAGGCCTGTAGTTCCCTGGTTGCTCCTTATGCCCCCCCTTTATGAAGGGGTACAACATCTACACCTTCCAATCCCTTGGAACTTCCCCAGACATAAGTGAGCTGTTGAACAGGCATACCAGTGGTTTAGCCAACTCTGCTGTTAATTCCCTGAGTAACCTCGGATGTAACCCATCTGGTCCTGGGGGCTTATTTATCTTAAGGGCAGCCAGACCTTTTAGAACCCTTACACAAGTAAACAATGGCTGACTCATTTCCGGAATTTTCTTAGTGGTCGCTTTCATACCACTCTCTGACATGGACCTGCTGTCCTCCTTAGTGAAAACTGAGCAAAAGTAGTTATTTAAGATGGTGGCCTTTTGCCCATCCTCCTCTATCACCCTATCCCCATCAACAAGCCTTACAATTCCCCCATCCTTTTTCCTTTTTTCCCTAATCTATCTGAAAAACAGTTTTTTACCATTTCTGACCCCTCCTTTATATGCAGCTCTGTGTCTGCTTTGACCTCCCTAATGGACCTCTTTGCCTCCCTATTTTTTTGTAGATAATCCTCCCATTCTACCTCCCCCTGCTTTTTGTTGTATTTATATAAGGCCTTCTTTTTGGCACTAACCGCTTCCCTGACCCTTGCTGAGAACCATAGTGGTCTCTTAAACCTGTTTTACTTTGTTACTGTTCTTATGCATACCTTAGATGCCTTGAGTATGGCTCCCTTAGTTACCCCTCATCTCTTCTCCACCACACCTGTGTCCACCACCGCTACTAACTTGTTCCTGACCAGTTTCCTCATCCTATCAAAGTTAGCCCTTCTAAAGTCAAGGACTTCAGTTCTCGATTGTGGCTTGCTAGCCCCAAGGGTCAATTCAAACCAAACAGAGTTATGGTTGCTGTTCTCCTGTGCCTCCCCTACTTCCACTGCTCCCACTTTCTCTGAGTTGGTGAGCACCACAACAAGGACTGCGGTCTGCCTGGTGGGTTCCTTAACTAGCTGCACCAGTAGACTGTCTGGGAAGGCATCCAGCAAGGCCTGACTCTTAGTGCTCATGGCCAGTGGGACCTCCCAATTGATGTTTGGCAGGTTCAGGTCTCCTAATACCACTACTTCCCCCTTTGGTACTCATTTTTCAAGTTCCTCTATGAGTTCTCTGTTCCTTTCCTCCCCTTGCCCTGGAGGCCTATATATCATCCCCAAGCATGCTTTCTTGCCTTAGGCTGCCATGGGTTGTACCCATATTGACTGAACCTCACCACTGCTACCCCTAATGCACCCATCTTCTACCACCTCAATGCCTTTCTTGCCAAAAAGGGCAACTCCTCCCCCTCTACCAGTTCCTCTATCCCTCCTGAACAGTGAATACCTAGGGACCTTCATTTCCCTTTACTGGAGCAATGCCAATTGCACTGCTGCAGAAAAAGGCTTTGGGGTCATGGCTGCTTTATGCGTAGACAAAAGGGTACAAGTTGGAACAGTGCTGTAAAATGATAATTGCAACCATTCTGTGCCAACAGTAAATGACTGTGTATGGGACCCCAAAGACCTACCATGATCCCAGGGTCATCAGCGTTAAGGCATAAAGGCATCAACCATACCTCAACAACTACCAGGTTAAGCCAGCCCTTAGGGATAGGGGCTATATATGCTTGCTTCCATTTGAAGCCATGGGAGTGGTTGCACGATTGTCCAAAATTTTCCTACGTGACAGAACATGGCCATATTTTCCAATGCTAGATAAATGTAAACTGTTGATAATTGAACTGGTGAACATTTGCCTTTCAAACCTTTAGAAAATAGCAAGTATTTCGTATTGTATCGTATACAGCTGTTGTAACATATAACAGACAGAATTTTACATACATTTGCCAAATTAATTTGTTGATAATCTTGTAAAGGTTAATGGTGATGGATAACAGTTTTAGGCTCTTGTGTTGGCCCTTCAGTTGGATGCACACTTCTGATATGAGGTAAATATTTTTTAAATATATAATTTTATTTCCTTTTTACTGCAACTTAGTCTGCCTAGTATTCTCCTTTACTGTTTTTTATTTATTTAGCTTTTGTTGACCGGGTAAGTGCACTAGACAAATCCTGCCTATTTTCAGGCACGACCCGGGGGAGGGGGATACAGATGAATGCCAACTGACCTTGAACCAGATTAAGCTGTTGGTGGTATTTTTACTGAATAAGGGAAATTTGGCCAGGACACTCTTTTCGATAAGTGCCATGGGATCTTTAACATCCACCTGAACTACCACCAATCCAGGCAGATGGGACCTCGGTTTAACATCTCATCTGAAAGACGGCACCTCAGAAGTGCAGCACCCCTCTCATGCTGCACTACAGTGTCAGTACTGGGATATTAACCCAAGTGCCAGATGTGGGAACTGAACCCACAGCCCTCTGATCTCCCGGCCTCAGAGGCGAGTGTGCTACCTACTGAGCCACTGACACTACTATGCCAGTAGTAGTGCAGTAGTTTACTATGCCAGTAAGTGCATCTAGGTTTCTGTAACTTCTATTATGTCAGAGCCACTATTTAATGCTATTCCCTTAGCTGTATGTGATGGTGGAAGTAACATCACAGAATGCTAAGAACGCATAACAAGAGCCTACAGTAAGCAATAAAGAGAGAAATACTAGGGTTCTGTACTAAATCAGACAGTGTTCTTTAATACCTAAATACTACAGTATTCAAATTCAGTTTCCATCTATGTTGGTATTTGGTGGGCTGGTCCTGGAAACATTATTTGGTACATGTTCTCCATTTACTCTAATGCATAGTGAGGCTGTTAAAAGCCCTGTCCCCTTCTCCAGGTGGCCAAGGCTACTCCAGTTGCCGCCTTTGACCTGCTGAGTCACTCCCTACCATGTTCTTCTCACTAGATCCAGCAACATTATCTGGCCTCCTGTAAGTTCCCCCTCCCACATGACACTACCATTATAAATAACCCCCTCCCTTTTAAGCATTTGGAGTCAAGGATGGAAGGGTGAAGTATGAATGTCCACACCCTGAAGATTAATTCCTAAATAGCACAGATAATATTAATAGGGTATAAGGTACTCAGATCCAAGTACCAAATGTTTTGCCCAATATTTCATTCAGGGAAAAATATTCAGGCACATTAAAAAAAATCTAACTAAATAAATTCAATGCTCTTTTCCTTTCCCAGGTATGGTAACAAGGGCCAATGATATGGTCACATGTCACCCACTCTAGTCCTTATCTCTCACCCTCCACTCCCTCCCCAGTCCTGCCAGACTCTGATTTGTTAAACAAAACATATTTGCTGGCTCTGGACACTGTGCCTTGAGCTGGCATTGTCTTTATCTTCCCCCAGCCCCCACCAAACTCCACAAAGTAGTATTTAATCCATGTTTATCCTCTTGTCTTGCTCCTCAATTCACAAAATGGGGGTGGGTGCAATTCAATGAAATTCACACTTGCCCAGTCATGACCTATCCCTAACCCCTAGCCTGCCATTCCAGTATAGTCATTGAACTGTACTTGTGTGAAATGCACATGATCAGAAGGGAGGAGGACAGAGGTGTGTGTGTGTGTGTATAGAAACAGAAAAGAGAAAGTAAAAAAGTCCTCAACAGTCCATCTAGTCTGTGCCAAGATTCCCTACTCAGAATCTTTCCAAAATTAGTATTTTCCTTCATATTCCTTTCTCCCGCATGTGATTACCCCATCTGATAACTCATTTAAATGCATTCTCATTTCTCTTAAGCCCTAATATTGTCTCTGTCTCCACAACCTGGTCTGGAAGTTTGTTACACCTTTCAACCTCCCTTTCCATAAAACTGTACTTTCTAATGCCGGTTTTGAACCCTCCCGTCCAACTTAAGCACATGACCCCAAGTGGAAGTATTGTTTTCAGACTGAATAAGCTTGCTTTAGCCACTGTATTGAATAATTTCATGATCCTGAAAGTCCCTATCATGCCTCCCCTTTCCCTTCTATCCTTGAGATAGTACTGTACATGTTCATACTATGGTTCATACTATGGCATAAGGAGCCAAGTAACGTGGTAAGCCCATATGCGCTCCAGTACCTAAGTGTAATAAAAAATATTTTCAGTAAGTATGATTCTGGCATGCTGTCCAAGGATTATCTTCGTTCTCCTTCTCTGCACTGTGTAATCTATCCTCAGCCTTCCTTAGATACAGACCTCTGAACTGCATGGAGTACTCCAGGTGTGACCTAACAAGTGATCTATACTAGGGCAGTATCACCTCCTTTCCTTCTACTAGTAATTCCTCTCCATCTGCACCCTAGAATCTTGTTAGCCCTTCCATATACCTTAGTGCACTGTGAAGATAGTTTTAGGTTATTATATTTATCATCACCCCATGTCTCACTCCTCCTCTGTTCTCTGTGTACTCTGCTGTCAATCTATGGCTCTCAGTAATTGTCATAGTCAGCTATATATCTACATATATACAGTGTAAGCAATAATACCAACAGGGTGGGTGGTATTGTGATATACTGAACTGCCAAGGAGAGCATTGAGGCCCAACTCTGCAGGCAGAGGGCCTTATAGCCCCTGGAAGGTCTGATATATCCCAATACTACCCACGATGGAGGGAATTATTGCACTTAGAAAATGGGATACATGTGGCATTTTTATGTAAGAAATAAAGAAAAATAATAATTTTGCAAATGATTGCAAAGGTTTTTCTAGCAAAAAAGTCCCTCCAGTAGTATATTTGCTAGCAGAGGGCACTGCTGTCTTTGACAGTTACGTACCTGCAGAGAGGTTCCTTCCCCTTCCAAGCACACACACACGGAAACAGATCATTAGTCAGTGTTATTACTTGAGAGAAAGTTACTACTGTCCCGAACCTCAAAACTCATTCACAGGCAGTGGTCTTTTTTTTTTTGTATATGTGTGTTTACTGACATCAGTCCATTGCCCCCCACCCCCCATTTCTATGAGATGCCTAAAAGGGATTGTACTGGGATTGGGAAGGGAAATGGGTTTAGTGAAACAATGGAACACAGAAGTAAGAGGTACCATTTCTTTTTTTTTTAATGGTGAAGCCGCTTTATTTTTCCCTGTTTCTTTTTCTGTTTGAGCAATTAAAACAGCGAGGGCAAAGTCAGGAACAGCATGAGACTAGCAGGATGAGGAACGGCCATGAGTATGCTACAGAGTTATTTAAAAAAAGAAGGAATGGCCGCGAATTTGCTAGGGAGTTCCTTTAAAAAAAAAAATTTCTTTGTGCTGTTCCTTTGAAATGTTAAAGGGCTCTTTAGCGTTATGGTGGAGATGGAGATGCACTCGGTAGATGTATTGTGAGTGGAACTTGGGATGGAAAGTCAGGAGTGACAGATTGGGGAAGGTCAACCAAGCTGGCATCAAAAAACTGAAGTAAGCCTGAATTTTTTTTTTCCCCTCTGTGATAAGGAGGAAGAGAAGCAGCCTGAGAGGTAGTACCAGCGTGTCACAGTTTGTGGTATTTCTGTACAGAATGCTGGCGGGCTGGCCACTCGCTAAGGGAGCAGAAAAAAAAATGGTGGCTAGCCAGTTGGAAAATTCGAGGTGCTCATGGATACCCTAAGTAATGGGGTGCCCTGAAATGGCAATTGTTTTTCACAGGGCTCTATTGAAAAATAAATGCATGCCTGACCATGGCTTTCATGCCAGTCGGCAAGCTTTATTTTTCAAGCTCATTTTCTAAATCTGTATAACCCATGTTATTCCAATAACTGAGTATGGGTTACTGATATATTCTTCTGCTGGTAAGACTGCATTGCATAGAGTTGAAATACTCTTAAATAGGGCATGTAGACTTGCTTATAAAGTAGATTGTCATACATGTACTATTTATTTTATTGCAAATCTGCTGACTCTTAGCCAGCAGGCACTCCAGACAGATTATTTACCTAGAAGTTGGACCTGGAAAATGAATTGTGGTATGGTACCAGAAAACAGGTCAATTGGCTAAATAGTATTATAGATGTGCCATTGTTACTAGATCATCTAGGAGGCTAGCACTGAAATCGCCATGTTGAGGAAAAAAGACAGGTTAAGATTCTTGCTATGACAGATTAGGCTGCCTCTGGAATTTGTTACCTCATGAAATCACCTGTATTGATTCTTACTTACAATCTGCTCAAACCCTGAAGTCATATTTGAACACGTTATATTCTTGTACATGTATTGATTAGGCTAAATAAGTCTTTAAAAATGTGTTTGTACATGTATTTGTTCTTCTGCATGGTCACCTATGAAACTGGGCAAATGTTTGTCCATAGGCCATTGGGAGGATTAATTTGTTCCACATTCCAAACATTGCTGCACTGCATTTTGAGAGTTCAGAGCCACAATTGATATTGTTTCCCTTAGCTTGTTTACCAGTACTGCCAACAGATATTGCTGTGTTTTTTTACTATTTGAATGTAAGTGTCTATAGTTCATAGACAATGCAGAATCGCTGATGCTCGACATCCATAGAGCTGAAATCAGATCAAAAAGATGAAATGAGAGAGTATGCATATGCTCATGACTTCATAGCCCACTTTGGTCACAGTTAGGTGACCAAGACATTTTTGTAAATGTTACCCATGGTACCCCAAAAATTTGCAGAACTGTGAGACAGTGGAGGTTCACTGTACATCACCATTGCTCAGTAACACATCTGTTCAATTCAGGATGCACAGTAGGAATAAACATGGAGTCAGGAAGAAATCAGAAACACCAGAAACAGACAAAAAGGGCATGTCAGAGTAACTCTGGAGAAGGGGGAGGTAGGAAGCAGGTGGGGTTAAAGGCAGTGGGGGCAGCTAAAAGGAGCCACAGTGGAAGTGACAAACCAATGTATCAGATTTATAACCAAACAGAAGAGAACAAGGAAGTCGATATCTCTCTCAAAAGAGGTGGCAGGCAAAGTAAGGGCTAAAAAGGTGAACTGCAGGAAGTATAAGGAAACCCAAAGGGAAGAAGACAGGGAGGTGTACCTGGGGTGTCTAACTGAAGTGATATGGCTGTTAGGGACACCAATGTGTGGACTGAGGAGGGCTTAGAGCAGACAGTGAAGAAAGGGGGATAATACATTCTTTAGGTATGTCAGAAGTACACACTAATGCACCTGGGAAGAGGGACCTCTGGGGAGAGCTATAGGATTGGGGGGTAATGATGATCACCAAGGAAGAAAGGAACCTGGGCATTATCATTTCAGATGACCTAAAGATGTCAATTCAGAGCACAAAGGCTGCGGGGAGGGCCAGTGGCATGTGGGGTGCATAGCCAGAGGTATCATTAGCAGAAGGCACCACAAAACATATGAGGAGAGATTAGAGGACTTCAATATGTACTTGCAGGAGGAGAGAAGGGATCTGTGTGACATTACAGTCACATTTAAGTAACTCAATGGCATAAACAAGGTCCACGGGGGAGACCTCTTCCACTCTATAAGGAGCACAAGAATGGGGTGGGCATAATATGGAATTGGAGGGTTCAGCTAAAAAGTAAATGTGACAATTTTTTTCTTCATGGAGACGGTGGTGGATACATGGAATAGTCTGTCACAGGAGGTGGTGGAAGTGAGCACAGTGGAATGCCTGGCACATGCACAAGGGAACCTTGAGGTGGGGAGGAGTGATGAAAAGCCACTGACCATATAGGGTCAGAGGCCACAAACAAGTATAGGGTGTCTCTTGCCGCATAAACTGTAAAGGCATCCAATTCATGCAATGTTGCCGATATTATAATGAGATGGTGTGGCACCTTATGATGCCAGTGTCTGGATGTGAGTGTTGTGTGCAAGTAGGACCAGATAACTGTTGCTATACAGTACTTGTATGATGGTTCAGAGCTCAGTACTTATGTTACATACTGTAGCTGAATAATGTAGGTTATGCTTGGATGCAGAGGCCAGATCAGTAAGCAGGATAATGTTCATCAGATATTTAGCAGTTTGAATAGATCAGTGCTTAGGTGCTTTGAACATAGTTATACAGTCAGCGATTATAGTACAAGTGAGCTGAATAGTCTTATGCAAGATGCTTAGATGCTTGAGCTGATGAGTAACATGTTATGACTTGGTATTGGTTTGATCTTACTCTGTATCCCACCGTTAAAGAATGCTTAGTCCAGTAGTATGAGACCCCCCCAAAAAAATAATGATATCATATGAGTATTCTGTATTCGATCGCTGGATGGGTAGTCGAATAGGATGAAACCCCTTAAAGAATGAGTAGCAATACAATTACCTCCTCCAGCTCTGGAGAGTGTGACAAGTAGCACGCAGGAGAGGAAAACCCCTTGGGGAACCTCTGAGGACCCATGGCTACTGACCTGCCTGTCCTTCTGGGCATGCTAAAGGAGAGTAATCCTAAGTAACAATATTAAATTATTCTACTAATCCGAAATCCAAGTTGTAGATCCTGAGCCAGTGAAACGGACTACTGAAGAAAGTACAGAATTTTTGACGTTTCGGGTGAAGATGGCATCCTAGTTCCGAGAATCCATATCCAGGGCAGAAGGATATTAGATTGGAATCCACGGTTCATAAACTTTGAAGCATCGAAGTTGCATTGGTGAAGCACTCCAGCAGGTGAGGATGTCTTCTTCTGAAAGAACCAGTAACCAAAAGGCTCAGTGTCCAAGTCAAGAGTAGAGGAAATTAGTCTGTGTTCCATTTGACAACCTTACAAATAAAGGCGTTGGTTAAAAAACACAGGAACTTGCGGATGCCGCATGATCTGGAGAATACAGGGCAGTAGGAACTTTTGATCTGGAGAAGGGAAGCTGGTAAGTGAATTAGGTAGAGATCTTAGTATGAATATGTAAACATGAATTAGATGTACCTCCAAATTCTGATGGGCGAAGTAGGTTATAGAATAGGTGAGTCAGTCTTGATGAACCTCTAGGCCCTGTAAGGGTGAAGCAGGTAATATGGACTAGTAGTGGAAATAAGTGGACCTGTACGTAGGTCAGTAGTAGAAGAAATTAAATCTGTATAATGTAGACGTAGTAGCAGAGGAGTAGTGTTGCATAGAATATGTACGGTATACATCGAGGAGCATGAGGAATGGTAATAGCATAGAATCGAAGAGCTTCATCTGGTGATCCAAATAGTTGCATAGAGATGTAGATATCCATGTTTCAGAAGCCAAATTGTACAAGCTAGAATTGACTTTGTGAGAATAGTCTGATGAGTCCTGTATAGTCGAGCGTCTGAGTCATAACTAGTGATAACTGAAGAACCTGAGTCAAATAAAGTAGCGTTGTCACAGGGTACAAAAGTCTTAGAGTATAAATCATGAGATTGAAGGTCTTCTGGATAAACTCAACTAAGTGTCCTGGTAGTAGTGTAGTAGTAATTCATAAGAATGAAGAGGCAAGGCAGAAGCAGTCAAACAATAGATGTCATATGGCTAAACAAAATCCTGGACGTGAGTCCATAGTAGAAATGAGCTCCTAAGGCTGGCAGACATGGTGGCAGGCAGGCGTATAGTAGAATATGCGAACCTCCAGGCCCCGAAGCTGGGCGAGGCAGGTGTAGCGTAGAAGTAGTTGAACCCCCAGGCCCGATGGGCGAAGCAGGTGATTATGGTGTAGTAAAATAAGATCAAGGTACCTCTGGGCCCATAGGGGGTGCAGGTCTTTTGAGTGTGATGTGGTGAACCTCCGGCCCTCAGTGCTAGGCAGGCTGTAGAGCAATGGTATGCAGAGTAATAATAATGTCTAACTGCATGTAATGCAGAATTAGTAGTGACATAGCAAGGAATGGATTGTAACTGGTATCGTAAATAGTAGCATAATCCTGAGGCAGTGCTGTGCAGTGTAGAAGTATATTCCTGAGGCAAACTTATGTGAGCAGTAGAAGCGTGCAGTAAACCATCGTTTCCTGATGTTCGAGGATGGTAAAGATTGCAGTGAAGAGACCTGGGTGGATGAGTTGACAACTCGACCAGAGGTAATAAGCATCCTGAAACTGTAGTAGATCAAGTCTTAGGTATCAGGTAAACTAAGGAAGGCAGTATGGAATAGAGCTCAGCAAGGAGATCTTAGCAGAAACAGCAGTAACTCCGAAGGAGTTGAAATAGCATGGTGAGAAGCATCCAAGAGAATTGAGGTGAATATCATGATGTACTCCAGAAATAATCCAGTGGAAAACAGAAGCTGCAGGAAGCATGATTTGGGAGAAGTAGGTCCAACTGAATGAAGCAGCTCTGTAGGAAGCATCCATGGGAATGAAAGGGAGCTAAGCCTGATAAGAAAGTGCGGCTAGACCATGTGTAGGTCAGCCGATGGACCATAGGAGGTACGTTGACTGTGTATGTCAGCCAGTGAGTGAATAAAACAGTAGCTAAACCTAAGAAGGCTAGCATACAGCTGAACCATGCAAGGTCAGCTGGTAAGGTAAGTAAAGAGTGGCAGCCAGCTCCACCAAGTTAGCATGTGCAGCTGGACCACACGTAGGTCAGCTGGTGAGGTAAGAAAATAGAGGCAATGAAGCCCCATAAAGGTAAGCCAGTACGGCTGGACCACACATAGGTCAGCTGGAAAGTGAGGAAGGAGCAAACGAAGTGAAGCATCAAGGAAGTATACATGGAAAGTGATATAAATCTCCGAAGACATGTTCTGTTAGGTAATCCACGATGGAGCCTGGATGGGCCTGGTCAGAAGGAGGAGAGAACAAGCAAATCAAGCTGCGACATCCAGAGTTCAGTGGTGAGATCCAGTATTCAGAAAACTACATTGAGGAACTGGAAACATAAATAACATCATGCTGGAAGAAGCAGATAAGGCAGAAGCACTAGAAGGATGGCACTGCCTGTAAGCACTTCACTGGACTGGGCCACAGAAGGGTAGATATGGCATAGGTTACCTGTGTAGAAGTATGCTATGGATGGATATGAAATCCAAATGAACATTACAGCTCGCTTGAAACTAAATTGTGCAGCCGATAACAAATGACACGTCTAGCATGAAGAACGCTGGCCTGCGGTACAATGAGAGGTGTAAGGTAAAAGATAGCTGCATTGTATTTTTTATCTTCAAATAATTCAAGCCACACAAACTGAATGTTTCCCTCTGGTTTATTTTCTTTGTGATTCCATCAACTTCAAATACATGTATTTTTGCTTCTGTTTGGTGTTAGCTATTCAATTTTTATACAGGGTTTATATAAAGAATTGTTATCTTAAAAACTGCCAACTCCCTATTATAGACCAAGCAATAAGACAAGTAAATCTGGAAAGATATTGCTTGGCAAATATTTTTTTTGGTATCCTGTGGTAAATAAATAAATAGCATCAACTGAAGGCCCATGTAAACCCTCAATAGATCACACAAGTTTATAAAAAACAGCATGAGACATCCTGTAATCATGAAAGACAAACAGAGCGTAGAAACACCTAAACTCAGTAGTGCCACCATCTACTATCTGGCCGTCCTCACATTGGATAAGTCAGCATACAAATTTACAGTTTCAACAATGGACATACTACACGATATGATGGTTCTTTGGGAGAGGTCACAGTGACACTCATGTTGTGCACCCTGGTTCTCGAATGAACTTGGGTTGTGGGAGTGCCGGCAGGGTGTGGAGTGAGGGAGCAGCTGAAAGACAGTGCTCCTGTCCTGGGAATGTTGACGCCCCTCCCCCATAGTTCAGCTGCCAGTGGAGGTACGATGGACAGTGTAGGCAGGAGGGGGCTGCAAGTAGTGGTAGCACACCTCTAGGTGTGGCATATACATGCCTTCACATGTGCATGAACAGCAGAGGTAAGAGGGAATACAAGAAAATGTGGGGAAAAAATGGGGTAAAAGATAACAGAAAAAAATTGAACTCACTGTTTGTGTGGGACATACACTAACATGATCTCCATACTTACATTCCAGTTATTTATGATTCATCACCTCTGTACGTCTCCAAAGGGAACTTGTTATGGATGGCCAATATTGTGCAGGCTGGCAGTACTTTTTGATTTCCTCTACCCAGTTACTGCCAAACCCAACAGACAAATCGATGATAGGCCATGTAGCGTAATAAACTTTATAAAAAACAATGAAATGAGACATGTGAGGGCAAAAAAATGATATTTTGGAACTAAGTGAAACAGATGCAAATGTAGGGTGCAAATTTACACATTTCAGTATGTGGTTTTGCTTCAGACACAGTCAAACAAATACCAATCAGGGTCATAATATTCTGTAATGCACTAGGCGTGGTGATACTGTTCAAGCTGCACTTTGCTTTAACAATAGGGTAATTGATTTGTATACTGTATGTAGTCTACTAAAAAGGATTTAAAAAAAAATGTAACAAAAAATCTTATTTTGATAAACATATTATATTGACATCTATAGACATGTATTGACATGATATACTCATGTTCATCACACTGTGCTTGCTTCCAGATACAGACTTTTGGTCCATCTATATTGTTTAAGCACTTTCAATGACATGTACCATGTCCTTGCCCTGTGTCAGTGCAAGCTCATTTAGGAGCTCACTAGAGTGCAACTTCATGCATCAATGTTCATTCCTAGCTGAAGTACAATAAAATAATTGTGGGGAAGTGTTGCTGTATACACATTGACAACAGGCAAGCGTTCATAGTAGGAGTTAGACTGAAAAAAATATATAACATTATATAGGAAAGTGCAACTCACTCGTTCTTTGATTCATTGTCACCCACAGGTCCGTCGATCTTTATATACTCATAAAGACAGGATGTTAACACATCTTCATCTAAACACATATTTCTGAATCCTTGCACCTCTGTTATGCACCAGATGTTGTCCACCAATTCAAATGTATCAGATACTGCTGAATAAAACCAGCAGCATCGGTTCTCAATCATGGTCGGCATTGGAGCACAATTGCCACAATTGCACCTGAATTGGATGACAAGTACACAACTGTAAAGTAAATATTGCAGTGTACATTGTGAAACACACCATCAAGACAGTCATGGATCTTATTGAGAGCACAGAGATTCAAGGCAACGGAGATACCCTGGCATGTGTCATAAGATATAAATTGCACCATCACTCGTGGTCTAGTGGTCCTATGCCACAATCACAAACCATGCACGTAACAGAAACAGGTAACATTTACCCCTTCCATAGCAGTCTAGTGGGCCCACCTCCCCAACACTGGAGGTGACCAGAGGGAGCACTGGATTATACAGTACACTGTCACTAAGCAATCAGTTTGCAGTCATCCATCATGGCGAGAGCAGAGCTGTGTGAATTGCTGGGTGTGGTGGTCTAGTGAATGCCAAACACAAAATCCAGGGTAGTAGTGCCCACAACTTGGCTATCCCCCCTCACATACATGGAGCTGGCCACCAGCACAGCACTCCTCTCACCACAGCTGTCTGCCAACTGATTTGTCAGTGGTAGTGTACTGTATAATACAGTTTGCGCTCATGTATTGTTTGTAAAGCTATGAGTAAATACTGTATTATACAGAACACAGTGATTGTTAAGTTAGTGGGCAGCTAGCCATGTGGGTGGGAACAGGGCTGTGCTGGTCACTGGATCTGGGCGCTGGATTGGGTGGAGACGGGACGATGGGCACTACCATCCAAGCTTGGTGGGTTGCAGTGCAGTAGACTACCAAGCATCGGACTATGTATTCTGTAGAGTATCTGGCAGTGTCCATAATTGGGGAGAGTGAACCACTGCATTACCAATGACATGGGAATGTTATATAGTTATACATGGGTACAGTAGGGGATCAGGGAGGTGGGTCACTAGACAATAGGGTTGGTAAAGTATTATATTATTTTCATGGGCACAATGGGGGGGGATTGGTGTGGTGGGTTACTAGACAATAGGGTTTTGAAGACTGATGTATTGTTATGGTCCACAGGATACTGTGCTCCCATAGTAAAATAAGGATACCAGTATACAATCCCAAACAGTAAGGAATTAAGTTGCAAAAAACCTTGGCAATGCTCCATTTAGGACCAAGGTGCCAATGTTGGGAAATGTGGCCTATGGTTTCCCACCCAAACAGTCCCCCAAAGAATGCAGGAGAGCATGTTTGGGGTTTCAGAGACATCAAAGACTGTAAAGCCTGGATATGCATGTTGCTATAGCACCGGTGCCTAGAAAATGGCCCATCTGGCCATGCGTAGTGCCCTATGAGCACAGCAAAAGGGCAGACACCAAAAAGAAGGCATACAGGGTTCAAGAATCAAAACAAAGATCCATGTAACTGCAAACAGAATACAAAGGCAGAAAGACAGAAGACTGGCATGCTCGAATGCAATGAGAGCATATGGAAATAGTTTCACACATATATCCAGTTATCTTATAACATTCAGTTATGCCACTGAGCATGTAAAAAAAACACAAAGCACGGAGAGATCACGTGATGTAGAGTGCTGAATAGAAGCTCCCTCAAGAAGCTCCTGCCTTCTGATCATTAATTCATCCTGTTCTGACATCCTAACCTACTATTTTCTCTTGTTTTTGAGATTCAACGCTGTTTAATAGCTGTGGCACTCTGGACTGGGAATATTTCAGGCAGATGGAGGCTTACATGAAGAAAGCCCCGCAGAAGCATACCCCCCCCCCAGCAACTCCTGAGAAGGCATCTAAGAAATCCAGGGCCTTGAGTGGCTCTCGGCCTGATCCTCCCAGCCAAACTGGAGAACAGGAGCCTTTAACGCTATCCAGGTTCCTTGAGGAATTGAAACCCTTTCGAGAGGAAATGAAGGATATGGCAATGGATTTTAAATCTCTTTCCAGAAAGCTGGATGAACTCTCGCTATCTGTGTCTGATAATACAGCTCGAATTGTTTCCTTAGAGAAAAAATTTCGAAGTCTCGACCCTGACCTGTCCTCGATGTGCCAGAAATTATCTCATTTTTGAATCTAAGATTGAGGATCTAGAGGGTCAGAGCCGTAGAAATAACATTGTGATCCTCGGATTACCGGAGGAAGAGGAAGGCCATATGTTGTGGCATTTGTTCAGAAGCTGGTTGAGCGAGTGGCTGGCCCATCTCCATTCGGCCCCGCTATATTATAGAGCGAGCTCAGGGCTTCACGGGCTAAACCTTCCCCGAGATCCCTCCCATTGTTTGCCGGTTTTGAACTATTTGGAGAACAACACTTTCTGCAAAAAGTCTTTGCAAGAGGTTCGCTGGGAAAATACAAAGCTGAGAATTTCACAAGATCTGCCCGCCTTAGTTCACTTGAAATGCAAAGTGTTCCACCCTACTGTATCCAAGTTAATCACGGCAGGTTTGAAGTTCAGGATGGGTTACCCGGCTAGGCTACAGATCTCAATTAACGGATCCTGGAAAAGCTACGATGACCCTGAAGCGGCTCTGATAAGTCTTAAGTCCACGTTGCCAGATCTTTTCAAGGACTCTTGAGTGGATGTGTTGCAGTATGGGGTGATACACAGAGTCGAGAGCTTGAACTTTCGTTTTTCCTCTTGGGGAAATCTTTCAAGCGTGAAGACCTGGGGAAATTGCATCTGCTGATTTGGACTGGGGGGATCATCGCAGACCGTCCTAATTTTTCTCTTTTTTTGGTTTCACAAAGGGCCCATACTGGCCTGAAGCAGTGGACACTTGGAGTTTGGGGCCTTCTTAAGGGGGGATTTGCGTGCCAAGTTTTGGCAGTTTCATTTGTTGGGGGCAGAAAGAGTGAAGATAGATTGGTTGTGAATCAGTTTTTCATTTTTCTCGCCTGGATTGGTACTAGGATGTCCTGGGCTTTCTCCATTCCTGATTCTCATTTAGCTAGGACAGGAAACTGGCCACTAGAGGGCATTCCAAGCATAGGGGACTCGCGAGGAAGCACAACTCGAGGAGGATTTAACGGTGCCTCACCACTTGGTTCATGCGCAGTACTCTCAATTTCGCAGGCAGGGCCTGTGCATTGGATGGCGGGTTGTTGTGAGTAGAGGCGTTTGTTATGCCTTCCCCTCCAGTGGAGTGACCACATTTTCCCTTTTCTCTACTCCCGCTCTCAATATGTGCTGTAGCTAGTTCCCCCTCTAGGGGTTTCTGGTCTGGCTTTGGTTTTATGTGGGTCACCTTGTGTGGCAAGCAGGGTTTCTGTTTCCCTCTCAATACTGTCTTGGTTACCATGAACACTTGGGTGGTGTATGGGTCTCTTTGTGGTCCCTTTAAAACAAATTCCCTTAAGCTGACATTCAGGTGGGATCAAGGAGAAAGCCCAGGACCGCCCTCTCTCGTTGGGGATATAATTAGAACTGTTTGGTTTCTTTATATTGTTATCTGAGTGTAACAGTGTTTAATATCAGGGGTCATTATCAGGGGGCGGGAGTAGAGGGAATAGCACCAGTACTGTGCTGAACGTTGCTTGTGACAGTTTGGTGGGGGGAGTGTGGGTGGGTTTTGGAGTATGGTTGGAGGGTGGGGGAGATAGAGGGGATGAGTGGGTACTATTCTTGGGGGGGCTAGGGAGGAGGGTGGGTGCTACTGCAGTAACCCTGGGGGTATGTTTACAGGGGATGTACATCCCGTGTGCTGAGTGTAACTGTTCTAATCTAACTATTCTTTCTAGATGGCTAATGAGATAACATTTGCGACTTGGAATGTTCAGGGGATCAGAAAGAAACATAAGCAATATCAGGTTCTCAAACATTTAAGTTTATTCAGTTTGCAGATAACCTTCTTGCAAGAAACCCATTTAGTAGAAGCGGAAGCTTTGCAGTTAAGGAGGCAGCAGGTGGGATCGATTTACTGTGCCCAGGGCACCACAAATAATTGAGGGGTCATGCTCATGATTAACAGGGGTATTCCATTTGTTTCCACACAGGTTATTAAGGATGCCGAGGGAAGGTTTATCCTTGTTAAAGGTACCCTCTGGTCTGTTCCAATATTATTATGCAGTATCTATGGCCCCAATCTGGACGATCCAGGATTCTTTATGAGGCTTATATCTATCATTCTCCCAATGCTTCCCATTAGGATTATTTTAGGGGGAGACTTCAATCAAGTTCTCGACCCTAATTCAGACAGATTGGGCAGTAACCCGGGAGGGGCCACCCCTGGGCAGAAGGCATTCAAGGATTTATTAGACCAATGTGGGCTCTGCGACGCCTGGCGTGTTTTACACCCGGACTCTAGGGAGTTTACCTTCAGGTCTATGGCACATGGCTCGCAGTCCCGCATTGACTACTTACTCATTTCTCAGTGCCTGCTGCCCGGGGTTAAGACCTTCTCAATCCAACCAGGTCCAATTTCCGATCATTCATTAGTAGTATGCAATTTGGTACTGCTTAATTTACCTAATAGGGAAACCAGATGGAAACTCAATGACCAACTCCTCAAGGATGTTAAATATTGTAAACTCATAAGGGAACAAACAGAATCCTTTTTTTCATTAAATCCATTAGATAGTGCAAAGCCTGATATCTTGTGGGGGGCTTTTAAAGCCTTCATGAGAGGGATACTTATTAGTATGGTGGTTGGTAGGAAAAGAGTACGGGAGAAAGAACTTAAATCCTTATTAACCCAGATTAGATCCCTGGAAGTTAACCTTCCGGCCAATCCTCCAGATGAGGATACACGAAAACTCCTGGAGCTAAAGGATAAATACTTGGATCTACTTCGAGACAAAATCAGAACTAGCAATTATTCGTACCAGGGCTAGCTATACCGATCAGGGGGAAAAGGCGGGACGCTTACTGGCATTGCATATTAAACAACAGGAATCAATGAGATTCATCCCTCCTATCAGGTCAATGGCAGAAGGATCTCTTAAAATGTCTCTCACTGAGATAGCTCAAGAATTTGCTACTTATTACACAAATTTGTATAGCGACATGGAGCACCCCCCATTGTCCTGAAGACATAGAGCGTTACTTAAAGGATTCCCATTTGCCTTCTCTCTCTGATCGGTGTAGAGACGCTCTGGTTGTCCCTATTTCCCAGGAGGAAATTGCTAAGATTATTAGTGAATTACCAGCTGACAAGGTCCCAGGTCCGGAAGGATTTTCCTCTTTATTTCATAAGGTCTTTCGAGACCTCCTCTTACCAATACTTGGTCATTTATTTCAGCAAATCCTATCTGGGACGGAGACAGATCCGCACCTCTATGAGGCCCTGATCGTTCTGCTCCCTAAACCTGACAAAGATCTCGAAATGGTTTAAAGTTACAGGCCTATCTCGCTTTTAAATCAGGATATTAAAATCCTCTCTAAAATTCTGGCTAATAGGCTGGCAGTAGTTCTTCCTGGGTTAATAGGTACAAACCAGGTAGGATTTATGAAAGGCGCTCATCCTCCGATCACTTACGCACCTTGTCGCATGTCTTCTCGGCTACCAGGGATGCAGAGTTTCCCGCAGGCTTGGTTTCCCTGGATGCCGAGAAGGCATTCGACCGTGTGAACTGGAACTTCTTGTTCCGCACTCTGGAGGCCTTCCACTTTCCCTCTCTATTCATCTCCTGGATCGCCACCCTTTATAAAAATCCCATGACAAGAATTTCCGTGAATGGGGCCTTCTCCTATCCCTTTTCGCTCCACTCAGGTACGAGGCAGGGGTGCCCCCTTTCTCCTCTATTATTTAACTTATATCTGGAACCTCTTATTCAAAATATTCTCAATAATGTTTCTATACAAGGTGTGAGAATCGGGCGGCACGAAATTAAAGTCACTGCATATGCAGATGACTTGTTAAAATATCTGTCTCACCCGGTATCCTCCATTCCAGCCTTGCTAAGGGAAGTAGCAAGGTTTAGTGGTTTGTCCAATTACAAATTGAATGCCAGTAAGTCCCTATTTTTCCCATTAAACCGCAAAGTTTTCAAAAGCGATATCAGTCCTTTTGGTTTATGCTGGACCTCTAGGTCATTCAAATATCTGGGTATTAAACTTTCCCGTAACCCCCTAGTATGGTTTAAGTAGAATCTGGATTCCCTATTGCAGGTGATTACTCATGACCTTGAGAGGTGGTCTAAACTTCCTATTTCTCTATGTGGCTGGATCAACATAATTAAGATGAACATATTTCCTAGGATCTTCTACCCATTGTCCCTTCTCAACACTTTTATTCCTTTACTCTGGTTTAAAAAGACACATGGTGTCTTCACTAGATTCATCTGGGCTGATAGGTATCCCCGCTTGGCTTATCATAAGTTGGCAGCCCCAAATTGAGGGGGGTTTGCAAATTCCCCATCTGGCTATATATTACTGGGCTAGTCACCTTGCAAAATGCTTGAGATGGGTATCTCCCGGCCCAGAAGAAGAGCAACCGATTTGGCTCAAAATAGAATTGGATGCAATTAAGAAAAAAAACTTGGACCCTCTCGTATTATTTTTCCTCAGGTTATCCAAAGTAAGTGTGACTGAAGAGTGTCCCATGATAAGGACCTCTCTAAAGGTCTACTCTCAGTTGTGTTCCTTTTTGCAGTACTCCCCCATCTGGACCTGGCCCAATCTATCTTGAACTCTCCGTCATTTACTATTAACAAGACTCAGATTTCCCATCACTGGTTGCCTCAACTGGGAGAGGGGAAGCTCCTGGCCTTTACTGATGGTGGGGGGCATTGGTTATCAGTGGAAGAGATGGTTAGGAAATTTTTCATCCCGGCTTCTTCCTTCTTTAAAGCCCTGCAACTGAAACACTTACTTGTAATTACCCTGGGCGGTACTCCCCCTTCCCAGAATATCTCTTCTCTGATATCCAAAGTATCCCCACTTTCTGGCTCTTCTGGTGCAATCTCTAAATTATATCAGGTTTTGTTTCATAAAAAGTTTGGGGGTCCATTTGGGCCGTCAAGATTTTGGAGTAATTTTCTCCCTCATCTCCAGTTGGATTGGCACACTGTCTGGAAGTCATGTCATAAATTCATTTCTCAAGATAGACTGCGCCTCATGCAATACCACATATTGCACAACCTATACTATACCCTGGCCAAACTGCACAGGTGGGGCTACCTAAACTCAAACATGTGCAATAAATGTTTACAGGAAGAGGGCACACTTTTTCACATGCTTTGGTCCTGTCCAAAAATTTCCCCCTTTTGGGTTTCAATCCAAACTTCCTTAGACCCCCTGTTGGGCCTCCATGAATATTTTACTCCTAAGATTTGCTTGTTAGGGGACCTGTCTTCTATCAGAGTTAGGGTACGCAAATTCCACATTTCCCTGGTTGCCCTATCGACTAAGAAAATAATTCTTCATCACTGGAAAGACAGATCCCCCCCTTCTCTCCAGGAATGGGTAAGAGAGGTACTATCCAACCCATGCATAAGAGGCTTATAGCCAGTCTCTCACAATAGACTGGCAGCTTATACTAGAATTTGGGATCCCTCCACTCACTAATCTCTCTGTTTCCTAGCTAAACCTATTCTAGGTTTAATGTTTCTGCATGGCTTTTGGCTAGGTGCTCGGCATCCACGGGTATAGGGCTGGGTTACTGCAATAAGGGAGGTTGGGGGGGTGGGCAGCTTCTTTTCTACAGTGTATCAATGAGTCTCTGTCATTTTTATTGAATTCTGACTTTTATGGTGGAAAATGTATCAATAAACTTTGAATTATAAAAAAAAAAAACACAAAACACATTCTTGCAAAAAAGAATGAGCTCGAGAAACATGCTTACCGGAGCAAAATGAGACACAAGTTAGGGAAAAATGCTTACAAAATCAAATGGAGTCCCTTTTTCTGTGGTGACCCGGGCTAGTTACAAAGCAAAGGTATGGCAAGGTTTGGCAACAGAGACAACCATGACAAAACATACAGGGCCTTGTTCCATGATTGTTCCATGCTACAGCAATAGTGCCCTGCGTCAAAAACAGTCTGTCTGTCTGGCCATGGATGCACAGGGACCCACAGGTCCTGCACCAAAGAAACAGTCCATTTGGATACAGACATGCAGTAGCACTCTTGGCCACAACTGGGCAGTGGTCCCTTTGGGTCCTGTGGCGAGGTAAGAGAGTGTCTAGCAGAGGATAGCAGGAGGCCTATATGCACCAAGATAGCAGTTAATGTGACTGAGGGTGTGGAAAGGGATCCCTGTGACCAGAACCAAGGTTGCAATGCATCCAGCAATCCATCCACTATAGGAGGCACATAGGTACCCATAGTCAGGTGCCTAGATTGCTTTCTGGTTGTGGATGTGCAGAGGCCCAGAGCAGTGCACCAAGGTAACAATCTGTCTAGCTGCAGATATGCATGGGTATCTTAGTACCCTGGCCCAAGATAACAGTCTGTCTCATGACAGATGCACAGGGGCACCTCTGGCCCTGTGACAAGCTAACAGTCTGTCCTGTGGCAAATGAGCAGGGTCTCTTCTGGGCACTGCTCCAAGGAAATCATCTCTACAACCACAGGTGCACAATAGGTGCACTGCACCAAGGTAACAGTTTGTCATGCTGAGAATGCACAGTGGCCATCGGGACATGTGCCAAGGTACACACAACCACCCACAGCACCACACACAAAAAGTAAATCTAATGCTTCTCTCAATGAATCAGTACAACATTACTGTATATGTGTATGTGCTCCAAAAACAGAAAAACAAATGTTGCCAATGAATAACATGGAGGTGAAGCAAGCAAGGCACATGAATGATGAAAATGTGCCCTGGTTGAGGATGTCATGTTGGTCCATATGGAGTGCAATTGCTGTAAAGGTACAGGTATAAAAAAAGAAGAAAAAAAAAACATGCAACACACAGTACCAAAAAAGGCATGCATACTACGGATACTACACATTGTGAATGATGCAGCACAATTGACTGTGCTTATACTGCTATTATGTTTGAATATTATGTTATTGTTTGCAATATGCATGATACTTCGATCTGCATCAATGTTATCAGCGTTGCTCCATAAACGCCAATCAAGCCAACAGCTGAGCTAATGCCAGAGGTTCAAAGTAGTATAACAGGTATTGGACAGGGACACTGGTTTACCGGGATTGAGAAAGGGCATATTCCATTTTGCACATTGTAAAAAACGGTATTGTCACCGGTGTCTGCTAAGCCAAAATCCAGTTTTACCGGTGTTTGGTTTTGTTTACTTTATTTAACAATTTTTAACTCTGCTAACATGCATTTTAGCAATTTTGACCTCCACTATTACACATCCTTCCATCCTTGTACCAATTTAAAGTTATTTTAGGTACAAGATGTGATGGCAGCAGCAACATTACAGCCCCCGTCCCTAAGGTGTGATGGAAGCAGCACTACGGTCCCCATCCCTATGGTGTGACAGAAGCAGCAGCACTATGGCCCTCATCCCTTAAGTGTGATGGCAGCAGTACTACAGTCATCATTTCTCATGTGTGATGGCAGTATCAGCACTATGGCCCCCATCCCTCAGGTGGGATGGCAGCAGGCCTACATTCCCCATCCACCAGTGGTGATGGCAGAAGCACTACCGCCCCCACCCCTTCGGTGTGATGGCAGTAGCAACAATACAGTACACATCCATCTGGGGTGATGGCAGTAGTGACAGCACTATGATCCCCTTTCAATACTCACACCCCACATGCACAAGTTACAAATGACTTGATCTCTTTGCTTGTTAGAACTCAGATGTGAATTAATCTGAACCATCACCGCTAAGGTGAACAACCTTTGTTTTTTCCCATCTATAATTTAACTGCCTGAATTGGATATCTGCCTGTGACACTGCTGACCAGGGTTAGGGAACAGACTTGGGTGTTAGAGGGCCAGCTGGTAGGTGAAGGCTTGAGTGTCCAATGACCACTCCCTTTCTCCTGAGAGGGAGGGTGGGTTCATGGCTCAGCAGTTGCTGGCCCATGGTGGAGGTCAGAGGCACGATAACACGTCAGTCCTCACTGCGGGAGGAGTGTGACGGATGTCGGCTTGTGCCTTGACATCATGTAGCCTGTCAAGCTCCCAAGAAAATGGGAAAACACCCTCTGGCCAACTGAAGGATGGCTGCTGGTCCCAACATACACCAGAAGCCCCAGACATGTGTCCGTTCTGACCCCCCGACATGTCCAGGATACACAGAAAGCTCTTTGCAGCAATTCTGCTCCCCTGGTAGCCTCCCACAGGGGTAGGGTCCTACTCAATGAAGGGTTACTTTGGGTTACCTGGTAGCACAGCAGTAAGGGTCAGTGGATAGTGGTCAGGACTCAGCAGTGGAGGTAGGGGACCTTGGCAGGCCTGAAGGAGTGGATGGCCAGGGGGTAGGAGGAGCAAAAAAAACTGCTCGAATTTGCTTCTTTGAAATAAAGTGTTTTCACCTAAAAAATCCACAAGTGATTAGTGGAGGACCTTCAAAATGGATTCATGCATCTCCCAGACATGTGGATGCTTTTTATTTTCTACTTGGTGTCCATTAAAAGGGTGTCTCCCAGTTTTCATGTCTTTGTTCAGATGTGAATTGAGCACTACTCTGCCCACCAGCATCATACAGCCCCGGGGGTCTTACCTTCTGTATGTCATTGAATGTGCTTTCAAAATCCACTGGCTAAACAAAAGCACTCTTAAATACTTAACATTTGCTTTCTGTTGAAGCAGCCTATCAGAAAACATTTTGTTGTCACAGAGACAGAACCAGCAGGTGGAAGAAAAGGTGCAAATGATCCAATTCTCCTAAATGGGGTGCTAACTGTGAAGTCTTTTCATAAGTAGTAAGGCAGTTCCTTCTTTGTGAACATACTTTCATTTAGACTAGTTTTCATTCAAACAACTGAGGATTTTGGATGGCCCTACTGATTATAAACTTGAATAAGTTGGTAACAGTGATCCTGCATTTAGCAATCTACAACCTAGATGCTTATATGCAAAGAATACAATAAAAACCTGACTAAAATCTAAAAACAAGCTTATAAAGCTTATAAAACGTATCTGAATATTTATCTTTACCTATACAAAATCATTGCAACACATTTTTATATTCTTTGTAAAGCGGGTAAGGCCCACTATGCAGAACTGTCTGTTTTAAGGAATGACCTAGAAGCACTTGGGAGGTTAAGTGACTTGCTTGGATGCAAGTGGAGGTTGTGGTACTCAAACCCAAGTCTTCTGGCTGTACCCAGTTCAATCACCATTTGTTACTCTAACCACTAAACATGGGTGGTTAAACTGAATGGCTGATTACACAAAGCAGTGCGGGTGATTTCCTTACTGTTTCTATATGCAGCAAAGCAGAAAGAATGCAAAGCACAGCAGCATTCATTTTAAGATGCCGAAATCTGGGTCAGCCCGCTGGCACTGCTGTAGCACTATTGCTTGCAATGCCAGTGACCCAGGGTCAGAAGCAAACTCGGGTTGCTGGAGGTCTGGCCAGGGGAGTAGGATCGAGCACCTGGGGGACTGCTCTCCTCCTCCAGGGAGGGTGCGCTGTAGGTCCTGCTTCTTCTTTACCACCACTGGTGTGACCATGGGTGGTGGTGCAATGGCGCTGCAGAGTGATCAGGAGGGAAGGACGCTAGCCAGGATCTGGAGCAGTGGCATGTCTCTATGTGACCTACCTCCTTGGATCTCTAGTGCCGGTACCCTCAGGGACAGAGACCAGAAAACCAGGAACAATCACCCCACATTGGCCACTGGCAGAAAGGACCCAGGTGCCCCAGACTTCATAACCAGGCTCCATGAAGGACCCACTGGGCTGCCCGACACACACTAAGGGAGTGTGGAGGGGTGACCTAGGGTCCCCTCCCTTCCCACCGTGGGGGGTACAACCCAGGCAGGATAGGGGTAGGCCCACAGGAGCTCCTGAGCATTACCTGGGGGTGAAGCTAGGGGATACCGATGCTGTGAGAAGGGGACATAGAAAGAGAAAATAAAAAAAATGTAAAAAGATACTGAAATCTTAGTGATTCTGTGCAGTAACATGCAATTTCCATGAGGCACCGGTACAAGAATTCAAAATCCGCAAACCAAGCAGGATTCCGTGATTGTTACTGGTGTTACTGGTAAAAATGGAAAACCAGGGTCCCTGGTATTGGATAATGTTCAAATAAATAGTGCTTAATTTTAGAACTGGATAGGCAAATGAGTGTTCGGACCAAAAACAAGCCCCAAAATATATGTTTATGCAGTTGCCCTTGCTTCTGTTCCCCCATCCACACAAACATTGCTGAATCACACACTTCTGGGAGTGATATTACTGGTACCAGTCAAATCAAAATAAGTAAAACTAAACATTGGCATTTTTTAAAGAGAATGGCATAGCTAGACAAAAGAACCAAAAGGCTCACTGATTTAATTTTTTTTGTCATGGCTTCCTACTAGACAGGCTGATAAACAAAATGTGGACCAAAACCTGAAGGGGATAGCAGTCAACAACAGGAGTAGAAATTTGACTAGTGGTGGCTCATAACTCAGGAATGCCGTGGCACCTAACATCAAATAAAAATCAGTGTTTTTGCCAGAGATTGGCATGGTAATAATGTGAAACAGAAAGGGACATTGATGAGGGACCACGTGATGCAGGGTGCCGGTTAGCAGCTCCATTGTACCGCTCCAGCCACCCGACTCAATCTTAGTTACTTTTTCGCAAGTAAACCAAACAAAAGAGCCCACAACCCACTTCTTTTAGAAGATAAACTCGCTTACCTTCTAACTAGCGAGTCAAGCTGCTCCATGGATGTGGAAATGAGGAAGGCTCCACCTCAACATACTCCTCCAGTCATGCCGGAGAAGGCCCCTAAAAAATCCAGAGCCTCCATTGCAACAGAGGCGCCAAAAGTGGTGAGCCACCCATCCAATCAAGAACCACTCACCCTGAGCAGATTCTTAGAAGAATTCTAGTCATTTAAAGAGGAACTGAGAACGATTACCTCGGAGCTTAAATCCCTGTCTCAGGCTATGGAGGACATATTGCAATGAACCTCAAATAGTGAAGCCCGTATTTGTTCTTTGTAAAAACGGGTAGACAAAACAGACCCGGAGCTCATAGAAGCGTGCCAGAGAATGGCCAGATTAGAGCTTAAGGTAGAAGACCTAGAGGGCCGCAGTCATAGAAATAACACAGTCCTCATAGGGCTCCCTTAGAAAGAAGAAGGTCTGGATCCAGTTTTATTTTTGCAGAAGCTGGTGGAAAAGATTGCAGGCCCTTCTCAATTCTGGCCCAAATATATCATTGAAAGGACGCACCGAGCCCTCCTCCTGATGCCCCCAGCGGGAGCCCTGCCACATCCACTAATCTTCCTCTTCCTTAATTTTCTGGAACACCAGCACTTTCTATCCAAAGTGAGAGAGCTACAAGAAGTATGATGGCAAGGCATAAAAATCAGGGTCACCCAAGATCCACCTGTCACAGTAAGGCAGAGAAGAGCTGCCTTCCACCCTCTGATCTCGAAGTTCATTGCTGCAGGTATAAAGTTTAAAATGAATTACCAAGCACAGTTTCAAGTTCTGGTGGCTGGCAACTGGGCAACCTATGAGGAGCATGAAGCAGCACTTGCAGGGCTTAAAGTTTCACTCCCGGATCTCTACCGAGACCCCTGAATCAGGCAAAATGTCTGCTAAATTGTCCTTTTAGAGACTGGGATGTGTGTTTGATCTAGTTGTGCAGAATGTTGCCTCAAGATAAAATGAGTGATCTATCTAAAGCCCTGTAGCCCAGCAGCAAATTCCTGATGTGGGACTGCTTTTGTTAAAGACCCTTGGGTTTGACTTATAATGATCAGTAGATCCTAATGGTCGGGACATCCATTTTGTTTTCGGAGAGACAATAATACTGAACCCCCAGGATATATTAGCTGGAAGGGAACACTTTTTTCAAGTGAGCCCGGGGACTGCCTTGTTTGCACCATTCCTTCATGAATGTGCGCATATTCGTGTGGCTACTGGGTTGGATGTCTCGACACTTGCAATGCAAGATTCTCAACACTAAAGGGGGTACTTCACTAACTTTGGCTGCTTCTAAGGGACATACAGCATTGACCCAATGCTGTTAAATTGGTAATATTGCTTCGAAGAGCCTACTCTTTATTTGAATGTTTGGAGACGGATAATTTTCAAGTTTCCATGGCTTGATGCTTATGGGCAAGACAATACTTTTGAAACAGTTTGAACTGCAGCCTTTTTCCAAGTGACACTGCCATTGTTAAGTAACTTAAGTAGAGATGTTCTATTAATCTTATTAGTATGTGGGTTCTTTGCAGTACAAAGATCTCGTGACTGCCGGGACTGGGATTTTTCGTAAAGTGTAATTTTGTTAGTTTATATGCTGTTCTGGGCCCATGTCAGTTTGTTCTCATCCTGGGATGCAAGTGCTTTAACTGGACCTTTATTTTTTCCATTTTTTGTTTATAGCAAGGCAACTTCACCAGTTTTTTTGGGACATGTTTAGTAGCTAGTGGTTAATAATTGTTCCTAATACTATTATAGGTATTATCAGTCTGCAATTGTTGAATATATGTAAAGGGCCTAGGAACCCTCTTTTATTATCATTGTGGGTATGTAACTGTCAAGGTTATGTCTGGGAACTTCTCATCTATAATTAATGGGAATCAGATTAGGAGTGGCTGGAGGGAGAGCAATGTAGTGTGTGTGCTGCAGAGCGCAGTTCGAGTCAGTGAGGGGGTGGGAAGGAGGGGTTATTGGACTGTGGGGTTGTTTCTGTATGTATTGCAAGCTCTGGGGGTTTGATGGGTTGATTTTGGATATTAGGTTGGTAGGGGGGAAGAGGGCAGCATGGAAGAAAGTAAAGCTAAAACAACTCGGGCAAAAACTAATACTATGGTACCAGATGGTCTACAGTTTACAAATGCAAGGGCAAATGGCTAGGGTTTTAACATTTGCCCTGTGGAACGTCAAAGAGGCGAGGCATAAGATGAAACAATATAAACTATTAAAACATCTGAGTTTATTGAAGGTGGATGTTATATTTGTACAAGAATCTCATCTTCTCAATTCAGAGGCAATGAGGTCAAGAAGACAACAGATAGGGCAAGTTTTTCCTGTGGGAGGGAATACCCAAAGTTGTGGGGTAATGTTATTGATAGCTAGGTCCATTCCATTTTCCCCTGTTCAAACCATCTGTGATCCTCCTGGTAGATTCCTCTTGGAAAAGAATAAATTGCACACCTCCAAAATCTTGTTGGGACGTGTATATGGTCCAAATATTTATTCTCCAGGGTTCTTCGTGCAGTTGCTCAATAATCTGGTCCCCTTTTTATCACTCCCAATAATTTTAGGAGGAGACCTACATTTAACATTTGACCCAAGCATAGATCACACGAGTCATACTTGTAAAGTTCTCTCCCCAGCTCAAAAGGCCTTCAGAGATTTGATAGATAAGGTGGGCCAGTGTGATATCTGGCAAGTTCTTCACCCCACAGACAGAGAATACACTTTTACCTCCCCAGTACATAAGTCCTCCTCCCAAATTGACTATATGCTCATTTCTCAAACCCTTCTTCCTGGGGTGGTAGACTCGTCCATTCATCCAGTTCCCCCATCTGATCACTCTCCGGTTACTTGCTGACTGTCATTCTCGTTTCTCCCCAAAAGTGGGGGGCATTGGAAACTTAACAATCAGCTTCTAAAAGACCCTGTAGTAATACAGTATATTGCAAACCACATTACCCAATTTGTCTCCACCAATCATAATTCCACAGGTAAGTCTGATATAGAATGGTGTGAATTGAAAGCATATTTAGGGGGCTTATTGATTGGTCTGGCCTCCAAAAGGAAGAAAAAGAAAGAAAATCAATTATTGTCTACTCTTTCTCAAATTTGGGACATAGAAGCTAAAATATCCCCTCACTGCCTAGATCAACTCAGGCAGGATCTTATTAAGCTGAAGGATGTTTATCTAGGGCTTTTGAGAGAGAAGGAAGAATTTTCTATTCTGAAAGCTAAAGCCAGCTATACAGACCGGGGGAGAAAGCTGGTCATTTGCTTGCCTTAAGAATTAAACAAGAAGAATCCTCCAGGCTTATTGCTGCTATCCGCTCCTCGGAGGACGGTACCTTAAAGACTTTCCCAGCTGACACTGTAACTGAATTTAGTAATTACTATAAGCAACTACTGTATATGGTCCTATGCCAAATCCCCCCAGTGCAAAATCTTGATGATTATCTAAATGATTTGTTTCTGCCTTCCCTCGCAGAAGCTCAGAAGGCCTCATTGATATATCTTATTTCTCATACTGAGCTGTCAAAAATAATTAAAGAGCTTCCTATGAAAAAAAACCCAGGCCAGATGGCTTCACTCCCAATTTTTATAAGGCTTTTGCCGAACAACTAATCGTTTTACTTCTGCCTCTGTACCAATATATTCTCTCAGGCTCTAGTACTGATAAATCCCTTTTTGAGGCCCTGATTGTTCTTTTGCCCAAGTCTGCTAAGCATCCCGATTTAGTTACAAGTTACAGACCAATATCTCTCCTCAATCAAGACATCAAAATACTGACCAAGGTATTAGTTGACAGTATAAGCACAGTCCTCCCTGATCCCATAGGAGCAGAACAGGTGGGGTTCATGAGAGGTAGGTCTTCTGTGGACCATTTACATACCTTGTCTCATGTCTTCTTGGTGTCTTGGGATGCAGATTACCCAGCAGCTCTGGTCTCCCTGGACACCAAGAAGGCTTTTGATAGGGTTAACTGGAATTTTTTGTTCCGCACCCTACATGCTTTTGGTTTTCCACTAGATTTTCAGAAGTGGATACAGGCTGTCTATAAATTCCCAACTACCAGAGCGTCCTGTAATGGAGTAATATCCAAATTGCTTCCTTTACAGTCCGGCACAAGGCAGGGTTGCCCCCTGTCTCCATTGCTTTTTAATCTATATCTGGAACCCCTTACACGTAGATTAACAGAGAGTCAAATGATCCAAGGCATTAATATACAAGGTAACGAAATTAAGGTCTCAGCCTATGCAGATGATCTCCTCCTCCTCCTCCTCCTCCTCCAGTAATCCCATCCAGCTTCCTCCATCCCTCCCATGCTGGACATTATTAATGAGTTTAGCAGTTTGTCTAACTACAAGTTAAATGTCAACAAGACGGTTATAGTTCCCCTCAATCACAAAACTTTAAAGCATACAATTATGGCTTTGGGACTTTCCTGGAAATCCAAATCCTTGAGATATCTCAGTGTTGAACTTACAAGAAGTCAGGCCCATCTACAAAAAGTGAATTTAGACTCACTTCTTCAAATAATTAGTCAGGATTTGAACAGATGGTCCCTTCTCCAAATCTCTCTTGGGGCAAAATTAACTTGATTAAAATGAATGTCTTCCCCCGCCTTTTCTAATCACTTAATCTTCTAAATATATATCTCCCCCTTTCCTGGTTTAAAAAAGTCCACAGTCTTATTACCAATTTTATCTGGGCTGGTAAAAGGCCTAGAATAGTGTTTCACAAGTTAGCTGCTCCAAAGGATAAAGGAAGTTTCCGTCTTCCACATATTGGTCTTTATTACTGGGCCAGCCATGCTAATAAATACCTTAGGTGGTCATCTACCGGGAATACCAAGAATCCTCTTCCTTACATGCCCATCTGGCTTAAAATAGAAATAGCTCAGATTAAATCCCATGGCCTCTATCCTGTAGCATTATTGCATAAAAAATTTAAGGTCCTCCCCAGCCATTTGAGGGCCTCCCCAATAGCTATCTCTATTAAAGTACATTCACATATTTGTGCTTTTCTCAAATATGTTCACATTCGGGACCTGTCCCAACCTATACAGGTAATCCTAATTTCAAGATGGATGGTAAGGTGCTCTCGTCTCTTTGGCTTCCACAGCTGGGTGATTGATAACTCATTTATTTTATGAAGGAGAACGGGACATGGCTTTCTTCCCCTGAAATTATGACCAAATCTGGTATTGTGACCCCTAACATTTTCAAAGTCTTACAATTGCAACACATTTTGGTGAAAGCATTAGGGGCTGTTCCCACACAGCTCTCCGGTTTGTCTTTTCATTCAGAGTTGAGCCCTCTTGCAGGTTTCCCTCAAGCTGTGTCCAAAATGTATGGGCTTCTGTATAACTGGATTCATCCAGAATATATCGGCCCAACAGCTTATTGGTCCTCCCTTTTTTCAGACATGACTATAGCTTGGCCTGCCTTATGGCAAAATTGTCATAAGTTTGTTACTCAGGACAGACTTCACCTAATGCAGTTTCATATTCTTCACAATTTATATTATTCACCACAAAAGCTGGCCAAATTCAGTGCTAAAGCCTCCTCCACCTGCACACATTGTGCGCAGGAGGAAGGCACCTTGCTCCATGTTCTCTGGGCCTTCCCTAAAGTGGCCCCTTTATGGGCTCTTATAAAGCAAAAAGTGGATCCCCTCTTGAGTCTTGAGGATTTATTCTCTTCCAAAATTTGTTTGTTGGGTGATTTCACTAGGATTTCAGTTGTAGCTAGTAAATTTCATATGGCCTTGATTTCGATGTCTGTTAAAAAGCTGGTACTGAGGCATTGGAAGGACACAGAAGTAATTATTTATGCTGAATGGTTACAGGAGTTACTGGCCAATCTTAGAACAGAGAAAGCAATTGCTAGTTTATGTTCTAAACAAGCAAGATTCACAAAAATCTGAGACCCTCTACAAGCTCTTTGTTCCCTGCAGTCCGCCTGAATTTACTTTTACTCCATAGCTCTGAAGATGCTTCCTCCATGCTGGGTTTTTTTTTTGGGAAGGGGGAGAAGGGAGGAGGGGGTTGGAGAATGGGATTAAGGATGGGGAAGGGGGAGGTGGTTTGGATCTTCCAGTGGTTAGGAATATTTTCTGTATCTTATGTATGGTGTGGATCTGTGGTTTGTATGGAAAACTTTCAATAAACTTTGAATTAAAAAAAAATAAATGGTCACTGATATAATATTTTTACGGGTCACGCATAGTAGACAGGCTAATACAAAAACTCTGAGCAGTACTCAGAAAGGGGGTAGCATTATGAATGGGAAGTAGGCATAGCACCACTGTCGATAGAAGAAATATTGAAATTGTTAATGAACTATGGAATGGCACTTACATAGAAACAGGGAAGAAGAAAAAAACAGTAATGTAGGCAATATCAATTGCAGCACTGAACTCTTGATATGCAGAGGAGTGATATTTGGGAGATGGAAGGAAACTAACCCCACACCTGACTAAAGATGTAGTGAATTTAAATTTCACCGGTGAAGTGCCCGTGAAGTGAGCACTTTACATTGTCACTCCGTTACGCAGAGTGGCCAATATAAAAGGCTCACTTTGCCTTGTGATTATTACTTCACGTTGTCATTCCACCTTAACACGAAGTAAGGCGAAGTGACAACAATATTGGCAGACCCCCACACACAGTCACCAGAATTAATGTGCATCCCCAAAATGGGCATCACGTGAGGTGGGCACCTGAATTAAGCCGCCTTCTGAAACAGCTACACGATGTGGGCAAAAGCCCAAATGGTGATGGGGGAGTAGGGCGACCGGATGTGGTGGGGTTGGAGACTGCAGCGACAGGATATCACAATATGTACATGCACGCGGGGGAGGGAACAAGCACAGAGAGTGTGGGCTGGGAGGGGGTTGAGGGGATGTAGGGGGTGGTGCTGCAGTTGGCTGCTGAGCTGTGCCATGGTGTCGGGGGTTGGCCTCCGCATGGTGCATGGGGTACGGGTTCTGGTCCTAGGTCTAGGGTCTAGTTGCTACTGCATTTTTGTTCTTCCTGGCCCAAAACATGTTTTTTTTTGCTTTCACCCCCGACATGCACCCCTGGAGTTGAGAATCTTTTAGTAGGGGAGTGGGGACAAAGCTCGTTCTCATGGGGGGCACAGTCCCCCATATAAAGCAAAGATCTAAGTCCCTGGTGCCATTCTTCCATGCACCAAGGATGTCAGGGTGGCAAAATTGTTTTTGCCACCCTGACGTTGTGATAACACGAGTCGCTGTTTGGCGCTCACCATTATCACATAGAACCTGCAAAATGCTACTGTCTTATGTCCAGAAAACTTCCCAGTGCTGACTAAGCGAAATGAGAGCGTGACAAGAAATGCAAAGTCTCCCAGAATTAATGGCGCACTCGGTCATGTGCGTAGTGGTCACTCACAGTTACCAGAATTAATGTGCATCCCCAAAATGCTACTGTCTTGTGTCCAAAAAATTCCACAGTGCTGACAAAATGAAATGAGAGCGTAACAAGAAATGCAAAGTCTCCCAGAATTAATGGCACACTGCAAACACACAGACAGATTAAGATTGCGCTTAGCACTCAAGAGATGCAAATGCAAAGGCACAACAACACCTAACCAGTGCTCATAAGTCACAAATCCAAATCTGGAAAAGAATATCTTTTGCCAGTTGGGGGGGGGGTTGTAGTGCACGGCAGTAACAATCCACTGCCAGTAAAGATACCACAAAGCAGTACAAAAAATTCATGCAGGTGCGGTGGATAGTAGGTTCACACTGCTGCAATTATTCTGTGGCACAGTAAAAGGTGTCTGATTTAATGGCACGCATCACACACACACTCACACACACACTACAAGTAATGTGTAGCAAATTGAACACCTTTAGTAATATAACCAAATGTTTTAAATAAACTGAAATTATACACTGCTGCACCACAACAATCAGCAAAAAAGAGTTAAGAATTACTGAAAATATCACTGTGTGTACATTAACACAGTTATACAAGAAAAATATAACCAAAATAGAAAGACTGCCTTTTTCTCCCAGTTAATCTACCTACACCACAGATACGCCCCTTCCCCAAAGCACACTTCACAGTACACAGACTGACTGTTCTAAATTAACATTCACAATCCACACACCAACAATAAACCCCCCTTCCCCGTCCGCCACCACCCCAGCTTCCATCTGCGCATGGTATCTGCTCGGGAGGCCAGACCCATCCTTATCAAAGCTTTAAATGGCAAAAATCCCGGCAGCGACTCACTGGATCCCAGTGTCCTCAGGTTGGTGCTAGATGAAGTCCTAGCCCCACTCACCAGCCTACTAAACCGATCGCTCTGCCTGGGACAATTTCCTTCTGCCTGGAAAACAGCCATAGTTACGCCCATTCATAAAGGTGGTGACAGGTCTGCAACCAACAACTGCCGAACAATCTCCATCCTCCCTCCCCTCTCAAAGCCCTGGAAAAAATCGTGGCCATTCAAATCACCGAATATCTATCCAAGCATGACATCTTATGCCCTGAGCAGCATGGCTTCCGTGCTGGCCACAGTACCAGCACCGTGCTAATTGAATTCTCCAATTTCCTTCACTCCTCCCTGGACACCAGCTCACTAGCTGGTGCAGTGTTCATTGACCTATCAAAGGCTTTTGACACTGTCTCCCACCCTCTTCTGCTGAACGCCTCTGTCACACTGGTCTCGCGCTGGCCCACTGGCATGGTGCTCAAGCTACCTAAGCCCGATCACAGTGTGTAAAAATCAATGGAACACTCTCTGATACCGTCCCCATACACTCAGGAGTTCCCCAGGCCCCTCCTCTTCTCACTCTATCTGAACACCCTGCCCAGTGCTTGCTCGGGCAAAATGCTTCTGTATGCTGACGATGCTGTCATTTTTGCCACTCACCGCAACCCCATCTCCCTTCAGGATTCCCTACAACAGTCCTTCAATGAGGCAGATACCTGGTTTAAGGAGCACAGACTCATCATTAATCTTAAAAAAACCAAAGCTATGCTTTTTGCCCACCCCCAAAACAAAGCTAGAAACCACCCACTCCATATTCTTCCTAGTACCAAACAACCTCTGGAACAAGTCTGCTCATACAAATACCTCGGGATTACCTTCGACTCAGCCCTCACATTCCACAAACACATTGATGCCCTTGCATCTGCCGCCAACATACGGCTTGGCATCCTATTCCGCCATCGAAACTGCCTCCCCCCAAATGCTCTCCAGCTCACTGTCACATCCTCAGTACTGTCCCTGGTAGACTATGGCTTACCAATCTATGGGGCTGCTAACACAACTGCTCTCAAAAAAATTCACCTAACCCTAAATAAGGCTTGCAGACTGATTACTGGTGCCCCCCAGGCTCACACACACCTGTCAACTGTATAACGATGCTAAACTCCTGACACTAGATGAGCGACTTCGCTATCATACCTGCCTACTCACAAAAAAAACCCTACTCGGGCTCTCTCCACCAGGGGTGACTGCATCCATCCACCGGATCCCGGCCTCTGTTGCTACATAGTCCTCCAACAAGACCGCTCTACTGGTCCCCAGATCAAGAACCACTCATGGTCAGAGGTCCTTCTGGTACAGAGCCCCACTCTGGTTTAACTCTCTCCCTTCCACCACCTCCAAAGCCACCACAATCTCCAAATTCAAAACCACCCTTCTCAGCCAACTCTTCAACACTCGTAGCTGTTTCTGTCTCTGAATAAGGCCCTATCTCGACCACTCCACCGGTGACAATGCCCACCGGGCAGCTCCCCACCTAGTCCAGCCCCATCCCTTACCCAGCACGCCATTCCTATGTATAACCGGGGCCAGAGCATGCTGTCTCATGCCAGTTGATTGCTCAGCAAATGAAACCAGTCATAGAAACATAGACTTTGATGGCAGATAAGGACCGCTAGGCCCATCTAGTCTGCCCATTTCCCTACCTACAGGATAGGCCGCAGATCCTAGTTAACCAACAGCCTATTTCTTCCTACCCCCCACAAGAATTGCCTTATGTCTGTCCCATGCATTCTTGAATTCTCCCACAGTTTTAGACCCCACAACCTCCTTAGGAAGGCTGTTCCATGCATCCACTACCCTCTCTGTGAAAAAATACTTCCTCACATTGCCCCTGAACCGCCCTCCTTCTATCTTTAAATTGTGTCCCCTTGTTCTTGTAAGTCTCTTTTTCTGAAAAATGCTACCCTCTTGGACTTTGTTGATTCCACTGAGGTACTTAACTCATTCTATCCTATTGTCACTTAGAATGTTCAGGTACTCTCTGCCTGCTGCTAGAACACCTGTGTGCCTGAAGGGGTTTTAGATCTGCAGCATTCATGCAAACACACTGTGCTTAAACCTAAATATCTTAAAAACCACACAACCAATTTTAAAACTGTAAAAAGAAAAGTTTTTCAGGACAAAAAGTTTTTGAAAATGAGTGAGGTTTGGTAATGTTTATTTAACTGGATTTAATGTTGTGGGAGGTTGTTTTCATATTTTAATAAATTCTGATGATTTTATCTAACTATAATTATGTTCTGTTTACTTAGTCATGCAAAATATTAAATTTCTGTAAAATTGTTGATTAAAATTGTTAAAAATATACAGTAAACATCTGTCATTGTCTAAATATAAATTTTGCTAGTTTTTTACCATTTTTTTTAATCAGAAATCAATATCTGAATCTCTTGTTATTACAGTTTGAGTTTTTGTTCCACTCCACTGGTTGGAATTTTGCAGTGTATGATTCTTCTTATCCACTGATTTTAGTTTATTAATCTGATTATGATTTTTTTTGTATTTCCCCCTAGTTTAGTAAGAATATATTCACACATTACCTTAGAAGTACATATCAGGAAGTGATGCAGGAAGGAAGTGCTTTGTGAGGTCAAGTGATGTAAATAGGAAGAACACTTCCAGTGTAGGTCAGTGAGCTGACATAGGAAATGGAGACATTTGTTAGTGCTGGAGGTCTCTCTATGATTAATTGCATATTTGCTGTAGTTAAAATGTGTAATTTCATTGAAATAAACTATTTTATTTTATTTTTGTAATAAAATCCCATAATAAGTATAGGAAACTGTATTTTATTTGTGCTGTTTGCTTTATCATACTGTAAATGAAGCATGATGTTGTTCATGTAAAGGTTCCCATCATTCAGTAAACATCATGTTACATAAATCTGTGTATTATTTAATTTCTTGGCATAGTTTATTTTTTGGGGTTGTATTATGGGATGGTTTAAGGTGAGGGAATGACTGTATGATGAAGCACTGTGTGTTAGTGGTGGTGGTGGTGGGGGTCCTGCATTCATAATACAGGATCAGATGCACTTCATATGTTCTGTGGAAATGAGAGGGGCTGTATGCATATAATAATGGTGCTAACAGATACTGTAGACACATTATGGGTATACATATAGGATGATAAAATTGCTGAAAAGGCACTGGTAATTTGGGGTATACTGTGTCATGGGGAAGGGGGTGAGTGTACCTGTACCAAGGAATGATGCTCATAGGCACTGCAGTCATTTTGCATCATGAATTGGCACCCATCCTTGGGGGAATACTATGTTGTAGGGAAGCAGGTGGGGCTGCCTGCACCTGGTAAAGGCGTTCATATGCCATGCAGAAACATCGTGGGTACACATACAGGGTGATGACATGGGCATCTGTAAAGGTTGTGTACTATGTGCTGTGTCACATGGTTTGCCTGCATACACATGTGATATGTTGCAACATTCAGTATGGCGCACTGTGTTGGTGGGAAGGAGTGTGGGTATGCCTGCACCATGGAATAATACTCATTGGTGCACGTGTGTACTGTGTGCTATGTTTCATTTGAATGGACTGTATAAGTCATACACTGGCACTGATCACATCACAGTGCATCAGAGGTAAGGGATGGTCTGAAGCATTATGAGCACAAGGGACTAAAGTGGTTGTGGAGTGATTCAAACTTGAATAGAACATTGCAATGCATCTGAGGGTAGTGTTGGAATGAATCTTGATGTGCACAATGGACTACACCATGGTGACTGAGGAGGGATCCATATCAGTAATGCACATCACAGAGTGTCAGAGATAAAGGCTGGACTGAAGACTGATGAACAGATGGACTAAATTGGTGACTCTGGTGGAATTTGAACCTGAACAGCACTTTACAGTGCAGTAGAGGTTAGGGCTGGACTGACACCAGATCAGTCAATGGACAACATAATTGGCTGTGGAGGGATCTGAACCTGAAATGCACTTCACTGTTCACTACAGTTTGGAGCGCGATGGATGCATGATAAGGAGATAGATTTTACAAGTGTCAGTGGAGGGATTTGAGCCTGAGATTTTACAAGTGGCTGTGGCAGGATTTGAGCCTGAAGAATACTTTACAGTGCATCAGAGACTGGGGCTGAACTGATGTCATATGAATTGATGGGCTACGAGTGGAAGTGGAGGGTTTTGAACATAAAAGCACTTCCCAGTGCATTATGGGATTGGTCTGGACTGATACATGGTAAGTCAATGGACAACACCATCAGCTGTGGAGGGATCTGAACCTGAAATGCACTTCACTGTTCACTACAGTTTGGGGCTTGACTGACACATGATAAGGAGACAGATCTTACAGAGTGGCTGTGGAGAGATTTGAACCTGAATAATACTTTACAGTGCATCACAGATTGGGGCTGAACTGATGTCATATGAATTGATGGACTACACCAGTGGATGTGGAGGGTTTGAACATAGAAATGCACTTCATAGTGCATTATGGGATTGGTCAGGACTGATGCATGGTAAGTCGATGGACAACACCATCAGTTGAGGAGGGATCTGAACCTGAAACGCACTTCACTATTCACTACAGTTTGGGGCTCAACTGATGCATGGTAAGGAGCTAGATCTTACAAGTGGCTGTGGGGATTTTAACCTGAAGAACACTTTCCAGTGCATCAGAGGTTGAGTCTGGACTGACGCCATACTAATCGATGGACAACACCAGTGACTGTGGAGGATTCAAACTGATTTGGCCTTTACCATGCATCAGGGATTGGGGCTGGACTGATGCCAGATAAGTTGAAGGCAACACTCATTATTTTTTCATTTTAAACAATCAGCAACTGTGTATTAGGGAGAAAACTCAAGTGCAGAGCATGAGACAAACCTGCTACTGACCCTAACCCACTTACCATCCATAACGAGGGAGCAACATGCCAATAGATTTTAACATAGCCATAATTGAACATAAACTGTTTAAAAGTAACAAAAGGTGCTGAATTCACGTGACCGATCTAGTACATGCACAAGAAACTCTCTCTCCCATCAGGAATGCCAGCGGATCCATAAGATGTGATCACACAGATGACCAGAAATTATCCCAAAATGAACAAAGTGACAACTATGAAAAACTTTTATCATAAATAAAAATAAAACAAATAAAGTAAATACAGATTACAAATCGAGGTTTTGGCACTGAAATGAAGTGAGTATTTTAGATAAGAGCAGCACCTCCATCTTGAATCTAAGTTTCAGTCACTATGCTCTTCCTGCACCAGTGTGCACTCTGACTGGTTAATGGAAATAGTGTGATGTACAATAAGCATGCAGCAAGCATGGCAACCAATCAATATGACCAAATGGTGACGCCGCTACAGAGCTAGGCGGTACAGGTGAGGGCTGTGGCCCTAACTGAAACATCAAAAAAATCACTGTACACCCAGAGACCAGAGAGCCAGTTTCCTCCAGTGACAGTTGTAAAAAATACGAGTCCTTGCTTTAATGCTAAATAAGGATTTAGTCTAACATTTCAGGCACACACATTGAATAGAATAGTGGAAGGCACAACAAAAGATCTGCGTGCAGGTTCCTGGTGCTTTGACAACTAAGGCTTCATAAGGGATGGTGCCTGCATCTAAGACAATCCTTTATACCAATTAAATTCAGAACTGATGATGTCAGAAAATCCGACCAATCACAGAGCTCGATTTTAAATACAGAAATATTCAGTTCACTTAGTGGTATAAATGGACTAATAGTTATAACAATCATGATATCAGTGACAACATGTTATTGTAGAAAAATACCCCAAAGACAAATAAATACACCAAAGTGGTGATTATTATCGGATTGCTCGAATAAAAAAAATGTAAATTATGAAATTATAGTGTAAGCCTGATCAGCTTAACATGTTTCACTAAAACAAGATGATTTGTTGTTATGATACAAAACTAATGGCAGAATGAACATAATACATTTTCACAGCACATGCAAAAAATATTAAATTTATTTATTTATGTATTAAGGCTTGTTTTCTCAAAATATCCAATGGGAACACATATTATATTAGTAAAAATCAGTAAGGGTATGATGTCCCTTATTAGCTGGTACAACTCAATTCATCAAATGTAAACAAATGCTTGAGCTGCACCAAGAGAAAGATATGGACGCAATTGGCGCCATCAGGCACTACAGCAATGATTTAGGCATACATAGCGCCGCCAGGAAGAAGAGGTAGTTGTTTTTATGACGCTTATATGGCCATCAGAAGAAATGAGTTAAAAGTTTCATCATGTCCCCCTCCTTCTTTCCTCAAGGGTATACATATTAAGCTCCTTTAGTCTCTCCTCATACGGCTTCTCTTGCAGGCCCTGCACCATTTTAGTTGCCCTCCTCTGGACTGCCTCTATCCTGTCTATGTCCTTGCGGAGATGGGGTCTCCAGAACTGGACACAGTACTCCAGATGGGGTCTCACCAACTGTCTGTACAGAGGGATAACAACTTCCTGTTTTCTGCTGCTGATGCCTCTCCTATACATCCCAGTATACCCCAGCCCTCCCTACTGCCTTCTCATTGCTTGCTAACCTTAAGGTCATCTGATATGATTACCCCCAGGTCCCTTTCCTTTTGTTGTTGTTACTACCTTCCCACCCATTGTGTAGTTCTTCCCCTGGGTTCTTATTTCCAGGTGCATTATTTTACTTCTTTGCATTGAATCCTAGCTGCCATACTTCTGACCATTCCTCCAACCTTGCCAAGTCCCTTTTCATCCTTTCCGCCTCATGACTTATCAACCCTGTTGCAGATTTTTATGTCATCTGCAAAAGGCATACCTTTTCCTTCCAGTCCTCTGCAATGTCACTGATGAAGACATTAAAAAGGACTGGACCCAATACTGAACTCCTAGGTGTCCCACTAGTAACCCCCTTCTTCAGAATGGACTCCATTTACAATTACCTTCTGTGTCCTGTTGTCCAGCCAATGTTTTACTCAGGCTACCACCCTGGGACCCACTCCCAGGCTGGTTAATTTGACTATTAATCTTTGTGTGGGACTGTGTCAAATGCCTGCACTAAAGTCTTGAGTAGGCCATGTCCACAGCCCCTCCTGGTTACTACTTTGGTCACCCAGTCAAAGAAATCTATTAGATCTGTCTGACATGACCTTCCCGCTGCAGAACCCATGCTGCCTTGGGTCCTGTGCTCCACTGGCCTCTAGGTACTGGACTATTCTTTCCTTCAGAAGTGACTCCATCACCTTCCCTACCACAGAGGTCAGACTGACAGGTCTGTAGTTTCCTGCCTCTGTCTTGGACCCACTTTTGTGAAGGGGAAACCACATCTGCCTTCCCTCCAGTCCTCGGGTACCACACCATCCTCCCATGATTTATTAAAAAGAGTAGCCAGTGGTTTCACTAGTTCCTCCCTTAATTCTTTTTAGAATTCTGGGGTGAAATTCCATCAGGACCCATTGCTTTGTCCACCTTCAGTTTTAGGAGTTCTTGCAGAACCCTTTCTTCTGTGAAAGGACTGGGATTGCTTCTATCAAGAGGTGCTTCTGTTAATTGGATTAGACAGCTCCCCCCTCCTCTTTTGAATACTGAGCAGAAATATTACGTTCAGTATTCCTGCTTTTCACTGTCCCCTCTGCCCACCTACTGTTCATTCTATTCAGCTCACTATCCCTCCCTTTGTCTTTCTACGCTGATGTACCTATAAAAGGTTTTATCCCCTTCTTAACTGAGTTGGCTATCTTTTCCTCAGTTTGGGCCTTTGCTATTCTGACTTCTCCCTGCTTCCTTCTGCCTTAGCTGGTACAGCTCTCGTCCTGCTCCTTCTGTGTTTCCTTATACTTCCGGAATGCTATCTTTTTTTTCCTGACTTTCACAGCCACCTCTTTTGAGAACCATAGTGGCTTTTTCTTTCATTTTGATTTGTTCATTTGCTTCACACAAGGCTTGTTGCCTCTGTGATGGTAGTTTTGATAATTCCCATTGTTGCTCCACACCTCCTTCTAGCCTGTTTGCTAGTGCTTTTCTGAGGCACTCTCCCATCTTGCCAAAGTCAGCCCTCCTAAAGTCCAGTACCCTCACTTTGTATGGCTTGACTCTGTAGCTGAGTTTAACGTGAACCACACTGTTTGATGGTCACTTGTCCCCAGATGGCAACCCACTTCTAGATCTGAGATCCTCTCACTGCCCTGCTTGAGAGTACGAGGTCTAAGATTGCTCCCTCACGAGTGGGTTCCGAAACTAGCTGTCTAATGCCTGCCTCGTAGGGCATCAAGAATGGCCCTGCTCTTGGATGGCTGCAGCAAATGCTCCAGTTAACATCTGGCATATTCAGGTCTCCCATCAACAGTATCTCCCTTTCTCTGCCATTCTAAGAATGCCTTCTATCATATCCTTGTCCATTCCTTCCCTGACATGGGGGTTCTGTACAACCCCAGTGCGGATTGTGGTGCCCTTTCCAGTCTCCAAGGTGACCTACAGTGCCTCCTCTCCTCCCTGTTTACTCTTTGTTCAGTTGCTTTTATCCCTTCCTTTACACAGAGAGCTACTCCTCCCCACTTTTCTCCCTGCCTGTCTCTCCTGTAGGTTATGTACCCTGGTATGTTAACATCCCAGTCATGGTTCTCTGTGTACCATGTTTCTGTGACTGCTACGATATCCAGGCATCCCTCTTCCATTAAGGCCATCAGCTCAGGGAGCTTGTTGCCCAGACTACGGGCATTGGTACTCATCACCCTCCATTTCCTGATGGCCTTACTCCCTTTGCCCCATCCTCGTCCTTCTTGCCTTTGTCACTTTCTCCATTTACCCTGCCCTTCTCCCTATCGACACCTCTATGTTGGTGTTTGCCACTTTTACACGTGATTATTTGGGGGCTAGGATTTTCCTGCTCCTTTCCAGTGCCTCCCCTTGGCTAGTTTAAAAGCTTGCCAATGAAGCATTTAAACCTATCACCTAGGATCCTGGTTCCCCTCCCGGACAGATGCAGCCCATCATGCCAGTATAGGCTTGCATCACTCCAGGTGGACCCCCAGTCCCCAATGAAGCCAAATCCCTGAGCTCCACACCAGTTTTTCAACCACTGATTGAATCCCATAGTGCGGAACACCCTAGCCTCTCCTATGCCATAGATGGGTAGCACCTCCGAGAAGGTTACCGTGCGTGCTACTTGACTAAGGCCCCTCCCCAATTCCACAAACTCTTCCTGCACTTCTCTAATCCCTTTCTTAGCCAGGTCATTTGTCCCTAGGTGGACAATGACATCCAGCTCCCTCCCCTGTGCAGCTGCTCCGCAATCCTGAGGATTCGCTTCCTGTCCCTGTGTAAGCCATGGCGCCAGGCAGGCACCTACCTCCCTCTCCCTTCCTCCCAGTTGTACCTTTCCTAATAATGGAGTCCCCACCAGGAGTTGTTTCCTTCCCCTGCAGGTCCCCTGCCACCCTCCTGTGGGTCTCCTTGTGGAGGTTCCCAGCATCCTCCTTGGTCTCCACTGTGGGTGTGCCTCCATAGGAACCACACTTTGCCAGAATGGCATAGGAATTGTGAGAGGTACAATGGGAGGGATGCCTCTGTTCCACCACCCTCACCCTCCCTGAGCCCACTGTGGTCCAACCACTCCTCTTTCTTGGCAACCTCTGAGGCAACGGCAGTGGCACTGGTGGTCCCTGGATGGAAGAGGAGGTCCCACAAATCCTGGCCAACTCAACCTGGAGATGAGCAACCTCCTTCCTCAGTCATGTCAGACCTATTTCTATTACAAGTGTCCTGTAACTTAAATGTATGTTGTTTGACCACAGTGTGACATGGCGCCTCTAACAAATGCCTACTTGAAGAAAACCTGTACAATGTAATCTAAATGCTATGTATGTCTCAATGTGACGAGGTACCTTCGGAAACGAGCCTCTGGCTCAAAGGTTGTAAACTGATTCTCACAAATAAAATAAACACTCAATGATATGAGCCCATAAGGGTTTCCTACAATCGATGTACTAAATTTTAAGAAAAAAATACATGACTCAAAAAGGCGTTTTTAACAGCTTTTAGAGGCTTTGAATCGCAGAGCTCTGAGAGCAAACTGTCTCCAGCTACTATTACACACACACTACCCAGAACTGAGGCTGTGTAGAACAATCTAGAGCCCATGTGACCTGCAATCTCATGAATCACTGCAGAATTCACACTGGAGCGCAATTAAAAGGCAAAGTGATGTGAAGTACATTATTTTTAATGTACTTCACCTTAAAATTGGTGGAGAAGTGGTTTGGGGAAGGTGGAATAACACAAAGTCATTGGTTTCAATAGACTTCGCATTCCTCATTATGACGTGAAGTACTCCACTTCGCATTGTGGATTACTCCGCGAATCACTTTACGGAGTAAATTTTTGCCACTTCGCTCACCACTACAACTGACCCCCCCCCAACAAAAAAAAATATTCTGTCATGGTGTGTGACTTGTGAGAGGAATGAAATTAGGCATCAGTCACAAGGGAATCTGACAAACATGAGGGCTATATTGAGACATCCAGCAACAGAAAGTGTGTGACACCAGCCGTAGGCACTCTGAATAATTGCAAGGGTCAGCATTACTTATAATATGCAATATGCAGTGCAGTGCTGTGTTGCATAGGGAGAGAAGCTACTTGACCCATAAAGTCACTCTGTACTGTATAAAGACATGCTTTCATTCACTCCCAAAACAAATTTGTAATTTTGTCAATAATGATACAGTGGCTGACCACAAAACTGTATGAATTGTGGCTCCTAAATTTGGCATGCACTGGGCACATCCAAATAAATAAAACTAAACATCCGAATTTTTGCAAGAGAATGGCACAGTTAGACAGCAGAACCAAAAGGCTCACTCATTTCATATTTTTTGCCATGGCTGATCAACAAAAGGTGGAAACGAACCCCAAAGGGGATAGCAGTCAACAATAGGAGTAGCAATTTGACTAGTGGTGGCTCATAACTTGGGAATGCCATGGGCACCTAAAATTACATTTAAAGCAGTGATTTTGACAGAGATTAGCATGATAATAATGTGCAACAGAAATGGCCACTCATGTAATATTTTTACGGGTCGTGCATAGTAATGGACTGTGAGGAGGACTCCTAACTCCCACCACATAAATATAGGTTACATAATTTCCCTTAAACATGCATTTCATGCTTTTCAGCAGCTGTTCCAGTTGTCTGCATTTATCTAAATCTATTTAGGGCTTAGTGTCAGTGTGTGCAACATTAATGCCTACTGTCAGGCCCCCCGACCTGCTGCCAGAAAAACACACAGCTGAAGAGTTGTTCCCCAAGAGGGAGCCTTAAGTAGCCTAGTCATGATGCACCCAAGACTCCCCTCTTCTGTGAAAACCTACCAGGAACCCCATAAACAATCGCATTTGGATTGATGGGCTTTGGGGGAACACAGAGGCTCCCCATACTGCCACCTCAAAAAACTACTACACATTGAAAATATAAAACAATAAACATCTGTAGTATCAGTGTTTTTCTTTTCTGTTTCACTCTTTCCTTGTTTAGTTTTTCCAGTTTGAGTACATCTTTAGTGTAATTGTCAACTTTCTTACTTTGGCTTCATCTTTTTATCATTTTGTTTCATGTGCACCTGCTTGCCCTAATCTGAAAGCCCTGGCATCTGAAAACCCCTTGAACACTGGCTGATCTAGAGTGGGACAGTTAATCTCAGGATCACACCTGAACATGGATTACCATCATGGAACCTTGATACATTACCACTGGCCTGTCATGGTGGCTCGGCTACTGCAGCTTTATTTTCACTTCTTTGTTTTGTCTCAGTAGTTTCCTTGTCTATGGTTCTTTCTCAGGCAAAGCTCCCCTTCCCCCAGATGAAATAATGGCAGCAAATCTCTGTCCTCCACCCCAGAACAAAAGATTGCAATGCTGCCTGCTCTCTTCTCCCCCTTCCTCCCAACTTAGTAAAAGAAAAGCTTTCTCCTCCCCATCCCCAATCTAACTAATGGCAGTAATGCTGTCTCCTCCCTCAACCCACATAATGGCAGCAATGTTCTCTTCTCTCTTCCCTGACACCTAATTGCTGAAATCAATGCTGCCTCTCCTCCCCCTTGATGGTAGTAATGCTCTCTGCAACCTACCTCTCACCCCAGACCTAACGGCAGCTGGATTTGCTCTCCTCTCCCTTATGTGAACCTGTCCTCCTATCAACAGCATTGTCTGACCCCACTTTTTAAAATCCAGTGTAGCCCACCAACACCTATCACAACCTCACCACCCACCCTAAGAAGAAAATGATGGTATCTGCAATGCTCAGCAAACAATTTCATCACAAAATGTTTACACTCAGGGGTTTTCCAGCAGACTAGGGAAGTGTAAGAGATAGGGCCATGAGCTACACAGAGCCAAAATTTGATTCATTCACTTAAGTAAGTTCAATCCTCAAATAATGCACTGTACGGAAAGGTCAAACTATGTCTGCTTTAAAACAAAAAACGTAAGCTGTGTTGGTGCTCTTTGGGTAAATCAACTTGTTCCACAGTGACATTTTTATGTTGCTTGCACGCATGTGCAAGAAACATAGTGCCATCATCGGAGATTTCGGAGGTGTGTCACCTCCTCCTCCAATTCAGGCCGTGTGCTGGCAGAGCGGCCTATGTCAATGCATTTTGGAGCTGTCTGTGCAGCCCAAAATGCAGTAACAGTTGAAAGGGGGAGCTACGTGAGTGAGCAGCGACAAGAAGCTGCCCACGCAGCCCTCCCGCAGGCGCAGGCGCCCTGCACGCACTGTATAGCCGACGGGTGCCCAATCCCCGCCAGCTGAGCTGCATGTCTCCCCCAGTAGTTGGTGCCATGCTGGGAGCCCACCCCAGCGTGGCAATCAGTCCTTTGCCGAGGGGGTGCCCAATCTCCCGTCAGCTGAACGCCCCAACGTCCTTGTGCCACACTGGGAGCCACCCAGCGTGGCAAACGGTCCCACAACGCCTTTTTTTTTTTTTTAACCTGTAAGACAAAAGCGTCAGCGGTCGTCTCCCGACCCCCCTCCACAACCCGCACCCACCCACTGCGCACCCAGCCTCCCACCCCCCTCCCCATACTTACCTCTGGACTCCGCACGTCCGATCTTGGTGGACCAGGAACACGTCTGCACTCTTCAAAGCTGACCGCGAACTGAGGAAATGCCGGTAAGCTGTATTATGGGCTAGATAGGGGGGTTTCAACTTTATTGCATATCTCAGCCATTTTTGGGAATTTTTGCACCAAATTTTCAACATGGGGTTTTTGGGACCCCTTCTCATGAATGATGTCACTGTCATGGCGTTATTCGGGGCCGAAGGGTGATTTCGCGCAGTGACTGCGCAGTGACTGTGAAATCACCCCATGAGCCGAATACTGCCATGACAGTGACATCGTTCATGAGGACACACCATGTTGAAATTAGCTAAAAATTCAAAAATGACTGTTTTGACGAGCGTGCGTATACAGTTCCACGTGAGGCTTGTAAGTTCATGAATTTCAATATTTTCACTCCAGATTTTCAACATTGCCATTTTACCACACCTTCTTATGAGTAGTACAGCTGTCATTTTTCACATCTCACCCAAATGTGTTTCTGCCCATGTAACAGAATGGCACAGTCGGTGTCTTGAAATCAATGTACGGGACAAATTAAGAAAATCACAGTGACACTGTTCATGAGCAGAGGTCTTAAAATGGCTATGTTGAAAATTTGGTGAAAAAATTCCTAAAAATGACTGTTTTATGAGCGTGCGTTGCGCAGTTCCTACGCAGGCTCGTAGGTTTGCGAATTTTCAATATTTCCACTCCAGATTTTCAACATTGCCATTTTCCACACCTTCTTATGAGTAGTACAGCTGTCATTTTTCACATCTCACCCAAAACGTGTTTCCACCCATGTAGCGCACAATGGCGCAGTCGGTGTGCAAACTCAATGTATGGGACACATTAACAAAATCACAGTGACACTGTTCATGACCAGAGGTCTTAAAATGGCAATGTTGAAAATTGGGTGAAAAAAATCCTAAAAATGACTGTTTTACGAGCGTGCATTGCGCAGTTCCTACGCACGCTCGTAAGTTCGCAAATTTTCAATATTTGCACTCCAATGACTTCCAAATACCTAAACAGCACATAGAAGCAAGCAACATTCGGCATTGACAAATGCTTGTTATTTGTGAAGCAGTGAGCTTAAAACCTGTCTTGTCCATAAATCCCTCATCCACCCTTCCACTTTGTACCAACGTCAATATAATATTGTCCCAAAACAGCATATAAAACATTAAAACATTGTAAAATGTATAATCTTCAGTCCGCTGTGATTATATGTCTCTGTTCCTCTGTTTCTCTCTTTCCTTATTTAGTTTCATTTTCTGCATAAATAATCTTTAGCTCTGGCTTTTCATTTTTCAGCTTGGTTTTCTCTTTTTAATTTATTCAGTCTATTCAATATTCTGTTCTTCTTTTCCTGTCCCCAAATTGTAATTAGTTTGCTGTCCCTTTGCTTTCTTTTTCTATAATTAACATTTTTCTCCCCAAGCACCAGAGCTGGCCTGTCAGGTTGGCAATCTCCCAGCCCCATCCACAGCCACCTGTTGTGCTTAACCCCACAAGGATTGCAAACTGCCCTATGTGCCAGCAAGTACTTTCCCTCTCATGGTTTTAAAACAGTTGAAACCCACCCCCACCAATCTGAGCCCCATCACCTTCCTATCTTCTTTGTACCTGTACTTGTCTACTGAGTGCTATTGAGTTGCCTTGCTTTAAATTTGTCATTATCCACTTATGAAAAACAAGGTGACTCAAGGGGGCTCCAGGGCTGGATAGGGAGGATTTGAGGGACTGAGTTGCTTGTGGTGAATTTTACTTTCTTTAAAGCTTCAGTACACAAGGCAGAGTAATGGGAAGAAAAGAATTGGTGCAGTCTCTGTCTAACTTACTGGGGCAGTTTCTGTGTAATTTCTGCAGCCAGACCCAAATTCTGCAGCGGGTGCAGACCTCTGCAGCTGGCCTTGCTGTATCTGGCACTCACTGCATGCCACAGAACCACAGAAAACAGGGGGCCTTGGGTCCATCATTCTCTTTATTTAAGACAGAGATTACCTACTCATTTAAAACCTCTGCTTTATCCTTACTCTTATCCACCCTTTAATCTCATTTCTTAAGTTAAACAATGCCCTCTTTCATGATCCTTTTTTTCTCTTATATGTCTGAAGAAGGCCTTGTCCCCTTCCCTGATCCCCTCTGTAGTCTGCAGCTCCTTCCTTGCCGTTGCTTGTCTGACTATCTTCCCAGCCTCCCTCACCTTCTCCACATAGGTCATTCTATCCCCACCTTCTGGGACTTCCTATACTTCCTGTACAATGTTCTTTTTTCTTACAAGCCCTGTCCACCTCCCTGTTGAACCAAAGCAACTTTTCAGATTAACTTTTCTTACTCTCTGCTTAAGGTAGGTTTCTGTAGCTGCTATGATCCCATCCTTGATCGTGGTCTGTTTCTGACTTGTGTTCAGCTCCTCCCTGACGCTAACTAATCTCTCCTTTTGTATCTTGCCTATCCTACTGAAGTCAGTGTCCTTAAATCCAGTACAAGCAATTTATGTTTACGATTTCCTTCCCTTTATCTATGTGGAAACAGACTGTCTGGTGATCACTGCTTCCCAATGGTCTTTTCACTGTGTTCTCCCTGACATGATCCCCATTCATGTGTACCAGGTCCAGGATGGCTCCTTTCCTAGTGGGGTCATTAACTACCTAGATCAGGAACCCATCCTGAACCATGTCCAAGAACAATTAGCTCCTATTGCAGCTGGCAAATGGACATCCCAATTAATCTTGGGCATGTTGAAGTCCCCCACAATACCCACCCCTCCCATCCCTGTTGCCAGCCTGATCATGTCATCTATCTCTTTATCAGTTCCTTCATCCAGCTGCAGCAGTTGGTAGACACTCTGAACCTCAGATTTCTTCCCCTTCTCTGTGTGAAACTGACCCATAGATCGTCTAGGTTTCCTCCCTTCATGTCCTCCCTTTGACTGTTATGTCTTGTTTAACGTAAAGTGCTCCTCTTTTCTCCTTCTTCCTGTCTTTTTCGAAGAGAGTGCACCCTGGAATGAAGAGGTCCCAGTCATAATTTGGGGTGGCCCAGGTCTCAGTGACCACTGCCAAGTTAAATTTTTCTTCAGTTAACAAGACCTGCATGTCATCTATTTTGTTTCTGGAACTTCTGGAGCTGAAATATATGGCCTCCACTCATCACATTTAATCCTCTCCTTCCTAGGACCTGAGCTACCATCCTTTCCTTTGTAGTCCTTGTGTTCCCCCTTCCATCCAAGTTCCCCCTTTCCTTAACCCTCTACCTGCTCCCGTCTTCATTCCACCCTGCTGCTCTCCCTATTCTGTTTACCTTTGGAGGGGGCTGACAGACCCTCCTCTGAGATAACATAGGTGCTATTCCCTGGTGCCCCCACTTCTGCTTAAGTTCGGACTACTGTTAAGGTAGTCCCAATTCAATCTCTGTGTAGCCTTGTTCCCTTCATACTAAAATCAAATCATATCAGACTTTATTTTTATAGTGCCTTTCATAATCAAGGCGCCTGGTGAGTAGAGTCCTATCTTCCCAGGCTTTCCCCAAGTTCCCATTCACCCCAAAAATCTTCCCTCCTCACCAGTCCTGCAACCTGAAGTTGAGTTTCTCTAGCCTGCCCTTTCTTGCTGAACTGGCCCTAGGAACCAGTAGCACTTCAGACAAGGCTGACTATCTGACTTTTCCCCTGGCAAATCTGCCCTACCTGTCAAAATCTGTCCTGCAACACCCCTACATTGCATTCATCTATGTCATTAGTTCCCAGGTGGATGACTACATATGGCTTCCCTCCCACTCCCTGCATAAGTGAGTGTATCTTCATGTGAATCCTATCCGCCATCATACTTGACAGGCACACAAACCATCTCCTGTGCTGCTTCACCCTTCCCTTAGCCCAACCCACTCCCCTCACTCTCGAGTCCTGTGTGACCACTACAACACCATTATTTAGTCCTCCCCTTATCTGCCCCTCTGCAGCTCTTATCTGTTGTGGATCCCTCCTTCTATATGGCCCTGCACCCAGTCCTGTGCTTTCCACACCCCTGCCCAGCCTGCCTTTTCTCTGCAGTGCTTTCTCCCCTTTCCTGCCATCATCCCTGACTTTTTTTATATCCATTTTGTTTCTGATCTATCCCAAGTCTTCCTCTTTCCCCCTCCCTCAAGTACCCCATGCTATGCCTGCTGTCGCTTCCATTCCCTTTGGCCTCCCCTGACCCTGTTGCAACTTCTCTCATTCCTATTCTAGGGTTCTGTCTCTTCTTTTCCTCATGCAGTCTACCCTGGGTACACCCAACTCCCTCCATCATCAGTGGTTGGAAACAATTGCTGGTTGCTACCACCACTTGCAGACCCATCCTCTCCACCACCTGTCGAATCCCCCCCGGCTGTTTCCCAACCTGCTCCCTAGTGCCTCCTCAACTTTTGGGGTAGAGGGACCCATGGTGTTCTGACTCTTACCCCTCTCACCTAACCACTCTTCCCTGCCATTACCCCCCTTCCTAGCCCTGTGCATCTGTCTCTTCTCCATTCTTCCCTCTTCAACTCTAGTCCCCCATGCCTCCACCCAACCTCACATCCTTGTCCCCTGCTCAGGCCTCCCTACCTGCCATGCTGCTAGTGCTTCCAGTTCAGCCCTAAGCATCCTTACTTCTACCATCAGGAAACCTAGCTTCTACACACTATGCAACCCCCTGCCCGCCACATTGTTCCTAAATCACAGCTGCCCCACGACACCCTCAGCCCCTGCAGCCCACTGCCCTCCCCTCCCTATCCCCCACCGCCACATTTTCTTAACCTGTACAATCCCCTACCAGTTCCGACAGCTTCTCCCTGCCTTGAACTCTTTATCTTTCCTTTTTCTCTGCAGCTGGGAAGTGGGTTATTTTCCCCTTCTATTCTGAATCCTGCAGGCCTACCCTAGATTGTGTAGTTGCAGCCGACAACACTTTTGCCTCTGCAGACCCACCCCAGATAGCAAGTATGTAACCACCTATTTACCTGCCTCCACAGGCCTAACCAAGGGAGTAATTAAAAATCACTAAATGTATTAGTCTCTACGGGTTTCTCTTGGATAGGGAATAGCTTTTCTCCTACTAGCTGTCTCTGCAGACCTACCCCAGATAGGGAGCAGAGGAATCCCCCTGCTATCCTGCCTCTGCAGGCCCACTCTGTAACCTATACCTGCAGCACACACCCCTACACTCCAGAGTTTGCCTACCCTTTGTAGCTTCCTAGGCTACCCCAACCACTGCACCTATGCTCTAATTGGCAGAGTCCCCTGTGGGCCTGTGGTGCCCTGTGAACATCCCACAGACGCCATACAGAATCCCCTAGGTAAGTCCCCACACTCCTGCTTCATGGCACTAATGATTTGGATTTCTCACTCAATGGGAATCACAAGGAACTCTGGAAAATGTATATGCAGATGCAGCCACATGACTGGCCAGATTCAGTCATGCAGTCTGCCCCCCCCCATCACAATATCACTCAGATTGGCTGCCTGATCTATCACCCCTCACCCTCCCATAATGCCCCTGCCTCTCTTCTCCCCTCTCCCTCATGTCCAGCTCAGGTACAAACACATATTTTGCAGCAGTGATTAAACCAAATAGAAATGCAGCACAGTAAATGTAGGATATAAACAACATGACCTGTGCAGCTTGGTGGCTACTTTTCCCTTCCACCTCCAATCCCTCTGAGTCAGGAAAAAAAAGATGCTGTTTCATGTTTTATTTGGACTGCAGCCTTGTGATTGGCCAACTGCAGTTAACACAATCTGCCCCCAGCCACAAAGGCACCAAGATCAGCTGCCTGATCTACCACCCCTCACCATATCACAAGGACCCTGCCTTCTTGTTCCCCCATCCCTCAAGTCCAGCTCAGGCACAAACACACATTTTGCAGTTGTGATTAAATCAAACAGAAAGTCTTCAAATAGATAAGCTTGCAGTTGCTTTCTTAAATGCCTCCACTGAGAAGGAACTCCTAAAATGACAATGCAAGGTGTTACAAATAAATGGGGCAAAACAACAAATTCTCTGTCTCCAGACTGTTTTTGGCAACATCTTGGAAAGGTAAATGAATTATCTTTGGAGGAGTGGAGAGGTCAGCCTTGAGCATTACTGAGTTGTGCAAGTGATGGCTGCAGGGACAAGCCCTGGACATTTTCAAAGGAAATATTTTTTTTTTCTTGAAATCTGGCCAAATAGCCTAGTACCAAGTAACACATAGCCAAATATCTGAGTTTCTGAGTATTAATATTTACTAAGTATTCAATAAAGGTACTTGCACACCTCTTTGATGAAAACTTCTTGACTGGTGGCTCTTGCCCACGAAGGGAGGTTGACTATCTATATAGAAGGTTCCAGATTGGAGGGTCGGAAGAGCAGAGAATAAGGTGGACTATGACTCAGTGGATGGAAAGAGTTGTCCCTAGGACTTATCCTGTCCCAATCTAAGGTGGGGTTATATCTGCATTTTTCAGCAGATTGCCTATTGCTGACTTGCTGAAGCCACCTGTTGGCTCTCTGTTATTGGGTGCAAGAAAGAATAGGCAAGCTGGTTTGGTGAGAGTAAGCAACAGAAGTACAGTATGGAAGGAGAGGAGATACAGCACTGTTCAATGAAATGCTGGGTTCTTAAGTTCTGGAAAAACAGTGGTAACAGAAACCTTCAAAAGTGTTATCATCATCATCCTCATCTCTGCCAGGAAGCACAATGACACTTTCTTCTTCCACAATCTGACAGATCAATTTGGACAAGTTAATTTTTTAGAAAGGTAAGCCTCTCAGACTTTCTCTGTGGTGAGACAACAATGGTGTTGTGCTGAGAAAGAAAGGAAGCCTTTCCTTGACCTCGACTCTCCATAAATTTTTCTCGAGACTAGGGGAACTGTAGTGCCATTATCATTAACTGTTGATGGAGCTGGTTGACCTTGCATTAAAGGAAGGGGACAAGACATTTTTCAGGTATGCTAGTGAAAGGAGAAATACCAGGGGAGGGAATTTAAGACGGGGGGGGGAGTGTGTGGAAGGGGAGAAGAAAAAAGCAGACATCCTGAATGAATACTTTTGTTCAGTGTTCAATGAGGAAAGGGAAGGAGAGGGGCCACAGAACAGTGTCAGGGGCATTGAAGAAAAAGGAGGTGGACACTAGTCCATTTACAGAGGAGAGAGTCCAGAAGGCACTCACAAATCTGAAAGTTGATAAAGCAATGGGGCCTGATAGGATATACCCAAGGATATTGAAGGAGTTCAGAGAGGTGCTGACTGCACCTCTGACAGTATTATTCAACCACTCACTGGAGACGGCAGTGGTCCCAGAGAACTGGAGGATGGAAGATGTAGTCCTGCTTTACAAAAGTGGGAGCAGGGAGGAGGCTGGCAACTACAGGACAGTCAGCCTGACTTCAGTGGTGGGGAAATTAATAGAATCACTACTGAAGGAAAGGATTGTGAAATATCCTAAATCCAGTGGCTTACAAGATCCAAGGTAGCATGGGTTCACTGGGGGAAGGTCAAGTCAAACACACCTGATAGATTTCATTAACTGAGTGACCAGGGAATTAGATTAAACTGGAGCAGTGGATGTTGGCTACTTGACTACCTAGATTTCAGTAAGGCCTTTGACACCGTTCCACATAGGAGACTCCTAAACAGACTGGGCAGCCTGGGAGTGGCTCCAAAAGGGGTAAACTGGGTAAGAAATTGGTTGGGGGATAGGTGACAGAGGGTGATGGTAAACAGAATTCACTCTGAGGAAGGAAGGTAGACCAATGGGGTGCAACAAGGAATGGTACAAGGACTGGTCCTCTTTAATGTCTTTATTAACGACATTGCAGAGGGTCTGGAAGGGAAAGTCTGCCTTTTTGCAGATGACACTAAGATCTGCAATAGGGTAGACACTCTGGGGTGGTAGAAAAAATGAATAGAGATCTAAGAAAACTTGAAGAGTGGTCAAGAGTGTGGCAACTAAGTTTCAGTGCAAAGAAGTGCAAGAACATGCCCTTGGGTGCAGAAACTCATGGGCAGAGTACAAAATGAGGGGAGTCATAGAGGAGACCATCAAACAGGAAAGAGACCTGTGGGTAATCATATCTGATGACCTAAAGGTGGCCAAGCAGTGTGACAAGGCAGTGGGGAGAGCCAGTGGGAAATTAGGGTGCATAGGGAGGGTATCGCCAGCAGAAAAAGGGAAGTGGTGATGCCACTGTATAAATCACTGGTGAGACCGCACCTGGAGTACTTTGTCCAGTTCTGGATATCATATCTACTGAATGACATAGACAGAGTAGAGGCGATCCAGAGGAGGGCAAATAAAATGGTGCAAGGTCTGCATCAAATGCCCTATGAGGAGAGACTGAAGAACCTTAATATGTACACCCTGGAAGAAAGAAGGGAGAGGGGGATATGACAGAGACTTTCAAATACCCCACAGCATAAATAAGATTCAAGAGGGAATCCTTTGTCAGAGGAATAGATGCTCAAGAACAAGGGATCATGCGATGAGGTTAGAGAGGGTAGGCTCAGGGGAGATGTAAGGAAGTACTCCACAGAAAGGGTGGTGTCTGCCTGGAACAGCCTCCAAAAGGAGGTGGTGGGGGCAAACACTGCAGTGGGATTCAAGAAGGCATGTGATTGGCATAAGGGAACCTTAGTGATTAGGAAAGGGGGGGGGAGAGATCAAGTAGGGTCAGTAGTGTTACAGTAGGTAGGGAAAATGGATAGACTAGGTGGGCCAAATGATCTTTATCTGCTGTCAATTTCTATGTTTCTATGACTCTGTTTGACTTTATACTGATACTTCAATATAGGAGTGATCTTAAAATTCCTTCTTATATCTAATAGCACCAGGTGAGTGCACTCCTAACTATGACTGAACTTTTCCATGCATAAAATACACATTACATATCACTCAGTGGAAACCCAAACAAAATTTCCAGACCAAAGATTTTTCTGTTTATTTGTTTTCTCTTGTCATGTGCATCTCTTGGGGTGGGGAGCAATATGAACACTATTTGTTACACCTTCCACTCCTCCCTGCTTTTAGTCTCTTTCTGTTTTTTTTCGTGGGTGGGGTTCTTCTAACATCTCCTTCATCCTTCCCGTACCATTGAAATGCTGTGCTAGTGACTGTTATTTTGGCTAAGTATACCAGATCTGTAATCTGAAATTCCTTGATGATCTCTAGTATCATCATCGCTACTTGTTGAGGGAAGAGGCTGCTTCTCTTTGACTATGCTGTGATACTCCGATACATTAGCCTACTTCAAATACCTTGTCTTAGTTCATGTTCCCGGGTGAGTGCCTACCCTAGAGTACCTGAACTTCTTCTTCTACAAAGTATGCAAAACACATCTCTCAACTCACTGAAAACTCAAAATCAAATACCAGACCACATGTCTTGATTGTCTTGTTCTGTGGCACTCCCAGGGAACTATAGCCACGATCAACCTCCTATTCCACTATCCTATCCACCCTACACATCATTTTTTCCTGTCTCTTTCTAGCCCTACTAACATCTCTCTCATACTACCTAACCTGCTTTAAACTGCCACTAATGATGAGTGTTCTCTGTGATATGTACTCTGGATCCATGTCTCATTTTACCTCCTCTTTGTCCTGTTCTGATTTCCTGTTCTGCTTGTTACACTGCTTGTTGTGCAGTGATGGCACATACCTTATGCTAAGTAACACTCTGAGAACCATGTTAGTTATTTCTGCCGTGTGGCTTACATTTTGCACTGTTTTGGTGATATGAGAACATTGGTGTTTAGCTACAACTGGAAGTGGTTGTATACTCTGAATTTTAGGGTCTTACTTGTAATGAAATACTAAGGCAAACACTGTACTTTCTAAAGCTTTACTCTTAAACCAGAAGAATATTACATTAAGGTAGAACATTTGAATCTGGTGGATTTCAGCCCGCCAACCAGTATTTGCACTAAGGTCCAAATCTAGACACGCATGCAGGGTGTGCGTCATTAATATTCATTAACTTAATACACATATTATCACATCTCCCCCCTTTTGAATAAACTTTTAACAGTTAAATTTGTTAACTTGTAAACCCTATTTTATATCCTGCATGGTGCAGATTTTTGTATCAATCATCCAATAATTCTGCTAAATTGAGCAGGGCTTTCTGGTGGGATGCGTAGGTTCATTGGGGCAACTGCGGGCTCTGCCTGTGTCACTGGCAGTAGGTCCTTGCTTGGGTCTTGAGGTGGCTGTGCCACCGTTGCTGCTATATTGTCCCCTGCCACTATCTCCATTTCAAAATCCTGTCCCAAGTTCTTGTCCACTTCTTCCTCTCTCCCTCTGCAGGGGGGAAGTTTGTATACTATGTGGGGTACACTGCATGGCCAGTGAGCCCATCAGATCATGGTGATTATACCAGTACCATTTCCCATTGGCTGAGACAATGCAGGAAAGGGAGGTCTGTGCAGGCACAACAACAACAACTGCAGGGGTCCATTCTTGCTGGTCGGTTTGCACATGCCCTTGTCCTAGGATCAATGGCAGCAAGGTATGAACTGTTCTGTTATAATAATACTGTTGCTTTTGCTGAGCAGATAGCTGTGTGGCATGGACATTTGAATCTGGGATCCTTGGCTTCAACAGCCCATGTGCTGCAGGTAACAAGGTTCTGGTGTGATGACCCATGAGTAGCTGTGTTGAGGACCCCACACCTTCAATAGGTGTGTTCCTCAAATCAAGCAGGGCAGATATTGGTCTCTGTTATCTTTCATATTTCTTTTCAGTAAATTCTTAACTGTTTGCACTGCTCTCTCTACCATGCCATTGCTCTGGGGAATCCTGGGTGAAGAGGTGAGGTGCTTGAACTCGTATCCTTTCACAAAGGACTGAAACTCAGCCCTAACAAATAGGGACCCATTGTCCATGATGAGAATCTCTGGTATGCCATACCATGCAAATTGAGATTTTATATGATTAATCACAGTCTCACTTGTTCTATTTTGTAATCTGGACATCACAATAAACTTAGAGTAATAGTCCACCATCATCAAATATGTTACTCTATGAAAGTCAAATAAATCAGCTCCCACCTTTTGCCAGGGCCTGTCTGGTATTTCATGGGGATGCAGTGGTTCTCTGGGTTGTGCTTTCCTGTAGGTGGCACAGACGCCACAGTTGGCAACCAAGTCACTGATCTGACTATTCATCCCTGGCCAGAACAAAACATCTCTGGCTTATCTCCTGCACTTCTCTATACCCGGTGGCTGCCATGAAGTTTCATAAGCATTTCTGTTCTCAATGATCCAGGCACAATCAGTCTCTCACCTTTAAGGAGTAGCCCACTCTCAGCTGTAATCTCTTCTCAAAATAGCCAATATGGTCTAATGATAGGGTTCACTTGAGAGCGTTCTGAGGGGCCATCCCAGCAACACTCTCTTTTGACTTTTGCAGTTCCAAGCCTTGTGCTGTTTCCTGTTGAAACTGTTTCAATTTCTCGTCAATGATGGAAATATTCTCAATGGCATTCTCCTCGTATTTATCAATGTCAGTCTCTGCTGAGGTCCCTTTTTGTACGGCCGTACTGAAGGCCTCAGCGATATGCAGCTCCTTTCCTGCTTTGCCCATGACTTGTAAATCATATTTCTGTAACTTGAGCATCATTCTCTGTATTCAAGGAGGAGCCGCATGTAGGGGTTTCTTAAACAGGTTTTCAAAGGGTTTGTGGTCAGTTTCTATGAGCACTTTATGTCTGCCATAGATGTATTGGTGGGATTTAGTACACCCATACACAATAGCCAGCATTTCCTTTTCTATGTGTGCATCATTTTTCTTGGTACTAGTCAGGGATCCTGAAGCAAATGCCACAGGTTTATTGGCTTGCAATAGGCATTCTCCCAGTCTTTCATAGGAGGCATCAACAGACAGAACCACCTGCTGGTACAGATAGTAGAAAGCCAGCACCGGAGGGTGCGTAATAATTCTTATTTTTATTTATTTATTTCATAATTCAGATTTACAACCTTTGAGTCAAAAAATCATTTACAAAGACGCCTCGTTGCAGGGAGGGTAGACAACAATTGGTGGTGGAGTACAACAATGGAGAACATTACAGGTGAGATACAATAAAAGAACACACAAAGCAATTCCAGTAATACAAAGATGTACAAAGGCTTCAATTAGTTACAATTAGTCTAGTATATACAGTAAATAATAAGGTACAGCTAGGGGTTCTAGGGAGCGATACCTGGGCGGGGGAAGGGGTGGTTGCTGGGGGAGAAGGCAATCCGGAAGAACGTTGTCTGTAAATTGGGCCAGGCGGCGCTCTAGGTATGGGCCAGTCAGGGGCATTTATAGCTCCGAACGTCAGTGAGGTGGTTTCGGAGGGTGATTTTGAAGGGGCCAATTTTAGGAATGTTTGTGATATGAGTGGGGAAGGAGTTGTACCAAGAGGGGACTCTGTGGTGGAATGATCTTTGGGCGATAGAGGTCCTGGCTCTCAGGACTTGGAAAGTGGCTATGGTTGCGCTTGGGTGGCGACCAAGTGAAGAGCCAATTTAGGGTTGCAGCAACCCCTGAAGCCGTGATTTTTGCAGTATCACGGATGTGGTAGCACAGGTGCTCATCAAAGGTGAGTAAGTTTGAGGAGGAGTAGAGCTGGCATGTGTGAGTTCTGATGGGAGCACCGGTCAGGAGCCTGCAAGCCTTGTTGATCGAGGTCTGGACTTTGGTGAGAGTGGTGGGGTCAGCAGCTGCATAGATAGGGAGCCTGTAGTCAACCAATGACAGGATGGAGGAGGTGATAGCCAGCCAGAGGGCATTCTGAGGGAGGAAGTCTTTGTGGTGGTAGAGGAGTCCAATCTGGGTGTTTACAGCAGTGGACAGGGAATTAAGATGAGAGTGGAAAGAGAGAGCCGAGCCGAAGGTGATGCCCAGATATCTGTATGCAGACACCTGTTCAAGGAGGTGTAGGGTGCTTGGGAGGATGAAAAGGGGGGCATTTCTGGAGTTACTCTGGTGGTGGCAAAAGGCATAGATTTTGTCTTCTTGAGATCCAGAACTAGATGATGGTCGAGGAACCATTTTTCAGTTTGGCTGAAGGTGAGTTGCAGAGAGTTCTGGAGGGTGATGAGGTCGGGGTGGGAGGCAACGAGAACCACATCGTTGGCATATAGGAGCATACTGCCTGAGCAGGAGCCAAGAATGGTGTTTAGAAAGAGACTGAAAAATGTGGGGCCCAGGATGGAACCCTGGGGGACACCTGAGCGAACAGGTAGGGCAGCTGATAGGGTACCGTTTTTCTTGGCCCATTGGGTTCTGGCATGGAGGTAAGTGAAGAACCAGGCAAGGGGGCCAGATGAGAAGCCTAGTTGATGGAGGGCGTCAAGCAATAGGGGGTGACACACAGTGTCAAAGGCCTTAGCTAGGTCAATGAACACAGCCCCAGCAATGTCCCCAGAGTCAGGTGCAGAGTGTATTTGCTGTGAGAACTCTAGGAGGGCTGTGGTGGTGCTGTGTCCAGGGTAGAAGCCATGCTGTTCTGGACATAGTATGCTGTATTTGGTTAGATATTCCATGAGTTACGAACATACGAACATACGAAATTTGCCAGCAGATAAAGGCCTAGAGGTCTATCAAGTCTGCTCGAATGTGCAGCTAGCACCCCTTATTCTGCAGCTGCCCCTCCCTTCCACCCTTCCCCTTCATTAACCCTCCCCCTTGTCCTGTTCCATCCTCGCTTGAAGCAGTCCACTGTTCTACGCATACCACTTCAGCAGGTAACGTATTCCACCCAGCCACCACCCCTCTGTAAAAGTGTCTCCTCATCTCCCTCCTGAACCTTCCTCGCCTCCAGTCTCATATCATGGCCCCTGGTGGCCCTCCCTCTCTTACTTTGAACAGCCCTCTGTACCCATCTTGTTTATTCTTTTCATGTATTTAAAGGTTTCAATCATGTCACCCTGTCTCTCCTCTCCTCCAGTGAGTACATGTTCAACTCCTTCAACCTCCTCTCGTATGATAAGTCCCCCAGCCCTTGATCATCTTTGTCGCCTCGCGCTGCACCCCTCCAGTAATCAATGTCCCTCTTCAGATACGGGACGCCAGTACTGCACGCAGTACTCCAGGTGTGGTCTAACTAATGACCTATACAGTGGCAGAATCACCTCCTCCCTCCTCGAGGATATACCCCTTGCAATACAACCCAGCATTTTGTTGGCCTTTGCAGCTGCCTTCCCACATTGTGCCGAGTTGTTCATTGACCCTATAATGAGCACACCCAGATCCTTCTCCTCCTCTGTTTGGGCTAGCTGCACTCCCCCTAGCTGGTAACTCCTCCTTGGGTTCTTCATCCCAAAATGCAGCACCTTGCACTTTTTGGCATTAAAGCCCAGTTGCCAGGTGTCTGACCCAGTTTCAAGCTTTGCCAGATCATCCTGCAACCCCTGCCATCCCCCTAGGTCATCCACCACCGCACCTACCTTGGTATCATCAGCAAACAGAGTGATCTTGCTCTTGATGTCCCATGATATGTCTGCAATGAATATCCCAAACAACACTGGTCCCAACACTGAGCCCTGTGGAACACCGCTCATCACTGCCCTTGGGTGTGAGAGCTCCCCACCCACCAACACCCTCTGTTGCCTTCCCTGCAGCCAGTTTCCTACCCATCTCACCAGCTTTGCACCCGCCCCTGTGCCTACTAACTTCCTTCCCAGCCTTCCATGTGGCACTGAGTCGAATGCCTTACTGAAGTCCAGATACAGGACGTCCACTGCATGGCCCCTGTCCAGTTGCCTAGTTACCCAGTCATAGAACTCGACCAGGTTGGTTTGGCAGGATCTGCCATGTACGAAGCCATGCTGATTGCTGTCCTGTAGTCCTTTGGCCTCTAGGAGGGCCACCAGCCTCTCCTTCAGGATAGTCTCCATTAGCTTACCCACGATGGATGTGAGGCTCACTGGTCTGTAGTTCCCCGGTTCATCCTTGGGGCCACTCTTGTGGAGGGGCACCACATGAGCCATCCTCCAGTCCTGGATGGATACTATTTTTTCCAGGGCTTTAGAGAGTGGGGGGAGGATGGAGATTGGTATGTAGTTATTTGGTAATGTGCAATCTCCATTCTTTTGAATTGGAGTAATTTCAGCTGATTTCCAGGTGCTCGGGAATTGACCGAGGCACAGAGACCAGTTTAACAGGTCAGTGAGAGCGGCTAGCATGACATCTAGAGTTAGGCAGAGAATCCTGGAGTCAATGGGGTCACAGATGGGGCTGTGGCCAGAGAGGGCTTTTAGTAGGAGTGGTTTGACTTCATGAGGAGATATGGTGCAGAAGAGAAATGGGGGGCAATTCAGAGTGGGGGGGTTGAGGTAGGGATAGGGTCACAAAAGTGGACAGGAAGGACCGCGTTTAGGTCAGAGAAAGCTGTGTTGAGGCAGTCAGCAATATGTGGGGGGTCAGTGGTAATAGTGCCATTGACAGATATCTGAGATGGGGGGGAGCGAGTTTTCCCATTGAGCTCCTTAATATTATCCCCCGGAACACATGCACAGAGCCCCAGGAGGCGGCCAGGGTGCTTTGGTAGTATTTGGACTTGGCTTGCCTTATGGCCCAGGTACATTGGTTACGAATGGCATTATAGGCCTGTCTCTCCACTGTCCTGCCTGACTCGACCGCGACATGACAGAGGTTGTCTTGCTACCTCAGTTGTTGAATAAGGGAAGGGGAAATCCAGGCGGCATTATGTCTTTTGGAGCGGGTACTGGTAAAGGGGGCAAAGAGGTCACAGGCCTTGCAGAAGGCTCTGGTGAGGTAGGCTAGAGCAGTGTCTATATCAGTCGCAAGTGAGATCGGGGACCAGTCAAGTTGGGCTAGGTACTGCTTCAGTTTACTGAGGCCCCATGGGTGAAAGCAGTGGTGGGAGGTGACTTCGCATGTGGTTTTTTGAGTGGGGAGGACCAGAAACAGAGGATAGGGGAATGGTCGCTGAGGGAGTTAGCTAGGTCATTAACAGTCTTGATTTTATGGGAGCGGTTGGAAAGTATTATGTCAAGGGGGGATCTGGTGCCACTTGACTGGTTAAATCTGGTAGGAAGAGTGACTAATTGAGCTAAGTCAAGGGCAGTGAAGGAGTCCTTTATATTTGCAGCAGTGGAGCCCAGCCAGTTGACATTGAGGTCACCTAGGACGAGCTGCTCAGCTTTGTGGGGCTGGGTAGAGAGATAGTCAGTAAGGCAGTGGATTGCTGGTCCTTGGGCCCATGGGGGGTATGTATGTAGTGGTAAGATAGAGAGGGTTCCTGCCCGGCTCAGGGGAGATTTTTAAGGTGATGGCTTGGGCACCATGACCGAGCTTGGGGGCAGGGAGAGCATGGCTAAGGAGGGAGTCACGCAAGTAGACTGCACATCCACCACCACGCTTACCAACTCAATCCTCTCAGAACAGGGTGAAACCAGAGAGGGAGACAGCTGAGTCAGGGATTGATGCAGAGAGACAGGTCTACACTATGGCAATGATGTTGGGCCTGTGTTGTGCGACCCAGCATTGGAGTCCAGAAGTTTTCTTTGGGAGGCTGCAGATGTTCATTGAGGCAATCCGGGAGACCACACCCAGCAGGGTGTGAGAGGGGGGTAGAAGACCCAGGACCAGGGTTGGGGTGGACGTTCCTGGAGAGCAAAAGAAGTAAGATGATAAGTCTGAGGAGTGGACTGCGGCGGTTTGGGTTGATACATTTGAGCTGATAAAATCTGGGGAACAGAGTGTGTGATGTGCCAGATAGGATAGGAGCTCCTAGTGGCAGCTGCATATGACCTGCTCATAGAGGAGTAGACGCAGAAAATGTCACTGCTACCAGAGATATAGCCCTCTAGTGGTGAGAGGATATAATCTGCTAATGGAAAAGTAAAAAAAAAAAAAAAAGGAAAAAGTATCCCTGAAATAAAGTAGAAAAACAGGCTTTTTGAAAGCTGGACGGTGAGGCTTGTTACATCAGAGAAAAGAGAACAAAAGAAGTGGGCAGGGACAGAGCGCACAGCAGACTGTTTGCGGGTTGGGGTAGACACAAAGTGCAGGCCAAAGAGCAGGAGAAGGATTTATACAGTCAAGGCTCACAATTCACTTCTAATATCAACTCAGAACATAAAATGACTGAAAGGATTAAACAAATTATTAAACCCTGGCACATAAATTCAACTAGAGAGACAGAGTTAGAGATGTGTTCAGCAGGAGATAGTGTGGGCCACTTGGAAATCAGCTTCCACTGGTACCAACTCCAAAAGTCAGGGCTAGTACCTTGCAGTATCAGCTGAGCTGTAGCTCATGGAGGATTTCTGAACCACTGTTTAGGTTCAAGAAATTGAGGGGTCCCTGGTCTAGTCTAGGCTCATTGGATCCCTTGCAGTATCAGCTGAGCTGTAGCTCATGGACAATTTCTGAACCACTGTTTAGGTTCAAAAAATTGAGGGGTACATGGCTTAGTCAAGGCTCGCTGGATCCTTTGCAGTATCAGCTGAGCTGTAGCACTTTTCTTTTAAGATTCATTCTCTTTAATTCATGAAAAACCTGTTCATGTCTGGGGTCCCAATGCCAGGCCATTTCTTTTTCCAGCAAGTCTCTTAGCAGAGTATTAAAAGTTGACAAATTAGGAATGAATTTGGCTAGGTAGTTAATCATTCCTATAAACTTTTGTAGCTATGTGATGTTCTGGATTGTGGGCATGTCCACCACAACTTGAATGTTCTCTGTGTCTGCCAATAGCTCAGTTTGAGTCAGTCTATGTTCAGTATATGGAACTTGTTTTAGTCGAATCTTTGATTTTTTGAAGATTCAGCATGAAGTATGGCCCTCGTGCTTGCTGCAGCACTTTTTTCAGTATTACATTATGTACTTGCAAATCTGACCCCCAAGCCAGCCCGGTAGCACTGAGGGTTGAGGTGCTGTATGCCACACTTCGCATCACGCCGACAACACGGGTTTAGGAATAGACTCAGGTCATCGGAGGTTGGCTTGGGAGGGAGAGGACTGAGTGTCCGGGGGACAGCTCTCCTCTCCTGGGGAGGGGTGTGGGCTTCGCTCTGCTCTCTGGCAACCCCTGATGGAGATTGGAGGTTTCACGGGAGCTGGTGCAAAAAGGGGGGTGGAGTGCTACAGATGTTTGCAGAATGCCTGTGCAAGCATCATTGCATGTCCACGCTCCTCGGGGTCAACTTCAAGGTGGAAAAACCCCGGTGACTTGGGAGGCGATGGTGGGGCTCAAGTAGCTGAGCCCACACACCCAGTGCTGGCCTGGATCCCAACTGGACTCTCTGAGATCCTCCGTCTCTTGTTTGGGGCCATGGGAGGAGGGGGATACCCAGCACCCGATTCCTCGGTCAGGGGAAGGGCATGGCGGGCAGTAGAGGCAAAAAGCCAAGTGAGCGAATGCTGAAGAAATGCCCAAATCACTGGCAACAGGGGCAAAAATGAGGTAGAAAAAGAAAAAATCTGACCCCCAAATCAATATATCATCCATGTAAGTTTCTACTCCTTCAATGCCTTCAAATATTTGAGATAGCTTTCTTTGAAGCACTTCAGGGGCAGAGCATATTCCAAATGGCATCCTCTTAACTTTATAATGCCCAACTTGTGTGTTAAATGCCACTAACGCAGAGCTGGGCTCATCAAGTTTCACTTGCCAGAACACATGACCCGCATCAAGCACTGAGAAAATGTTGGCACCTGCTAGATTGTAGCTACTTCCTCAACAGTTTTCATCGGATAGTGCTCTCTCTTTTTTGCCTTGTTCAAATCCCTGGGGTCAATGCATATTTTCTCTTTACCAGGCTTCTGTATTAATGAGTTCCACCATCAGAATGCCCCCGTCTGAGTGCACCCATCAATAGAGCCCCAGGGATTTAATTTTGAATCCCACTTTTCATGCAGGGGGCTGTGCCTCCCATGCTCCCCTAAACTAAATATACTAACTCCGGGGGGCGGACCTTGTGGAAGGGGCAGCAAATTCTGACTTTTGGCACCCTATTGATGGGCGCACTTGGACCGGCACAAAGATGGTCAGAAAGCCTATTACTGTACCACCATTGAATTAACCCAGCTTGTGGGTCTTTCTACTTTTTCAATAACACCCAGCTTCACCATATTGTCCAGCTCTACCTTAGCCTTGTCTTTTAAATCAAATGGTATTTTTCTGAGCTGGTATATCACTGGGCTAACAGACTTGTCTTTCTTGATGTGATGCTCACCCTCGAGACACCCCAGGTTCTGAAAAACATCAGCAAATTTAGACAATATCTTATCAGTTGCTTCAGTCTCTGTGTTAAGTGAGAACAATTTCTTGACAAGTTTCATCTCAAGACATCTAGGTAGTCCCAGGACAAGCGTTACATCAGCATCCCAGTCCACTGCCAGTCCTGGATACCTCTCTAAGCTACATAGCCTATGCTGACCTCTTATATCTTTGAACTGTGTTATTTGCTCATTACTCCGTATCATGTATTATTGAATATGTACCAGCAGATGCTGGGTACCTAACCATTGAATTTGTGCTCTCATGTATGACCTCACTGTACAGTAATGTCACTTTTATGAAACACTTTACTAAGATGTGGAACCCTCCATAGGAATCTAATTATTGAATATCTTAATACTTATGTTCTTTGATGCTGGGTTTCCTGACCCTAGAGTTTTGCTTTCCTGTATGTCCACACTGTATTGCAGTGTTCACTGTATTTGCACTGTTTTCAATGTTTGTAATCTCTGTACCAAGATGTGAAAGAAGTCTATGACTCAAAGGGTTGTAATTCTGATTGTTTTTTTTGGTTTTTTTTATTTTCCTTTTTATCCTCCTGCCGTCCCTCCAGAGCCCCTCCTTCCATCCCTTGCTCATGTCCCCCGAGGTCACCTACCTGGGGATCTGCCCCTAGAGTGCCTACTCCTCCTCTCCTTGTCGCACAGTGGGATCTGTCCTGTAAGTGGCCTCCTGGGTGGTACTGGAGCGGACTTCATCTAGGCTACCGGAGGGGTGTTTTTCCGCATTTCCTCCCTTAGGTCCCGTCCCTGAGAGACACCGTCGCTAGGGCGTCACGTCAGCCCTCATGCAGCCGTGGCGTCCCCCTCCTGACTCCACTAAGCGACACGCCTCCATTCCTTCCTTTGGTCGGTGCTTCCACCGGCTATGGAAGGAATGCAGAATGCAGAGTGTTCTTGGTTACCCCCCCGAGAGGGAGGAGAGCATCCGCTTTGATGCTCGATCCTCCCTCCCCCTACCGACCCCCGGCCGCCTGAGTCAGTTACTGAACCCGGGCCGCTGGCGTAGAGCGAGGTGTGGCGTCCAACACCTCAACCCTCAGTGCCACCGGGCCGGCGTAATTCTGATTGTGATAATAAATCAATCAATCAATCAATCTACAACTTGAAACGTGACAACATGATACTGATTTTTGAATCCCACAGCCAGTACAACCTTCCCATGCACATTCATGTGATGGCCAGAGTAGGAAACCAATCATGCCTTTGACCTTTGAATAGGCTCTCTGGATACCGTTTGATACATGCTCATAGGCATAACATTATACTGAGCTCCAGTGTCCGGTCTGAAAGTTACAATTTTCCCATTAATGCTTAAAGGAAAACTACTGGATGGCTTTCTGTACCCTTTGAGCACTAACTTACCCTTAGTAATGTTGTTTCCTGTCTGTGTGCTTCATCCTCATTTGTGCTGTTTTGTACAATCCAAAACTTTAAAATTGCTCCCTAGTCCCGGGAGCCCATGAACAATGACACCATTTTAAAAGACTGTTCTGGTCTCACATGTCTCGTGATACTGTATTTCCCAGAGATAGTGACGTACTATTGCCCTTTGCATGCATTGAACTTTGCATGCTAGTGTGGCTGTCAAATCGCAGTGAGCATCTGCTGTCAGTAATCAGTGACATTCTGTAAGTTATTCACAGCTCACTGCGAGGTACCAAATCCAATTTGTGTCCCTATCGATTTGTTGTTCTAAGCTGAAATGTAGTGTGGTGGTAATTGAAGGTGCACATGATAGCTGTCGTGTTACAGCATGGAAGGTAAAGTCAGACATCTGCTTTTCTATGGCTTTCCAGTTGCAAAGATGCATTTCCTCTGTGTGTGTGTGTGTGTTGGTGGTGGTGGTGGGGTAATCACCAATCGCTATGTGACATTTGTGCCACTTTTTTTCCCATCCTGCTTCTCCTGGGAGCATAGATGCCGACTGGTGTGTGTGTGTGGGGGGGGGGGTTGGTGGCTGGTGGGATCACAGACATGGAGCAGGATGTGGGAATTGTAGTCAGTGGCTATATTTTTCTGTCCTCACCTACTGTTTCTGGTACCCTTGCAACATGCACAGATGTGATTCACTGGGGGAGTGTTACAGATCATAACATTGATGTTGGTGTTTTTATATGTTGCTGTCCTCTCCTACCAGTCCTTCATTGTCAGATGCATTTTGGGTGTTGGAGGTGTTGGGCGTGTTTATCACATAGCCAAACCTAGATAGTGGTCATTGAATATTGCTCTAGACATGTACCAGTACCATTGTGTATTCCTGGACACTTCATTGACTGTCTGCAGTGTGAATGTTTGTGGTGGAAATGGTTATCCTGGCAAGATATATTTTTTTTATATGTTGCCCTTGGCAGTAGACAGCGTGTGGACTGAAAACTATGGCTGCAGAGTGAATATGGAATTTTCATTGTCCACATCTGTCATATAATGATGACCCACACTGTAGACACAGTTGTGGATGGAAAGCAGCTCTCATTTTGTTCACGGCAATGTCATGCATGTGGTACACTGATCCGTGTGTGGGCACACTATGTATCTGTCTGTGTGTGTATATGTATATATGTGTATAAATACATACACACACACATGTGTATATGAAAGGCACACTTTGCTGAAACTGATTTGCATTTTCTTTTTTTTTATAATTCAAAGTTTATTGATTTTTTCAGTTTATACATATATGACCAAAAAATAATAGCAAAATAACATAGGTACCGATATCAGAAAACAAAAAATGATAAAACATGACAGTCTGTAATAGTGAACAATGAAGCATTATTCAGTATCTACAATAAATAAGGTATTGAATAGACTATTATCTTATGAGTGTTCAAACCCAAACTAGCAATATTAAGGAAAAAGATCATTTAAAATGAAAAGGAAAGAAGGATAAGCCCATAACCCATATGACTCTTGAGTTACAACTATGCATCACTATTTATGGTTTGCATTTGCGACCTGGCCACACAAGGAAATGACTCACTTGGTCACAGGCACACATAATGTATGTTGGAAATGTGATATTCAAACTCATGCGTCCAGATGTGCAGTTCCAGTCCCTAACACACTGTGCTGTACTACTTCTTATGTCTCTCTCTATTGCTGTCTCTCTCTGTATAGCTATGTATATATTTATATAGATACATACGTCTGAACTGCTAATAATTTTGCATAGCGATATGATTTTGGCAGTTAAATTTACCCTTTCTATGCATAAGCTTACTGATGTTCCTCATAATGTTACAGCTATTTCTTGACATGTAAACTATTAAATCATTGAAATAAGCTGACATAAACATTCATTATCAATAAATATACGTCACCCACTATCTTTCGGCATAATGTTGTTTAAAATATGAAATTGCTAGACCTTCTAGCCCTTTGCTATTTTTTTTTCTTTTAGATATTTCCTGAAGAAGACCTAAGGTCGAAACATAGATTTTTAACTCTGTTTTCTATTTTCAGCATGCATGTAATAGAACCATTTTGTTTTGTGTATATATATATATATATATATATATATATATACACACACACACACACACACACATATATATATGTATATATACATTCATGGCAAAAAACTGTGTTTAATGCATCACTTGGAGTTAAAGCAACAAAGGTGAGAAAATGAAATGTTAGGGTTGAGCCCCTAACCCCCCACACCCCACACACCCATCCTCCACAGACTGACAGATGCTCGGGTGTGCCATGGGGTTTTGTGGCCCAACGCTCACCTCATTCCATGTGTAAGCAGGTTGGCATGCTACAGTAAAGGACAATGGGGTAAGAGTTAGGCCTCATGACCCCATGGCACACCCCGGTGTCTGTCAGTCTGTGGAGGATGGGGGTGTGGGGGGTAAAGGCTCAACCCTAATGAGAAAATTTCAAGTAAAAAGGCCAAACCATTCATTAGCAATGCAATGGTAACATTTTTAAAATTCAAGTCCCAAGGTAACAAAATCCTTGACCGCGAGCTCGGAGACTAGGATTTTGACAGCTCGCGAACTAGGATCATTAGCGAGTCACGATCAAAGAATTTTAAATTTTAAAAGCTATTTTCTGACAAAAATGAGCCAAACTAAAGGCATGGCTTTGTAGAGGGCATCACCCTAAACAAAACCCATGCCTCATTTGGCCCGAAAGTCACCCGTGGAGAAAGCTACAACATTTTGTTTTGGGGAAAAACTGAAAAACAAGATGGCAGCTAGGGGACAAGGAATTTTCTGGCAGACCAGGATCCTAGTCCGTGAGCTACAAATTCCTTGACTGTGAGCCCAATCTTTGAAAAATAACAATATAAATCTTGGAGTGAACTGAGCATGCTGAGAACTCAAAAAATGTAAAATTTGATAACTTTGTAACGGATTAATATTGTTTTACCAAACTAATGCTGGATTTTTCCTTGACCCAACCTCTTTCTACATTCCAAATGTCAGACTAAAAGACTACGCAGTATGGTCACAGTGCCACGGGCAAAAAATGTGTCAAAAGTTGCGAAAAACACATTTTTTAGCATTTTGCTGCACAGAAACCGTAAGTCTGACCAAACCACAACACAACTTGGTAATTCAAGAGAACTATCAAACCAGACTGCACATTCCAAATTTCATGCAAATCCATTGAATAGTTGCAAAGTTATTAGTACGCAAAAACTGAGGTTTAACATTAAAGTGCCTGACGCCAGCCCAGTGGCGCCGAGGGTTGAGGCTCTGGACGCCATACCTCGCGCCATGCCGGCAACCCAGATTCAGGAGCGAGCTTGGGTCATTGGGGGTCGGTAGGGATGGGGAAGGATTCAGCGTCCTATGGACTGCTCTCCTTCCTCGGGGAGGGGTGGGGTTTCCACAAGCCGGTGCACCGGCAACCTCTAGAGGTGGCTAGAGGCACTATAGTGCACGGCCATAGAATGCAGGGGATTGGAGCTGTAGCAGATGTTTTTCGGGTGTGCACAGCAGTGTGCACACACCAAGCAGAACGTCAATGCACATCTGAGCTCCGGGGAGAAAACTAAGAAAATCCCCCTATCGGCGGGTGAGGCGATGACCACCATCGGTAGCCCAAGGCCACACGTCCAATGTCGGCTGTTCCTCCCTACCTGTTTCTACATTCCAAATGACAGACCAAAAGAACACACAGTGTGGTCACAGCGCCATGGACAAACAATGTGTCAAAAGTGGCGAAAAATATGTTTTTTAGCATTTTGCTGCACAGAAACTGTAAGTCTGACTGAAACAGAACTTGGTAAATCAAGAGATCTATCATACCAGACTACACATTCCAAATTTCGGGCAAATCCATTGAATGGTTGCAAAGTTATTAATGTGCACAAATTGAGGTTTAACATTAAAGTGCCTGACACCAGCCCGGTGGCGCTGAGGGTTGAGGCTCTGGATACCATACCTCATGCCACACTGGTGACCTGGGTTTGGGAGCGAGTTTGGGTCATCAGGAGTCGGTGGGGATGGGGAAGGATTGAGCATTCTATGGACTGCTCTCCTTCCCCGGGGGGGGGTCCACAAGCTAGTGCACTGGCGACCTCTAGCGGTGGCTGGAGGCACTACAGTGCACAGCAGCAGAATGCAGGGGATTGGAGCTATGGTGGATGTCTTTTGGGTATGCACAGCAGCATGCACACGCTGAGCGGGACGTCATTGCACATCCGAGCTTCGGGGAGAAAACTAAGAAAATCCCCCTATCAGCGAGTGAGGCGATGGCAACCATGGTTAGCCCAAGGTCACACGTCCAATGTCGGCTGTTCCTCCATACCTCTTCCTGGGGATTATGGGGCCTCTCAAAGGGACCGGGAGAGGCCAGAGTCCTAAACCCAATGAAGCTCATGGAGGATGGTTCAGGTGGGCGGTGGAGCTGAGGAGCTGTGAATGGGACCCCGAGGGATGCCCCGAAGGTAAGGAGCACAAACAGAGTCACACAACAAAAAAAAAAGCATTGAAGTGCCTACTCAACCCTAACTATGGGGGTGTGACTGTGCCCCTATAATATATATAGATAGATCACTTCAATCTTCAAATTATGAGGTACTGTTGACTATTTTACATACTACAGAGGATGAATTTATTAAAGAATGTAGCTGCATATTTGATTGCTATTCAAAAAATTAGGTGTAAACATACTGTAAATGAATGATAATTATTAGAAGTGACCAAATGATAGTTGGAATCTAATAATATGATGTATTTGTTTATAAGTATTTTATCAGTGTAGGTATAAGTAAATGTGTATAATGTGAGAGACATTTTTAAAATGTATTATGCAAAATGTAGAATTTCTGAAGTTTTAAAAATTTTGTAACGGTCTATGACCGAACAATAAACAGGATTGAATACTTGAATATGGATAGACATATAGATATATGGATAAATGTACAGTATACATTATGTATATGTGTATATGTAATAGATATACCACTCTGAGGTGTCCGGTCACACTCTGATATATGCACGCCTTGGGTGGTTGACGCACTCGGCCTGCGGCCTCGTGTGTAAGTGCACACCAAGGCGTGTGTATATCAGAGTGCTACCGACACCTCAGAGTGGTTTATCTATTACATATATATATATATATATATATATATATATATATATATAAATGAATGGCTTCCTCTTTTTCCCATAGGGAAACCGTGGCACAATTTGCTGTTATAAAGGAGTGTTTATAACGGCAAACACGTGCATGGTTTCCCCCACTCTGCACATGCGCCTGCTCGAACTCCTGAATTCTCCATCGCTGTCTCCTGAACTGCAAGCCCAACATGGAAAGAAACTGCCATGGACACTCGGTAGTAAGTAACATTTAAAATAAACTTAAATGTACCACATGGCTACTGGATCGACCACCCTCACAATATTTGGAAAAAAAACATTTGAAATAAAAGTGAAAGCCCACCGGGTGCCATGGCATAATCGGACTGCGGCTGCACAGCAGCCTTTTTTATTTCATGTAACTGTTGAGGCGAAAAAGAGAAACCCAACAATTATATAAAATAAAATATGGGTCTGAGTGCATGTAAATTAAACTTTACACACACCCTCGGGGTTTGATGCTATGCATAAACCCCTCGAGCTTCGCTCTCGGGGTTTATGTAGCATCAAACCCCTCAGGTGTGTGTAAATTCTCGTTACACACCCAGACCCATAGTTTATTCTATTTATATATAGACACAGAGACACTACATATATATTGTGTGTACACTCCATACGAGTCTCTGCGGTCTGTTGGATAGATGGGTGTCATTATTATTATGACAAGCTGTCAGAGGTGGTGTTGCACAATTAGTATCAGACTTATTCATGGTATAATGGCAATAATTAGCTTAACACACATAATGGCACACATGTACAATAATACGCACCGGCAGATGGTGGCACAGGCATACATATACATACACACACACACACACACACACACACAAAGCCACATGCAGGTATGCAAAGTTGAATTGACAGTTGCATACACACTGAGACACACACACACACACACACACACACACACACACACCACCTCATTTGCATAGGCACACAGACATACTCATTGACATACACACACACACTGATAGACACACGCACCCAGACATGAACCCCCTTACCAACACACAGTGACCAACACATAGACAGGCACACACACACACACACACACACACACACTCACACTCTCATTCACACATCCAGCAGTGCAGAGGCACACACAGTAACAGTTGTGAAATTCAGCTGTTTCTTGTTGCTATATGTAGCACGGTAAGACAGTTGAATGTGTTCCACTATAGACAAACATAGAGCGTGCACTGTAGTCCTAGTGGCAATATTTATTGCAGCTATTTGAAATACCAAAAAGGTGACATTTCTCAACCAAGATGGCCATCATTGATGGCTGCTTCTGCAGAATGGTGTTGTTCCCAACTTCAGTGAACACTCATTGCATTGATCTACTGGGTATTTTCATAGGGCCCCCATGATGTACTTCTGACCACCCACGACATCTGTGACGTCATGGGTGGTGGCGGTTTCAAAATGGCAATTGACTCCATACCTCAAGAACTGTATTTGAATTTCTGTGGGATTCAGTTGCCAGTAGTTCATAGTATAATGTACTTACACTTCTTATACGATACTGCATATGTAGGCCAGGGTTATCATCGTAACCATGAACCACACTTACAGTTCTGCTTGTCCGCACTGTATATACTGAGGCAGATAAGACAAACACAAGCTTCTGACAAGCTGTGATGTAAATGGCAGATGGCATACTATGGGAATAAAAAGTTGCAATGACCTTTGTCCACTGAAAACTGTTGTTGTTACTGCATTGGTGAATGTACCGTGTGGTCCCACATGCAACTGTAGTGCTGCATAAGTGATTTCCACCCTGTGGCTCTAAACATTGATTTTCATTGCAAACAGCAGTAACATCACTGTTCTTTACTGGTCCCTGATGTGTGTGGTCCTCTTCTCAACATGACCGTGACTGATGACACTGACATTGACATTGACTGTTGTGTGTGTACTGTGTCTGCAGGTGGCTACACAAACTCATTCAGAATGTCTAGGCTGCATTTCAGTGCCTCCTTGACATGCATTGTGTGTTGCCATACACCATGACAGTCATATATATCTGTCCCAGGGTATGCCATATTCATGAGAGATAGGGGGAGTAAAAAGTGAGGGTGGAGTGGTTTTGTAAGTAAGGGAGGGCATAAAAGCAATGGAGGTGGAGGGTGAACATGAGCGAGACTGAGGTACAATGATTCACCCTTGAGCCAGGAAATGTCAAGGCACTTCAAATAGGGGTGATCTACAGACCTACAGCAAAAGGATATGAGATTGTGAGGGATCTAGTGAATCAAATTTAGGAGATGGCAACAAAGGGTGAAGTTTTACTGAAGGGTGATTTCAATATCCTATACGTTGACTGAAGCATCAACAACTGGTAGGAAATCACACAAGAAAATGTGTAATTGTGGACATGGTACTAACCAATGGGAACAGTATCTCTGCCTCACAGGTGGAATGGTAGCTGGGACTCAGTGACCACAACATAGTTAAGCAATAAGGCATGACCAAGGGTTATGTTATTGATTTGTTAATCACCTTCTAGGGGTGTACTGTGGCACGAGGTGTAGCTGAGTGCAACATGCCCCTAGAGGGTGATTAACTGACCATTAACATAATACCTGGGAGTGCCTTATTGCTATTATAATAAAAAATGTTTTAAACAGTGTTAAACCTTGTTCAGCATATGGTTAAGTTCTACATGTATGTTAATAAAAGATTAACATAAGGCTGTTAGAATGTTTGCAGCCAATCAGAAAGCTACCTTTCTCAGACCGTTTTTATAATGTGTTTTAACATGATGACACAGACACTGTCTAATCATACCAAGCTAAGAGTTCTGTACTTCAGAAGGGCATATTTTGATAAAATGGGAGATGTATCAAAAAGGATCTGGTGGGATGGCACATGGAAGTGTGATTAGAGAAGCGCTGGGAAAGCCAGGAGGGAGCCATACAGGAGGTGACGAACCAGTGCATCATGGTGGCATGTGGTCTTGTCCTTGCACAAAAAAAAAGTGCAGCACTATACCGCACTGGTAAAATAGAAAGCAAGGGATGAAAACACAAGTAAAAGACCCGAACACAGAACCCTATGCACCGCAAGCAGAGGCCAACCCCCGACACCACGGCACAGCTCGGCAGCTGACTGCAGCGCCACCCCCTACATCCCCTCCACCCCCTCCCAGGCCATGCTCACTGTGCTCGCTCCCCCTCCATGTGCGTGTGCATACAGCGACATCCTGTCACTAGGGTCACCCACCCCACCATATCTGGTCGCCCTCCCTGCCCCCTTGCCTTTTGTGCTTTTGCCCACATTGCATCGCCATTTCAGACAGCACCTTCATTCAGGCCCCCACGTCACAGGCTACACTCTGAACTGTGATGAATCATTTTACCATACAGTTTTTGAGCAGCACATGAATCCATGCCAATGGTATCCTTTCTTTGAATACCTTGTCACACTAAACTGAGATGTCCAACTTTGAAAGCTATGAAATGCAGGTTGCAGTTCAGCTTGTTGGCTATCCCACTCACAGTATTTTTTACCTGTTTCTGTTCCTGTTTGCAGATAATGTTTCAAGTGTGACAGGATCAAGTGTCAGCGGCAGCAGTATTGTGCCATACAGCTTTGAGATGACTTACGGAGAGGATGAGATAAGAGACCAGAATGTCAACAGTAGTAGCAGTGATAATGACAGCACAGACAGTGAAGTTCAGGAAACTCCATGCTTCAATAACACTGACTGGTGGTTATGTAGCAAGTGTGCATCTATGCACACTGCTAGAGAATGCCTGTGCTGCAAAGAGTCACCTCAAGCACTGCAAAAACACAGACAAGACAGTCAGGTAGAACTGCAGTGTGTAACAGAGCACCCCGAATTCCCAATGCCTTGCTTGATGCCAGTGGTGCTGCATCTTTTGATTCGTCAGCATCATTACTTTAGAGGCAGATGTGGCAATGTGCAGTGGAGTAGCAGGGAACATAACCTGCTATTGTTAGATTGAGTGATACACAAAATATGCTGACACTGACATTCCATGTTCACTTTGATAGGTTCAATAGCTCTCATACTGACTCCTATCACCTATGTCACAGCACTATATGCAGGGCCCCTTGTTTTCTGCGATTCTGCTGAAGCAGCAATTGCCGCAGAAACATGTTCCTGCAGCAGAAATAAGCACTGAAAACATCAACTAAATGGCTAACATTATAGTGAGCAAGCTTAAAATGGCATTAGTGTGACTTCTTGGCAGCTCCATTACACATCCACCCAGGGTTGCAGTAGTGAGTGGGGCCCCAGCTTATTGATTCACTGGCACTCAGCTCTGAAGCTTATGACCATTATGGCATTTTACAAACACTTAGGGAACTTCGGGAAGTCTATTTCATGAGAAAGACTGGCGGTTCTATCTGGCAATTGCAGAGCTGTGTAATGAAAAAGTATTATTAATTATTGCAGACAACACATGGGATGCTTTCTGTAGCTTTGTCTACTGCAAAATGGTGTAGCTACTCTCTAGCCTCACAAGAAATCCTTTCAGAGAGGGAGACAAGAGGATATGTAAGCCAAGCGGCATTGACACAAATGACACCACTGGTGCTGAACTGCTTGAGTTCAGGAGCAGCGTTACAGCACAGACCATTACACCAGGCTTGAAGCAAGTGGGTGGGAGGGAGTGATTGGAGCAGCATACTGTGCTTCAAGCAACTGGGCAAGCAGGTGGAAGAATTCTCAGGACCATAGCTGTGGTAAACCACTTACAGTGCTCAGGGAGCCATTATTACTGCACCGTTCAATCAGATTGCCAAATGTGGGATGTGCACCTATCTCCATGAGGTCTGCACACACCAGGAGTAGGAATGTACTAGTAGGGTTGTGTGCGGGGCACACACCCCCACAAGGGTGCTTGCAGTGACCACAGCCACACGCAAGAAACATGATCAGAAACATTTCCGATTCACACCATAATTGCCCAATGCTGGATCGTGGTCGCGTTCCAGTGGTGGAACTGTAGTGAACCAGCACTGGGCTGGTGGCAGGGAGCCACAGGATAATGAAACATACTACATTAAAGGAATAATGCATGACAGGGTGTGTGTCGTGCTGGGATAACGTCACGCCTGGGGTGATTAGGCACGAGGCCGCAGGCCGAAAAGCGAAATTAATCACCCCAGAAGTGATGCTATCCCAGCACGGTTATTACACCCTGGAGTGCATTATTCCTATTATACAATGGCTAATGTTTAGTACAAGAAATAAAATAAAAAAGTATTTCTGTAAACTTTTTACTTGTTTTTTTTGTGAGTGGAAGTGTATTTATAGAAAAAGTTCCTTTTATGTCTATCCAACAGGTGGCGCTGTCTGTACAGTAGATTAATTTTGTTGGTTTTGTATGCCTGCTGCTTCCACATGTGATTTCCTTTCATTTGGTCTGTGGCACTCTAACTGTATCTTGGTTGCAGTTCTCCGTACAGCTTGTCATTTAATGTTGTACTGGGAGATTACATTTGTGCTTTCAGCTCCTCGCGATCCTCTGTCTGCTGCCACTCTTTAGAGGTAGTGCACCAGTAACCTCCAGCTAGCATCTGTCTGCTACTGCTTTTCTCAGCGGTAAGGAAATGTATTTTTTGACAAAGAATGCTGGCTGTATTTCAAAAAAATGGATGCGCGTTGAAAACCGAGCAAGGAGAGCAGCGTGCGGTGGCTGTTCACAGATGCTATTTATCGCTCACTCGGTTGGTCGTTATGATTTGAGCTGCGACCTGTGAGGCGGACTGACTGTTTTCAGAGAAAGTTTGAGAATGGTGTGTGAGGCAGAATGGGGTTTGGGTGTCGTAGCAAACCCACCCGTCAATATATAATTGTATTTTGCTTGCTTATTCTGGTACAGTTGGCGAGTTTGTACCGGGAGATGATTTATCCAGTAATTAGCAGGTAGAGCGTGAATGTGACATAGTATTGTGACCAGAGCGATGACTGTAAGCAGTGAAGCTGGTCGCGCTGACGGCTTCCGTTGACATTCGTTTTTTATTTTTTATTCAAAAGATTAGAGGAATAATGTTGTAGGATTTTGGTGGTGGGTTTATTTTGAGACATTTTTTGGGTGTTTTATTGAATTTGTGAGCTGTGGGAAGGAGGGGTTTCACAAAGAAAAAAAATCACGAAATACTGGCAAACTTCACTTCAGCCATGCGAGTGTGGGCACCTCGGACATGGCTTGTGTACTGATACTTTTAACATTTGATACGGTTTTGTGTGTGCAGGGACTAGATCCGTGATGATATGCTGGGATAACATCACGGGTCTATCCCCAGACTGACCAATCAGAGCCCAGCATTATTTTTTGCCATTGTATAATACGAAATAAATAACCCTTCAGTTCCCCCATGCCATACCCTACATCCAATCCAAATCATGATGCCAGAGTTGCTTCTGCATTGCCTTGCCTGTGCATGTGCACACCTGCCCCAAGCTGCATTTTCCTGAGTATTCTCTGTGGGTAAATAGATTTTATTTTGGTGACCATCTCAGTTGCCAGAAAATGTAAATCCCATCACTGAACTGCCACAGAATCAACGCAGATTTGCTTCCAGCATGACCGCAGCAAGCATGAGTTCCAGGCATAGAATGACAGTCCAGTTTGCCACAGTGAACACAGGGCCCTGACTATATGCACATGCTTGAATATGTGGCTGTGGTGCTCAGTTTACTGACAAGGCACTATGACATATACAGTACATGACACTTCCAGTGGCTCAATGGAATTTACGTGGATTCCCCCCAACCCCAACAACAACACCTCCACCACTACCCTTTTTTCCAGACAGTCTTTAAGATACTAACATACTAAAAAGACAGCAGATTAAGCTCAATGGTCTGTCGAGTCTGCTTGTGGATCAGTGCCCACCCAGGGCACTGTTATAGCCCTTCCTCCCCACAAGGTCCCTCCCTTAACCCCCATTGAGGCTTTGGGATGCACCCTTCCTCTGTACCTATCCCAGCCTCTTTTTAACCCCTCCACAGTTGCAACAGCCACCAGTTCTGCAGGCAATGCATTCCAGGGCTCCACAACCCTCTGTGTGAAGTAGAGCCTCCTTCTCTCCCCCCTTAGTCTCCCAGCAACCTGCCTCATCGAGTGCCCCTTGGTGGCCACTACCTCCCTCAGCTGCAGCACCCCCTAAAGGTTGACCCTGTTTATTCCCTTGAGGTATCTAAAGACTGCTATCATATCCCCTGTGTTCCTCCTCTAGTCTCCTCTCCTCTCCTCTCCACCAGAGAGTACAGGTTGAGCTCCTCTAGCCACTCCTGGTAGGGCTTTTCCCCTAGACCCAGTATCAACCTGTTCGCCTTCCTCTGGACCCTCTCCAGAAGAGCAATATCCCTTTTTAAGTAAATACACCAAAACTGCATGCTGTATTCAAGGTGCAGCCTAACCAGGCAATTATACAGCGTAAGGAGCAGATCTCAGCTCCTTGAGGTTATCCCCCTGGCAATGCATCCCAGCATTTTATTCGCTTGGCCCACAGCCCTTCTACACTGCTCCAAGATGTTTATTTTGGCATCTACCACCACCCTGAGGTCCTTCTCCCCCTAGAAACTTGTAGTGTCCCCCCGATGTACACATGAGCCAGATTTTTGGCCCCCAGGTGGAGCACCCTGCAATTCCTAGTGTTAAACTTTACTTTCCAGGCAGAGGACCACTTCCCCAGGGTCTTCAGGTCCTCCTGGAGAGCCTACTTCCCATCATCCCCATCCACCACCGCCCACAGTTTCGAGTCATTGGCAAAGAGGCTAGTCTCACTCCTGATACCTCATTTGATGTTTGAGATATAAGCATTAAACAGGAGTGGGCCCAGCACCGAACCCTGTGGGACCCTGCTGATGACTCTCCTGGGGGATGAGACCTCTCCCCACCATCACCTTTTGTACCCACCCCGCTAACCAGTTTCCTATCCACCTGACCAACTGCCCCCCACCCCATATCCCCCGGATTCCCTAGCAACCTGGGATGCGGCACCGAGTAAAATGCCCTGCTGAAGTCTAGAAAGAGGACATCTACTGGCCTGCTCTGTTCCAGCTCTCTCATCACCCCTTCGTAGAACTTCACCAGGTTGGTCTGGCATGATCTGTCCCTAACAAAGCCATGCTGGTGATCATCTAGGTGGCCCCATGCCTTCAGAAACCCCTCCAGTCTCTCTTTCAAGATGACCTCCATCGCTTTGCCCACCATTGATTTCAGGCTTACTGGCCTGTAATTACCTGTCTCCTCTTGCAAGCCTCCCTTGAGTATAGTCACGATATGGGCCATCCTCCAGTCTTGAGGCACCCTCTCTGACTGAAGGGAAGAGTTAAAAAGTCCCACCAGAGGTGCATCCAAGGTATCAGCCAGCTCCTTAAGCATTCTTGGATGGATCCCATCTGGGCCTGATGCCTTATCTGCTGTTAGGGCCTTGAGTGCTTCCCACACCTTCCCATTCATCCATTGCCCCTACTACATCTGCCTGTCCCCCTTCTCCTCCACTTGCTGTGCTGCCTCCTCATCCTCCTTGGTGAAGACTGAGGCAAAAAAAATCATTTAGTACCTCTGCCTGCTCCCCTGCCTTCTCCACCCACCCAATCCCCAACCTAAATATATTGTCATGCTTCTGTAATGCTGTGCCTTTTCCTCGGATATCATGTCATGAAAACTTTCAGCCGTGGACACCCACACATCAGCCTTTTAGGCATCAGGTCAACACATTACAAGAGAGACCATAGACATGCCAGCATGAGTAAGAAATATTTGCACTGTGCATTAGGGCCTTTGCCAAACAGGCATGGCGTTACATGCCACAATGAGTGCTGTAATGGCATGTGATGGTGTTCTGGGTGGTGCTGGTAATGTCACTTTACTTGAGGTGGGTGAATAAACAATATGTTGTTAACATCAAGAGCAAAGTATGGTACCTGTGGGTCAATTTAAAATGGCCACAGTGTTGATGGACACGTGCCATGTAGGGCTGAGGCATTATGCCTTTGCTTTTGACATTACATATACTTGTAGTCATGGTGCAAGTTGGTTGCTGTGGGGGGGGCTGCAGGGGAGGGCAAATATTGGCTGTCTGGAGAACAGTTCTCCTCTTCTAGGGAGGGAGGGAGAGTTGGTAGTGAGTACAAATAACTGTCCCCCCCATAGGCCTTTGGGTGGTGCAAGTAGGGGACTACTGTGGAAGGTACTGTGCTTCAGGACCATGATACGAGGACACGTATCCATGCACACTCAATGACATCTTCACCAAAACAACATGTTGGAATTTATTTATTTATTGAAATGTTTCACCAGGAAAGGCCCACTGAAAAACAAGTTGCTTGTCTCACAGTGCATCCTGGGGGAAGGGGTATGGGAGATAAATACAAAAACATATGAAGTACAAAACATGGTAACAAGTACAGGTAAACAAGGATAAGGTACAATGCTAATCCGTGATTGTATAATACAAGAATGAGCAAGAGAACATAGAAACGACTTGCCCATGACTCAGTAAGTAACAGCAGATACTCACATTACAATGATAGTGACTCAGGAAGTAACAGACAGATATAGCACATTACAACAATAGTGGGAGAAAACACCAGAGTGTGCAGGAAGCAGGTAACATTAGATAGTTTGATAACATAATAAAATTCTCACCGTAACATAAAAATATATTATCAAAATACAGAAAAGGTGTTGTACAGTGCCTAGTATAACATTTAAAAAGAAAAAATTAAAAAAAAGTGCATCCAAAAAGAGCTAGTGCAGCTATACTTCGGGTAGGACCTCGGGTGGGGACAGAGAGGCATGCAGAGGCTTAGAAGCAGGAACAGTTGACAGATTGGAAATTGTGCAGGGCAGCAGTTAACGAGGCAGATGAAGGTGAGTTACAGATCTGAGGGGGAAGTGAATTCCATAGTTTAGGGAACCGGTAGGAAAAAGTAGACTGGCCAGTGACGGTGGATCGTAGTGCAACTAACAGAGTTCTGAGGTCATAGGATTGGAGAGGGTGGGTAGGAGTTGGGGGAGAGCTGAGGGAGGAGGTGAGATAAGTAAGGAGTGAGCCAAGCCAAAATTTAGAGATGAACTTAGCACAATGTTGCAGATGCCTATTTGCTATGGAAGGGAATGCCAAGGAGTGGTATAGTTGACAGTGATGGGTGAGTGGCGGAGCATCAAGGGCAAACTGACAGTAAGAGTTGAATTGAGGAACACAGAAGAAAGTTCTGGCTGCAGGATGACTGAGAATCTGCCCCACTCACCCTTTAGCAACAGTGGTCTGGAGTCATTCACATAACCAGTTACAGCATAGGTAACATGCTCCCTGGAAGGAGCTGGGTGCTAGGCATGCAGGGGGTGGAAGCAAGACAGGCTGCCACATCAGGTAATGGTACAGTAAAGAAAGAAATTACCTCCATCACATATGAATCACCGGGGTCACGTGTATGTGGTAACAGGTACACACTGCTTATAACACTCCCATGCGCATGTGACTACAGCCATCTTGCAGATGCTTGCCTTGATTTATGTCTTATATGGTTTCAAATTTTATGTCACTACTGTGAGTCCACAGCTACGATGTTAGGTACAGGACAAATCTGTGATCAGGCTATGTACTCTCGTACTGATGGGACCATTACCTGTGACACTGCAGCAACAGCTATGTCCACTGAGTCTCTGGGCAATTCAACACTGGATGTTTCATGAATGCGAAAGGTGGCAATGCACCGTGGTGTGAGCGGTACCACCACACCATGCAAAGATGCGTGTGTGTGTGTTGCATGTAAGTGGTATGTAAGGGGGGGGGTCCCCACCCCTTTTACTAAAACGACAGGTGGCATGCTGTTGGCGTTGGCAGCAATACCTGGTGGGGGACCTGGGTTTGGGGAAGGATGAGGTTACCTGGCACAAGGGACCTAGGTTTGGCTACTCTGCACAGGGGCACCCAAGTAAATCCAGCTACAGGAAGCAATAACTTTAATGTCCAGAACCAGAATTGGGATTTTTCAGTGTGGCTTTATTTATTAACTAACTGAACATAAACAAAGCATTGCATGGTCCCCCAAAGGGCTACGTTACTGTATGTGCAGATTAAAGGTTAACCAAGCGGTCCATTTGAAGAATGAACACATTACTACAGTTGTCTGGCTTTGGACCCACCAGGCACTCAGCCCGGACTTTGCATGCGCTTTGGATACATAGCCCGACTGGCTCGGCTCCCCTGCCGGCCACTTAACTGACGGTCCACTTGAAGAATGAACCCAAACTTTACTTGGAAAGACATCCCATCAAACAAGGAGACTCCCAAACTGTGGCTCCCCACACCACTTAGAGTCTGTGACTCCTAGAGAGATTTGTTTTCTTACTTCCAATCGAACTCCCATCAAACAAGGAGACTCCCATCCAACAAGGAGTAATTTTACCATCCTGTGGCTCCCACACTACTTAGAGTCTGCGACTCCTAGAGAGATTTTGCCATGACTCCACGCCTGGGTACCTCACCTGCCATCACTGGCCAAGTGCATGAGGCAAGTAGAAAACACAGAAGAAATCCATAGAGGTGGACCTGGTTACTAAAGATGGGGTTTTCCCACCTCCAGCTCCCACAGCCCATACCCGGCCATTTCTCTGGATACACACAGAAAACTTTAGAACTTTAAAATGTAGATTGAATGGTGGATGACCTGAAGCACCCCCTCTACAGCATTACTTGAAATCCAATAAAACTTTAGACTGTTTGACTGCTCCATTTGTTTGTCCTAGTTGACATAGTCCTCCCAAATAGCAGTCCACATCCATCTCCCAACTGAAGAAAACAATTTGTTTGCCCCTTCAAATGGAGCCAAACACTCACCCATTCATTGCAGGTGACCCACAGGCGAAGTAACACTTTCTTTGCTGTTATACAAGAACAGACTAAATAAAACCAGGCAGCTTCCTTCCATGGTGGGAGAAGGGGATTGCCCCTGGAACCCACAGAGAACTTTTCCTCCCCCCCCCGAGGGAGGGTGGCACTGAGACCGGGGGAGCGGTCTCCACCACTTTAAAAAAGGTAAACACAGGAACACTTCCTTCTTTGAAACAAACTGCAGACTGACTGACTTCCTTCCTGTTTGCTTTAGGACAAACTGAAAAAGAATACCTTTGAATTTCCCAAAGTTCTAAACTCACTCACTGAGCTGTAGATTCCAAAGTGGCTCATGCAGTTGAGACAGTTCTATAGTGATGTCATCTCTCAAGTCTCAGCTGTGACTGAGGACAGAGTGAGACAGTGTGAAACCCATTTAACAGGAGTTTCACAAGCTGCCTTCCCTGCCTACCACTAGGTCTTACTGGGATTCTAGTAACCCCGGGTAACAAAGGGGTTACACTCACCCTTGACCAGGAAAATGACTGTCCCCAGTCATTATGCACCCGGCCTTAGGCCATCCCACCCTATGTGCTACCTCCGGAGGGGGGTGATCAGGCCCCCTCCTACCATGTGCAAGCACAGGTAGGCAACACTAAGGGTCTAGAGGCCTATAGCTGACATGTCAGCCTCTACTCTATCCACTTACTATGGACACCTAGTGGCTCTGGTAGAACCATCCAGAGCATAGCCCTGATAGATCAGCACTGCGGCCCCTACTGCAGGTCAGGGCCACAGCTTGTCCATCCCCCCTAGCCCTCTAGGGAAAACCTATCTGCCTCTAACATAACATCCCAAACAAAGAAAACCCAGGGACCTCCCCGACCTTGGGCAGCCTGCAACTACAACCATTAGCAATAATAACACAGTACATTTAAATTCTACACCATAAGCTCTGACGAGGAACTCCGATGAGCCCCTCCTCCTCTTCTTGTCTTCTCTTCTGTCTTCCAGGAACACCTGTAAGAAAAGACAAAAAAAAAAAACACATCCTAATCTGCATGCACAGTCTATCCAAACAACAACAACGACAACAACCCTTACCATACAGAAAAAACATTGAACAATCCCCCCCCCCAAAATTTTTTTTTTTTAGAAAAAGGTAGAGAACAGTATTTACATTAAAGTACAATAATGACATTGGTAACAATACACCTTTGGGGGATGGAGTGCCCTAAAAAGTCCCAACTAGTGACTACTAGGCCCAAAGGCCAGTCCATTAAAGAGTCTCTCCTGGGCCGGAGCCCTGTGAAACATAGTCCTTTAAGGCCATAATCCCGAAGGGGAGAGTCTTTGTGGACAGTTCACACGTTTGAAGTCTGTAGTGTAGGGTGTGTACTGCAATGTCATAAAGATAGAAAAAAAAGGTTTTCTCGGACTTACCAGCCTCTTGAAGTATTAGACTAGGCACCCACCTGCACCGTAGCCGAAGACTCTCCCTGGCAGCATTTCTTCTGATACAGCTGGGCGGACATTTTCCGGGAACACAGGAGGGCACATCTGGAAACAGCTGGGTTGATGTCATCTCTGGAGAAGGAACCTTAGAACAGGAACAAAAAGAGAAACAGCTGGTCCGACGTCATCCGATTACCAGGCGATGAACAGGAAAACAGCTGGGCTGGTGTCCTCTCTGGATCTGAAGTCATCTGGTGGGCTAGTAGATGGTTGCTGAACAAGACAGTACACTGTGGACTAATGAAGGTGGGGCACCTGATCCTTGGTTATTCATATTGGCAGTTCAATAAGGGCACTTCACAGCCTAGATGTGGCAGCATTGACTACCACTGCTCGGCTCTCCATTTTGTAGGCACGGGCTTAATTACTGGGAGGTCCTTGCACTGAGGCCAATAGTAGAGGGGTCAGGGGCTTGAATTATTACTCCGCCTGGATGCACATAATTCACACAGTGGGGGACTTCACGTCCCTCTCCGTCCACTATTCTCACTCTATCCATAAACAGTGTCCTGCCTTCTTCCACTGTGTATACTTTTCATGGAACAGTCTATTCTTTACATGCTGGTTAGCCCCAGGATGCACATGTTTCATTGCTTCATCCCAGATCCAGGATTTCCTGCAGTTCTCAATCTCCTCCCAGACTCTCCGAGGAAAGGTAGGAAAGGTCATACCAAAGATTTCATTGGCCTTTCTACGAACCAGTCTCTCCTCTTTACTTGCTTTGGTCAATCTGAGACCACTGGCCTGGCTTGGGGGTGGCCAGTCCTGGTTCTGCCAGCTTTGCATCCTCAATGAAATTAAAAACGGATCCCTGACTTCTTCTTCTTCTGGTGAAGCCAGGGCAGTGGCATCACCACCTTCTTGAACACATTCCTCCGAGGCAAGATCTTGAGGCTGTGTACCCGTTTCTTTCTCACAAGGCCACATAGGTTCCCCCTCATCTTCCTCTTCACTGAGGATCTGAGCCCAGGAGTGAGCAGTAGTTCTCACCCCTGAGACTATCCATTCATCACTGGGAGCGGAGGTTGACACCTCCCATTCAAAGGCCTCCCGGATCTTATCTTCACCTTCGAGACTTGGGCTAGGCCCCCCCACCCAGGGGACTATTGATGCTTTATCTGAACTTGCTTTCTGAGATCCAGCATCCAATGCTTCAATTTCAGATTCAATCTCTAATTCTGCACTCTCTAACTTTGTGCCACACTCCCCCGAAGGACCTTCCTCCACAGGCTCCGCCTGATGCTGTGTGCTGCCAACTGCAGATTCTTGAAGTTGTGTCCATGTAGGAGCCAAGCAGATTTGAGGCGCTTTACAAGCCATATTTTTGTAGACATAAAGCACAGTGAGGAATCATGAAGACATCCTTCCAGCACTCAAGCACATCTGGCACACACGCACTGGATAATTAGGAATTGCCACATCAGGAGGGGTTGCCTTTATAGCACCAATTTTCAATATCTCTCATCTATTTACTGCTGCTGTTACTGCAACCCGGCATGATCCGGGTAATGAGCTGGTCCTGAGGCCATAACTGTAGAAAAATAAACAAAAGTTCACTGTAACTGAAAGTCCCACTTTAATGAACACACTCTGTAGCTTTAAAATGGCTCCTCTGCTGCTGTGTTTACTTTACCACCCCACCCTGTAATGGTGACGGCAGCACTCCTGTTCACCAACATTCAGACTGTGGGTCAAGCCACTGCGCACCCAATTTACATCAGCTACTAATAACTTTTACTAAAACTGCACAACTTGCTCTGTTCTGGCTGTTCACACATTTACAGGATTTTCCTTGGACTTTTCACATGCTGGCAACATTCATTTAATTACAGTCCCTTTATAACTTCAGGTTTCAGCACAGGATTGCCTGCTTCTACTAGTGTTGCACTTTTTACAACCCACAGTCTCTCTCTGGCTGCAGACTTTAAACTGAGGTTACTTCCATTGCTATGCACACATTTAATGGCTTTACAGACTTGCACTTGCCAGCAGGACATCACACAATCGCTACTTGCAAAGCGACTATACAGCTGCACACACACTTTATATGGCATTTTCTGAAAATCACTGATTTGAGCAGTTTTAATTATTTACTCACTGTTATTGTAGCAGATTGCTGCGATGGGGTAACACGGCCTGCAGCCAGATTTTTGAAGGCCTCAGAATGCAAACGGGCAGGCAGTCTCCGCGATCGTAGTTTTAACCACACAATTCACTGATCCCACGATCGATATGCGGGTTGAGCCCGATTTTTAACTAGAAAGTCACTTTTTACTGTTTGCAGCGTTTGATTACTTCGCAAATGCTCCTCCACTGCCAGTACACGACTCTCTCTCTGTCTCCTCTCGAATGCTGAAGCAGACTCTGAAGAGCTGGCTGAGGGCAGGACTTATGGCAACTGACCAACCACACAACGCCATGCAAATGAGCCTCTTCTTCCTCGTGGAGGCTCCTCTCCTCACAGCGATCATCGAAAGCAGGCAAATTTAAACTGAAAGATGCACTTTTTTTTTCTCAACTGACTGTACTGGGAGCCCATTTCAACCATGTAACATTGCCATTAACTCTGCAGTCTCTAGCATTGCACAGAAAGCATTTCCAACATCCAGGGCATATTTTCTCTGTTGCTACCCCTAGTTTTCCACACTTTCTTTCACAGAAATTCATTTTAAAAGCATTTCAAACGTCCAGGGCATATTTTCTCTGTTGCTACCCCTAGTTTTCCACACTTTCCTTCACAGAAATTCATTTTAAAAGCATTTCAAACGTCCAGGGTATATTTTCTCTGTTGCTACCCCTAGTTTTCCACACTTTCCTTCACAGAAATTCATTTTAAAACTGACAAAAATGCTGTAAACTTTTTTGATGATGCAGGACAAGGACACACACTTTGGCTTTACAGCTCCTTGGTAAACAGTTGGCATTTTTTAAACAGCAGCATAAGATTCACAGCACACAGCAACACACTAGGGAAATTGCTTCAACTTTTTGGGCTACCAACTGCCAGATAGTCAAAACGCTAGCCCACTAGCCCAAGCACCTTCCTTCCCGAAGAAATCCAAAGCGGTGCCTCCATTTTTGTAAGGGGGGGTCCCCAACCCTGCCCTTTTACTAAAACGACAGGTGGCATGCTGTTGGCGTTGGCAGCAATACCTGGTGGGGGACCTGGGTTCGGGGAAGGATGAGGTTACCTGGCACAAGGGACCTAGGTTTGGCTACTCTGCACAGGGGCACCCAAGTAAATCCAACTACAGGAAGCAATAACTGTAATGTCCAGAACCAGAATTGGGATTTTTCAGTGTGGCTTTGTTATAACTAACTGAACATAAACAAAGCATTGCATGGTCCCCAAAGGGGCTACGTTACTGTATGTGCAGATTAGAGGTTAACCAAGTGGTCCATTTGAAGAATGAACACATTACTACAGTTGTCTGGCTTTGGACCCACCAGGCACTCCAGCCCGGACTTTGCATGCGCTTTGGATACATAGCCCGACTGGCTCGGCTCCCCTGCCGCCACTTAACTGATGGTCCACTGAAGAATGAACCCAAACTTTACTTGGAAAGACATCCCATCAAACAAGGAGACTCCCAAAATGTGGCTCCCACACACTTAGAGTCTGTGACTCCTAGAGAATTTGTTTTCTTACTTCCAATCGAACTCCCATCAAACAAGGAGACTCCATCCAACAAGGAGTAATTTTACCATCCTGTGGCTCCCCACACCACTTAGAGTCTGTGACTCCTAGAGAGATTTTCAAGTTGCGACCCACGTCTGGGTACCCACCCCATCACTGGCCAAGTGCATGAGGCAAGTAGAAAAACACAGAAGAAATCCGTAGAGGTGGACTTGGTTACTAAAGATGGGGTTTTCCCACCTCCAGCTCCCACAGCCCATACCCAGCCATTTCTCTGGATACACACAGAAAACTTTAGAACTTTAAAATGTAGATTGAACGTGGATGACCTGAAGCACCCCTCTACAGCATTACTTGAAATCCAATAAAACTTTAGACTGTTTGACTGCTCCATTTGTTTGTCCTAGTTGACATAGTCCTCCCAAATAGCAGTCCACATCCATTTCCCAACTGAAGAAAACAATTTGTTTGCCCCTTCAAATGGAGCCAAACACTCACCCATTCATTGCAGGTGACCCACAGGTGAAGTAACACTTTCTTTGCTGTTATACAAGAACAGACTAAATAAAACCAGGCAGCTTCCTTCCATGGTGGGAGAAGGGGATTGCCCCTGGAACCCACAGAGAACTTTTCCTCCCCCCCCCCGAGGGAGGGGGGCACTGAGACCGGGGGAGCGGTCTCCACCACTTTAAAAAAGGTAAACACAGGAACACTTCCTTCTTTGAAACAAACTGCAGACTGACTGACTTCCTTCCTGTTTGCTTTAGGACAAACTGAAAAAGAATGCCTTTGAATTTCCCAAAGTTCTAAACTCACTCCCTGAGCTGTAGATTCCAAAGTGGCTCATGCAGCTGAGACAGTTCTATAGTGATGTCATCTCTCAAGTCTCAGCTGTGACTGAAGACAGAGTGAGACAGTGTGAAACCCATTTAACAGGAGTTTCACAAGCTGCCTTCCCTGCCTACCACTAGGTCTTACTGGGATTCTAGTAACCCCGGGTAACAAAGGGGTTACAGGTACATTTGTGGGTGGGTGGAGGGTGGTAGACACAAAGGGGCCACATTACTTCATGCATGGCAAACAGTATAGAACTCAAATCAAATTCTTTCTCAGTCATGGACAAGACATCACTTTGTGTCGATTTTCACTAGTGGAACTTTTATTTTAGGACGAAGGCACTGGTTGCTGCAAGCTGAGGGGCTAGCTGGCTGGCTGTGTTTGTCTCTGTCAGTAGTTTAGTTTTTGTGGATTTTTCATGTGTTTCTACTTGGAGGAACTGGACCATTCTTGGACATGACATCTATGAACGTTTCCTGGACTAAGAAACTGTAAAACTTCACCACCAGATATTAGCATTCTCATCACAAATCAACTTTTCTGGAAGCCATTAAAAGCAAAAGTAAGGTCAGTAAATCTGTTATACAAGCTCTGAGTTATGGAGTGCTGCACTGAATCCACATTTCCGTCTGACTTGTTCCTTAAACTATCTGTGCTTGTCTTTGAGGCTATTCACAACCATTTTGGAGAACAAAGGGAAGACACTAACAAAGGTGTTTTACATCCTGCAGATGTCCCAGGCCAATGTTCATCACCTTCAGGAATTTAACACATTCTGGGTCTTTGATCTACAGTAACGACAGTTTACTGGTCCCCAGTAGTTCACCATTTCCTGTAGTTTTGATTATTTATTGTCATTTGACTCCTGGTACTTTGGACAAGATTTCTATATTATATATCCCTGAACATAACTATCTGCATGGTTTAATATTACTACATCAAGAATGCAATCTAACCCCATGAGCGGGCAGGGTATACAGGCTGAAGGGAAATGGCTTGAAATTTGCTATGATGAATATCTGCAGCCTGCTGTTGTTTAACTACGTTGTCTGTCAGCTGTCTACCACCTATGCAGCCTTGATCCCTGCTTTTTTTTCTCTTTTTTAATTCTTAACTAGTCACTATGCTCAAGCCTACCACTACAACACTGCCCTTCCTTTGTATCATTCTCTTCTTGCACAGTCACCCCTGTAACACCTCCCCTAGTTAGACTCTAATCCCCAACCAAGCGCCAGGGCAATACCTCCATTATTTTATTTATTTATTTATTGAAAATGTTTCACCAGGAAAGGCACACTGAGCAAAAAGATGCTCGTCTCACGGTGCGACCGGGGGGGGGTACAAGGGAGGAGGGTATATATACAACAGTCAGTAGGTTGAACTTGGAGTGGGAGCAACACAAACAAATGTTACATAATTGAGTGAGATTACTTATGAACTTGATTACATGAGGAGTACAGTACATAACATGAACCTCAAAGGAAAGTGGCATACTTAATTAAATACATATCAAGGACTATATGTGATTACATAAGTGCCAGTAGCAGAGATTGAACTGGAGCAGGATGCACCAAGTTGGCAGCGGGAAATGGAAGTCGGAGATTGGGGCAAAGGAGCGGTGGCAGGACTGTATAGTAAACACTGGGGTAATTGGGGGGTTGATTTAGGGAAGACGGTGGGGGTAGAGAAGCGAAATAGCTGAAGTGAATGAGACAGTAAATGCATTGGTTGTTTAGGGCAATGAATAAGCCAGACAATTAGGCGAGGCCGAGCCACTGGTCAGGCACGCAAGGAGGAGGGGATTGGGGAGGGGGGGAATCCATCAGGGGGTGGGAGGTCAGGGGCAGGTACAATTTGGTGCAAGGAAGTTGGTGAGGGCAGAGGATAGAGATTGTTTGGATGAAGAATGGCGGATTTGGGCTGGCAGGCCATTCCAGAGCTTAGGGAAGAGGTAAGAGAAAGCTGATTGGCCTGCGGAGGTCCTTCGGTGAGGGATTACTCATAGCCTGGAGTCAGTAGACCTGATGGCGAGGGCCGGGGTAGATGGGGAGGAGAGGGAGGATACGAGGTAGGGAGGAAGGGAACCGAGCCAGAAGTTAGAAACAAATTTAACACTGTGGAGTAGGCACCGGTTACTCAGGGATGGAAGGGCCAGTGAATGGAAGAGCTCACAGTGATGGGTGCGGGAGGGGGCATCGAGGGCCAAGCGGCAGAAAGCATTAAAGACCGGGTCCAGTCTGGCTAAGGTGAACTTCGAGGCAGAGCTGTAAACAACATTGAAGTACTTGAAGGAGGGTAGAATCATTTTCTGGACTATTTCACATCTCACAGGAAGCGGGAGACTAGAGCGGTTTCTATTGAGAGCACCAAGCATTGGGCGCAGTTTTGATAGGATGGTGTCCACGTGTGTGGAAAAGGAGAGGTGGCGATCAAGCCAAACCCCCAGGTACCTAAAGGAGGGCACGTCTTCAAGGATGGTGTTATTTCGGGTATGGAAGATCAGGGGGATGTAAGTCTGGATAGTCTCTGTCTAGTGCCGAAAGACATAGAGACAGTTTTCTTGGCATTTAGAGAGAGTTGGTTGGAGTTGAACCAGTGCTGAACTTTATTGAAGTCGGTCTGAAGATTAGAGGTGACTTCTTCGTGGGTATGGCCGGAAGTAAAGAGGACCATGTCATCAGCGTACATGTGTATTGCGGTAGTGGAGCAAGAGTTAGGCAGATCATTTAGTAGGATGGAGAAGAGGATGGGGCCAAGGGCTGAGCCCTGGGGAATGCCGGTGGTAATAGGGAGTAGGGGGGGAGGTGTAGTCAGCTATTTTAGTGGATTGGGTTCTATTTTGTAGGTAGGCACTGAACCAGTTTGTGGTGGACGCTGCTAACCCAACCCCTGATAGGCAGCATAGTAGGAGGGAGTGGGATATCATATCGAATGCTTTGGCTAGGTTGATGAAAATAGCGGCAGTAATTTGTCCTTTGTCCATCCCAGAGAGGATGGAGTCCGTGAGTCTTAGTAGGGAGGTGGTGGTAGAGTGTTTTTTTCTAAAACCGGGCGGGAATGGAGTGAAGAAGTTAGTTTCTAAGAGAAAGAGGGAGAGTTGAGATAGTACTAGGTGTTCCTGGAGTTTGGTGAGAGCGGGAAGGAGTGATATGGGATGGTAGTTAGTTGCGGAGGTAGGGTCACCTCCTTTTGGAAGGGGTAGGATGGTGGCATGCTTCCACTCAGTGGGGAATGACTCAGTGATGAATGAAAGATTTAGCAGGGCCGTGAGGGGAGTAGCGATGGCAGGGGCAGATTGGAAGAGGAGTTTGTTGTCGAGACCATCGGGGGATTTACCTTTGGTGGGGTTCAGGGAGCGAAGGGCATCTAGGGTTTCTATGGGGAAGATGTGTCTGAAGGAAAAGGGGTTCTGACCAGGCGGTAGGGGGGTAGCTGTCTGGGGAGTGGGTGTGGTTACAGTAGGAAGGGAACCTAGGAGGATCGTAGCACAAGTAGTGAAGTAGAAATTAAACTCAGAGGCTACCTTCAGGGGGTCGGAGAGTAGAGTCCCTTGGGCGAGGAGGAGAGGTGGGGATTTGATGTTTGGGGGAAGAAAAAGGAGTTGATGACTTTCCAGAATTTAGAAGGCCTCCCAAGATTTGCATTTAGAGTGTTGTTAAAATATTCGGCCTTAGCTAAGCAGATGGCTTTTATGCACTTGTTGCGGAGCATGCGGTAGGTAAGATTGTGGCCTGGGAGGAGCATGGATTTATAAACGCGCCAGGACTTGTCACGGGCCTGTCAGCAAGCTATCAGCTCGGGTGATATCCAGGGAAGGTGAGCCCCCCGGACCCTAGCACGGCACAGGGGGGCATGTTTATCCCAGGCGGTAAGGAAGGTATTCCGGAAGTGCATAAGGGCAACGTTCATATCAGAGCAGCTTAATATCAGGTCCCAGTTTGAGTGAGCTAGTTCTTCCAGGAGAGGGGAGAGGTTTAGGGATTTATATGACCATTGGAATATAAATTTGGAAGGGGATTTAACTCTATGGATTTTGCAGACCACGTAGATTAGGTGGTGTTCACTAATGGAGTCAGGGAGGAGGCTAGAGCTGACGACGCGGTGTGAGTGGGAGGTAAGCACCCTGTCAAGAAGGGAGTGGTTCCTGGTCTTATGGTTTGACCGAGTAGGTTCCATAATGGTTTGGGTCAGGTTGAGAGAAGATATCTCGGTTCGGGTTTTGTTAAAAGTAGGGGCTAGCCCATACCTCTCAACTGTCCCTGATTTTCAGGGATGTCCCTGATTTTGCCTCAGAATTTTACTTTGTCCCTCCTAAAAATTGTGTTTCCATGACCAAACAATAGAATTTGTAAGCACAAAATAATGTCAAACATTAAAGTTGCAGACTTGTTCCTCCTTAGAAAATGCATTTTACACTAAGTCCCTTATTCTACCAGCTTCCTTAGTTGATATCTCCAATTTTGAAGTTGTGTCCCTGATTTTGATCCGTTGTCCCTGATTTTTTTAAGCCTTGTCCCTGATTTATGAGGCAGGTGGTTGAGAGGTATGGGCTAGCCAGTTGTGGTTATAGTCACCCATAACATATAGTTCACCCGACTGGGCAAGAGACATGAGTTGGCACAGAAGGTCGGTGACTGTTACACAACTGGCTGGACATCTGGGGATTTTTCTTACAATGTAAATGGGCCATGGTCCCCCTTATTTAACTGTCCCCAATGTGATAGCTGGATCTCTAACTACCAACCTACCCTTATCATCACTTTCTCAGGTCCCATTGTCTTCCACCACCAGGGGGAAGAAAATGAAAATGAAAAGGCAACATAGCTCCAAAAGGGCTGCTAAACAGGTGTCTAAACTGATAAGAGAATACCTCCTTAGGCTCACCCTCCTGCTACTTCTACTATCAGGCAAACATCCACCCTAACCCAGGACCACCATAACGCACTCCAAATGTTTCTTGCTGCAAACAGGGAACTCTTACTCTGGCTACTCTCAACATCTGCAGCCTCCTGTATAAAATTGACTCCCTTAAAGTTTGGGTTTCACAAAACAACGCTGACATTCTCTCTGGTTTGGAAACATGGTTATCCCCCAAAATACCAGATTTTGCGGTTCACCTACCCGGTTACACAATTTTTGGATTGGACAGGCTGACCAAGTGAGGTGGTGGCTGTGCCATCTACCTAAAAGACTCACTTAAAGGTCTAGCCTTGCCCGTGACTGACCTTGGATGCCTCACTCAGGTATTAGGGATCAGAGTACTACTGGGAGCACATCAAAAGACTCTCACAATACTGTCAGTTTATATACCACCCAAAGACCCTAACACTGGCCTTTATAAAGTCTTGGATTACCTAAAAGCCCCAAAACACATCGCTGAGGCAATTTTATTTGGTGACTTCAATATAAACTGGCTGTCAGCTTCCTCAGGCTCCATAGAGGAGGCACTATTGGCGCTACGTCTTTCTCAACTTGTTAGCTCTCCCACAAGAATTAACTGCAAAACTGGGATAAGCACCACTCTCGACTGGGTAATCTCAAACCACCCTGACCGGGTCTCCAATGTAACTGTGCACCCTGACTCTCTAAGTGACCACTCCCCTGTCGCCTGTAGCTGGACCAACAAATTCCAATCCCCACCACCTTTGACTGTATTCAACAGAGTGCTTATATGTGGCCATCTGGAGCACCTAAAACAACACCTTCACTGTCAGGACTGGTCTCTACTGGACTCCTCTGCCGACACTAATGAAGTCCTTCAGCACTTTATCAGTACTTTCAATGCTGCCTGTCATGTACATGCACCCCTCAAGAAAATGAAGGTGCATGGCACTGTACATCCCTGGATTACCCCTGATCATCTTGCTACCATCAAAATCAGGGACCACCTCTGGTACTGTGTCAAATCATCTGGCAAACCTCAAGACTGGCAAGCCTATAAAGCTGCAAGAAATTCCTGCACAAGAGCTATCCATAAAGTGAAAAGCAATCACCATAGGGAGCAGCTTACCAACAGTTGGGGTGACAGCAGGACATTCTGGTCAAATATTAAAGATATAACTGGAAAAGACCCCAAAAAAGGCACCAACTATGATAAACCTCGAAGGCTCCCACATACTGGATCCACTCCAAATTACAAATACTTTCAATGATTCCTTTACCGATCTAAGCAATGTCCTACCACAAGATTTCTTTGATGATACCACCTTAAAGTCTGTGCACCAGCAGGAGAACAAGACAAATGATCACCCTCTTTTCTTCTTTAAACACGTCTCTGTTGCCCAAGTCAGGAAACTACTGAGCAAAGTGCTGGGTAAGTCATGGCATAGTGGGGACTCCCTAGACCTCAAACTAATGGCACTTACTGCTGAGAAAGTACTCCCACCTATCACTAAGATCCTTAACCTCTCTCTGTCATTGTCTCCATTCCCACAGGTTTGGAAAACAGCCATTGTTACATCAGTTCATAAAGCTGGGGACCGTGCGCTACATAGCAACTATAGGCCTATATCAATCCTCCCTCCCCTTTCAAAAATACTTGAGTGTATTGTTGCCAACCAACTAGTGGACTACCTCAGTAAATACTCCCTACAGTGTGAACAACAACATGGTTTTAGAAAAGGGCACAGCACCACCACTGCTCTCATAGAACTCATCAGCTCCGTCCACTAATCTATTGACCAAGGCAGTCTTGTGGGGGCAGTCCTTATAGACTTAACTAAGGCCTTCAGCATGGTTAATCACCAGCTCCTCCTTAATCAACTCTCTCTAACTGACCTTGCCCTTGATTCACTATCCTGGTTTACAAGCTATCTTGGAGATAGACCACATTGCATGAAGATTTCCAATGCTATCTCAGACCAAAAACCAGTTCGGTCTGATGTACCCCAGGGCTCAATTCTGGGTCCCCTCCTATTCAGCATCTTCACTGACAATTTAACATCTGCCTGTCACCTGTGCTCACTGCTCTATGCAGACAATGCTGTCATTTTTGCAAGTCACCCTGACCCACACGTGCTTGAAAGCAACCTACAGAATGGTTTCCTGGACATCGAGCTCTGGTTCTCCAAAGAGAAACTAGTGCTAAACTACAAGAAGACAAAAGTCCTGTTGTTCTTCTCTGCCCACAGTAGATACAACAGACATGCTCTCACTATCAGAAATAGCCAAGATGACCCCCTTGAACAAATACAGCACTTCAAGTGTGGTCACCCTAGATAGTTACCTCACCTATACACCCCACATCAAAAATGTAGCCAGAGCCATCAATGCTAGGATTGATCTTCTCTATAGATTCAGAAAGTGTCAAACACCTGAAGCTCTCAATCTGGCGATTGGTGCTCTCTATTATCGACTATGGCCTTGTCATGTACAGAGCTGCTACTGATACTGCTCTCAAAAGTCTCACTGTTGTGCTAAACAAGGTTTGTAGACTCCAAATGGGGGCATTCCACCTCACCCACACCTGTGATCTCTATAAACAGACTGGATGGCTCAATCTATCTGAGAGAATTAAATACCACACCTGCCTTCTCACTAAAAAGATTCTACTTGGGTTCATGCCAAAGGGTCTGTGTTGTCTGCTTCACAAATCTCCAAAGACCCAACATATGCACACTTCATCCACTGAACTCCTACTAGTCCCACAGTGCTGGACCATGCAATGCCAACAAGCCTTAGGTAGCAGAGCGCCTTCCTGGTTCAATGGACCCCCCAATAGTCTAGTTACCCTTCCTAAACTTGGAGAGTTCAAACATAAGCTCCGAACTCATTTCCTAACTGAAAACTCCTGTGATTGCTCCACCTAATTTCCAGGTCCCTTTCAGGACCTCCACTAGTTCACCCCTTCTTGGACCTCCCCTCACTGATACCTCTATCACCCCCATCTTATCACCTTCCTCCCTGCCTTTGCCCCTCTCCCTCTTCCCTGTCCCTCCCCTTTATAAGACTCATTCCTCCCCCCGTCATAGCTGCAACTTTACAAGGCTGCCTGGCTGCTCCTCTCCAACTTGGTTCTTCCTCCCTCCCTCTACATTTCTTCCCTCTGCCTCTGATCCGGTTTTGCTTAATGTGTATTTAACTGAAACTTAATTGTCTTACACTATAATGTAAACACACGTGCATCAGTTCTGGAATATTCTGTATGATTTGTCTGTTTCCCTGCAACTGTTTGTAACCCTCGCTACTGACGTGGAACCTTTGTAAATGAGCTGCCTGGCGCTCAAAGGTATTTGTAATCCCAGAATGAATAAATAAGTACTCATGATAGTGTTTGTGATAGTGCTCATCAGTGGGTTATGTGTAGGATGCTTTGATTAACTGTTCCTGAATACATACATGGTGGTTACGGTTGTCTGCATAATTCATAAGTGCTGAACCTCCACCCATTTTTTTTTTTTGTGAAGGCAGATGTGTTCTGTGAATACAGCACAGTGAAATGAGGTTATGATGACTGTAAGAACAGTCAATTGGACCAAATGATGTATCTTTATCTTTAATTTCTAATAGTTTGTGTCCTACGGATTCTCATTCATCAGTACTGTCACCATTTTGACTGAATTGAACAGTGCTGCTCAGAGGTGGGTTTGTGGAAAGTATAAAAGGGAAAAATCTTGGAACATGTTTGCGTAATTATGACTATCATGCAAAGCACAGCCATAACTACACCATCACAGACATCATCTTGGAAATGGACAGCACTGGTTTCCTGTGTGTGAAGACATTGACAAGTGGTGCAAAGGAGCATTCAGATTTCAAATGACTTCTCATGGCAGCATCATACCACGACTTTCATTAGTTCAGTACACATGTAATGTTTTCCACACAGGAATGCAACCAGATTGTCAGTTGCTGTGAGAAAGGCACATGCTGCCTCATTGCTGGGCTGTACTGTCCATCCTTGCAAGTGAACGCTGGCGAAATGCTACCACTGGAAGAATAGCATGGCTGCACAATGGGGATGTACCATCTGGCTGCCACAGTCTGATGGGTCAGCAGTTGCACAGGTGGGCCCTTTTCAGCATGCCAACAAGAACAGATGGCAATGCATATGCCTGACAAGAAATCAGATCCATTTCACTGTTTGTTCTCCAAATGAGTACCTTGAAAGGGTGGGCAATCATGCAAGCAATGTCCACAAACAAGGAGTTCTTCAATTGTACTCTCATCAAGTCTCATTGCCATAGGCAAATGGCTGTTTCAGTTATGCTGTGTTGAACTGTTATGTTGCATGCATCACTCAATCTGTTTTCTCCTCTCTGTCTGTAATACAGGCTGTATCGAGCAATTGCTTACCGTGCATACATAATGTGGGCCTTCGATGGATGGAAGGTGGGATATGGACATCGCATCATCATCCCCTATGTTTTTGTTTTGTCAGTTCCATTAGAGAAGCCTTTCCAGCAGAAGATGACAATTATGTTGACTTTGGGCCCTTTGAAGAGATGTGGGCTTTCCAAGAGTGAAATGAGCAATGCCTCCTTCCTCGTGACTGACACGCTACCTTAATGTTACTTTAGCCGACTACTCAGTAGTCACGGCTCTGAAGTTATGAAGTTACATTTTCTGTACTTAAATTCATGTTTGTTGTTGTTAATAGATTATATTGTACAGGAGTTTTGGTGCAGCACTGCTTTTCCCAAGATGGCAAAGGAAAAATACTTTTGTTACAACACCGTGTAGTCATGCTGCAATTCATCTACCAATGCCACCATACTTTATATCTTTAATTTCTCCCAGCTACATGACACTATTTCAGGGGACCTCTTTTTATTACTTTTCTGTCCACACAGAAGGTCATAACTACAAAGGGTACTTATGGGACAAGGCTATACTGTAGCACACACACACACACACACACACACTCTGTGTGGCATGCAGTGACATCACCTAGGGATCATCACTGTTTTCAATACATCACTGCAGTCGGCCCAGTCAAAATAGTGGCTTTAGACAAGTCTTTTACAGCCACGGCGTCACGGTTGAAGACATACACTTGCTGGGGACAGCTGTGTGGATCCAATTTGAGGACTGGTCAGTGTTTAAACAGTGTTGCATCAATAGCAAAATGTGATGTCAAAAGATACCCTTGTGGACATATCTTACATTCTTAACTCAGTAATGAACAGGAAAACAGATTGCTCATGTTGAATAACCATAAAGCAAGTGAGTCACACAGCAACTGTGAATTGTAGCATAAGTTTTTGTTGTTTTGTAGTATTTATGCTCCAACCCTGCAGCCCTCTCACTCTGGGGAAACCCCAGCCTCATCACCCCGGTATCTACCGGCCAGCATAGCAGTCGCCTCAGGACTTAACCCCCCTGGTGGGGTCGGAGAGGAGGCCCACTCCCCCAAACAGAATCCAACGTGTCCACCCCCTAACAGCATCCAGTGTGCTCTGCTGTGGCTAGCCAGGTGCAAGGCCTGTGAGTTCCCTCATCATCATCTGCAGGCTATTTTTGGATATTTTTCTCCCCTTGCAGGATCCCAGTGTGCAATGCCGCCAGTGACTACGACCGTGCACACTCCCATGCATGCCCCCCATCAAGCGGCTGCCACAGCCTCGCCCCCTTCTGTGCGGCTCTGTGCCATCAAGCCCCAGCCTCTGCTCGGGGTCAGGTGAGCACCAGTCACTGAATCCCCCTTCCCTGAGATGGAGAGCAGTCCATCGGATGCTCAATCCATCTCCTTCCTGCGAATCCCCGGCAACCCGTACTCGTTCACGAACACAGGTCGTTGGCGTGGTGCAAGATGTGGCATCCAGTGCCTCAACCCTCAGAACCACCGTGCCAGCCAGTAACATAAGTTTTGAAAGAGCTTTGATCAGGGTCATAGGCAGGGGGGTGTTTAGGGTGTTCAAACACCCCCCAAAATGACCTCTGAAATGTTTTATTTATGATCCGATTATACACACACACAAACACACACACACAGCTGGGTGCTGGCCTTTTAAATGCACACATCTGTGCAAGGCACTGTCTAGACTATCTGCTTTGGGCTCACCTGGTTACTACTAGGGGTGGGGATGACCACTGTTAAGAAGCGAGGGAGTGAGTGGGGGCTTGGAGCAGCCACAGAGAAGCCCAAGTAGCCAGCTGCACTGTCCAAGAAGCTGAAGGGTTGGTGCAGTGTTGACAGTGGTAGTCTGCTGCAGGCAGCAGCTCCTCCTCCTCCTCCTCTCTCAAGCAGCCAATTAATGTGCACCACATAAAATTGGTGGCTTGGCACAGCAGTGCACGCACTGCCGCTCGTTGAGAGGAGTCGAGACGCGGTCGGAGTAGGATTTTGCTCAGAGTGGAGACTCTGAGAGTTTAGAATATTATTTAATTTAATAAATAGTTGTGGTCTGCAGGTCTGGTGTAACCATGATCGAAGTGAGGAATGAGTCAGTGGCACAGTCAGACGGCAGTATGGAGATCTGAGGCAGGTCCAGGTCGGGAGTAGTCTGGAGAAGACTCAGGTGGACCAGTAGTAGTGGGATGCGATACTACTCATCTCACCTCAGAGAAGAGAGACTTGTTTTTTTACCCATACCAGCCTGCCATTTCCCCCATTCAGACCTCACTCGGACAGTCGTCAGTTGTCCCCCCATCCCGAGTTGTTAGGCACACCAGGGTTCAGGCTTTAGGTTCGATTGATTGATTGATTCATTGCCAGACCCAGCCAGCCAAGTTCTTCAGTTAATTAAGGAGGAATCACTCAGGAGAACTCTCAGAGCCTGAGGTAAGCAATATTACAGTCATGGAAGCACTACTGAAGGAGAGATTGGTGGAACATCTGGTTGTCAATGGACTACAGGACCCAAGGCAGCATGGTTTCACCAGGGGGAGGTCATGTCAGACCAACCTCATTGAATTTTTTGACTGGGTGACTAGGGAGGTGGATCAGGGGAGGGCAGTGGACATGGCCTATCTGGACTTCAGCAAGGCCTTTAACACTGTGCCTCATAGAAGACTATTACACAAACTGGGGAATATAGGTGTGGGCAGGACAGTAGTGTGGTGGGTAGGTAACTGGCTGGGTGGCAGGACACAGAGGGTGGTGGTAAATGGCTGTCACTCCACAGAGGAAGAAGAGTGACCAGTGGGGTACCACAGGGATCAGTGCTGGGACCGGTCCTATTCAACATCTTCATCAGTGACATTACGCAGGGACCTAGAAGGCAGAATTTCACTGTTCGCTGATGACACAAAGCTCTGTAACAGAGTAGACACACCAGAGGGTGTAGACAGAATGAGAAGGGACCTGCAGAAACTTGAAGAATGGTCAGGGGTTTGGCAGTTGAAATTCAATGCAAGGAAGTGCAAGATAATGCATATGGGGCACAAAAACCCTGGCACAATATATCAGTTGGGGGGTGAGGATATAGCATGCACCAAGCAGGAAAGGGATCTTGGGGTTATCATCTCTGATGACCTCAAGGTAGGGAAACAGTGTGACAAGGCAGCAGGTAAAGCAAATAGGATGCTGGGATGTATAGGCAGGGGCACCACCAGCAGGAAAAGGGAGGTCATAATTCCGCTATACAAGACACTAGTGAGGCCCCACCTGGAGTACAGTGTACAGTTCTGGAGACCATACCCACGTAAGGACATAGACAGGGTAGAGAAGGTTCAGAGGAGGGCAACAAAGATGGTGCATGGATTGCATCACAAGTCCTATGAAGACAGGTTGAAGGAACTGAACATGTACTCCCTGGAGAGAGAGGAGGAGGAGGATATGATAGAGACATACAAGTATCTTACAGGAGGAACAGGGTGCAGGAATACACTATTTTAAGTGAAAAGATGTTCCAGGACTAGAGGGCATGGGATGAAGTTGGAGGGAGGACGATTCAGAGGAAACATGAGGAAGAATTTCTTCACAGAATGGGTGGTGGACAAGTGGAACACCCTGCCAGAGGAAGTGGTGGGGGCTGAAACAATCACAGGATTTAAGAATGCATGGGATAGACATAAAGGAATTCTGGAGGTCAGGGGTTAGGGGCAACAGACTTCTAGGAAAACATAAACTGAACTTACGAGCTCAAATGGGCAGACTGGGTGGGCCATAGGCCCTTATCTGCCAACACTGTCTATGTATCTATGTATTTGGGCTCGGCAGACTGGGTGGTCAAAGTAGTCATTTGCTGACAACCCCAGAAGAACCTTACCGAGTACTGAATGGGAAGGATGGGTTAAGCAGGGGGAGGGGGCACCTCCCACTTGCATCCTAGGAACATCAGTGTAGGTAGGGGTTACATGGTGTCAGTGATGCATTCATTTGCTGCCTGGAGTCTGGACATAACCGGCCCCTCAGGCTGATGAAAATTGAACATGCTGCTCACTGGGTTAGTAGGAAACATCAAACATTTTTTTGTTATTTTATATTCAATATATATTTTGTGGAGTGGAGTAAAAAGAATATAAGAAATAAAGTTATGTATAGGATAAGGTTGCACTTGATGATGTCTTCTTTAATGATAAGGAATGGCAATTTATTAAAACACACCAAAGTTATTTGGTAACATAATAAAATGGGTACTGCTTCAAGTGATAGTGTACGAAGATCAGGCTAATGTATAGAAAAATAATTCTGTAAACATATTTTGAATAATGTAATTTATTCAGGAAGTTGTAAGTAGAACATAAATATTTATATTAAGGTAATGTTTTATGATTCGTACATAGGCATATTGTACTGTATATGGGGTTGGTGGTTGATGATGGCACTGTTGGACCGCCAGTGTCCTCAACCATTAGAGGTGCTGCTAGAGACTGTAATGTCAGCCAGAGTATCCCACACCCCTGATTCCATAGGGAAAAAAGTCCCCTGAAATTAGAGGTGGGGAACATGTAAAAAAAGTGTGTTTTTTCTTCAAGAAAAGCCCCAAAACTCACCACAGAGAATGCAAACCCCCAGAGCACCCTGGGCCCCAGCCTTTATGTAGAAATCTTTCATGGACCACAGTATATTACAAAAACTGCATGTGGGATGGGTGGTTGATGGCACTGTTGGACAGCCAGTTGTCCACAACCATTGGAGGTGCTGCTACAGACTGTAATGCCAGTCAGAGTCTCCCACACACCCCTGATTCCATGGGGGAAAATATTTTCACCTGAAATTAGGGGTAGGTAACATGTAACAAAAGTGTGTTTTTTTCCTTCAAGAAAAGTCCCAAAACTCACCACAGAGTATGTAACCCCCCTGAGCTTTTGGGGGCCTAGCGGCCCTCAGACCCCTGGCTTTTGTTTCTCCCATTTTGAGAATATCATATCTAAACACCCCCCAAAAAAATTCCTGCCTACACCCCTGGCTCTGATGTTTCATTGGTGCATTCATAAATGTGACAGTTGTCATATCTACTCGTTAACGCATTTTTCTCTTGTAACCATCACTACCATTAAACAATCCTCCAATGAACATCATTGATATTTAAATTGTTACCTGTATAGTTGCAGGCATTTATAAACATTCAATGTTGCTGTTTAACACTGCATTACAAGTCCTGCTCATTAAAGTTTGAATTATCTATATGCATTTGTCTGTTGTCATTCCTTCTCACACATTGCTAATGTGTATTACTATTCAAGAAACCTAACTATAGAAGTCAGGATTCTGTCAAAACACAACATCAGCACTGTCATTATTGTGACATCTTTTATCAACACTCAAGAATGATTTTTCATTCATTCAGTCATCACAGGTTATACTTTTTTCCTCCAAGATTAAGCACTACCAAGTCAACATCTATTATGGTAGCAGGCACTGTTAGATTGCCGTGATACCAAAGTGTTGGTCAATCGCCTCATCGCCCCCACCCACTCTGAAATATTTTATTTATTTATTTATTTGCTTTTGGTAACCAGGTGAGTGCACTAGGCATAGAAATGCCTATTTTCAGGCATGACCCAGGAGACAGACAGTATAAAATACAAATGAGCATACATGTGACGCAGCACATGAGATTAGTAAACACAGTGAGGATGGAAAAAACAACATTCAGCTACCAATTGACTCCAAGAGTAAATCACACTGGAATGGTTGAGACAAAATTACAGTATGAGGCAAAACAGGAATAACATTTAGGTCAAATACACAATTATAGTCAAAACAGAAAGTGCAACAGGCAAATAAAGGTTTTACACACAGCAAAGTACAATAAGTGCCAAATCTGTGGATGAAATGAGAGAGGGAGAAAAAGAGAGAGTGGAGGGGGAGGGGAAACAGGTGACGGATGAGAGAAGTAGAACATGACAGAAAGGTTATTAGGGAGGCAGGGAAGAACAAGAGGATGGTTATTTACTGAAAGAGAGGGTGGGGAGAAGAGAGTGGTCTATATTACTTCTGTAGCATTGACAGTGAACTTTCATTGTTTGCAATACTTGATAACAGGACAACCTGAATATGAGTGCTGAGCACAACTAGTTCGATGTATGTGATCACATCACGAGGCTCAGTGGAAGTAATTGCTGCTCCAATCCACATTGTTCGGTGATTTTCAGACACCAACCACCATTGTCCAAAACAAAAGGTCAAAACAAGTTAACCACCGCCTGCTTCACATCCCAGAAAACAAATACCATTGTGTTGCAGTGTGGATTGCTCTACTATTGACAAGTCACTGCTCTGTAACTATAACAATGTACAGTTGCACAAGGACAGCGTTCCCAGTCCACAAAAAAACATAGACATGGACGCAAGAAATAAATATGAAACAACTCCTTCACACTAATCTCTCAGCACTCACCCATGGGCACAGTTAGGTAAATGTCACTGTGTCACTGAACGTCAAAGTGGAGGTCAGACACACCCTAAATCTTGAAATGTATGGGTTGCCCAGCCCCCAAAAATGTCATTTTGTCAGTCAACATCACAGGGGATGTGGTGCCCACCCATGAGCCTGAAACATGTGGTCCTCAAGACCAGGCTTTACGGGGTCATAAGTGGGCCCAGTCAGGGAAATGTCAATGTGTCAGTCAACATCAAAGGGGTAGTGGGGCCCAGACAGAAGCCTGAAACACCGGGTAACCAGGACCAGGTGTTCCAGGGTCATGGGTGGGACCACTAGGGGAAATGTCAGTGTGTCAGTCAGTGTCACAGGGGTGGTGGGGCCCACCCAGGAGCACGAAACATGTGATTCCGTGGACCAAGTTTTCCAGGGTCACGGGTGGGACCACTAAGGGAAATGTTACTGTGTCAGTCAACATCACAGGGGTAGTGGGGCCCAGACAGGAGCCCGAAACACCTGGTCCCCAGGACCAGGCATTCCAGGTTCACAGGTGGGACCACTAGGGGAAATATCACTGCGTCAGTCAACATCACAGGGGTGGTGGTGCCCACCCAGGAGCACAAAACACACGGTCCCCTGGACCAGACATTCTGGGGTTACAGGTTTGCACAGTCACACAGGGTTTAGTGTATCAGGTAATGTCGCTTTTATTTACTTGCACATACTAGGTACAGTATATAGTGGATTTGCTTTGAAGCAAGCTGTGACAGCTACAACAGTGACAAGTTCTGAGAAATTCTGGCTTTCAGATTGTGTCCCACAGGTCAAGGTCAAGCAACATTGAGGGCAATGTCACACCCAAAGGTATATATGTGATACTGTCTGTGTGTCTGTTAATCTTGTGTCAGTGATTGTGTCGCAAGTAGTATCAGTTGACACAGTTGTTCTTTTATGAGTCTTGTAGTGTGTAGTTCTGCAAATGTAAACCAACATCTCCATTGACTGAAGACTGACATCGGTTGTGGAAATGTGACACATGCCTCTCAATCACGTCCTGTTTTGGTGGTCATTCACTGCCCACAATGTTCTGTGGCAAGGATGGAACTTTCATTGGAGGAAGTGATAGTGTATCATTCTTTACCGTCAATACATCAACCATATAGTCACATTGTTTGGCCTCAAAAATAGGTTTTGCAATCCACTTTTTCTTGGCCTTGGGATACACCATCCTGTTTCTTTTTTCTCCCCTGGCAGTGGACGTTTGGTTTGGGCAATGGACAGTTGCCTGAGCACACCCAGTATTGTTGTTGTGATTTAAGATGGCCAGCATTATGCATGCTTTCATACCGGCATACATAAAGTGTTCAAATTTGGGGCTATATTTACAACATAGGATGTGGAAAACCTCTATACCAACAGTACGACAAATCTGCGTTGTGTGCTTCAGATCTTCCAGAAATATTTTGTTTGTCATGATTTTCCTCAAAGCATCATGGCATGCGTCACCCTCTCTAAGCCATTTCTTATGAGCTGCACTTTTTAAAGGGACTGCATGGCTACAGGAATGGTACTGTTGCACCCAGTTTCAGCTATGTGTATCAGTAATATTATGAAGTAGTGACATCCACTTCTCATACAGTAATACCTCATCCCCCTGACAGGTCTCAGAGCACCACCATAGGTGGTTGGAGATACTGTGACACCAACCCATCAGTTTCTCCACTCCTTTCTTTTTTGCCTCGCTGTTTTCTTTTGTCAAACTTTTTGAGAAGTGCCACAGGTCATACTGGTGGTTTATTTTAGGGTACTCCTTCTTAATGAGGGCACCAATCCCATGATGCCTGTCTGAGGTCACAAGTTCAACTTTGATGTTCTGCACCTTCATGTTTTGAAGACAATTTTCACATGCCTTCCTTTCAAGTGAAACAGAGGAAACCCCTTGTTCGATGGAGAGACCCACAATCTTATTGGAGTCCATGTCTATGATGGTATAACTACAATACTTGGTGGAGTAGCCAGGGCTGTTGCATCTTCCATCACCAGCTACACGTAGTGACTTCCCTCTAATTTCTTCCAGAAGCTCTTCCTGATGTTTCTCCCACATGTACTGAATGACGGGGAAGAGGAACAGCTGTTGCATTTCAAAAAATGTGTTCCATGCAATAAACTCCAAGCCCAGATAAGCACAGAATTGTATGATGTGTGCATATGTGTTCCTACTAAAGAGTACTGCTGCCTCCTCCAGTAATTTCCAGCTGGCATCTTTCTTAGTGCTGGTTGGGTTTTGCCATGAGACGATGTTATGTCCATTAATACATGTAACCATTACTGATAACATAGATCCAAAGACATTTCCCTTATGCAATTCACATGCTGGTGCATAACACATATGGCAAATGAGTTTCATTAGCAACCTGTCCAAGCATGATTCGAAGACAATGAATTTACGCTGATATACAATGTTATGGTCTTTGACATCCTGTACACAGCTGTCATCGGAGTCCAATGACAACTGTGTATTGGATGGTTCATAAAAATCTCCAGAGTCCTGTGTGGTCTTGGTTCCCTCCTCATCCGAGAAGGATGTGTCATCTATGATGTCAATACACATACTTGTGTTATCTGCTTGCCTAATTGGTGAAGTGACAACTTCAAACAAAGTGGGTTTAGATTTGGTAACCGGCGAGGACAGTGATGAACTCACTTCATGTGTGTTAGCATCATCAGTGACACAATGGATAGATTTGTCAAACATCTTGGCATATCGGTGATCTAACAATGCCTTACCAACTTCTATTGGCTCTTCTGGGTACTGACTCGAGAATTCAAATGAAAGACATTCATTCGTCTGACTGCAGACACTGTGTGCTGCGGTAGAGTTGGTCTGTGTCAAGACGTCACACGCACTATGGAGGTCAGTCTGACATGAGACATCCACGTAGTAGGTCCCTGTTGACAACAGTTCTTCAAATGGGTAGTCCTCTATTATGACATCACACTGTATGACATCATGGGGCTCCTGGTGGCTGAAAAGTACACAGTCAATGTGACATTACCAAGTAAGGAAAATAAAACTGTAGTCCTGAAAATGTCAATAAGCTACAATAAAGAATATCTGTACCAGCAGATGGGCAATGCACTCCCTGAAGGATAACAGTGGGAACAAATTTGTATCTAATGAAGGGTAAGTGCTGGTGTGCAGAATTGAATGCAGTTTGTCTTTCCTTATGCGTCAAGGGACAAACATAACACTGATTTATGTGGTGTCATAACACAACACATACACAACGTGATTTATCAGGGTAGTCAAAGCACGAACACTGTAGATGAATTCTGTGGGTGGTGATGCCAAATAGTGCACCACCGTACAGCTCTGCCTTCAAAATGTGCATTGAACAAGCAATGGTGGGGGGGGACGTCTTGTGCGGATCGTGCTTAAATCTGCATGCATGCATGCCTTCCTAGCAGAACTCCAGCAGGACACTGAGGCGCTGTGATCATCAAGAGACTGAATTGGTACGCAATGACATCACTGAAGCACGCAAAGTGCAATGCATGGAAAGCATGAATCCAGCAACATACATTTTGAAAAGTGGGTCACATGGCGCAGAATATGATAACACAGACACACAGAGGGAGATGGCAGATAAGTACAAGACGGACCTCATAGTCTGCACCTTTTCACTATCAAATGCATGTTGTGACAATGTTTGCAGAATGTATCCAATATGTCATGGTCATAGTCTTTGATGCCCACCACCACCACCCAATGGGATTGTACCATTCCAGTGGTCAATGAACACATTATCCTTATGGAGAAATTAGTGCTGACACAAACCGCTGGGATGAAGTGTAATGGACATGCAGATAATGGTGCTAAGGGCTTCCTTACCTGCTGTTCAGATGTCATACTTGTCATTGTGTTGTCGTTATTGGCATGTTTTTCAAGTGATGTCTTGTGTATGTCCTATGGTAAAACCGACCACAACGTATTAGCCAACTGATGGATTGATGACCTAAATGTGCCAAAGTAGAGCACAAAGGAATTAAGGACAGTAAATGGCATACCACGGTACACATGCTGAGGTATTAGTAGTTGGAGATAGGAGGTAGTGATGGCATTGTACAGAACACTGTTAAGAACGCACCTGAACTAGTGCATGCAGTTTTGGAGGCCTATCCTGGACTAGGACATACACAAGGTGTAGGCAGAATAGAGAAGGGAAACAAAGATAGTAAATGGGTTTCAACACTGGATGTCATAGGAGAGACTCAGGGTATGCAACGTGTACTCACTGGAGGAAAGGAGGGAGAAGGGGTGCTTGATAGAGACTGTCATGTACCTAGTATGAATAAACTGGATGCTGGAGAAAGACATTTTCCAGCATACAACTACTTGAATGAGGGTACACAATCTGAAATTGTAGAGTGAAGATTAAGCAGAAATGTGAAAAAGGTTTTCTCCACAGAGAGGGCGGTGGACTGTGGGAATAGACTGCCACAGGAAGTGTTGGTACATAGTAAAGCAAAGGATTTTACACTTGCAGGGTACAGGCACAAGGGATCCTTGGGGTGGAAGGCACAGGTAGAAGGGAACCTTAATGTGCTAGGGCCTGCTGAAAAGTCAGTGTCCACATCTGGTCGGAGGCTGCATATAAGAAAAGGGTGTACAGGCAAGCTGCATGGCTCTATCATTGCTTATCTGTTGACATTTTCTATGTGTCTATGTTTTTAGGAACCTTGTAGGTTATTGAGGTCAGAAAGATCAATTTTGTGTGGTTTATAAAGGTGTTAATGTTGTTTGGATACACAGTATGGTGGCACACACATTACAGAAATAGTAATATTCCATTTTTGGTGGTCAAGGGGGCCCACGTTGGTGAGTCGTTGACTAGTAAAATACCTCAGACCACCTCCTCAGAAGCAGGATGTAGTCCTGTTCTGATGCTTGCTGCTGTCCTCCACTGTGGGACAATCCACAACAAGCCAAGCTGGCTGAACAACCATGCTAGATGACTTTACGTGAGATAACACTCATAGTTAGTCGGCCTTCATTCCCAGTGGCCCACCTTGGTGAACAAACGTCATGTGGTAGTGCATCTGCAGGACAGTGTTACAAAATGTAAACCTACCTTTGGGGCAATGTCTTATTTGTCTTTGTGGTTTCCTCAGTCGTGAGAGGTAATGAGCCATCACATTCAGCCTACATTGATTAGAAAACATTGGATGATAATTGTCTTCACGGTGCACTTGGCCCACGGGAAGGAGGACTGTCCTCCACATGGCATTTTAAACCTAGAAAATGGTGTAATGTCACCTGTCACCTAGTCAAACAACACTTGTTATCTGAAGTCATGAGCCCACAATGTTCATAATATGATGACTGCAGTATGACACATGCTTGGTTTTAGGCAAACAGCAGATACAAGTGTATTTTACAGCTGTTCAATAAAGTCATGGATGAGGTAAGTATTTGACAGAGAAGCAGTACATTTTGCAAAGTAATTTGATATTTTGACCTAGTAGTATGTAAGCAACATCTACTGGCTGTCAGTGGTTATGCCCCTGGATCATGTGAATGACAGATGTCCATCACAAGGGGAAATATACTATGGTTAACTCTGAAGTGCCTGATGCTGCAAGAACACCAAAGGCTTGCCTGTGTGAAATGGTAGCACACTCCAGTGATGTGGTGCTACCTCCATCACCTGGCCATTTAAAAATAACACAAACAGAAACTTGAGAAACCGGATATATGAAAATGTCTTCACTGCAGGTACGCAATGCACCACAGTGCACCACCAACCCCTGGCAACCCAAGCTCACTCCAGAACCCTGGTTGCAGGTGTGGCGCATGGTGTGACATCCAGTGGCTCAACCCAAACCTCCACTGGGACTGCCATTCCTCTCAGTAGTTTAGATGGGGAAGGCACAGAGTTGGAGGAGCATGGTTCATTACTTTACTCCCTGAGCAGGACACCTATGGTGCTGGATGGTGATGTGCAAAGGAATGTGGAACACACAAGGATATGCAGTTAGCACGATCAGCTGTAACACACAGACACACTCACAGAGGAAGACTGGAAATGTGGTACATAACACACTGTGAACAAGTGTTGTGTCATGCCTGACTGAGGTACATTGGGTAACATTTGGCACGGTTTTATTGTTGACCAGGAAAAGATGGTGTTAGTATGCTAAAACACAGAGCATATGATGAACAAATAATGTGTGAAATACAAGAACAATTCTTGCACAAAAAACATGTATTATGTTACTGTAAACTACATGTAATATCATGGTATCAGTTATGTCAAGAGAGCATATTGATAACCCATGTGACAGCACAGACTAGAACTGAGTTTCCTTCCTTAGCTGCAGTGCTGTAGACGTAGTGGTCACTGACTTGTTTGTCTTGTAACATGCTCTTTTTTCTGTGTTCATAGACACCTAGTCATGAGAAACATAGACTCCATGACCTTTTCAGTAAATGAACACAAAGACAGTCATCTTACAATTTTATTTTTCAATTTTGTTTACTCGCCTCCTTTGTTGTCATAACCATACTTTCTCTGTACTGTCTGGGCCTCTTGGTGTGGCCTGTTCCCACCAGCAGACTCCAGACAGTGATCCCCAGTATGGGCCCCTCCCCCCATGCATGGGGTAACCGCAAGACCTCCTTGGCTCCTAGCACCCCCCCCCCGCTTGTACCATTGACTCCTCTGGCACTCTGTCATTAAATGTAGTGGAGCAACCAGTGACATGGAGGGAGTACTGGAAGTAGGACTAGAAGGCCCTCCCTCAGACACCCACCAACACCAATCCCCATTGACTGTCCCCCCCCCCGATGTGAAGCACCCCCAGTCTCCAGTATGTGCCACTCCCAGGTGTGGAAATCAATGAAATGTAGCACAGAAGAGGAGAGCAGACCATCTTACTCTCAGTTGTCTCCTCCCCCACCAACCCTGGGCAGCCCAAGCTCACTCCAGAACCCTGGTTGCAGGTGTGGCGCAAGGTGTGACATCCAGCTGCTCAACCATTACCTCCACTGGGACTGCCATTCCTCTCAGTAGTTTAGATGGGGAAGGCACAGAGTTGGAGGAGCATGGTTCATTACTTTACTCCCTGAGCGGGACACCTATGGTGCTGGAAGCCATGATGAAGGACAAGCAGACTGCACCAGTTTGAAGTGTCTTTTTTGCAGCCTTTGGCATGTGGTGGTTTTGTGTGTGTTTGGAGTGTGAAGGAAATGTAGTGGTGCAACACAGAATTGCATGTACATTGCCAAGATACTGTGTAGTTGCCTGTCCACCAGTGTGTGGAACACATGTGTGGAACTGTGCATGACCCATGGATTGGTCTTTGATAATCAGGTGAACTGTTTGCCATATAACTTCAGTAAATTGTGAGGCACATACATGGAATTCTGTTTGTTCACATGCAACACATGGTAAGCAATCATGGGTGCAGGATCATGGAGGCGCGGCACTACATGGTTGCAGCGAAATGAGGAGATAAGAACCCTTATCTGCATTAATCACAGTAGCCCTAGTACTGTTCTGGAATTGAAGGACATCACCATAATGTCATGGAAAAATTAAAGCGACCAGTGACATGTGTTACCAGAAGTCACAACAGGATCGACATGCCACATTTTTTGCATGTCAGTACCGTGTTCTTTATTGGATATCTGAAAGTGCAACTTAGCCAATGCATCTTTTCAAACCAGCATTGTGTCACTCAAAAGGGTGTTGTGTTGGCAATATGCACAAGTCAGTATTACTTGGTGGTGTGTGGCTACAAGTAACAGAGGAGGAGAAGGTGTGTCAACCAAGCAGAACACCTGGATGTGACTCTAGTGACCACACCGAGGACATAATGACATCACTGTTGAGGCACGTGGAGAAACACACAGGAATACCTCAGTGCAGGTGTTCATCATTGCCATAGTCAGGAACTTAAAGTTTATGTCTGATGTTATGTAAAAAGAACACGCAGCCTCTTCTTGAATTGAGTTCATGGTGATCCCATGCAGAACCCTCAGGAACATATTTTTCACAGTACATGCTAGTTTATTGATGTATGACATGTGTACATCAATGTGACTGTGCAGTACGTGGTGCACCTTGGAGCAAGTGACCTTCAGTGGGTCTGTAAGTGCACATGACATGTAGTGATGCTTTCAGATAAGTGAGATATGATATGTCATGGGAGCTGCAGGTGCCACTTATGGTTTGTTGCATACCACAATGAACATGACAGCATGTTCTCATACTTGAGCTGAGGTGCGATGCACACCATGAGGCAGTCAGTGAGGCAGGGTGTACAGGGAAAAAACAGAACTGCACGGACCAAGGTTGACAGATGTGAGACAAGGAGCTGGACTAAATAAGAAACAAAGGGGTGTTTAAAAAGGAAAAATGGCCTCGACCAAGGTTTTTCTGCTCAAGCGTGGTTCAGTGTGTATAACCAAAGTGAAGCATGTGTCATACCAGTAAGTCAACAGCTGGTAATAACACAAGTCAAGATTTTGGAAAAATTACCTTCGCCACAGGCTGTACAACCATTGATTGAAGTTGTTGCTTCTTAGCAGACTGAATCAGTTGCTCAGCGAGCTGTAATGAGAAGGAAATGTAATGTTTTATTGATTTTTTTATACAAGCCATACAAACATACAAATTTTGCAAGCAGAAAAAAGGCCATCAGGTCTATGTAGTATGTTTGAGTTTGCAGATAGCTATCGTAATCACCAGCTGACCCTCCCACACTCCCATTTCACCCCATTACCCTCCGCTTTGCCATGTCCCACATGTCCCACCCCTTCTTGAAGCATTATACTGTGTTACATGCCACCAACTCTGCTGGTGGTGCGTTACACCCTTCCACCACCCTTTACATTAAGAAATGCTTTCTCACCTCCCTCCTGAGTGTGTTACCCTCAAATCTCATGTTATGACCCGTAGTGTGTATCCCCACCATCCTCCTGAATAGATACTCTGTGTCTGTCCTGATTATCCACTTCATGTATTTGAAGGTCTCAATCATATCCCCCCATCCCTCCTTTCCAACAGTGTGTACATGTTTAACTCCCTCAGTCTAATGTCATATGGAAATTCTCCCAGACCCTGAATCATTTTTCTTGACCCATATTGCACCCTCTCCAGCAGACTAATTTCCTTCTGTAGGTATGGGCGCCTGTACTGCAGCAGTACTCCCGGTGGTGTCTACTCAACGATCTGTATAACAGTAGAATCATCTCCCTTCTACTTGAGGTTATGACCCTTGAAATGCATCACAGCATTTTGTTGGCTGTTGTTGCAGCCTTTATGCCTGGTGCATAACTGCTCATTGCTCCTTTAATGAGCAACACCAGATCCTTCTCCTCCTCTGTTACTTGTAGCCGCACACCACCAAGATTGTAGCTTCTCCTTGGATTATTTTTTCCGCAGTGCAGCAACTTGCATTTTTTGGGCGTTGAACCTGACTTGCCAGTTGTCAGACCATGCCTCAAACATTGCTAGATCCTCCTGTAACACCCACCACCACCCCCATGGTCGTCCACCATCGCCCCCATCTTGGTGTCATCTGCAAATAGACTGATCTTGCTGCTGAAGCCCGCTGAGATGTCTGCAATAAATATGCCAAACAGCACCAGCAACAACACCGACCCCTGTGGAACCTCACTTGTCACTGGCTTAGGGGATGAGAATTCCCCTCATACCACCACCCTCCGCTGTCTATCCTGTAGCCTGTTGTCCACCCACCCCGCCAGTTTTTCTCCTGCCTCTGTGCCACGTAGCTTGCTTCCTAGTCTCTCATGTGGTACTGAATCAAAGGGCTTACTGAAGTCTAGGTACAGGACATCCACCGCATAGCCCCTGTCAATTTGCCAAGTTACCCAGTCATAGTATTCCACTAGGTTGGTCAGGTATGATTTCCCCTTGACGAAGCCATGATGCCTCCTGTCCTGCACCCTGTTGACCTCAAGTACTGCAACTAGCCTCTCCTTTAGGATGACTCCATTAGCTTCCACACCATGGATGTTAGGCTTACTGACCTATAGTTCCACAGTTCGTCCTTGGCTCCACTGTTGTGGAGGGGAACCATGTGAGCCGCTCTTCACTCCTGTGATACACATCCTGTGTCTATAGATGTATTACATAAGTTTTCCAAGGGGCCTGTCAGGACCTCTGTTAGCTCCTTCACTATCCTTGGATGAATTCCATTCGGTCTCGGTGCCTTGTCTACCCTCAATGCCCTTAACCCTTCCTTCACCCTCCCCACTGTGATTTCTCCATCCATCCCTCCTCCTGTCTGTTTCTATCCTTTCTCCTAATATTGGAACAAACCCCTTCTCCTTCGAAAAGACTGAACAGAAGTAGACATCAAGCACTTTTACCTTTTTGCCCCCCTCTTCCACCCATCCTTATTAATTCTGACAATTTGGTCCTTACATCTTATTTTCTCCCTGATGTACCTAAAGAAGTCATTGCCCTCTTTGTTTGTCTCTCCCCAATTTTATGTATCTCCTGTATGCTGCCTTTTTCCTCCTCCCCCTGTCTAATACCCTTTTTCTTATCCAGCTTGTTTTTCCCCCTAGCCCTTTTAGGAGGCACTGTACCCCAAGACATGACCACACTGTAATGTTAGTACCTAAGGAATGCCACTAATTGCAGGACAGTGGTTGAAGTGCAGCTCAGAAATCGTTTTATAATGACAACTGTAGAGCCCAAACACAAATTGACAAGGTGTGTACACTGCACCCTGACATTAAGTAGTCACAATAGCTCTACACATGCCCTTGCCACACAGTTTTCAATACACACTGTACTTTTGACTGTGTGTTGATCAACAACACAAACACCCCAAGTTATAATTTCTGAATTACTGATAAATTTCTAACTACATGGAACTCCTACACTCCTTTCAAATGCACTAGAGTTTGTGGCAACCATCATCCCTGGGTCTCCCCTGAGTTACTGACCTGTCTCAGGGAATGGGACAAAGCTTGGAGGAAACATAAGGCCTCCCAGCTTCCCCTAGACCATGCCAGGTGTCGCATGTTAAGAAATGCTTGCTCTAAAGTTACCAGACTTGCCAAGTCTGAATATTTTAAATCATCTTTTCTCAAAAACATCAGTTCCCCCTCCAAATTCTGGAAAGTGGTCCATGCCCTATCCCCTTCCCTTCACATCCACCTCCCCCTGTGCTTAAAATAAACAACTCATTGGTCTCCGAACCATGTGCAGTGGCTCAAGAGTTTAACTCCTATTATACCTCCTGCGCCACAGCAGTTTTTTTTTTTCCATTAACATTTTATTCAAATTTTATGCAGAGACAGCATAACTGAGAGAAAGATTTTACAAGATATGAGTGAAATATACAATTATCTCGTTACAGAAATGGTAAAACATTTTCTCTGCTATACCTCCCAACCCTAGAAATCCTATAATACCCTAAAACTCCCTCCTCAACCCTCCAAAATATTATCCCCCTCCCCCGAGGCACCTGACTCGAATCATTATCATACAGGTGAATTCACAAATCACAATGAATAGATAGCATCAAACAGGGCCCATATCTTCTCAAAGCGGGGTAATTGATTATGCAGGGTAGCAATCATTTTCTCAATCCTGAGAGAAGCAAGAAGTTCTGCTAGCCATTCAGAATAAGAAAGTACAACCTTATCTTTCCAATGGCGGAGAACCAATTTCTTAACTATGACTGAAATCAAGGCCATGTATTATTTTCTATTCCTAAATGGAAAAGTAGACATATCCCCCAGCAGACACACCTCTGGCTTGAACATATCCTCCAACCCCAGTAGGGGATCAAGCTTATCCCTGATTTCTGACCATAGAGGAGCTACCTTAGGGCATTCCCAAAAATATGCAAGAGATCCTCTATCCTCAAGTCACCTGTAACATTTGGGTTCTTTAACAGCTTCAAACTGCTAGTTTCTGAGGAATAGTAAATGTTATGTAATACTTTAAACTGTATGAGCCTCAGTTGGTCGTGCCTAATAAAACTGTGACATGTAAGCCAAATCTCCGTCCAATCTAAATTAATGTTAGGAAATACAGAGGCCCAATAAGAACAGGGGGCAAGATTAACAGAATAGGCCCAATGGAACAGGACAATATAGATCTTGGAAATTGCCTGTGGGGTTACTATCAAAGGACGTATATCCGCCAGAAACGGAACTTTGGGGGGCTGTACCTTCTCCCTTCCAAGCTTCTGGAGCAATACATGACGAAGCTGGTATATTTTAAGAATATCTTTAGTAATTAGATTGAATCTGTCTATCATCCCCAAGGCAGGAGCCAATTCCCCCTCCTCGGTAAGAAAATCCCTCAAAGAACAGTTATCAGGCAATTTCAACCAATCAGACCTGATGATACTATTACCTATCAAAAACCGTGGGTTACCCCAGATCGGTTGATCCCAATCCTTGGCCAAGTCGTATTTAATAAAGCCGCAAAGCTGATTATGAATTTTAAGTGCTACCCCAATAGGGGATTTTTTCAACAAGGAGGGAAGTGCTTTGGGAGTCGAATAAAAAAGAGCTTCCGGGGTAATACCAAATTTTTTAATAAGGTTTATTTCTAAATTAACCCATAAAGGAACATAGTATGATGCTGATGTCGGGTCTTTGTATAGGGCCCATCTGCTATACTTACTCAGCTGAGCTGACCAAAATAAAGGCCGAAATGAGGTAACTTTAGCCTCCCAATGACTTAGGGGCGGCTAACTTTTGGTAGGTATTCTGGCCTTTTATACCCCAAACAAAATCTGCTATCATACTGTGGAGTTTTTTAAACCACGATATAGGAAGCCAAATATTTAACATACTCAAAGGGTAAAAAAGTCTGGGGAATATTTTCATTTTAATTATGTTTATCCTCCCCCACAATGAAAATGGGAGTTGGGTCCATCTCTTGAAGTCCAATTCAATGGTGTGAACAAGAGAGTCCAAATTTAACAGACGCATCCTTGCAGGGCTGTTCGTCAAAGAGAGACCGAGATATTTAAGAGTCAGAATTCCACCCTAGGCCTAACTCCATAACTTCTTGTTTAAATAACCTGTTATTAAGGGGGTAAACCACCATTTTATCTTGATTTAATTTATAATTAGCTACAAGACTGAAATTTTTTATTAATTTTAACAAATTTGGAATGGACTTGGTAGGTCTGGAAACATAGACCAAGAGATCATCTGCATATGCAGTAACTTTTATAGTTTGGCTCCATATTTTAATACCTTCTATTTCTTTACTACAGACTATACTTCTTATGAGAGGCTCTAAATATAAATTAAATAAGAGTGGGGATAAAGGGCATCCCTGTCTAGTACCAACATATAACTGAAAAGGGTTAGAAATAGCCCCGTTACAGGTTACCCTAGCCGAAGGATTAGAGTATAGTGCTCCAATCCATTCTAAAAACTTCACAGGGAAGCCAAACCTCCTCATGACCGAAAACAGAAATCCCCAATAGACCCTAGCAAAGGCCTTCTCAGCGTCCAAGGAGACCAACGCCAACGGGAGGTTGGACCCCTCGGAGACTGAGGTGCCACAGCAGTTTTAAAGTCACTCCCCTCTAACCTCCTATTTCTCATCCTCTCACACCCAGTACTCAACCTGTCCATGCCCATCCTTACTTCTCTTTTTTCTGTGGTCTCCCCAGAAGAAACACTAATGGCCCTTCTCTCTCTCCCTCTCTCTCTCTCTCTCTCTCTCTCTCTTAATCTTTCCAAAGGCTCATTGCTGGATGATCTCAGCCGTAAACTTCTCTACCTTTCAGCTTCTGCTATAGCTTATCCTCTCTCCTTGATCTTAAATCTTTCCTTTTCATCCTCATCTGTCCCTTCATCCTGAAAACACGATGTGGTCCTCCCTCTCCTAAAGGGTGGTGACCCCTCCTCCCCTGCAAATATTCACTCAATCTCCCTACTCTCTGCCCTTGCTAAACTCCAAGAACACCTGGTCCTCTCTCAGCTAACCTCCTTCCTCAATGACTTCGTTTTTTATCTCATTCCAATCTGGTTTTCAGAAGAACCACTCCACTACCGCCTCCCTACTCAGGCTCACTGACTCCATCCTCACTGGGATGGATAATGACCTCATTGCCATTGCTATCTTTGTCGACCTCGCCAAAGCATTCAACACAGTCTCCCATGCCCTACTTCTTGACTCCCTTACGGCTGCTGGGTTGTCTACTTCTGCCCAAAACTGGTTTAGAGCTTAACTGTCAGGCAGAACACAATCAGTCAAGATCCAGGATACAATCTCTTCCCCTTCTCTATTTCCACTGGAGTCCCACAGGGCTCAGTGCTTGGTCCCATTCTCTTCTCCATCTTCCTAAATGACTTGCCCTCAGTATGCTCCCCCTCCACCTCTATCCATATGTATGCCAACAACACTGTACTGTTTTCATCTGGCAAATGCCCTGCTGATGTTGCAACCACCCTTCAGCTTGACTTCCACCAGATTTAGTTATGGTTTGCCTCACATCAACTATTCCTAAATGCCAAAAAGACTGTCTCCATGACCTTTGGCATGAAGCAAAGACTCTCTAGGCTCCACCCTTTACTGTCTTTCCATACCCTTGATGGGACAATACTAGAGGACATCTCCTCATTCAGATATCTTGGGGTTTGGTTGAACCAACATCTCAACTTCTCTGGCCACATTGACACTATCCTGAAAAAACTGCACCCCGAGCTTGGTGTCTTATTCAGGAACCATAGCTGTATCCCTCCTACAGCACGATGTGAACTAATCCAGGTGATCCTCTCCATTTTTGACTACTGTGATGTAGTCTATGGTGCCACTCCCAAATCTTCCCTAGCCTGATTAGACACTCTATTTAATTCATTCAGTCAATTTGCCCTTGATGTTCCATCATGCACTCATCACTGTGACCTGTACCACACCATTTCCCTTCCCCCGCTTGCCAACAGGCACCTCATTCATTGTGCCAAACTCAATTCTAAATTTTTAGAAGAACTTCCCTCCTACATCTCATGTTTGCTCTCTTCCCTGCCTCCCCCCTCCCATTCCCTCAGATCCTTTGTCACTCACACTTTGTTGGTCCCCTGTTGTACCACTCTCATCGGTCAGTCAGGCTTTAGCCATTGTTTCCCACAAATCTGGAACTCCCTTCCCCAAATATGGCACTCCTCCTCCTCCTCCCACTCCCTTGCCTCTACCTTACATAACTTTCTCTCATCTAACTGTTCCTACTTTATCCCTCTTTAACTGTCCTCCTATGCCTCTGCTGCTCTCCATGACTCACATCACCTATCAAACCTTCCATCCCCCCAGCCTGCATCTCAGCATGCTCTCCTCCCCCTTCACCACTATGTACTATGTTCCTCAGATATGCCACTTGTAATTAAATGCATATTTCACAGGTATGATATATTTACTTGTATGCTATGTTACAAATGCGACTGAATGTTTATGATTTTTTTTTAACTGTCTTGTTACAAATGTAATTGAATGTTTAATTTCTTATCTGGTTTAAATGTTAAACTGTATGTCTAATTCTTCATCCAATAGTAGCCCCCCGGCACATCTGGAGACGAGCAACTTGTTGTTCAGTATGCCTTCCTGGTGAAACATTTCAATAAATAAATAAAATAGGTAATTCATTGATGAGTCAGAAGAGCAAATGTTGCCATGATTTGCATGTGGTATCTCTTGTGAAACTCTTGTAGCTTTGTAAGTTCTACATACATGTTTTACATTACCCCCTCTGGGCTGGCTACCCTGTTGTAGATCATGGTTATATGTGCATAACAACATACCATCACTTCCAGCCTGTATGTAATAACATTGAAAAAATCTGTCACATTACCGATGCCTGTTGGACACCAATTGTCAATTGTCCTTCAAAGTACATCCCTCTTTCCACTACCACCTTCTGTTGTGTATCCTTAAACCAATTCCTTACCCCATTTTCCACCTTTGTACACACTCAACAGCTGCACAGCTTGATTACAAGTGTCCAAAAGTGTAACTTCAGTGAAGAAATTACTGTAACAAAGGTATGCCCTACAGTAGCATGGTGTGTTATAGTGCCTTCATTGTTTTTCTCCCCGGTGACCACGGCATGTACCATAACCATAGCACCTACAAGCATTGCTCCCATAGGTGCTTGTAGAGAACATGGCATGTGACATGCCACCCAAAGAAATAGCAATAAGAATTTTTTCTGGTGTACTGTATGAGGACTCATGCCCCTTGCAGGTGCAGCAATCCCCCCACCACATCCATGAGAGAGTTCCATTGTGGCTCGAAGGTCACTGCGTCTCCGCGCTGGTGGGGGGAATATGGTGTACACTCAGTTGGGGGGAAACTCAACGTTCCAGTGACATGTAGGGGAGGCTGACAGGCTGGCCAGTGGAATAATGGAATAAGAACATCAAATAAAAAAAGGGATATCATGACATAAAAACAGGAAAGAGATGTCTATGGACTGGACACCCTCTTCAGTTCCTTCTGCCTCTTTGCCCTGGATGCCCACTTTTGCACCCACCACTTTGATCTTCATCATGCCCTATCTTTCCCCTCTCTTACAATCAGATGGCTCTCCCATGGTGCTAAATTCACCTCCAAGCACTGGTTGGGTGAGCTCCCTTTTACCTCACATCCTAATTTATAACCCCCCACCCATCCTCCCATTACCTTTGATCAGCTAACTTCCGCACAATGGTAGTCCCCCCGCAGATCTACCCAAATTGGCTAATCAGATTACTCTCACCGCCTCCAAAAAATTTGGAATTACCTCCCCCCTCAAATCCGGCACTCATCCTCCACCTACTCCATCAGCTATGCCCTCAATAATTACTTTGCTCCTAGCTGCTCCTGCTGTGTCCCTCCCTAATTCCATCTTCTAAGCCATGGCAAACCATACCTCTCTACTGGCACCTTCATTTTACCCTGTGCACCCCACCCCCAAATTTCTATCTCTCCTCCCCTTCCCCCTAATTGTTCACCCTTACTGAGCTCCCTTGATCTCTCAAAGAATGTAAGGGACACCAAATGATCTCCATTGGTCCCTCTCCTACACCCGCAAGGGCTTGAATCTCTCATCTACTCCCTTCCCCCACCATCACTCCTGTCTCCCTACACTTGCAGTCTTCTTGCATGGTTCTCAGCATCCTATGGGTGTCCTACGCTGCCTATTCTTGTCTCCTCTCCTTCCCATCCATCTACCTTTGTCTCTGGCCATTGCAGTCCCCCTTGCAAGGTCCTCAGCGTCCTAAACGGGTCCAACTGTGCCTAAGCATTTCTCCCCTCTTCTATCTAGCCACTATTTTGGATTTCCATGACTACTAGCAGGGTCCAATGCATCCTGATGGACTATTGATTAGGCTCCATCTCCGCCAAAGGTGAGAATTCTCTTCCCCTCAAGGGCTCGATTCTCACTCCCTTTCTCTACTGTTAGTCTTTTAATCCCTATCTAGTGACCTTCACCAACCCCCTTTTATGGTACCTCCTCATCCAAAAGTGTCCTCTGATGGGTTAGGTCCTATTCCACATCATAGCATTTAGTCACACCTCCTTCTTCTCTCTCTCTCCACCCTCTTTAAATCCCTACAGCCATATCTCCCTTTCTATCTAGCCCTACAGCTCCCTTGCAGGGTTCCCCACATCCGGAAGGGGTATCTCTGGGATATTGCCTTACCTCCTTCTGTCTGGTCCACCCAGTCCCCTTACAGGATTCCTCGCATCCTGAAGGGGTCTCCAGAATCATGACTCTTCACCCCCCAACTTACCCCTTACATGTCCTTTCCCCCTTTTCTTTCATGTAAGCACTTGTTTACTTAGTAACCCGACACTTACTATTGTCCACTGTTTCTACCTATATGCGCAGCACTGTTGTAACACTGTTTGTAACACCTAAAATTACAACTGTATGTTGATCTTGTAACTTGAATGTTTATGAACATACGAACATATGAAATTTGCCAGCAGATAAAGGCCTAGAGGTCTATCAAGTCTGCTCGAATGTGCAGCTAGCACCCCTTATTCTGCAGCTGCCCCTTCCTTCCGCCCTTCCCCTTCATTAACCCTCCCCCTTGTCCTGTCCCATCCTCGTTTGAAGCAGTCCACTGTTCTACTGCATACCACTTCTGCAGGTAATGCATTCCACCCAGCCACCATCCTCTGTAAAAGTGTCTCCTCATCTCCTCCTGAACGTTCCTCGCCCAGTCTCATATCATGGCCCCTGGTGGCCCTCCCTCCTTACTTTGAACAGCCCTCTGTACCCATCTTGTTTATTCCTTTCATGTATTTAAAGGTTTCAATCATGTCACCCTGTCTCTCCTCTCCTCCAGTGAGTACATGTTCAACTCCTTCAACCTCCTCTCATATGATAAGTCCCCAGCCCCTTGATCATCTTTGTCGCTTGCGCTGCACCCCTCCAGTAACATATGTCCCTCTTCAGATACGGACACCAGTACTGCACGTAGTACTCCAGGTGTGGTCTAACTAATGACCTATACAGTGGCAGAATCACTTCCTCCCTCCTCGAGGATATACCCTTGCAATACAACCCAGCATTTTGTTGGCCTTCGCTGCCTTCCTACATTGTGCCAAGTTGTTCATTGACCCTGTAATGAGCACACCCAGATCCTTCTCCTCCTCTGTCTGGGCTAGCTGCACTCCCTCTAGCTGGTAACTCCTTCTTGTTCTTCATCCCAAATGCAGCACCTTGCACTTTTTGGCATTAAAGCCCAGTTGCCAGGTGTCTGACCAGGTTTCAAGCTTTGCCAGATCATCCTGCAACCCCTGCCATCCCCCTAGGTCATCCATCACTGCGGCTACCTTGGTATCATCAGCAAACAGACTGGTCTTGCTCTTGATGTCCCATGATATGTCTGCAATGAATATCCCAAACAACTCTGGTCTCAACACTGAGCCCAGTGGAACACCACTCATCACTGCCCTTGGGTGTGAGAGCTCCCCACCCACCACCACCCTCTGTTGCCTTCCCTGCAGCCAGTTTCCTACCCATCTCACCAACTTTGCACCCACTCCAGTGCCTACTAACTTCCTTCCCAGCCTTCCATGTGGCACTGAGTCGAATGCCTTACTGAAGTCCAGATACAGAACATCCACTGCATGGCCCCTGTCCAGTTGCCTAGTTATCCAGTCATAGAACTCGACCAGGTTGGTTTGGCACGATCTGCCACGTATGAAGCCATGCTGTCTGCAGTTCTGTAGTCGTTTGGCCTCTAGGAGGGCCACCAGCCTCTCCTTCAGGATAGTCTCCATTAGCTTACCCACGATGGATGTGAGGCTCACTGGTCTGTAGTTTCCCAGTTCATCCTTGGGGCCACTCTTGTGGAGGGGCACCACATGAGCCATCCTCCAGTCCTGAGGTACACACCCCGAATGTAGTGAGGCATTAAATAGGTCTGCCAAGGTCCTGCAAGGACCTCTGCCAGCTCCTTCAGTACCCTGGGTGGATGCCATCTGGCCTGGTGCCTTGTCCACCCTCAGTGCCTTCAAACCCTCTCGAACTCTGCTCTCCATGATTTCCCCATCTGTCACCACTTCCCCTGCTTCTGCCATTTCTCCACCTTGGGTGTCACCCCTCTTCTCTTTAGTAAATACTGAGCAGAAGTACTCATTTAGTGCTTCCGCCTTATCGCACCCTGCTTCCACCCAACCCCCTCCTTCCTAATCCTTACTATGTGGTCCTTACAGCTCCTTTTCTCCCTGATGTACTTAAAGAAGTCCTTCTCCCCCTTCTTAATGCCTTGTGCCAGCCTGAGTTCCGTAGATGCTTTGGCTCCCCTTACTGCCCTTGTCACCTCCTTCGATTCTGTCAAGTACTCCTCCCTGTCCTCCCCCCTTCCTGTTTTCTTGTACTTCCTAAAGGCAGCTCTTTTCCTCCTTACCTTTTCCATGACCTCCTTGCTCAACCAGATCTCTGCATATCTCTTCCCCAACTGCCACCCCCCACTCCTAGTTTAAATTCCCAACTTCCTCTATGTACTCCTCCATACTCTGTTTCAACACTTTCTTTCCCTCCTCACTCAAGTGTAGTCTGTCCTTGGCATAGAGACTACTGTCCTCCCAGGTCCCTCTCCACCCCCCAACCACCCATACCCTTTAGCACAACACCAGGTTCTTAGCCATCCGTTAAATTCCTCTATTCTCAGCTTTCTTGTTTTGCTTGCCTTTGGCACAGGAAGTATCTCTGAAACAGTTACTGATCTTCCTGCCCCCTCACATAATTGTGCTAGTTCCTCAAACCTCCTCTGGACTATATCTACTGTCTTGTCAGCCAGGTCGTTTGTCCCAAGATGTATAATTAAATGATGCTTGTCCCTACCCCATCTAGCATATTTCAGAACAGACTGTCCCACCCTTTCCGCTGTCATTCCTGGCATGGCCTCCACCCAAATGTGACTATGCCTCTCCCCCTTGCTACCCCACCTAACTCCTCTTAGTATTGAGTCCCCCAGCACTAAGATTCCACCCCTCTTACTCCCTGCTTGCTTCCATTCATCTCCCTCTCTCATTTCCAGCTTCTCTTCTTCCTCCTGCACATTATTTCTCCCTTTTTCCCGTGTTGCAATTCTCCCAGCAGAACTTCCCCCCGCTCCAGTTTGGTCCAGGCATTTATCAATTACTCCTCTAATTTCATCATTTCCCTCCTCCACCTTCTTCCTCTCTAGCAGTGCACAGCTATTTTCTGAAGGCCCTTCACAAATGCCCGCTCCCTCTCTCTTCATAGTAACCTGTTCTCTCCTTTCCACTCCATGACTTTTGCCACTTCTTCGCCTCCCCTCACAAGTCCCTATCTCCTCCTTCCATTTGTCTTTTGTCTCCTGACCTGGTTTCCCTGGCAATTGTTCTTCCTGGCCTGGGCCCCTTTGTCTCTGCTTCCCTTTTTCTGACCCTCTTCTCACCACTGTTGGCTTAAATCACCCTCCCTCATCTCCCCTTCTTCCTCCCTCCAGTATTAGGCTAAACCCACCGCCAATCTGCCTTGCCTGTCTTAGTTCCTCCTGCAGACCCTCAAACTCCTTTCTAAGTTTTTCTATGTGGTTGCACACTAAACATCCTCCCACACTCCAGGCAATTTTTAGAAAGATTGGTGCACTGCAGTTGTTGCAGCCTACCACCCTACCCATTGCTGTCGTTGCCCACCAGCGCCCCCCCACCCTTCCAGATGCAGGATGCCAAACACTCCCCAAGTCTCCCTCTCTCTCTCTCTATCAGTGCAAAACATTTTCTTTATTTCCTTACCTTTGTTGCACACATTTAGATATATTGAGCAACTGCTTTTTATATTCCTAGCCTTCCTATCCACACTCAAAAACAGACTTTAAGTAGCCATTGCACAACCGTCTTCAAACTCCTACTCCTCCTTCCCCCAATGCAATATCAATGCGAAGAAGTAATAATGAAAGCTCCTAGATTTGCATTTACTTCCCTTCCACTGAGAGTGCAGTCACCTCTTCACTTGCTGCTGTTCCTTTCCTGGATGTCTGCTTTTGCTATGACAGGTGCATATCCTTGGCCTGTTTGAGGAAGTGATGTCAGAACCCCTGGTATAAAGGAAATAATGGACCAAGGGTGGGACCAGCCCAAGTCTTCCAGAAACAAGCAGGTAGCTGAGGCCTCTGGTCAGACCATTAGCACCCTTCCTCCACTCTGCACTCAAACTTTGCAGCTAGTGAAGCCAGCAACAATGAATCACAATTCTACTCAAAGCCCCCAAAATAAGTTTGCTACCCAAAGAAACAGGACTCCAATTCAAACAGCTTCACCAACAACACATCAAAATAGGCTTGGAAATAGAAGATATATGTCTCCAATTCAAAGAAACAGACCCAGTTAAATCACACCAATTATGTTTTAAAACAGAAGAAATAGGTCTCTACAAATGCAGCCTGCCACATAGTGAATCAAACAAATGAGCCCACTTATAGCTACCAAAACAGGTTTCAAAATTCCAACAGCCCCAAACAATACCCTGCTAGCCCCTTAGTAGTAAGAAAGAAAAGAAATAACCTTCTACCAAGTAGAATCCACAAGAAACAATGTAAAACAACAAGAAGCTGCTGTACTGTAGATCTGATCTTGTCCCCCTTCTAGTTCCTTCTGAGAAGCCAAAGCACTGAGTTCCAAACTCTGTGATTTCCCTTGTGCTGCTTTCAAAATCAAACAGTTTCAAACTCTGTGACTTCCCTTGTGCTGCTTTCAAAATCAGAGTGCTGCTTTCAAAAACAGACAGTTCCAAACTCTGTGACTTCCCTTGTGCTGCTTACAAAAACAGACAGTTCCAAACTCTGTGCCTTCCCATGTGCTGTTTAATGTCTCATTCCTATTGTACCCCTTCCCCCCAGGTCGCACTGGAAGATGAGCGACTTGTCGCTCAGCATTCCTTCATGGTGAAAAACTTGAATAAATAAATAAAATAGAAGGAAGCAATGAAATGTCATGCCACTATCTTTCTGGAACTGTTAAGCAATGACATGGGTTGACAGTGCATGAATCAATAAGTTATATGAATTTCAACAGTATGTTCATACACTCCTGCGCTAGAAGTGTGGACATGCAACTTATCAAGCAGCACAGCAAGATAGCATGTTACATGAGCAGCATGTTCGTTCATCAATCATCAGAGGAAGCACTATAACCATGCACATGACATGATTCATCACGTATGCCCTGGAAATTAACATGTAAACTGTGTAGGCCTTAAATACATAGAAAAGGCTGATATTGCCAGTTACAGTTGTCAAGTCCTGATGTGACAGTGATATTGACCTTGTTGTACTATTCATGATAGTAAAGAGAAAAACATATCATAAATACCCTTTTATGGTCCGTTCTCTCAGTTCTTGCAATGATGGTGTCACAAGACTTCTCAGGATGGTGTGCAAATATTGTTGGAACTGCTGAGTCCAACAGTCGCCTAATGGGTTTACATGGCTTCATGTCCACAGGCAGCAGCTCAGACATGTAGTTTGGTTCAAAGTTGGATTCCTCAAAGTGTTTTGGGACTTTGGTATATGTGACTTTGTTCACAATATTGAGTATGTGGCCAGTGTCTGTCCCACATCTCCTCATCCATGTTTCACACAACTTGAAATCTTATGGAAAGCAGTGTAGTGACACACTCTCAGGAAGACGACTACTGTGATTAGAGCATCTCTACGCTAAGCAGTGCTGCTTGTTATAAGTACTGAAGTACAATCTGTAATGCAAGTAAAGGAACAAATGTTGAATGTGAAACTGTGGCATACATGCTTGACAGTGGTATACTGTGTAATGTTGAGCAGATCACAGCAGTACGTTGCGGATGAAATAATGTTCAATGGCCTATGCTGCTAGTATAGTGTTATGCTTGTGCAACTGTGTTAGTTTGGTTTTGGCCATTTGCACTCTCTATTCCAGAAGAAATTCCACCCTGTAGGGGTGCCAAAGGCAAGGAACTCCTGAAGAGGGTTCCACCCCTAGAGGTATCATGGGATGATTCCCATGGCTAAAGGTACCTTAGGAAGGATCCCAAGAAGAAAAGTGCTGCCACTAGAGGAGGAGGAAGGAAGGATGGTGGGGCAAATAAAAAAGTGCTTCAGAAGGAGGCTGAGAGGCTGAGAGAAACTGCTTATATAGCTCAGGAAAGTGGGAGTGGCTGGCTCCTTGTCCATTGAACTACAGGCCAAGCCTTCCAATTCAATGGCCTACGCAGCCAGTATAGTGTTATGCTCATGCAACTGTGTTAGTTTGGTTTTGGCCATTTGCACTCTCTATTCCAGAGGAATTGCCACCCTGTAGGGGTACCAAAGGCAAGGAACCCTCAAAGAGGGTCCCACCCCAGTGGTGCTGTGGGATGATTCCCATGGCTAAAGGTACCATAGGAAGGATCCCCACAAAAGAATGAAGTAGTACAAAACATATAAGCTAGCAGTAGCTGTGATGTACTAGTAGATAATGCATTGGGCAGCTTGATAATGTAATGATATGCCTTGATAACATAATGAGATGCACAGGTTAGCAATAGCATGAGTCCGGTGGGTAGCACTAGAGAATGAGGGGACCTCCTAAGGAGAGAGGTAACAACAAGTAGGGACACCATCCACCTCAATACAACAGCAAAACCTACCTAATGGAACTAGGAAACACTAACTACAACTAACCAACTTTTATGACCTAAGGCATGGGGAGAGAAAAAAAAAACATTTGAGGAGGAAATCTCTGGGGATCCAAGGCCTAGGTTGCCTGCTCTCCAGGCTGGGATATTTTATTTAGTAATGACTCTGCAGCTGCGATTTGGAAACTGAATTAAAGGAAGGTGGAAAATATTCCAATTTGGTGGAAAGCTCTCGCTCAATCCCTCTAGCGGGAACGCCGGGGGAAGGTTGCGAGAGTGCTCTGCAACATCGGAGGCAATCAAGGTGGGAGGAGGAGAGCAACAACTGCTGAGGCACTCACCTGGCCTACTCACCCTAAACACAACCCAGGTGAACCAGAGGCAGTTGAAGGGAGTATACAGTGAAGGCACCTTGCTAGGGAAACCACTAAAGCCAATGGATAACCATTGTAGTGGAACCACTAGAGCCAAAGGAGATCGGAGTAACCACCCTTCACAGCTAATCTTAAATTCTACACCAGGAGCTGCTCTTGTGTCAGTGAACAGCTAAAGCCAAGCCCAGAGTGAGGACATTCCCAGCTATGGGCCAGGTGAGAAGGACCCCGCCCCAAGTTGGGCGTACTCAAGATGCGGACTTAAAATGCAGAGCGAGACCATCAGCTGCAGGGAAACCCTGCACCAGAATGGTATGGCTGGCATGCCCCAGAACTGATAAGGAACTGAAAGAGTGTTAAGTGCTGAGACCTTGCAAAGGTCGGATGTGGTAGTGAGTGCAGCAGACATCCCAGAGGCTGAAGCTGAGGAGATGGTGGTACATATGAAGCAAAGATTGCATAAGCAAGAGTGGACCTGCACATAGGTCAGTAACAGTGTAGCAATAATTGGACCTGCACGTGGGTCTGCAAAAACATAGTAGCAATGAAGCAGCACTGTGAATAGTGGGGCAAGCCAGCCAGGTATTCAAAAAGCCAATAAAGGTGACACATACTCTGAGGATTTGTCAGCAGTCGAGACAGGATTTAGAACATAAGTAATTAGCCACACAGGGCCATGACTCCCCAAACACCTCCAAGTCCCCACTGTAGGAAAAAAACAAGAAAGTGATGGAAGGGCTGAGATCCACATGCAGATATTGAAACTAGTTGACAGCATCAGCAATAGCTTAGCTGACCTCAAAATATAACAGAGTGTACAAACATAGAAGTAGCATCTGTATGGAGCACACTGAGTTGTAAACTTCAATAAACATAGAAAGAAAGGAGACACCATGCTCTGAAGCAGCTATCACCTGGCAGTGCAATGAAACTGCGGCAATGAGGTAAGCAGAATAAGTTGAGAGAGCATGATTGAACTGCAGAGCTAGGGCTCAGAGTGAGCCTGAATCAGGCAAAAACAATTAAGTGCAGCATGGAGAGCAGCTATGGTTGAGCTGAAACACACTGATAATTATTGCAGTTGAGTTGCAAGTTATTTGAAAGTTGTGAGTAACCGAGAGCATGTAATATGAACTCTGGAGTAGAAATATGCTAGGAGATTAGAAATAAAGCCCCAAAAGACAAAACCAAACACACAAACACTGAAAACAGGGAACAAGGCCCAAAACAAAGACACACAAACACAGAAAACAAGGGGCCAGATATTCAAAGCTGTTGTACCTGGCGCAACCGAGGTGTGCCGGTGCAACCCCAGCAATGCACACCGGTGCACTAATGAACAGGGGGAACTGTGCAGCACAAGTTCCGATATGCCGGGGTGCAAAGGTAATGTATGCAGCACAAATGCAGGGGGTGTGCCCATGCATATGTGGTGCATCCTGCTATTCAGCCTGGGATGTGTGGTTCATATGCAGGTACAACCCTGAGTTGCACTGCACACGGGGGCTTACTGTTCAGCCAGAAAAAAAAGGCTCAAGTCCAAGCCACCCACAGGTAGGCTGCTGTAATGTAGGGTGCAACACAGCACCTGACAGCTGTGGATGGCCACCCACCCAGCAGGGTCACCAACCATAGGCACCTACACCCACCCTGGTGGCCAACTGCCCCCCCGTTTGCCCACTCGCAGGCAATATTAATGTAGATGTATTACCTGGTAACTAGTAGTTCCCCCCTCCCTGCCGTATGCCTGATCACGGGCAGTCATATAGTAACACCCAACCTGGCAGTCTAGTGGTCCCCCTCCCTCCCATCTGTAAGCCCGATCACTGGCATTTATAATGCTGAACAATACCTGGTGGTCCAGTGATACTACTCCCTCCCCCCTCTCAGTCCGATTGTGGGCGTCAGTCTCAAACACGTACACCCAGTGGTACTCCCTCCCTCCCACCCACAGAGGTTCCTGGCCACCCAGACTCCCCCCGCCATCAGCGGGCGGCCACACCCTGCCCGCATACCACCCAGCCACCCGCCAAATGACAGCCTACAGTACGATCTGTAAGCCTATTGGTGCACAGTGTGTACCAATGAGCTTGCAGACCATACTGTACTACATCAGCAAAAATATGTGACTGAACCATTCACATCATTGTGCCGATGTAGCACAGTATGGTCCATAAACCCACTGGTACATTGTTGTAATGGAACCTTTTCCTAGAATTTTTACGAGACAATATTTATCATGGCAATACCCATTTCACTGTCCAAAGCACAATGCTCAACACATCATCTACCCAAGAGAGCTGGCTGTGAAGACATATTGCTATTGAACATGGTGAATTTTACCAATGCTCTCTGCAGCACAGTACTTTCCAGTACCCATCAAGGTCAGAGCAGATTTGAGTGGCAAAAGCCATTTACTAGGATAGGGTCCATGGAAACAAACTAGTGTAGTGCTTTTGTGGCAGACTAGATGGGCCTTGCATTCTTTATCTGCCGACAATTTCTATGTTTGTATATAACTTGCCATACAGATATCTGACTGCATAACACCTCACAGTTATGTTTTCCATAGTTGACAGACAGGAAACAGTTCATAGTTTCATCACAAGACATCTGACATATTTTGAATCTATCAGGGGATTGCCCTTTAGACCAAAATAACCTAAGTCCCATTTCAGTGTCTGACATTAAATGACACACTGGTGTCCTGGAATCAATGGTCTCCACCACATTCAGGATGGCACTGCTGTTATCCCACTCACTAGGGTGAGAACAATGACCAAAGGTCCTTCACCAAATCACTCCACTGACTGGCAGGCACCTCTCACTCTCAGAGCTCCACTTTGTTGGATTCCCACAGTCATACTGCACTGGAAGTCAACATTAGAAACTGGCCCCCTCAGCTAATTCAATTGTAGCTCTACTAATGTGAGAGTTCCATATGACCTAATCAGCATTTGCTATGGCTACCTGAGTACACAGTGATGTCATTATGTAATAATCTTCAAATAAGCCCTCTACCAGCTGCCCCTATACCTTCCTAGGGTTAACACTGACGGACTGATGGTATTCTAGCAACTCCCAGTGGACTGGGCTGTTACACCAGTACAACATTGTCTGTTGGCCCAGCAGGGAGGATAGGTGCCACAGTGGCAAACAACATGCTGAAACAGAAAGACAGAAAGTTCTGTCTCCATGCTCAGCAACCTGCCTTGTTACCCTGTGATAGACCACAAGAATTTCAACACAATCCTGGATGAAAGGGTGATTAACAAGAGGGGTACTGGGGTCCTGCGATACAAGGACGTCAACTTGGTTAAGAAACCACTGACGGGGGGGTTGAGAGGGTGTTGATAGATGCTAACCACCACAGTGGGGGAAGGGTGGTTGTACAGAGATCAGTGATTTAGCCACTAATGATAAATGTCTTAGTTAGTGACATCATGGAAGTGCTGAAGTGAATGAAGTGTCTGTTTGCTGATGAAAGCAAATTGTGAAACAGACAGCATATTACATGTGGGGCATAGAAAATTAGTAACTACCTGGTCCAAGGAATGGAGACTAGGTTTCAATTTGCACCCAACTAGGGATCTGAGGTTCGAGCAGACTCGATAGACCGTAAGGCCTAATCTGCTGGCAAATAGTATGTTAGTATGTAAGTGAAGCACCTGGTGCTAGTAAACAGGGGATTATTAATGTATAGAGGGAGGTAGTCCGTTAATGACTACTGCAAAGGAAGAACGTGATATGGGAGGTATCATTTCAGATAACTGAATGGAGTCCAAATAGAGTGCAGTGGCTGAAGGGAGACCATGTGGTATACAGTGCTGCATAGGCACATCAGTTATATAGGTATGTAAAGTAGTGATGGTATTGTACGAAACCAGTGTGTGGTATAATTGTGCAAAGTACTGTGTATATTTCATGAACGATGCATGAAAAAACAACTTTTAAAAACTGGATGTGTCAACCACAGGAACACAGCTCTGCAGGGATAATGGAAGGTGAAGGAGAGCGTTATTGACACTGGACACATTTAAACACTGGGGAAAATGAAGGGTTAATCTGAACAACACACAGAATGGGAGTACTGGAGAGATAATCCACCAGATACCACAGATACATCTTTCACAAAGGGAAAGGGACAGAAGTCAAGTAAAAAACAGGGCCAGAGCAACATGCTTAATGGAGATGAAGACACTGACAGGTACACACAGCAGGGGGGAAATTGGTAGAAGGAGGGTATGAAGGAGTAACAAGGGACAAGAAGACAAGAGATAGCAAGAGTAAAAATTGGCATTCCACCATCAAACTCCCCCTCCCCCCAAAATCACTTATGACATCGTGTGGCCTACGCAGGTGCTGTTCAGGGACTGCACCTTCAAAGACATTTGTTTTCATGGGCAATGAAATTGACAACTGGGGAAACCATGTCAGGGAGATACATTATAATAGTGTCATGGGGATGCCACACTAATCAGAATGAATTAAAACATAATTGAAGAAAGATACACAGCAGCACATTACAAAAAGAATGATGCTGGGAAATTGAACATGTGTAAACAGTGGGGCGTCACAGACAAGTGAGTGGCATGCAACCTAGGCAGTATTTTGCAAGAAATGCACCTTACCATAACTACAGTAATGGAGGTTGCTGCACATAGGCATTAGCGCATCCCACGGGGAAGAGGACAAGCATGTGTTCACAATCAAAGAACTTCATTTCCCAACCATAGCCCTACAAGTGGTGCGATTTTAATGTAATGTAACAACCACACCATCATCTCAATAGCAACCACAATAAAATCATTGCAGAACTTTCTCTGACAGCAGTAGACACAGATAAGACATGTTGTGATGACAGGGAAAGACCGTCATTTGCCATGTGTGATGAACTGGGTGGTGTGGAGATGTCATAAGTTTAGCGGTACATTCTGGTGATATTTCAGACAATTTTGATGTTTCTTTATCTGTGTCATGTCCTGCATTTTCTTCTACTGCCTGTGAGGACTGCTATCGTTCTGTAAGGCGGCAAGTGCAAAGACAGTTTGTGATACTGTGTTAGCGGGTACATGTACTGTAAAACGGGACCCGCCAACACAGTATCACAAACTGTATTTACAGTTGCCACACTACAAAATGATGGCAGTCCTTACAGGGCACTACAATGACACTCATTGAGAAAAACAGAAAGCGTCCACGAGACCACGAAAATGGAATGAAAAACTTCTGATAGCTCTGCATCTCGCGGCCCACAGCACATGCCAACTGGCGGTCTTTCCCTGTGATCACAACTTAATGGCAGTCACATTACCAAAAAACCTGTAGGTGCACCACGCCAACAGCAAACAAAATATGAACAGTAAAGGACAGAATTGCTTACAATGGACAGGTATGTCACCAATACTACATTGTACTCCCGATCGTCTAGAGGCAAAGCACAGAACTTCACTTCTGCAGCGAGTGATAGGCAATGACACATCAACACGTACCATGCTGCAGGGCTGAAAATGTAAACATTGCATTGCAGGTAGCATGAACATAGCACAGTCCAGTATAGGAATCCACAAACTTTATTTTTTGAAAAAATCAGCCATTACACCTCTGAATAGCACAGGTGAGTCGTTGTAATCTCAGACATTAAAATTATCAACTTCTGCTGATTTATAGCCCATAGAACTCCTTTAAGTGCACATTCCAGTCCTTGTCCATAGCTGTGTCAGTCAGCATTTCCACAAAAAAAGCATTCTGACTTTCACTTCTGTTCTCTTCCTCAACTACATTCACCTTTGCACCTTGCCTTGCTGCGTACAGTCTTGCTAAATGATTCTGTCAACTGTATATTTTATATCTTTGTCCATAAGCAGGGCATCTGTTTCATTCATGCTGTCTTCCACATTTACCGTATGCATGCTATCTGGGCTCTGTAGCTGGCACAGTCTCTCTCATTTTCTGCACAATCTCCCCCTCCCCCCCTTTTCTAAAAGTCACTAAATTCACTGCAGCATCTGTATCAGGGGCTCACTTATGGTTTTGAATTGCCTCTCAATTCAGCAGCCCTGCAAATATCAGTAGTTTTGGGCAAAGACAATCCCATCTCACAGAGTAGTCGGCACCACACTCAGTCATCCAGAATGCCACAAACAATTCTGTCTCTGATCAGTGAGTCGATCAGATTACCGAGTTCCCATGACTTAGAACACAATCATAATTCAGTAAGATAAACATTTGGCTGTTGGCAGCGTGTGTTGAATGGATGCTGCTCATGGGTGATGTTTCTCCATGGATTCCAGTAGTTTTCAAACTACTGCATAATCTGAGGCAAGTCTCTTTTATCTTCAACTTTTGCCCCATCAAACGAATTGTAAACCTTCAGGGCTGCGGAGCCCACAATATGCAGAAAGGCCATGGCTTGAATCTGTGGTAACTTCTCTGAGAGTCCTAAAGCCACAAAATAAATTTCCACTTGTTGCTTGACGCAGCACCAGTTCTCAGCAAAGTTGGCAACTAAATCCAAAGTGGGTGGTGGTGTCAGCTGCTTCATCTTCTGACATCATGTAATGAAATACTGAGGCAAACACTGTACTTTCTAAAGCTTTCATTAGTAAACCAGCAGAACATTACATTAAGGTAGGTCATTTGAATCTGGTGGGTTTCGGCCCACCAATCAGTATTTATACTAAGGTTCAAATCTAGAGACGCAAGCAGGGCATGCGTCATTAATATTCATTAATTAATACACATATCATCATCGTACTTATAACTGGCACCCAGGTACGTGAACTATTTGCTCTTTTCTCTGGGTGTTCCATTTACTCATTTTCTTTATAGTTTTTTTATTTAAAACCATCACTCACCAAACTAAAGAAACACTGACAGTAATATTGTTCAGATACTTATTACAATGGGCTGGGAAAATACCATTGACACCAGCTATGGTTGTGCAAAGCTGGCATCCATCTACAGTAACTAAGGAAAAATGACTAGTAACAATGTTTTAAATACTTTTTTGCACAAACCCATATTGTACACAAAAGCATCTTCTTCCTGCCTGCTCTATTGCAGTGACCACTCTATCCTCTTGTCCACCCCCCTTCCTCACCCCCAAGTGACTTTCCATTATACTCCCATTTCCCCTTCTTCCTCTCCCCTTCCTCTCTTCATGTTACACTACCATCACCACATGATCTACCCCTAGTCTGTTTCCCACACTATCATCACTCAACAGTCCCTGCCCTTATTTACAGCTATCCTTTCTTTACCTTCTATCTCTACCTTCTCTCCCTGCCACCTCCATAGTGCCCTTGCCCCAGCCAACATCACCACCCTGTTATATTCACTTTTTCCACCCCTTCACCCTGTTGTCTGCATCCTCATACCTCCGTCTTACCATCCTCTGTCCCCCCCTTCCCTCTGACCTTATCCCACCCTGCCTGTGCCACTATCTTTACTTTCCTTGCTGGCCTTGTAGTTTCTACTTCCCTCACAAGGTACGATTTTGTTAAACAGAGCTAACCATTTATTTAACTCCTAGCTTTAGTCGCCTATATATATATATATATATATATATATATGATTTAAATATTATTGTCCTATTTTCTTCTCATGGATTATTTGTGTGTTTAATGCATATTACTTTGTATATGCTTGTGTAATATCCCTGTTGTTAATCAGGACCTCACTGTAAATGAGCCTGCTCAACAGAGTTTTTTCCTGCCAATAAACTTAAACTTGAACTAAGATGTGAAGCATGCTGCCTGCCAACTGGCTGGTATGGCAACTTAAAATAAGGGCAATGTCAGTAATAACCCACACTGGCTGGGCTCAGTCTCATAGAGATACAAAAGCTACCTCCCCTGCTCTCCATGTAATAAAGATAAACATAGCCAAAAACCTGGATATTTCTGGGTGATCAATGGCCCAGTGGCAGTCAGGGGTGTAGCTAGAAATTTCCGTTTTGTACACAGTCTCCAACAGTTACACCCCCCCAGTTAAAAATATACACATCCTTTCCAAATGGCACCCCCTTCCAAACAAGTCAGATTGTTATCAGATGATTCCTCTACTCTCTAAAGAGGTTATACATGTATCGGACACTCCTCAGTGGCCTACACTAACCCAAATACTACAGATTAGAATGATAATATTAACATAGTGGCTAATGGTTTGTGAGAGGCACTCAACAAAACTGTACACAAATGAGTACGGTGAGTGCTGTATACCTGTCTACACCCTTGGTGGCAGTAAGATGCCAGCAAGCCAGGTCTGAGAGCAGACCTAGGATACAGCAAAAAGGAAGATGGAAAAAAAAAACTGTGAAATAAAAAGTGACTGGAAAAAGGAAAACTGGATATGTACACAGTCTTTTCTAATCTAATGAAAGAAGGCTCTAGAACAGCCCTATGTAGTTCATAGTGACATTCCCTTCCGATGGCTGATGTCTAAATCATTGCAGTGTCATCAGAAAAGAGGAACCCAGTTTCATGACATGATGTTGCTTGCAATGTTTTATAAACGGAACTGAAATTTGATGCTCCATCCTCATACATTTTTCAAATGCCTTTTCCATAAAACTAGATACATTTTATTTTGATTTTTCATGTGTACCCTCCTTGCATGCAAACACTGCAATAATTCCAGCACACCTTTTTTCCTGAAACGTAGTCCAAAATTCAATCTCACTACTAGAACTACATTTTTATGCATTATTCCCATGGTTATCATTGTCTTTCAGATTTAAAACTTTTTTTTGCTGTATCCAGCAATACTTTATGCACCATGCTATGATGATTTCTATGCAAAACATCTTCCAGAGTAGGGACTGGAATCAAACTCATATCCATCTAGCTTCCAAACTTGCACTTTATCTCAAGGTAGAAGGAACAGCTCCACCTAGCTTTTAGAGTAGGTAATACTGTTGAATGTTGCTGCTGGATAAAGTTAAATTGTTACAAGCACTAGATGAAAAATGTGTTTTTTTCCAATGGCAGAACTGCAAAGAGCTACTCACTCTTCCAGTGGAATTTTTCTGCAGAATTATCCTGCTTCTGCTTCAATTGGTTATGTAAAGAAGGAAGTATAATGCCTCAAGTAGAATTGGAGCTCAGCTGGCAGGGTTCCAAATTCCAGTGGCAGCATTAGCATTCAGGTTCAACTTGTGGACTTCTGCTTTTTCCACATTTATTCTTTCAATGGAATTCACAGCGTTCCTCTGAAATATCACACTCAACAAGACAAACTTCATAGAAGGGAATTTCCTGATTCCACCCACACTAAATGCTGCAGTGCATACACTGGTTACTGCATTAATTACACACACACACACATTAACTGCAAAAAAAAAAAAAACAACAACAAAAAACAGTACTTTATAGTGTTCACATTTCCTCTCCTTCATGCTTAAAAAAAATCACATTTTTCAGAGCTTTGCCGCTGGCAGTCATCACCATAGTGACAGGATTCTCATCTCAGTATTTCCCTTGACTCCCAAACCTGGTTGCTTTTAATGAATTCATTTGCTGTTTTATAAGTGTTCCAAGTCAGTGATTACACATGTGACTAGTTCAATTAGGTATTGTTGAGCATATACTCATTATAATAATCAAAACTATTTGAATTCTGAGAATTAAGATAGACAGTTTCACAGTAAAGTTCAATAACAGCAGTTTTATCCTGCGTTGATTGATTGATTGATTGATTGATTGATTGATTTACAACATATTTTGCCAGGTAAACATTAATGCCTAGGAGGCTCCTTTCCAATGGCCACCTGGGTAGGAGGCACAGTACGCAGCTGAATATGTTCCAGCAGCATTCATGTACAGTAGCTATATTTATAGCTAAAAATAAGGATATACTGTACTACGACTCTCTAAAATCTGGGCTGAATGAAATCCTAGCCATCATTCTGCTCTCTGCTGAGAGGGGTGCATAGTTTATGCACTCCAGCATGCATTTTCCAGTGTAACTATATATGAACTCATGCACTGTTCACTTTTATTCATTGTCAGATTCCATACTATTGTTAATTTCATGTGGGACTTCTTACTTATTTTCCTCAGTTGGACTGTGTATGTATTTTGTATTTTTGGCACATCAGTTGTTTGCAATGCTTTTAGGTCTGCACTCCACTTCCCCTTGTCCCGTGTCGCACCTGGAAATGAGCAGCCTTGGTTCAGTGTGCTTTTCCCAGTTACGAAAATTTTAAATACATAAATAAATATACAGCACTTTACCAACAAGTGGAACACTTCAATGTTGTGCTCCAGTACTAACAATCAAGTTAGTAACCTGATTGATGTAATGGTTCTATGTGATAATGACGAAAGCCTAAAGGCGATTGCCGTTATCTAGACGTCAAGAATGCCGAAATAAATTTTCAGCACTCTGACACCCCGGTGCACAAGAAAAGGGCACCAGGGATTTTGTTTTTTAATGTTTTATGAGGGGGGCTGTGCCCCCACACCCCCCCCAGTGGGGGGCTTCACCCCCATACCCCCCTACTTAAGGATTTTCAACTCCAGCGGGGTGCATGTCAGGGGAGTGAAAACATTAAAAAAATAACGGTTCGGGCAGGGTGCAACAAAACCGGACCAGACCCCAGTACCCTGGCAACCAACACTGCAAACCCACCCACAATTCCACGGGGTTGGCTCAGCAACCCACTGTGGCACCACCCCTCACATACACTCCTGCCGCTCGCTGTGCATGCCCGCTCCCCCCCATGCGCGTATGTATAGTGACATTCTGTCACTATATTTTCCCACCCCTCCATCTGGCCACCCTAACCTCCTGTAGCGGTCCCTGAAATGCGCTGGGGAGTGGGTCGCCATTATTGTAGGTGCCCATCACCCAGTGCGTCTATCACGGGATACTGGTGTAACAGTAGGACAGTAGGTTCAAGTTGTAGGAAGGGAACAGTTATGGCAGGATGGGCCCTGTAAAACTACTTAAGTTTAGATATGGTGGCCCAGAAACTTGTCAACAAGGTTAGGGAATTGGGTAGGCTGTTCCACAATTGTGGAAGTCTATATCTAATAGGTGTTTGTCCTGTGTTCCTTTTAAAAGGAGGTGCCTGGAGTCTGCTGCATGCTTCTGAGCTGAGTGAATAAGAAGAGGTGGAAGCAGGGGTGACTATTTTGCTTTGACACTTAGGGACTTTAACAGCCCATGAAGGCAAGGTGCATTGCATTTCATATCTCAGGGGAGCCCAAACCAGTTAACTGTGCTGTATATTGTAGAGTGGTAGTTGCAAGGAGGGCAATACAGAGCACAATGTGAAAATACATTGAAGAGTATGATAAGTTTGGACATGACAGAGTCTGGAGTAGCAAAGAAGATTGCATTCCCATAGTCCAGGATAAAGAAAAAAACATCCTTTCCACAATGCATTTTTTGGTGTAATGGGGAAGATAATTTTGTGCCCCATAAAGTGACCTAAGTTTTGTAAAGTACTTGTAAAATAAGCTGCTTGTGTGAGCTGTGTACATGTACTGGTCAAGTGCCAGGCCCAGGCATTTATAGGAAGATACATTATCAAGGTAGGCACCTGACAAGGAATGAGTGTTCAGAGATAAAGTGGATTTGGAAGTCATTGTTTGGAGCCAAACAACATGGTGACCATTTTATTTTGGTTGACAACTAGCCGATTAGAGTGGAGCCAGTTTTTCATATATTTATGTAGTCATGCTGAAAGTCCCATTCAGTGAGGGGTCATACAGGACCAGAGATTTAAATGATATTGTCAACAGCATACATATGAATCTTATAGGTGTCAGCATACATGTGAATCTTACAGGTGTCAAGTTCCCTAAGGAGGTCACCGATGAAAACTGAAAACAACAGCGGCCCCAGGATGGAACCCAGCAGGACACCATGGGTGACAAGGAATGAATATAGAAACATAGAATTTGTCAGCACATAAAGTTTGCTTGACTCATGGAGTCTGCCCATTTTTCCCTGCTTATGGTACTTCTATAGACCCTATCTGATCTCTGGTTCTTTCTCTCCTCCCCCCCCTCCATTCCTTTCATGAGGAGGAGCAGAAGCAGGCCTCAACGCAACTGCCTATTGTCTGCCAAACAAATATGACTTAAACCTGTGGAGGGTGGGTGGCTGATAGTGCTAGAAGGCTAATTTAGATAAAAGCAGAGATGACTCACTTTGTCAAAGGCCTTGGCGAAATTAGTGAAGATTCCCCCAGTACCATGACCACAGAATAAATATGTGTGTGAATGTGATTGACAGTCTGGATAAGGGAGGTAGTGGTAGAATGATATGGATGGAAACCAGATTAGAAGGGGGTCAGGAAGCCAGTTCTGGAGTAGCAGACAGTTGCTTGCTGAATATTCTCTGCAGGAGTTTGGACAAGATTGGCAATAGGAAGAAGGTCTTGTGATTCCCTGAGGCATCTGCAACCTATTTTTTTGTGAAGTGGAGTAAACAGTAGTGTGTCTGCAGGAGCAGGAACAGTCCTATTGTCAGAGAGTAAGTATGTGGGTAAATCTGCAAATGACTGAGGCTCCTAAGGCCAGAACCTTAAGAGAATTTTCATCAGGACCACTGCAAAAATATGCATCCAGCATGGGCAAGTCATTATATACAGCAACCACGGGATTACGGAGAGCACAAAGTCACCTGGGTTAAGGGGGGCACTTTGTGTGGGTAGAGGACAGAGTAAAAAAAGCACTAGAATGGCTTAGGGTGGATAAAGCTATGGGGCCCAATGGGATGCACCTGAGGATCGTAAAGGAGCTCCGGGAGGAATTGGCTATACCTCAGGCTCTGGTTAAGCTGTTTAGTGAATCACTGGAAACAGACGTGGTTCCAGAGGAGTGGAGGAGGGCACAAGTGGTACCCCTGCACAAAAGTGGTAGCAAGGAGGAGACAGGAAACTACCATCCAGTCAGTTTGACCTCGATAGTAGGTAAAATTATAGAAATCCTGCTTAAGGAAAGGCTATTGGACTATCTAGAGAAAAGGGGGCTGCTGGACCCAAGGCAACATGGATTCATGGCAGGGAGATCATGCCAGACCAACTTGACTGATTCTTCAAGTGGGTGACAAAGGAAATAGACCAGGGCAGAGCAGTATTTATGGCATATCTGGACTTCAGGAAGGCCTTCGACACAGTCCCATACAAGAGACTAATCCACTAGCTGGCAAATCTGGGGATGGGGACAGAGGTGGACACGTGGGTTAGAAACTAGTTGAGCAACAAAACACAAAGAGTGGTGGTAAATGGGGTTAGCTCACAGGAGGGACCGGTAATAAGTGACGTACCCCAGGGATCAGTGCTGGGACCAGTGCTCTTCAATGTCTTCATAAGTGACATTGCAGAGGATCTACAAGGAAGGGTTAGCCTGTTCATGGATGATACAAAGCTATGTAACAGGGTAGATACATAGGAAATTAGAGAAAAAATAAGGAGAATTCTGTAGAAGCTAGAAAACTGGCGCAAGGAATGGCAGTTGGGTTTCAATCCAAAAAAGTGCAAGATTATGCACCTAGGGAGAGGAAATCCTAGGGTCGAGTATGAACTAGACGGGGTAACACTGAAGGCCACCACAGAGGAAAGGGATCTAGGGGTAGTCATAGAAGACAACCTCAAAGTGGCTAAACAGTGTGACTAAACAGTTGGAAGGGCTAACAGAATACTATGGTGCATAGGGAGGGGTATAACAAGTAGAAGGAGAGAAGTGGTGGTACCATTGTACAACTCCCTAGTAAAGCCTCATCTGGAGTACTGTGTTCAGTTCTGGAGGCCCCATCTCCAAAAAGACATAGATAGGATGGAGACAGTACAGAGGAGGGTGACAAAAATGGTGTCCAGGATACAGCATAAGTCGTATGAGGAGAGAGTCAGAGCTCTCAATATGTACTCCCTGGAGAAAAAGAGAGAGTTGGAACATGATAGAGGCCTTCAAGTATCTAAAAAGGATCAACAGGGTACCAGAGGGGTGCATCTTTTACATGAAGAGAAATAGCAGAACAAGGGGGCAAAGCAAAAGACTAAAAGGGGGAAACTTTGGGGAAACTTGAGGAAATTCTACTTCACTGAAAGGGTGGTGGAGATATGGAACAGTCTCCCCCAGGAAGTGGTGGAGTGGCCACTGTTCAGGGATTCAAGAATGTGTGGGATAGGCACATGGGAATTATCAAGCTGAGGTGAAGGGGGAACTTGTAGCATCTAGAGTACCTTAAGCATTAGAAAGAGGGTTAGGGCAGACGGGATGAGCCACAAGGCCCTTATCTGCTGACAACATCTATGTATCTATGTAGAGAACAGCTAGCATTCCTAATGAGGGCTTAGGGGCTTTCACAAAGTACTGGTTTATGGTGTTGGTGGACAGAAGGGGGGTTGCCCATGTCTCGGGGGCCAGTAGAAACAGAAGAGTAAGCAGGCAGTTGAGAAGGCAGTGAATGGTTCACCAGAACTTAGATGGGTCTGTCAATATCTTCCTTCCAGTGAATGGTAATACATACACAGTAACAGTATTAAGCATTTTTATCAAAGTTGAAAACATCAGAATATGGTTGTTTAGCACCATATTAATAAGGTCTTGAACTACAGTCTTTTGCCAACTTAATTTGTTTTATCACCCCTGTTTGTCCCCTCTTCTTCTATCCTTTTGTGTCTATAGCTTCTGAGCTATCTGCAAACTATATCTGATGTAAGACAGAATGAAATCACTATCTGTGGCAATTTAAATCTGAACTGGCTAAAAAACTATAACCCCTGCCTAAAACTCAAGGAGTTCTGCAATGAATCTGGCTTCTCTCAACTATTCCCCAAAATCACATGTCCAAACCCCTTCAAAAGGATCCCTAATTGACCTAATCCTTACAAACAGACTCCATAAATTTACCTTCATGGCTGTCTTCAACAATGATGCCAGTGACCACTGGGCCATGGCATGCATTAGAGGACAACCCCCATCCAAGTCATCAAGTAGGTCACCTGGAAGAGGAGCTTCCGTAAATTCAGTGTCTCCCACTACCTATCAGACCTCAGAAACACTGACTGGATGGACTTCTACCCAACCCAATGCATTAACACCACTGCTTCCTTCTTCAATAACACATTAAATGTCATTATCAACAGACATGCCCCCATGATCAAATGTAAGGTCCGGAAGTATTCCTGCCCCTAATTTACACCTGAGCTAAAAATGGCACTGAACAGTAGGGACCGTCTCTGAGCAACAGCAAGACGAACCAAACTTCCTGCAGACTGGGCTGCCTTCAGAACCTGCTGGAATTTATGTATCAAAATGATCAGATCCACAAACACAAATTACTATTTATCTGCCTTTGACTCAGCCAAAGGTAACTCCGCTAAATTCTGGCAAATCATTAAATCAGTGAAAGGCCACAAATTGCCCTCCTCTTTGCCAAGCAAGATCTTTCTCAAGGGTAATATCCTCTCCAATAGGTCGGATATTCTACATAGTTTCAATGACCACTTTTCTTTTTTTTTTGAAATTTCTGTTTTTCCCTCCCCCACCGAGCCAATCCTTCAGGAGCACCCATGAAGCCCTGCCCCTGCCAGCACCCCTCCGCTCCCTCAGTCCCATCATTGCGCCACGGAACACCCCCCGGGAGGGGTCGGGTCTGGGGATCCCCGAATCTTGGGTACTGATCAGGTCCTGGGTTGCAGGTGGGTGTCAGCACATTAGGACCCCGGTTCGGTGCTCCTTCATCCAGGCTCCAGAGGTACTTTTTCTCCCATGTCCCCCGGACGTTGAGTGCCTAGCGTTAGGGCATCCTCTGGCATCCATAGCGTCACCCCCCTCCTTCCGTGAAGGAGCAGCCTCTGGGGTTGATTGGCTGCGGCTTCCGCCCGTGACCAATCATACCCCTGAGACTCAGCTTGCCCGTCGCTCTCCCCAGTCTCCACCAGGGGTGCCACTCGCCCGGTGTTGATCCCCCTCCCTGGAGAAAGCGAGCTGTCCCGGACGCTCAGCCTATCTCCCCGGCCAACCCCGGACGACCCGAGCTCACTCCCGAACCCAGGTCGCCGGCATGGTGCGAGGTGTGGCATCCAGCGCCTCAACCCTCAGTGCCACTGGGCCAGCTCAATGACCACTTTTCAACTGTGGGTCTGGCATTCGATACCTCCAAAGCAGCTATACTCATCTCCAGCTTACCTAGAATTCTGCTGGCTCCAGTCACCCATAACTTCTCCTTTGTCCTGTTTCAATACAAAGAAGTTGAGGGCCTCCTTCTCCACCTAGACACTAGCAAAAGTGCAGATTCAAAAGGAATAGGATTATTCTTCCTTAAAGCTGGTTTCTGCTACCTTACAGCCACCATACTGCACCTGTTTAATCTGTCCACCAGAACCAGTTTGGTTCCTGATGCATGGAAGGTAGCTCAGGTCTGGCGATCCTATGGATATGAACAACTACCGCCCCATATCCATTTTACCACTACTCTCATAACTCCCTGAAAAATTAGTAAATTCCCAGCTAAGAGACTATTTCAAAACAAGCAACCTAATAAATCCTGCTCAATATGGATTTAGGCAATCCCACAGTACTACCACAGCCCTAGCCTCAGTCACAATCGACTGGTTACTTGTCATGGATAAGTAACAAGTGACAGGCGCAGTTGTCCTGGACCTCAGTAAAGCCTTCAATACCATTGACCATGCTTTACTTCTCGACACATAACACTACCATGGCATCTCTGGCACTTCACGATCATGGTGCAAGAGCTACCTGGCTGATAGATGGCAAAAGGTGAAAGCAGATGGCTCACTCTCCCCGCTCCTTTCCATTACAAGAGGTGTTCCACAAGGCTCGATCCTTGCACCTCTTCTTTTCATGCTTTACATCAACACTATTAATAATTACATCACCAAAGCAAAACTTCATCTGTTTGCAGATTATACTGTGATCTACCTATCCAGGCCCTCAGTTACCAAAGTCCAAATGGCACTCCAATTTCAGTTCAATCTCCTCCAACTCAGATTGGCACAATCCAAACTCCTCTTAAATGTCAAAAAAACCAAAGTCATGTACTTCTATTCTAACCAGCTCACTTCCATCACAAACACCCTATCATCCCTGCCCCCATCAGAACACTTCTAGGCAATGACCTTGAGGTAGTTAACAACTTCAGATATCTGGGCTGTGGCTTAGACCAACACCTAACTTTCTCTGTCCACGTTACTTCTCTTGCAAAAAGCTGCATCAATGTACTGGTTTCTTCTATAGGAAAAATTCCTATTCACGGCTGAGGCCAGACTATGATTAGTCCAGACAACTTTCATGCCACTCCTCGACTGTGTTGATATTGTTTATGGCCAATGCATGGACTCCCTGCTTCGCCAATCGGATACACTCTACCACAGAGCAATTCATTTCATTTCTAATGCACACCATCGCATGCATCACTGCGAGCTATATGCCCAGTTAGGCTGGACCTCCTTATCAGCTAGGCACCTCATCCACTCCCTCACCTGGTTATACAAAGCCTTTTTGTCTGAGCTCCCCCCTATATGGCAGTATAGCCTAGAGGTTAGAGTAACGAACTGCGAATGAGCTTGGTACATCCAGCAGACCAGACCTTGGTTTGATTCTCACAACCTCCACTTGCATTCTGTGTGACTCTTAATAAGTCACTTAACTGCCCAGTGCTCCCAGGTCACCCCTGAAAACAGGCACTTTTGCCTAGTGGGCCTTATCTGGTTACCAAAGACTTAAAAAAATATATATATATATTTTGACTGTCTTTCATCATACTGTCTGCCTATACACATTACGGAGAAATAACTACATTATGCTAGAAGTCCTTTGCGCCCGTACTCAGTTCGGTGATATTGCCATAAGTCATGCCCTTCTGGCTGCCTGGAATAAAGCACAGTCCTGTCTCAAAGTAGAAAATCTTGTACCCCTATGCAAGTTCAAAACACTAGTCTTCAACAAAATTGGTGACACCTGTGCATGCCACTGAGCATATGCCTTCTTCTCTCTCACTCAATCCCACCCTTCCCTATTTCTCGCTCCTTCCCTCCCTCCTCCCTCCCTCCCCCTCTCTCTTGCTCACTTCCTACCCCACCATTCCTCCCCTCCCCCCTCTTCCTAGTTCACCTTCTGACCACTCTCACATCCACTCCCTATCCCTTCAGCCCTCTTCCTTCTCCCCACTTCTCTACCCTCCCCTCTGCCTCCTGCTCCACCCATCCACCCTCTCCTCTCCACTTCTACCCCCACCTACACCCCTTGACTCACCCCCTTTCCCCTTAACCTCACCTCAGCCTTCTTTTACTCTAAATCTCTGCTGGTCCCATGGTTTATTTTTCTGTCTACAGGTTGTTCCAAATGCTTAACCTAATGCCCTCACCATGTCTTAACCTCACTGTTCTGTACACCTGTGGCCTATACTTGTATATGTATGTTGTATATATCACTGTAAACCTTTTACTCTGTACATGTGAATTTATTGTTTGCTTATTTTACTCTATACATTGTATAGTTACTAATTATGTTTTGTGCCTTTGACTGTTTTCTCAGGACATCCTTGTAAATGAGCCTACTTAATGGAGTATTTCCTGCTGATAAACTTTGACTTTGACTATAATGCCTCTTTGCTGTGCATAATGACACATGCTTGTGGTAGTGCCTCACCAGTACATATAGTAGTAGGAGCATGTTCTAGATGAGTAGTATTAAGCCACTTTTAATCAGATTCAACAGGACCCAAAACTATGACAGTACCAACTGAACGTTAGCCACAGCTAGAGGTTAATGACTGTTTTACTTTCTATTTTTGCACAGTTTTGAACTGCAGATGTGGTTAATCCTGACTACCATTTGTGCCATATTACAAGTGTTTGCACCAAAGCTTTGGTGCACATGATCATAAAGTAGAAAAAATGGTACGGTATATAAACATCTATTTGTGTACAATCAGAAGCCTGCAGCATACAGTAAACCTAATGAGCATAAAAACTCCCACACCTTAGCCTTAGTAAAATCTTGGCCTTCCTCTCCCCCCTTGGTCCACTCTCTATAACTGAAATGATATGAAAGCCTAATGCCCCATTCTTCCTTTGTAATTTACTACATCCCTGTTCTCGTGTTCACTGTGATGGTTCCTCATTTTTATGTTGGCTTGCTGCACTTGCGCACAAGTCAACATCTTGTGGTAGTGCAGCTTTGGAGGCCCGGCCGCTGTTTGGCGAATGCAGAGACGCATTGTGTTCGTCCTCATTTCCCAATCAGCCTGCATGCTGGCAGCCACACCCGCATGCTAATGTGGTGAGCACATCTAGGAAGGTCCACTGCAATCCGAAACAAGCTGCGTCAGACACAGCGGACCCTTCTGCGATGCTTACCACGTACTAACATGTGGCCGCCCACACGCCAACTTCAGGGGTGCCCAATCCTCCAGCTGGCTTACTGTGGCTACACATTTGCCAATGGGGAGCCCACTCCCGTTGGCATACAGCAGCCCCATTTCTATACGCTGAGGGGTGCCCAATCCCCCTCAGTTCTTGCCTCCCCCACTTTCATTGTGTAGCAGACGGAGCCCTCCTCGTCAACATAAATCAGCCCCCATTTCTTATATGCTGATTGCCTTTAATCCTCGGCTCTTGCCACCCCTGGCTGTCATTGCGTGCCAACAGGTGCCCAATCCCGTCATCATAAATTAACCCCTTGTCCACGATGATGGTGCCCAATCCTCGTCGGTTGCAGCAACCCCTCCCCAAAACAGTTAGGTGGCATGCTGAGGCCCACACCAGCGTGCCAAGTCCCCTAAAAAAACTGTCCCATGATGTTAGTTTTTCCTCCCTGTAACATAAAACAGTCCTCGTAGTCTCCTGTCCCCCCACCGCACCCACCACTGCGCACCCTGCCTCCCACACCCCTCACCCCATCATTACCTCCTCCGTGCGACAATCTTGGGTGGACGGGAACACATCTGCACTCTTCAAAGCCGACCGCTGAACTGAGAAAATGCTGGTAAGCTGTATAATGGAATGAATAGGGTTTTTCAACTTTGTGCATATCTCAGGCATTTATTGGAATTTGGTACCAAATTTTCAACATGGGGTTTTGGGGCCCTCCTCATGAATTCTATCACTGTCTTGGCATTAATCAGCCTCGAAGGTGATTTTGCAGTCACTGCACAAAATCACCTTTCGGGACCCATTAACAAAATGACAGTGCCAGTGTTCCAGAGGTGGCCTCTCAAAAAGCCTATGTTCAAATTTGTGGGAAAAATCAACAATGCCTATTTTATGAGTGTGTGTACATGCTACGCCCAGGCTGTAACCTTGAATTCACAATATTTTAGCACCAGATTTTCAGCATTGCCATTTTGTACACTTCCTGTGAACAGTACAGCTGTCATTTCCACATCCTGCCCGAAATGTGTTTCCACACTTCCGGCGCACAATAAACAGATCGCTGTGGGAAATCAGTGTTTAGGGCCAGATTATGAAAATGACAGTGACACAGTTCATGAGCAGAGGTCCTAAAATACCTATGTTGAAAATTTGGTGATGATACTCCATAAAATGACGGTGTTACGAGCGTGTGTTGGCAGATTGCACGCATGCTCGTACCGTCGTGCATTTGTGATATTTTTACTCTGGATTTTCACCATTGCCATTTTTTCACACCTCTTGATGAACAGTACAGCCGTCATTTCACATGTCCTGCCCAAAATGTGTTTTCACCCTTCCGGCGCAGAATAGCGTGGTCGCTCTGCGAAATCACTTCTTGGGACACTTTGAGGAAATAACAGTTACACTGTACATGAGCAGAGGTACTAAAATGCCTATGTTGAAAATTTGGTGCCGAACGCCCATAAAATGGCAGTGTCGCAAGCGTGCATTGCATATTTCCCAAGCACCCTTGTAACTTTGCAAATTTGTTATATTTACATGCCACATTTTCAACACTGGCATTTTTTTACACCTCCTTATGAACTGTACAGTTGTCATTTTTCACATCCTGCCCAGAATGTTTTCCCGCACTGCACTACCAAACACCCAAAGGGACACCGCAATGCCTGTCAGTCTCTGCATGGTGGGAGTGGGTTGGCACCAGTTCAATACTTCACTGCCATGCCTATTATACATCTCTCTAACTCCTGCACTACCAATGCCAATGCCAGCAAGACAACATTCGGCATTGACAAATGCTTGTTCTTTTTGAATTCCTGGTCAGCCTTCCCTCTTTTAGGGATTGTTCCTTCAACTTCTATGCTCTTCATCTCTGGAATAAGCTATCTCTTTATCATTGTCAAAGTGAAAACTCCACTTTTTAAATCTCATCCCTAAACATTCCTTTCTTCTCTTGCATATCCTTCCTCTCCATAAATCTCTATTTTATTCTGGCAGTAACAGAAATTCATTTACTTTAGTATATGCACTCTTCAATATTTATTGCATTTTAACAACTATACAGTATTTATGCTTTACTTTTACTTCAAAGCATAGCTGCAGCAAGTGAAAAGTTGCTGTATGTCCAGATTAGTGTTGTGCAAAACTGAAATATTTCACATAATCTCTCAATTCCACAAAATGTTTCACCCAGGCGAAACAAAATTTCACCTGGTTTTCTGATTTCGCGTAATGGAGATATTTCACGTAAAATGCTTTGGTTGGCCAATTTTGTCTGTTAATAGTTAAAATTTCGCCTTGTGGCACAATTTTGCAGGCTCAATTTTGCTCCAGAAGTAAAATGTGCAATACACTGTGGGCAAATAGGTCAAATATCACGTGCAGCTTGTTTACAGCTCATTCTGCTGCATGTTGAGTCGGAGAGCAGTCTGTTGTGGTGTATCAGAGCCAATAAACACCTTTGAAACCTTTATAAAACTTGTTTTTGAGAACTAATTGCCCCAAAATATTCAGTTTTTTCCTAGTACTGCTAGGGAACATTTTCTAATTTTGTGGATTTTTGTATAATGCTTAGTTTAATTAGGTTTTACTTTTGCCTGTGCTTTGAAGGAGCTGAGTGGGGTAGGGTAGGAGTGTAAACCAGTGTAGGCTATTTTTTAGCCTTTTACAAACAGATTACTCACAAATTGTGAGTTATTTTTTACTGTTATTTCCTATTAATTTTGTTATATCTTGACAATTTATTTTTCTCTGAAAAGTTACTCCGTCCTGTCTGAGATTTCTGCTGCTGTTAGCCTGTGTTATATATAAGGGATAAGCGGGGGGTGCTTGGGATAAAGCAATTATCTGTACAGTAGCCTGTGACCTCAGGTAACTCACAGAGTGGCGAAGTGCAGTGGGGATTTATGAAGAGCACAGGATACTGCCTAGATACTCTTTTATCCACAAGTGCCCCACATATTTATTCAACAGGCTTTTGGGGGGCACTGTGAGGTGTTTTTGTAGAATTTTGGTGGGGACTTATTTGTGACGGTGTGTTCTTATGCCGTACTTTTCAGTTGTTTGGAGTGGGGAATTAATTTGAGTTGTTTTTGTCAATGTGTGTTGTTGGTGGATTGGGATTGGTGGGTTGATATGGCGTGTGTGTTCCGATTGGTTGAGTTAAGGTGGTGGAGGTGGTGTGTATGGAGTTTGAGTGACAGGTGTTAGTGTGTTGCAATTGGTTGGGGTGTGGTTTGTTTGGTGTTTTGTGTTGCAATTGGTTAGTGGGCGTGTTTTTGTGTGGGTTTGAGTGACAAGGGTATTGGTATTCTGATTGGTTGTGGGGCGTGACTTATGTGGGCAAATGTTTTTATTGGATCGAGGGTGTGGAGTTGGTTTGTGGAGTAGTCGAATTGGCTGCTTCAGCAAGGAACCAGCGTGTGGACCTGAGAGCGGTAGAGAGTGGCGTCGAGTGGCGGGCGTTGGCAGTTTGGAGTTGGAACTGGAGTATCGAGGATTTGTGTGGCCTTCTTATTCTTCAGAGGATGTTGGAGCCAGGATGCCGATTGATGCTGTATTTGGTAGTTGATGTTTGGCATTCGTGTCATTGGGTTCGAAGGAGTCGTCGGCGTTGTGTGGATTTTTTTTTTTTAGGAGATGTGTTGTTTTTTTTCGCAGTGTGGAGTAGGACATGAAGAGTCCATTAGTGGAGTTGCTGGCTGCTGCAGTTGATTATGACGAGGACAGCCCTCTGTATTTGGATTTCTTTTGTTTACTTTTTTGGATGGTACAGTTTTATTTGGATACGAAGGAAGAGTCACACCTATCTTTTAAATGTTTTGGGTTTTTTTTGTTCGGGGAACCCATGGAGTCAAGGAGAAAAAAGGTACAGAAGTTTTAAATTGTTTATTTGCAGTTCAGGAGAAAAGACTGGGTTTAAGCAATGTATAAGTAAGTAAACTAGTGAAATCTTACATAGTAACCAGTGATCATTTGTGAAATAGTAGATATTTACATATTGTAGTAGTTTTTGCTGAGTTTTGAACAGTTATGCTGTTTATTTTTTGTTAGACATTGCTTTATTGCTGAAAAGAATATGGAGGGAGGATCAGGTAGAGGTATGGGGAAAAAAGATTGCTTTTATTGTTTGAAAATTGTAGAGGGACAGTAGAATGGTGTGGGAAAGAAGTCACAGAGTTGTAGAAACATTTACATTTTAGAACGTTAGAAACAGTATGGTAGAATCAGTCTTCACCTTATCTGTGTTACTTTGCTACTTTTTTGTGGTTTGGAGATATTTTTTTTAACAGTGAAATAGAGTGATAAAGAATCAGTCTTCACTTTTCTGTGGTGTCCATGGTCCATGTTTGGTGTTTTGTTGCTTGCAGTACTTTAGGTTGGAATCGATCTTCATCCTGTAAGGCCTTTAGTAATGCTGTGATGCTTTTTTTTTCTAATCTGTGTCACTGTCGGAGTCCAGTACTCGAGGTCTCTTTTTGGTGTAGGAATCATATTTGTTGCCTGTGGGAAATAGATGGGAAGTTCTAAGTGTTAGGTAGGTTGGGGGGGGGGGGGGACTTAGTTTTGGAGTACAGTGGGAATGGTTTGACTCACCTTGAATGATGGTGACATCGATTGTCTTGGCTTGTATGGAGGGCTTGTAAAAGTAGGTTCCCAGGATGTCAGAGTAGTTTTCAGGGATTGTTGCTAGTGGTGCTTGTGGAATAGGAGTAGTTACTTGTTGGTTGCTTTGCTCGTTGCTTAGTATGCTAGAGATTGTTTTCTGCTTTTCTTCATTTATTTTGGAGTAGTCGTTTAAACTCTGGAGCTGCTTATGTCCAGAAATCTGTACTATGTCCGTCGAAGGAATTTCACTGTCTGTCAATTTTTGAATAAGATGCTTTCGGACAGAATGGTTGGTTAGGTGTTTGTCTGTCTGAATAGAGGATTTTGCTATCATTGTTTTAACTATTGATGCCAGTTTGTGTATTCCTACTGGCTGGTTTTTGTAGCAGGCATTGGGTGGGCCTTCTTTAGCATGGAAGTTTGATGCTAGAAAGAATGGGGAGTCATCCGAAAGGCACTGTTGTGGTCTTTTGCTTTTGTAAATGAGGTAGTTTTGTACTGGGCATTTGTGGGTGTTGCTGGTGAGCTGGTAGGCTTTAGGTTTAACTTTTCGATAGTCCTTAGGATTTGCTCCAGTGCAGGTTTTGGTTTGCTTTTCCTGGTCTAGCTGTATGTATGTTTGGCAGTTTATATCAGTTCTTAGTATTATGTCTCCCCATTTGAGATTGCGCATCTCGGTGTTGCCCCTTACACCAAAATACATACTCATTGTGAACCACATAGTGTTGAGGAGTGATTCAGGGGTGTAGGGTCCCAGTAGTTGTTGTTCATAGAGTTTGTCAGTGATGGAGTCTGTGAGTTTGTCTGCTGCTTTTGGTTTGGAACCCTTGCCCTGGCTTTTTAAGTTTTTTTGTTTGGAAAGCAGTACTTGACGTGCCTTTTCAAAAGCTGGTGATGTGGAGAGGGAGTCGCTGTATTCTTTGTTTTTTAGGTACCATTCAACACTTTGAAATGTTGCTCTTAAAGTGAGAGGTTCATAGTCTATGCCATCTTTTTTAGAGCAGTTGATAAATAGTTGCAGTAGTAGCTGTTTAGTTAAGCTGGAGGAATGGCCTGAAGATGACATTGTTCTCCAAAGGTTTTGCAGAGGTAATTGGTGAACATTTTAGTATCTGGTTGAGTTTTCTTTGCTGTGTTGATATTCCAGGCTTTTTCAATATAGAGGTCTATATCTTCCTGGTCGATAGCATTTGTGTAGATGTCAGTGGCTGATGTGGAAGCGTTTGTGCCTGGCTGAGGGTTTTTGTCTTCATTCACTGGTAGACGTGCTGTGGATGTTGTTAGCTGAATGTTGTTGATGGTAGATGGGTCTTCCAGTGGGTCAGGATCATTGTCTAGTTGTGTCATTATTTGTTCCATTTCTAGTTCGAAGTTTGTGCTTCCGTAGTTATTATTTGCCATGTTTTAAAGAGTTTGAGGCCATATGGCTTTGTAGTTTATCCCGGCGGTAGCGTGTGTTTGCACTGTTGTGTAGAGTGGTCTGTGTAGCAGCTTGAGCTGGGGGTTTAGTATGCGTGAGATTTTCATGCGTTTAATTAATGGTTTATGTGAGGTAGGTGTGCTGTACAGGTGTGTCATTTGGGGTGCATTAGTATGGTGTGTGGTGTGGAACTAGTTCGGCTGTGGCTAGAAATGATGTAATCACTATGAGGATAAATGAGCGATGATGTAATCACTATGTGGATAACTTGGAGTTATTCTCATAGTGATTATATCATGGTTATTTATTTGTACAGTGTGCTAGATAAATGCTGTTATGTTCCTGTTTTTATCCTGATGCCTGTTTCATATAGATCATTCTTCAGGTTTTAGCTGTCGTTGTGAATTCTAAAGTTTTAAACACACAGAGCTGATCCATTATTTTATTTGTATTTGTTTGTGGTTAATTCTGTTTGCTGGAGTGTTAACTTGTGTCACTTAAACTGTGAAAATCAACAGTTCTATATTTTTTTTTGTATGGAAACTTAAATACTTTTACTTGATCACTTGAACTTGACCATTTAGAGTTTCACTGCTTTGTTGAATCGCTCACCTGTATTTTATTGCTGGAGCTTGCCTCTGCACATTGTGCAGTGTTCCTGTTTTAGTTGACTTACCTTACCCTTTCTCGTTTGCAGCATTGTTTGTTTAACACCTGACATGCATAGTATAAAAAACTATATATTAATATAGTAGTTTTCAAGAGATTGTTTGCTGATCCCTCCCATCCAGACCACTACCATATTATGGTATTCACCTTTGTCAATGTTTTATGGTTGTCTCTGCCCTTATATAATTAAAAAATTGTGGTATTAGTAATAACACATTACAGTACATAGCACACATCAGGATTCAAAGATCCAAAATGAAAGTCAGCACTCCTCAGTAACTTGCCACAGTGAAGTATTTTAATACATAATGTTACCACATTTGTTGTGCAAGAATCCAGCAGCAGCAGTATTTGCGAGTGGTTCTCAGGCGTAAATCCATTGCTAAGAGTCCGATAGCGGTTTAAAACACTGTTAAATTACCCACGGACATGCAACACGCCGAGACCTAAACGCCATCACCAAATTCGTTTATGTTTCAGAGCCATAACTAGTTCCTTCCTCAGAACATGTGATTACTGACGTGCAAGTACAATATAAAGTGCTCCAATTAAAAAGAATTGCACCTTCCACATTCAAAACAATTAATTAATACACCAGACTTCTATTAAATAATAATTAAGGGTAATTTAACAGTGTTTTAAACTGCTGTCGGACTCTTAGCAATGGATTTACACCTGAGAACCACTCGCAAATACTGCTGCTGCTGGATTCTTGCACAACAAATGTGGTAACATTATGTTTTAAAATACTTCACTGTAGCAAGTTGCTGAGGAGTGCTGACTTTCATTTTGGATCTTTGAATCCTGATGTGTGCTATGAATTGCAAAGTCCGAGTAAAAGTGCACCCTCCTTATTGCTGGTGGAAAAAAGCATGAGCTTAAAAAAGTGTTTTTTCCTGGGAAGAGCAGTGCCTTTCATGTGTTTTTTGAACACATTACAGTACTTTAGTTGTCCAGACACAGGTGATCTGTATTTAAAGTCGGTCACTTGTGCCCTTTTTCACTGTGTGTGCTTTAATTCCTGTTTGAGGAAAGAAAAAAGTTACCTTTTTGTTTTTACTAGAATAGGCTACCTTCCACATAGGGTATTAATTGTACTCTTGTGTGCTGCTACCTTTCCTGATTGTGTTTGGACTTGTAAGGAAGCCAGTACTGTAGATGTGATGTGTAAGGTGTTATTGACACAGTTAGTAATACATCCATTCCTGATATGCTCCCAGAGAAAGGCAACGCTTTGAAGCAGCAGCCAGCAAAAATGCCTACTAAGAGACAGCCCAGTACAGGGGGGAAACGTGGCAGGGGGGATGAGGGAGCTAAGAAGTCTGCTGAAAAGAGTACAACTTCAGTTCCAGGTCCCACTCCCCATAGCAGTGAAAGCACACATATGTCTGCATCAGTGTCTTCTGCTGCAGGCTCTGGTGGTGCAGCAGGCACCGGCAAAGGTGTTGTTGGAAGTACTGGCATACCTGTGTCTTACTTTCTTAAGGCTCAAACTGTTGCATCCATGCTGGTGGGGGATGATGACAGTGAGAAGAAGGGATTGGGAGACACCGACACCAGCACAAGAACAGTGGTCCAGGAGGAAGATGATAAGTCTGTCGGTGTGACTGTCCCTGTTCCTGCAAGAGCTGGTGATGATAGTGTTCAACCAGAGTCAGATAATCCTGAAGATAATGGATAGTCATCCCCCTGAGATTGTTGTAGAGAAAGAATAAGGTGCTGCGCTGCAAGAAGATAGTGATAGGGAGGAGGGGGGCATGGACATTATCACTATTGGTGGTGGTGATGATGACAACTGGGATGATCCCACATGGGAGCCAGAATTAAAAAAGGTCAAGGGTGATGTAGGCTATTTACATTCATAGCCCTTGGTTCAGTCTGTCACCAAGCCTATAAGCAAACCTCCAAGCAGTCAAGTAACCTCACCTCCCAAAAGTAGTCTTATGGAAGTGATGAGAGCAGCCCAAAAAACATACACTTCCACACCTGTTTCTGAATCATCCCAGTTCCAGAAGCCTCTGCAGTCCAGAGATCAAAAGTCCCTAGTTTGGGACTTTTATGTGCTTGATCCTGCTGATGAGATCATAGCAATATGCCAGCTTTGTCAAGCACATGTTAGTCGGGGGGGGAGGGAAGCCACATAGACACTGGTGGCCAACATGTCCACCTGAAAAACAAGCACCTGCTGAGATGGCAGCAACACCAGAACGATGCCAGAGCTGTTGGTGACATCTCCCTTGGCAAGTTGGCAACCAGTTTCAGTGGCTCAGTAGGTAGCACACTCACCTCTGAGGCCGGGAGATCAGAGGGCTGTGGGTTCAGTTCCCACATCTTGCACTTAAGGTTAATATCCCAATACTGACACTGTAGTGCAGCATGAAGGGGGGGTGCTGCACTTCTGAGGTGCCGTCTTTCGGACGAAACGTTAAACCGAGGTCCCATCTGCCTGGACTGGTGGTAGTTCAGGTGGATGTTAAAGATCCCATGGCACTTAGTGAAAAGAGTAGGGGAATTTTTTATTCAGAACTTCAACACAAATCATACAACAGTGTATCAAGTCATACAAATCATAATAAGAGAAATCAAAACCATAAAGAAGTATTACATCATACATAAAACTCAAAATTAATCAGGCCCTATTGGTACCAAAAAAAAAAGTCTCATTTTTATCTATTATTTTTGTTGTCACATTTCTGAACATGTACAGCCTGTCCTGCACTCACAGAACAGAGATTCAGCGTGGGATGACTTATAAACAGTGGACCAAAGACCATGTTTTGGTTCGGGTGATGGCTTGGGCGCTGTATAACAACATGGTTGAGACCTGATTTCTGTCTGAATTTAATGTCACATTTTTTGGGAAACATTTCTGGACATGTGGGGAATGTTAGTCAGTGGCAACACCAAGGCCAGGCCTGAAACCATTGGTAAACAGTGAGCCAAACACCATGTTTTGGTCCGAGTGGAGGGCATGCAACATTTAGCAGCATGACTGACACCTGATTTTGGTCTGAATTTAATGTGCTATTTCTGTATTTACATAAGCCCTGTTCTGCACAGTACAGTGTGGACTGGAGGGGTGGGACCCAACTTAATATTTGTGGCAAGTACAGGACGCATGTGTTAAGCACTTAAACCATATTTATGTTTAACTTCGCAATAAAATTGCTTATGTTTCAGTGATTGTTGTGTACGTCTTCGGGCTGTTGCCGCACACAACCATGACTACTGCAGCATCACATATTTTTGGAAAAATATTTGTGTTCATAGGAACAATACTTGACATTTGTGGATAGGAGGAGAAAATATATGTATGAGTAACACAAAAGAAAAACAAAGTTAAGGTATTTATGGGTACAACACTACTGACTGACTCACAAGTACGACGGTGGAAGGGGACAGGCTGGGTCAGGGATAGGGTAATATGAGAGGGGAAAAGAAATCAGTGAACAAGGAAAATGACTGAATACTATGGGGAGCATAACATTACACATAGCACACCACACAAAACCACAGGACAAAGACAGATATTTATGACAACAAAGAAACAAGAGGACATAGAGGAAGATTAGAGGACAGAAAATATTTTTTTTATTTTTGTATCTTTTTTTATTTTTTTTCTTATTTTTTGAGGATGAAGAATGGAGAGAAGAAAAGAATATCAAAACACAGTGACAGGACACAGGAGGACAGGATTCAGAGTAAGAAAAAACAATTAACTGCTGCTGACTTCCATTACTTAATTTAAACCTGCCAGGAAGTGCCACCACCACCATGACGCAAGTCTTCCAGGAGGCTAAGAACTTGTTGCTGGTCCTCCATTATTTTGTTGATATTCCACCTGGCCTTTCTGAACTGGCGGAACTGGTGAAACTCATGCCATAGTGCTTGCACTTCAGCCTGCACAGCAGCCTGGTCTTCACTGGTGACCACCTGACCAGCTGCAGCCAGTGCTGGCTCAGTATCCTGATCCTAGCAGCACCAGCGACTGTGGGGTGATTGTGCTGCTGATGCTGCTGCCTCCTGCTACTGCTGTGTCTGACTACAGATCCCCCTGTGTGGATGCCGATTCACCACAGAAACAGAAGGACTACCTTGCTCCTCCTGGCCCCCTTCCCCTTGTCTGTGTTCCTCCACACTGCTGCTTACTGCTACTGCTGCCCTCTCTTTTTTCTTTTTCCTGCCACTCTGCTGTATGGTGGTGTTTGAGATGGCTCCTCTGGCCACCAGTCTCTAAGTGTGTCTCTTACCCCGGTGAACACTTCTTCCACAAATGTTGCAGATGACGACACTTTCATCCAGCGTCGGACTGGCCTGCCCAGATACCCGGAAATTTCCGGCTGGGCCCCCCCATCTGGTGTACACTGAAGCGTACTGCTGCTGGGTATGGGGGGGCAGGCAACACGTGTGGCGCGCTAGCGGTGTGGCGGAATTTACAGCCACATCTGTGTACAGTACTGGTAGGCGTACTAGGTGAAGATCCGATCTCCCGCTGGCATGCCCCGAGAAGTTGGCAAGCTGCTGCAGCACGCACTGAGCCCGGTGAGTAGCCGCACACCCCCTCCAGGCTGCCGAACAACTTGAGCTTCACCATAACCCTGTCCCTTTGTCCCGAACCCATGGCAGAAAGTGTAGCACCAGTAGCATCACCCAGGTCCTGGAATGGGCGTCTCACTCTCTCTGGCATAATAGCACTCGAGTCATTTCTATTTGGTCGGATTTGGGAACACACACAACAGAGAGGGTGTAGTCAGTCCACCCACCCATCCGCCTAGCAGCAGGAGCCAGCGTCGGCTTGCACGTCTCGTCTGCAAATTTCTTTTTTTTTGTGCGATGGTGGCTGATGGCTGCAGACGGAGACCTAATTAACCGTCAGAAAGAATGAGTCTGTGAAATCGGATATGTGCCAGCTGCCCACCAAGATCTCACTCAGGTCCGCTTGTGAGGAACGGAGGCATGGTCTAGTAAGAGGTGGGGTTGGCGGGCTCTTTAAATGTCCCAGGAAAGACGAGCAAGTTCTGTTGGATTTTCTAGTGACCCGACTAGAGAGAGTGCGTGGTGGAGCCTGCCTGTCCTTGAGGAGTGCGCAGCTATTTTTTTTTCCCGCAAATTGCCACAAGCCATATGCCATAGTGAGTCATCCAGTCTGTGTGAGGAGGAGCTCAGCTAGGAGAAAGACCCGCCGGCGGCATACTACTGCGTGCAGACTTTGCAGTGTATGATTGGAAGTCTAAAACTACACCATTTCCATCGGTCCCATGGTCCAGATTTTGTTGCAGTCTGGTGGTCTGTGAGGAGTCGAGCCAGCCAAAGGATTCAGAAGCTGTGAGCAAGCAGAGGCAGAGCAGAGCAGGAGGACCGCTGCTCTGAAGAGAAAGAGACTAGAGAGAGAGAGAGAGTGCTGCTGAGCTGAGATTTAAACCAAGCCCTTGCTGCTGCAGATTTTTTTTTCCCCACTCTGTGAGCGGACCTCGAGGTCCTCCAGTTTTTTATTTGAATTTCCGTACTTGGCCGTCGGTCACCGGTCATTGGTCTGGTACCCCTACCGTTCTTGGTTCCTGTTTGTACTAGTGACTCTCTCTGCCTGTACAGCCAGCCAAACCAAGAAATCTCAGTTGGACACTGAAGGGACCTTCATCAGCCTCAGACATCAGCAATCAGGTAGATTTGTTTGGTTGATATTTGTGTAACACAGCACATACATTATTTACTAATTACTTCTAAATGTATTGGCTGTTGTACAGCATACAAAATATTTTAGACTGGGGTGGTCCATCTGGGGGGGGCAGGGGATCTTGTAACATGAGGTAGGTAATAAAATCCTTACTAATACAGCCCCATTGCTTTGTCCATCTTCAGTTTTAGGAGTTCTTTCACAACCCTTTCTTCTGTGAAAGGTCAGGAAGGGGGATGCAGGGAGGTGGGTTACTGCCTACTGGGATGGGAGATGGGGGGACCACTAGCCACCAGGGTTTGTATGTGTACCAGTGATCGGGGCTGTGGTTGTGGGGTGGCTGCTACACTACGGAAAAGAGGATCAATTAGGGAATGTTTCTTATTCACAGTGATCAGCTGGGGAGGGGGCTGCTAAACTATGGAACAGTGGATCAGAAATGTTCATTATTTACTGTGATTGTTGTTTGGGAGGGGGCTGTTACACTGTGGTATGGGGTATCGGGGAATGTTTATTATTTACAGTGACTGAGGCTTGCAGCTCAATGAAATCAATTAATAGCAGTCCACCCTTGAATACAACTTGGGCACTGTCTTTTGGGGGGTACATAGCTGTATGGGATCATCTCTCTTTTGTGTGACAATGTCACTCTGGGGTGTAGCCTGATATTTCTATTTTGTATGCATACTCTGCAACTCCTGCCCCCTATTAAAAAAAAAAGTACACATCCTCTCAACTGTGGCCCACCATTTTAAAATAAAGCATGTTAATAGATGCTGTATCTGAGTAACCAGCGTTGGACTGGCCGTATACAAAATGACGAAAGCTAAAAAAAAAAAAAATAGTCTGGGGCTTAAATGGTTGGGGACATGAGTAATTTCAAGGCTCAAAACTATGTTCACAGCCACATACATGTGTTGTAGCAAAATAAAATACATTGGAAATTATATGAATGTGGTATGATGTTTCATACTGTTGTGTACAGGTGCAGGAGTCTAGATCAGCGATGGGCAACATGGGATTGTATGAGGGCCAAAAGTGCGGCCCTCCAGTGATCTGTATGGCCGCATCACTACTTATGCTCCATATTCAAAACTAAATTATGCAAAATACACATGTTAATAATGCAAAAACATTTATTAAATGTCACACGTTATTAAAATGTTAAAACATTATTAAATAGTGTTTACTTATTGTTACTTTGTGTTAACTTATAAATAATACATAAACGTAATATGCAATATTACTGTAACTATTGTGTGTGTGTGTGTGTGTGTATATATATATATATATATATATATATATACAAAAGAAGGGGGGGTTAACTTGACTCAAGTGTGCACAAATGATGGTAATTAATACAAGTAATTTACTGCCTTTTGCCTGGTATTCACAGCTTGAAAACTTTTGATCACCAGCAAAGCACAATAAATGATCAGCAATATGGTGTGCGTTAATTTAATTGGGTGTTTAAAATTGTGACAAGCTAGTAATGATAAATTACTGCTACAAGTATTCTACATTAAATTGTCTACCAGGTACTGCTTGCACAGCATCAATACCTTAGATTAGTGGCACATGTATTCAATGCAGCATAGCCAGTTGTAACAAAATAATCACCACAATATCTGTTCAGAGTTTTTAGTCCTTTAGTACAACTCGCACTCACCTTCTAAATTATTAGGTATCTGCCTCTGTATTTCTTGTTTTCGCTCTTTCATTGGAAGGAGTGAAGAACTGATGCGCTGGGACTGGATTGATTTAGACACGCGATATGTATTGGACGTCAGAAGGCTACACCACTATTTGTTAAAGCTACACCCTCATTTGTCCAGCTCTATTGTCCAGTGCTATTTTTCTTAGTTTAAAGCTCTCTGGGGGCTGCAAAATTGCATCAAGGGCTGCAGTTTGCCCATCACTGGTCTAGATGATATTCTTATTTCTATGCTATTTCAGTGTTAAATGTTATAGGCAACAAAATATACTCTCAGTGCTTTGAGCGATGCAATTCTCCCTCTGTCCCTCAAGGGACCAGAGATGATGTTTGAGAAAATGCTGGTCGGGTGAAGCATGGACAGTGGGGAAGCGGTAGTTGGCTTATACATTGGGGTGGGGTGGTGTGGACCTGGTGGCCATGATTGTCAGCGGGGGCGGGGGTGCAGAGCATGGTGGAAGGACTGTCTGGGGGGGAGGCAGAGCATGAGAACAGCCATGGCCCATCATACCTCTCAACCTTTTGTCCCCCAAATGTGGAACACTGACTCTCAATATGTGGAACAAATGAGCAAAATGTGGAACACTTAATCAAATCTTTACCTCAGAAGCTCAGAACACTGTTAAAATGTTGGCATATATACAGTATGCAGAAAGTCTGACTGTTGTTGAATAATATATTTTTGCATTTACCATAGATTTGTGCTTTAAAATGTTAACACTGAATGTGGTACAAGTCCTCACAATGTGGAACAGGGAGTTTTGAGAAGTAAAATGAGAATTGTCCTCGTAATGTGGTACAGTTGAGAGGTATGTGGCCCATGGTGGAAGGCCTGTGTCTTCAGTGCTTCACTTTGGGCACTTTACTTCACATTCATCATTCCATCCTTCGACCTGCTGGTGAGTTAGTAGTTCTGACTGTTCTTATTCTGGAGTCAACACTGCTGGTGTTAATTCTGGGGCTGGTCCTGGGCAGGGCAGAAAGGATTTAAATCAGTGAATGGGGGGGCACCTGGTGGTCAGCTCCTAAGACCTAGTGTTGGATACTGGCTGCTATATAGTATATACTATCTTGATTAGCTTTGCTTGCCAGACTACTCTGAGACTCTTCTCTCGGCCAACCAGTGGTCCTTGATGGTTTGCCTTCCTCCCTTGTGTGTAAAGAAGAGAGAAAAAAATCCAAAGATAGGCTAACATAGCTGTATCCATTCCCAATCGGCAGGTAGGTCTCAAACTTTGTGACTGAGCCCCAGGATGTGCTGGTTGAAATGGTTGGGAGCCGTCCCTATAGTGATACATCGTTTTGGTAGTCCCATACATGAGTATGGAGGTTGTATTTAAAGCTGTATTTTTTTTTTAAAGTCTTAGAGGATAATTAAAGCAATAGCATCCAGTAGGTACCTAAGTAAGCAACTTAAGTTTTCCCTAACCCCAGGTCTCTGTCCTGACTTGTAGTGGATAGAACCTGACACCCCCGCCCCCACATCCTGTATTCCTCTCTTGGGTTTGTGTCCCATGTCCTTTTGAGATATGGCCTCCAAAACTGGACACAGAACTTCAGTTGAGGCCCTCATGCTCCAGTTTCCTTAGGAGGACCCCCACACACTGGCATGTGTTGACACTAGCAAGGTGAGCATGGGGGTGTGCCCCATTGGCTGTGAGGTCAGTTTTTTATTTCCAATGCCAATTTTGACAAAGGAATGCTGCTGCTTCACTAACGAGGCCTTGTTAGTCAAGCAGAGGCATTCCTTTGTCAAAATCTGCACACAAGTGGATAAAAAAACTGCCTCCTTACTCAGTGGAGCACACCCCCATGCTCATCTTGCATTGTAGGCAAACAAGTGCCTGTATGGAGTCGTGTTTGTTTCCTAAGGAATTTGGAGCTTCTACTAGTGGGCTTAACTCAGTGAAGCCCCAAGACCCCTGTAGGTGGTAGCAGAAAAGATATTCCTGAGGTCTTGTCCCACTGATGATGTCGCTGCTTAAAACTTAAATATTAACAAACTGGAGTGGGTACAATTGACTGCATAGCACCATTGGAAAGGTAATTTTTATGCTGAACAGCTTTGCCACTCATACTTTTGTGTGTAGCACTTGCGGTTCAATTTGAGGCATTAGCATTTGTGGCATGCTGATTTTGGCTTGATTTTGCTCCAAAAGCTCCAGGTTACACTGGTAAAGGTAAACAGGCCACCGCCACATGTGGTGGAATTCTCAGAGTACCTGCGGTCTCAGTGAGTTAATATAGTAGTTGGTCAAGCTGCATGTATGTTTGGGGTTGGAGAGAGTTTAATGAACCCCAGCTTTTGCTCTTTAGCCATGTGTTCTGCCTGTAGTGCTGGTTGACAGTTAAGCTGAGAGGTTGAGCTTCACTTCTCAAAGTTCTATAGGTATGAAGCATTGCATGTTTAAAACATGGGGCCAGATGGAATGTCATGGAAACTGTTTTCACCTTGAGGCTAGTCATAGCGTGGGCTGCTTTTTGGAAGCTTGTGCAGTTTGACTTTGCATGTGGCATGGCACTTGCGAAAGAGTTTCTACTTCTGTCTGTGGCTTCACCTTCTCACTCCTATCTCTAGGGTTCCTCTGTGCCTGTCCTATGCATCTTTTTCAACTTCTCCATGGTTAGCCCCATCAGCTGTACTGGGAACTCTATTCCATGCATCCACCACCCTTCCGGTGAAGTAATGATGCTTTATGCTGACCCTTAGTCTACCCATTCCAACCTCATGTCATGCCCTCTCATTCCTCTGCCTCTCCTTTTCTGAAAGATACTACCCTCCAGTACCCTATTTATTCCATTGAGATATTTGAAGGCTTTCTCGTAGTGTGTGTCTGTGTCTCTCCTCTCTCTCTCTCTCTCTCTCTCTCTGTATTAAGGTCCTGTGCTCTCTCTAGTCGTATATGCCTTTGGTGTAAGTCCTGTACCATCTTTGTCCATTGTGGCATAGATTTGCCATGAATCCACTGGAGAAAATGGTTGCCGGTATACTGATGTGCCATTTTGGAAATGGTTGGAATTGCCTACTGTGTTTGCATAGAGCTTTTGCTATGCTACACCAGCATCTAAAACCCAGTTTCAAAATGTCGTCTTCATTTTTCATGGAAAATGAGTTCAAAATCCTGCACAATGCCGCTGCTATCATGGAGTCATGTGGTGGTAGGTTCTTGTGGTTCTTATGTATAGAGAGAGAAATCTGTTTAGTGGTACTGGTCAACCACTCATGTTGTTGCATAATTGTCTGCCATAATTCAACCCAGATTACTGTAATGGGCAGGTAAAAGCAGCAGGAACAGAGTGGACAGTGTAGTGACTGACAGACTGAGCTTGGCGTAGCACATCACTGGCAGTGTGGCTTGACCAGAGGAGCAGAACTAGCAAAGGTAAATCTGGATGAATTTTGGGTTCAGTTATTTGTCCTTTCTGGTTCTGTTTGTTGCGTGTTTGTCGTGTTCTTTTGGTACAGTTATTGCCTTTCAGATAGAACAGTTGTCTAGAGGATCACCTTATTGCGTGGAAGAAATCAGTCTTCACGATGTCTGAGCTGAGCAAAGTCAAATCTGGTGCACAGAAAAGGAAACTGGCGAACTTGTCTGCACTGGTGGCAGCATCAAGTGATCCAAAACAAAGGAAGCTATCACTGTTTACAGGCATACAAAAGAAAGTTACTACCCCACAGAACAAAACTAGTCTTGAGGATGCAGCTGAAATACAAGGTGGACAAACTGTGGCTCAGTGTGTGACCAGCTGCACTGCAAGTCAGAATCTAAATATTCAACAAATACAGCCAGTGAATTCTGCAAGGAGAACAGTTGTGCCACTTGATGTGAAGACTACAAATCCCTATTTTCAATGCCCCAAAGGTCTGCTCGCAACATGAAAAGGTTGCCTTTGTACAAAGGCATCCAGTTCAGACCAGATTCACAGATGTTAAAGTCCTACCATACAAACCGTCAAAAATCTACACACGGATTCTTCCTGGGAGCAACAAAGTTATACCAAGGAACTGGGTCACGGTACAGGTGGTTGGCTGCTTGGTGCATTCTCTCCACTGCAGTATCTGCATGGCATTTTCAGATGTGGAAACTAGGTTTGTTACAGGATACCAAGACTTTAAGCACATCTACCAAGGCATGATAGAACATGAGGATTCCAGAGCTCACAATGCAGCTGTGGATGCATATCTGGCCTGCTTAGTGGATGCTGATGTTGAAATGCTGGCAGGGCCGGATTAAGAGGGGGGCAAATGGGGCAAATGCCTCAGGACCCCCCACCATGAGGGGGTACCCCGGAAAAACAATGCAAGTTTCGTGTGGCTGCCAGTGCTTTAAATCCCTTGCTGCCGGCAGCCCCTGTTGTTCCTGCTTTTTGCCAGAAGTGTCGCCGCTGGCCGCTGCCTCATTCACTGCAATGGAATGGCTGGGGGGGATCACATGATATGCTGCAGAGAAGTCATGTGGTCGCTGCGCAGTGCGCAGCCTCCTGCCTCATCGTCGCTGCTCGTCTCGTCTGACCGACTGCGTCTGCGCATGATCGCATCATCATCATGTAAGTAAAAAAAACTCCTGTCCGTCGTACGCACCACGCAGATGTAGGAGAGAAATTAGAGCTGAGCAGACGTGTGTTGTTGGGACTGGGTATTGCTGCTGGGTCGACTGAGTCTCGTTCACGATCGTGAGGTTCCCGCCTTCCCGCCCCGGGCTAATCTTGCTTGTTGTTGGAACTTGTTGGTACGGTCCTCGGCTAACCCTAGTCAGACACATTATTACTTACAAGTACTAGTGAGAGGAGGGAGACTAGTAGAGAGAGGTGAACAACAGGACGGAAGAAAAAAAATGTAGCGAATAAGCGATAGCGATCAGTGACGAGGAGGTGGTGGGACTCGGAGGTACTTAATCACTTTGTCTTTGGCAGCATATACCTCTCAACTCTAGTCTCTTAAATCAGGACAATCACAAGGCTTAAAAAAAATCAGGGACAAAGACCCAAATCAGGGACACATCTTAAAAATTTATATTCACTGAAAAAGCTGACAGAATAAGGGGATTAGTGTAGGAAATATTTTCTGAAGAAGTACAAGTCTGTAACTTATGTTTATTAACATTATTTTGTGCTTACAGTCCCCACTGTTTAGTCACAAAAAGAGACATTTTACGAGGAACAGAAGAAATCTTTGAGGCAAAATCAGGGACATCCCTGAAAATCAGGGACAGTTGAGAAGTATGTTTGGCAGTATATACCTTTGCTGTGGAGGCGGACAGACAACACCGTGCCCCTCAGGAATTCTTCCCTGCCATTTCAGGCAGCTGGCAGCAACAGGAGAGTGCCAACAGATATGGGACCTAGAGGGCAAGAACAAGCAAAGAGTTAAAGGGCACACAGAAAAAGCATCGGAAGGAGGCTGGCTTCCAACTAAAGTCTAGGGTATGAGCTAATGCGGGGAGGGGAGAGCAGGAGTGAGAGTAACCAGCAGGGAGGCTTGGGCTGGTACCAGGGCTAAATTCTTGCAGATGGTGAAATTAAATATGTTAAAGGCCCGGGGGGTGGGGAGAGTGAGACTGTGAGAGAGAGGAACAGGCAAGGAGGTTTCAGAGGAGCTACTGAGAGAAAGTGATCAGAGGCCACTTACGGAACTTGAAGGAGAGATTCTGGGAGCAGCTAAGAATGAAAGGGAGTTAGTGGGGTGGGCCATAAAACTAGATAGAAAATACTTTAAATAACCTTCACAAGTGAACAAAAAAGGTGTGAAAGAGGTATAGGGGAAGAAATCCTGAATCTAATTGGGAAATATTATTAGAGTCACATATATGTTAGTTTGTAATAAATATAAGGAAGCACAGTATAAATTCATACAGCGACTACACTACTCCCCCCCATATGGTACACAGATTTTCTCCTGAAGTGTCCCCATTGTGCAATAAGTGTAAAATAGTGCGAGGGACATATATGCACTACTACTGGGGGTGTCTGATTATTGTGAAGCACTGGAAAGGGATAATGCATGAAATATCAGCAATTAAAGGACAACCTATTGAATTCTCTCAAAAATCATTGCTCTTAGGGATAGAAAGAATAGACAATGGTGAATGGGTATTATACCTAGATGGATAAGAGTGCTCCTGGTGGTTGCAAGGCAGGGGATACAAAATGTACAGACTACAAGCTTTGATTCTACACTAGAACAATGGAAAGGACTTACTATGATGGTACTAACAGTAGACAAGCTAACATATAGCCTGAAGGAAAGGAAGAGATTTGAAAGGGCTGGGACAGATATCTGTGTACTTTGGGTGGTGGGTAAAAGCTATACTAGAGGAACTGGGGTACTGTGAAACTGGAGAAAAAGGGCCAATGGGGGATTTAATAAAATAAGGGGAGAACAAACACAAATACTAGAACATAGAATAGAATAATGGAGACACAGACCATCAGTTGCTGGTGTTTACCAGCTTTTATTGTATTGTTTGCAGTGTTCATGATAAAATATAAATACTGACAGTAATTGATAGGAAGATACATCTGATGGATAGCTTCTGTATAGTAACACTGGGATTGTACTCTGTAAAAGATGATATAGAAACACAGAAACATAGAATTTGATGGCAGATAAGGACGCTTGGTCCACCCAGTCTGCCATTTCCCTACCTAGTGGATAAGCTGCAGATCCTAGTTAACCAGCAGCCTACTTCTTCCTACCCCACCCCTAGAATTACCTTATGACTGTCCCATGCATGCTTGAATTCCACCACTGTTTTTGACTGCACAACCTTCTCGGAAGGCCATTCCAGCCATCCACCAACCTCTCGTGAAAAAATATTTCCTTAAATTACCACTGAGCTGCCCCCTCTATCTTCAAATTGTGCCCCTTGTTCTTGCACCTCTTTTTTTTGAAAGATGCTACCCTCTTGGACTTTGTTGATTCCTTGAGGTACTTGAAAGTTTCTATCATGTCTCCCTTCTCCCTCCTTCCTCGAGGTATACATATTCAGCTGCTTAAGTCTCTCTTCATATGTCTTCGGTGCAGATCTTGCACCATTTAGTTGCCCTCCTTTGGACAGCTTCCATCCTGTCTATGTCTTTGCGGTGACTGGGTCTCCAGAACTGCACGCAGTACTCAGATGAGGTCTGACCATCTGTCTGTATAGAGGGATAATAAGTTGTCTAAAGACTCTCTCGAATGATTTTATTTTTTTAATTGAATAAGCCTCCGGTCTCAACCTCCTCCTCCTCCTCCTGCCTCATAAATCAGGGACAAAAAACAAGGCTTAAAAATCAGGGACAAAGCACAAAGGCCCAAAATCAGGACACACGTAAAGTTTTAAAATTGGTGCTATCCAGTAACCAGTAATCCTGTATCCTCAGATTAATGCTGGCAGAATATAAGGGACTCAGTGTATAACACATTTTCTGAAGAATATAAGAAGTCTGCAGCTTTATTGTTTTGACATAATTTATTCTTACAATCATCACTGTTTAGTCAGGGAAACACAGATTTTAGGAGGGACAGTCTGTCCCGGACAGAATAAGAAACTTGATGTGAAATCAAGGACATCCTGAAAATCAGGGACACTTGAAGGCATGGACCACCATCCTGAATGAATTCTTACTCTGGGGGTGGGGGCCGGGAGGAGGTAGCCAGCCAGGCCGGGTAGGTACCATAGAAAGAAGTTAGATGAACTGGTCTGGTCTGCCATACTCTCAAGTGTCCCTGATTTTCAGGGACGTCAATTTTCTCAAATTTTACTTTGTCCCTCTAAAATTTGTGTTTTTAATAACTAAACAGTGGAAATAACAAAAACAATGTCAAGCATTAAGTTACAGACTTTTCTTCTTTAGAAAATGCATTTACTACTAAGCCCCATATTCTACAGCTTTCAGGGTGGATATCTCTAATTTGAAGATGTATCCCTGATTTTGATCCTTTGTCCCTGATTTTTTTAAGCCTTGTCCCTGATTTATGAGGCAAGGGGTTGAGAGGTATGTGGTCTGCTACAGCCTGCATGTGATGTTTTTTCTTTTCATGTTAAATTATTTGGAAGTTCAAGTTGTGAATTAATTTCCTAACCTGCTAGTATGTCCTCCAAATACTTCCACACTCCATCTCCGACCTCCAGTTCCTTCGGCCGCCACCTCTCCCTCTCTCGTTACTTCTCTGAGATGACGGTCAAGTCAAGTGGACACTAGTACTCCCTTTTCTCTTGTCTGAGTGCCCTCCCCGCCTCCAGAGTCCCTAGTACTAACTCTCCTGTTGCTGTTGCTCTTGATCCGACTCCCGCTGCCCGAGGATCTGACGGCAGTTGAACCAAAAAATATGCACAAGTACAGAAGCACTGTAAGCACAAACAGAAAACTGACACACACACACACCAACCACTGTGCACTGTAATTTCCTTGTTGTTGATGTAATAAAATGCCCTTCCTTCCTTTTGAGTGAATCTACATGATTTCAAATTCAACTACTTGAGTTTAAGTTGTTTAAATGTATTAAATGGAAATTGTACTTTTATTACCTCAACAACAAATTACAGACAGTGTTCAACTGAAGCTATGTAATCTGCAAATAACTTCCTTCCTTATGACAGGACTAGAGGCTAAGTTGAACTTACTAGTCCTGTCATAAGGAAAGGAAGATAATCACAGTTTACATATCCCATACCAAGATACCATATGTGGCTGATCATGGTACCCTTACGCTTACCAGGGCAGGAGGAGGAAGTACTGCAATTAGGCATTTCTTTGTGATGGAGAACGTTGAGTTAAAGGGTTAATGACCTACCCTTAACTTGACAACTGGTGTCGTGTTACTGTCTCCCAAAGCAAACATGTTCCTTGCCATAATAATGCTGCTTCCTGTCTAACTACAATGCAGTTACTCATACCGTTGGAGTCCTCTGTGGTGAGGGCTCTCTCCATAGAAACATAGAAACATAGAAGTTGACGGCAGATAAGGACACAAGACCCATGCAGTCTACCCATTTCTTTTCTATCTTATAAATGTGCCATTGTCCTTCACTCTGTCAGTGGCCTATCTATTCATACTCATTGTATTGCTCCCTTATGCCTATCCCATGCCTGTTTGAAGCCTGCACTGTATTCACAGCCACCACTTCCTGAGGTAGGCCATTCCATGCATCCACCACCCTTTCTGTGAAAAGAATTTCCTCATTACCCCTTAATTGGCCCCTCTAATCTCATGCTGTGTCCTCTTGTCCTGCTATTTTCTTTTATTTAAACATGTTAGACTCTTTCCCCTTATTAATGCCCTTAAGGTGTCCCTCCTTTGCTCAGGGTATACATATTGAGCTCTGTTAATCTGTCCTCATATGTCTTCTGATGCAGTCCCTGCACCATTTTGGACTTTTGGTTGCCCTTCTCTGGACTGCCTCAATTTGGTTAATGTCCTTGTGAAGGTGTGGCCTCCAACACTGCACGCATACTCCAGATGGGACCTAACCAGTGTCTTGTAAAAGAGGATTATTACCTCCCTTTTACGACTTGTGATACCCCCTACTAATACACATAACCCCCCCCAAGCCTTACCTACCTACCTTTAGAGGTCTTGGATGATTTCAGGTCATCAGTGATGGCATTTACAGTTCAGAGGGCTTTATTTGGCTTCAAGATACAGTATTTATTTTCTGTTTTTCTATTTTCAGAGCATTGTGCTCCGAGTCTGAATAGTAAAAAAGAGACGCAGCGCCTGGCTGACTCGAGTAGTTCATTCATTTCAGGCAGAGAGGAGACTAGGAGAGTTTATCAGAGGTAAAGTAAGACTGCATTTTAGTTTTCATCATCATTTTGTACTAAATTTATGGGAATAATGTACAGTACATATCTGTATGACAGCTACATCATGGCTTGCAATTTCAAATAAAAAGCATGCTTGATACATGCTGAGTGCAACAATAATACCCAACAGGGTGGGGTAGGCTGTACCGCCCGCAGGGGGGCGTAATGATGTGATGCCACAGGCGGAGGTCTTATAGCCCCTGGAAGGGTGGATATAGCCATACCACCCACCCTGGAGAAATGTTGTCTTAGAAAATGAGGTTATATGTGGATTGAAAAATGAGTTGCTTGTCTTTGGGTTAAGAGACAGGTGAGCATCGGATGTGAGTGGTGGTGAGCAGGCGGCGTGGTAGCAGTCAATAGTCTGAAAATGAAAACTGCTGTTGTTTTGGGAGATCTTTAATTTAGATTGTCATTTTGGTGGTGTCTGCGTATGTGCAGAGGGTTGGAGCTTTGCCAGCTCAGTGGCTGTCTTGGTGACTCATAGAAAAAAATGGTGGTTTTAAGTTTTTGATTTTAAAGTGTGACCAGGATTTCCGGTGGATAATGGGGCAAAAATGCCACGTTGTCCATTGTACTGTCAAATAGCTGACAGCTCCAGGTGTGGAAGGGAAGATAAGAAAGAAAAGTAACTTTGTGAAAACAGGTTCATTTATTTCTTTTCTACTGGCTGTCTCTGCTTATTTCAGCAGGGATACATTAGGTTTCATAATTTATTGGGGAGAACATGTTGTGGACTGGTGTGTGGTCTCAGCTCTCGTAAGACAAATACAATGGCGGAGATTTGAAAATGAAATGAGGTGTTTTAGCCAATTAGAGACCAGGTTGGACAGCAGGACTGTGGTGATGGTCATGGGGTTGGCTGGGCTGATACTTTTAATAGGCGGCCATCAGTTGTGTGATAGATGCCAGCTAGAGAAGTCCTCAGCCAATCAGAAGCCTGGAATACTTTTAACCATTTTCTAAGTGGCAGCTTGAGAGGATGAATAATAGGTGCTCCACATGTTTCTGATAATTTGGCTAAAGCAGCTGTGCATGAATCTGGTGAAAATGTTGACCTATACTTTTATGCCATTTTAGATTTACACTTACCTTCTGACTTGTATGTACATTTTCCACATTTTGGTTCAGGAATGAAAGAAAAAAATGTGCGTCTTAAAATTTTGGATAGAGACTAACGTTATTGTGGCTTCCAACTATGTTGACAGTTAACTGTGTGATTACTAACAATTACTACTGTATGCAGTTCTTCCAATCCTCATTTTGTTTCCAGGTCTGACTGGGACGTGCAGGAGACAGTGTGCGTATAAGATTAAAGAAAATGCCACGAAGGGTTTTGCAATCAGGTGCTCTGAAACGTCAGCATTGCGAAAGAAGCAAGATAAGCTGAATTCCGTGTTGGCAAAGACCCTCGACTCCAGTCAATTTTCACGATTAATGCTTCTGTGTCAGCTGATGTCCTTGTCACCCCAACTAGTTATCCCTCAGCAAGTGTGAATGCTACTGTCAACTCTGAAGTTTCACAGGCACATCCTAATGCGGAATCTGATTTAGAACATTTTGAAGACAATAATGTAGGTTGTCCACCAGTGTCCTTTGACTGACACTTCCACAAATGAAAATGATGACATGTTTTGGGGCAGAAGGAGCCTATCAGCGATTCATCACACTCAGTACATGATGAATATGAATGTCGATCCAACTGATCCTGCGAGTGGTTCCCCATCGTTCCATACAGTGGACTTCTGGATTGAAAGGACCAGACAGTTGCCAGAATAAGACTGACTCTGACAGTTACATGAAGTCAAAGCGTTATACAACCCAACACAGAGACAGCCAAAGGGCATTTCCGTTTCATGAAAAATCACATGTTCTACACCAGGCGGACGAATGGTGAGATGCATCTGAGGAAATGGATGCTATATAGTCCTTCAAAAGGATCTGTATACTGTTTCTTCTGCACGCTGATGACAAGTCAGAAGGATCAGTTTTCGCAAGTTGACGGTTTTAATGACTGGAAAAAAGCGGACGAGAGAATCCGCACACATGAAGAAAGTGACGTGCACAGAGATTGCATTCTCAGCATTTGCAACCGTCACAAATATTGCCATATTGACCTTGGTTTGGAGAAGCAGTGTCAGGAGAAAGCAGTATTGGCGTGATGTATTATATCGGGTGAGTGGCTGTTGTTACTCATCTGGCTGAGAGAGGCCTGCCCTTCCGAGGAGATGATGAAATAATTGGATCAAAACATAATGGCAACTTCCTTGGTTGCATAAATTGATAGCAGTTTGATCCCTTTCTGGCCACACATATAGAAAACTTTGGTAATGCTGGTCGAGGAAAGCCTGCTTACCTGTCCTCAACTATATTTGAAGAATTCATTCAAATCATGGCGAACCATGTTGAGGCACTATTGTTAGAGAAATCCAATGGCCAAGTATTTCTCAGTATCTGTTGATTCAACGCCTGATTTAACTCCGTTGATCAGCTAACTGTGATTGCTCGATATGTTTTAAATGGTGTTCCAGTTGGCGCTTCTTGACTTTCCTGCAAATCAAGCAGTCATATGGCTGAACCTAGCAAATACTCTGCTAGACTACCTGAAGACTGAAACCACTGACTTCATGGATTGCCGTGGCCAGTCTTACGACAATGCAAACAACATGGCTGGACGATACTCTGGCATGCAAGCACAACTCAGACAAGTGAACCCTCTAGCAATATTTGTACCTTGCACTGCCCATTCTCCTGAACCTAGTTGGTTCTAATTCTGTTGATTGCTGTGTCGAGGCAGTCAGCTTCTTTGACTTTCTGCAGAAAGTATACACTTTCTTCTCCGCGTCTACACACCATTGGTCAGTGTTGATGAAACACTTAAAAGAGAAAGGTGGTGGATTGACACTGAAGTCACTGTCTGACACACGGTGGTCTGCAGGTGCTGATGCAACCAAGGCACTCTTTGACAGCTATGCCGATATCAAAGCTGCTCTAGAGGAAATGGCTGATGATGAACATCAGAATGGCACCTCAAGACATGAGGCAGACTCGTTGTCCCAAACAATGGAGTTAGTCGAAACAGCATTTCTTTGTGATCTGTGGAATACCATTCTTGTCAGATTTAATGCGACGAGCAAATCTTTGCAACATAGCAAAATTGATCTTAAATCAGCTGTTGAATTACTGACATCTCTCAAAACCTTTATCAACACATTACGTGACAGTTTCGATGCATTTGAAATGCGAGCACAAGAATTATCTGGCTCCTCTACTTACAGAACTGATCAGTCAAGGAAAAGGAAAAGAAACATGCAGTATGACGATGTGCAATCTGAAGGAGTTGTTCTAACTGGCAGAGAGAAATTCGGACTGAGACCTACTTGGTTATAATAGATTGCCTCATTATGGCTTTGAATTACAGGATTTCGGCTACCAAAGTGTCTATGATCGCTTCAAAGTTATGAGTGGACTCTGGCGTCTTAACTGATGAGGCAATACATCTTGAGGCTCAGAAATTAGCTCAAGAATACCCATCAGACTTGTCTGTTGAGGTCTTCCTGGTGAAATGTCTCAGTTTATCAGCTTTACAAAGGCAAGAGGTTGTGATTCACCACTATCTCGAGCATCACTACTTCATACTGAAGAACTGCAAGAGACCTTTCCGAATGTTTCTGTCGCTCTTCGCATGTACCTGTCACTGATGGTGACTAACTGCTCAGGTGAACGCTCATTCAGCAAAATGGCCCTCATTAAAAACAAACTGCGATCTACAATGCGAGATGACCGTCTCAGTGCACTCACTCTTCTAAGTATTGAAAGTGATATACTTCAACAAATCAGCTTTGATGACATTATTGATACATTTGCAACTGCTAAGTCATGCAAATGCCATGTTCTAGTAGCATAAATTGATTTTGTTTTGGGGAAATTATGATGAATAGAGAATGGGGTGACAAACGACCAAGTGTCAGGTGTAAGGATCCCATGGGCCCTTCCACCAACCAAAACAAGGGATTTTCTGGAACAAAACTTATTTCTACCTTTTTCTTTCTTGTCCTCCTCCTCCCCCTGCCGGGGTATATTCCTGATAGTTACTAAAGGCAGCATGCCCCTGTGCACTATTCAGTGTAACCGTGCTTGGAAGTTGTTCTGCTCATGGGACATCCTAGGCACCTTTTGGATTGACTACACTACCTCTTACACAGGGTACATCCCTATGGTTGATGGAGAAGCTGGCCCATTTTCTTGATGAAATTGTTTCTTATTGACTATGTCAGACTGTCTTGATTGGTATGCCCCTTTTATTCTTAGTAACTGGGCTGTTTGCACACTACCTGTAAGGATGCTGGGTGTAGATGAACACATCTCTACTACTTTGACTGTGTAGTCAGTCCTGCAAATCCATATTCATCTAGGTTCACCTTTCTTCTAAGTTCTCCCTGATGTACACACTGAGTCTTGTCTTCTTCTGGGGCCTCACCACTTTTACAGAGGTTGTCCACATTCAGGCCCGGATGGGCCACTATAATATAGGAGAAATACAGAGATTTTTTGTTGCCTAGATATCTTCCATAGGGACTCTGACGTGCAAGTTCTGGCCTTTTCTTGGCACCAGCAGAAGTGATGTGAGGCTTTGACACCAACAGACCCTGGAGTCAGTGCCTTATCCCTATCGCCCATCCACCTCAGTGGCCAGTGAATCATCTTTACACTTGTCTTTGGCTGCTGAGTACTCTCTGTACTAGCAATTCTTTAGGCACTCCAAGATGTCACTCTCAAAAAAAAACAAAAAGAAAAAATGGGACCTCTCCTGTGCTCAGAGACTCAATAAACTGTTCTGATAATGGCTAATGGTGATCCTAGCTCCAACCTTAGCTCCTTTAGTACCCTGGGATGTATGCCATCAGGTCCCTACTGCCTTGTCCACCTTGAACAGCGAAGCTCTTGTAGCACCCTTTCTTTTCTGAATGGAGTAGTAAACACCTTCAGACTCAAGCCTCCGCCCCCACCAGACCTCCCAAAGTTTGAACACTGACCTTATCCCACGCTGTCTCACTTTGCAAATATTATATATATTTGTAGTAATATCCACCGTATGTTTATATATTCATATTCTGAAAGCACATACAAATTTGTACTATCCATATATGTGAATATGAAACATACAATATATGATTTGAGGCAGTGGCATGTACAGTATTTTCCAGCATAAAGTGTCACTTTTTACAGTAGGAAAAAAATCAGAAACGATAAGACCCCCTAAAGTGCACCATTTTCAACCATTTTTTTCAAAATTTTCTGGGGGAGCATGCCCCCAGACCCCCCTAGATGGGTTGGGGATTTTCACATGTCATAAACACTGCACACGCATGGGCTCCCCAGAGGTCCAAGTGCCCCAGGCCCCCCAGGAGCTTGATCTGGCCCTGAACACTGGTGAACAAAGATATGGTAGCAAGTCAGAGGAAGCAAGTCCAGCAGAACATAGATGTCATGCAGAGGATTATTGAAGTTGTCAAGTTTATTGGATGCCAGTGCCTGCCATATCGTGGAAAAGATGAAGCTTTATACAGAGTGCAGGACCCATCACTTAACCATGGAAATTTCTTGGAGCTGATTCTTCTGTTGTCCCAATTTGATGTTCCTCTGAACACACACACATCCAAAAAGCAATAGAGCAGAGCAAGAGAGGAAGCAGAGAATGGAGAAAGAAAATGACACTTCAGAAGCTTGTGGCGTGGAGGCTGATTACTTTGCTGTCAAAGACCACCGTAAATCAAATTATTGAGATTATTCTGCAGATAATCAGGGACAGCATTGTAAAAGATACTACAGACCAGAAGATCAGCATTCAGATGGATACCACACAGGACATTGGAGTGACTGACCAAGCAGCTATCATTCTACGGTATGTGAAGGACCTTAAAGTTCATGAGTATCTCTTTGCTGTGGTTGAGGTGCAGGACACTTCTGGACAAGGAATGCACAAGGTTTTAAAGGAGAACTTTGAAATGCATGGGCTCGATATGAAGAACATTGTGGGGGAGTCCTTTGATGGTGCAGCCAACATGAGGAGCGAGTTTGTGGGGTTACAAGCTTTGATAAAAAAGGATTCGCCAAACAGTGTCTATACCCGGTGTTATGCACATGTTCTCAATTTATGTGTCTCAGATTGCAGTGAAGCAGTTGTGGAAGCAAAGATACTATTTGGTTTGCTACAAAGGACATCAGTCTTCATTAGTGAATCGCACAAAAGGATGACTATATGGAAATCTAGCATTGATGGTACGGGACAGGACAAACTCAGACGGCTTCAAAAGATTGGTGAAACCAGATGGTGTTCAAAACCTAGAGCACTGGTATGCATCTTCGGAACATATGAAAACCAAGAGAAGAATCTGTATGTGTCACTTCTCCAGACTTTGCTTTTTATTAGTACCTCTGGAAAGTTTGATGCTAAAACTGCCAGTGAGGCAGATTCACTGCTTGACAAATGGAAAAAGTTTGATGTCATTTTGATAGCATTTGTGTTCAAGAAGATCTTTACAGTAATTGGGCCAGTATCAAAGTATCTGCAGACTAAGGAACTAGACTATCTTTCAGCATGGCGCATGGTGATCATGCTAAGATGGAGTTGCAGCAGTCTGAATTTAGAAACATCCATCAAAAAGCTTCTAACTTTGTTGCTAGAACACAAGAAGAAATTGATGAGTTGGGTATTGATATTGACCTTGAGGATCATCTGCCAAATAAATGGGTAGCAGGAAGAAAATGCCAAGGGAAAATGTCAGTGACGAATGAGTGGCAGATCCCATGAAGCGATTTGAATGTGAAGTGTACACTCGCATTATGGATCAAGTTCGGATGAGCTTAAGTGACCACTTTGATAACAACAAGCAACTGATTCTGGATACCAGCTGCATGGACCTATGTCACTTCGAAAGTATAATTCAAGGTGGCATACCAGATGAAAGTCTGCAGAAAGTGGCATTGTTGGCAGAAGTAGACCGTAGCAGACTTAAACTGGAGTTGTTAACTTTTGCTAAAATATTCAGACGACTGCAAAGATCACTGCCTGAAGAATACACTGCAGATGTGTTGACAGAGGATGTTGACTTTCATGACTATGAAGACTCCGACACTCGTGAAGGTGAAACTAGTGACCAGAATAAGCAACGAGAGAGAGAAGAGATTTGCCAGACAAATGCAAGTCCTGCAAAGAATGCCTAATGTGCTGTTATAAAATTTTGGCACAGTACAACATGCACTCGTCTGCATTTTCAACCTTGTTCATTGTCTACGAGTATTTGCTGACTTTATCATTTACCCAGGTGTCCTGTGAGAGAGCTTTCAGCAAGCTAAAGATAATAAAGACTTGACTGCGCTCATTGCTAGGACAAGAGAAACTGGAGGCATTCATGATTATGGCCATTGAGAGAGACCTTCTTGATGGAGTGCGCGCAGAAGATGTCATCCAGAAACTAGTTCAACGATCTGAAGCATACAAGCGAGTACTGTCACCCTGACACTGGAAGGCTACTGCTACTGTCACTAGAGGGCCAAAGCTGGATGCTGGGTTCAGGTACCCAGGTCCAGAAGGATTCAATGGATTAGACTGGCTACTGTGGGGGGCACTGTGGAGCCCGAACTAACTGGCAGCAAAATCTATTAGCTCCAAATCTTTACTCTAAAAATCAAAAATTAACCATTGGCAGAGAGAAAATCGAGGTGATTTTGAGAAAATCTGAAGAGTACCATCGGGAAGTACACTATGGGTAATCCTCGTAAAGAGAAAGGCGGCGGTCCGAGAGGAAAAGCCACAGGATCCTCTCACTCTGCTAGGACCGATCTGACTGTACAGGCCTCATCCACCACGGAACCCGAAGAGACCTTTATCGTCGATTGGGACGAAACTGCAGAGGCTGATATCTGTGGTCTCTGACCTGAACTCAAAAGTGGATGCATATAATTCCCGACTGACTGTAGTTGAAACGTCCGTGGAACAAACTAAAAGTGAGATGGAGGAGGTCAAAAAATAATTGGAGAAGGCCATGGTAACTAACGTGAACCTGATCAAGGAAAACACGCACTTTCGGGCTAGGTTAGAGACACTCGAAAACCAGGCTCGATCTACGCATATTCGGATTTTAGGAATGCCCAAGGGGATAGAAGGAGATCACCCGGTGATGTTTATCCAAGAGTGGCTTCAAGACAAACTGTCCCCGGAAGAACCCCTGGCTCCTTTTGGCTTGCAAAAAGTGTACAGAATTACACCTCGAGGATACAGGTCAGATTCGGACACACCAGGCACCCTACTTTTGGTGACAGACGGTGTTGGGACTAGAGACCACATTCTGAGATTGGCCCATTGAGCAGGTTCTCTAATGCAAGATGAAAGGGTGGTTTATTTATTTCCTGATCTAAGCTATGCGACTCTCATGCGAAGGAAAAAGTTTGATGGAATTAGAAGGCGACATAAAGAGAATCATATCCCTCACGCAGTGCAATTCCCTGCCAGGTTGCGAGTGGTATATAACGGGAAGGTCTGGATATTTTCAGACCCTATTGAAGCTAGAAAGTGGTCGGCTCGTATTCAGGCCCAATGACGGGATCAGAATCAATCTATGGACCTGTCGGGAGATGAGGAGGGAGACTGAAGAATGCCATGAGCCTTTTATATGTATTTCAGCTCTTCCTACTGAGCTTTGCTCCAGACTATTTAGTTTTTCAAGCCATTATTAAATAATAATTGCTTAGTGCTGGAAGGCTTTCTAGGAGCCCTAGTGTAAAATGTGATCTCAGTTTTTCAATATCTTGTTAAATCCAGTTGGAGATTTTCTCAAATTCTGGGCTTTGAGTAAATATAGTTAAACGTTGATTTAGCTGCCAGATTTCACTTTATTTTAGGAACTACCTTTAGGTTTTTAGTATGACGCCAATAGCCTGAGTTCAGGCAGGCAAAAGCTGGACTTTCTGTGGACTTTAGTTTTTCTTTCTTTTTGAATAAAGTCATACTGCTCATGGGCTTAATTTATGCAGCATAAGTCTTGGATATATTTTTAAATCTGGCTATTTAGTTTTCCCCCATATGTGGTATCAACATATCCTTGATGCACTAATCCTATGTTTAAAGGGGCTGCGTCCCCTAAAATTGATTTATGTATGGACTGACATGGATACGATGTTTTTGTGGCTTTGATATAAAGCAACTGAAAATCTAAATATAAAGTATATAAAAAAAAAGACTGGCTACTGTATTTGCTACCTGGAGTAGTGATCTTGTCTGAACTGAAGAAAGGGATATTTACCATGCTGGTCTTCGCTGTAATGTGAGCTGAATGCATGCAGAAGAGATCCTGAAATGTAATTGAGTGGAAGTATACATTTTTAATTTCTTCTGACTAAAAACCATTGTATGCACTGTTCTGGTTATTGGTTTTGTTTGTATGGAAACCTTATCATTGAATTTGTACTTTTATACTTTGTATGTGGTAAAACAGATGCACAGTTCGTTTATTAAAATAAAAATTACACTCAGGACACTGTTGGCAGACTTTAATGTATAAGTGATCAAATGACAATGAAACACACAATGGATACACAGTTCCGTTTTATTAAAATACAAATTACATGACACTGACAGACTAAAGTATAACTAATCAAATGACGATGGGAAACATACAGCAGATTTTACTGTGCAGCTTATGTTTAGAATTAGGGAAAGCGTAGGGAAAGATTAGGATAGACCTACTTTTGTGTAGCAGGCTCTTGAGTCAAAGGCCCATTTTCAAGTGTTTCCATGCAAACCCTTTTTCTGAACCCTTTCTTACCATGGCTGGGCCTTTGACCACCCCTTACCTCCCCCCCTCCACCATCAGTTGCAACATCCTGGCAGCTATTTCCCTGCTTTGGTTAACTTGAGCACCAGCTTGGCCTCTCTTCACTCTGGCACTATGCATTTTGAGCTTGCCCAATTCATCAATTTCTATGCTAGTTCATAAGAACTATCACCAACCATTTTATGTGTGCTGCAATTAAACATATGCATTGTCACCCTCACTAACACCACCACCTGTGCTTTTCCTCTTCCCTTTTACTCTGGTTGCACCTGGCTGGAAACGTGCCATGACTCGTGTGCATAGTACCAATTTGATTAAATTCATGTCCACAATACAGTGCAGTTTAATACAGCAGCACTAACATCAATATACAATAGAACACTGTTACACTGTTTACACCTCTAGATGGCATTCAATTGTCCTTTTGAGTCTGACATTTTTTGGTTGAATCTAATTTTATTGCCTTCATAACCAGTCCCTGAATCCCCCTCTACTCTGCAGCTGCTGCTCTTTTCACACTGCCTGAACATTCTGTGACATCAATAACACCATTCTAGACCATTCAGATGCATAGCATAGAGTGGGGTTATTAAGGCCATAGAACACTTACACATATGATGCAGTAGCTGAGTGAAACTGTATGTAAGTAGATCTGAGGGCAACCCAAAGCAAAATTACAAATTTTTCAAAACTTTGTGAAAATGCCTTGGTGGAAACTTTTCACTGTGTACATAATTAGCGGACACACCAATATCTTCAGATGAGCACAACCTCATTTCTGTCTTAAGGCAGAGCATTGTGAGTTGCAGCCTCATGTTCCTTTATTGGGGCTAACAATAGTACTGTAACAACCATGTTGGGGGCACATAGGCTGCTTTTGGCAGAATCTTAGCATAGCACACATTGCACTGCACTCTTTTCTCCTGTTCACATCATGTTGTCTCACACATTGTTCAGAGAGGGAAAGGGTAGGGAAAGGTAGGGCCTCAACCTCCGGAGGTACCTTGCCGGGGTGTTGAGCTCAACCATTGATTTTGTTTGAAAGGAGAACTCTCTGCTCACCTGCAGCCATGTAGCTGGATAAATGTAATGTTGCAGGATCACTTAATGAAACAAGTATTTCTAAATTGGTAACCTGCTTTCCTGCAGTATTGCTGCAGGGGTGGGACTATCAGGTCATGGCTAGCAGAATTTTTGCAAGGTAGCAGAGTTCACTTTAAATCAATGGGACTGAAGCCTCCGAAATAGTGAATATAACTTTACCAGTAATGTAATAGCTTTCTTCATAATATACAATAGCTTTCTTCCAAATGGAATACATGCTGACATCTTGTACTTGGCTACAGCATGCGGTGGTTGGGCCCCCCATGACTCTAACAGGGCCTCCTCTGCCAGTACCAAGGCCCCCCTGGGCCCATTTCCAGGTGGGCCCTTTGCTTCCCAGTCCGACCCTGCTTTCATATGCAGCATTTGTAGTAAAAAATTACCACGCTGTGGACAACCTTTGTTGTTGGGGGAGTGCCAGCTGATGTCCCAGGTTCCACAACATGCTGCTCCTGCTGCTGGAGGGCATAGGCTCTTGTTGCTGCTGCTGGGGTTGGCAATGGTCTCCTGCTGATGGGAGGGGACAATGGGCTTCTGCTGTTGGGGATGTGTTACACTTGGTGCTGCTGCTGCTGCTGGTTGGGGGGCACTGACTTAGGTTGCTGATGAGGGGGTGGGGTGCCTGACCTTCCCTGTCAGTCCCCACAAGTCTAAATGCTTGCCTGTTAAAGCAAATATTTAGACCAGCCTTGTTCTTCTGACCCTCACCTTTCCCACACATTATCAAAGCAAAAAAAAAGTTTTCTTAACAGAAAACTAAAGAAAAAATATTAGAAACAGAGAAAGAAAGAGTGTGATGGAGACACACACACTCACTGTAATCTAACACTCAGAAAATATACACACACAAAAAGTCCTACCAAAGAAAGATGAAGAAATTAACAGTTTTTAAAACACACAAAATGTGTAAAAACACAATACACACACAAATTCTCCTGCTGCTTAGCTCTCTGACTATCTCTGCCAGAAACAGGAACAAAAGGAAGCAGAATCAGAGATTTTCTGCCTGACTGCAGACACCTATTTGATCTGCAGAGAATAAATCATGTGACAAAGCCTGACTTCACCCAGTTTCACCTAATACTACGGCAAGGTGAAATTGATGGTGAAATTTCACTATAAGTGCTTAATTTCTTGAAATGTTACGTGTGGTGAAATTGATGATTTCACCAGTACTTTGCCGGTGAAATAAAATTTTGCAACATCTGTAATCCAGATATATTGTGATATAGTCTAGGAAATCCCATTCATGTCCATCGGATTTCCTGGTATATATTGTTATATGTTGCAGTATAGCTTGATATACTTCAACTTGTCACTGGCTATAACTGTACCTGTCTAGGCTGAGCTGAAAGGTTATTACAGTATCAGCTGATATCACATGCTATTATAGTTTATTTCAAGTGTTCACCATATATTCTTTGAAGTAATACTTTCTGATGTTTCCCCATGAATCTTCCTCCCTTATGATTTTACAGTTTTTTTCAGCATCTGTATTCCTCTTCATTTATGAAAATGCATGTATACTTTTGTTTTTTGTTACTCTGTCAAACAGTTTCTGATACCCTAGTATAAACGATGATATATAAATAGAAATGTATTGTATCATATTGAAGCATTCTTGGGGTACATCAGGAATATAACTTTAGTATTCGTAAGAGTACCACTGCTACCAAATTTTAACAAGGCCTTATAAATATGCATTATGATATCTGGACTGGCTAACAAAATCTCATTATTTGCTGCTCAGTTTTAACTACTGCACTGTTTGTTAAAAATAGCAGATTCTCAATGGTCATGACCTTTGACTGCAGCAGTACAGCCAGGAAGCTATTTTGCTGTGAGCTGAGTTACTGAAAGATTCATCTAACAAAATATCAAGCAATTGTTCTTGGAACTCTTAAACAGTCAAGTCAGTAAAATAATCTAGCAATAAAAAAAAGGAACTGTCTGTAAAATTGTAATTGATGGTCATTTTAACACAAATGAGATTTTCTAAGAATAGTCCCTAATGCTAAACTGCTAAACTGAAACATTATTTTATGGCTATAACTTAATTGCTTTACTGGCATTACACCCACATGGCTCTGGGGGATGAAAATAAAATTACAAAGTGCTTTGTAAAGCTGAAAGTGGCCACCTTCAAGTTTTATCTTGCCCTTAATGTTGTAGAGTCCATAAAATAAGCATTCATTTGGAGTTTTAACAGCTTTCATCTATCCATTTTTCCCCGTGAAAATGGAAGGCAATGGGTTATCAGTAAATTAACTCTCTCTCCCCCCACTCCTTCTTTCAGCCCCAATATGTCTTCTTGTCATTTGCTTCTTAAGCACTTGGACAAGTAATTGCTTATTTCTCAGAATATGACAACCAGTTCTTTTATTTGCTTATTTACTACTTTTTGCTAGCTGTCCATTTCTGATATGACTAAGGGCCCAATCCACAAAGGGATTTCTCCTATTCTGTGCCTATGGCAAAAATGTTTTGTGCATACGTTAAGGCTCTAAGCTCACAGTTTATTTAGCAGATTGAAACACTGAACAATGTAAACAGAATCCTCACATTGAGGGAAAGAACAAAGGTTATATGCAAAAACATCCTCTACATTACCCTTTCAGAGAGCAACAACGCAGTCTGCAGCATTATTTTCAATCACTGTCTACCCTCTAGTGATGATTCCAAGAAGTGAAAATGCTGCATTCATAAACTTTATTATATACTACACTGGTTCAGTGGTCAGCTACTGCCAGTGTTGGAATCACAGTTTATGAGCTTTGGGAATAGAGGGCTCATGATGGTGTTGTCTTTAAATTGAGCCTCCCTTTCCATTATAAGTCAATGGCAGTGATGAGTGAGCTACTGGGGCTCACGTCAAAGCTGGGGGGGGCGCCAAACCCTGGCAAGCCCACCTCTAATTCCAACACTGGCCACTGCATGTATGTGTAGGAATGGCTATGCAATGTAGACTGCATGTTTGTAATGTGTACTTACATACTTATGCAACGTATATTTTTGGCCATTCTCTCTCTCTGTCCCAAAGGCAGTGACTACTATCCTTGTAAAGAACCACAATGCTGAGTTATGAGGGCAAAGTAACCTTTTAGAAGTGGATTCAACTCCCACAGGTTTTACAGGAACAAGATATCTTCTTTGATTAATGATCCAGTACCTTAGTGAAGTGCTGTATGGTGTATTTCCTATAAGAAGAGGTATGAAACTGCCAGAGAAGGAGGAGAAGGAGAAAGAGGGGAGGATGGTGAAGAAAGTAAAATCAGTGTGCAATAGAGGTGTGTGTAAATAGAAAATTCCAAATCCATGGAATTCTAATGGAGTTTTGTGAAATGCTGCAAAATTCTGTGAATTTTGTCAGAATGTCACAGACAATTTATGTTTCTTTATTAGGTCATAACTCAGCCATCTATCAAGCTAGATACCCAAGATTTGACATGATTATTTATGGATTAGTGTCCTAACAATGTATTAAACATCATGACATTGGAATGAATAATTTGAAACAAAAAGGGACTCACATTCTGGCATTTTATTTTTTGTGGAAGTTTCATGAACATAGACACATATGGCAGATAAGGACCACTTGGCCCACCTTGTCTGCTCATTTTTCTCCTGTCTGTATTGCCATCACAGATCCTCCTTCATCTCCAGCTTCCCCTCCTTGTTTCCCACTAAGATTCCCTTGTACTTATCAAATGCATTCTTCAATCTCACCACTGTTCTCACCCTGACCATCACCACTGGAAGACTTTTACAGGTAACCACTACTCTTTCGGTAAAGAAGTACTTCCTCACATGAGTCTTAAATTTACCCCCTTCTAGCTTTGTTGCATGTCCCTTTGTTCTCATGCATCTTTTCCTTTGAAAAATACTAAACATTTGTACCTTATGAGTACCCTGTGAGGCATTAAGAGGTCTCTATCATGTCCCTCCTCTTCCTCCTCTCTTCCAGGGTTACATATTGAGGTCTTTCATTCTTTCCTCATAGGGCTTCTGATATAGCCCCACTACCATTTTAGTTGCTCTACTCTGAACAGCCTCCATTCTGTCTGTGACCTTCCTGAGATGTAGTCTCCCGAAATAGACACAGTACTCCAGGTGGGGTCTCATCAATGATCTATACACTGGCAACACTTATATCCCATGGCCAGCGCACAGCAACTAGCGTGCCAGAATGTGGGTGCAGGCATGAGGGCGTATCACATGTGGGCAGTCAGTATTTTTGACTGTCCACTTATGTGAATGGTGTGCTGTGTCCCTGTTCCTCCCCCCCCCAGTGTGTGCCTGGTGGGGGGTGTTTATATATATTTGAGGGGGTGCAGGGGCGAGTTACAGGGGCACAGATCATTATGTGAGATATGCGATCTGGGTGGGGGGGCAACTCAATTTCCTGTCACCCATCTCGTCTCGCCATTTTGCCATTACTCTTATTTACTGAGCACTCTATGTTTGCAAACCAGCGTGGGTGAGCCAAGTGGGTGAACTGGCAACACCACCTCTCTCTTTCTGCTAGTGATACCCCTCCCTATGCACCCCAGCATCTCACTGACTCTAGCAACTGCCTTGTTGCACTGTATCGCCACCTTGTGGTTATCAGATAGCATTATTCCCAGGTAACTTTCTTGTTTGGTGACCACTCTTCTCCCATTTCGTACTCTATCTCTGGGTTTCTGTGCCCTAGATACATGAGTTTTCACTTTTTCACATTAAAACCCAGCTGACATGCCCTTGACCACTCCCTGAGTTTTCACAGGTCTCTGTCCATTATTTTCACCCCCTCTGGAGTGTCCACCATATTATAGATTTTGCTGGCATCTGCAAATAGGCATAACTTGCATTCCAGCTCACCTGCAATGTCATAAAGATATTAAGGAGAACTGGTTCCACTACAGAGCCCTGAAGCACCCTATTGGTCATCTTCTCTTCCCCTTAGTGAACTCTGTTTACCTCCACCATCTGTCACCTGTCCATTAACCAATTTTATACCCAGTTTAACACCTTACTACCCACTGTAAGCTGTCCAGTTTCGTTATACATTTCCTATGCAGAATGGTATTGAATGCCTTACTAAAATCTAAGAAGGTCACCTCCAATGCCCCACCCTGATTTATTTATCTGGCCACAAAGTCTAAGAAATGTATCAAATTTGTCTGACGTGATGCCGCCCCCCCATGAATCTGTTCTGTGTCGGGTCTTGTAACCTGCAGACTTCAAGATACTCTACAATCCCTTACTACAATCCCTTCCTTTACCAGTGATAACATTAACTTCCCCATCACCAATGTCAGACTGACCAACCTATAATTTCCAGCCTCCTTCCTGCTACCACTTTTATGAAGTGGGACTTCATCTGCCTTCCTCCCAGTCCTTTGAAACTACTCTTATTTTCAGTGAGTTGTTGAACAGGACTGTCAAATGAGCAGCCAGTACCTCCCTGAGGTCCCTCAATACCCTGGGGTGTACCCTGTCTAGCCCCATAGCTTTGCCCACTTTCAAATCTGTAAGTCCCTCCAGGACTCTCTCTCTCTTCTGTAAAATGATTTGCATCTACTTCCCTCCTCCCAGTGCCCCTGCTGCTTTTTTGTGGCTCATCCCCTTTCCCTTCCGCTGTGAAGATGGAACAAAATTATTTGTTTAGGATATCTGCTGTTTCCTGATCCTTCGCTGCACAGCCCCACCACCACCGTCCTTCTTAACCTCACAATCTCTCCCCTTATTCTTCCTCTTTTCATTTATGTACCTAAAACATGTATTGTCCTCTTTACTTATGCCTTGGGCTATTCTTTACTCAGTCTGTACCTTTGCACTCTTCATGCTTTCCCTGCTTCCCTCTGCTTCTTCTGATACACCTCCCTGTCCTCTTCCCTCTATACCTCTTATACCTCCTGAATGCTACCTTTTTGACCTTTACCTTTTCAGTCACTTCTACTGTGAATTATAGCAGTCACTTTTTATGTTTGCCCTTGTGCTTGCGCAATGTGAACATATTGATTTTATAGTGGATTTTGAGAAGGTTTAGGATATGAAATTGCATTCTGATTTTGCTTGGCTTACCATCCATGTATCATCCCTACATAAATTTCACATACTCTGGGTATTGCAGCTGTAAGTTTTTCTTGAACAGGGGGAGGAGATGAACCATGTGCCCCAATGGTTTATTTTGGATGTTTTGGAGTTCATTTTGTCAAACAATTTTTTATGTGTGACAACTGATATTTTTTACAAATCTGTGGTGCAGCTATGGACACAGCCTTCATACCCCCCCCCATGCTTGCCTCTACTTGAGTTTACTTCATTCTTTGATAAAATCCATTGTTGCCACAGCTTTATCGACAATGCCCTTTGCATGTGAAATGGCACTGGGGAAAAAGGCACTTGTCTTTATGTCTTGACTCAACAAGAGTGACTTTAACTTACAGTTCACTCTCAGTTTCAATAAAAAGGTTTGTGAGTTTCTAGCTGTAAGGCTTTCAATTAATGAAGCACAGAAGGTGGTTTTATCATGCTGCAAGAAAACAACTGCTGGTAACACCATTCTGTGTGCTGACAGTGCCCACCTGAAGTCCACTATTAGAGGTATATCTTACAACCGGTACCTCAGAGCATGCAGAAATTGTACTAATATGAAGGATTTCTCCAAAGAGGAAAAGGAGATGACTGATTGTTTCAAAGAAGTAGGGTATGACATTAATTTACTAGAAAAAGACAGTAATAAAGCAGCACAGATACACAGGACAACATTACTAACACCTAAACCAAAAAGTGTGACTGCACTTCATAAAATCCCCTTTGTCGCAGAATTTAATGGCATTGCCCCCAGAACTGCCAATACATCAGGAAACATTGGCACATAACTTCAGTCAGACCCCATCCTCAGGGATGTGATTGGTGATGCACTATTGATCTCCCACAGATGAGCCAAGAATCCTGGTGACAGGCTTACTCATAGCCATTTTGTTGAAGCACCACCTGCTTTTAGGAACTGACTACCCGAGCAAACCTAAAGGTTTCTATACTTGCAGGAAATGCAATATCTGCAAATCTGGACAACCAGGCACCAAATTCCCATATTCTCTCAGTAATAAAGAAGCAGAAGTCAGGGAATTTATTATGTGCCGCACCTGATTTGTAGTTTATACAGCATGGTGTGGCTGTGGCATGGTTTATATAGGTCATGCGGATAGTTATCTGAAACCAGGAACATAGAACCAAGAACATATTAGGGCAATAATAATGAAGGCTATAAATAATGCCCTGGTTGCCCAAGTTACCATGGTCCACAGCTCCAAATGTGAAACCTTTAAATTCATGGGGGATTGAATCTGAATATCTACTGTCAATGGGTGGGGATCGAACAAAGATTCTATTGCAGAAAGAAACTAAATGCATCTTTGGTCTACAGACCAAGGGCACACATTGTCTTAATGAACAAATTGATTTAAGCCATTTCCATAAGATGAACATATAAACAACATGTCTGTCTGTTGTCTTTCTACTGAATGTATAAACAACATTTCTATCCACTGCCTTTCTTTATTTCTTATTTTATTTACATTGCCTAGTGAGAATACATTACCTATGTGGAATTAATATTTTAAATGCGTTTCTTGCCATTTGTCCATTTTTGGAATGTGCTCCTCAGCTTTGGATACTTTCTATGGATTCGCACGAGAAGTATTATATTTCTTATTTCTCCTCTACATACATATGGATGTTGTATAGCAAATCAGTAAAGAAATTGCTGTTTTTTGTTAAAACGTTGTTCTACTATTTCAGCACAGATACTATTTTTTCATCAGTAGAGAATGTTATTTAATATGATGCATTGACTTGGGCTATCTTTCCAGGTCTGTGAGGTTATATACAGTGGCGTGAAAAAGTATTTGCCCCCTTCCTGATTTTCTCTATTATTGCATATTTGTCACACTGGATGTTTTCAGGTCTTTAGACAAAATATAATATTAGATAAAGGGAACCTGAGTGAACAAATAACACTTTTTTTTTTTACTTATTTCATTTATTTAATGAAAAAAGTTAACCAACACCAACTGGCTTTTATGTGAAAAGTAATTGCCCCTAGTTAAATCAACCCAATTAAAGGGATAATTAGAGTCTGCTGATTGAACACAGCCAGGCTTGATTACAGCCAGCCCTGCTTAATATAAACCTCACTTATTTTGGCCCTTACCATCAGAGTCACGTTGCCAGCACAAAGATTCAACAAGCACATTATACCATGATCAAAGGAAGTTCTGAAAAGATCAGAAAAATTTGTTGCCCTCTATCAGTCTGGAAAGGGTTACAAAGATATTTCTAAGCTCTGGGACTCCATTGAACCACAGTGAGAGCCATAATCTCAAAATGGAGAACACTTGGAACAGTAGTGAACCTTCCGGAAGTAGGGCCTGCCAAAAATTACTCCAAGGGCACAGTGTAAAATCATCCAAGAAGTCTCAAAGGATCCTAAAACAACATCCAAAGAACTGCAGGCTACTCTTGCCTCAGCTAAGGTCAGTGTTCATGACTCCACAATCAGAAGAGACTGGGCAAAAATGGGCTACAATGTGAGGAGTAGCAAGGAAACCACTGCTAACTAACAAGAAGCATAAATGCTTGTCTCTCATTACAAGAAGCACCTGGATGATCCACAAGCCTTTGGGAAAATGTTCTATGGACAGATGAGTCAAAAGTGGAACTTTTGGACAACATGGATCCCTATAATGTCTACGTAAAACAAACACAGCATTCCACAGTAAGAACACCATACCAACAGTCAAACATGGTGGTGGTAGTGTGATGGTATGGGGATGCTTTGCCCTAGGACCTGGATGACTTGCCATAATTAAAGGAACCATAGATTCTGCTCTGTACCAGAAAATTCTTAAGGAGAATGTCCAGTCATCCTTCCGTCAGCTGAAGCTGAAGCGTAGTTGGGTCATGCAACAAGACAATGATCCAAAACACAAAGCAAGTCCACATCAGAATGGCTAAAAGAAGTAAAATTAAAGTTTTGGAGTGGTCTAGTCAAAGTCCAGACTGAAACCTAATAGAGATGCTGTGGCAGGACCTGAAGCGAGCAGTTCATGCTATAGAAAACCTACAAATGTTACTGAATTAAAGCAGTTCTGCAGGAAGAGTGGTTTAAATTCCTCCACAGCGATGTGAAAGACTGATATTGAATTATAGGAAGTGTTTGGTTGCAGTCATTGCAGCTAAATGTGGCATAACCAGTTATTAAGTGTAAGGGGCAATTACTTTTCACACAGTGCCAGTTGGTGTTGGTTAACTTTTTTCATTAAATAAGTGAAATTAAAAAAAAAAAACAAGTGTTATTTGTTCACTCAGGTTCCCTTTATCTAATATTACATTTTCTCTAAAGACCTGAAAACATCCAGTGTGACAAATATGCAATAATAGAGAAAATCAGGAAGGGGGCAAATACTTTTTCACGCCACTGTACTAGTATGTGTTTATTGTCTTGCTTTGCCTGAATACTCTACCGCCCCATCACTAACCCCTCCACCCTTTACCACTTCTTTCTTTCTCCCTAATTTCTACCCATTTCCCTATTTTCCATCACACACGCCCTATCACCCCTTTAAATCTTTCCTCCTTATTTTCCATCACACACACCATATCATCCCTTTAAATCTTACCCCCATTCTTTCTCCCCAACCCACACATTTTCCTCCTCCAATTTCTTGATCCTGACCCATAACTCCCCTTCTCCCCATCCCTCTCCCCCATTTATCTTTTTACCTGCAATTGCAGCTGAAATTTTGAAAGCTACTTTGGCATCTTTAATTATTAACATTTACCAAGTACAAAGGAATTTTGAAACAATGTTCTTAAACTGGACATGTTACTAAGAGTTTTTATATGGTTACATGAATGATTTGAATTCATTTACTAGGTGTATTTTAATTTCTGCAATGAACAAACATTGTCTGCGTAGCAGACACTGCAGTTCCTTAAAAGCACTACTGATTGCAGCTGTGGTAATAAATTATGCATGTGCCAATTCTGTATGTAAATTTTTTGCAGTTTAAAAAGACCCTCAAATAATGAAACTCCACCCCCTTGCCTAAGTTGTAGTGGACAGTGAAATGTTGAGGATTTTCTTTGCTACAAGGGATTAACTGGGTGTCTACAAGACACAGTGGTCCCTCATTATAACAAACTTTTTGGGAGCCAGCCACCCCATTTGTTATAGTGGCATGTTCATTATATTAAGGGACATAGTCTGTGAATATCAGGCATAAGATTTTGCATCACAGATTGAGTAGCAGGTGTTCAATAAATAAGACAATACAAAATTTAAAGTTTGTGTGCTCACATGAAACTTTATTTAATGAAATTGTGACTTTTAAAGGTACTTTTAATAACTCTGACTTTAACTCGTTAGTTGTGTTATGATTTACACTTTACTCACTGCAACTCACTAGTTACGTTATAATTTATACTTTACTCACTGCTGCAGACTGCTTTCTATGTGTGGTTTGAAGAAAGAGGTAATCCTGGATTACTTTGTTGTTTCTGATGCCACGTTGGTGTAGTAGGGGATCAGGTGACAAAGCTGGAAGGCCCTAATCTGGTCTGACTCCAGTGCCTGTAGTCATTCCGAGCCTTTCTGTAAACTACTGATGGCTTGGTTGTAGGTGGGTAGTGTTAGTTCCACTGTTTTGTCAGACTGTTCACCAGACTCTCCTCTGGACTGGCATAATTGGTCATGGCACAGATGATCTCACTGTCAGTCACCTGTTCTGTGGTCTGAATTGTATCATCACAGACAGGCATTCATTGATGGTTTTAACTGGTTGTTTTGTGGCATCAATGATGTGCAGATCAGTGGCAATAGTGACTGTTTCCTCAATGGCATCTGGTTAGTCATTTTCAGTATGGCATAGCAGGTCTCTAAATGCTGGTCCCAGTGTAATATTCCAGCACTGAGCCACAGTAGCCTCTGAAACACTGTCCCATGTCTCACCCAGAAGGGTGGACATGTTTTTTCAAGCTTGGTTGTTTTAAGAACTCAATGACTTTTGCTCCCTCTGATGTGACCAGATCACTATGCAAGTGCTTGCAATAATGCTTTTTGAAAGTAGCAATTATGTCACCATCCATGGGCTGTTTCCTAGATGCTATGTGCTTTGGTAGGAATAGCACAGTCCATCCCTTGATTTTAGCTCAGTTTTGGGAGGGGGAACAGAACACTAGTCAAGGAGAGGCAGGGCTCTTTTGGGCAGTTTCTTTTACCTCAGGTATACTGTGACAGAGGGCACAAAGCTTACCGGTGGTTTAAGATCAGTACTGTCATCCAAGCTTTCTGGCTGTGGTCACTGGTGAAAGGTAGGGAGGACACATGTACATGATGAAACCTACCGGGTCCCTTTGTCATACACTCTACTGCACATGTTAAACCTGTGCAACAGGAACAGCATGGTTGGGAAGAACGAGAGGGTACAAAACCATGAAAGGCTATATGCACAGTATTGTACCCTCTCACTATCCCCAGGCAGATGATAAGACCTCTGCTGGGAAGAGGAGACAGTGAGCAACTGCTGTAGCTCGACGAGGTGAGCCACAGGCAGCAAGGGAGGCAGTGCATCTGTGGACTGGGTTTCGATTCCCGGTCCCAGACGCTAAACAAATTTTTTTTGCACTTTCTGTGATATTAAGTGTTACCTCCCCTCAGAATTAGTTATTTAAATTGGGGGGGGGTCAAGGGCACAGCTCCTCGTAACAGGGGTGTGGGGTGGAGCCCCCCGCAAGACATACATTAATTAACGTTGCAATATACCGCACTGTATTGGCAGCAAGGTATATTGCTTCGCTGTAATGTCTTGCAACATTATGACCCTTTGCCATGATGAAAGTACTTGGGTTTTTCAAACTTTCCAGTGCACAAGGGCTGCACTTTGTTTTTTTCAATTTGAAGTTTATTGAAGTTTCTCCTTTACAGAGAATAGATCAACAGTGTGACAGACAGGTACAATGATTCAATCAGACAAATACATGATCTATCCTCTCCCACTTACCCACCCCTCCACCCCTCCTTTTCCATGCCCCCTTCCCCCAACCATTCTACACAGAGCTCAGTGATGAAGCTAAAGCTTGCAGTGAAAGGAATAACTCCAACAAGAGGTTACAGAGGATATAGGGTTTGTAATGAGTCCCATATTCCATTAAATTTCTTATGTCTATTGTAAAGGCTAGCAATGGATTTCTCTGTTCTCAGATTTGCTATGAGATCCTGTAACCATTCCAGATAGGAGAAGTCTAAGTTGTTCTTCCAGTGCTTTAATACCAGTTTTTTTTACAGAAGAAGAGATCATCGCTATATAATATTTATGGACAATTACGGAAATAGAAGAGAAATCCCCTAGTATGCATACATTCAGAGAAAATAATTCAGACAGACCAAGAAGGGGATCTTCCTTGCTCTTAATCAGGGCCCACAGTGGGGCTATTTTTGGACAGGTCCAAAAAATGTGGAGCAGATTACCTTCTTCTTGTAGGCAGCGAGTGCAAATAGCGGATGGGGCACACCTCAGTTTGGCTAGCTTTTGGGAGGAGTAGTAAAGGTCATGTAATATGTGAAACTGCACAAGTCTAAGTCTGTCCTGGGAAAGGAATTTATGGCAGTTTTGCCATAACAGGGGCCAGTTAAGAGTCTTATCGGGAAAAAGAGGGGACCAATAAGAAGAGGGGCCGAGACTCTCTGGGCAAATCCATTCAAACATGGTACTATAGATTTTGGATACTGCCTGAGGGGGACCTGCGAAGGGACTTAGATCTTTAAGGAAAGAGACTTTCTGGGCTTGTGGAGGGATGGTTCCAATAACCTTGATCAACAGATGATGTAACTGAAAAACATGAAAGATCCGAGTGCAAGGGATATATGCTTTATGCAAAATCTCTGGGGAGGAAAGCCAAATCCCTGTTTCTAATATGAAATAAAAAAGTTGGCAATTTCCAAGCTGAGGGAGCCACCCAGCTGGGACGGGTTTGCCCTCTATCTTAAGGTTGGGATTGTGCCTCAAGGTTTGAGTAAGATCACGGGTGTGGGTATATTTTAGAAGGTCTACACTTTGTGACAACTGGTAGTGTTAGTGCAGAACAGTAGTGACTCGGTCCTTACTGATTTTAAGCCCTTTGGATGCATTGTCTTCAGTCTTGCTTGACAGAGTAATGACAGGGAGCCATCTCCGGAACAAACCAGTCTCTTCAACATTATACCTGTTTTGGTAGGAAGCATCCCTTGGCAAGTATGTCTCTCAGTCTGTGGATACATTTGACAGTGGCAATGTCATCCCAGGACCTCTGCTGTCCTGTAATGCACACTCTGTGAATGCCATGATGGCACTGGAAGCTTCACAAACAGCCAAGGGGGATTTAAATGTGATGTTAGGGCTGTTGATCTCCTTAACAAACTGCTCTACCTTTTCCTCGATGATGCACCCAGATACAAGCATGCCATTTGCCCATCACTGTGAAAACCAGAGTTGTGTTGCTAGATCAGTGTCACCCTCCTTCAGCCTGCTAAGTTTCTTCTGTTCCAGACTGCTTGACCCAGCATATTTTTTTTTGAAAAATTCTCTGGAAGCACCTTCCTGATTTCTTCCAGGTGCATATGACTGATTTATTTATTTTATTTTATTTTAAAGGGTATCGGAATTATAACCCTTTGAGTCAGGGACTCGTTTACAAAGGCTCCACGTAAAGATACAACATATATCAAAGAACACAGTAAAAAACATACAATCATGATGGTAAAGTCACAGAGTGCAGTAAGTAAAGGTCCTATACAGGGAGGTACAGTAGCTAAGCAGTAAATAACAGGTATCATAAAAGACCAGACAAAGTGGTCTCAAACACAACATAGCTAGGACCATGTGGACTTATGAGCAGCATGGTAGTGAGGTTTGAGGCCCAACTAGGTACAATTACAGTGGCAAGAGGCAAGGAGGTGGCCCCAGATTGCATATTTGAAGGGTCCAATTCTATGTTCTGACACAATGTCAGAGGGAAGGGAGTTCATCCAGGATAGGGCTCTATTGGAGAAGGATCTCTGGGACAGAGAGGTCCTGACCTTGGGCACCTGTAGACTTGGTTTGGCTGAGCTACGTGTGTGCAATGCAAAGAGCACTGCATCATCTGCATAAAGAAGCATTTTACCAAAGCATGTGTTGGGAAGTGAATTTAGGAAAAGACTGAAGAGCAAAGGCCCCAGGATGGACACTTGGGGAACACCAGAGCTGACCTGCTTGTTGCTAGAGACAGTACTATTGATTTTCATGTACAGCAATCTGTCAGTGAGGTAATTGGTGAACCAGACAAGGGGGCCCTCCGAGAGGCCAAGCTCGGAGAGGGTGGAAATGAGAAGGGGATGGTTGACGGTATCAAAGGCTTTTGACAGGTCAAGGTAAACTGCTCCAGTGAGATACCATTTGTCTAGAGCGGCATGAGTGAAGTTTGAAAATTCAAGGAGGGAGGCGATGGTGCTATGCCCATGTCTAAACCCATGCTGTTCAGTGCAGAGCAGGTTGTAGGTGTTAAGGTACTCAGTAAACTGGGCCTCAACTATGTTTTCTAGCGCATTTGAGATGGTGGGAGGATTGATATGGGTCTGTAGTTCCCAGGGGTGGTGCGGTCACCACTTTTATGTATGGGAGTGACAACTGCAGTCATCCAGGTGTGGGGGAACTGGCCGAGGCAGAGGGAGTGGTTGAGAAGACTGGTCTGAGGGGAGAGTACCTCATCAAGAGTTAGGCAGAGGATTTTGATGTAAAGCGAATCATTACTGTGGCTTGTCCCTGTAAGGGCTTTGAGTAGGTAGGACTTGGCCTCACTTGAGGACAGGGCATGGAAGTAGAAAGGGGGATGGGGTTGAGGATAGAAAGGGGGATGGGGTTGGCGAGTGGGTGGGTGATCAGGGACAGGGTCAAAAAAATTGGAGGGGAGCACCGAGCTGAGGTCAGAGAAAACGGTGTCAAGGATGTCGGCAGTGCTAAGGGGGTCCAAGATAACGGTGCCATTATAGTCAAGTTGGGATGGGGGGAGGTGGATTTCCCATTGAGCTCTTTTATGTTGTCCCAGAACTTATGAGAAGAGCCACAGGATGATGTAAGGGTGGACCTGTAATAGTTTGCTTTGGCTTTGCAGATGGCCCAGGTACATTCGTTGTGGGCAACACAATATGCTTGTTTGTCAGCAGGTTTTCCAGAGTCGATAGCCCTATGCCAGAGATTATCCCTATGCCACATTTGGGCAAGGAGGATGGGGGTAATCCATGGTGTGGGCTGATTTTTTACAAGCAGTTTAGAAATGGGAGCAAAGGTGTCACAGGCCATATTAAATGACTGGATGAAATAATTAAGGGCAGAGTCAATATTAGTGGCATGCTTAATGGAAGACCAGTCTCAGCTGGCAAGGTGTTCTCTGAGTTGGGCTAGTTTGCCAGGATGTAGTTGCCACCGGTAGATGAATTTGGGCATATGTTTCTGTATTGTGCCAGACCAGGAGAATAGGATGGGAGAATGGTCACTTACAGTATTTGGCAGAATGGTAGTGTCAGTGATTTTTGGGGGTATGTTGGATAGGAGGATATCAAGCAAGGTAGTAGTTCCATTGCTTGCATGATGACTGGAGGCAGTGACCAGTTGGGTGAGGTTGAGGGCTGTGCAGGCATCTCGAGCCTGGCAGGATGAACTGGCAAGCCAATTAATATTCAGATCACCCACTATGATCTGCTCAGTTTTGCTGGGTAGGATAGCAATATGTTCCAACAGGGATTGAAATGCAGGTAATTGGTGCTGTAGGGGGGAATATAAGTGGCAGTAAGTATTAGGGGAGCTTTAAATGTGTCTGGAGGGATTTTAAGGGAGAGGGCTTGTGCCCCATGATCAAGCTAGGGGGGAGGGAGAGCATGGCCTTGTATAGAGTCATGGAGGTATATGGCACAGCCACCCCCTCGTTTTCCAGCTCTAGCTTCCCTAAAGAGGGCGTATCTTGGAATGACAATGAAGGAGTCAGGGTTGGCTCTGGAGAGCCATGTTTCAGTTAGTGCCAGAATATCTGGCTGATGTTGGGCAACCCAGCCTTGGAGGGCTGCAAACTTTTTTGGTAGACTACATATATTCATGGAGGCAATTTGCAGGCCCAAAATGTGTGGCTGGTGGGCAGTGGCAGCAGCAGTGGGGCCAGGATTAGGGTGGATATTACCAGACAAGAGAAGAAGGAGGGAGATCTCCCTGAGTAGGTCCAGGTGATGGCTGTGGCGGAAGATGGGTGTCCCCTGTAAAGCTTGAACTAGAGTGGATACATTGATGGGGAGGGTACGAAGGAGGGGGACAGCATGGTACGTGGAGCCAAGGGGAGTCAGGGTGAAAAGCCAACAGAGGGGTGCCCTGGAGGGGTATGCAGAGGTGGGGGGTTTAGAACAACCAGTCTTCAAAGAAAGTTTCACCAAGCTCTAATCTCCTTTCAATCTGTCAAGGATAGTAAGCTTGGTCACTACAGTATACCCAACTTTTTTATTTTGGCAGCTGTGACACAGTGAGTAAGCACTACCGAAAGCAGTAGGGGCCATGTGTTTATCAGTTTATATTATCTAAATAAGCCAATTATTTTACTAATCGAATGACATACAGGACTGGCAATTGTAAATGGGTAGCAGGAGGTGGGACAGCTGTCCAATTCAAACTGACAAGCATGCATTGCAGTCACACAAATCAGCTGTTCACATCAATTTCAATCTGCCAGTTGGGAGCCAAGAACTTCATTTATTATATGCGGGAATTCACTATAGCGTGGTTTGCTATAGTAAGGGACCACTGTATAAGGGCCTAGAAAAACTACAAACATACAAAATTTGCCAGCAAATAAAGGCCCGGAGGTCTATCAATTTGGCTCGAATGTGCAGCTAGCGCCCCTTATTCTGGAGCTGCCCCTCCCTTCCACCCTTCCCCTCCATTGACCGTCCCCCTTGTCCTGTCCCATCCTCTTTTGAAGCAGTCCACTGTTCTACTGGATACCACTTCTGCAGGTAACGCATTCCACCCAGCTACCACCCTCTCTGTAAAAAAGTGTCTCCTCATCTCTCTCCTGAACCTTCCTCCCTCCAGTCTCATATCATGGCCCCTGGTGTCCCTCCTCTCCCTTACTTTGAACAGCCCCTCTGTACCTGTCTTGTTTATTCCTTTCATGTACTTAAAGCTTTCAGTCATGTTCCCGTCCCTCCTCTCCTCCAGTGAGTACATGTTCAACTCCCTCAGCCTCCTCTCGTATGATAAGTCCCCCAGCTCCTTGATCATCTTTGTCACCCTGCACTGCACCCCCTCTAGTAACTTAATGTCCCTCTTCAGATACTGGTGCCAGTACTGCATGCAGTACTCCAGGTGTGGTCTAACTAATGACCTATACAGTGGCAGAATCACCTCCTCCCTCCTCGAGGATATACCCCTTGCAATGCAACCCAGCATTTTGCTGGCCTTTGCAGTTGCCTTCCTGCATTGTGCTGAGTTGTTCATTGACCCTATAATGAGCACTCCAAATCCTTCTCCTCCTCTGTCTGGGCTAGCTGCACCCCCCCCCCCCGAGCTGGTAACTCCTTCTTAGGTTATTCGCCCCAAAATGCTGCACCTTGCACTTTTTGGCATTAAACACCAGTTGCCAGGTGTCTGACCAGGTTTCAAGCTTTGCCAGGTCATTCTGCAACCCCTGCCATCCCCCTAGGTCATCCACCACCACTCCCATCTTGGTATCATCAGCAAACAGACTGATCTTGCTCTTGATGTCCAATGATATGTCTGCAATGAATATCCCAAACAACACTGGTCCCAAGACCAAGCCCTGTGAAACACTGCTCATCACTAGCCTTGGGTGTGAGAGCTCCCCACCCACCACAACCCTCTGTTGCCTTCCCTGAAGCCAGTTCCTTACCCATCTCACCAGCTTTGCACCCACCTGTGCCTTCTAACTTACTTCCCAGCCTCCCATGTGGCACCGAGTTGAATGCCTTACTGAAGTCCAGATACAGGACATCCACTGCATGGCCCCTGTCCAGTTGCCTAGTTACCCAGTCATAGAACTCCACTAGGTTGGTCTGGCAGGATCTGCCATGTATGAAGCCATGCTGTCTGCTGTCCTGTAGTCCTTTGGCTTCTAGGAGGGCCACCAGCCTCTCCTTCAGGATAGTCTCCATCAGCTTACCCATGATGGATGTGAGGTTCACCAGCCTGTAGTTCCTTGGTTCATCCTTGGGGCCACTCTTGTGTACTGTATGGTACTGTACTTATCAGTAAAGGAAGAAGTATCTGTAGGGTATTTTTAGGGTCCAGGTGGCACAGAGGGAAGAGAACCCACACTGTCTTGATAGGGCTCTAACATGCTGTCCAGCAGAAGTTTCTGATTTTACAGCAGGTTCTGTAATGTTTCTTCCATCACCACAAATCAGCAGGGGAGGTCCTCTGTTATTGAGTGGAGCTGAGCCAGTTCCCCTCTTGTCATTGTTGGTGCCAGTGCTGGTGTTGTCCCATGACCCTGCCTCTCAGTTTGGCTGCTGTTCCTGGGCACAGACTCATCTGAACACCCCTCCAGCAACTACCCAAAAGACTGTCATCGTCTCTTACTGCACTGCTCCCTCAGCAGCACAGAAAGGAATCTGCCACCACCACCACCATGTGCCATCTCCTTTCTCACCTCCCACAGGCTCCAGTACTGGATTTCAAATGTTGCCCACTGATGCCTAAATGACTGCTCCACTTTCCACACTTACCAAGGGTGTTGCACATGTTACACTTCACCATGCTGTCATCATTGAGGTCTTTGGTGAAAAACTCCCATGCATGTGAAGACTTTAGCTGCTTCTTGGACTGGGTTCATGAGGAGCCAGAAGGTGATGATCCTGTATGTGGCTCCTCAGCAAAATCAGCCCAAACCAGTGGTAGTACCCCAGGGAGGCACAGAGGGGTCCAGCTGTAGCAGTGAAGCAGGAGGAACTAAGGGCTGCTGCTGCACAACTGGGTACAGCTGCTGTGGAATTGGGGACTGGTGCTGCTGCGCTGTGGAGTGCTGCTTCCCCTTGATCCTGTGCCCAGACCTGGTGCTATCCAGCGAAAACATATGGCTTCTCCATGACTATGACTCCCCCTCTCCTCCATCTCCCCCTCTGGTCTGCAAATCTTTTTTTTTATTATAAACAAGCAAAACATGAGAAAATATATAAAGACTAACTACAGAGAAAGTAGATAAAAGGGTCTGAGAATGGAAAAGTTAGATAAAAACAAATGGAAAAATAGAGAGCTCTACCTACAAGTTCTAACCACTGAAATATACACAAAATAATGCAGAAACAAAACTAAAGTACTCCTAATTTCTCAAAGAATTAAATGAGAATGACCTAAGTAATGAAAAATAAAGATTTACATCTCCTGCGTAGTGCTGAAAGTTAAGTCACCTATCTCTTCCACTGACTAACACTGCAAAACCGAACGTGAAGTAGATTTACTGTATAGAGATGCACCATGTGACCTGCAGAAGCTCTTCCATGGGACCTTGAAGTATTTGTTGTCAGTAGCCTCACTGTGACAGAACTTCACCCAAATGTACCCTCAAGGTGAAGTTACAGGCAAAAATGGCAGGTGAGGTTACCAAACGTGAATTTCCTACTAAACAGCAAAAATGTGTACGCTGATTTATGAAAGCTAAGCTAATGTCTTCCTCTTAACTTTGCCAGTGAATTAAAACTTTGTAACCTCTTTACCCGCAATGCCCCTCCAACTGTCCTGCTACATTTTAGAAAACATGTTTCGATTAGAAATGTTCCCATTGAAGGTACAAGTTTCTAGATTCCACATAAAAAAAAGACTATAAAATGAATGGATCCTAAGTATCTAGTCAACGTTGATAACTGTGAGGATTTGTATCATGTACTTTTTGACTGTTTTTTGGTATGAAGAGGCTAGAAATAAACATCCTGCCAAGTTCATTATCTACAACATCATCTAAAGAATAGGACTGTTGGGAAGCGTAATGTCCTCTGGTGATAAAGATATGATATTGACTATGGTTGCTTTTTTTCAAAGTCTGTATAACACTTTGTGATATCAAATATGGTATCCTTAAAGAAGGAAAGGATAGCTAATATGACTCACTGTGCACCAATAAAGTACAATGCCTTTATGAAATGCCATATGGTTTTAAGAATTATGGTTATAGCAATTGAAGTATATTATATATTAGTTGGGAGTATAGTGACAAAAGGTTGGATTCCCCAATATAATGACAGATGAGAAGGGTAAACTAGCTAGTCATTCGTAGATAGAGTAGATCCAAATCTCTTTTTAGCTCACCCAGTGAGCATTTTTCATTTTATGACTAGAGATTACCCCTATGCTAAATGTTTTAGGAAATGTAGGTATCCAGACCTGAACCCTTACATTGGGTTTACATGTGCATGCTTGCTGACTGAAATCATCAGTAGCAAGCATTGGCTAATATACATGGACCACCTCTGTCTACCTATAGGGTATCCAATTGTCCGCTTGCATGGGTTCATTTTTATGAGTATCTCATGACTGTATTTGGTATGATGTAATATATGATCTGTGTTGTGATATGTGATTCATACTTTGCAGCTGTGCCAAGCTTTTTTTAAATGTTTATTATTTGTTTTCTTTTTCCCTTATATTTTCTTTTCTTTTCTTATTAACTTTGCAACAGCCTGTGACTGAACACATAAAGTACTTAACTGAAAACAAGACCATAGGGTAAGTGCTTTATTATTTCATTATACTCCCAAGATGGAGTTTTTTTTTTCCAAGCATGCTACACTTTACGTTCATTTTATATAACACATCTGGGTAGCCAAAAACTGATTTTGAAAAAATCCTGTAAAGCAAGGCTAGGGCTTTCAAAGGGCTTGTCACAGGCACATATGTTAGATCCACCTGCACCTACAGCAACCTATATGTGCATGTAGGTGCCACAGCTGAGGTTCAGTGTAGTGGTCTGTTTACAACAATGGATGGTGTGTTAGAGCACATTCCAAATGTGGTTGACAGTCAAGACTAAAAGTGTCAGATGTCCAAACGTAAGTGCTAGACCACCTAAGAGATAGTCTAGCACTGACATGGTTACCATCAGATGGCCATCAGCAGGATGCAGTCATGTGCCTTGGGGACTCTGCACACTGTTCAGATCCAATCCTAATCATTTTGTCCAATTACACTGACGGCCAGCTTATGTAAGGGGTACCATGGCTAATGCCAGCACCAGTTCAGGATCATAGACACTGAACTATTAGTGACATTGCATTGTTTGGTGGCATCCTCCGAGTTACTGGACCTAGTGTCCTTTTCTAGCATAACAGCCAGCAGAGGCACAGCAGTAGCAACACTGAACCCACATGTAACTACAGATTAGTGATAATGGATGGAGGCTACATGGTAGGGGATTAACTAGATTCCAGAACTGTGAGAACAAGAAATGCTATGCTGTACTTATTTTAAATCTATGTGCTTAAATTCAAGCAAACTACCTATCTAAAACCAAAGCAGACATCACTGACAATTAAATGAAAATTACAGATGAATGCTGCCTCAGTTTTCTATAATGAGGGTCTTTACCTTGTCAGCAGAGTATTGTAAATCATTGCAGAGCTGTCATGGCTGTGTTGGTAAAATTATAGACATCATAAACTTGGTAAGCTACTGTACAAACAACCGGTTTCTAAAGATTTATACACATTAAAGCCAGCCTCAGGTGTATCAGCTTTATATACTGAATCACCAAAGATATTCTAGTGAATTGCAAAACAAAGTTGAATTGCAAAATGAAGTTCAGATTGCATGCAATATACATATGTGATTCTTGAAAGTGCACTCTCAAAGGCTAACACAATAAATGAAATTTTGGGGACCATTTAGATGTCCTATTTTATAACACAATTCCTTATCTACTGACAACATGTTAGGGGTGTTCAAAACCAAAATAATAGCTTCAGAATATTGCAAACAATACTGTAGTGTCCAGAGTAGTCAGGATGGAATAACAAATGTTGTTGGCTAAGTGGTGAGAAATACTTGGGTATATTAAAAAAGAAATAAAAAATTCTAGCACTCCACATGCAACCAACAGTAGCCCATGGGCCACCCTTCATTTTGTACACTACACCTTCTTCTCCATCCTCCCCAGTATAGTTTTATAAAAACAATTAATCCCAGTTCCTGGTACCATATGAGATCTTTTGTTATATACCCTCTCTAGCCCAGGACCCTCTACAGTCTGCTGAATGCCATTTTTTAACTGTTGCCCCCCCCCCCCTTCTGGCCCTGTGCCTTGATTTTTGGGGTGAACAGTAATCCAATACAGGCTAACTCAGTCACCACCCTCCATAATGCACCCAACCCCACTGAAAAAGTAAGTTATCTGACTGTACTGCAAAGATTGGGAGCTCTTCCAGAAGGGAAGAAGTGAAGCAGTTAGTATAATTGATTATGCTAGCAAATTCTCATTTCTCCTACCATTTTGAAATTGCTCTGTATCCCTAAAAACATTTACACTTTTGTTTCTGTTTGCATCCCCTACATTGTCTTTGTATTCAGTGATAGCCATCTACAACATACAAAAATTGCTGAATAAGAGTTTTTTTTTATCTTGGTGGCATTGGACTATTATCTACTCATCACTCTTCATATTTCATCCTCCTAGCATTGTCTAGGCTGTCTATTTGGGTTAATTTTTCCAATAATTTGTTCCAGTATCACATCATTTTAAGCTTGCTACTATATATGTACAGAAGCTAATAAGGCCAATCCTAATTTCGTCCTTGGTAGAACTGCAGGTTTGCTTCATGGAAGGTCTAATATATTCTTTCTTTCTTTTGTATAATCTAATAAAGGAATAATGCACTCCAGGCTGTGTGTCATGCTTGGATACAAGGCTGCAGGCCAAGTGCATCCAATACCTGAGAAGTGATTTTATCCCAGCACAACACACACACCCTGGAGTGCATTATTCCTATTATACAGTGGTTCATTTGCAAATCAAAAAGTAAAAAGGAAAAAATGTATTTTTTTTTAATTTATTTGCCACTAGGTGGTGGCTCTGTGTGAGTGGTGCTGTCTGATGAGATGCAGGTTTGAAAGCATCTTAGTGGTGGTATCATGTGGTCAGTGGGCAGTGATTTTTTTAGGTCATTCGAACATATGTGTGCTGGGACTGTATACGTTATATTATGCTGGAATAACATTATGAGTCCATTCCCAGACTGACCAATCAGAGCTCAGCATTCTTTCTCGCCATTGCATATACAAATACAAGATATACATATCTATTCACACACACCATTCATGTTACATTGAAAAGATGTTGTCTCCCTCACTTCCTACTGTTATATTTCTATAGCCTCTCTCCTCATTGTGCTCCCTTTACACAAGAGGGTGTAGCCTCCCTCCAGGTACTACACTTTCAGGATTCTGGTGACATTAAACTTCCACCAGTTCTCCTATTCATTCATTACATTTCACATACTTGTCACTAATCTCTTAGGCATGTGGTGAAGGAGGCCCACCACTTCTTGTCATTGATTTTACTTTTTCCATATGATGCAGTTAGCCTGTTCTCTTAACCTTGATTCTCTACTTTGCTCATAAACTTCACATGCCTATGCAATCCTTAACTCTCTATATTCTATACCCTGCCCTCGACCATTAGCCCACTTTGTAATATTGCTTGTTTTGCATTTTCTGGTAGCCAACCCAGGACTTGGCTCTAGCATCACTCATGTTATTTTCCACATCCCATGTAAAGAGGTGTAACCCTATCCATAGGAATGTTGTCAATTAATAATCATATCCATTAGCCTCTGTCTGGGTTTGCATGCCTCACCCATGCTGTATTCAAGATACCGTTTTTGTTGTGAATACAGTTGCAGCCAAAGACATAGCCAGTGAGCTGGCAAGTATACAGAGAGGTGCGCAGAACTATACTCGAAACAGACATTCTTCTTTTTAGGGCTGCAGTGGGAGGAGCCCTGCAGATCTTTTGCTTCAGAAAATGGACTTCCACATTCCTTGCAAATGAACAACATGTTGGAATGACAAAAAAGGAATCACCTCCTCATGCAACACTCCACGCTCACACAATTTTTCATTTATTTTAGGCCATCCATGACTGCTGCAATATATAACCCCCACCTGACCCTCCCTTTCAGCACCCACCACCCCACTCCCCCCAGGGAAATGTAAACAGTGGCACTGAAGGGTGCCCAATCCCCCAGTGCAGGAATCCTCATTCTCCCCCAGTACTGTGCATGCACAGTAATTTTTTTTCCTTTTTCATTTCCTCCCTCACCTGACCATCCCTCTCAGTGCCCACCCCCCACCATTCCAGAAACATAACAGTGACACTGGGGGTGCCCAATCCCCCAGTGTCACAATCAGCAACTAGGTCCTTTTTATTTCTATTGTTTAAACCTGTAACAATAAAACTGTCCATCTATGTCTTTTGCACTATTTCAGACCTCCCCTCACCTGACCCGCCCACTCAACATCCACCACCCCACACCCTCCCCAAGCCCTTACTTACCCATTGGGGGTCCAATGCTGTAATCCTCTCTGAACCACAGACACATCTTCTCTCTTCAAAGCCCGACCACGAACTGAAGAAATAGGTATGCTGTTCAATGTATTTCAACAATATTTTGAACTTAGAGGCATAACTTGGCCATGTTTGCATATTTTTAGCCCAAATTTTCAACATGCCTTCTTTTGGACCCCACCTCATAAACAATGTCACTGTCGATAGGCAAATCTATCCCAAAAGGTGATTTTGTGCTCTCTGTACAAAATCACCTTTTCAACAGGAGTTGACCATTTCTCTGCCCCTGTTCATGAGGTGGGATCATAAGATGACTATGTTGCCAATCTGGTGTAAAAATATTAAAAAACAACAAAGTTATGAGCCTACATTGAAGGTGATTTCACGGTCCCTGCATGAAATCACCCTTAGGGCAGGAGACAACGATTTTCTCTGCCCTTGTTCATGAGGTGGTGTCATAAGAAAGCTATGCTGAAAGTTTGGTGTACAAATATAAAAAAAACAATGAAGTTATGAGCCTACATTGAATTTTGCAAACACAGCCTCATAACTTTGATAATTGTTAATACTTTTACCCAAAATTTACAACATAGCCATATCTTTACAACACCTCATGAATATGATAGCTGTCATTTTTCAAATCCTGGCCAAAATGTATTTTTTACATCCTGAAAGGTGATTTCATGGTCCCTGCGCAAAATCACCTTATGGGCAGAAGTTGAATATTTTCTCTGCCCTTGTTCGTGAGGTGGGGTCATAAGAAGGCAATGTTGGAAATTTGGTGTAAAAATATTAAAACTCAACAATGTTATGAGTCTATGTTGAATTTTACAAATGCAGGCTCATACGATTGATAATGTTAAATATTTTTACCCCAAATTTTCAACATAGCCATTTCTTTACAGCACCTCATGAATGTGACAGCTGTAATTTTTCAACTGCTGCCCAAAATGTGTTTCAGCATCCGGACAGTTGATTTCACAGTCCATGCACAAAATCACCTTTAAGCAAGGAGTTGAACATTTCCTGTGCCCATCTTCAAGAGGCAAGGTCATAACAAGGCTATGTTGAAAATCTGGGGTAAAAATATTAAAAAACAAATTTGCAATATTTTTAACCCAAATTCCTCAACTGCAGCCTTATTGGCTCTGGTCAGAGTTTGTTGTTTAGTGTGACTAGGACTGAGGTCAGATCGGGCTGGGAGGAGCAATGCTATGGAAGAGACTGAGACCAAGGACTAACTAGTGGAGGGCTGAGCTGCCAGACAACTGAATCATAGCAAGCTTCTCTTTTTTTTCTGCTAGGGAGCTGCATTTCTTTTGTTACAGGGTACAAAAGGAGATGGGATCAGAGAAGGGAGTGGAGTGAAGATGGCTGCTGCTAAACTTACTCACTAATTTTTTTTCTCTCAATTACAGCAAACAGCAGCAGAGGACAGGGACAACAAGTTAGGGAGCAGAAGGGGACTCAGGCAGCCAATCAGAAAGTTCCAGACAAAAGTGTACCATTTTTCAAATTGACTGCTGGCATATAAATACGGAGCCAGCATTCTGTTGTTTTAGCAGTGTGCTGGCAAGTATACGGAGAGGTGGGCAGGACTAGTCTCAAAACAGATGTTCTGCTTTTTGTTTAGTGTGACTAGGACAGAGGTCAGATCGGGCTGAGAGGAGCAGCACTAGGGAAGAGACTGAGACCTAGGGCTAGCTAGCAGAGGGCTGAGCTGCCAGACAACTGAATAGGAGTGGACTTCTCTTTTTTCTTCCAGGGAGCTGCATTTATTTTGTTACAGGGTACAAAAGGACATGGGAGCAGAGAAGGGAGTGGAGTGAAGACAGTTGCTGCTAACCTTACTAATTTTTTTTTCTTAATTACAGCGAGCAGCAGCAGTAATTAATAGAAGTCCAAAGAGGGAGAAAACAGCCAAATACTCAAAAGAATATGACATCAGGAAGCAGGAAGGATTAAGCATAAACAGAAATGACAGTGAGCAAAGTAGGGTGGAACCAAAGGGAATACTGGATGGGAGGAAGAAACACAACCCGGAGAGCCATGTGCACAAATGTTTGAAGTCTGAACAACAAAACATTGACCTAGAGGCTGCCATGGTGGAAGCAGACCTGGACACAATGGCCATCGTGGAGACCTGGTGTAATGATAATCAAGACTGGGAAATGGACATCCAAGAGCACAATTTGTTCAGGAGGGACAGGGTGGGCAGGAAGAGGGGGATGGCTATTTATGTGAGGGACAACATTATGGCCACAGAAACCCAGGGTGAACAAGGAAGGGAGGAGACACTATTTGTTACACTAGAAAGGAAGAAAGGGATGGCTATCTGCACAAATGTGGTCTACAGACCTCCAATGCAGGATGAAGAGGTAGAAGAAGATATGATACTGTCAATCCAAAGAATGGCACAGAGAGAGGAAGTGTTGCTGGTAGGAAACGTCAACCTTCCAGACACGGATTGGAATCTCATGCAGTAGTAACAACCAGGAGCAGGAATGTCTTAGATGCCATGCAGAAGGGATTCCTGAAACAACCTGCCACAAAGCCAGCTTGGGAACAGGCACTACTAGACCTGATGCTTACAAACACGGATAGTACAGCTAGGGTTTCAGTAGTGGACCACCTAGGGAATAATAATTACCATACAGTGTGGTTTGACATAATAGTTGGGCACGAAACAAACCACACAAGAACAAGAATCCTGAATTTCAGAAAGGCGGATTATGGGAAAATGATAGATTACCTGAAGGGTGCCCTAGCTGGGGTAGAGAATATGGGAACAATGGAGGAGCAGTGGAAAACAATCAAAGTAGCAACTAGGGAAGCAACACATCTCTATGTCGAACAAGTCAGTAAGGGGAAGAGGAAAAGGAGACCACTCTGGTTCTCTAAGAAAGTGGCAGAAAAGGTTAGAGCAAAGAAGATGGCTTTTAGGAAATTACAAATGGACACTGGAGGAGGGAGATAGAGATACTTACCAAGAAAAATAAACAGGGGCAGGGAAGGCAGTTAGGAACATGAAGGGCCAAACAAAGAAAAGCATTGCAAACTCAATGAAAAATGGGATAAAACTTTTTTAGGTATAAAAGTGAAAAAAGAAAGGCAAAAAAGAGAATAGTTAGGCTGAAAACTAAGGATGGGAATTGTGTAGAAGAAGACCACCATAAGCCAGACATACTGAACAATTACTTTTGTTCAGCATTCACAGTGGAGAGAACAGGTAAGGGGCCAACAATAAAGGAGAGAGGCATACAAAGGAGGGAGGCAGACACAAGACCTTTCTCTGAGGAAAGGGTCCTTAGGGAACTGACAACAACAAAAGTTGATAAAGCAATGGGACCAGATGGAGTGCACCCTAGGATACTGTGGGAACTAAAGGAGGTGTTGGTTGCACAACTGGCAGCTATGCTTAGCCTGTCATTGGAAACAGGGGTGGTACCAGAGGAGTGTAAGATGACTGATGTGGTCCCACTACACAAAAATGGAAACAAGGAGGAGGTGGGTAACTACAGGCCAGTCAGCCAGACCTCTGTAGTATGCAAAGTTATAGAAAATAGAATCCTGAGGGTGGTGGTAAATGGCACATACGCTGAAGTGGGCAGAGTGACCATTGGGGTACTCCATGGATCAGTGTTAGGTCCAGTTCTCTTCAATGTCTTTATCAGTAACATTGCAGAGGGGCTGGAAAGGAAAGTATGCCTGTTTGCAGATGCCACAAAACTCTACAACAGGGTAGACACTCCAGAGGGGGTGGATAGAATGAGAAGAGACCAAAAAGACTGGAGGACTGGTCAAAGGATTGGTAGCTGGGTTTCAAAGCAAAGAAAGTGCAAAATAATGCATATTTATTTATTAGATCTTAGATTAAATACCTTTGAGCTAGAAGCTCTTTTAGATAGGTTCCGCTTTAATAGGATTAACATAATTGCAAACATGACACAGGGAGTGAAACAGATAACATAGAATTGCAAAAAACAAAAAAAAATGGGGCACAGAAACACGGGGGCAATTTACCACCTAGGAGGTGAGGCAATCACAGGCTTGAAACAGGAAAGTGACCTGAGGGTGGTCATCTCTGATGACCAGAAGTTGTCAAAACAATATAATAAGGCAGCAGGGAGGGCGAGCAGGATGCTGGGATGCATAGGTAGGGGAATCACCAGCAGAGGAAAGGAGGTAATAATCCCACTGTATAGACCATTGTTGAGGCCTCACCTCCAGTACTGCATCCAGTTTTGGAAAACCCATCTTCAAAAGGACATTAACAGGGTAGAGGCAGTACAGAGGAGGGCAAACAAATGATGAGAGGCCTGCACATCTATGAGGAAAGGCTGAGGGAGTTAAATATGCACTCCCTGGAGGACAGGAGGGAAAGGGGGGACATGACTGAAATATTAAAATACCTCACAGAGGAAAAACAGAGTACAGTCAGCACTCAGATATCCGTCTCCCTTGGTTCCCAGACATGGTGACGGATATGTGAGAGAAACGGTTAAATGCATCTTTTTCTGTCTGATTGTCAGAACTCATGGAAACCATTTAGAAATGCAGGAAAAGAGTTTCTGGTGAGCCTGCAATACTTTAATGACTCTAGATATTAAGTAAAACACTAATAAAATACGGCTTAAAATGTAAACTGGTCTTTATATCTTATTTTTCTTGTTTTAGCACTGTTTTTCATTGTGCAGTTCTGAACCTGTAGTGCTATAGTACAGTATATTTTTTTACAGTACAGTACTGTACATTTTCCACTTTTTAAAACAATTAACCTTGTTACAGTACAGTAATAAAAACAGTACCCTGTACTGCATCACAAGAAATCATGGCATTTTTCAGTTTCATGAAAACCATTCCACCACACCATCACAAAGAATGGCATCCCCCTCCCCCAATACAGTACCTATACTGTACAGTACAAAAAACATGGCAATTTTTTTTCAGCCTCATGGAAAACAGTTCTCCACGTCACCATGAAACAAGGCACTTGCAATGAAAACAGTTCTCAACAAGCCGAGAATAAAGCACGGCATTTGTTTAACTTTCAACACCTCACCATCACAAAACCATGGCATCCCCCACCCATAACATGGCATTCTGTTTTCATTTAAGAGACAACAGTCCCCATATACTGTACTGTACAGTACATACTGTACCCAGAGTAAAGCATAGACCTTTTTAACTTTAGGGACAACATTCCATCGCACTATCACAAACTATGGCATTTTCCCCATCCCACCAATACTGTAGCATGGCATTTTTGTCACTTAAGAAACCACAGTCCCCACATGCCTAAAGTAAAACATGGCACCTTTTAACTTTCAGGAAAACATTCCACCATGCACCATCACAAATCATGGTGTCCCCCCACAGCATGGCATTCTTTTTGTAATTTAAGAACCACAGACCCCACATGCCCAGAATAAAGCATGGCATCTGTATAAATTTGAGGAAAAACATTCCACCACACCATCACAAAACCATGGCATCCCCCCATACCCATAGCATGGCATTCTTTCTTTTTCATTTAAGAGACAACAGTCCCCCATATGCCCAGAGTAAAAGATTACACTTTTTTTACTTTCAGGAAAACATTCCGCCATTCACCATCACAAATCATGGCATCCCCCCCCCACAGCATGGCATTCTTTTTGTAATTTAAGAAACCACAGACCCTCACATGCCCAGAATAAAGCATGGCATCTGTATAACTTTGAGGAAAAACATTCCACCACACCATCACAAAACCATGGCATCCCCCCACACCCATAGCATAGCATTTTGTCTTTTTCATTTAAGAGACAACAGTCCCCCACATGCCCAGAGTAAAACATGGCACATTTTTAACTTTCAGGAAAACATTTCACCACACCATCACAAACCATGCGCCCCCCCCCAACAGAATTGCATTCTTTTTGTCACTTAAGAAACCACAGACCCTCACATGCCCAGAATAAAGCATGGCATCTGTATAACTTTGAGGAAAAACATTCCACCACCCCATCACAAAACCATGGCATCCCCCCACACCCATAGCATAGCATTTTGTCTTTTTCATTTAAGAGACAACAGTCCCCCACATGCCCAGAGTAAAACATGGCACATTTTTAACTTTCAGGAAAACATTTCACCACACCATCACAAACCATGCGCCCCCCCCAACAGAATTGCATTCTTTTTGTCACTTAAGAAACCAGTCCCCCACATGCCCAGAATAAGCATGGCATATGTGTAACCTCACCATCACAAAACCATAGCATCCCCCCACCCATAGCATTCTTTTTTTTTCATTTAAGAGACAACAGTCCCCCACATGCCCAGAGTAAAACATGGCACCTTCTTAACTTTCAGGAAAACATTCCACCACACCATTACAAAACCATGGCAGTCCCCCACACCCCATAGCATGGCATTTTTTTTTTCATTTAAGAGATAACAGTCCCCCACATGCCCAGAGTAAAACATGGCACATGTTTAACTTTCAGAAAAACATTCCACCACACCATCACAAAACCATGGCATTTCCCCCCTCCCACCCATAGCATGGCATTCTTTTTTTTTTCATTTAAGAGATGACAATCCCCTGCATGCCCAGAGTAAAACATGGCATCTTTTTAACTTTCAAGAAAACATTCTGCCACACCATCACAAATCATGGCATCCCCCTCCCACCTAGAAAACCATGGCCTCCCCACAGCATTGCATTATTTTTTGTCGCTTAAGAAACCACAGACCCCACATGCCCAGAATAAGCATGGCATATGGTAACTTTGAGGAAAAAAATTCCACCACACCATCACAAAACCATGGCATCCCCCAGCTCCCACCCATAGCATGGCATTCTTTTCATTTAAGAGATGACATTCCCCACATGTTCTTGGACTTACCAACAGTGCCATAACATCACAATTGAAAATACAAAATGCACTGACTCACAGTTTGAGGTCCTCACAGTTCACTGCCTTCATGATCTAAAAAAATTGTTTCATCACAGTCTGACGTGATTCTTTTCTGACCCAACCATAAAAGTCTTTGCAATCAGGCCCGATGCAGTCAATATCCTTATGTCGAAGAAATCCATATTCTGTTGGCATATCCAAGGCAATCTTCCAATCCACGATGAGCATCACCGCTGTCCGGGTGACAGGTGTTTCTGTATCATCGATGCTGTCAGTGTCTTCATCAATTTTCTGCTTCATTGGATGGTTTCACCATCTGAACAACTTCCTCTTCATCTAGTGCTGCACAGGTTTCAACATTCTCATCAGCCGCAGGATATCTACCGCATTGACATTTGTGGTGTCAGGCAGTTAGTCAAGAATGGAGGAGATGGATTGCTCCACAGAGTCAGTGGAGTTGTTAGGTTGTTCTTGGGTGGCACTGTTGTCAGTAGATGGCTGGAGCAACAGGGTGCAGAATTTTGTATGTTTCCAGCAATTGCTGAATGTTGTTGTGCTCAATCGTGCCAACTGTCCGCCTGAAATACAGAGCCTCCTTGATGTTAACATCTGCTGGTTTGCCATCATCCAGGCAGTTGACATAGTGCTGCAGTTGCTGTCATCGGTACAGAGCCTTAAAGTTCTGATTATGCCAGCATCCAATGGCTGGATTTTAGAGGTAGTGTTTGAGGGAGGAAATGAAGGGTGACATTACAGTGGCTAACTGTGTTGGAGGCGAGGAAGCATTGTCAAGCAGCAAATCACACGACGTCTCCGCAGACGATAGGTCGGTCAAACTCCTTTAGCCATTCTTCAAAAATTGCAGCTGTCTTCCAGGCTTTTCTGTTAGTGTACCAGTAGCAGAAACTGTTAGGACCAAAGTCCTTTCAAAGCACTGAGGGTGGTTAAATTTCCAGATGACCACTGGCTTACATTTGTCTGTGCCATTTGTATTGACACACATAGTGCCACTGTCAATCTATTCCCTTTATTTTTTCTTTTCCAGACACTGGCCCCAAGCTAGAAAGTGTAGCACTGGGTTCCATCCGAAAGAATAGACCAGATTCATCCATGTTGTAAATGTCATTAGGGTCATACTGTTTCAAAACAAGTTGCAACTGCAGACGCCCATCAGACACAACTCCTTCATCCACACTTGCAGCCTCACCATGCAGTTTGTAATGCCTAATGTGACGCTGTTTAAATCTTTGCAGCCACCCCACTGAATAGGAAAAGGAGTCTGGGACACCCAGACACTGACCAAGTGATTTTGCTTTGGTTAACAGGACATCATCACTTATGGTTACTGTTTGCATCCTGGCATCTGTGACCATAAAACAGGGGCATCCTCTAGTTGTTTATGCTGAGGCTTTTCTTGCTTTAGTTGAGGCATCAGAGGACGAACAGGCTAACCACTTATCATCTCAAAATGTCTGAAACTGTGGATTTTCCTATTGACAGTTTATGCTCCTTTAAAACATAAGCGCTATGTGCATCAGACCTTGAGCATTTTGGATTCTGGGTATGGAAACATAAATGCTATGTTTTCACATTTGCAGCAATGGCTGTTCTGGCCCTTTGTTTGCAGGCTCCATCTTACATTACTGTACGTACTGTGCTGTGCAGATTACAGTCCATGGTAAGCACCTTCAATCTGTAAAAAAAAGGTTGCTGTTTACTGTACTGCACAGCTGTACCCACGTCCTCTGCCTTCTGCCCCCACCATGAAACAGCAGGTGGTGCTCCAACATTTAGTTTATGGCTGCATGACTGGTGGCAGAAAAAGTCACTGTACCCCCCCTCCTCCGCCTTATGTCCCCCTCACACCCATGAAACAGCAGGTGGTGCTCCAACATTTAGTTTATGGCTGCTTGACTGGTGGCAGAAAAGTCATTGTACCCCTCCTCCGCTTCTGTCCCCCTCACACCCATGAAACAGCGGGTGGTGCTCCAACATTTAGTTTATGGCTGCTTGACTGGTGGCAGAAAAAGTCACTGTACCCCTCCTCCACCTTCTGTCCCTCACCCCCATGAAACAGCAGGTGGTGCTCCAACATTTAGTTTATGGCTCTTGACTGGTGGCAGAAAAAGTCACTGTACCCCTCCTCCGCCTTCTGTCCCCCTCTTCCCATGAAACAGCAGGTGGTGCTCCAACTATTTGGTTTTGGCTGCTTGACTGGTGGCAGAAAGAGTCACTGTACCCCCTCCGCCTTCTGTCCCCCTCACTCCCCATGAAACAGCAGGTGGTGCTCCAACATTTTGTTTATGGCTCTTGACTGGTGGCAGAAAAGTCACTGTACCACCTTCCTCTGCCTTCTGCCCCCCATGAAACAGCAGGTGGTGCTCCAACATTTAGTTTATGGCTGCTTGACTGGTGGCATAAAAGTCACTGTACCCCTCCTCCACCTTCTGTCCCTCACCCCCATGAAGCTGACGGGTGGTGCTCAACATTTAGTTTATGGCTGCTTGACTGGTGGCAGAAAAGTCACTGTACCCCCTCCTCCACCTTCTGTCCCCTCACCCCCATGGAGCAGCGCATTGGTGCTCCAACATATAGTTTATGGCTGCTTGACTGGTGGCAGAAAAAGTCACTGTACCCCCCTCCTCCGCCTTCTGTCTCCCTCACCCCCATGAAGCAGCAGGTGGTGCTCCAACATTTAGTTTATGGCTGCTTGACTGGTGGCAGAAAAAGTCACTGTACCCCTCCTCTGCCTTCTGCCCCCCATGAAACAGCAGGTGGTGCTCCAACATTTAGTTTATGGCTGCTTGACTGGTGGCAGGAAAAGTCACTGTACCCCCTCCTCCGCCTTCTGTCCCCCTCACCTCCATGAAACAGCAGGTGGTGCTCCAATATTTAGTTTATGGCTGCTTGACTGGTGGAAGAAAAAGTCACTGTACCCCCCATCTCCGCCTTCTGTCCCCCTCACCCCCATGAAACAGCAGGTGGTGCTCCAACATTTAGTTTATGGCTGCTTGACTGGTGGCAGAAAAAGTCACTGTACCCCCTCCTCCGCCTTCTGTCCCCCTCACCCCCATGAAACAGCAGGTGGTGCTCCAACATTTAGTTTATGGCTGCTTCACTGGTGGCAGAAAAAGTCACTGTACCCTCCTTCCTCCGCCTTCTGTCCCCCTCACTCCCATGAAACAGCAGGTGGTGCTCCAACATTTAGTTTATGGCTGCTTGACTGGTGGCAGAAAAAGTCACTGTACCCTCCTCCTCTGCCTTCTGCCCCCCATGAAACAGCAGGTGGTGCTCCAACATTTAGTTTATGGCTGCTTGACTGGTGGCAGAAAAAGTCACTGTACCCCCCTCCTCCACCTTCTGTCCCCCTCACCCCCATGAAACAGCACGTGGTGCTCCAACATTTAGTTTATGGCTGCTTGACTGGTGGCAGAAAAAGTCACTGTACCCCCCTCCTCCGCCTTCTGTCTCCCTCACCCCCATGAAGCAGCAGGTGGTGCTAACATTTAGTTTATGGCTGGTTGACTGGAGGCAGAAAAGTCATTGTACCCCCTACTCCACCTTCTGTCCCCTCACCCCACCATGAAACAGCAGGTGGTGCTCCACATTTAGTTTATGGCTGCTTGACTGGTGGCAGAAAAGTCACTGTACCCCCTCCTCTGCCTTCTGCCCCCCCATGAAGCAGCAGGTGGTGCTCCAACATTTAGTTTATGGCTGCTTGACTGGTGGCAGAAAAAGTCACTGTACCCCCCTCCTCCGCCTTCTGTCCCCTCACCCCCATGAAACAGCAGGTGGTGCTCCAACATTTAGTTTATGGCTGCTTGACTGGTGGCAGAAAAAGTCACTGTACCCCCTCCTCCCTTCTGTCCCCTCACCCCATGAAACAGCAGGTGGTGCTCAACATTTAGTTTATGGCTGCTTGACTGGTGGCAGAAAAGTCACTGTACCCCTTCCGGCTTCTTCTGTCCCCTCACCCCCATGAAACAGCAGGTGGTGCTCCAACATTGGTTTATGGCTGCTTGACTGGTGGCAGAAAAAGTCACTGTACCCCCTCCGCCTTCTGTCTCCCTCACCCCCATGAAGCAGCAGGTGGTGCTTCAACATTTAGTTTATGGCTGGTTGACTGGTGGCAGAAAAAGTCATTGTACCCCTCCTCCACCTTCTGTCCCCTCACCCCCATGAAACAGCAGGTGGTGCTCCAACATTTAGTTTATGGCTGCTTGACTGGTGGCAGAAAAAGTCACTGTACCCCCCTCCTCTGCCTTCTGCCCCCCATGAAACAGCAGGTGGTGCTCAACATTTAGTTATGGCTGTTGACTGGTGGCAGAAAAAGTCACTGTACCCCCTCCTCCGCCTTCTGTCCCCCTCACCCCCATGAAACAGCAGGTGGTGCTCCAACATTTAGTTTATGGCTGCTTGACTGGTGGAAGAAAAAGTCACTGTACCCCCCCATCTCCGCCTTCTGTCCCCATCACCCCCATGAAACAGCAGGTGGTGCTCCAACATTTAGTTTATGGCTGCTTCACTGGTGGCAGAAAAAGTCACTGTACCCTCCTTCCTCCGCCTTCTGTCCCCTCACTCCCATGAAACAGCAGGTGGTGCTCCAACATTTAGTTTATGGCTGCTTGACTGGTGGCAGAAAAAGTCACTGTACCCTCCTCTCTGCCTTCTGCCCCCATGAAACAGCAGGTGGTGCTCCAACATTTAGTTTATGGCTGCTTGACTGGTGGCAGAAAAAGTCCTGTACCCCCTCCTCCACCTTCTGTCCCCCTCACCCCCATGAAACAGCACGTGGTGCTCCAACATTTAGTTTGTGGCTGCTTGACTGGTGGCAGAAAAAGTCACTGTACCCCCCCTCCTCCGCCTTCTGTCTCCCTCATTCCCATGAAGCAGCAGGTGGTGCTTCAACATTTAGTTTATGGCTGGTTGACTGGTGGCAGAAAAAGTCATTGTACCCCCCTCCTCCACCTCCTGTCCCCCTCACCCCCATGAAACAGCAGGTGGTGCTCCAACATTTAGTTTATGGCTGCTTGACTGGTAGCAGAAAAAGTCACTGTACCCCTCTCTCTGCCTTCTGCCCCCCATGAAACAGCAGGTGGTGCTCAACATTTAGTTTATGGCTGCTTGACTGGTGGCAGAAAAGTCACTGTACCCCCTCCTCCGCTTCTGTCCCCTCACCCCCATGAAACAGCAGGTGGTGCTCCAACATTTAGTTTATGGCTGCTTGACTGGTGGCAGAAAAAGTCACTGTACCCCCTCCGCCTTCTGTCCCCCTCACTCCCATGAAACAGCAGGTGGTGCTCCAACATTTAGTTTATGGCTGCTTGACTGGTGGCAGAAAAAGTCACTGTACCCCCCTCCTCTGCCTTCTGCCCCCCCCATGAAACAGCAGGTGGTGCTCCAACATTTAGTTTATGGCTGCTTGACTGGTGGCAGAAAAAGTCACTGTACCCCCTCCTCCGCCTTCTGTCCCCCTCACCCCCATGAAACAGCAGGTGGTGCTCCAACATTTAGTTTATGGCTGCTTGACTGGTGGCAGAAAAAGTCACTGTACCCCCTCCTCGCCTTCTGTCTCCCTCACCCCTTGAAATAGCAGGTGGTGCTCCAACATTTAGTTTATGGCTGCTTGACTAGTGGCAGAAGAAAAGTCATTGTACCCACTCCTCCGCCTTCTGTCCCCCTCACCCCATGAAACAGTAGGTGGTGCTCCAACATTTAGTTTATGGCTGCTTGACTGGTGGCAGAAAAAGTCATTGTACCCCCTCCTCCGCCTTCTGTCCCTCTCACACCCATGAAACAGCAGGTGTTGCTCCAACATTTAGTTTATGGCTGCTTGACTGGTGGCAGAAAAAGTCACTGTACCCCCCTCCTCTGCCTTCTGTCTCCCTCACCCCCATGAAACAGCAGGTGGTGCTCCAACATTTAGTTTATGGCTGCTTGACTTGTGGCAAAAAATTGCTGTACCCCCTCCTCTGCCTTCTGTCCCCACTCCCCATGAAACAGCAGGTGGTGCTCCAACATTTAGTTTATGGCTGCTTGACTGGTGGCAGAAAAAGTCACTGTACCCCTCCTCTGCCTTCTGCCCCTCCCCCATGAAACAACATGTGATGCTCCAACATTTAGTTCATGGCTGCTTGACTTGTGGCAAAAAAATTGCTGTACCCACCTCTTCTGCCTTCACACCCCCCCACCCATTTAACAAGTGGTGTGCTCTTACCTTATGGCTGCTTGATTGGTGGCTGCTTTGCCTGCTTCAGTTTGTCTGCACAAAAAGTTTGAAGTGCAAATTACTTTACACAGGTTCTGTACTGTACAGGTTTTACTGTACAGTACTACTTACTGTACTGTTTCTATTTCCTATAGGTACTGTACAATACTGTAATGTACACTACAGTGCAGTAGTGATGGACATTTACAGAGCTCTCCCGGCGTGGCTGGATCCTCCTTGATGTACTGCTTCTTCTATTGGTCTGCTTGGGCGCCTAAAGTCGTGCTAAAAACACAATGTTTCCACAGCATAGTCTCGCAGAAGGTCGGTCATCTGAGAGTGGAGACTGTGAGCTGCATAGGAGACAACATGCAGGATCAGTGACGGAAACGGATAACGCGAGTGACGGTTATGCGGGTGATAACACAATGGGGTGGAAAAAAATAACCGGTTGATGACGGATACGTGCATGCGCTGGTAAAATGCGAGTCGGATAAACGAGTGCTGACTGTACTGGAGGGTACCATCTTCCTAAGAAAAAGATACTCAGGGATGAGGGGGCACAAGGTGAAGCTAGAGAGGAGGAGGTTCAGATGTAATGTGAGGAAGTACTTTTTCACAGAGAGGGTGGGGGACAAATGGAACAGCCTGCTAGTGGAAGTGGTGGAGGCAGAAACAGTTACAGGTTTTGAGAAGGGCCAGACACAAAGGGATCTTGAAAAAGCAAGGGGAAGGGACAGCAGGCTGATTAGGGCCTGCTGAGTCACAATAAGTAGGGTAACAGAGCAGACAAGGTGTGCCTGGAGGCCCTCATCTGCCGTCAACTTCTACATTTCTATATTTCTGAACTTGCTGTGATATCTCTAGAGAAATTCCCTGCCCGCATGCAGTACCACTGTGAGCCACCAGAGAAAATCTATTTACGTATATTCAGAAATATCAAGAAATATCTGAACATATCTATGGCTACAGCTGTACCACCAAAAACCTAGAGATTCAAGGAAGTAATAAGTAGGAATGGTCCTACTCTCATTACATATCAAGAACCACTGCCATGGGAGCCACAGCCCTGAGGACTTCTGTGGTATCCTGTAATATTTCCCTAACATCTTTCCATTATGGAACTAGCTTCATTCATGTCCAAAAACAGTGGTAATATGTATCCAGTTCCTGTTGGTATCTTCCACACATCGGGATATTCCTTTTTGAAATTTATGTACTATGGCAGGTGGGGAAAACTATCTATTAAGAAATTTATATTGTGTTTCTTTAAAATTGTTACATATACTGTAAATAGGCCCATGTGTCCTGCCCATATGTCTGCCCAAGTTCCTGCTTCAGTATTTACTCCAAGGTGTTTTTCCCAGTTCTGTCTACATTTAGTGAATGAGTCAGTCTTCTGCCTCAATAAAGTCTGGTATACCTGGGTGATGGACCCTTTGTGATGCAGGTGATACAGTACCTCTGCAGCAGTTTCTTTAGTTCTGACTGTGCTTTTTTTTTTTTAACTAGGAGTCACACTAAGCTGAAGCTTGTTTACAGGTGCGACCTGGGAGCACAAGGAAGTTAAGTGACTTGCTCAGGGTCACACAGTATGCAAGTGGGGGCTGTGGGGTCAAACCCAGGTCTGCAAGTGTGCAGCTCAGAGCCTTAAATCACTGCGCTATACTGCTCTTCAATACTGCTATCTCCCTCTGTTGTGCTTTCCCTTCCATTTCTATATTTTTTGCATTTTGTATTTGCAATTTTTTGATATATATATATGGTGCTCCAACATTTAGTTTATGGCTGCTTGACTGGTGGCAGAAAAAGTCACTGTACCCCCCCTCCTCCACCTTCTTCCAGAACTGTATGTAATACTTTAGGTGTGGTTGCACCATGGATGTGTACAGCAGTAGAAAGGCTTCTTTTCTTCTCCTAGCGAACCCTCTACTCATACAACCTAGCAGTCATTTGCCCTTGATGCTGCCTTATTGCATTGAGGGCTTCAGGGTGCTAATAACTGCAATCCCCAGGTCTTTCTCTTTTTTGCACATCATTACAGTCACTCCCTCCAGCTTGTACTCTACTCCGGGTTCTTTCTCTCCATGTCCATGACATGGTAAAATGCTTCTCCTGCATCCATTTATAATACAAACTGACTCATTTCAAGGGATCACCCTTTATTCATTACATTATCAGTGTACTAGCATTATGATATGCATGCTTTCCCTGTCGAAATCCTGTTTTGTCTACCTGGTGCAAAATAGACTCTAAACGGCTTGCCAATAGCTTAGCAAATATTTTGACATCCACGTTTAAAAGAAATGTGGGTTAGTGTAAAGAACATAAAGTCTCATTTTTTCCCTTTCTTGGGGAGAACTATAGTAGTGGTGCCATAACAGATCTGAGGTGGAGTCACTCTCTCCCAGGTGTTAGCATATGCTTTATTAAGTAGTGGTGTAATCTGTTTCCTCGCCATTGGATAAAATCCCACTATGTACCTGAGGAATGCATTAGTAAATGGCCAGAAAAGAGGGGTGGAAGAACAATGGAGAAAAATCAAAACTGCCATCATGGAGGCAACAAGCCTTTGTGTGAAACAAATAAAGAAAACAAAGTGGAATAAAAAAAAACACTATGGCTCTCAAAAGAGGTGTCAGGGAAGGTTAAGGAGAAAAAGGCTGCATTCAAAAAGTACAAAGAATCACAGACGGAGCACGACAGGGAACTGTATCAATTAAAGCAGAAAGAAGTGGGGAAGGCAGTCAGAAAAGCAAAGGCCCAAACCGAGGAAAAGATAGCCGACTCAGTTAAGAAGGGGGATAAAACCTTTTATAGGTACATTAGGGAGCATAGAAAGGCTAAGGGAGGGATAGTGAAGATTAATAATTGTCCTGACTACTTGAAAGAGCTTCTGTCGCCTTACACCCCTCTGAGACAGCTTTGCTCGGCAGACGAGGGGTTGCTGGAGATTCCGAGGGTTAATTTGAAGTCCTCTGGAGCCCGTGCTTTTGGTTTCGTGGCTCCATCCCTCTGGAATTCTCTACCCCATCTACTCCAAGAGAGTACAACGGTGGATATTTTTAAAAGGGCTCTAAAGTCCTTTTTATGGGATAAGGCTTTTCCATCTATACTGTAATCGGTTTTATTTGCTGAAACTGCTGTTCTGTTTTATTGTACTTTGATGTTTGGTTTTATGAATTTTTGTACAGCGCCTTGAAAATTTGAAAGGCGCTTAACTAAATACATTTTATTATTATTATTATTAATAAAGGAGAGGGGAGGTGGGCAGAGGGAGACAGTGAAAAGGCAGATACTGAATGAATACTTTTGCTCAGTATTCACAAAAGAAGAAGAGGAGGAGTTACCTAAACCAAACAGTAGAAGCACTCTGGATAGTGGGGTTGACACCAGTCCATTTACAGAAGAAAGAGTACTGAACGGACTCCTAAAACTCAAGGTGGACAAAGCAATGGGGCCTGATGGGATTCACCATAGAATCTTAAAGAGCTAAGGGAGGACCTAGTGACACCACTAACCACACTTTTTAACAAATCATGGGAAGATGGGGTGGCACCTGAGGATTGGAGGAGGGCTGATGTGATTCCCCTTCACAAAAGTGGGAGCAAGGCAGAAGCAGGAATCTACAGACCTGTTAGTTTGACCTCAGTGATGGGGAAAATGATGGAATCACTTCTGAAAGAAAGAATTGTTCAGTACGTAGAGGCCAGCGGGGCACAGGACCCAAAGCAGCATGGATTCACAGCAGGAAGGTCATGTCAGATGAATCTAATCAATTTCTTTGACTGGGTGACCAAAGTAATAGACCAGGGAGGAGCTGTGGATATGGTCTACCTAGACTTTAGCAAGGCATTTGACACAGTCCCGCACAAAAGATTAATAATCAAGTTAGCCAGCCTGGGAGTGGGTCCCAGGATGGTAGCCTGGGTAGCAAACTGGCTGCACAACAGGATACAGAAGGTAATAGTGAATGGAACACATTCTGAAGAAAGGGGGATTACCAGTGGAGTACCTCAGGGCTCAGTACTGGGTCCAGTCCTCTTTAACGTCTTTATAGGTGACATTGCAGAGGGTCTGGAAGGAAAGGTATGCCTCTTTGTGGATGACACAAAGATCTGTATACACAAGGGGGGTAGAAAGGATGAGAAGGGACTTGGCAAGGTTGGACGAATTGTCAGACATATGGCAACTTAGATTCAATGCAAAGAAGTGCAAAGTAATGCACCTGGGAAATAAAAATCCAGGAGAAGAGTACACAATAGCAGGGGAGGTACTAACGACAACAATAATGGAAAGGAATCTGGGTGTAGTCATGTCAGATGACCTAAAGGTGAGTAAGCAATATGAGAAGTCGGTAAGGAGATCCAGGGGGATACTGGGATGCATAGGGAGGGGCATCACAAGTAGAAAAAGGGAAGTGGTTATCCCTCTGTACAGACAGTTGGTGAGACCCCATTTGGAGTACTGCGTGAAGTTTTGGAGACCTCATCTATGCAAGGACTTAGACAGGCTGGAAGCAGTCCAGAGGAGGGCAACTGAAATGTTGCAGGGTCTACATCAGAAACCATATGAAGAGAGACTGAAAGAGCTTAATATGTATACCCTTGGTGAAAGGAGGGACGGGGACATGATAGAAACTTTTAAGTACCTCAAGGGAATCAACAAAGTCCAGGAGGGTAGCATCTTTCAGAAAAAGAGATGTGTAAGAACAAGGGGGCACAATTTAAAATTAGAGGGGGGATGGCTCAGGGGTAATGTGAGGAAATTCTTTTTCACAGAGAGAGTGGTGGACGCATGGAACCGCCTTCCTGGAGAGGCTGTGGGGTCTAAAACAGTGGGGGAATTCAAACATGCATGGGACAGACATAAGGCAATTATAGTGGGGGGTTGCAGGAAGTAGACTGTTGGTTAACTAGAATCTGCAGCCTATCCAATAGGTAGAGAAATGGGCAGACTGGGTGGGCCAAGTGGTCCTTATATGCCGTCAAAGTCTATGTTTCTATGTTTATGTAGCCATCTGAGCATATGCTTGTCTTGCTGATGTGCTCTTATAGCTCTCTGAACCTCCTCCTCCTCCTCCTGAAGCTCCACCCCAACTGCCTCTGCTGCTCCTCCATAACTTTAAACAATGTTATCTTAGTCAGGAAGTCTCCCACCTCTGAGGTACAGTATATAGCTTCTTATAATACTGGTAGAAGACCTTATTAGTTCTATTATTTGCTAATGTCATCTCTGTTGTGTGTTTTAACACTTGTGATCAGTAGTGGTTCCAGCCTATTGCTCCATTAAAATATCTGCTTCCAGTCTGCTTTCTCCTTAACCTTCCCTGACACCTCTTTTGAGAGCCATAGTGTTTTTTTATTCCACTTTGTTTTCGTACTGTATAACTATCTTAGTGTGGATCTCCAGCAGAGATCCCAGAGTGGTCCTGGCCACCCTCAGGGCTACCATGTTCTCTGTGGATCCATTTGCCTCTACCTTCCTTTTCAGCTGCTTAATCTGCTTGTGTAATCTCACCTGTTTTTCTAGTATAATCTTTTTGGTCACCACCACCCTCAAGGTCATTATCCTTCTCAGACATGCCTTGTCAGCCTCAGACACCATAGCATTAGTAGTATCCAAGAGTGCATTGAACTCCATGTGCTTTGCCCATTCCTCCTTAAGTTGTCTTCAGGCCTACTTGTCTTTCAGGAGATAGGTCAGGAACCTCCAAATAGCCTTGTGTGTTTCGCTGTGTGGGATGTCAATGTGACAGACCACAATAGGGTGATCTGCTATGAAAATGGGTCACTCCTCTGCTTTTTCTGCCGTGTGACCTCATGACAGGAGAATATAGTCCAGCCTGAATCATGTCTTGTGAAGGACTGAAAAATATGTGTACTCCAGAATGCCTAGGTTTCTCAAACAACAAGTATCCACTCAATCTAGATCCAATAAAACCTGTCTGACCCACCCCAGTCTCAAATCTGTAGGTCCCCCCCCCCAAACCAGTATTTTTCCACTTCTAGGGTTACAATGAAATCTTCCATTCATACCAGCCCTGGGAAGTTCAGTCTCCAAAGCTGATCCTCCAGTTCCTGAAACTATGTTGGATCATACTCCATTGAGGTATGTATAATAGCTACAGTGATCACTTCCTCGTTCAGTACCCCTTGGACAAACAGTTATCTAACGCTAATGTCATTTGCCACCTCTCTCCACATTTTGAAAGGGAGATTCCTATGGAAAAGTGCAGTCACCAGTCACCAATTGGAGTTATAGTAAGCATGGTATCGTTCATCTATACACTCTCCCACCAATTTATCCACCTCTAACACATTAAGTGTGTGCCTTCTAAACAGGCTACTTGTGTTTTAAACTGCTAATGGTGGAGCACCAGATTTTTCTGCTTAACAGGGTTGGAGATCCCTCTAACATTTCATGTAACCAATATCAATTCAGCCATTTTCAAATGGAAATAGACACTTAGCAGAATACTACGGTATATCTTAAACATACAGTTTTAGGGGTGATGTCACCACTTCAGGGGCTGCCTCCCCTCTCTTGGCCAACTGTGCACTTCTTATTTTGCAAGAACATATAACACAAAACATTGCACATGAACCACACAAACCTATTCCCCTTGTTACCCCTACTTCCTTAATGTTTCTATTCCATTTTGCTATCCTATCTTGGCTTTCCCTCTCTTTAACCCTCTTATCCTCTTCAGCCAACACAAACCACTTTGTTTCGTTTATTCAGTCACATCCTCCCCCACATTGAGCCACCAGCCCTCCATCCTCCTAACCCTCAACTAGTGGTTATTTCCTATCACCTCTTCTCTCTAGATACCTTTTGGCCAGTAACAGATATTTCATTCATCCTATATGTATTTTTATTGCCCTCTACTGCATTCCACCCCTATCTCACTGCATCCCATATCTCCCCTGTGCTCCACCCTACCTGGAAAATCCATCTCTCTCAACCTCCTGGCCAGTGCCATTCCTCTGCTGCCAGCAAAGCTGCTGTCTTCCTCTTTCTTCTATGACTCCCCTCCCCCCCACAGTCTACCCATCCTTCTCTTTCTTTTCCCTCCCCTATTGTATCCCACACTCTTTATACTCTAGCTATCCTTAAGTACAATCCAACAACACTTGTTTTTGACTCAGAGGCATTTACAATCTGGCCATATTAAATACTGGTCCACTCTTGGCAGAGCTGGCAACTCCCAGCTGGCATCTTCATCTTCTGGAGAATACACACTACCATGGCCACTGCACTGGCATCCAGCCCATCGTCCTACCTTTTCCTGACTTATTCTTCTCTTCTGGGAGCTGGATCTCAGTCTCTGAAAGGTCTGTCATCTGGAGAGGTGTAGCAGATGGAAGGTCTTGATCTGAGGCACCCCCAGACTATCTCACAGCTCACAGTTCCAGTGAGTTCAACTTTCTCACCAGAATGGTCCATGACAGCAGCAAAATGGGCCCTTTGCTCAACTGCAGCCATACGCTTACACCACCCACAACCATACTCTCCCCTGGCCCTGCCAATCTGGGAACACTGCCACTTACATCTGCTATGATAGCTCAGTTGTACAAGGAACCCTGTCTCCCACTGCCTTGTTATGTAATCTGTCTAGTTCTAGCACTGCAAATAACTTCTGCCATCCCCCTCCTCTCAATTAAACTCCATCTGATGTTTTGACTGGCTGTACAAAAGTGCCCTGGCCACCTATAGGGAATTGTTAGCTCCTTGGCTGTAGGTGGCAAACTCCTGTAGCAACCTAGCTAGTCATTCATCCTGGTTGGATAGGGTCTCAATGCTTCTCACACCAATTCACTTCTCCCGGGGTGCAGGGGAGAATTCAAACACATGGCAGTTGTGGTTTTTACTGGCAACATTTCTGAAGCCTACCACTCCATGCTCTGACCCATCCCCCTTTACACACTAGCTTGCTGGCAGTCCAATAATGGGGGGGTATAAGATAGCTCCAAAAATTACATATGTCAAAATCTTCAGCTTAATTGCTGGGTTCAACTGGGCCCATTAACCAGCCTCTTGGGATCATTCAGGAGTGGCTGTACTTTTACACCAGTCAACATCTCCTCCAAACCAAGGGGTTCCACAGCTCAGTCAATCAGTCCCCTTTCCCCACTCCTGACCTCCTTTCCATAAAACATAACTAATACCCCAATCCATAGCTGAGTTAAATATTTTAGGGGGAGACTCTTGGCAGTTTACTCATGTGCATCAGGGGAAAAGGTGTGCAGATTCTATTTGTTTCACATGCAACAGCTTCTTGACCTCTGAGAATTCATTTCATCATTCTTGCAGGTGCTTGCCATAGTCCTGAAAAAAAAAAGATGCAACTGTTTCTCTCCTTTATCATACCTTTATGCTGTCCCACCTGCAGCACTCATTCTTTGTCCCTGAACTGTAAGAATTTGAGCAGAAAGGGTCTTGGCCATTCTCCTTTCTTTGTCACTGCCCTGGGACTCTGTGGGCCCTACTGAATTTTATACCTGCTGCAGCTGTCCCCAGGCCCAGAACTTCAGGGATCCAGCCCTCCACAAACTTGGCCAGTCTATCTGGCTTGCCCACAATGCTAAGGTTTAGTTTCCTGGACTGGTTCTTCAAATGGTCCACCTTGTCTGCAACTGTTGCCTTCTGTCCTATAGCTTTTCACAGTTCCACGCACACTGATGTGAGTTTGTCCTGCAGTAGGTCTAGAGACAGAGGAGACAGGTCATTTCTTGTGCTCATTGATCTCTCTTCAGCTTTTGACACTGTAGATCACACTGTGCTTCTTAATCACCTTAGAGAATACTGTGGTCTCACCAGCACTGTCATCAGCTGGTTTGAGTCCTACCTCTCTGACAGGAAGCAATGGGTAGTTATGGGGAATTTCTCCTCCTTCCCAAAGCTCCTGCCATGTGGAGTGCCTCAGGGTCGATCTTGTCGCCAATGTTATTAGCAGTGTATATGCTGCCCCGGGGTGAGCTCATTAGGTGGCACAGTGTGAGTATTTACTGTTATGCAGATGTTACCCAAATTTACCTTTCCTTTGCCCCTGGAACACTAGATGCTGTGAAAGTGCTTAACATCTGCCTGGCCAAGGTCAATGGTTGGATGTCCTCCAGTTGGATGCGACTGAACCCAGATAAGACAGCGGTGTTAGTGGTTGTGCCTCTGATGTGGTACCTGGTTTATTCCTGAGATCTATGTCGTTGATGGCCTCCCTTAGGGTGAAAGAGCTTAGCACGCTCCTTGATGACAGACTAACACTTGAAGCAAGGTGTCGGCTGTCAACAAAAGTGGTTTCTACCACTTAAGAAACATTGCCAGGATCAAACTCCTAGTTCCGCCCAAGGACCTGCCCACTCTGGTGCATGTCTTTGTGACATCCAGACTGTATTACTGTAATGCTGTCTACTTCGGGGTCTCTGGAGGTACCCTCCGCTGGCTACAAAGCTGGTGCAGAATGCAGCTGCCAGGCTGCTTACTGGCCTACCTAGGTCTAGTCATGTAACCCTGGTACTGTGAACTCTGCACTGGCTGCTAGTCAGGTGGAGAGTTATCTTCAATGTGAGTTTACTCACTTATAAGGCTCTACACAGACTAGGCCCTGGCTACCTGGCTGATCTTCTGACACCTGCCATCTCAGTCCACTCCCTCCACTCCTCGATCAGGGCCTCCTTGAAGTTCCCAGAACCAGATTAAGAACTTCTGGCAACTGGGCATTTAGTATCATCGGAAAGGTCTTGTGGAACTCCTTACTAGCTTACGTCAGGGAGGCCCTGTTGGTTGAGAGGTTCAAGAGTGGCCTGAAAGCTTACTTATTTTCCCTGGCCTTCTCAGATGTAGTGATATGACCAGGCCAAAAAAAATATGCTTATTCTAATGCTATATCTGAAGTTTTATTGTTTTATTTGTTGGATTCTTGTTATCTGATTTTATTTGATACCCTGACTGCTGTATGTTTTACGTGCGGGACTCAGAGCCTCCAGGATTGGGCATCTTAGAAATAAATGTTGCCTTACCTTGCCTTGTCTTGCCTTTTGCCTTTACTAATCTGGCCCTTAGCCTCTTCCAAGTGCTTGGTGTGATCATCTGCAATATCCTGGAGCCCATGACCTGACTACTGTATGTGAGTGATGTGTGCAGGCAGATTGCTGATCCCAAACCAGACTTCCTGCTGCAAGGATTTCAGCTAGTCAGCCAGACAAAAACACATGATCAGATTTAAAACATGAAATTATTTAAAAACAAGGATGTCTGTTATAGGAGCTTTCTCAGTTTGTGACCAGCATCTCTGCTTGCTTAACAGTTCCCTCAAATATTCTGTAAGTACACACTGTCAATGGTTTCTAAAGTCAGTGCATTCTTAATCCCCCATTGTGCTGCTCCATGTAATACCCAAGAATTAATATTGAAATGATATACCCTGCATACATATTTTAAGACTGAACCCCCATATAGTGGTGCTCAGTAATAGGTTATTTTATAACTGAAGATATCCTAATACTGTTAACTCAATTTTCTTACTGATAACTAGTTATATAACAAGGAATTTCCATGTCAAAAAAAGGTGTCAAGGTTGTAAGATTAACCATTGATAATTGGATTTACTGAGGGTTACTGATTGACATTGATCGGAAGCCGTTTCAGGAAGGAGAGTAAAGGAGCTAGACCTGATTCTTTTACTGACTGCAATAACTCCTCTGTAGGCAAAAACAATGACTTATCAACTATATAAATTTACTTCTTCAAACATCCAAGGTTTTTGCTCCTTATTAAATGGAGCAGGTCCTGATACATCTTAAAAAAGAATGCTGTGATGTTGCATTTTTGCAAGAAACTCACTTGATGGTCTCACAGACCCAGAACCTTGTGAGGGATTGGGTGGGGTTAGATGAAGGCACCTAATGGACAGAAAAAAAACACAGAGGAATAGCTATTGTATTCTCATTCACCAAAGATTGAAAGCTCAAGTCATACCAACAGTTCATTCTCATTGCAGACTGACTACAGGGAACCCCTGGGTCTGTTACCAAAGCACACTATGCGCTTCATGAACTAGCCATGGAATACTAACTAGTTGACCCTTGGTCTAGTATGCATCCTGCAGGAAGACTTCACCTTTCACTCACATCCCCATAATTCAAGTAGTACATAGATACATAGACAGTGTCGGCAGATAAGGGCCTATGACCCACCTAGTCTGCCCATTTGAGTTTGTAACTTCAGTTTATGTTTTCCTAGAACTCTGTTGCCCCTTACCCCTGACCTCCAGAATTCCTTTATGTCTATCCCATGCATTCTTAAATCCCATGATTGTTTCAGCCCCCACCACTTCCTTAGGCAGGGTGTTGTACTTGTCCACTCTGTGAAGAAATTCTTCCTCACATTTCCCTGAATCGTCCTCCCTCCAACTTCATCCCATACCCTCTAGTCCTGGAACATATTTTTTGCTTAAAAATAGTGTATTCCTGCACCCTGTTCCTCCCTGTAAGATACTTGTATGTCTCTATCATATCGCCTCTCTCCCTTCTCTCCTCCAGGGAGTACATATTCAGTTCCTTCAACCTGTCCTCATAGGACTTGTGATGTAATCCATGTACCATCTTTGTTGCCCTCCTCTGAACTTTCTCTACCCTGTCTATGTCGTTACATAGATAAGGTCTCCAGAACTGTACACTGTACTCCAGGTGGGGCCTCACTAGTGTCTTGTATAGTGGAATCATGACCTCCCTTTTCCTGCTGGTGATGCCCCTGCCTATGCATCCCAGCATCCTATTTGCTTTACCTGCTGCCTTGTCACACTGTTTTCCTACCTTGAGGTCATCAGAGATGATAACCCCAAGATCCCTTTCCTGCTTGATACATGCTATATCCTCAGCCCCCAACTGATATAGTGTGTCAGGTTTTTGTGCCCCATATGCATTATCTTACACTTCTTTGCACTGAATTTAAACTGCCAAACCCCTAACCATTCTTCAAGTTTCTGCAGGTCCCCTTCTCATTCTGTCTACACCCTCTGGTGTGTCTACTCTGTTACAGAGCTTTGTGTCATCAGTGAACAGTGAAATTCTGCCTTCTAGGTCCTGTGCAATGTCACTGATGAAGATGTTGAATAAGACCGGTCCCAGCACTGATCCCTGTGGTACCCCACTGGTCTCTCTTCCCTCTGTGGAGTGACAGCCATTTACCACCACCTCTGTGTCCTGCTGCCCAGCCAGTTACCTACCCACCACATACTGGGCTGCCCACCCCATTCCCTAGTTTGTGTAATAGCCTTCTATGTGGCACAGTGTCAAAGGCCTTGCTGAAGTCCAGATAGGCCATGTCCACTGCCCTCCCCTGATCCACCTCCCTAGTCACCCAGTCAAAAAATTCAACAAGGCTGGTCTGACATGACCTCCCCCTGGTGAAACCATGCTGCCTTGAATCCTGCAGTCCATTGACAATCAGATGTTCTACCAATCTCTCCTTCAGTAGTGCTTCCATGATCTTCCCCACTACCGAGGTGAGGCTGACTGGTCTGTAGTTCCCCACTTCCTCTTTGTTCCCCCTTTTGTATAAGGGGACTACATCTGCTGTCCTCCAGTCTTTGGGTGCCTCCCCTGTTTCCAGTGATCGGCTAAACAGGATAGCCAGAGGTTCAGCCACCACCTCTTTGAGATCTTTAAGGACCCTGGGGTGTACCCCATCTTGCCCCATTGCTTTATCAACTCTTATTACTTCCAGTTCCTTCAGGACCCTTTCTCGTGAAAAGGGACTTGTGTCCATTTCTGCACCATTCTCACCCCTTGTACTCCCTTCAGACCCATTATCCTCCTCTTCCTCAGTAAAAACTGAGCAGAAATACCTGCTCAGTATGTCAGCTTTACTGTTGTCATCCTCCATGCTGCCCCCATCCTCCCCCTAGTCTCACTATCCCTTCCTTTGCTTTTCTTTTTTCACTTATGTACTGTACCTGTAAAAGGCTTTGTCCCCTCTACCCACTGATTTTTGCAATATGCTCTTCTGTCTGAGCTTTGGCTTCTCTTACTGACCTCCCTACCTCCCTGTGCTTCTCCTGGTACTTCTCCCTATCCCCTTCTGCCTGTGACTTTTTGTATTGCCTGAATGCAATCTTTTTGGCTTACACTTTCTTTGCTACCTCTTTGGAAAACCATAATGGCCTCCTCTTCCTTTTCCTCTTGCTAACCTGATTAATGCATAATTCTGTTGCTCTTGTAATCCCCGTTTTAAATACTGCCCCTGTTCCTCAACCCCTGATTCCTGCCCCATTCCCTCTTCTTTCAAGTATCTCCCCATTTTCCCAAAGTCTGCCCCCCCTAAAATCCAGGATACATGTTTTTGTGCAGTTTGGTTCTGCTCCTTCTGTGATTTCAAACCATAATGACTGGTGGTCACTGTTCCCCAGGTGCTCCCCCACTGTTACCCCATCACACTGTCCCTGTTTGTGAGCACAAGGTCCAGTACTGCCTTCTACCGAGTTGGTTCCATGACCAGTTGCTTGAGAAAGGCACCCTGAAGGGAGTCCAGGATAAATCTGCTCCTAGTTGATGCTGCTGCTGGGATGCTCCAGTCCACATCTGGAATATTGAAGTCTCCAACCAGTACTACCTCACCCTTGTCTGCTATCCTTTGGATGGCTAGCATCAACTCCTATCTGTTTCTTCCTCCTGGGCTGGTGGTCTATAGACCACACCTGTGCAGATGGCTGGCCCCATTTTCCTTTCCAGCTTAACCCACAGTATCTCTCCCCCATTTTGTTCCTTCTGGATCTCTGTGGCCCTTATGTCATTTTTCACATACAGTGCCACTCCTCCTCACTTCCTACCAGCCCGGTCTCTTCTGAATATGTTGTAGCCAGGAATGGCCATCTCCCAGTCATGGTTATCATTACACCAGGTTTCTACGATGGCCACAATGTCCAGGTATAACTGCACCATGACAGCCTCCAGATCTTCCATCTTGTTGCTAAAGCTGGCATTGGCACACATGGCTTTCCATGACTTGACCTCCCTGGACTGTTTAGCTGTTCTACTCCAGCCCCTTCCCTGGTTGTCCTTTATCCATGGTTATCCTTGCTGTCTGCCCTTCTGCTGATATTTGCACCTTTTCTGCCTATCCACCTCTTGGGCACTAATCTCCATCTTTTTGCACACTGCTTTGTTGAGATATCCATTCCTCTGGTTCACTGGTTCCACTGCTAGCTGTGGGGGGTGAGCAAGCAAGTACCCTCCTTGCTGGCCTGCCACCCCCCTTGGCTAGTTTAAATGCTTGTCAATGTAGCATTTAAACTTATCATCAAGTCAAATTGATTTTTTCCTTATCCCCCAATAAAGTATATCTCATGTGGAGAAAGCCCCTTCCTGCCATCTGTATGCCTGCGGCTGTGTGCCCATCATTAGGGTGCCAACTTCAGAAGTTTTCCACCCCCTCCCCATGGTCCACCCCCCCGAGTTAGTATTTATGGAAAGTGGGAACCATGGGGGTGCAGGGGGCACAGCCCCCCACAAAAAGAGGTGCCGGCAAACTCAAAACATGGCACTCTAATGACTGGGTGCACTCCCACTGGCACCCTAAATGGGTGGAACCAATGAAGACATGGATTGGCCCCATCGTTATCTCACATCATGCCTGCGTACATCCTGCCTTGGGTATGGGCCCAGAATCCACATCAACCCCATGCTGGAGACTAGATACATTCTTGCTTTCCCAACCAGACTTCAAAGAATGGCTCACTACTGAAACTGAGTATTTCTTCTCCACCAATGACACATCTGACATCTCAAGAACCACTTTATAGGACACCATGAAAGCCTTTCTGAGAGAGAGAGAGAGAGAATAATAAGTTATACCTCCCATCAGAAAAAAACAGAAGGTGGAAAAGCTTAAGGATCTGGAAAAGGCTGTCAAAGCAGAGGAACAACAATACAACTCACTCTAGACCCACTCCCTGAAATCCACTGGGTAATGATGCTACTCAGATTCCAAATCAATTACCTAATCCTCACAGGGGCGCAACAGGTGGTAATGCACACATCACACAAATATTGGAAACCAGGAGAGAAAGCTCATTGCCTCAAAGTCCAACAAGCAACCAAAGTAGGCAGTACCACCCATACCCCCCCATGGGTCCAGTGCTTACTCAAGGTAAAGGTATCTCTGAGACCTTTTTCAACTTTTATAAGGAGCTCTACTTGTCCAAGTATATAGCTACTCTAGTTCACTTAACATAGACACTTTTTTACAGGGCCTCACCTTATCTCAAGTCCCAGCCCCTCAGGCACAAAAATTGGACTCCCCTACTACATTACAAGAAGTTCAAGTCTGCTATAAAGAGCCTCCCCAAGCGGAAAAGGCACAGGATGGATGAACTCTCTGCCGAATTCTACCACTTTTGGTCTGGTAATTGAACATCTGCTTCTCTCTACTCTCTCAGAAGCTCTATCTGCGGGACATCTCCCACAATCCATGATGGAAGCTTTGATATTCTGCTCCCTAAGCCGAGTAAGAGACCCCAAACTGGTTGAGAACTACTGCCCTATCTCTTTTCTTATTGTGGATGTCAAAACCCTTGCCAAATTTATGGCAAACAGACTGAAGGCATATATACCACATTTTATTGACCACCAGCAGGCCAGCTTTGTATCTGGTCGCAGTCCATGGATAACATTAGAGCTGACATAAATCTTATTTCGGCAGCATCCCAAGGTAAAGTCCCATGTATGCTCACCAGTGTAGATACAGAAAATGCACTCAACTCATTGGAGTGGAACTACTTATAGAGGGCTATGCAGAGCATGGGCATAAGCCCGACATTTATTCAGATGGACAGAATCATATACTCAGCACCTTCTGCATGCCTGCACACAAATAGGCTTATCTTGCTGGTTGGGCAGAGGAATTCGGCAGGGATGCCCCTTATCCTCTTGCTGTTCCTTATTGCCATGGAACCTCTGCTGCTCAAGCTGAGAAGTTGCCTGAAGGTACAGGGTATTGACTGTGGCACAGCCCCAGTTAACACATTGGCATTTGCAGACAATTTCCTTCTGGCAGTAGCAAACCCAGCTACCTCCCTTCCAAGGGCTCTCAAGATCCACACAGAATTCAGCAAAATCTCAGGGCTGACAGTGAACTGGTTAAAAATCAAAGCACTCCCTCTTAGCTCTCACACCACTGACGCACCTACCAAATTTCTGGGTCTTAATTTGGCACCTCATCATATCAAATACTGGATTCTGCTACCTATTACACTCAATTCCCTAGTGGAACTAAACCTGAAGACCCTGGTCAACATACCAGGGTACACAATCTACAGAAGGGACAGGGAGGGTAAAAGAGGAGGTGGAGTAGCTCTCTACATAAGGGAAGGGATCAACGCTACAGAACTAAAAAGTAAAGGGGGAGGACAAGAGGCACTCTGGGTCACCTTGGAGACAGGGAATGGCATCACAATCTGCACAGGGGTTGTATACAGACCCCCATCTCAAGGGGAGGAAATGGACAAGAAAATGATAGAGGGCATTCTCAAAATGGTTGAAAAAGGGGAGATACTGTTGATGGGGGACCTGAATATGCCAGATGTTAACTGGATGACATGGACTGCAGCCACATCCAAGAGCAGGGTCATTCTTGATGCCCTACAGGGGGCATGCCTTAGACAGCTAGTGGTGGAACCCACTCAGGAGGGAGCAATATTAGACTTGGTACTCTCAAATGTAAAGATGATCACAAATTTAGAAGTCAGTAGACATCTGGGAACAATCGACCACTGCACAGTGTGCTTCACAATAAACACAACCACGGAGACAAGCCATATAAAGACAAGGATACTGGACTTTAGAAGGGTTGACTTTGGAATAATGGGTGAATACCTGAGGAATGCATTAGCAAATGGCCAGAAAGGAGGGGTGGAAGAACAATGGAGAAAAATCAAAACTGCCATCATGGAGGCAACAAGCCTTTGTGTGAAACAAATAAAGAAAACAAAGCGGAATAAAAAGCCACTATGGTTCTCAAAAGAGGTGTCAGGGAAGGTTAAGGAGAAAAGGCTGCATTCAAAAAGTATAAGGAATCACAGAAGAAGCACGGCAGGGAACTGTATCAATTAAAGCAGAAAGAAATGGGGAAGGCAGTCAGAAAAGCAAAGGCCCAAACCGAGGAAAAAATAGCCAACTCAGTTAAGAAGGGGGATAAAACCTTTTATAGGTACATTAGGGAGCATAGAAAGGTTAAGAGAGGGATAGTGAAGATTAATAAAGGAGAGGGAAGGTGGGCAGAGGTATACAGTGAAAAGGCAGAGATACTGAATGAATACTTTTGCTCAGTATTCACAAAAGAAGAAGAGGAGGAGTTATCTAAACCAAACAATAGAAGCACTCTGGGTAATGAGGTTGACGCCAGTCCATTTCAGAAGAAGAGTCCTGAAAGAACTCCTAAAACTCAAGGTGGACAAAGCAATGGGGCCTGACAAGATTCACCCTAGAATCCTAAAAGAGCTAAGGGAGGATATAGTGACACCACTAACCACACTTTTTAACAAATCATGGGAAGATGGGGTGGTACCTGAGGACAGGAGGAGGGCAGATGTGATTCCCCTTCACAAAAGTGGGAGCAAGGCAGAAGCAGGAAACTACAGACCTGTTAGTTTGACCTCAGTGGTGGGGAAAATGATGGAATCACTTCTGAAAGAAAGAATTGTTCAGTACCTAGAGGCCAGCGGGGCACAGGACCCAAAGCAGCATGGATTCACAGCAGGAAGGTCATGTCAGACGAATCTAATCAATTTCTTTGACTGGGTGACCAAAGTAATATCAATCAATCAATCAATCAATCAAATCTTTATTTATTCAGGCGATCATCATTGAGCAAGGCTCATTTACAAGATGGACCTGATAAGGTCAAGGTTCGAGTTGATACACAGCAATTACATCACATACTTATAAGACAGTTATACATACAGAAAAAAATGATGTTTATAACATAATAATATACAGCGAATTCACACGTTGAAACTCGGTTAAGAGAAGGTTAAACTAATATCTGCAATATGTACAGTACATATATATCCCAATGAGGGTCATGACAGTCACACACATAATGAGTACAAGGATGGTGAAGGGAATATTGGGTGCCATATACTGGGGTGTCTGACTGGAAGGAATATGCCATATGTGATTGGAATATAGTTTTGTGGGATGACTATTCTATCTCTAGCGTAGCAACTGCATTTCTTGAAGAAGGCTGTACAGTGCTGCTTAAAGGATGTAAATGGAATGATAATGGACAGTTTAGGGATTTTTGTAGGGTGTTCTATGATATAGCTAGAGAATAGCTGATTGCTACCCTACCTATTTTGGTGTTGACTTTGGGCAATTTGAGCAGGATGATATTGTTGCTTCTTAGGGCATAGGAGCTAGGAGTGTTCTGGTTGAAGCAGTCTAGGATATAGCTTGGGAGTTTTTTTGATAAAGCTCTGTAGATCCATAGGCTGCATTTCTGCTCCTCCTGACATGAAGGAAACCCATCAATTGTGTCATAGAGAGAACAATGGTGGGTATTATATGCTAGTCTGTAATGAACCTATTGCTCTATGATATAAGGTATCCAACTTTTGAAGGTAGGAAATGGGGCAGTGACTATAGAGAAGTCTGCATAGTCAATGACTGATAGAAAGATGGCCTGGACTAATCTCATCTTTGAGTCTCTGTTAAGGAAGGTTTTAATCTATAGAGGAGGCCAAGCCCTAGGCGAGCTTTTTAACAGTTGTTCTAGATGCTGAGTGAAGTCAAGTCTGTTGTCAATCCACACCTAGGTATTTGAAATTTTCAACATACTCCAGATTTTCTCCAAGTATAGTGCATAGCTGGGGAGATTGATTGAAGAGGATGTGTTGGTGGAGTTTTGAGTTGTGAACATCATTGCTTTGGTTTTCTTTGCATTTAGCAGAAGCTTTTTTTGAGTAGCTGATGTTATAACAGGGAGAATTCTGTTTGTAGGATTTCATGAGCAACTGTAGGTGAAGGGTTGCTGACATACAGAACAGTGTCATCAGCAAAGAGGTGTACTGAGGACTTGGTAAGGGTTGAATCAATTTTATTTAAATAAATGGCAAAAAGGATAGGACCCAGAATAGAGCCTTGGGGGACTCCTCTTGACAGTGGTCTTAATGGGGATAGGTCACCTTCAGCTTTTACCTGCTGTGATCTACCGGAGAGGTAGCATCTGAACCACTTAAGGGAGGATGGATCTAGGCCAATGGAGTGTAGGGATGAGAGTAGCAGTTCATGGTCCACGGTGTCGAATGCTTTGCTCCGGTCCAGGAATACTGCACAGACATTGTTCTTTATATCCAATTCGATTTGCCAATCATTTGTGACCTAGGCTAATGCAGTGATAGAGCTATGTTTGGCCCGGAATCCAGATTGAGCTGCATTTAATAGGTTAGTATTGTCCAGATATTCCCTTAACTGAATACTCACTAATTTCTCCAGCATCTTGGATAACACAGGTAGAATGGAAATGGGCCTGTAGTTATTAAGATCCATAGGGTCCCCTGATTTTAGAAGGGGGACTACTTGAGCTGTCTTCCACAGTGTGGGAATAGAGCCAGAGTTTAGGAAAGGTTAAAGAGGTGTGTGGTGGGGACTGCAAGCACATGGCATGCAATCTTTTAGAAAGAAGGGTCCAGAAGTCTGCTCCTGCACTTTTTGGTATCCAGATGCCATAATAGATCCTCAACTTGTTTCAACAGTATGGGTTTGAAGCTAAAGGAAGAGTCAACTCTTTGATCACCAATGTAGTGGGAGCTTAATTGGTCCCTTAATAGGTTAGCTGGGAGGTGTCAAAGGCAAGCGAGCTGTTGTGAAGTGGTTTGTTGAATGCATCCAGGATTTCATTTTGCCAGTAATGGGGCCATAGTTATTGTGTAATTGAGTTGGAAGGGGTTGTTAGCATCCTGGCCCATCATACCCTTGATGGTGCCCAAAATCTAGCAGGATTATGGTAGGAGGAGTCGAGCTCGGCCAGGTAGTGAGGCCTTTGCATCCCTGACTTTCCTGGTGCATTTATTCCTGGCTTTCCTAAAAATCATCCAGTCACTTGTATTCTTAGTTTTCTTGCTACTTTCAGAGTGTGTCTCTCTGCAGTGCAGCTTTGAGGTCAGCTGAAAACCAGCGACAGGATTTGTTTTTTATTCAGATACTAGAGATTGGGGCATGGGTATTAAGGGCATTTATTATAATGCTATTTAGCACCTGCTGAGCTTTTTCTACAGAATGTGCAAGGTAGAACTTTTGCCAGTGTGGAGAGTAGGCTAGATCATGCAGATATCCTTCAGTATTTATGTTTTTCTTGGATCTCCTCATGAGGAATTTTGCAGGATTTGTTTCAATGCTGTTGGATCTTACCCCTGCGATGGGGCAGTGGTCACTTATGTCGCATAGGAGCACTCCAGCATGTGTGAATAGATGTGGTTTACTCACTAGCATGATATCAAGTAGTGTACTGTTACTACTATTCTTTGTATTTAATCTTGTTGGTTCATTAATTAACTGTGTGAGCCATAGGTGTCACAGAATGATACCAGAGGTGTAGCTGCCTGGGTGAGCCAGTTGAAATTCAGGTCCCTAGGATAATGACTTATTCAGTACTGGACTTGACCAGGTTTCCCAGGTGGGATAAGAGCTTGTGTTCAGCAGAGGGTCTGTAGCATCCAATTAATTGGAAAGCTGCTGTATTGGGAGAGAGACTTTTAGGGATAGGCACTCAAATTCCTTGGGCATAGATGTTGCAGCAGTACAGGATACAACTATACCAGCTTTTGCATATATGGCTACTCCACCTCCCCTTGTTTGGTGATCAGCTCTGAATAGCTGATAGGTAGGTTAACTTCCCTGTCCATTGTGGTGGGCTTGAACCATGTCTCAGTTATCACAAGAAAGTCTGGTAAGGTATGGGCAACCCAGGCTTGTAACAATGTAAATTTTTTCAACAGACTGCATACATTAATATGCAGGAAACTGAGGCCTTTAGTTGAGGTTAGGTCTGATGGAGAGGTGATACTTTCAAGAGGTCCAGGGTTGATTTCCACATTACCAATACAGAGCAATAGAAAGATCAGTAGTTTCATGAGGGCTGCCAGTGATAGGGAGAGGGGGCTGTCTTTGGTCCTCCTTCTTTTATTCTGTTGCCACTCTTTTTTTTGGGTGCTCCCTGTGGATTTAAGGTAGAGTATTGGGATACCAATTAGCAGTTTGATGACTAGGCTTGGGGGGGATCTATATATCCAGCAGTGGGGCCTTGACTGAAACACATATGTGGTGATATGGTTAAACTTGTAAGGGGGAAGGGATAAGGGAGGGGCTGACCAAGAAGCCCTCCTCCAGATGAGGGAGTAGCCTTCAAGCCCAAGGGGAGGAAACAGACTGGAGGTGGAGGTTTCAGGAGGAGCAGGGAGGATGGAGTATAAGGAATCTGGGTGGGTTTCGACAAAAAGGATCAGGGATAAGGGTGGGGGTTAGTGTTAGTAAATGCAGGAGCTTGGAAACAAGTTGCCAGAGTTCCAGACCATGCTGTTCGAGGGGTGTGGATGTGGCGGCAGTCACGGAAATGGGCCAACAAAACCATGACTGGGACCTAAATGGGGTACACTATGCTTAGGAAGGATAGAAAGGAGGGCAGAGGGGTGGAGTGGCTATGTTCATTAGAGATGACATAGAAATTGCTATGGTAGAAGAGGCAGAGGAAACGTGGAGGCCTTATGGGTCACCTTACGATCCCCAGCAGGAGATAAGGTCAAGCTGGGAGTAGCATATAGGCCCCGGGATGAGTGATGTTCTAGAGATGGTTTGCTGGACAACATCATTGCCCAGTGTGGACCAAAAGGGAAGGAGTGGTGTTGATGGGGACCTTAATATGCCAGGTACAAACTGGGAACCATGTCCTCTAAGGTGGCCAAGGAGCAGAGGCTGCTGGATGGCTTCAGGATGTGTTCTTAACACAGCATGTGATGGAGCCCACAAGGGAGGGCATGTCCTGGATGTGGTTCTGGCAGATGGGGATCTGGTAAGGGACATGGTTGTACAGGACCCCTGACTGGGAGTGACCACAATACTGTCTGGTTTCAAATAAGCATTGGGGGATGGGTGTGAGATCTAGGACACTGGCAGTGGACTTCAGGGAAGACTTTATGGGCATGGGAAATATTCTCAAGGATCACTTGAAGGGATTACCTCAGCGACAAGTGGAAAGGAGATGGGAGGTCATAAAGCAGGGGACTTCATGAGGCAGTCAGGATCTGCGCTAAGTTGAAGCGTAAGGAGCAAGGTCACATAAACCATGCTGGTGGTCCAGTGAGGTCCAGGTAGCAGTCAGAGAAAAGAAGGGGCTTACAAAATATAAAACAACAAGAGGGATAGGGATAAGGAAATGTACCAGCTTGCATCTAGAAAAGTCACCCGTATGGTGAGGGAGCAAAGTCCAGTAAAGAGCACGGCTGTCACAGGGGATACATGGAGGGAAAAGGGTTCTTCCATTACATTGGGGAGGGAGAAAAACTAAGGCCATCTCAGCAGATTGAGATCAGAAGGAGGGTGGGTGGAAGAGGCGAGGACCAGGCAGAGGTATTTAACAGTACTTTGCCTCTGTGTTCATTAGGGAGAGGGATGGGATATCTACAAAGCAAGGCACAAAGGGATAGAGCGGCAGGAGTGGGATCAGGGGAGCAACAGAAATGGAGCAAAGGAGGAAAGGTACCCCAGGGGTGTCACATCTGGATAAAGAAAAAAAGACCAGTAAGGTGGAGGACGGATGATGCCATCCCCACCAAAAGGGTGTGGTTGCCTCAAGGCCCTAAAGAAAGACAAATCTCCTGGGCCGGATGGCATTCATCCGAGAGTACTATGGGAATTGGCGGACATACTGGCTGCACCCTGGCGGAGCTTTTCAACAGGTCACTTGAGACAGGAGGGTACCTAGGGATTGGCAGAGGCACATGTGGTACCAATCCATAAAGGGGGTCAAGGAAGTACCAGGAAACTATAGACCCATCAGTTTAACCTCGGTGGTGGGAAAATTAATGGAGAGTATACTAAAGGAACGATTGGGGTTTACTTGGGGAGGTGGGAGGTCTGGATGACGGCAGCATGGGTTTGTGCCAGGTAGATCATGTCAAACCAACCTTGTGGAGTTCTATGAATGGGTAACATCAGAACTGGACAGGGGTAAGCCTGTGGATGTATTATTCTTGGACTTCAGCAAAAGTTTGACTCTGTCCCCACAATGGTCTGGTGGAGAAACTGATGGGGTTAGGAGTAGGCCCTTTGATGGTCAGAAAGATTGAAAACTGGATAGCTGGACGCACTCAGAGAGTAGTGGTCTGTGGGGAGCTCGAACCCTACAGAGGTTGGTAGTGGGGTACCACAGGGCTCGGTCCTGGGTCCAATCCTGTTTAATGCATACATATCGGACATCAGGGATGGTATAGGTGTGAAATGAGTCTCTTGCGGATGACTCCAAGATGGGAGCAGTAGTTGAGGGAGAAGAGGGAGGTTGGCCCTGCAAGGACCTGGACACTCTGGAAAGCTGGGCTCACACATGGAATTAAATTTCAATATCACCAGGGTGCAAGGTGTTGCATCTTGGTGGAAACTCTAAACACAGGTACACCCTGGGAGGGACGTGCTGGAAGCCTCAACAGGGAAAAGACCTGGGGTCATGGTGGATACATGTATGAATAACTCTGAGCAGTGCAGGAGAGCAGCTAGCAAGGCAAACAGGATGTTGGGATGCATACTGAGGGGATCACCTCTAGGAGCAAGGAAGTGATTCTGCCGCTGTACAATGGACTGGTTAGACCACACCTTGAGTACTGTGTACAGTACTGGAGACCACACTTGAAAAGGGACATACAGCTCCTGGAGAGGGTACAGAGGAGGGCAACAAAGATGATACGAGGGCTAGGGGATTTGACTTCGAGGACAGACTTGAGGAGCTCTGCCTGTTTTCATTGGAGAGGAGAGACAGGGGGACATGATTGAGGTCTTCAAGTACCTCAAGGGAATAAATAGGTAAACATGGAGGGATCTTTAGACTAAAGCAGGGAGGCATCACCAGAGGGCATGGTTTGAAGTTGGAAGGTGGAAGGGTGAGGGGGGAAAAGAGGAGGAGGTTTTTCACTGAGAGGGTGGTGGACCCTTGGAATGCTCTGCCTGGTGAGCTGGTTCAGAGATCCACAGTGGAGGGCTTTAAGAGAGGGTGGGACAGACACAGAAAGTGGAAGTATCAGATGATGGCCTGTCCTGGGGGGTGGGGATGGATGATAGGGGTTTCTGGAGCACAAGGGATGGGAGGGTCTCGGCACCCAACTAAAGATCTAGGTTCGAGCAGACTTGATAGACCATAAGGCCTAATCTGCTGGCAAATAGTATGTTAGATATGTGTATCTTTATGGTGATTGTACCACTGTAGTCGATGCAGCAATGGCAAGGCATATATGAGGGTTTGAGTGTCAGCCGAGGGGGATGTTCCAGAGAAACTGGGTGGATTGATCACTCTAAATTGTATAATAGGGTCATCTTCTTTGTGGAACCCTATGGCTGATAGTGACAGGAGTATCAAATCGCTCCCCATTCTGAAGGGGATATTGATAGTTGACAGTGGGGAGTAGTGAGAGTTGCTGATTGGTTGGATCAGCAGGCTGGTGTGACTCTCTGTTGGTTTAGAGAATAATGCTGGGGCGGGAAGAGATTTTGGCAGGAAGATGCCTATAAGTTAACACACAAGAAGGGGGAAGGTGGGTGGGCAAAATTTTTGCGCCTTTCCGACTGCTCCCTCACTGTTCCTCCGGCCTTGTGGTTTCCCAAGTTAGGCTAGAGTGCCTTGACGCCCCGCTGGCAGGCGGAAACCCAGCTGCCAGCTGGTGCTGTGGGATGAAGGATGCAGACTGGAGGAGACAGAGGAGGGTGCAGCAATTAATAAAGGGCAGTAGCAAGTGTTTTCTGAATGTCACTGACCAAATCTGCACTACAAAAGGACTGTGGGGAGGGGTCCTGTGATAGACCAGGGAGGGGCTGTGGATATGGCCTACCTAGACTTTAGCAAGGCATTTGACACAGTCCCGTACAAAAGACTAATAATCAAGTTAGCCAGCCTGGGAGTGGGTCCCAGGGTGGTAGCCTGGGTAGCAAACTGGCTGCACAACAGGACACAGAAGGTAATAGTGAATGGAACACATTCCGAAGAAAGAGGGGTTGCTAGTGGAGTACATCAGGGCTCAGTACTAGGTCCAGTCCTCTTTAAAATCTTTATAGGTGACATTGCAGAGGGTCTGGAAGGAAAGGTATGCCTCTTTGCAGATGACACAAAGATCTGTAATAGAGTTGATACACAAGGGGTGGTAGAAAGGATGAGAAGGGACTTGGCAAGATTGGAGGAATGGTCAGAAATATGGCAACTTAGATTCAATGCAATGCAAAGAAGTGCAAACTAATGCACCTGGGAAATAAAAATCCAGGAGAAGAGTACACAATAGTAGGGGAGGTACTAACACCAATAATAATGGAAAGGGATCTGGGTGTAGTCACATCAGATGACCTAAAGGTGGGTAAGCAATGTGAGAAGTCAATAAGGAGAGCCAGGGGGATACTGGGATGCACAGGGAGGGGCATCACAAGTAGAAAAAGGGAAGTGGTTATCCCTCTGTACAGACAGTTGGTGACATCCCATCTGGAGTACTGCGTGCAGTTTTGGAGACCTCATCTACGCAAGGACATAGACAGGATGGAAGCAGTCCAGAGGAGGGCAACTAAAATGGTGCAGGGTCTACATCAGAAACCATATGAAGAGAGGCTGAGAGAGCTTAATATGTATACCCTTGATGAAAGGAGGGACGGGAGACATGATAGAAACTTTAAGTACCTCAAGGGAATCAACAAAGTCCAGGAGGGTAGCATCTTTCAGAAAAGAGATGTGTAAGAACAAGGGGCACAATTTAAAGTTAGAGGAAGGCTCAGGGGTAATGTGAGGAAATTCTTTTTCATGGAGAGAGTGGGGGACGCATGGAACTGCCTTCCTGGAGAGGTCGTGGGGTCTAAAACAGTGGGGGAATTCAAACATGCATGGGACAGACATAAGGCAATTATAATGGGGGGTTGCAGGACGTAGTCTGTTGGTTAACTAGAATCTGCAGCTTATCCAATAGGTAGGGAAATGGGCAGACTGGGTGTGCCAAGTGGTCCTTATCTGCAGTCAAAGTCTATGTTTCTACCCTTGTGGCCTCCCTATCGAACCAGTTTTGCAGATGGACGAAGCTGATCCTTATTTTGTGGTAAAATGGTGGCCTGTAAGATGATGGCATTCCCACAAATCTTGTTCTATCTCAACAATCTGCCAATTCCTATTCCCCCCCCAAAAAAACCTTCCAGAGGTTAGAACAACTTTTTGCCTCCTGTTTGTGGGAAGGGACAAAACTATGGTTCAATATTCAAAAATTGAGGGCTCTGGGTAAATGGGGTGGGTGGGCAGTACAATGATTATGGGCCTAGCACCAAGCAGCAGATATTAATCATAACTTGGCCTGTCTCTTTCTCGGTACCCACAAGGGTCCACTCTGGCTGAAAATAGAAGTCGGTGTTTATGTTAAGCAAATGAACAAATTCTGGCACCAGACCAAGTGAATTACAAAAACTGGCTTTATTGAACAGAGTGTCTGTGGCCATAATGGCTCGGGCAGGGCTAAAACAGAAGCCTCAACCAGTTTCACCCTAGCAGAGTGTCATCAGGAGGATCTTTATGTTAAACCACCCTGGGCAGAATGTACAGTGAGACATCAGCCTCTCACCAGCCTTCACTCACTCAAGTGTACTCCAGCAATACCTTGGCCACTTTCTTTAAGAAACATAATTGGAAGACTTTCCCCCTTGGGCAGTGGGAACCCCTCTGGCACAACTCCCACCTGCAAATTGTAAATTAAACCATTTTCTGGTCTGCTTGACAAGCCAAAGGTATCCACATCATTGGGCATGTTTCCAACTCTAAAACCACTACTCTAGAGACCATTGAAACCCTGGCCAACAAATTGAATCTGTCAAAATCTGATTTCTGGATGTATCTGCAACTCAGAGATGTAATCAGGGCTAGGAAACGCAGAGCAGGACTGAAGTCTGAAAGCAACCTCCCAGTTCCGATATCATAATGGGCGGAGTGGCCCAAGGGACTCAGAGGCAGAATCTACAAGTACCTGCTCTCTCCCTATATCCCTGACCTTGCCCACAGCAGAAGACATTGGGAATCTGACCTCAGTGCAATCATTCTTCCAACCTAGTGGTCATCCATGTTCTGCATAACCCTCTCCGGTTTTAGGGACCTGAGATATCAGCTAATACAAAAGAAGATTCTGCATAGGTGGTATTGTACCCAGTAGGTCCTCAAAAAGATGGGGGTGTTAACCATGGACATTTGCAGGCATTGTCACCAAGAGATGAGTCCACTTGAGCATGTCCTGTGGTCATGCCCTATTCTTTCCAACTACTGGTCTCAGGTAACCACGCACTGCAATAAAGTATTAGGAACCCAAGTTTCTTTTGGCCTGGTGTTCTGGTTGATGGGTGACATAACTATTCTGTGCCACCTATCCTACCATCAAAAGCAGTGGTTATTACTAGCATCTCTGAAAGAAAAAAGGCATATCCTCCTTAGGTGGCATAGCTCCCAGCCCCCAAAGCTAGAAAATTAGCTAGCAGCCATGTATAAGCTAGTTGAGCATGAAAGATCATCACATCTATCAAGCCAAAATATAAATAGCTTTCATGAAGTCTGGGGAACATTCCTTAACTACCCAATTTTAAAGGATTGGAAGGAACAAAGTAAAATCAGAGTTTTTCTTTTTCGCTTTTAGATATTATGATGGTTGATAGTACTCTTCTAGTATTAGACATAAGTTTTTATGTATTAGTATTATAACTAATACATTTTTGTCTATCTTGCAACTAGTTGAATAGCTGTAAAAGAGAAGATATTTAAATGAGGCAGAACATTTTGTTCTTATGTGTTTATGAGTTGCCCTTTCAAACTGTTCTGATTATGTATTATATCGCTATATGAATGTGCCAGCAGAAACAGACCACTCAGTCTATCTAAGTCTGCTCGAGTGTGCAGCTAGTACCCCTAGTTTGCAGCTGCCCCACCCCCCTTCCCTTTGTCATCCCACTGACACCCTCCATCTCCCCCACCCTCACTCTCCCCTTTTCCCTGTCCCATGCCCTTTTAAAGCTGTTCACAGATTTGCATGATACCACCCATTCTGGTAGTGTGTTCCAATTTGCTACCACCTTCTCTGTCAAACAGTGTCTCCTCATTTCCCTCCTAAATCTTCCCCCCTCTATTCTTAGTCCATGCCCCCTGGGGTGTCCCTCCCCCTTCTTAGCTTAAAGACCCCATCTGCCCCATCCTTATTGATCCCCCTCAGATACTTGAATATCTCTGTCATGTCCCCCCATCCCTTCTGTCCTCCAGGGTGTACATATTCAGGTCTCCCAGCCTGCATTCATAGTCTCTCCTCTCCATTCCACGTATCATCTTTGGTGCCCTCCTCTGCACCCCCTCCAGTAGCCTGATATCATGCTTTAGGTATGACCTCCAAAACTGCACACAGTACTCTAAGTGCGGCTTTACCAGCAACTTGTACAGGGGCAAGATCACCTCTCTTCACCTGGAAAAAAACCCTCACTACGCACCCAGCATTTCGTTCACTTTTGCAGCTGCTCTCCTGCACTGGGCACAGTTTTTCATGGTCCCTGTTATCATTACCACTAGGTCCTTCTCCTCCTCAGTGATTCCATGCTTAACCCCCCCCCAGCCAATATTCTCTCCTTGGGTTCTTCACCCCAAAGTGCACAACTTAACACTTCTTTGCATTGAACCCCAGCTGCCACCTCTCTGACTACTCCTCTAGCTTGCTTAGGTCCCCTTGCAGCTGCTTCCATCCCTCCCCTCCATCCACCGCTGCTCTGATTTTGGTGTCATCAGTGAACAGACTTACCTTGCTCACCACCCTGTGTGCAATGTCTGATATGAAGAGCTCAGATAATACTGGCCCCAGCACAGAGCCCTGTGGCACCCCACTCATCCCTGGCCTTGGAGTTGAGAGCTTCCCTCTCACCACCACCCGTTGCAGCCTCCCACTCAGCCAGCTTGTAATCCAGTTCATCATTTTTGGCCCTACCCCTACACCAGTTAGCTTCCCCCCAAGCTACCCATGAGGCACCGAATTGAAGGCCTTGCTGAAGCTCAAGTAAAGATCATCCACTGCACAACCCTTATCCAGCTCACCTGTCACCCAGTCATAATATTGTATCAGGTTGGTTTGACAAGATTTCCCTGAAAAGAACCCATGCTGCCTCACATCCTGGAGGCCATTGTCCTTCAGGTACGACACTAGTCTTTCCTTTAGTATCGTTTACATGAGTTTGCACACTATGGAAGTGAGACTTATCGGATGATAATTATCTGATTCATCCCTTTGTCCGCTCTTGTGTAATGGTACTACATGTGCCATCCTCCAGTCCAGTGGCACACATCCTGACTCCAGTGAGGTGCTATATAGATCTGCCAGTGGCTCCACCAACACCTCCGCTATCTCTTTCAGCACCCTGGGGTGGATACCATCTGGCCCTTGTGCCTCGTCTACCTTCAGTGCCCTCAGTCCCTCTAGGACTTCACTTGCTTCAATTCTTCCATCTGTCGCCTCCTCTCCCCCCCCGTCCCCACCCTCCCAGCCCATGGTGGTACTGGTCCCCCCCTTTTTCTTCCGTGAACACTGATCAAAAGTATTCATTCGGTGCTTCCGCCTGCTCTTCCCTCTTTTCCGTCCACTTCCCATCCCTTTTTATCCTCACTATTATCTCCTTGCACTTCTTTTTCTCCCTGATGTATCTGAAAAAGTCTCCCCCCGTTAATTCTCTGCGCTAATTTCAGCTCCCTCTGGACCTTGGCTTCTCTCACTTTTCTGGTCACCTCCCTGGACCATCTTGCATACTCCTCCCTGTTCACTTCCTTCCACATCCTCCTATACCTCTGGTGCGCCTCTCGGTTTTCCCTCACCACCTCCACTACCTCACTGTTCAACCAGCATGGTTTTCTTGCTCTGCTTCTCTTACTCTGTGTCTTGCTGCAGGCTTCTGTTGCCTCTGTAATCCCCCATTTAATAATATCCCATTTCTGCTCTGCATTCATCTCCTGCCTTATACCCTCCAGTTTCCCTTTCAGTACTTCCTGCATCCTCCCAAAGTCTGCCCCCTGAAGTTTACCACCCAAGTAACTGATTTCTCTGGCTCCCCACACATTGTGATATTAAACCACATTGTTTGGTGATCGCTGTCGGCTAGTGGGTCCTCCACCTTTATTTCCCTTACCGTCTCTCCATTCGGCAATACCAGATCTAAAATGTTCTTTAGCCTAGTAGGTACACTAACCAACTGTATCAAGAGTCCCTCCTGCATTGCATACAGTAGCGCTTGCTCCCTCGCACTGGAGGTAACAGGAATGCTCCAGTCAACCCCCGGTAAGTTGAAATTCCCCATGATGACACCTTCCCTTTTCTACATACCTTTCTGATTTGTCCTGCTAATTCCCTTTTAAGCTCCTCAGACTGGGACAGTGGCCTGTATACCACCCCAAACCTCAGTTTCCTACCCCTTGAGTCTAGGAGCTGCAGCCAGATTGCCTCTGTTCTCCTTCCTTCCCCCTTGTCCCTTGTGGATTTGATCCCATCCCTCACATAGATAGCCACCCCACCCCCCTCCCTTCCTTATGGTCCTTCCTGTATAATTTGTATCCTGGGATTGCCAGACCCCAGTCCCAGTGCTCAGTTGCCCATGTTTCCATGACAGCTGCAATATCCGCCCTCCACACTGCTTTGTTGCCTAAGCTTCTTGCATTCAGCGAGACCACCCTCAATCATGCCCCCTTCCCTTCACCAGCCTCCATCTCCTCCCTTCTACTCCCTCCCTTTTCAGATGCCCTGAGTCCTTCCCTGCTATCCTTGGGGGTAGGCTATGACTCCACTCTATCAGATCCCTGCCTACCTGCTGTCCACTTGCCACCCCCATCTAGTTTAAATCCACCTTTGTCGCAATATACCTCCCCAGTCTTTGCTTTAACACTTTCTTCCCCTCCATACTCAGGTGCAGCCTAGCCTTGCAGACAGATTGTTATTATCCCAGGTACTGCCCCAGCTACCCACAACACCATTCTCCTTAGTTTGACACCATTCTACCAACCATGTGTTCAACTCCCTAATCCTCTCCTTTCTCACTGTGCTTGTGCAGGATACTGGGAGCACCATGGAGAAGGCCACAGACTCCCCAGTCTCCTCACACAACCTACTCAGTCCTCTCCCTTGTTACCTCCACCATTTCCCCCGCTAGGTCATTTGTCCCCAAATGTACCACAATGTGTGGTTTCTTACTACTCCTCCTTATGCACCTTAGGATTGCCTGTCCTGCCTTGTCTGCCTTTAATCATGGTTACTAGCTATGTTGTGCTTCAGTATTTCCTCAGTAAAAATAAATAATAAAAGGAAAAAAACATTTAGGACATTATCTTGCTCTTTAGGCTCCTTCAGTTCCTACAGGCATGATAGCACCTGTATATAGGATTGAGTAAGCACTTTAGTGTTAAACTCCAATTTTTTTGTACCTTTATAACCTGGACCCCGTTTCACAGATATGCAACAAATTTGGCAAAAATCGAGTTATTGCCATGTTTTCTGGAGCCTGCACATTTTGTTCCATTGGGGTGGGAGTGGTGGAATTTACAGAGGTGCAAAAACGATGGAAGTCTCTGTTTTCAAAATTTTTTTTTCTCACCCGTAACTAAGAAATGGCTTTGAGTGAAAATTTGGAATTTCCTGGTTTGATAGCATTTGAGCCAAGGTGCATTTCTTTTCTATTTTGGGGTTCTAGGTTGAGCCATTTTTAAAATATTTTAAAAATAGTGTTCCATTTTTCTGAGCATGTACAGTAGTTTTTTTTCAAATAACTTTATTTTGACAAAAGCATGTTGTTTGGTGAGATCATCACAATATCCTTTTTTACAGCCAGGTAGCATGGTGCACTACAGTTTTTAAGTGCACTGAACTGTCTTTCATAAGTGGCAGGGCTGCATCAGCACGTCCTTGCTGATCAGGTCAGGTTCCATGCCTGTTGCTATGCCAGCCATTAGGATCCACTCGCAGACAAGCACAAAATACTGAATTTAGAAACTGGCAATGGCAGGTCCTGAATGTCTACTGTCATTGCCACTTTACTCCTCCTGTGTTTTTTTTTTTTTTTTATATGCCTGTATCCAAACCAGTGGTGGGTGCCCAGTCTCGTCACTTGTATCCCCCCCCCACAACAGGATTCTGCACTTAATCCAGCTGCCTGTTTAATTTCATTAACAATGGGGTGCCAAACTCTCAGTGCTGGTTGAGGTGACACTATTCTCCTCGGAGTATTTGTGACACCAGAGTGCCCATCCCCAGTGCAGCCACATTTCATAACACCCACCCCAGGGCCCTGCATGAAGAAAGCTATGACTAATTCTGTTGATCACATGTGGTGAGATATAATTCTCATCTTCAAAGAGTGTATGCATATGAGGCAAGGACTTGGAGCATACCTTGTGTTTCAGATAGGAGGCTATGAGCTGGGGGATGGGATAGGCATTAGAGATGACAACCCCAAGGAACACCACAGCACTGATTCACTAAGACTACATAAATGCCAAACCCTAATGTTTTCATTTTCTTTCTTTGTCCACTTTGCTTTCTTCAACTCTAATTCTGCATTTAAGTAGTTTTTGCAATGAAGATATCGATATAGATATGTAGATATACATACACATTTTTCTAACAGGTATGAACACAAAAGCCAATGTGTAAATCTGTTTATCCAAGCCACTAAATTAATAAATGTAAAATCATACATTTATACATATGTCAACAGTTGGACATGCCCACCCCCCCAGCACTACTTCTTCCACTTTAATTTCTACATGTATGTTCATCTAAACATATGTCCTTCACTCAGCTCCTTAATAACCTCACAAACTGCAATACACAATAGAGAAAATCATTTTCTCCAAGCAGTTTCCCACTGTCCTATTGTAACACACTAATTATCACATTTTCTTTTTATGCTTGCTTCCGCACGCAGCGCGCAAGAAACATATTGAGATAGTAGAGCATTGCAGAGGTGTGGCAGTGTTATGCCCAATGCAATGGACACTTTAATGTCCCTTGGCCACCAATTAATGCTAAAGCTGCTGATGATGGCAGTTTTGGAGCGAGCACCACACTTGAAAGAAATCTGCCACTGTAATCAGGGGCAGTTTCATCATTGCAGTGGCAGTCCCCCTTCCCTCCCAACCAGGCACACAGCAGGACAACAAATTTAAATGTTAGCTCCCTCCCATGGCTTCTGCCCACCCCACATCCTCTGTTCTCTGTCCCCTGCTGACATCAGGGTGCTCAACCCCCAATTCAGCATGTATCCCCCCAATAATGTGATACACTGGGAGCCCAACCCAGTGTGCCAAAAAATACTTCTTTGATATTTCTGACACCAGGGTTCCCACTCCCAATGTTGGATGCGCTGCCCCCCCACACCCCTATGTTCTCAGATGACCTCAGGGTGCCCAGGGTCAGCATTGATCCCTCCCCCTCCAGTATTCTGGCACACTAAAAGTCCACCCCAGTGTACCAAAATCTGTTTTTGTTAATATTTCACCTGTAAAAAAGAAAACAGTACCACAATGTATTTTTTTTAACCTGAAAAAAAAGAAAACAGTCCCTTGTCATTCCCGTTGGCCCCCCCAACCTGCACCCTCCCTCCACACACCCCACCTTTCTGCACCCCCTCACCCATACTTACCTCTCAGCAGCAATCTTCTGTGGACCAGGAACAAGTCTGCACTCTTCAAAGACCAACTGGGAACTGAAGAAATGATGGTAAGCCCTATAATGGCAGTCAACTGGGAGTTTTCAACTTAGGTTGATGTCTCAGCCAATTTTGGGAGTTTTGGTCCCAAAGTTTCAACATGGGGTTCTTGGGACCCCACCTCATTAACACTGGCACTGTCATTTCATTTATCGGTCCCGAAAGGTGATTTTGCGTTCACTGTGTGGAATCACCTTTTGGGACAAATTAATGAAACGACAGTGCCACTGTTCATGAAGTGGGGTCCCAAAAAAGCCCTTGTTGCAAATGTGATGAAAAAACTCCAAAAAATGTCTGCATTACGAGCATCCATTGTGCAGTTTCTACGCACGCTAGTAACTTCATCAATTTTTTAGTATTTTCATTCCAAATTTCCAACATTGCCATTTTTTCACACACCCTTATGAATGGTACAGCTGTCATTTTTTACATCCTTCCCAAAATGTGTTTTTTCAACTATGGGTGCAGAATATCAAGGTCGCTGCGTGATATCAACTTCCATGACAGAGTAACAAAATCACAGTACCACAGTTCATGAGAGGAGGTCCCAAAAAGGCCATGTTGAAAATTTGGTGAAAACATTCAAAAAAGTGACTGCGTTATAAGTGTGTGTTGCACAGTTTCTACGTACACTCATAATTTTGCCACTTTTTCATATTTTCACTCCAGATTTTTAATATTACCATTTCTTCACACCTACACATGAACAGTACAGCTGTCGTTTTTAACATCCTGCCCAAGATGTGTTTTCGCACCTGTGGTGCCGAATGGTACATTTGCTGTGCAAAATCACCTTTTGGGATTGAGTAATGAAATGATAGTGCCACTCTTCATGAGGTGGGTCACAAAAAGCCCATGTTGAAAATTTGGACCAAAAATACCAACAAACACCTGGGGTGTTAGGGTTTCTAACCATAATGCCCACCGTGTACAGATTGACAGGCTTTGGGGTCTTCAGCCATAATGCTCAAGCCATTCCACCCCCCCCACTCTGTAGCCACTGACAGGCATCAAGGTGTACCATGGGGTCTTCGGCCCTAACGTTCACTCCATTCTCCTACACTGTACCCATCTAAGCTTATTTCCTTATGGAATGGGGTGAGCATAAAGGCCGAAGGCCTCAAGGCACACTGCAACACCTGTCAGTGTCTGCAGGATGGAGTGAGGTGGAATGGCATGAGTGTTATAGTCAATGACCCAAAGGCACACCCCAAATGCCCGTCAGTCTCTGCAGGGTGGGGTGGGGGTTGCTGTTACTTCAATACTTCACTGCCATTCCTATTATGCATCTCTCTAACTGCTGCACTACCAATGCCATTACCAGCAAGTAAACATTTGGCATTGACAAATGCTTGTTTATCTTGATAGAACTTGTCTTTTTCCCTTCCAGTTCAAACTGCCACCTAATCCAAAGCAACTGTCACAACTTTCACTTTCTATGCCTCCCACCTACCTGCATTCTCTCTTGCAGCCACTCAGCCACACCATTCCCATTTGATAACATACACTCAATATCAAACAGTAAAAATGATGAATACCTTGCTTTTTATTTTCTTTTACGTTCTCCCTCCAGTTCATCTTGTCTCACTGTAGCTCTCACTCCAGTTCACTGTGCTCTCACTCACTCCAGTGCCACTTGCTCACCCTTCTACTCGCTCCTGCCTGATATTAACATATACATATTAGAAAACTTTGCATGCATTTTTAAACAAAATTGGCCCTACAAATTTAATACAGCAGCACCTTTTAAACTGAAAAAAAACCTGCTTCATGTATATGTATAATAGGCAGCTTGCCCCCCCCCGCTAAAAGGTGCCATCATTTTTAAAGCTAATTATTCATAAATCCACTGAAGCAGCAATCGCACAACACATTGCAGGTGTCCGGAGCATCAAGATGCTGCTATGTCCTTTGTAACCACCTAGCAACCACACAATAAAGCAGATGTACACTTGTAACATCACAAAAAGTTCTTTACAATTTATAAAAAAAAAAAAAAGATTTTAAAACAACATCTAATTTCACTATCATTAATAGCCCCTATTGCAGGGGTGAGCTTGTGTGAGACCTGATTTACCTACACATTTATTTATTTGTTTATTTATTTATTTAAGAGATTAACCAGACAGGCATGCTGAGCGGGGGCCACTCATTTCCAGATGCGACCTGGGGGTTACATAGAAAATACAGCAGAAATATACAGTACAGGAGTAATACAACAGGTCCAGCAATAGTATCAGAGCTGGCATACATTTGTTCAAATGTTACTACAAGAGTGGTCAGTCACTGCAGAGTAAGTACAGTCAGAGAACAGGCAGGTAAACAGTAATTTACAGAGACAGTATTAGGGCTGTTGAGATACATCAAGGCGTCCATTGGTTGTGGGTCTGGGCTGCTGGTAACAGTTGCATGTGTCAGAGAAGTAGTCATGGAGGAGTGGTTTTAGCAGCCTGGGGGCAGAGGTCAATCTGATGTGAGCAGGAAGATAATTCCAAAGTTTTGGCAGGCGGTATCTGAAGGCGGATTGGCCCTTCAAGGTGTGCATGAAAGGGATTTTGAGTAGCCTGGTGTCGGAGCATCTGAGAGAGTATGCTGGGGAGGGTTGTGCCGTCAGAGTGGAGCTGAGATAGGTCGGGAGGGAGTTTGTCCAGAATTTGGCTATTACATTTGTGCCATGTGTTCGACATTGGTACTCAAGTGAGGGTAGTGTTAAGGAGCTATATAGGTCACAGTGATGAGTGGTAGGCGGGCAGTCCAGGATGAAGCAGCAGTAGGAGTGAAAGAGGGTATCCAGGCTGGCTAAGGTGGTTGGGGGTACAGCTCCGTAGACCACATCGCCATAGTCAAAGATAGGGAGAATAATTTTAAGCACTAATTCCCTTCGGACCATGGGGGGTTGGCACCCTTTATTACGATGAAGTCCACCCAGTTTGGGGTGCAGTTTTTTGTGTAGCAAGTCAATGTGGGTGGAGAAATCCAGGTGCTGATCGAGTCATACTCCCAGGTACCTAAAGGAGGTGCAGGTCTCCAGAGGAGATCTGTCCAGGGTATGGAAAGTAGGGGGGGCAGCGAGGCGTGAGAGCTGAGGTTGCATACCGGAGGTTAAGGAGACAGTTTTCTTTGAATTTAGTACTAGTTGATTGGAACTGAGCCATTTTTGGATAGCGTCAAAATCCTGTTGGAGGGCTGAGTACACGTCCCTAGTGGTGGGGACGGAGGCATATATTATGGTGTCATCTGCATACATTTGTATGGCTGAGGTTGAGCAGGTCAGAGGGAGGTCATTTAAAAATATGGAGAACAGTATGGGGCCTAGTACTGAACCTTGGGGGACCCCATGGAAATTGGGAGTGGGGGGGATATTTGAGTCCCGATTTTGACAGACTGTTTTCAGTCAGTTAGGTAGGCATGGAACCAGCTGGTGGCTAGGCTGGAGAGGTCTGCTTCATTTAGTTTAGCAAGTAGCTTTGGATGGGAGATGGTGTTGAAAGCCTTGGCCAGATCGATGAAAATGGCTGAGGTGATATGTCCCTTTTCCATCTCTGAGGAGATGTCATTTGAGAGTCTTAAGAGTATGGTGATTGTGAAGTGGGATTTACAAAAGCCTGGCTGATAGCGGGTGAAGAAGGAGGTAGATTCGAGGAATTGAGTGAGTTGGGAAAGAGCTAGGTATTCCTGTAGTTTGGCCAGAACTGGGAGAAGGGAGATGGGGTGATAATTTCCTGGAGCAGATGGATCGCCACCCTTAGGTAGGTGTATGACAAGTACCTGCTTCCATGCAGTAGGAATTTGAGCCGTAGAAAATTAGAGGTTTAGGAGGACGGCTAAAGGGGCAGCTATTGCAGGGGCTGATAGGTGGAGAAGTTTGGCCTCCAGCCCTAAAGGGCATTTACCTTTGTTAGGGTCAAGACATCTCAGGGCGTGGAGTACTTCTGCCATACAGACTGGATGGAAACATGTAACATGTGAGGTTACATGAGGTCAGACAGAACTTGTATAGCTAAATCAGGTATCACACAACTTATCCCTTAGATATATGTATTTATTTACTTTTTTTTTACTTTGAGCACAACCAACAGATGTAGATCAGCTTGACAAAGATGAGGAGGAAGACAAAGAGGTAAAGTAGTAGTAAACAGACATGAGGAGCTGTGAAGTGTTCAATTACTCATAATCTTTCCATTTACAAAAGGATTGGATGGATTTGTGTGTGTGACATGATGGAAACTTTCAAGTACCTCAAGGGAATCAACAAAGTCCAAGAGGGTAGCATCTTTCAAAAAAAGAGGTGTGCAAGAACAAGGGGGCACAATTTGAAGATAGAAGGGGGGAGGCTCAGAGGTAATTTAAGGAAGTATTTTTTCACAGAGAGGGTTGTGGATGCATGGAACGGCCTTCCGGAGGAGGTTGTGGAGTCAAAAACAGTGGTGGAATTCAAGCATGCATGGGACAGTCATAAGGCAATTCTAGGGGGTGGGGGTAGGAAGAATTAGGCTGCTGGTTAACTAGGATCTGCAACTTATCCATCAGGTAGGGAAATGGGCAGACTGGGTGGGCCAAGTGGTCCTTATCTGCCGTCAAATTCTATGTTTCTATGACACACGTCAGGCTGGTTAGTGGGGACTATGCCACATCTGGCCCTGACAGATCAGGAGAAGATAGAAAAGGAAGAGGATTATTATGACCAGGAGGTTGTGTGTACTGTATGCATGTTAGTGCTTCAACATGGCATAACTGTATGCAACTGTTTCTATCTGATATACAATATTCCATGGATCCAGTAAAAAGTGTAGTTTGCCACTATTGAAACCACCAGCAGTGTCCCTAATAAAAATTGTAGAGTCCTTGTCTTGTAGGAAGCCTGGCATGCCCAACAGTTGAGTAGTGAGGTTCTTTGAGACATTTTCCAAATTTTCTTATTTGCCCCTCCAAATTATTTTGCCCAGTATAGTAGCCTGGGACAAAGCTTCCAATGTTCCAGTTTTAGTTTGCCTCTCTTCTACTGCCAGTGCATTCATATTCAGTCTATGATCTGTCTCCCTCTTGATGTCACATTTGCATATCTCACAATGAACACTTTGATGCCTTCCTGCAGTTTTTGTATTTCATTGTTCCTGACAGGTAATCATTTACAGCATGAAATACAGCTCATACAATGATGGCCACTGACTTGATTTTCTTATCAAAACCTTTAAGTGTAGGGGGGAATCACAATTTCTAAAGCTGTCTTCACTGTCGCCAAAGGCACTGGGTTGCATTAACAAACCCCTGCCAACATAACATGTTTCACAAACTCATCCAGGATTTTTTAAAGTTAATTTTATTTCTTGCACAATTAGTCCTTTTAGGTTCCACATTCTTGGATTTTGTGGTCATATTTCCACAGTTTAGTGCTTATAACTACACAAATTCAAACCCAAATATGGAAGGCAGTAAAACATGTCATGTGTTCATGCCTGCACAAAGTACATTTCAAAAATAGGTCATTCAGAGAGTTGTCTGGCAATGAACAACCCAAACATTTACTCACCTTAACCCCCCACCCCCACCCACTGCAAACTCTACAATGCTGCATTCTGCAATTTCTTGGTCTTTCACTCCATAGCATGACTTAGGAATATCTGAGGTCATGGTAGTGTTGGGAATGAAACAATGCAAATTCTGGTCAAAAACCAACCAGTATTAGCTGACTTCATAACAAGAAAAGAAGACAAGCAACAAGAACCAGTTACTTGTCGTGCTTTAGAAAGCCAAAGTATATTTAATTACATAAAAACTATATATCCTGTAATCCACAAAAGTTTGGCAACTTGGCAAAGTTTAAAACATTACATTAAAATAGTCTAGGTCATTAAATACATCTCTGCTGAATGTGGGGAAGTCAAATCATGATAATATCTTGGGGCATCATTCCAGCGCTGAGGTTTACATCAGTTGCATAGAACTTTCATAATGTGACTGCTTTGGGGCATCACACTGAATCAAGTGACATCAAGTATCAATTTGGTATATGGATGGAGACATCTTTGTGTTAGAAAGCCCTAAGGACATCAAGCTGACAGGATGCCTCACAGTATAGTTCTAAGCAATGACTGTCAATGAGAAAAGTATGAACATTCCAAAATAAACTCTGAAACCTTGGATAATTTGCACTTAGAAGGGAAACTGAATGGCTTAGTGGATTGACTATGAGTATCAGAACCTTTCACTTCTTAGTCCTTTGTTTGAATGTTGCCCAGGTTAATATTGGCCAGGCATTGTTATCATATGTTACCAAAGGTTAACTATTCAGTGGCCTATGTGAAAATGAGATGCTGTAGTCTCATCTTAGTTCTAAATTAACTGGGGTATATGTCACAAAACCACCATTACAACTGGCATGAACTGGCACATGTGATCAGCCTCTAAATCAGGCAAATAATTGAATGGATATCAATTTTGAACTACCCTAATCCATCAGAGATGTTTTCTCTACCATCTGGGTTTAAGACATTTTTGGGCCAGCTGGAAATCTTGTACAATAGTTTCCCATGCAGCATCATCATGTGGCTAAATGGAGGACTTCAGTCTCCGGTGCCATCAGTCCGATGTCTTTTATAAACACTAAAATTCACTGACAAATTGAACTACAATTCTTTAGGAACCACAGCCTTCATGTGACACAGATCCACTCATGCTTTCATGCACTGATACACTCACATTCAAACAAGCCAGGGGAAGCAGAATGAACAGGGATCTTCAGTGTAATGGCCCCACGCTGACACATCTCATGGCAGAAAACACAATGGGACTGCTGGGATACAAATCTTTGTAACAATGACACATGATGATGCATCCACTTACAGACAATGCAAAACACAGTGACCCCAATCACTTTTCCCTAAGTCATCAGCAGTAGAAGCACTTTTATTTCATAAAAAAACAAGACATTGAGCACAATCAACCTCAACAACATGGGCACAGGTCTCCAAGATAAAAAATATTGTATTTCGAATGCCAGCAGCCTGACACATTTTGGGTAAAATCACACCCTTTATCAAAGGATGTGAATTTATCTAAAGGATGTGATTTCATCCAAAATGCGTCAGGTTGCTGGCATTCTAAATCAAATATTTTTTATCTTGGAGGCCTGCACCCATGTTATTGAAGTTGGTGTGTGCTCAACTTTTTTTTCTTTATGTTTATTTTCAGTTTGATGCACCACTTGCCTTGTGCATACTCAAAGCTACAACTTGTTTAGCATTTTTATTTCAGTTATCTTGTTTTTTTTTTTCCTTATTTCCTTTTTCTGCTGTCCTTTCACTCACCTTTCCTTATAATCCTTTGCCTTCTCCTATCCCTTCTCTAACATTACTATTACCTCAGTTTAGGTACTGTATAACTTAGTTTGCTGTGTTGTTTCAGTTAAAGTCTGGCCTCTTACTATTGTGTGTGCTTTAAAATTGCCTGATAAACATAGTGGCACAGGTGAGCAGTGAAGTTTGGGATACTTAAAAATTTATTAAATTGACATATGATTTAAATAATGATTCTAAAATGATTTTATTCTATGCAAAGGATCAGTGGTTCAGATCCTGGCAGGGGCTTAAGCATTTTGTTTTTCAAATTTGTTTTGTAAGGTGGAAACTTACTTGAGTAGGGGTTCACATGGTGTGGAGTTAGAATAGTAAATTATATGAAAAGAAAATTCAGCTAAGAGCAACAGCTTGTGAAAGTAAATCACCTGCTGGGATTAGATCCACAGTCTTCTGTTTTGCAGGATGTGATATCACCCCTAGATCATAGAAACTACAATTCACTTCCTAGCAGCTCAGTGGCGCACTGAACATGTGTTTGCTTAGCAGGCAAATGATCAATAGTTCAGATCCTGGGGTGAACTTAAACGGGAACTGTCAGCAGTAAGAGACTCACACCCAAGTGTGAGGCTGATTCCAATTTGCACTTTGTGTAAAAAAAAAAACAAGTTTTTACTTACTGTTTACTGCAGTATAGTAGAATGTATTAGGCTTATTTTGCTGACTTCTAAGATTCCGTTTCCTGTAACCAGAAATCCCAGAATCCTTTGCAACTGAAGTCTGAGGAGGACTGCAGAGCTGAGAGATTCAATAGCTTGCAGTATACATGTTAAAGATTTTGTAAGCTAAAATCAGATGTTTGCTAGTCCTGCTGTACTCATGGGACTTAGTACAGTCCTCTGTGACTATATCTAGCCCCCAGATAATAGTAGACCAGCAAACAGAAGATTACAACTTATAAAAAAACTCTGACATTCACTGTAGGCTATTGAATTTCCCACTGCTGCAGTTCTCCTCTGATGTCAGCGGCAGGGGATTCTGGTATTTCTGGTTACAGTAAATGTCAGCTTACAAGTCAATGAAATTAGCCTGATACAATCTACTACACTGCAGTAATCATTAGGTTAAAAAAGTGTTTTTGCACACCAAGGGCTAATTGAGATTAGACTCACACTTAGGTGTGAGGCTCTTATTGCTGACAGTTTCCCTTTAAACATTTGTTTGTAAAATGGAAGTTCACTTGATTGGTGATTCATGGTGGTGTGGAGTTGGAAAAGTAAACTAGCCTTGTCTTGTACTTCCTCCTAATTTGTAATTCAACCCTGTTGTGTGCTAATGTTAGACCTTTATTAATCTTTCCCAAAATGTGCACTTCTTTTATTGCATTTTCAGGATATTTTTACATTTACCCTCCTCTCTTAAAACTCACATTTTTACCATCCAGATATGAACCCTATCTTCTGTGCCCCTCTCTCAAAATTATTACTTTAGCCCACACCAGAAAATATGTGTGCATTTACCCCTGCTCTGCTCCAAAATGTGCACCGCTTGCACCCATCCAAATTTGTACTTACACCCCTCCCAACATTTGCACTTGCTCCCCTAGAAACATAGAAACATGGAACAGACATGCATCCCTCCAGTTATGCCTCTCCACAATCCATTCGCCACTCTGGCAAAGCATGGTTCCTCTATGGAGGCACCTGCAGTCGAGATCAAGGAGGTTGCTGGGAACCTCCACAATGGAGACCCACAGGAGGGTGGCCCAGGACCCCATAGGGGAAGGAAACAACTCTTTGTGGGGGACTCAGTTGTTGGGAGGTAGAACTGGGGGAGGGAGGGGAAAGGGCGGTAATGTGCCTGCCCTGTGCCAAGGCTTGGAGGTACAGAAAACGAATCCTCAGGATTGTGGGAGCAGCGGCAAGGTAGAGGGAGATGGATGTCATTATCCACCTAGGGACAAATGACCTGGCTGAGAATGGTATCAGAGCAGTGCAACAGGAGTTTGTGGAGTTGGGGAAGGGCCTTAGACAAATAGCACACACAGTAACTTTCTCGGAAGTGCTACCTGTCTATGGCATGGATGAGTCTAGGGCACTCTGCACCATGGGATTCAATGACTGGTTGAAAAGCTGGTGCAGAACTCAGGGATTTGGCTTCATTGGGGACTGGGGCTCCACCTGGAGGGATGCAGACCTATACAGGCATGATGGTCTGCATCTATCCTGGAGGGGAACCAGGATCCTAGGTGATAGGTTTAAATGCTTCAGTGGCAAGCATTTAAACTAGCCAAGGGGGGAGATGCTAAAGAGGAGAAGGGAAATTTTAGCCCCCAAAAAAATCAAAAATCAGGGTAATTAGTGAGGTAAACACCAAAATAGAGCAGTCGATAGGGAGAAGGGCAGGGGTAAATGGAGTAAAAGACAAAGGCAGAAGGGACAGAGATGGGGCAGAAAGAAATAAAGCCATAAAAAAATGGAGGGTAATGAGTACTGATGCCCATAGTCAAGGTAAAAAGCTCCCTGAAATGGTGGCCTTGATGGAAGAGGGATGCCAGGATACTGTGGCAGTCACAGAAACATGGTACACAGAGAACCATGACTGGGATGTCAACATACCAGGGTACACAATCTACAGGAGGGACAGGGAGGGAAGAAGAGGAGGAGGAGGAGTAGCTCTCTATTGTAAGGGAAGGGATAAAAGCAACAGAACTAAAGGGTAAACAGAGAGGACAGGAGGCACTGTGGGTCGTCACACTGAAGACTGGAAATGGCTCCACAATCTGCACAGGGATTGTATACAGACCCCCGACTCTGGGGGAGGAAATGGACAAGGAAATGATTGAAGGCATCCTTGGGATGGCAGAGAAAGGGGAGATATTGCTGATGGGGGACCTGAATATGCCAGATGTTGACTGGAGCACCTTTGCTGCAGCCGCATCCAAGAGCAGGGCCATTCTCGATGCCCTACAGGGGGCATGCCTCAGACAGCTAGTTTTGGAACCCACTTGGGAGAGAGCAATCTTAGACCTGGTACACTCAAATGGGGATGGAGAGAGGATCTCTGATCTTGAAGTGGGTAGTCATCTGGGAACAAGCGACCACCAAACAGTGTGGTTCACGATAAACTTAGCTGTAGAGTCAAGCCACACAAAAGTGAAGGTACTGGACTTCAGGAGGGCTGATTTTGTCAAAATGGGAGAGTGCCTCAGAAAGGCACTAGCAAACAGGCAAGAAGGTGGGGTGGAGCAACAATGGGGAAACATCAAAACCGCCATCACAGAGGCAACAAGCCTTTGTGTGAAACAAATAAACAAATCAAAACAAAAGAAAAAAACATTATGGTTCTCAAAAGAAGTGGCGGGGAAGGTAAGGGAAAAAAAGACAGCATTCAGGAGGTATAAGGAAACACAGAAGGAGCAGGACAGAGAACTGTACCAGTTAAAGCAGAAGGGAGCGGGTAATTAAAGTAGAAGGGAGCGGGTAAGGCAGTCAGAATAGCAAAGGCCCAAACCGAGGAAAAGATAGCCAACTTGGTTAAGAAGGGGGATAAAACCTTTTATAAGTACATTAGGGACCAATGAAAAACTAAGGCAGGGATACTGAGGCTGAACAAAGAGGAATGTAGTTGGGCAGAAAGTGACAGTAAAAAAGCAGGGATACTGAACAAATACCTCTGCTCAGTATTCACAGTGGAAAAGCAGGGGGAAATACCTAATCCAGTCAATAGAAGCTCTCTGGATAGCGGGGTTGATAGTAGCCCTTTCACAGAAGGAAAGGGTTCTGAAAGAACTCTTAAAACTGGAGGTGGATAAAGCAATGGGGCCTGATGGGATTCACCCCAGAATTCTAAAAGAACTAAGGAAGAACTAGTAACACCACTGACTACCCTTTTTAATAAATCATGGGAGGATGGGGTGGTACCTGAGGACTGAAGGAGGGCGGATGTGATTCCCCTTCACAAAAGTGGGAGCAAGACAGAGGCAGGAAACTATAGACCTGTCAGTTTGCCCTTAGTGGTAGGGAAAATGATAGAATCACTTCTGAAGGAAAGAATTACTGAGTACATAGAGGCCATTGGGGCACAGGACCCAAGGCAGCATGGATTCACAATGGGAAGGTCATGTTAGACAAATCTAATTGATTTCTTTGACTGAGTGACCAAAGCAGTAGACCAGGGAGGGGCTGTGGACATGGCCTACCTAGACTTTAGCAAGGCATTTGATACAGTCCTGCACAAAAGATTAATAAACCAGCCAGCCTGGGAGTGAGTCCTAGGGTGGTAGCCTGGGTAAAACACTGGTTGGACAACAGGACACAGCGGGTAATATTAAATGGAGTCCACAGTGAAGAAGGGAGGATTACTAGTGGGGTACCTTGAGAGGTCAGTACTAGGGCCAGTCCTTTTTAATGTCTTTATAGTGACATTGCAGAGGGACTGAAGGAAAAGTATGTCTTTTTGCAGATAACACAAAGATCTGCAACAGGGTTGATACACAAGGTGGGGTGGAAAGGATGAAAAGGGACTTGACAATGTTGGAGGAATGGTGAAATGTATGGCAGCTTAGATTCAATACAAAGAAGTGCAAAATAATGCACCTGGGAAACAAAAACTCAGGGGAAGAGTACACAATGGAGGGTGAGATACTGACAACAACGAAAATGGAAAGGGACCTGGGGGTAGTCATATCAGATGACCTAAAGGTGGGCCAGCAATATGAGAAGGCAGTAAGGAGGGCTGGGGGGATACTGGGATGCATAGGGAGAGGCATCACCAGTAGAAAACAGGAAGTTGTTGGCTCTCTGTACAGACAGTTGATAAGACCACATCTGGAGTACTGTGTATAGTTCTGGAGACCCCATCTCCACAAAGACATAGCCAGAGTAGAGGCTGTCCAGAGGAGGGCAACCAAAATGATGCAGGGTCTGCATCAGAAGATATATGAAGAAAGACTAAAGGAACTAAATATGTATATCCTCGAGGAAAGGAGGGAGGGGGGCCATGATAGAAACTTTCAAATACCTCAAGGGAATCAACAAAATCCAAGAGGGTAGCATCTTTCAGAAAAAGAGATGTGCAAAAACAAGGGGGCACAATTTGAAGATAGAGGGGGGACGACTCAGAGGTAATGTGAGGAAGTATTTCTTCACGGAGATGGTTGTGGATACATGGAACAGCCTTCCTGAGGTGGTCGTAGAGTCAAAAACAGTGGGGGAATTCAAGAATGCATGGGACAGACATAAGGCAATTTTAGTGAGGGGTAGGAGGAAGTAGGCTGTTGGTTAACTAGGATCTGCAGCTTATCCGTTAGGTAGGGAAATGGGCAGACTAGGTAGGCCAAGCGGTCCTTATCTGCCATCAAATTCTATGTTTCTATGTTTCCCTTGCAACTCTTCTGAAATTTGAACTTACCCCAACCAACATTTGCACTTGTGTCCCTGCAACTTTATTTTAATGTATACTTATACCACTGAATCCCTCTCCAAAAGTGTACTTGCACCACTCCAAAAATTTGCACTTGCCCCTCCCCAATTTGTACTAGTACCACACCCTTTTCAAAATCTGTACTTGCACCCCTCCCAGAATTTGTACTTATACCCCTGTACCCCTACCAAAATTGTACTTGTGTCCCTGCACCCCTACAAAAATTTGTACTTACACACCTGAACCCCTCTCAAAATGTGTACTTGTACCACTGCAGCTCTCCTGAAAATTAAATTTGTACCTTGAAACCCTCTCAAAATTTGTACTTAAACCCCTGAACTCCTCCCAATATTTGTACTTGCAACCCTGCACTCTTCACATTTGTACTTGCACCCCTGCACTCCTTCCAAATTTTGTACTTGCACCCCTCCCAACATTTGTACTTGTATCCGTGCACTCCTCCCAAAAATTGGATTTGTACCTTGCAGCCCTCCCAAAATTTGGAGATGCACCCCTGTACTCCTCCCAAAATTTGTACTTATACTCCTGTATCCTTCTCAAAATTGGATTTGCAAACTTCCCAAAATTTGTGGCTGTATCCCTGCACCTTCTCAAAATTTGTACTTGCACCCCTCCCAGAATGTGTACTTATACTCCTCCCAAAATTGGATTTGCACCCTTACACCCCTCCCAAAATTTGTACTTGAACCCCTTCCAAAATTTGTATTTATACTCCTGTATCCCTCCTAAAACTATATTCGCACCCCTGCTCTCCTCCCAAAATTTGTACTTGTACCCTTGCACCCCCTCTCAAAATTTGTACTTGCAGCCCTGCAAGCCAAATATTTTTACTTTCACTCATCCCAAAATTTGTTCTTGCATCCCTTGCACCCCTCCTAAAATTTGCACTTTACCCTTGCACCCCTCCTAAAATTTGGACATTTACCCCAGCACCCCTCTCAAACTTTCTTTTTTTTTTAAATGAAGTGGGGTAGGAGGTACAGATTTTGTTTTGTGTTGGGGGGCATTATGTAAGGTTGCAGGATTGGGGGAGCTGTACAGGTGAGGTACAAGTTTCAGAAGTCATGCAGTAGGGGTTAAATGGCTGGAAAGGTACACATGGTATAAATGTGGGAGATGCACATATGGGCACACATCTTGGGTGTGGGGGGATGATGTACAAATGTTGTTGTGGTTGGACAAGAGAGTAATTTCTGGGAGAGGGGTGAGTGTGCAAATACTATATTAGGATGAGTGCAGAGTAGGAGTAAAAACATCAAGAATGAGGAGGCAGAGCCAGTCTGCCAGATCAGCAGTAGTGCTACCGCTTGTGATGCTGGTGACCTGGTTTCCAGAACAAGACCAGGGTGTCAGAGGGCCAGCCGGGGAGGGGGTGATGGTTGGATGAGCATCCTGTGGACAGTTCTCCATATCTGGAGGGTGGATATGAGATGCTAGTGTATGAGTGACACCCACTGGAGACTGGATGTACATCAGTCAGGTACACATACATAATGGTTAGAGTCATGGTGAATGTCTGCAGGACGTGCATGGGATCACACACATCTGTGTGCTGATGTCACTGCATGTCTGTGCCTCTTGGGCAAACTAAGTAGAAAATCCTTAGTGACAGCATCAGGATGACTCCCCCTGGGCAGCCTCCCAAATGACACCCCAGATGTAAGCCTCATCTAGGGCCTCTGGTTCACCTCGGTCTCTCTCCCCTGCCCTCCCAAGAGCCCCACCACAGGGAACAAGCTGTGGGCCACCCACTTGGGGCAGCTTGGGGAGGGTGGTGAGTGGGCAGCCCAAGGACTGAATGAATGGTACATCCCAACCTGAACTGGAGTGACAGAGTTGAAAAAAATAGAAGAATGAGGGAGCAGAATTCTTTGTGAGGTACACATTTTAGGAGGAGCATAGTGGTGAATATAGGAGAAGGGCATAGGCTATAGGAGTGGTGCAAGATAGTTAGGAACTTAAGCTGGGAGAGGTGTGTGGGCATGTTTTGGACTAATTACAAGGGAGGGGCAAGGAAGAGGTGAACTTTTTTGCAGGATTATATATTCAGGGAGAGATACTGCGGTAGTAGTACATTTTTTTTGTAAGTGCTATGGACCCTCAGCAAAGGGAGTGAATCTGAAATGAATAAATAAGGAAGGAGTTGTGGCTGCATTCAGGCCTGGAAAGGGAACATAGGAAACTGAGATTTATATTTTAAAAGTATGAGAGGTTTTATTTGGAGTGGTTGATATGGTGCCCAAACAGTTGGTGATCGACCTAGAGAACTTGCCAGGTATTTACCATTTTGTTCTACTGGTATAAAGGATATTAAGAAAAGTCCCCATCAGAAAATTGGTACCAAAGACTGATTTTTGCCATTTCACAATTTGATGTGCTGTGTATACTAAGCTGACAGGATCTGGTGGAAAATGATGTCACTGTTGCTTGAATGACATCAGCTCTCGCCCAAGACTCTGCTGGCTGGTGTGAAAGAGTCTGAGGGATTTTTTTGCAAAACCATCAAATAAGAGAGGCAAACAAAATAGCATTTATATAAGAGTAATTGCAATTTCTGAACTTTATAACAAATGAAGCTAGTTGTCCTCATCATGGGCAAATACAGTAGTACATTTTTAAAGCATTGCATCTGGTCTTTAAACTGACTAAATACACAAAAGAGTATGCATGAACACAGTCGACTGTAACAGCTGTGCTGCTGGCACCTAAAACGATAAAAAAATGTTATATATAAAATGGTGAGAGTGCATTCATTTCTTATTTAATATCATTTATATTAATGAATGTGAACATTAAAAAGTAAATAGTTTGAGGGTGCTATGGAACCCAAGCAACATGGCAGCTTGAGTTTGCAGATCCGATTCATGAAAGTTGGAATGCAACATTTATATTCTTATTTTGGATGAACTTTAACTCTTGTCTGTTTCATATCAGTGTCGGATCACACCAGCTACAAAATGGGTAATCCGCAAAAAGAAAAACGATAAACCCAGGGAGATAAAGACAAATCTCTTCTGGACTCACCAACCACGATGCCTGCTCCTGGAAATGCTATGGCTGCATCGTCTGCAGAATATGAAGAGATGCTTCAGATTTGGGATTTTAAAAATCAATACTTAATTCAAACAATCTCAGGATTAGCAGTTAACTTTGACTGTATGATTAAGTATCAGCTCATTAGAACTGGACATGATAGCTCTTAAAACTGAGACTGTGAACAGTAAAAAAAACACTCCGAGGCAGCCTTGGCACTATGGAGAACCTAGTGAAAGAAAATTCCCACTTGGAAGCATGTCTCAAATCATTACAGAATGATGCCCAATCAGCCAATATTCTGGCATTGGGGTTGCAAGAATATCATCTCATTTTATTCATGAAGGACTGACTGGAGCAGCAACTTGGCAAATTCCTTACTGCCCAACCATTTCATATTCAGAAAGCCTACAGGGTGGTGATCCAAGGTAGATCTGATAATCCAGAAGCGCCCAGAGCCATTGTGATGGTCCATAATCTTAATATCTGTTATTTTTCCAATATTTTCCATCAGATTTATACTTAAAAATGGAGCCATAATCTTAATTTTTTAATGGCCCTTGGGGCACAAGTTGCAATAAATAGCATGTATTACTTATTTCCTTTAGTAGGAAGTGAAGACATTGTTGACTGTTTTTTCAGTTTTTTCATTATTACATGCCACTTTTGGACTCATTTACACCACACACAAACTGTTTACTGTTTCATTTATAGATGTTACATTATGGAAATACCCCCTTAAAATGTATCTTATAGACATGACATGTTTTATTTGATATGCGTTTATTAAGAGGAGCGGTGACCTCAGCGTATTAATAATCATCCTTATGTGCTGTGTCATTGATTTTTTTGTATGTATTTTGGATAAATCAAAAAACATATATTTAAAAAAGTAAATAGTTTAAGAAAGGCTATAATAAATAAAATACTTATACATTACAGTGTGGTGTGCCTGCCTGGGTGTACGCCAATTTACTCTGGCGATTTCACTCCCGGTCAGCTCGCTCCTGACTACACGTTCCTGCGACAATTCACTCCTGCCATTCTCACTTCCCGACAACCGGCTCCCATGATTTGCCTCACTGTTGCAGACTATGGCTGCTATTGTGCTGATTAAAGGTACACACAGCTGCGGGTTCCCAGTATTTAAATATGCTAGTGAAGTGGCCACTGAACTTCGTAAGTTTTTTCCTGACTTATTTGGAAAGAAGGGACAAGGTCTACCCGGGAGGTTTGCTTGGACTTCTGCTGCAATGCCATTTGTAGCCTTATTGGAGCTAGGAAGCTTTACCTTTTTTTAGAGTGTTGCATTGACTTTTTAGAAGCTGCATCTTTTGTTTAAGCGAGTTACAGCTTTATGCACTGGCATGTTTTCTATATAGAACTTTCTTTATTATTAACACAGCAACTCTTGGATTCTTGCTCCCCCTGCTGGATTATTTATTTACCAACATGTCCATTTATTTTTTCTTAGCTCTGAGTCTTAAAGGAGAAGACTCCTGTATATTTATGATTTGGATATGTCTGATGTATTTATTATACATTACATCAAGTACTGTACATATGTCAATAGGAGATCAGCCATTTCTTCTGTTGCAAAACATATCTTGAGTTTGAGGCTCTGACACAAGGTAGTAAAATGTCAAGCAAGCCTCCATTTACATGTAAATGAGTCACTTGTAATACAGTCCCTCCCATTCCATGATGTCACTGCAGCAACAGTGCATAACAAAACATAGGAGTATCAATGCTGTCTAGCCTGATTTTAGTTTAAGTTTGCAATGGCTTAAGGCAGTTCTCTCATGCAACTCACACAGGGAGTAGTACTTGTAGCCTTAATACTGTGTGTAGAGCAAATAATACATCTAACAGTATTTCATTCACAGGAAACAAGCGATTTCTTTGTACTGCTCATTTCTCTCTGTGAGACAGTTGTAACATGTTGTGGAAAGCAGCAGACTAAATCAGTCAGACAACCAATCAATCAATCGAGCAGTCAATCAGTCACTCTGTATTGAACCAGGTGAACACCCTTGAGAAGATTCATTACAAGGTGAGCCTGGGCAGTTTGTCAAAGGATCACCCAAGACTGACTTATACACATCCCCTTTCAGCAGCCTGAAAGTGAAGAGCTAGATCATTTACTTTATAAAGTGTATTGTTTTACATTTCAAATGCTTCTTAAATCTGAGTTTCTGACTGGAAATGCCAGGACACAGAATGCATATGACATGGGAGGAGTGAGCTAAGCAAATACAGAGCACTGCAAACACTGAGACTGATTAGTTTCTTTACCTACAACAGCTGAGGTGTAGCATCTGATTTGTGAGGGACATCCTACTTCAAATACTGGCATTACTAAGTGGGGGGGCAACCACAGTTTATCCTTAGTACCTTGAAAGTGAAGTTCAGTAGCTCTCACATCACTGCTAATGATTTATAATGGGACTTGGGGCACTTTTAAAGTCATGGACCTGAGAGGCCATCACAGTTTCCAAGAAGGTTAGGGGAACTTCTTAAGAGTTAGAGAGTAAGGGACTCTAGTAGGATTTGAACCAGAGTCCCCCAGTGCTTGTGCTTTAACCACTAGATTATCCTTCTTCCATATGCTGCAGCTGATGCTTTCCTGGTAACCTATTCCTTGTTATAGCTGAATTCTTTATTGCCTTACAGCAGCCATCCAATCACTGACTGCTTAGTTACAAAGGGAAATGGGCATATTTGCAAGGTTGTTTCTCACTGCTGGGTTCAATCAAAACAGAGAATGCTAACACACACACAACATAATGCAACAGCTGTATAATACCACTTAAAACTCTTGTTGTACCCAAAGTCATTTTTTGGGTAAACTGTTTTTGCTACCAGAAACAGTAACACAACACATACAAGCACTTCCTTATATGAATACTGTATATACCTCAAATCAGTGCTGCATCACACTCATATGGTCCTAGTCCTTATTAGACCTGCACTTCAGGATGTGCACAACACTTAAAGGGTTCCTCCATTACTCAAGTGGGGAACCAAACATTGTGGGTTTGGTTTACTGGTGGAACTGCATTTAGTGCAGCACCATTATCTGTTGCTCTGACGACATCATCCTCCAGCAACATTGATGGTAAAATGGAAGACAAACACATTGATAACTTTTGGGGGCTGTATATTTTTATTTATAATCTAGATTTGGACAGTAATAGGACTGCTGGCAACTGGAGAAGGCACACAACAGTTACACATAAGGAGTTGGGAAAATATTGGTGTGAAACTATGGGAGACTTTCCGTTTAATTACTTTGGTTTTATATTATTTAGTTTTTTAACAGAACGTTGTGACTTTTTGACTTGGGGGTTGTTAGTAGCGATTTTTGTTCATTTTAATGGTATGGCAGCAATAGAACTCACTTTTTTTTTAGCGGTTTGAATTGCTATTCTTAAGTTGTTTAATAATTCTTGCTCTTTGATTTTGTCTTCGGGAGAGGTATCTCATATGTCATTACGATGATCCAAATGTTTGTAGGTCTAATTAATACATATTTTCTATTTTATGGCCAGTATTCTTAATGCAACATTCAGCCTGTATTTTATGCAACAACGAGGTTTCTGAAGTGTTTATGTTAGCCAGAGGGACTCATTGGGGATGTCCTGACATGTAAGATCAACTCCTCCATGGAGGTCAGGGGTATACAGGTGGAGGATTTGCGGGAGCAAACTGACATGCAGCAGGAAGGGGAAGGAGCGAAAAATACAGGAGCGAGTTTTCAGGAGTGTGTTTTCTGGGAATGAATTGTCTGAAGTAAATTGACGGGCTCTCGGTGTGCTTATCCCAATCATGGGCAGACTAAGACAAAAAAGAGCCACAGACTAAAGATATAATTATAAAGGTAGAAATACATTTGTTCACAGTTTATCCTTCAAGATATGTAATTTACAGCATACAGATTATGTTGTGTGGCTAGTTTGATGTAATTAATACACTTTGATGTTTATAGAAAGTAATAATTAAAAATTACGAACAAATGAAATTTATAGATATATGATAAACATGAGAGCTGTAGCATTAGCCCATGAGTAATTGGATATTGAAAAACTGATTTGAATGTAATTATTATTTCCTTTATTAGCAAGCAAAGTAGCCCTGAAGAAGTGAGAACTCGTGCAAAGTTAGTACAGTTATGTACTGTCAGTAAAAGTATTAATACAATTCAAAAAATATACAATTAGTGGTGATTGGGCCTATCTTTCCAATTTACCACACTGCTTTAAAATTAAAACCTGTATGCTAGAGACCCAAAAACTGTTCCCAAAGCTTGAAATCACCCACATGAGATTGCAATTTGATCCATTAGAGCCACTTGGCCAGCTTCAGTATTCCTCTACAAATATTATGGTATATCAGAACATAGGTAAAGAGAATGAAACGGTCCTTGATTTCATTAGGTTGGTCATTTAAAAATAATGGAGTACATACAGTAATACTGAGCCCTGTTACTCACAGATTTAAAGTGGTACAGCTCACAATTACCAGCTGTTGTCATTGATTAAATAAGCAGTTGTCATATTCAATATAAAAATTAATCTAAGAAAGTCAAGTTCTGTTTTCTTACTAGAGTTTTGTGATCTGCTAAGTCAGATCAATGAAAACCTATTAAGCATTAAACAAAATAAGTATCCCTAAGCCATGGTAATATTACTTGTTACTTTCAGATGCCTTGTTGCAAAGTGATGGGCCTAACACTATATATAATGTGAAACAGTACATTAGACTTTATTATCAGGCTTTGAGAGCTGATCATGTATCATTTTTCAAATATCTTTGCAACTGTGGCCGGCCATGACTGAGATGCATACTAGATAATTTTATATAGGGGTAAATAGTTAAGACTCACTTCTCTGTATGTCTTCTTCCCAGTGCATCTCTGATAAGGCTGTTGTCGATGGTGTACAGTGATGTGAGCAAGAGTTATTGAGTGGCTCAATTTGAGTGACTCAGTAATACTGCCTGTAGGAAGAGCGAGTGGTGCACAATACCAAAAAGTAGGTTAGCGCAAGTGTAGCAGTGAGTTGCACTCACTAGAAGGAGATATGGGGAGTAGCTTGGCCAAGCCCTGCAGAGCTGGCCATTTGGTGTAGTAGCTAAAGCGATCGTCTATATGGATCTGAAGGATCTGGCTTCGGGTCCTGGTGTAGAACAGAATTTTTTTCACCCTGGGGTTTATATTTTTTCCTAAGTCTGCTCCCCCTGGAGTAGATAATCTTTAAGTTGGGGGGTGCAGGGGGCTTTGGTCTATTTATTTAATGTTATTGACCTTCACTGTTTGCAGTGGTTGATCTAATGTTGCTCACTGTAGTGACCTGGGGCAGATTTTAGTCGCTCTTTTTGGCCGGTGACTTAAAAAAATTACCCTTGTTACATAAAACAGTTGTCAATTCTGGTTGCATCATAACTTCCTGTTTGATATCTCTGCTTGTTCACTCAAAGGTAATGATAGGTTCTATTGTATGTTGATATCATGGGCTGCTTATAATAACATCTGCCATTTTGCACTTGCAGCTACTCAACTCAACACACCACTGTCTTCTGATCCCCAGCTTAGGCTGGTTCTCAGCTGATGCTAAACAATGTTTTGTCCTTGGTTGCTTTACTGACAGACTTTTATAGTCACAAGTTTCTCACTCCTTGGTGAATTTTCTTTGGTTCCCCCCAGAACTCCTACGCTGTTAGATTTTCTGAGAAGTCACTATTATTTGTTTCTAAATACCCCACTAATATGGGGTTTAGGCCTTCGATTCCATTGTTCCCAGTTAATGAAACTCTCTTCCTCTGGAGTTACAAAATGTCTCCTCTCATCTGCTCATCTAGAATTACCTGAGAAATCATCTGGTTACACTGAATGTGTGCACTATACATGTGCATAATTTAGAATATTGGATTATGAGAGTTGTATATGTTGCTCCTTTGATTGCTGTTGCACCCTGGAGATCATTTAATGCAATTTTCCTGTTGTGTGCTGTACCTGATGTATAGTTCTCAGATTATATTGAATGCTGTTGTGCATACTTATTACACTGACTTAGGGGAAATGTACTATATTTGAAAGGCTTAACCTGTGGTTCAATGGGCTGAAGCAACCAGCCATGCCCCCTGCCTGACCTATTTAAAGCCATCTTTCCTGCTTCACTTACAAGCATTTGTTCTTTGTAGTCAGAGGCTCTGGTGGACTCTGCCTTCTCCAACCAGGGGACCCCCCCCCACTTCAGTGTTTGTCTCCCTCCTCTAGTGTGTTGGATTTTCTGCTTGATTTGTGCTGCCTTTCTGCTGGTTTACATTTCTCCTACCTTTCTGGGTTGGTATTTTGCGTTTGTCACTGGCTGCTGCTTGTGCTTCTCTCTGTTATCTGTGGCTGCTCTCTTGTTTTCCTACACTTGTGTTTCTTCAGTTTTACTGTTTTGGGGGTTTCTAGTTTTCCTAGTATCCTGCTGCCCCCTTTGCTTACAATGTGCTATCCAGGATCCCATTTACTTTATTATACTTATAGCAATCCCTCAGTTTAACGGCACGTTATCTGTATGCTTTTCATATCCACTTGTCATTTTTCCTGCCTGTAGCAGTCTCCTATGCACTTCCACCCTTAATTGTTTGCACCTGGATCTGGCTGCACTCTGTGCCTGGATCCACTCTGCAGCTGTAACTCCCAACTTCTCCCTTCTGATGTACTTGCTATTCTAGCAGTTTCATTGTTGCTGTGCTCAGTCCCATTGTATTAAGATGTTCATGTATGTTAATATATGCTCTGTAATACATTATCTTTCTATCTTGAGTAAGGAATTACTCATCAATATGTATTCAATTTCTAATCCTCTCTCACCACACAGAGCAAGTGTTGCATAATTTGAAGTGTGCCTCATTAACTGTTTACCCCTGACTTCTCTCACCTTACCTGCTATGTGGAGGTCTAGCATGCTTCCATTTGATATTCACACCCTTTTCCATTTTGGGATGGCTTGGACAGTGTTACAAATGTTTCTGCATAGCTGTAATGGTCTGTTTTCACTGATGCGGCTTCTCCCAGTGTTCTGCCCCCTTCCTGGAACAACTCTGACCTGGAGTTGATTATAATTAAATGCAGGGATTGCAGGGGCATAACTTCCCACAAAAAATACTGTCTTTTGGGATGGTACAATACTGGTGTCGGTATTGTGCCATCACTGTATGGGACACCAGGGAATTTTGTGTCATGCACAAGTGGTGCTTTCTTCCTCATGGATGGCATTTTCAGTATTTCAGGTGTACAAGTTATCTCTGGTCGGTAACTACTACTAACCTCCCTAGTTATGGGACAACAGTCAAGAGTTTCATGCAAGCTTCTGAATTTGAACAGTAATCAAAATTTTATTTAACAATATGTAAACCTTATGAATTAAAACTATAATGGAAACTATTTCATAATAATTTGGCTTCCCTTATGAAACTGGCTGGCATGCATTCCCATGCACCATGCTTGTGACATACATGTTGTTCACATCTCTGTGAAGGTATCATATTCTCGATGTGAAAGTACATGCATCCAAGAAATAAAAGAAAAAGACTATAAGAAAATAAAAAAGTTGCAATATAAGAAAAGTGGGAAAGTGAAAAAGTGTGCATGACCTACATGAGGGTCTAAAATCCTTCACAACTGAATTTATGCTCTCCTTCACAAATAAGAGGCATGCCAACTGTGAGCATAAATTACTATGGCTCTGGGCTACCTGCAGTTGACGGTCCTGCTTTGCCCCCTCAAAGCCCGCATTTTGAGCATGTAAAATGCCAGGTGGGTCCTTCCTATCTGGCCCACAGTGGGAATGTCCTCTTTCCGGGTGGACCCTTAGCTGTGCAGACATATTGGTGGCACCTCCTGATGTAGAATTTAAAACTTCAGCTGTGAGGGGTGAGGCCCTTAAGCCCAAGGACGGGGTCCTTTAGCTCGTCGAGTGGGTTTGGAGGCATCTTCTTAAGCTATTCTCCCTACGACCACCTCTGATTCACCTAGTCTGTTCTTAGGCTCATGACAGCCAGCTAAGTGCCTCAGCAGTCATTGTTCTCCTCCTCTCACCTTGGGGGACAGCACTCCCATGTGGGAATATTCCATTAGTGCAGAGTGTGCTTGTCGCCTTTCACAACATTTCTGTTAAAGGGATAGACTGAGAGCTTTCCTCCAAATTGAATCTCCCTGAATTGGGTTTCTAAATTGCAACAGCGGAGCTATCACTAAATAAAATATCCCAAGCCTGGAGGGAAGGTTACCTAAACCTTGGATCCACAGACGTTTTCTACTCAAAGGGGAATTTTCCTCTTCTCCATGCCAAAGATCATATCTAGTTAGTTGTTATAATAGTATATTCCCTAGATTGCTTAGGCAGGTTTCTGCTGTTGGATTTAGATGGATGGTGGCCCTCCTTTGCCATGCACTCTCTCCTTAGGAAGTTATGCCCTCTTGTTATCTTGTCATTCAGACCCACATGAAGGTCTCTACACATTACCCATTGTCTTTTGCTGGACTACATGAAAGATCCTAAATACATGATACCTACTCGTCAGCCTTCTGCAATGCTTTCTGTTCGCACTCTTTTTGGGGCACCTTCCTAAGGTACCTTTAGCCTAAGGGAATCCTTCCCATGGCACCTATAGGGATGAAACCCTCCTCCAGGATTCCTTACCTTTGGCATCCCTGCAGGGTGGTATTCCCAAGGAGCAGAGAGGCGAATGACAATAAAGGTTTATTTAACAAGTTGCATATGCACAACACTACATCAACCTGAGTAAGCATTTTGAATTGAAAGGTTTAGCCTGTGTTTCACTGACCTGAAGCAACCACCCATGCCCCCTGCCTGACCTATTTAAAGCTATCCTTCCTGCTTCACTCAGAAGCATTTTGTTTTTTTTGCCCCACCATCCAACCCCTCTTCCTCCAGTGACTCGTATCTCTCCTTGGGGCTCCTTCCTAGGGTACATTTAGCCTAAGGGAATCCTACATGCAGCAACTCTAAGGGTGGAACCCTCCTCCAGAGTTTCTTGCCTTTGGCATCCTTATAGGATGGTATTCCCAAAGAACAGAGAGGCGAATGGCCACAAAGGTTTATTAAAAAAGCTGCATAAGCACAATACTACACCAAGTTGCATAAGCACATTGAAATATTGCTCCTCTGACTGCTGATGCATCCCAGATGCAGTTTGTTAAAATTCACCTTCTATATTATCTTACATCATACTTTATTGTACGATATTTGATGTTTAGTTTTAAATCCTGCATCTAATGTTTTAATTTACTCAGTAAATTGTGAGTTCAGTATTTGTTCAATGTAGTTCAGTACTCTCCATGGTCATGCTTGAAAATAGACATTGTATGCCAAGTGTACTTATTAGGAAAACAAAAGCTAAATCGTTACCAAAGGATGCAGCAGAGGCTTTTGAAATTACATGCTCTTTAAAATCTGGTCCTCCTGCTTTACAGACATTACATTATTTGAATAGTTTTTTTATAACAAATTATTTTTCTCAAGAAATCAAATGTAAAATTTGACCGTAGGCCAAGATATAAGCTTGCTGAGATCACAATGTGTCAAAAAGAGAGGATGTTTCGTGGTTGATGGCATTTGTATTAAGTGTTTTTGACACTAGTTCACCTTTAGTTGCAAAGTAACAGTTTAGCAGTACAGCCATCTGTTTTAGTCAGTAATTGCCTCGTCTTGGCATCTCAGCTGTTGTATTGTCTTAGTATTCAATAGGTTCTTCAAATTGTCCAGAAGAGTTTAGAATTCTTCACACCTCAAGTGAAGTAATTTGTGGAATAATTGGCTTACGCATTTCTAGTCTTTAATGTACTTTAAATCTTTTGGTGTGCATGTCTTCCTTGTCAGTAGGGAATCTTGCGCACCTGAGCTAATCAGAAAGTAAAGTACTTATAAGTTTCACAAACACATTTTAGACACATTTCAACTTGATAAGTTTTCTCCACTCAATGGGAGATACTTTTTACTGCATTTGCCAGGAATGCTAAACAGCTAGAGAACAATCAAACACATCCATTATCTTTGATAACACAGACTTTGAGACAATGTATGTACTATATACTGGACTACGCTACATTCACGGCAAAATGCAAGGTACTGAGTGATTACTAGGGTAATACTGTGATTATCATCTGCACATTAAAGGTGAATTGATTTAATATATTTTACTGCAACCAATATGTAAACAAACACTGAATGAAATTAATATAGAGCATATAACACTATATATATTCAGATACATTGATAAGAGTAAGGATAGGGAGGGAAAAAAACATTCACATGCCAAGCAGTAAGGTATGCAAAAGACAGATGCATCATTTAGGGGAAAGAGGAAATTGTTTAACCAGGAAAGGCACACTAAGCTGGAGGTTGTTTGAAGGTGCAACTTGGGAGCACAAGGAAGTTAAGTGACTTGCTCAGGGTCACACAGTATACAAGTGGGGGCTGATGGGATTCAAAACCAGATTTCCAAGTTTGCAGCTCTGTACCCTTAACCACTATGCTATACTGCCTCCTAAACAGTGCATTAAAATTATTACTCCCAACATTAGTTGTAATTGTCAGCAAGTAATATTACTAAGCCTAACAAACAGTATTTTGTTAAACACACATTGTAATAATTTAATGATTTGCCATTTTTTTTTGGGGGGGGTGTATGCACTGGGTCTCCTGTTTTGAATTATATGTGCCATAATGGTTGCACCCCAATGAGAAAAGCAATGTAAAGTTTGAGAAAGAGTGTGTGTGTGTTGAGCTGCTAACTATGGATTTATGTCTGGTAGATATACAGCTGTCTCCATTAGCTGGCTCCCCACCAATCAGCAGTACATGGGCTGTTGACTGCACCTTATTTAAAGTGAGCCAATCAGGCAGTGCACCATATTTTAAAAGGTAGTCTAGTCTGGCAGTTGCATTTTAGAATAGGGCCTCAGCCCGTGGGAGGTCCACCTTGAAGACTGGTGGCTGAGCTTACTCTCACACTGGCACTCTGATAATTGAGCAGCATTTGAGGCAGGAAGCATATTGTAATAATTTAATGATTTTCAATATTTAGGGGGAAGGTGTGTGCACTGGGTGTCTTGTTTTAACTTACATATGCCATAGCCAGTTGTACCCCAATTAGCTCATTACTTCCAGTAGCACCATATGGTGTACAAATCATCCATTGCTTAACCTGACCCAACATGGCCACCAGGATGGAATGAGTTTTAAAAAAGCTATTTAAAATCTCTCCAAAACCAAGGTCTTCCCGTTGAATGGTAGAGTCAGTCAAGCTGAGCTAGCAGGCCATAATCTCTCATGGGAAACAAAGTATTTGACATACTTAGGCATTAAGGTTACTAGAGATATTACAACAACGGTTAAAGAGAATTTCTCCAGCTTAACTGGTATACTGAAAGCGGATATGGACAGATGGGGTGCACTTCCCCTTTCCCTTTGGGGAGGATTAGCGTTGTTAAGATGAACATACTTCCCTGTCTCCTATATCCTATGGGCATGTTGAGTTTCTTTTTTCCCAAAGCTTGGTTTTCCAAACTCCAGAAAGCCCTCAATGCCTTTATATGGAAAGGAAAAGGAGTCAGAAGGGCTTATGTTAAGCTCACAGCTTCAAAGTCTCAGGGTGGTATCGCAACTCCTTCCTTTTTCACATATTATGGAGCACACCGTATTAGTAAGTTGGCTTTCTGGGTCAATAGGACAGGGCCAATAGACCCGTCTGTGTACTGGCCCTTATGGCTGGAAATGGAGAGGTATTTGGCCGCCAAAAATTATTGTTCCCTCACCTCCCTTTTATATACAGCCCTTACCCTACTCTCCAAGTCACTCAGGAACACCCCGATTGGGTGGTCCTTTAAAGCGCTTCACCAGATTCAGAACCATCTTTCAATGAACTGGCACAGATCTCTGGAACAGCTGATTGTAGGCAATCCCCATTTTAAAATTGATCATAGCCCTGTACTGCCCTCATTCTGGGCCCCTTTCATGACATGTAAACTCTGTGATTTTTTTCCAAAGTGGAGCAATGATCTCCTTCCCTCGTTTTCAAACCCAACAAAATGTACAGGACAAACATATTTTCAAGTATATCTTAATTAAGGAGGCTATTACTTCCTTTAAGGGGAAAATGCCCTGGTCACCCCCCATCTAAACTAGAATTATCTTCAGTTGTACAGGGGTTGACCAGCCTAACTCAGTCTCCAAGGTATGTAAGAAGTTACAATCAGTGAATCCCCATTTACCTCTAGGTATCTGTTATTATTGGACCCAAAAATTATCTATTACAGAGGATGTGAATATTTGGAGAAAGATCTGGCAAACCACTTACAAATTTGTTAAACAGGACAGGCTTCACCTGGTCCAATTTAATATTTTGCATAACCTATATTATACACTGGTGAAACTCAATAAAATAGGTAAACTTTCCTCCCCTGACTGTCCACAGTGCAGTGGTGCCAAAGGGACTTTGTATCATATGTTGTGGAGCTGCCCTAGGTCTCAAATCTTCTGGCAGTCCATTAAAAGAATTCTGGATCCATTATTGGGTTTGGACACATTGTTTACCCCTAAGGCCTGTATGCTGATTACTTTTTATTGTTTTTATTTTAGTCTTTGGTAACTGGGTAAGGCCCACTAGGCACAAGTGCCTATTTTCAGGGGCGACCTGGGAGCACTGGGCAGTTAAGTGACTTGCTCAGAGTCACACAGTATGCAAGTGGAGGTTGTGAGAATCAAACTCAGGTCTGGTCTGCTGGATGTATCAAGCTTGTTCACACTTCGGTCCTCTAACTTCTAGGCTATACTGCCAGCCCCTTGGAACCCCTAGAATTAGGAAAGCACATCTTGTCCTTATAGCTGCCACCGCCAAAGTAATTATTATGAGGAACTGGAAGGAAGATTCTCTCCCCCCGGTTATAGAGTGGTACAGGGAGTTATTACCTGCACTCCAACTTGAAAGGCATATTGCATCGATGCATAACAGAATTAAGACCTTCCAGAATACGTGGTGCCATCTGGATACCTTATTGTCTATATGGAAGCTTTAATTCCTCCTTCCTAATGCTCCACCAGATAGAAAACCCCGAATCTGCTTGGATAGATATAGCACTTGGGCTTGGGTGGGAAAGGAAGGGTTGATGGGGAGGGGAGGGGAGGGGGTGGTGTAATTGTTTGTAATGTGTTAAATAGAGTGCGTTAGTGTAAGTAGCTGTGTGAAATGTACCTGTAAAGCACAGTCTCCTTGACATGTATCATGATCCTAATGTGTAACCTTGACTGCTTGAAAATTTAATAAAGCATATTAAATAAAAAAAAGCTATTTAAATTTTGTGAAAGTGCATTGGTTGAGCCATTAATTCTGGATTGCAAACAGTATTTATTGTTTGCAGACATTCATAGCAATATAGCAGTAAAAATTATTTAGTTTTCATAGCATGTTAAGCCTTATTAAAATTTGTTATGATAACTAAAATTATCAGCATTAACAGCATTTCATACAATTGCTTATTGGCATTGGTACCATGGTTAAAGTGTCTATGCCCATTGATCTTCATTATTTATTTATATTAATTTAGTTTTTTATTACCAGGTACATGCACTATGCAAAACAGCCTATTTTCGGGCACAATGTGGAAGAGTACAAACAGAAAAATGCAAAATAAGAAACATAAAATACAAGTGGAATGTCACAGAGCACATAATACAATGAATATAATCAAAACAGTGGATAGTTGCTGGGACGTCAGTGGAGCAGCAGTGCTACCACTCATGATGCCGGCAACCTGAGTTTGGGAATGAGCTTGAGTCATTGGAGGCCAGCCAGGAGAGGAGGATTGAGCATCACAAAGGATGCACTCCTCCTCCAGGGATGGGGGCAGCCAGCTCCGCTGCTATACTGCCACCTGGGTGACATAGATGGCAGTGCAGCTGGAACAACTAGTGAGTGAGGGGACATTGAGGGGTTCCACACCACACATGGTGGTGTGCATGCATGCTTGGCACACCCTTGCATCAACATTCTGGGTAACGGGGAAGAAAACATGGAAAATCACTGCAAGCAGCTTGATGAAGCTAACCTTCCCATGGGGCCTGCATCTGGTTGCTTAGCACTGCCTTCTACGACTGGATCCTTGCAGAGGTATGGGGGGGTCCCACTGACCCTGCTAGAGGGAGAAAGCTCTGGAGGAACACAGAGAGGTCAGGTAAGACCCAGGGGATGCCAGGGTGATGGGGCTAGGGAAAGGTCGAGCAGATGAGGGCTGATGGACAGAATGGGAGAAAAAAAACACTGGATAGTTAAGAATAACATAAGGCACATGAATAAAACAGGTGCAGGTATACTGTAAGGCATGAAATTAACACAGGTGCAGGGTACAGGGTACTGTAAGGTAGCACAGCTACAAAATATCAATTTACAGGGAAATAAGCAGGACACAGTGGTTCAGTAAAGTTAGAAGCAAGTGTAACTGAAAGCATAAAGTAAGTGCTTGTGTTAACCGTTATGAAAGCCAATGGCCCAGGGGTAAAGGCGGATGACACTCAGTATGCTATTCCATAGTCTATATTTGAGAAGGCGACATAACACAGGTACATTTTCTTTTCAGAAATGGGGAGTTTATGGTTGGTAGACCACAGAATCACAGTAATCTGACGACAGAAAAGGACCACACTGGCCCATCCAGTCTGCCCCATATCTCCACCTTTCATCAAGTGTTTAGAGGGTAGTCAGTACGAGCAGGTAGAAATAAGGATGTAAGTGATGTCGGCACCTGATTTCGTATAATGCATTAAATGACACTTCCAGTAAATAGATCTCACAGGAATGTGGCAGAAACCAAGCACATTTCAAATATAAGATGCAATGATGGTCTTAGTGATTTGAGGCCAGGACAAACCGACAGAGGTCATTGTAAGTGACAACCCACTTTCTACGGGAGGTCTTGACTATGGCTGATTACATGGGAATCCCATATGTCAATATAGGTAGGAGAACACCATGGACAACAGCAAGCTGAGCCTTGGCTGTGAGATTATTCCTGATCCTATACATGAACCCTTGCCTAATGTTTTCTGATTTGTATGAATTAGCAATATGCAGGGAGCAGTCAAGAGTGGGGTCCAGGGTTACTCACAGATTTTTAAAAGCTGACACACTGGATAGATTAATGCTCTAATGGCATGACACAGATAGGTGAGCTGGGCAGCATTTTAGCTTGGGTGCAAAGCCAAATAACACTGTTTGGGTTTTTGAGGTGTTGCGTAAAAGCTTGTTGAGCACTCTGGTACTGCCTGGAGGTTGATAGACAGAAGCTTGTTAATGTCCACTACATTGTTGGAGGTCAGGCAGAGGGCAAGACCATTGGTGACTGAACTGTTGTACTGGATATCAGGCAGTGCTGAATGTCATTGATATGGAGTGAGAAGAAAAATGTGCCGAAAATCAATCCCTGCAGGGCACCTACAGTAGTAGAGGCAGGGTTGGAGAAAGAGAGAGGCACCAAACTTAACCCTCTGGTATCTGTTGGTTAAGTAATTTCAGAACCAGAAAAGGGCAGTGGATGAAATACCAAGGGCACTGAGTTTCAAGCAAAGTAAGGCGTGATCAGCAAGATCAAAAGCTTTCATTTGATCAATAAAAATGGCACCTGTTAATTCACCTTTGTGTATGCCAGTGGCAATATGATTGGTAAGAGTGAGCAGGGCCATGATGGTACTATGTCCTCTTCTGGACATTGTCACACACTGTAGAGAGAAGATTGTACCAGGAGAGATAATCAGTAATTTAAGTAGATACCAACTTTTACAGGAGTTTGTTTAGAGCAGGCAAGCTCGCCATAAGCCTATAATTTGAAGGGGTTTTAGGGTCTCCTTTTTTTGAAAACTGGAACAATGTGTAACATTTCAAAGTTTCAGGTGCCACCTTAGTCACCAGTGAAATATTAATTAGTGTGGTGACCATGGGATAATATGGGAAGGGTCAGATTATGTAATGCTAGTATGAATTTAAAACACTAACACTGAGATTACAACATGTTGCAGATATAATTAAGAGATGCCAGACTTGAACAAACATAACAGGTAAGAACTTTTTGTGCCACTTGATGTCCCAGTGGTAGGATGTTGCATTTTCATGCCAGTGTCCCTTGTACAAACATGACCCAAGAATGGTGGCTATTGGGCAGCCCGCTGAGAAGAGTGCTTCTCCTGTTTCCCAGTAAAGAGCCTGACTGAGAGATGCCAGCCAGGAGGATAAACAAGTTTTATTTAGAAAAATGTGAACAATTGTTTAAAAAAACAATACAAAACAAAAACTGCCATGGAAAATATCACAACATAATACAGAAACAGAATTTATCAGCAGACAAGGACTGTTTGGTTCACCAAATCTGCTCAGATGGTCCCTGCCTAGTCTTTCTCTGCAGACCCTAACTGGCCTCTGGCAACCCTCCCTCCTCTTTGCCTTTTTACTAATATTCTCCTATGTCTATCACATGCATGCTTAAAGCCCATTACTGTTTTCATGTCTACCACCTATTCTGGCTTCCTTTTCTAGGCATCCACCACTCTTTTAATGAAGTAGTACTTCCAATCCTCACATCCATCTTAAACTTACCCCTTTTCAACTTCACTGCATTCTGTCTGGTCCTTGTGCTCATTCTCATTTGAAAGAGACTCCCCTTCTATACCTTATTCACCCCTGTGATGTACTTTTAGGCCTCTTATCATTTCCTTTCTTGCTCTCCTCTCTTCTAGGGTGTACATGTTGAGACCTCTTATTCTCTTCTTGTAGGGCATTTTACACAACCAGGCAACATTTTTGTTGCCCTCCTCTGTACTGTCTCCACCCTGTCTATATCCTTTCTGAGGTGCAGCCTCCAGAACTGAACACAATGCTCAAGGTGAGGTTTCAAAAGTGAGTGATACAGTGGTAACCCCTCCTTCCTCCTCCTGCTGGTGATACCTCTTCCTTGGTTGGTTAGTTAGTTACCAGGAAAGACATACTGAGCTGCTAACAGCTTGTTTCCAGATGTGTTCTGGGAGTAGGGGGATGTGGTAAGTCATATACAGCAAATACAGTATATCAAAAAGTAGAATCAAAAAATTAAAGGCGAATCAGTATAACAGATATCTGTAATAGATATAACTGAGATGATTTAGGTAAAGTAACTGCTCTTACAAGTACAGACCAGCATCCTATGCATCCCAGCAGCATCCCATTGGCGCTACCCAGTGCTTTGTCACACTGCCCTGCTACTTTGAGGTCATCAGATATGATAACCCTGAGGTACCATTTCTGTTAATGACTGTCAGTACTTTCCCCCATCCTGTACTCAGCTCCAGGGTTTCTATGCCCTAGGTGCATGATTTTGCACTTTTTGGTCTTGAACCTCAGCTGTCATGCCCTTGACCGCTTCTCAAGTTTCTCAAGATCCCTACACATTCTCTCCATCCCCTCCTAAGTATCTACACTATTACAGATTTTAGTGTCATCTGCAAGAAGACATAGCTTTCCTTCCAGTTCTTTTTCAATGTCACTTATTATGATATTAAAGAGGACCGCTCCCCATACTGATCCCTGCAACACTCCACTGGTCACTCTCCTGTCATTAGAGTGAGTGCCATTAACCACTACCCTTTGTTGTCTATCCATTAACTAGCTTCATACCCAATTTACCACTTTGGATCCCACCCCTAGGTTACTTAATTTCTTCATCAGTATCCTGTGTGGCACAATGCTGAAGCCTTGTTAAAGTCCAAACAGGCCATATCTGCTGCCCTCCCTAGATTTATTTCCCTGATCACCCAGTCAAAGAAATCAATCAGATTCATCTGGCATGACCTCCTCCAGTGAATCCCTGCTGCATTTGGTCTTGTAGTCTGTTGGATTCATGATACTCTGCTAACCTTTCCTTTAGCAGGGATTCCATTAATTTCCCTACCATTGATGTGAGACTGACTGGCTTACAGCTACTAGCTGCCCCCCTGCTGTTGTGCTTATGGAACAGAACCATGTCTGCTCTCCTTCAGTCCTCTGGAACCATGCTTGTTTCCAGTGGCCTATTGAAAAAGGCCATCAGTGGTGCAGCAAGCACCTCCCTGAGTTCCATCAGTACCATTTGGTATATCCTGTTTTCTCCCATGGCCTTGTCCACTTTCAAAGTTGCAACTCCCTTCAGGACTGTTTCCTCTGAAAATGGACTTGTGTCTACACACTCTCCCCCTCCATTGTTCCTACTGCTCCATGGTGGTCCATCCTCCTTCCCTCCACTGTGAAGACAGAGTAGAAGTCCCTCTTCATGATGTCTGCTTTTTCTTTTTTTATCCAGGCCCTCCACCAGAGGTTTAGCCCAGCTCCGTTCGTCGGTCAGGCATGCCCCAGGCTTACCCACCTGGGGTGGGGCTGCCGGACAGGTACCCCCTCCCAGTGGACACTGGGGTAGGTGAGACCTGACTTGCCACCCCGGGTCAGGGCCACGGGAGTGGGACCCCCTCCGATGGACACAGGTAGGCAGCAGGATGTGAGCGGGGTCAGCTTCATGATCAGGGAATGGCATTTTCTTTTTCTGATGGGATCCCTGGGATGGGGATGTGCAATGATGATCAGTGTCCACCCTGACCCCTTGATGTACAGCGCCAGCCACTGTAGTACCCTCATCCTCTGCCAGAGGTCTGCAATGAGCGGGACACTTAACCCCCCCTGGAGAAGGAGAGCAGTCCCCGGGATGTTCAATCCTTCTACCCCCTACCGGCCCTCCAACTACTGAGTCCATCCCCAAACCTGAGATGTCGGCACCGCAAGCAGACACCTTGCCACTGCACCAGCAAGCCAGCCATTTTCTTGATCCTATTCTGCACAGTTTCTCATTGTCATCCTCGTCATCCTCACTATTCCCTCCCATTACTTATTTTTTCTTACTTATGTACCAGACAAAAGTCTTCCCCATTAGCTACCACTTTAGCTATCCTTTCCTCTGACTGTGCCTTTTCTCCTCCCGCTGCCTTTCCTGCTCACCTCTGTTTTACTTGGTACACTTTCTTGTCTTCTTTGCTCTGCATTTTTTTGTACCTTCTGAATGCCACCCATTTTCACTCACCACTGTGGCCACTTCACTACAGTACCATAGCTGTTTTTTTTTTCCTTTCCTTTGGTCACCTCTTCCATGCAGAGGCAAGATGTAATTCTTCCAACAGAATGTACTTCTCTGAGCAGTTCAAATGAAATTCTGCTGTCACCGTATAATGCTATTGACAAAACCTAATTATTAGGCTAACCTGATGGCTTGATGGTAAATGTGTCCACTTACAGTAATATGCAGGAGAAAAAGGTCTGTGTCCAAAACGTATTGCACTAGTCAGGCCAGTAGATTCTGAAAGTAGTCTGCAGAAGATGTACTGTAATTATGGATGGAGTTCACAGCATCTGTAACTGCCTGTTGGTTCCTCAATTAAGGGATCTGGGGAAAGAGGAGCCATGCTACTGACAGTGAACTCTTGGGGAATAGAAACATAGACTTTGATGTCAGATGAGGACCACTTGGCCCACCCAGTCTGCCCATTTCCCTTCCTATTGGATAAGTTGCAGATTCTAGTTAACCGACAGCCTACTTCCTGCAACCTCCCACTACAATTGCCTTATGTCTGTCCCATGCATGTTTGAATTCCCCCACTGTTTTAGACCCAACAACCTCCCCAGGAAGGCAGTTCCATGCATCCACCACTCTCTGTGAAAAAAAAATTCCTCACATTACCCCTGAGCCATCCTCCTCTATCTTAAATTGTGCCCCCTTGTTCTTCATCTCTTTTCTGAAAGATGCTACCCTCCTGGACTTCGTTGATTCCCTCGAGGTGCTTGAAAGTTTCTATCATGTCCCCCGTCCCTCCTTTCATCAAGGGTATACATATTAAGCTCTCTCAGTCTGTCTTCATATGGTTTCTGATGCAGACCCTGCACCATTTTAGTTGCCCTCCTCTGGACTGCTTCCATCCTGTCTATGTCCTTGCGTAGATGGGGTCTCCAAAACTGCACACAGTATTCCAGATGGGGTCTCACCAACTGTCTGTACAGAGGGATAACCACTTCCCTTTTTATACTTGTGATGCCCCTTCCTATGCATCCCAGTATCCGCCTGGCTCTCTTTACTGACTTCTTACATTGCTTACCCACCTTTAAGTCATTTGATATGACTACCTCCAAGTCCCTTTCCATTTTTGCTGTTGTTAGTACCTCCCCTGCTATTGTGTACTCTTCTCCTGGGTTTTTGTTTCCCAGGTGCATTACTTTGCACTTCTTTGCATTGAATCTAAGTTGCCATATGCCTGACCATTCCTCCAACCTTGCCAAGTCCCTTCTCATCCTTTCTACACCCCTTGTGTATCAACTCTGTTACAGATCTTTGTGTCATCTGCAAAGAGGCATACCTTCCCTCAGACCCTCTGCAATGTCACCTATAAAGATGTTAAAGAGGACTGGACCCAGTACTGAGCCCTGAGGTACTCACTAGTAACCCCTTTCTTCAGAATGTGTTCCATTCACTATTACCTTCTGTGTCCTGTTGTGCAGCCAGTTTGCTACCCAGGCTACCACCCTGGAACCCACTCCCAGGCTGGCTAACTTGATTATTAGTCTTTTGTGCGGGACTGTGTCAAATGCCTTGCTAAAGTCTAGGTAGGTCATATCCACAGCCCCTCCCTGGTCTATTTCTTAAGACAATAAGAAAGTATGTAATTGTATTAAGAGAATATCCTGGTGCTTGTTATTTTATGATACATTTGTAAGAAAAGCCTATAAGCCTTATTCATGAATGCTTGCACACCTCTTTATTTTTTTTTTCAAACTTTGTTTCTTCTCCTGTGCACCAAGGCATCTTTTGGAGGTGCCTACTCAACTCTGATCCCTTTTTACTCCTCAACGTGACACCCAACTTCGACTCTCCCTTCCATTGAGAGACTTTCCAGCACCCCAGATCACCCCCTGGGGCAGGGCCCACCACTGCTACCTTGGCGGCATCTTTCTGGGATTAGAGTGTCCATCACTCTCTGGAAATTGGCCGTGGATCATCGACATGGCTTGTCCAGTGTTACAGATGTGAGGGAGGTCCCTGAGGCCCTCGTCACCTCCTCTGCACACCAAGGTGTTTCTTGGTTGGCCCCCCCAGATGTGAGTCATGCAATGCCACCCAGCCTGTGACATGGATGGTCCCACCCACGTCCAGAAGGCAGCTGCCTGCTGTCTTCCCCTGCATAATCCTAATGTCTGTAGTACACCAGGCCACCACCGGGTGTCACTATCTGCATGGTACATTTCTCCCCCTCCCTCCCAGGAGATGATAGCAGTCCTCTGGATGCTCAGTCCTCTCCTTCCCCTGCCGACCTCCAGTGGCCTGGGCTCATTCCCGAACCCAGGTCACCGGTGTGGCACGAGATGTGGTGTCCAGCTCCTCAACTCTCAGTGCCACCGGGCTGACCAGCACACCTCTTTATGAAGTATGCATGCCTCCATATTTTGCACAGGGTAACTGGGCAGGATACAAAGAGTGGTGGTGGTGGTGGTGGGGGTAAGCTATCTAGCACCAGAGAGGTCATCAGTGGGGTTGCACAGGGCTTGGTGCTAGGACCTATGCAATTCAAAGTCTTCATCAGTGATACTGGAGATGGCATTAAGGGCAAGATGTGCCTATTCATGCATAACACCAAGCTCTGTAGGAGGATGGACACAGCAGAAGGGATGTAGGACCTAAAGGAGGTTCTGGAAAAGCTAAAGAGGTGGTTCGGGATCTGGCAGCTGGGCTTAATTGCCAAGAAATGCAAATGTATTTTTTTTTTTACAAACTTCTGTTTCTTAAAGGTTTTTACAAAATGACACAACACAAAATGACCTGAAATCATCCAAGCAGACCACTAAAGCAGTAGGTAAGGGGGTATTGGGGTGTATTGGTAGGGGTATCACAAGTCATAAGAGGGAGGTAATAATCCTTCTTTACAAGACACTGGTTAGGCCCCATCTGGAGTATGCGTGCAGTACTGGAGGCTGCACCTTCACAAGGAAATTAACAAAATGGAGGCAGTCCAGAGAAGGGCAACCAAAATGATACATAGATACATAGACACATAGACAGTGTCGGTAGATAAGGGCCTATGGCCCACTCAGTCTGCCCATTTTAGCTTGTAAGTTCAGTTTATATTTTCCTAGAAGTCTGTTGCCCCTTACCCATGACCTCCAGAATTCCTTTATGTCTATCCCATGCATGGCGCAGAGATTGCATCAGAAAACATATGAGGGCAGATTGATGGAGCTCAATATGTATACCCTAGAGCAAAGGAGGGAGAGAGGTGATATGATCGAAACATTTGAACACCTTGAGGGCATTAACGAGGTGAATAAGTCTAACATGTTTCAATATAAGAAAAATAGCAGGACAAGAGGACACAGCATGAGATTAGAGGGAGGCCGATTAAGGGGTAATGTGAGGAAGTTCTTTTTCACAGAAAGGGTGGTGGATGCATGGAATGGCCTACCTCAGGAAGTGGTGGATATCAATTCAGTGCAGGACTTCAAACAGGCATGAGATAGGCATAAGGGAGCAATACAGATGAGTATGAATAGATTGGCCATTGACAGAGTATAGGCCTATGGCACATTCATAAGGTAGAAAAAGAAATGGGCAGACTGGATGGGCCTTGCAGTCCTTATCTGCTGTCAACTTCTCTCTTTCTATGTAAGACAAGTAACAAAATGAAAGACAATACAGTCCACATAATATCCTGCCAGTTTTGGACAGTGTGCATCCAGTTCATAAGACAATTTCAAAATATTTTTTTTTTGTAGCCACCAAGCAAATGTTTAACAGTTTATGAGTATTTGGTCCCCTGAACCCTTCTAAAAGATCTGGAAAAAGAATAGTGTGGTTTTCTAGTTGTAAGTCTGCCCCCAAAATATCCCTCAGAGTCAGTGTTAGTGCATCCCAATGAGATTGAAGGTGGGGGCAACCCCATAGGATATGACCTTGAGTTGCTGGTGTGGTCCTGCACTCTTGCCAGCAGACCGCAGTCAGCTCAGGTTTAAATTTTGCCACAACCTGGGGTGTCCAAAAAAACCTTATGCAGGTCTTCCAGGAGAATTCTTTCCATAGAAAGGAGGAGGTCAGTCTTGGTATATTTACAAGATATCTGTCCCAGTCTGAGGAGACAATCTGAGTCTGCAAAGTCGATCTTCCATCAAGTTAACATAGTTCACATTACCTCCTTCTGGCTGCAATACAGCTTGGTGTAATTGGATATGAGTGAATTCAGTGTTTCTTCCTTTAATGTTCTGACAATAATATGGAGCAGGAGCAGCATTTCCTGGTCCATGGGCCATGCTTGCACAGAGTGAGTTAAGTAGTGTGTCATCTGACGGTAATGATAGTGGTCAGCCTGACACAGATGATGTCTACAGTTCAGCAAATGGGAGCATTTCCTGGCCTCAAAGAAATTGGAAGGGAAGGTAAGACCCATCCTCTACCATCTACAGTACCCATGATCCATACCCACAGGGGGAAGGTATCCGGTGAAGAGTGCATACGAATAGGAGTGCGGTAAAAATCACGCAAGCAAAAGACTGTAGGTGAAAATAGCTACAGGGAAATTATGGTGCAGACATTATAGTGCTATACCTGTAGCTGTTTTCAGTTGTGCCCAGTGCACTGTAACTTTGTGAGTGTGTGCCAACTCAGCGGACTGCCACTGTGGTGTAGCGGTTGCAGTGACAGGCTGTGAATGCCTGGGATGGTCAACAGACCCAGGTTCAAGTCTTTCTCACTCTTTGTTGTTTTGTTTTGTTTTTTTGTGTGGTGGTGTTTTGTGCATTTTCGAAGATGTTTAAATATATTATAGGGGGTGCAGGGGGGCATAGCCCCCCGCATAAAATTGCGGCACAGGTCATGAGCTACTTCAATTTTCCCCTACTGCATCCTCCCAACTTTGTAATACTGACTGTCCCTCCCCCTATCTTTCTCCCCTCGAGCTGTGTCTCCCACCCCCAGAGTACAGAGCCCCACTCCTTCATTGTGTCCTTTTCTTGTGTTGTTCTTTGTGTGGTAGGGTCTGCGGAGCTGTGTGGTCAAATGAGCACTGTATGTTTCATTCATTTTTTTTTCCCATGCCGCTGTCAATACTGACACATTTTTGCTTGTGCTGATTTCTACTGCTCTGTTATTTTCTAGCTATTTTGACCTAGTTCTCAGGGAGGGGGGGAAAAGGAGGAGTTATATGCCAGAGGAGTTACTAGAAATATTTTGCTGTAGTGCACAGGAGCAAAAGGCTTTGTACCAGGAAGTGTGAGTGTTACAGGTATAAAGGTTATGCATAAATTTATCACAAGAAAGGAGAGGCTAAACAAATACAATAGGTGTAAGGGAAAGGATATCTTCCATCTGGTCTGTGTTTTCCAAATGGCAACATATCCTGGTATGAACCAATATAGAGGAATGCATGCTGAGCAGCAGTGTGGGAAAGGGAGAATTTTGGCAAAGCAAGCCCCCCTCATGTTCATGGTAGCTGTAAGGTTGTAAATTTAATATGGGGATGTTTTCCATTCCAGATATCTCTCCTGTTGCCAGGTTAATTAACTTATCCTTAATGACTGGCATCATACCAGACCTATGGAAAACCTCCCACATTGTACCTATCCTTAAAACAGGGGGCCTCAAAATATTACAAAACTATAGACCAATTGCCATCCTCCCTGCCCTAAACAAAATTCTTGAAAAGGTGGTAGCCTCACAACTTGCGCAGTACCTCTCCACCTATGACCTCCTATCCCCCCAACAACACAGTTTCTGGAAAGGTCACAGCACCTCCACTGCCCTCCTCACTTTTACAAATAATATTGCCATAACCATGAACTCCAGCGACCTTACTGGTGCTGTCTTCATCAATCTGAAATGACATTGAATGAAAATTGACAAAATAGTGCAATGGTCAGACTCTTGGGAGACGAAACTAAACACAGACAAGTGCTGTGTAGTACATCTGGGAAATCATAACTCTATGCTTACTTACACTATAAAAAATTAGATGCTTCCCAACAGACAATCAGAGAAAGATCTAGGTATATTAATCAACCACAACTTTGATTTCAAGGAACAATATGGTTCAGTTATTACCAAAGCTAACAGAACAGCAATAGGAATAAAGGGAAACATAAAGAGTAGGAAGACAGAGGTTCTCTTGTCACTATATCAGTCCTATGTCAGGCCGACATTGGATTATGGTAGTCAGATTTGGTGTCCATATACCAAAACAGAAATCAACAAAATTGAAAAAATACAAAGGTGTGTCACAGCGTGTAGGAATAAACTTTAGACAAGGCAGATTTACAGGTTTAAAATATACCGTGGTGTGATATTTATTTTTCAAAGGTTAGAAAAATAATAAATAAAAACAAAAAAATTGCAAAGAAAATCACTACTTAACATCAGCAGTTCCTCCCATAATACAGTCCTGGATCTTAGAGCTCCTAAGACCCTTCTTATGTGCATTCAACAGCTTGTCTGCCTCTCTTCTCCTCCTCTCTCAGGGCTGAGCCACACTGGATTGAATTGAGGTGAACTCAGTGAAGAAGTTTTTATATCTTTTGGTGGTATCACCTGACTGAGCCCTTTTTTATTTACAAGTCTGGACATGCTCTTTTATGTCTAAACATGTTGTTTCAAAACCATGGAGGGGAAGGGTTATTTCAGGGGATTTTCTGGTTCAGTTAAAGGTACAGTATATATCTCCACAGATATTGACTCTCTCTACATCTCTGATGCACAATGACTAAGCACTTTTATAAAGTATAATACATTTTCATACATAGAACCTTATACAGTAACAGGTCTATAGTGTGAATTTATGAAAATACCTTAAGGATTTCTTATAACTGTACTAATCATGACATTATTATTGTTTTATATGACTTCTGAATCCTTTTTCTTTAAAAATGCTTTACTAACCATATTTATTCCTATTTAAAATAGCCTTCATATTTTTTTGTACGCAAAATGCACTTATGCACTTTACATAACATCTCTCCGGGTGTTTGGCACCATTCTAGGGACTGGATGGATGAAAATGGAAAAAGAATGAAAGGAGAGAACTAGTAGGAAGTTTAGTAGGGACAGTAAAGAGCTACGTTAGGTGGCCAACCTATGGTAGGGAGGGAAAAGAAGAAAAGCAAAGAGAAAAGTGTTAACTGTTGTGCAACAGAAGTTTTGGTAGCTAGGAAGTAAGGAGACAGAAAAGTGATCCATCAGTCACAGTCGAGGGTGTAACCTAACTCCGCCACAAGACGTTATACCAAATCATTTGCAACTCTTAAGGATCTATATACAAAGACAGACTAGACCATCTAGGATTGTATAGTTTAGAGTTAAGAAGACAGAGAGGGGACCTATTATTATAGTATGACATTCTAAATGATCCATCACTTATGACCAAATTAAACATAGGATATAAAAACGACAGATATGACACCTGGGGCCATCCGCTCCAAATCAAGTTAGGAAGATTTCATACCAACAAGCGGAAATATTTTTATATACAAAGAGTAGCTAATTTATGGAATAGACTAGCATTGGATGTAATATCAAGTCCAAGTAAAGAGCAATTTAAAACTAACTTGGACAAATACATTAATGGTGGGGGCAATCTTGATTATTATATCTTGTCTTAATAGGAGCAACATTATGGGCCTCTGCCTTTTTTGCCCTTCTTGACATAGTGAACATAGTGATCTGACAAAGGTATCTGATCTTGTGGATCACTTCCTTCTCATCAGTAAGCTAGCAAACCTTGGTATCTCTCAAACCGTTCTTCCCTGGTTCCGTAATTATCTAACTAATAGATCACAGAGAGTCATTTACAACTCCTCCCTCTCTGACCCTGTTCTAACAAATGTAGGAGTCTCACAAGGATCCATTCTCAAACCACTTCTGTTTGCCCTATATATTAACGATATAAGATATTGTCTCTCTCACTGTTCTGCCATCCTGTATGCCGACGACCTAATACTTTATATGTGCTCCAATACTACTGATCAAACAAACCATAATTTTAACAACTGAACTACAGTCCGCTCACTCATGGCTGTCAACAAATAAGCTTATTCTGAGTACATCTAAAATACAATCCATACAGCTTGTACACCTGCCAGACTTAGGGTCTGCTCATCTCCTCTATCCATAGCTTATCAAGACGAGACTTTAGTCCCTCAGTCTCTACTTTCACCAACCTTGAAGTCCCCCTCATCCCCCCACTGGACTACTCTTTCTATGTCTCTAGCGCATGCAAATCAATGAATTCTATGTTGGCCATCTCCTATAAAATTAGCAGTAACCTCACATCACAAGCTTGCTATGCCATTGCCCAAGGAATGCTCCTCCCTCATGGTGCCTCTGTTTTCTTCTCGACTTCTAAGACTACTCCCCTGAAGTGGGATGTTGCACAACAATATTTGTTGTTTTGCAGCGGCATCCCCCTGGCTCTCTCATCACTGCTCATTATATGACACACTAGGCTGGCTAATTCTGTCCTCCTTTAGGGAATATTGCTTTGGCACTGTTAACTTTAACATCCTACACAATGGGTTGCCCAGATCCCTTGCTAAACAACTTAAACCTGTGAATAGTACCTATCCCTTAAGGTTCTGTGAAAATGTACTTTTTGCTGTCCCCAAGATTAGAAACTGCATCGGGAGATCATCCTTCACCTATGTAGCCCCTAACCTTTGGAACTCCATCCCACCCGATATACACCGCTGTCCCTCTGTACCTAGTTTGTAACTCAAATACCATGAACATCTCTTCAGCCTGGCTCACTGTGCATGTCCTTGAACCTGTGCTGTCTCTGTAATGTACTTATCGTGTTTACATTTATTCATGTACATATTGTAAATTCTCTCAGTGCTGGTGTATGTTTCAGTTTACATGTAGGTAATACTGTTCCTTTTCCCCACATAAGATCCTTATGATCCTTAATGTTTAAAGCATAATGTATATCATCTCCATTGGTACAACTGCTTGCTACTGCATGTAATCTCATCCTGTACTGAACCTACCAGTGCAACTCTTCCAGATTGTACCTGAAAATAGGCAATGTTTGCCTAGCACACTTACCTGGTTAACAAAAACTAAATAAATAATATTGGGAGATCAGTCTGTCCCACATCTGGAACATATGCACTGGGGGTGATATTGGAAGGGTCTGTACAAGAAAGAAGAACCTAGGCAGCAAACTCATATGTACACTATCGATACAGTGTATTAAGGAAAGCAGGACAGCCCACCAGGTGTCCAAGCCCCTGAAACTGTTGAGTTAATAACAAAATAAACATAATTTAGAGTTTGTAGCAGGGTGGTTTGGGAAGAAATGCAAAGTTATACACATCAGAGCCAAGAACCAAGGACTGAGTACAGCCACGCCCTCCCTCTAATTGACACGGGGCTTGCTGAGCAAGTTCTAGCCATTAGACTGCTGTTAGGTGCTCATTACAAGTCCCTAACAATAGCACTGGTATACATTCCCCCAAGGATTAATCTGCAGGCTTCCATAAAATCATGGAATACAATAAAGACCCGAAGCAAAACTGGGAGGTAATAGTTTTAGGTGACTTCAATATTAACTGGATGCCACCAGAGGCCACCCAATACAAAGAGGCCCTGGCATGTTTAAGCTACACTCAGATGGTTGATTCTCCCACCAGAACCAACTATTGTACTGGTTCCAGTACCCTACTTGATTGGGTTCTCACAAATTAACTGGACTGCATCTCTAATACAACTGTCCTCCCGATTCACTTAGTGCTCACTCCCCTGTTATCTGCCACTGGGATAATAAGACCCCAAGCCCCTCCTTCAAATTCATAATGAGTCATACCCTTAAGCGTGGGCGGCTTCACTCACTCAGGGCCTACCTTAGGCACACTGACTGGTCCACCCATGCCTCCTCAACTGATGTTGATCAGGCACTGAATTACTTTATTTCTAAATTTAATGAAGCATGTGACATCTTTGCCCCAATAAAAAACATAAAATTGAGGGGGACCCACAACCCCTGGATCACCCCTGCCTGGCTGAATCTCATGACCAACAGAGACCACCTTTGGCATAGAGCCAAGGCCACTGGCAAACAGATGGATGTCCAGAAAAATAAAACATCCAGAAACATCTAAACCAGCGAGATCAGACAAGTTAAATTGTGCCACTTCAAAGACTGCCTAGCCAATTCATGGGGTGTTGGCAGAAAATTCTGGGATAACCCGAAGGAAATTCTTGGTTAAAATAATAAAACTTCCCCCTCCATGATGCTAATGAATTGGGAAATTTGGGGCTGTCAGTATAGCCTAGAGGTTAGAGTAATGAGCTGTGAATGGGCTTGGTACATCCAGCAGACTGGGTTTGAAGCCCACAGCATCCAGTTGTATACTGTATGACCCTGAACAAGTCACTTAACCTCCCCAGTGCTCCAGGTCACCCCCATAAACAGGCACTTGTGCCTAGTGGGCCTTACCTGGTTGCCAAAGACTAAAATAAATGCCCAAGACCTCAGTACCACTGCAAATACTTTCAATGATGCTTTCATTGACCTAAGCAGCATACTGCTACCTGATTCTGCTGAAGCATCCAATGGAAATGTGTGTGGTACTATGACCCCTTACAAGATGTCCTCCACAGGTCACCCCCCTTCTACCTTAGAACAATTACCAGGTCCAAAGCCTCAACATATCTCCTGCTGGTTCCTGGCAAATCTAGGCACAGCAGTGACACACTTGATCTAAAGTTACTTGCCCTTACCCTTGATGAAGTCCTCCTCCCTCTAACAAATATAATGAACCTATCTCTCCAGCTGGGTAACTTCCCCAAGCTCTGGAAAGCTGCAGTGGTCACCCCAGTCCACAAAAGTGGTGACCAAGCCTTTCACACAAACTACTGCCCAATATCGATACTACCTCCCCTCTCTAAAGTGTTGGAAAAAATAGTCTCTGACCAATTTGTAGACTATGTGGAAAAGTATGATCTACAATGCCCACAGCAGCATGGATTTCACAAGGGACACAGTACCTCCACTGCCCTACTGGAGTACTCAAACTACCTGCATGGGACCATTGATAGTAGTCAGTTAACTGGTGCAATTTATATTGACCTCACTAAGACTTTTGACACCGTCAATCATAAGTCACTATTAAATGAGCTTCTCTCCATAGGCCTCTCTATTGAAGCTGTAGGATGGTTTCAGAGCTACCTTAGTAACAGGTCCCAAAGAGTAAAGATTGAAAACACCCTCTCCGATAGTCATCAGGTCCACACTGGTTTCCCCCCATGGATCAATTCTTGGCCCCCTTCTTTTCAGCCTTTTTATTAACAAAATTCCCTCTGTCTGCAATGAGCACATTCTCCTTTATGCTGATGACGCTGTAATCTACTCCAAAAACCCTGACCCTCACAAACTTGTATCTCACCTCCAAAGTGATTTCAGTGCAGTGGAAGCTTGATTCTCCAGCCACAAACTTCTAATAAACTACAAAAAGACTAAAATAATGTTATTTACAAACACACACAATAAACACAAGGACTTTCAGATGACACTTTTGAATAGCATACATACCCCCATTGAACAAGTGCAAACCTTTAAATATCTTGGCATCACCCTGGACAGCTCTCTTTCCTTTGTGCAGCACATAGATCAAGTAGTCAAGGCTGTCAATCCAAGGATAGGTCTTCTTTACAGGTACCATCACTGTCTGACCAAAGAGGCCTTGTCATTAGCAAGAAAAAGTTCCATCCTTTCCATCATTGATTATGGGTTAGTGGTTTATGGAGCTGCTCCTGACTCCACATTCAAATGGTTATGTGTTGCCATCAATAAATGCTGCAGGTTGCTACTAGGTGCGCCTAGGCTAACCCACACTTGCAACTTCTTTGCGCAAACTAACTGACTTACCCTTCAAGGCCAAATACAGTGCCAAATGTGTCTACTAGGGGGAACAAACCTGTCTTGGTTTAACTCTTTCTGCCATCCAGAACCACCTTTCCAATCCACTCAGCCCACATTGCACAAGAAGCTCTACCAGACTGTCACTGTAAGTCCCTTTCTTCCGCACCTCCCAAGTGAAAAGGTCTTTTGTGTACTGTACTCCATGTCGGCTCAATGAACTCCCCCCAGATATAGCCAATGAGTCCAAACTGGGGCCATTTAAGACAAAACTACACCTACACCTTACTAAACTGGGCTGCTGTGATTGCTAGCCTTTCCTTGGTTCCTACATACCCTACCCCCCAGGCCACATCTTCCTCCCCCTCTCTCCACCCCCAGCCTCCCTCAGCTAATCCACCCTTTCAATATCTCCTATCCACTTTGAGGCCCCTCTCCTCCTCCTCCTTCACCTCTCTTTTCTTTCCCCCTCCCTTATTAAGCTTTCACAAAGAATTGATTATTCTGCCTAAATACTCCATGCCTTCTAAATATTATTATAACTATATGTATCACTGTGATTTCTTGTATGATCCTACTGCACCCTGTTGCATTGCACTTTTGGTGTTCACACCGTTTCTACTTATGTAATGTTAGATTTGTTTTTACTTTTTTCTTTGTTCTTTGACATGGAACCTTTGTAAAAGATCTTCTAGCTCAAAGGTGTCATTCCTAGACCTCAATAAATAAATAAATAAAGCCTGGGAGGGGTCTGGGTATCTGCATTACAGAAGGAAAAAGATCTGGGAGTCATGATCACTAGTGACCTGAAACACTCCACACAGTGTAGGAAAGCTGGGTTAGTACTCAGTTCCTTGTCTCTTTATGACTCTGTAAGGGTAAAAATTCTTGCCATTATTTTGGACAGCAAACTGACACTGGAGGCTAAGGTGTCATCCATAGTCCAAAATGATTTATATTATCTTAAAAATATCACACAGATCAAACCCTTTATCCCACCCAGTGACCTGCCCTCACCGATACATGCCTTTGTTGTGTCCATTCTTGACTGCTGTAATGCCCTATACCTAGGGCTAAATGGAAGAGCCCTACATCATCTGCAACTGGTGCATAACATAGTGGCCAGGTTTTTGATGGGTCTCCAAAAAGATCCTGTCATATAACTCCAGTTCTGAGTGGATTGCACTGGCTGTCAGTGAGGTAGCAGATCTCCTTCAAGGTTGGTTTGCTGACCTATAAAGCGCTACATGGACTGGGCCCTACCTACCTCCAAGACCTTCTGCTTCCTTACCAGACCTCCTGACCCCTCTGCTCCTCTGAGGAGGTCCTTCTAGCGTTTCCCGGGGTACAGTTAAAATCCTCTGGTGAGTGAACTTTTGTTGTTGCTGCACCGACCCTGTGGAATTTGCTTCCTAGATCTCTGAGGGAGGTCCCCTCGGTGGAGGCTTTTAGAAAGGGTCTGAAGGCCCATTTGTTTACAGAGGCTTTTGGTCTCTCCTAGCACTTTGAACAAGATTTTCACTTTCATCAATGTTTGATCATTATATTATTGAGCTGAAAATGTTTCATTTAATGATTTTCTACTGATTATTTATTTTAATGGTGTTACTTATTCTTTTTTTAACTTTCTAATTGTTTTACATTTTGTACAATGCTCAGAGCCCAGTGGGAATAAGCACCCTAGAAATAAAGTTTCACCTGCTTGTTGCTTGCTAGTAATACCTCCTTCTTGAGGCATTGTAAGGCGAGCAGAGCTTGCATTGGATTCCCCATATCCCCGTGAACTCCTGAAATGTAACTCAAGCATTAACATGGTATATTTTACAATAAAGGTCACATCTGGAAACGAGCGGTTTCCCGCTCTGTATGCCTATCTGGTTAATCTTGTAAATAAATAAAGCAATTTTTTGATTACAAAGATTATTTTTTTACCCAGACTAGGGATGTCAAAATTAGTGAGACTGGGCTGGAATGGTGGGTGGAAGAACATGCAAAGAGAAGGAGGAGGTGAGTGTAGAAGTCAGACCATGCTGAGAATGGAGGGTGGGGGTGGGAAGAACTCTCAGAGGACCAGGAACAGAAGGTGGGGTGGGAGAACATGGATCATCTGATAATGAGGATGCCACCTAAGATGCCAGAGCCAGCCACTCTCTGATTTGAGCAGCTGGCTCTTTTCAGCTACAAGAAGTTTCTGTCCCACAAGCACTAACCAGTGTCATCATCAGGCTGGTTGATCATTGGCCTGTCACTGTCAAGTGCACTGCAGCCTGAACTGCATTGGACCTGATACAGACACACCTCTGAAATGCAGTTCTTTGTAGCAAAATATTTGCTGCACATACATATGCACACAAACATAAAAATTGGAAACTTTTTTTAAACCTTCCGTGACAATGTGATGTATACGATGTATATCAATTAAGCAATAAGGCATGACCGCGTGTGCATTATTGTGGGATAATGGCACACCTCAGGAAGTGAAGCCCAAGGTAACACAAATCTTTACACACCCAAGAAGTGCTGTTATCCCACAATTATGCACACCCTGGAATGCCTTATTACAATTATAAAATGGCTTCCCTGATTATTTTTTTTTAGGACCAAGTAATGAGGTTTAGAAAGTTAAGCATTTCTGACATTTGCTGTTGTGCTGGGAAAACAGTACAGTCATGTGACCGGATTCCACCAGTCACATTACAGTATTTCTCCTACCCATTTATAATGCAATAGTAACTGTCGTTTAACCATGATAGTAAATGTGTCTCTCAGCTGTGACATTTTTATAAATGCCTGCTTGTTGGTGAAGTCTGTATATTAGAAGCTATTGCTATAACTCCAATATGGTACAGTACATATTTTCAAGCTCTTGGTTCCATTTTTTACCAATTAATTTACTATGTATAGCAAACAACCAGGTACACTTTTTCATGTTTAGTAAATAACCAGGTAGTCATCTAATAGATCATTTCTTAAACATTCTTAGTGACAGTATCTAATCAGTTCAGTGTATGCTTACTGGTGTTCAGGCCTAAGCAGAATGGGGTGTTGATCAGCTGTAGTAAATGTGGGATTACCAAGTCATCAGGTTGTAGCTTCTGTTTTATATACTGTAAGCAATCAATCATAAAATCAATTAAAATAGAAGAACTTTAAAAAAAAATGCATGTTAGCTTAAACTACAAAACAAATAATAGAAGTGTTAAATTATTTTTCTAAGTGCTCCTCATGGTGAGCAAAACATTTTTGTTTATCTCAGTTACCTAGGTCCTCTGCTCAAGTACTATGGTATTCAAGATTCATATGCAATGCATTGGAGTATAATACAATATATGCTTCACTTTTTATACAGTACATACCCAAGACATTTAACATCTTTTTGCAATAAAAAGGAGACGCTAACAGAGCATAATGCAATAAACAATAAAAAACACTGCATTGTTAAATTTTTTTTTACAACTCATATAAAAGGAACTTGCTGTTAGCATAGTTGTCAGAATTCTGTATTTATTATGACACCTCATCTTTTTTTTCAGCAGAATAACATAAAAGCAGACGGTTGCTGCCATTTTACATTATTTAAGAAACTGAGACATACATGTATAGGAGGTAATGTTTTTATTTAAGTCAGGATAACCAAACAAATTGAAGAAAAAAATGTTTTATAATAGCATGGGAGATGGAGGGAACAGTTCCAAGAAATGAAATCATAGATATTAGCAACAGAAAGCAGTGTGACAAACAGCTAATGGAAAATATATTGTTTTATGTTTATTTTGCCCTTTTACAAAGAAAGAATAATGACTGATTTGTAAGTGATATACTGCAGAACTTTCCAATACAGTCTGCAAACCAAGCAAAAGTTTATAAATATGAAGGTAACATGCTTTCCAGCCAATAGAAATTGTGGCAGAAATGTTGACATTTTTAACCTTTGGTGACATTAGGACTAATGTACTTCCTGGGACAGTATTTGTCACCCAGCGCTTTATGGATCAACCACACAGTGCTTAGTGTCAGGTTTTGTGTAAACTAATCATTCCTACCCTCCAAAATAACTTTAAGTTCCCCTCGAACTCTAGAAGATTATTCTCTCAGTTAGTGATCCCTCACCACTCTACTTCTCCATTGCCCAAGCTGATGGGCTTTTCTATCTTTAACCCTTTTAAGGTCACCTCCATTTTCAGTCAGTACCTTACCTCCTGTGTGCCCCTTACACTGTCTGCCCTCTCCGCCCTCACCTATTTTCACATTTATACACTAGGGGTGAGCCAATATCAAGTGAAGTAAATCTATGTATTCTCACCCCAGTGGAATAAACAGCCTGATGACATATCTACTATGTATATATAAATGTAAAAGCCGTTTATTCTCACAGCAGATATGTCATGCCCCCTACCCACCCAGCTGGTACTTCTTCCACACATTCCTCCTGGCTCCAACTACACTCCATCAGTATTGCAGACACACAGCATGACCCTTACATCCTAAGACTCCAAACTCCCTGCCTACAGACTCCTCAACCCACACACATAATCCAAAAGAAGCAGTTCACTCCGGGTTGTCAGCTCAGAACCCACTAACCTTTGTATATCCCACTGGTGTCCTGCAGTATGTGAGCTTCCCCAAAAACCTCCTTCCTCTCATCAGTGGCTTCATAATGCCCCCCACCAATGCAATGACAACCTCACTCACCTGTGCAGCCAATAGAAACCAAATACAGGATTACCAAACCACAGATTAAAAAAAAAAAAGAACACCGCCCAGCAGAAGCCAGGCGCAATCAGGTAGTCTCCAGAAAAGGAAACACAGCCACCATAATCTGAAAATGCTCTGGTCCTCCCACAGGAAGAAATAAACCAATCATAGTACATGGTCTAAAAAATCCTGTATCGGCTCCATAGTAATGGCACCATGGATCCTAGCAACTTGCCATAATGAGAGGATGAGTACAGAAAAAAATCCCACAAAGTAATACCAAAATAACAAAAAACTTAAAGAAAAACACTTAATAAAACCACAACATTAACCTGCCCTATTGTACAAATCGAATACATGATGGGCAGGAGTGGAATATGGAAAATATCTACACTTGTGAACAATAACATCAGGAACTATCACTCATGGCTCCACTACGCTCCACCAGTCATGAGGTATTCCGAGGTCACTGTTCACTCATGTAAATAGCTTCCATATTCCACTCTTGCCCATCATGTATCCCCTATATCTCCTCCTTTCTCTCCTCCCTTTCCAATTTTCCTGTCCCCACCTAAACTGTGCCCTGCTCTATTTTCTCCTTCTGTCACATTTCCTTAGCTCCTATACTATCAATTCTACCCCTAAAGCCCTTCAACAGCAACAGCTCTGATAGTGTCTTGACCTTCAGCTCCTCCTATTACTGACCCAATGTCCTCCCTTCTAACCCTCTCCTGCCATCCTGACAAAGTATCTGGAGTATGGAAGCCCAGCACATTCCTCCTCCTAAAAAGAGGAGACCCCCTCCACCTCAAGAAATGACTGCCCCATCTCTCTGCTCCCTTCTGTAACCAAAGTGTAGGAAAAACCTGTATGCTCACAGCTCTTCTCCTTTCTTGACTCCTGAACCTTTTTCTGAACCTTCCTTTCTGAAAATCCCACTTAACACCTTAAAACTCATATAGCTCCCTGACTCTGTCCTGAGCTGGATGGCTCAGGATCTGTTCATGTCTGCCATCTTTTCTGACCTGGCCAAAGTATTTAACATTGTATTCAGCATAAGTAGTCAGGATATCATAGCAATATTATTTTAAATTGTTCAATTATTTGAAATAGTATTTCTTTTTTATTCTGTATTTTTGTAAAGTGCTTTTAGCTTCAGAAAGGTGTTGTGTATACAATTTTTTTTTTGTTTTAATTGGGTTCACCACAACGTAACCCAGATAGACCATCTTAGGGTAGCGGTTCATTCCACTGGGGTGTCAAACAGACAAGACATACTGATGAGTCCTGGTAGGACGAAACATGCGTCTATGTCTTCTGTTGGCACCCTTTGCAAACTGTGTAAGAGGCCTTTTGGCACCATGCATTTCTGCTTAAAGTTGAACCAGCATAATATTGTGTGGTGATTTGCATATGCATCCCATGATGATTTGCATTGTGGGGACATGTGTGATTTTGTATTTCTTTGAAACTTGGCTTCCCAGCTAAATGCCCTTTGGGGTAACCATTGCCTCAGTGCTTGCACGCAGAGGTTCTTTGTCGATACAAAATGATGCCTATCTATGTAGCTAGTTATCTGTCTGGCTTTGTCTGTCTGTCTATCTAGCTATCTATCTATCCAAACATATGAAAACACCAGCAAAAGCAGGCCTAATGGTCTATCTAGTCTGCTTGATTGTGCAGCTAGCCCCTCACCTTGCAGCTGCCCCATCCCCTCCCCTCTTCATAATTACTCTCCCCATCGCTCTGTCCCATCCCCTCTTAAAGCCATCAACTGTGCTACAGGCTATTACCTCCTCAGGCAGAGCATTCCACCTGTCCACCACCCTCTCAGTGAAATACTATCTCCTGAATCTTCCCCCCCTTCAGTCTCAGCTGGTGCCCCCTCATGACCCTCCCTTTCTGATCTGGAAAATCTCTTCTGTACTAGTCTTGTTTATCCCTTTTAGGTATTTAAAGGTTTTGATCATGTCCCTCCATCTCTCCTCTCCCTCAGGGAATACATGTTGAGCTCACCCAGCCTCTCCTCCTAGGAGTATCCCACTAATCCCTGGATCATCTTTGTCACCATATGCTGTACAGTCTCCAGCAGTCTGATGTCCTTCTTCAGGAATGGGTGCTGGAACTGCATGCAGTATTCCAGTTGTAGCCTGACCAGAAATATGTAGGGGGGGCAGGATAATCTCCCTATTTCTAGAGGAGATTCCCCTCACTATGCACCCCAGCATTCTGTTGGCTTTCGCTGCCGCCTATCTACACTGAACTGAGTTATTCAAACTCCCCGTTATGAGCACCCCTAGATCCTTCTCCTCCCCGGTGCATTCCAGCTGTAACCCTCCTAGCTGATAGTTCCTCACTTGGTTCTTCACCTCAAAGTGCAAAACCTTTCACTTTTTGGTGTTAAACCCCAACTGCCATGTCTCTGACAATTCCTGTAGCCTGGTCAGATCCTCCTGCAGTCCCCTCCACCCTTCAATGTCATCAACTAATGCTTCCATATTTGTGTCATCTGCGAAGAGATTGCTCTTGCTCCAGACCCTGTGGGAGATATCAGCAATGAAAATCCAGAACAACACTGGTCCCAACACTGATCCCTGTGGCACCCTGCACGTCACATCCCTCAGTGTTGAGAGTTCCCCCACTGCCACCCTTTGCTGCCAACCCTTCAGCCAATTGGTGATTTAATTTACCATCTTTATTCCCACCCCTATATATTCTAGCTTCCCCCCAGCCTCCCATGTGACATGGAATCAAAGGCCATGCTGAAATCCAGATACAGGACATCCACTGCATGGCCTTTGTTCAGTTCCTTTGTCACCCAGTCATAGTACTCAATTAGGTTTGTCTAGCAAGATCTTCCCGAGACAAACCCATGCTGCTGACTGTCCCGAAGACCATTGTTCTCCAAAGAGGTCACCAGCCTCTCCTTTAGGATCATCTCCATCAGTTTACCCACAATTGATGTGAGGTTCACTGTCAGTAGTTACCTAGTTCATCCTTGGGTCTGCCCTTGTAAATGGGTATCACATGGACCATCCTCCAATCCAGTGGCATGCACCCAGTATCCAAGGAGGTATTGAACAGGTCAGCCAATGGTTCTGCCAGGATCTCAGCTAGTTCCTTAAGTACCCTAGGGTGAATGCTCTCTGGACTTGGTGCCTTATCCCCATCAGTGCCCTTAATCCTTTCAGCACTCTATCCTCTGTGATCCCTGTATCAGTCACCCCCCCACCAACCGCTCCTTTCCCCAGTGGTGCCAGCCTCCTTCTTTCCTTCATAAACACTGAACAGAAGTAATCATTTAGTGCCTCTGCCTGGTCTTCTCCCTTCTCCATCCAGCCTCCATCCTTTTTTATCCTCACTATCTGATCTTTTTTTTTTTGCCTTTCACTGATGTATCTGAAGAAGTCCTTCTCTCCATTCTTAATGCCCTGTGCCAATCTCAGCTCCCTAGAAGCCTTGGCCACTCTGACCAGCCTGTTAATCTCCCTGAACTTCTTCTTATACATATCCCTGTTGTTCTCCCATTCTGATCTCTTTAGTCTCTGAAATGCCTTTTTTTTTTTGCCCTCACCCCCTCCATGACCCCTGCATCAGCCAGCTTGGTTTATTTGCCCTCACTTTCTTACTCCTTGTTCTGGTACATGTCCCAATAGCCTCCACCAGCCCTTTCTTAATAATATCCCATTTTTGGCTAGCATCCATGCATGGTTTGATACCCTCCAGATGCCTGTCCACAATATCACCCATTCTTTGACAGTCTACCCCCTTAAAATCAATCACCCTGGTCCTTGTACTTCCTGATTCCCTGCCCATATTGAGTGTGGACCATAACGTGTGGTGGTCACTTCCAGCCAGATGATCCTTCACCTCCAGATCCCTTACAGCCTCCCCATTTGACAGTACTAGGTCTAGAGTCCTATCCAATCTAGTTGGCTCCTGGACTAATTCCACCAGGAAGCTGTCCTGGAAGGCTTCTAAAATGACCTGCTCCTTTGCACTTGTGGTGGTTTGGGTGCTCCACCCCAGCCCTAGTAGATTGAAGTCCTCCACTACCACAGTGTTCCCTTTCCTACAGACCCTTCTGATTTGCTCAGCTAACACTTATCCAGGTTGTCCCCTTGGGCCAGTGGCCTGTACACCACCCCCATCCTCAAAGTCCTCCCTTTAAGTCTTAGAGCTGCAACCATAGGGCCCCCATTCTGCTTCCCTCCCCCTCCTCCTTTATGCATCTTATCCCCTCCTGTACATATATTGCCATGCCCCCTTTCCCCTTAGCCTGATCCTTCCTAAATAACCTATAATCTGGGACCATCAAATCCAAATCTTGGCCTACGTTTCCATGATGGCTGCAATGTCCACCCTCCCTTTTGCCAAGAAAGCCTGTAATTCTGCTGATTTATTACCAAGGCTTCTCACATTCAGAAAGACCACCCTCCAACCTGCCCCTGCCCTCTCCTCTCTGGGATATACCCCTCTTAATCTTCCTCTGTGCCCCTGCTCCAAGTACCTCCCTGCTAGCCTGGGGGATAAGCTTGTTTGGTTCCCCTCACTGGGAAACATGCCTACCACCTGTCCAATCACCACCCCCTCTACCTAGTTTAAATCTACCTACTTAGTGATGTATTCCGCTATCTTCTGCTTTAATACCTCATTCCCCTTCCTGCTTAAATGTAGCCTATCCACTGCATAAAGTTCATTGTTGTCCTAGAGTTTGTCCCAGCTCCCTACCAACCCATATCCCCTGGAGTGACACCATTCCCTCAGCCATGTGTTGAACTCCCCAATCCTTATTTTCCTCACTGTGCTAGCGCAGGGTACTGGGAGCACCTCTGGGAAGGCCACCAATTCCTCCAGTTTCCCACACAGCCTGTCCAGATCCTTTAATCTCTCCCTCACAACTTCCACCATCTCTCCTGCCAGGTAATTCATACCCACATGCACCATGAGATGCAGTTTCCTCCTAGCCCATCTAACACACTTATCTATCTATATATCTCATTATAACATTTTTTCCAACCCTTCCTAATCAACCAATATGCAGCAACATGTCTCTGAAATGTTGGTCAGTTGGTGCCACTCCTACCTGCTGGCAGGTATTAGTCACATTAAATCAGGTGATGGCTTCTCTAGTTCCTATTGCCTAAGGAGTCTTTCTGTGTTCCATGCTGGGCACAATCTGTTTCCACTTTTCTCACTGGCTTTCCCACTGTTGTGTCTCCACACACATCCACATGTTCTGTAGATTGCTTCCACAACCTCCATTGCAGCTCAAATCATCACCCCTTAACAAGTGAAGTGCTCTTTTTCCCTGCCCATGACACTCTTATTCTTTAAAAAGTGTCTTTTTCACTGGTGCCCTGAACTCATTTGAAGGAGTTTTTTTTAATTGTTAGAACATTGTGCAGTACAAGTCGCATTAAACTGTTCCACCAATGAGTTGGTTTAACATTATTTTTTACAGTTGACAGTGGATTGGCAATTCATATTGCATTGTTTTTCAATGCTTAACCAGCTCAAGAACAATGTCTGAAAAATGTTTTTGCAACTCATTTGGAATGCATCAGAAGTCCAGTCACTATGCAATGTAAATCTGAGTTTTAACTCTTAAGAAACAGTTTGTGCAGGGTTTTGTACTAGATCCAGTAACACTTATGCAACTCAATCAGAAATGCTAAAACAACTCATTGTTGGAACAGTTTAATGTGAATTGTTCTACAGATCAGCCATGAGCAACAATTTATTAATACCACTGCCAAGAGCACTTTTATGGGTGTAAGGACAGTCTCACTTACATTCTTTAGGTATCAGTACTGCACACCTTCCATTTGCAGTTCTGTCAGCCTAAGGATATATGTGAGACCACTCTTGTAACAGTGGTCTCCACAGCAATATTAACATACTGTGCATAAAGGCTTGCCAGATTGCCAAATTAGATACTTGCTGCTGGTGCTATGTGCAACAGTAAGACTTTTTATATATTCTTGCGTGCTGAATCATATAACTCCAGCATTGCATTGCATGGTCTATACTGGCTGCCTCTGAGGTATAGGATCAAGTTCAAGGTTTTAATTTTAACTTGTACTGTCCTTAATGAACTGAGCCTACCCTCAGCTACCTCTGTAAGCATCTGTTGCCCCACTACTCAAGGAAAGCCACTATTTATATAAAATAGTGACTTCTTTATGTTTCTTCTCATAGAGGCATTGTTAAGGATGACAAATGATCTGGAGTATGAGCAAAATAATGCTGGGGTAAATGGTAGATTTATTTTGCATTCCCTGGTGCAAACAGATTAATTTCAGCAGTGATATTCAGCAAAGGTTTGGAATCCACATTAAACAGGAAGTCCAGCCAAAATTTATAGCATCAGCAAATTCAGACTTATTGCTTTGTTTGTTTGTTTATTTATTTATTTGAAAATTGGTAACTGGGAAAGGCACATTGAGCCAAGACTCATTTCCAGGTGCAATGTAGGGGAAGCGGACAGGAAAACATCAAGCAAATGCAATGGAATCGATGCTCTCATAGAAATAAAGTGCAAACAAAAGTAGTGCAACATGGCAAAAGGGCAAAATTCCAGGAAACAGATATCTGGAGCATGACCCACTCTAACAAAATCTAACAACTAGTTGAAACATTACAGTGCAGAGAAGTGGGTGGCATAAAACAAACTCAAGGAAGGGGGCAACCAGGATCAGCTGCATATCCCAATCAGCCTCATGCCAAAAATTAGATTTCTGAGTCAGTTTGTTTAAAAGTTACAAGCCATTCTGTAACCCTAATTTTACTACTTGTTCAAAAAAAACCAGTTCCAATGAAGAGTTACTGATGATGTCATAACCAGAACTCACAGACTAGTCCTCCATGCAAGCAACCTTATAGGACTTATTTCCCCCACATCCTTTTTGGACCTGGTTCCAAGAGGGCTGCTACTAGCTCTGTGGATTGAGGAGAAATCTTGGAAACAGGAGCTGTAAAATGCACTCTGTACTTTAATAGCAGGTATACCGCCATTGCCTCATTTGTATTGTATACAGCTCTTTCCAGTTCATCTTGTGCTGCCATTCTTGCTGAGCTTTACTGCCCTGTCTTTTCTGTTTTGTTTCTAGTGTTTGAAATTGTGGAGTCTCAGAGGTGGGGGATCCTGCATCTGACTAGACTACTGGAGAGTCTTGCAGAAGACTGGGGTAGGAGTCTGGAATAGCTCAGTGAAATTTTTGGAGAAGATCAAATCTTATATCTGTGATGGATAAGGAATGGGCAAGGGAGTGCTGGAGAATACTGAAGGGAGTAAAGAATGCAGAAAGAATTGTGAAGGAGACTGCTAACAAAGAACAAAGAAGGAAGCAAAGGAAGCAAAGGATAAAGAACGCATTAGAAATGCTGAAACACTAAATGTTATTTGCTTGACTTGCTTTAAACATTTGATGAGCCACATATCTGAACTCTGAGAAAACTGTTTAGATTTATTTTCTTCCTTTTAGCATTACTTAGTAATACTAGTGCGAGTCTGTTAATAATTTTAGAAATAATGGCTTGTATTTCTATTGGATATTTGAGCCATGACCGAGGGATGATGAATTTAAAAGTTCAAAATACAGATGCAGTATAATTAAACCAACCCCACTGAGATAAAAATAAAAGCACTAAAGTAACTTGCTTACATTAACTCAGATATTTATAAAAAAGTATTTTAAAACATAACATTTTTTTAAAAGTGCTCTGCATCACATGACTAGAAAGTCACGTGTGTTACTTGTGCAATAAAAAGTGCATGCTTGGCATTTTAGCTGGACATTCACCATTTTACTCTTCACCTCATGCAGGCAGCAAACCAGCTCAGTATAGCAGAGCTCTGAGAGGCCTAAAAAGTGTTCAGCAGCTGAGCTGGAGAACCATTCTTGGAATGAAATTCAAAGCCAGAAAGGTATTTGCATAGACTTAATCCAATTGACAATAAAGATAAGACTGAGATTAAGATATACGTAAGGGTAGCAATTTGCTAAATTTATGGCAAAACTCCTTCTCCTTCTCCTTCTGTAGATGCAGCAAGTGGTTTTGGAAGGAAAAACTAAAGTGCTGGGGTACTTCCCAAGAAACTGGGGAAAATATTTCTTCATTATAGAAGGGAGAAACAACTTATATATTCAACAGAGCTTAAAAGATATCTCTTTTTTTATTGCCTTACTCTTTGATAGAGTAGGAGTGAGAGCAAGAGATGCTGAGCAGTTAACTGATGCAGAAATTAACTAAAGCATGTAGGTACTGTTACATAAATTTCAAGAATTTAGTGCTTTTTCGGAGGAACTTTGGAAATTTTGTGTGGGGGTACTGGAGGTTTTTAAAGAGATAGTGTCTCACCTTTTTTTGTATTGGAATAGATCTCTGATTTTATTGTTTTAATGTCCCAAACTAGATTGTAGTGCTCAATACTATATGTATATTATAAAGTGGAAGAAGCACTAATGGAGTATTGTAGGTGCCCTTTGCTGCAACTGAAGTATAGTCTGTTTCTTATTGATTGTGAATTGCAGAGGTTTTATAAAAATATTTTTGCTACAGAAGAGTTATATGTTTTCTGTTCCTCTGATTGGACTCGACCACAGGAGGTACTGACCTATTAATTCCAAGTTTTAATCTTGTCTTTATGGGTTAAAGCTGTGACGGGAATGGGAACGTGGAAAATCTTGGAGAAATATTTTGAAGCACTCTGACTTTAAAAAGGACAATATAGAAAATAATTAAGAGAAGAAGAACTTGGAGACTTTTGGTTCAATCTGAGGATAAGCTGCATGCCTTTTTAAGATATTTTATCCTGTGGCATAATTTTTTCCATTGTGTATATGATTGTACTGGATTGGTCTTTTATCTTTTTTATTTCGTGGAGTTAGGTGTGTAAAGTGTATTTGCAGGACAGAGGTTCTTTATAAGGACACACATGGGAGTCATTACTGGAAGCAAAGAAAATATGGATTTATCAGTAGTTTTGGAAACACAATCATTACACATTAAAATGAAAAGGGGAAATTGGGGGAAATAAAGTGTAAAGCTACCCAGGAAGGCAAGAAGGATATAGTTAAGCCAAAAGACCCTGGGAGAAAAATCATAAAGCAGACTAATTTAAATAAGTTTATTTGTACCTCTACTCCACATCTTTTAAATAAAAATTTAGACAAAAATGGTACAGAGATAATGTGGGATAAATGGGTTGAAGGACCATCAGTCTATCTACTGTATAATGTTAAGTGGTGAATCTGACAAGATTCCTGCAAATTCTAGGACATTTAAACTAGTTAATCTTTCCCCTCCAACTCCTACTGAGTATGAATGGGAACCTTATCCAAAGTCTGCCACAAACATGTATGTAATCCATTCATCTCTTGAGAAATCATCAGATTTATCTATGCTCTAAGAATCAGTTACTAGAGAACCAATACCCAAGAAAATAACAAAAAATAATAAAAATTGGTCTGAGAGAGTAGAAAATTATCCAACACCATTTACCCCACATTTAACAGATGCATTAAATGAACAGCATATGGCCAGTATGTTATTGTTTGAACAGTTGTGTATCATTAGAGATGAGCTTTCTGACATAAAAACTACAATGGCCTATCATGAGAGTTTAGTTAGAAATTTGTTTAAAGAGCAAGTGCTTAGTAAGGATGTGCATCTGAAAGAATGAAGGTTTGGGGCCTTTAGATACTGCTGCAATCATTTAGTTTGCTTTTACTTGTTTCTTTTATTGCCTTTTCACCATTTTATTTGTATTTTGTGAACTGCTAGTAAAGCAAACTCTAGCCAGAGCTGAAACTGGCCATGTGTTGGAGGTGTTGCAGCAAATTTTCAACATGGCCTTTTTTGGACCTCTCCTCATGAACAGCGCCAGTATCATTTTATTCAATTGTTCCGAAAGGTGATTGCACAGACCAAACATGCTATTCTGTGCCACAGGTGTGAAAACACATTTCGGGCAGGTTGTGGAAAATGACAGCTGTACTGTTGTGAAGGAGGTGTACAGAAATGTCAATGTTAAAAATGTGAAGTGAAAATATTAAACATTTGCAACGTTAGGATCGTGCATAGAAAGTGTGCAACACACGGTCATAACGCAGTAATTTTTCAGAATTTTTGCACCAGATGTTCAACATGGCCTATTTTGGACCCCTCCTCCTGAACAGTGTCAGTGTCATTTAGTTCAATTGTCTCAAAAGGTGATTGCACAGAGCAAACATGCTTTTCTGCACCACAGGTGCAAAAACACATTTCAAGCAGGTTGTGGAAAATGACAGCTATACTGGTTTGAAGGAGGTGTGCAAAAATGGCAGTGGTACAAATGTGGAGTGAAAATATTAAAAAGTGGTGGCGCTAGGAGTGTTCATAGAAACTGTGCAATGCATGCTCATAATGCAGTCATTTGTTGGAATTTTTTCACCAAATTTGCAACATGCGCTTTTTGGGACCCCTCCTCATGAACAGTGACAGTGTAATTTTGAAAAGCAAAGGTAAAAAAACACTTGTTTCACTGCACTAACAAATATTTCATTATAAAAGTAGAAAATAATTACCTAAGACATCAAAATACAATAAATAAAACAGTCAACTGTCTATTTCTTAGAAGTAAGTACCTGCTCTTTAAGGAACTAGCAAAGACAGAATTAAGTTCAGACATGGATTCTATGAATACGGAGACATTACATGATGGTGCAAAAGCTGTTGAAATAAATTCCCTCAATCAAGAACCCTCATTACCAGCCAGTGTGAAGATAAAGGAGAAAATTTTGGGGAGGGGGGGCAATAAAAAAGTAAAGAAAAAAACAAATCCACCTTAAAGCAGGAGGAATAATAAAAAATTACAGAGGTGGAACAAGAGCGAGAGAGACTCTGGAAAAAAGAAAGGTAGACAGAAAAAGCAGACAAAGGCAGAAATTCTGCAGAATTCAAATATTAATCAAATATTAATAATCAACAAGTAAATGAGAAAAAGGATAACAAATCCCAGACAAAACAAAATTTAGTGAGACAATGTTTAGCTCAATATAATAGTTAACAGACTGTAAAGTCTCAAGATGTTATTAGAAGCACAAATGTGGAATTTGTGCCTTATCAAGACTCCTTAATACAGTAAATAGAAGAGGGACAAGGTTTATAGATGTCAGGGAATGAAGCAGTAATAGCTATATATGGTATTCCTCAGAACTTAAATGAAATACATGAGACATTTATCACAAATTATATCACAACTGATGGAAAGAGATGCACAAGCTCTGGGAGGGAAAACAGATTGGTACATATATTCAGAGCTCTGAGGAGAGTACCATTTGCGTAATAGTAACTGATATGGAACTGGCAAAAAGATTGTGGAGAAAACTTTATTTGAACAGCCCCACAGTTGGGTGTATACGCTGATCCCATTATAACATTGCCAGCATATTTAGAAGAATCAAAAATTTTTTTTGCCCAAGGGAAATTCTATTTAAAAGGGGTTCTTTTTTTTTTAATATTGTTTTTTACCGCACCCCTGAGCTGGGCATCCTCCGAGGTGCACACTCGGACTCTGCCTCTCACACCCGGCCTGAACTCCCTACTAGTCGGTACTCCATCCCCCTGACCCCAGGTAGGTCGGTCTCCCCACTACCTTTTTGCCCCCGAGGGAAGGCTCACCTGCCTGTGGCAACCTTACAGACTCAAAGGCCTACCTAAGCATCAGGTGGCGCCTGAGGAGGAGTCCAATCTGAGAGAGCCAGTGATGGGATGTGGGCAGATCCACTGGTGCCCTCATCATCTCTGCAGTCCAAGGGAGGATTTTTACCTTCCTAGTCCCACTCCCTGAGTATGGCATGCAATGATGCCATGGCACACGGCATCCCTGCCAGGGTCAGCCGTGCTCCACCCTTGTACATCTGCATCCTGTAGTACCCCTGATCTTCATCGGGGGTCACCAGAATGCAGGACTACCCTACAGCCCTGCCCCCAGGAGAGGAGAGCAGACCACCGGACATTCAGTCCTCTCCCTCCCCTGCCAACCCCCGGTGCCTGAGTTCACTCCTGAACCTGGGTTGCAAGTGTGGCGCAAGGTGTGGCGTCCAGTGCCTCAACCCTCAGCATCACCAGGCCGGCTCTAAAAGGGGTTCTTGAAGCATGTTTGCTAAAGAATGACAGTAAAAATGCAGCTCAGGTAAAACAAAACAAAAAATATTTGCTTACCCTGCATGGTATGGAACAATTGATGATACCCAACAATCCTTAAGGCAACTGGTGTGCTACACTATAAAAAATCTCCTAGGAGTAAGATTGGAATACAAAGGAGTAAAACGGGTCCAAAGAGCACAGAGTCTCACAAACCAGGGCCAAATTACCCTGGAAGTTAGGGACTGTGTTCTGCATAAATGGATACTAAAGGAAGCCTATAGATTGGATGAACTGGATATATTGCTATGTGAAGGGCCGTTGCTTCAGATTGTTTGGAAACATCAGAAAGAGAAAAATCTCTACAGAACTTTGGTAATAGTAAACAAAAGAAAATATTTACTGTGATACATTGAGAAATGTTCCTCTACAAAATAGATTCTAATGTTTGGATGGCCCTAGAACAGATTGACCAGAATTAAAGAGTGGAAATGCTGGTATGAACAGTTCATCCAATCAACAGATAAACAAGACATCTGTGGATAATGTAATAAATACCAACAGTGATTGTAACATTTCCAATGATTGTATAATGTCATGGAATATTGCAGGGTATCAAAAAATATTGTAGATCAGCAATTAAGATCTTTTTTGCTTCAATATAGGTAATTTGTCTTCAGGAAACATTGGCAGCTGATGAAATAATACTGGAGGGGTATGTTAGCTTTTTAGAAAAAGCTGGTAAACATTTAAAAATGGGCAGACCTCATGGAGATATTGCAACTTTTGTAAGGGTAGATAGAAATATTGATGTTATGAATACACCAATAATAACATTAAACTTTATATTAACTACCCTAAAATGGTACACTGAAAAAATGCTGATAGTTAATTGTTATGTACCACCACAAATTCAAACTATTATAATTTTGATATATGGCAAGAACTGGAAAATATTATCAGTAATGAAATGGTTAACTGCTCAAATATGGGCCTGTTTGTAATGGGAGAATTTTTTTCTATAGGCATTTTATCAGCCAGGAGCCCCAGCAGGTGGCTTCGGCCCTCCGAATGGAGGAGGGACTCTCTCTCTCTCTCTACTACATCGTTACCATGCTCCCGGAAATTCCCCATGGATTCCCCCTGTGGTGGGTCTGGAAGGAGGTTGCTGGCATTTCCCTCCTTCCTGGTGACCCAATCCAGAATCCGGGGACTACTCACTGGAGCGACGAGCCATCATCAAGCCTGCCAAGCTTGATTTTCCATTTTTGCCCACCCCCCATCTTCTGATGTAAGGACATCAGCTTCTAGCCTCCCAACCTGTATTGCCCTCCAGCCACTGACAGACGGCAGTCAGTGAGCAGGATGACTAGTCTCCCTCCCCCTGAGAGAGGAGAACAGTCCTCCGGATGCTCATAGAAACATAGAAACATAGACTTTGATGGCAGATAAGGACCACTTGGCCCACCCAGTCTGCCCATTTCCCTACCTATTGGATAAGCTGCAGATTCTAGTTAACCAACAGCCTACTTCCTGCAACCCCCCACTATAATTGCCTTATGTCTGTCCCATGCATGTTTGAATTGCCCCACTGTTTTAGACCCCACAACCTCTCCAGGAAGGCGGTTCCATGCGTCCGCCACTCTTTCTGTGAAAAAGAATTTCCTCACATTACCCCTGAGCCGTCCCCCCTCTAACTTTAAATTGTGCCCCCTCATTCTTACACATCTCTTTTTCTGAAAGATGCTACCCTCCTGGACTTTGTTGATGCTCAGTCCTCTCTCCCCCGATGACCCCCAGTGGCCCGAGCTGATTCCCGAATCCAGATCACCAGCATGGCCTGAGGTGTAGCGACCAACCCTCAACCTCTACTGCCACCGGGCCATCCCCAGTAATGGGGGATTTTAATGTGAGAGTTGGTCTATATGGGCCACATAATGAGATAGGTTTGTTGACTATAAAGAGGTCTCTAGATATAGTTGTGAATTCACATGGTAGATGCTTAATAAATATCCCAGAGAAGTTGGGCCTAATAACAATGAATGGGACTACAGATGGGGAAAACTGTAATTGTTATACAAACACAGCTCAATTAGGGGCTGGTGTAATTGATTACATTTATGTTCTTCCTTGGCAGCTATTTCTTTGTCATACATTTGATGTAGTCTTAAGACCATAAAGTGATCATTACCCTATTATACTTAAATTGAACATGAACACTAAGTCACCTGAAATTCTAGAGGAGGAGATGGTTCATTTGCCCAATACTGAACTTGGAAATCAAAAGAGGCAATGATTTTTAATTAGGTGGAGCATCGGATAAGCAGAAATTTGTTCAATTAAGAAACACAAAGTAAACTTACTGTAGCAATCCAACAACTACAAGCATAGGAAATATATGTTAAAATTCAGGAAATGCATCAGAGGACATTTTCTCTATTGTATGTAACTACTAAGGGAGATAAAGCTAATCAAACTTGGTTTGATGCAGATTGTAGAAATTCCTAAATCCTATTTGGCAAAAGTAATCTGAACTGTGAAAACAGACCCCACAACAGAAGGCCATAGAAGAATAAACAAGATTAGAAAAGAGTATAAAGATGTTTGAAGGTACAAACAATGATTATATCAGTTAAAAAATTGGGAAAATGTTGGATGCCATAAATGCTAAAGATGATAAAAAATGTTGGCAATTGGTGGCAAGAGGTATAGGAGGATATCAGCCTAATATTGAGGCACATGTTACGCCATTGAATTGGATATTATATTATGAAAATATATTTTATAATGACACTGTAAAACAAAATGAGGATAAATTCCCAGATAATGGAACACTCCAACCAATTAATATCACCCCTCTTGAGGTTGAGGTAGCTATTGAAAGTATGAAATACAATAGAGGCCCAGGTCCTGATAAGGTACCTGCTGGTATTTATAAAATAGAAGTAGTATGAAGAAGTAGCGTGTTGGCTATTCTATTTAATAAAATGATAGAAACAAACTTTCTACCGGAAAGTTGGGAGGGAAACATTATTATTCCACTAGACAAAAAGGGAAAGTTGACCTCACCAGAAAACTATAGGCCTATAAGTCTAACTGATTGCCTGAGTAAAATACTTGCTAAAAATAATTCTGCAAAGATTAAACAAATGAATAGATGAGGAGGAGTTACTGAATGAATGTCAAGCTGGATTTAGAAAGGATTTTCAACTGTGGACCACATATTTGTTTTACAGCATGTTATGGAAAAGTATTACATAAAGAAAAAGATGACAGTTTATATTGCATTCTTAGATTTTAAAAGTGCTTTTGACAAAGTTGATAGAGATATATTATGGAAGAAATAAAAAAATTGCATATACACCCCACTATACTAAGGTCAATAATAAACTTATATACGAACAATTGGACTAAGATAAGATATTACCTAAAGGGAGATTTAACTTGAGCCTTTAAATCAAACCAAGGGGTAAAACAGGGATGTATACTGGCACCTTTGCTGTTTAATCTTTTTGTTAGTGACCTTCCAGCTCAGTTTTTGAGTGAGAAATCTCATAGAAACATAGAAACATAGAAGTCGATGGCAGATAAGGACCACAAGGTCCATCCAGTCTGCCCATTTCTTTTTCTACCTTATAAATGTGCCATCGGCCTTTGCTCTGTCAATGGCCTATCTATTCATACTCATCTGTATTGCTCCCTTATGTCTATCCCATGCCTGTTTGAAGCCCTGCACTGTATTCATATCCACCACTTCCTGAGGTAGGCCGTTCCATGCATCCACCACCCTTTCTGTGAAAAAGAACTTCCTCACATTACTCCTTAATCTACCTCCCTCTAATGTCATGCTGTGTCCTCTTGTCATGCTATTTTATTTTGTGCCCCAGCAGTAAAAGGAAATGCTATACCAGCTTTAATGTACACTAATGATTTAGCTTTGATCTCCATTACACCTCTGGGGTTAAAAAATATTTAGAAATACTGTAAAAATACTGTATCTAAAATCATCTTACAATGAATAAACACAAAACACAAACATTTTAATTATAGGTAAACAGTCAGACAAAACTATATGGAAGATTGAGAATATTAAAACTGAAGTAGTACATTGAGAATATTAAAATTGAGGTACTAAAGTCCTTCTGTTATCTGAGTTACAATTTTTCAAATAATATGAAAAAGAACACACATTTGAATTATGTTACTAACAAATTCACTCAAACTAAAAATGAATTATTAAGGTTTAACTCACAATATGGTGGAAATTCAATTTTATCAATGTTAAGAGCTGTTGAAGCAAAACTGTCTCTGATTGCTTTATATGGGGTAGACGTTTGGTACACAAATACATTTGAACAATTGTAAGTACATTTTTCCACTTTGTACATGATAATCCAGCAGGTACCAAGAAGTATAGCTTCTGAAATTGTAACAGCAGAGCTGGGAAGGATTAAAATAAGTTATTTAGCTAGAGCCAATAAGATTGCATATTGGATTAAAGTAATGGCCAAAAAAAATGCCATCTTTCTGATGAGACATTAAACTGAGGTCCCATTTGCCTGGATTGGTGGTAGTTCAGGTGGATGTTAAAGATCCTATGGCACTTATCAAAAGAGTAGGGGAATTTCCCCGGTGTCCTGGCCAAATTTCCCTCATCCATTAAAAATACCACCAACAGCTTAATCTGGTTCAGTTTCAGTTGCTTACCATCTGTATCCCCCCTTCCCTCGGTCGCCCCTGAAAAAGGGACTTAAAGGCCCAGTGGGCTAACCTGGTCAACAAAATTCAACAATCAAACAACAATTATCTAGTATTGCACTACAAGAAAAAATAGGCTGGTACAGCAGGGGATATACCTCAAATTGGTTGACTGACTTCTTGGAAACATTAAAAGTGATTATACACTGAACATTTATGGACTGCCTCAAAGGGATTAAAATCTCAGTGGAATGTTCAAAACTCATAAAAGATAAAGTTAAACTAGTTTCAATAAAGGAAGACATGGGAAAAGTGAGGAGATCACATTTACATACTGTAAATGGTTTTCACAAAATAAAATTAACCATGTTCTTGAACCATATTTACTGGATTTACTAGACAAACAAGATAGACAAATCTTTACGAAGTTTAGATTGGAACTTTATCCCTCTAAGTATTTGGAATTCCTTTACTCAAAAAATACAGAGTACATTACTTTATTATGTGACTGTGGTTCAGGGGATTTCGAAACATTAACACATATTGTGTTATACTGTACTAAGTATGATCACATCAGAGGTTCTGTTTTTGCTCACTATATGATGAATGATGATATACTAACATACTAAAATGCCAGCAGAATAGGCCTAACGGTCTTTCGTGTCTGCTTGTTTGGTCAGCCCCCACCCTGGGTGCTGACCTTGCTGCCCCCCTCGTCTTTTCTGGCTTCTCCCTTCCCAGTTCTGGATTGTCTTGCTGCATTGGATTTTGCTTCCAGAACCCTTCCCCTGTACCTGTCCCACCCCCTCTTGAACCCCTCCACCGTCTCTGCCTCCACCAGCCCCCTAGGCAGCGCATTCCATGGCTCCCCCACCCTCTCAGTGAAGTAGCACCTCCTCCTTTCTCCCCTGAATCTTCCCCCCTCCAGCTTCCACCCATGCCCTCTAGTTACCCCTCCTCCTTCCTTTGAAGCACCCTGACTGTTCCTCCCTATTTACCTTCTTCATGTACCTGAAGACCTCTATCATGTCCCCCGGTCCTTCTGTCTTCCAATGTGTACATATTTAGCTCTTGAGCCTCCTCATAGATCCTGTCCCCAAGCCTCAAATCATTTTGGTTGCCCTCCTCTGCACCCTCTCCAGGAGGGTAATGTCCCTCTTTAAGTGTGGCCTCCAAAACTGCCGCATGATACTCAAGTGTGGTCTCACCAAGCAGTTATACAGAGGAGTATCCTTCCCTCCTTCTGGAGGTGATCCCTAGCGATGCATCCCAGCATCCTGTTGGCCTTGGCTGCTGCCCTCCTACAAGTCTCTGAGTTGTTCATCTTGACATCACCACCACCCCCAGGTCCCTCTCAGCCATCGAGACTTGTAGCATCCCCAGGGTGTACACTTGGCCCGGGTTTCTGGCCCCAGGTGAGTACCTTGCATTTCCCTGCATTGAACCTCAGCTTCCACTTTCTAGACCATCTTTCCAGAGCCTCCAGGTCCCCCTGTAGAGCCATCCTCCCCTCCTCCCCATCCACCACCGCCCCCAGTTTTGAGTCATCTGCAAAGAGGCTCATCTCACTCCTGATTCCTGTTCTTATGTCAGAGACATAGGCATTGAACAGGAGGGTCCCAAGGACTGATCCCTGTGGGACCCCACTAATGACCCTCCTTGGGGATGAGACTATCCCGCCAACTACAACCCTCTGGGTCCGGTCCTGGAGCCAATTGCCTATCCATCTGATCATCTGGTTCCCCACCCCCATTTCTCCCAGCTTATCCAACAGGCCCATGTGAGGAACAGAGTCAAATGCCTTGCTGAAGTCTAGAAAGAGGACGTCCACTGGTCTACCCAGGTCCAAGGCACTCGTCACCCAGTCATAGAACTCCACAAGGTTTGTCTGACACGATTTCCCCAGGACAAATCCATGCTGTCTATCGTCCAGGCACCCTGACTTTTCCAGGTGCCCCCCAGCCTCTCCTTGACAATGTCCTCCATCACCTTGCCCACCACCGATGTCAGACTGACAGGCCTGTAGTTCCCTGCCACCTCCCTTGATCTCCCCTTGTGGATAGGCACTATATGCGCCACCTTCCAGTCCTGGGACACCCACCCTGTCCTCAGAGAGATGGTGAAAAGCTCTGCCAGGGGTTTCACCAGGACATCCATAAGCTCCTTCAGCACTCTGGGATGTAATTTATCAGGCCCGTGCTTTCTCTGTCTTAAGGAGCTGAGGGCTTCCCTCACTCTCTGCTGTGATTTCCACTTCTGGTACCTCTTCTCCCTGCTTAGCCCTCCCCCTCCTGCCAGTGATGCCTCCCCTCTCCCCAGACCCGCCGATCTGTAAGGGTCCCCCCTCCTCAGTATCTCTGTCTCCTCCCATGTATGATGCAGCACCCCCATTTTCCTTGGTGGAAACTGAGGTGAAGTACTCATTTAGTACCTCAGCCTGCTCCCCCGGGTCTTGTACCCATCTCTCCCCTGATTTAATCCTGCTAATCTGCCCCTTCACCCTTCGTTTTTCCCCAATGTATCTAAAGAACCCCTTGTTCCCTCTCCTAATTTCCCTGGCCAGGTTCTGCTCCTTCCTTGCCTTAGCCAGCCCTCACCACTCTAGTGGCCCTTCTAGCCATCAGCTCATACTCCCTCGATCCTTTCCTCCTTGAGCACTTGAATTGCCTATAGGCTGCCTTCTTTTCCCGCACCACCTCCTGGACCTCCCTGGTCCACCAGCAGGGTTTTCGGGTCCTACCGCATTTTTGTCTTACTCTTGCACAGGTGCTGGTAGCATCCTGCACCCCTCTCCTGATGATTTCCCACCTACTATCGGCGTCCATGTCTGACTCAATCACATCCAAATGCTCCTTAAGGATCCTTCCCATTTCCTTAAAATCCGTCCCCCTGAAGTCAGTTACCTCCGTCTTTGTGCAGCCTTCTAGCCCTCCTAGGTCCAGGCAGAACCAGACTGTGGCATGGCCACTCCCCGCCAATGGGTCCCTTACCTCCAGGCCCCCAATCTGATCACTGTCTTCCAGGACCACATCCAGTACCCGCGCCTCCTTGGTCGGTTCCCCCACCTGCTGAGTTAGGAACGCATCTTGAAAGACATCCAACAACCTCTGTTCCCTGGTCACAGAGGATGTCATAGTCTCCCAGTCTGTTCCTGGCATGTTTAAATCCCCCAACACCACCACCGTTCCTCTGCCCAGTCTGCAGTGTCTCCCAACATCTGCCACCAGACTCTCCTCCAGCTCCTCTGCCAGGGCAGGGGGGTCTATACACCACTCCTATTATTACTCTCTTGCCCCTCCTTGTTATCAAGGTACCCAAATCACCCCCACTGTTCCCTCCGCCTCCTCTACTCCCCCTATGCCAATGCAGTTTTTGACTATCATTGCTACTCCCTCCCTTCCCTTCCCCCTGTCCTTCCTGAACATAGTGTAACCCTCCAGGTTCAGGTCCCAGTCATGTCCTGCAGTGGCCCAGGTCTCGGTGACGCTGCCACATCCACTGCTCCCTCAGTTAGCATCGCCTGGAGCTCAGGCATTTTATTGCCCAAGCTCCTGGCATTTTGAGGACTACCTTCCACCCTTTCCTATACTTCCATTTCCCTGCTCGTGTTCCCATGGGGATTCTGTTTTCTCCTGGTCTGCACTTTACCAGTCAGCCTTTTCCTGCAATCCTCCAGCTCCCCGGGGGGGTGGAGGCAGAGTCCCTCCTTTAACGGCACCCCCTTGACAGCCTTTTCTCCCATCCTTCTCCCCTTCACAAGTTTAAACCCCACTTTTCACCAATGAACCCCTCTATTTTCAACTTAAGGATTCCCCTCCCCTCCAAATTGAGATGGAGTCTATCTCTAGCATACAGCTCCTTATCCTCCCAGGTCTCCCCCCAATCCCCCATCAACCCATATCCTCTGGCCTCACACCACTCCCTGAGCCACTGGTTTATCTCCCTAATCTTCCTTTTGTGTTCCCCACTAGCCCTTGGCACTGGCAGGATTTCTGAGAAGGAAACTGTGCATCCTATGTCATGACAGACCCTGGCAAGCTCCCTGAATCTTGCCTGTATCTCTAGCTCGCTATTTCCCTCAATGTCATTTGTACCCAGGTGGACCAGTATGTCCAGGGAACCCCCACAATCCTTTGCCAGCTGATATACCTCGTACTTAGCCCTGTGCACCGTTAGTCCAGGGAAGCATTTTGTTCTAACTGGCCAGGCTTCTCCCTTCCTATCCCATTTGATACCCCTGATCATAGAATCCCCCAACAGGAGCACTCTGACCGCTCCTTTTCCTCCATTTCCCCCCTTCCATGTCCCTCATCCTTCTACCTGCCCCATCACCCAGCCGAGCTCCTTGTTCCTCCCCTATCTGGGTGCCACATGCCACCCCTCCTTATTTACCTGGCACCTCTCCTCCAATCCTATTGCCTCTCCTCCTCCTGAGTATCCTTCTGTACCTTGCTAACTCCCCCTCCTGCTCTCGACTGGTTCTTCTCCCCCATCTGCTAAACTAGCCTGGCTCGTCCTCCCTTCCTTCCTTCCTGTCTCCATTTAGTCCCTCCTTGCTTGTCGTGCTCCCCTGGCCTAAACCCTCAGCTCCCTTTACTGAATCCTCCTTGTACTTCTGGTCCTTCTCCTTTACCTTTCCTCCCAACTGGTCCTTCTCCTTGCGCTTTCCTCCCTCTTCCCCCTGCCCCTCCTGCTCTGATTCACTGTTCCCCCCATTTTCCTGCATTCCAGGTTCCCTCCTGTTCTTCCTGCTATCCGGCCCGTGCCTCCTGCCCCCCACTCCCTTTCCGCCTCTAACCACCCCTGTCGTGGCTACATCACCCCCCTCATCCTCGAGCAGCAGAAGAGAATTGAAGCGCTTATTGAGTGTAAGGTCTGATCCACCTCCCCGCTTTGCTTCCTTCTGTCCAGCCATGGCCATCTGCCTACTTCCCTGAGAATGTTGTCCCTCTGTCCCTCCTTTGTGAGGGTCCCCAGTTACCTGCCTGCTTCCTTGGTAGTGTCCTTTTGGACCCCCTCTGCCAGGGTCCCTATGTGACCCCTGAGTATTCTCCTGCACTCCTTTCCCTATTACTCCACCCCCAGTGCTTGGTGCAACCCCGTGGGATATTCCCTGCCTCCTTCCCCAACCATACCTCCCCCCTTCCCCTAGCTGTCTCCTAATCTGCGCAACCTCCTCTCTAAGCTGTGCCAGCTGGTAGCACACTGGGCAACCACCAAACTTCCAAGTCCAGTCCAGTATCATGGCTGCTCCACACCCTGTGCATCCCACCACCCTCCCAAAGATGCCAGCCCTAATGATGTGTGGTTCCATCCCCTTCAAAGAAGGTTTCCTTGGGTGAGCCACCAGGATCCCCCCCTAGTCCAAGATACACCCCTACTGCCTAATCAGGTCACCCACTAATCTTAGATACAGTCCCACAGTACACTGGTAACCCTGTTAATAGGTGCAGTACAACACAGTAAACTTATAAGGGAAATGAACAACTCCCTAAGCTGCTCTGTCCCAGCCTTTAAATCCAATCCCCAGTGGCTAGAACTACATGAGCTGCACCTGCAGCCTTTTCCTCCAATTGCAGGGCAGGTGTTCCCCTATAAATTAGCAGAACTCTGGGGAGGGAGGGTGGGTTTTGGGCAGACACCCGACTCGAGAGAGAGTGTATCAGCCCATGTGTCTCCCCTCCAAGCCCAGCAGCCAAAGAACCAGGCGCAAGCAAATCCCACCAAATAGGTTTTAAATCAGAAGAAATAGGCCTCCACCAGCGCAGCCTGTTACACAGTGAAACATCCAACAAATGAGCCCACTTACAGCCACCAAACCAGTTTTCAAACTTCCAACAGCCCCCAAAACAATTCCCTGCTAGCCCCTTAGAAGTAAGAAAGAAAAGAAATAACCTTCTACCAAGTAAAATCCACAAGAACCCTGTGAAAACAACAAGCATCAGCTACTGTCCTGGAACACAACTGATCCTGTCCCCTTCCAGTTCTGACTAAAGAAGAATTATTTAGAATATTAATGCATCCACAGAGTGAAGAGTTTGTGAGAGATGTGCTTAAAATATAAAAAAAAAGATCTTGCAAGCTATTACTAATAAGAAGAGATCATTGAAATAAGTTATTGTCATATTCTGATTGCTGCTTTCTCTGTCCTGATATTTGCACTTTAGTGCATTAATTGGGCCCTATGCAAGAATGGGCATAAGTTACGTGTCAAAAGTGCGTAACCTGCCTGCGCAGCTCCGCACCTGTGAACTGGTGCACACCAGCCATTATTCACTAACAACTGCCACCTGTCTGTGACCCTGCCCCCCCGGCATGCAGGTCTGTGCAGGGCAGATATGGGCAGAGTCGTGGACCCAGCCAGGCATCCAATCAGATGGCTGGTATGGGTCACACAGTAGATCCCTTGTGCGAAACAGCACGTGTCAAGGTGCATGAATATTCTCCACAAGAACCCTGAACAGTGTAGCTATTCCTCCATGTGAAGTGGATGGAATCTCCCACCCCCACCCGCCCACTGGCAACACTGCTGTGCTTGGTCCTGTAGTGCCACTGCAGACCCAGCCCCCAAACAACTGTGTACCGGGCAGTAGTGCAGAGCCCCCCTCAGTGATACCTGGATTGATCACACATCCAGGACACTGATCTGGTAGCCCAGCACCCAAATCAATGGGCAATAGCCAGTGCACCACCCCCCTGTGGCACTGAATACCACCACCTCACCCTCTGTCCACTTACCCTCCCATCTGTGCCACGGCCCCAGACAGCCAGCGGCACAGCCCTCCACACACCTTTTCAGCCACTGGGAACACATTCTAGATATAGGGGTTGCATTCCCAGCATCACTCAGATGGCCAGCAGCGAGGAGGTGTCTGGGAGGGCTGTGCCACTGGCCAGGAGCCATGGCACTGATGGGAGGGTAAGTGGACAGAGGGAAGGGAGGTGGGGATTGTCAGCACCACAGGGGGCAAGGTACAGCTAGTAATGGGCATGTATGGGGAGGGAGGGCACTTAGCACTACAGGGTCATGGCTGGCCAGTAAGGGAGGCATGGAGTGGCAATGCCAGTATGGACCCAGCTCTTCCTAGTCCAGGCAGTCAGCTCATCAGCTGCCCCAGCCTCCACCAGCAGCCTAGTAGGCTGGAGCATTATGGGAAATGGTTGCCTTGTTCTGCTGCAACCAGCAGGCCATGTACAAGGGGGCACACAGTGGGTTATGGCAAGGTCCCAGCTGTCATAACTTGCTCCACACTTTGCCCACCTGCAGAATGCACTACATGGTTTAATGCATACCGCATAGTGCTGGAATACCCCCTGCATGTTGCAGTCTGTGCAGCCGGGGGAGCGGCCATGTACTTACCTGGTGCCCCCCTTTGTGAATGCCATGTGGGGTCTGTGGGACCCCACTCCATGGCATTCAGGTGTATCGATGCCGACATGCTCAGTTTACACGGTGTGTTGGCATCATGCATAGGGCACATTAATTGTATTTGTATACAAATTTGGAATGTATTGTATTATATCCTAATGTTTTTTATAATGAAAATGTACTTTTTATTCTCTTCACATATACAGTGTAAAAACTTAAAAGCCAAACAATAAAGTATTTTGAAACTGAAACTGATAACTGGAGCATGACATGCTCTAACAAAATCTAACAACTAGTTAAAACATTACAGTGCACAGAAGTGGGTGCCATAAAACCAACTCAAGGGATGGGACAATTAGGATCAGCATATCCCAGTCAGCGTCATGCCAAAAATTAGGTCTCTGAGTCAGTTGGTTTAAAAGTTACAGGTCATTCTGTAACCCTAATTTTACTACTTGTTCAAAAAAAGCCAGTTTCAGTGAAGAATTACTGGTGATGTCATAACCAGAACTCGCAGACTAGTCCTCCATGCAAACAACCTTACAGGACTTATTTCCCCCACATTACATAAAACTGCAGTTGTGGTAAACATTTGAAGAAAGAAAGCTGGCATTGGCTGGGTACAGGGCATGCATTTTGAAAATGTGCAGATGCAGGGTATTTAGGAATATGATGGGGGGTTGGAATGCAGCAGGAAACATGGCTTTAGAATGCCAAAGTTGTGTGCCATTTTTAGAATACAGTCAGTCCATGTTTGCCAGTTTTACTGGAATGAAATGAAGATAATTTCTTATACATTACTAAACTATATTAGTCTGAGTTTGCAATATTGATTTATTTTCTCTCATTTTAAGTTCCTGTCATATATTTATGAGAAACATAGATATATGTGTCTTTATTTTTATACAGGATAAAACTATTAGGACTCTGCAGTCATGTTTACAAAATTACCCTGCTTTTGTTACAAGGAGGTGCACAATTTCAGACAAATTACTATTAAAATAGTTATAGTAATACAAATCTGCAATTTATAATGTTACAAAACTAGTTATATTGTACAGCCAACGCACAGAGTTTCATACACAAATATTCAATGACAAGTAATAGCCTTTAAGTTTTCATTTAACAAGGTTCTAAATAAATTTACTGTCGGTGATGTCCTGATTTCTGGTAATAATATGTTCCAGTCTTTGTCTACCTATCAGTTTGTTATCATTTTCCTGGGTTGGTTAGTTACCATGGGAATAAAAACTCCCATTTTTTATCTCCTTCAGGTTATGGGTATGCCTAGTTGTTCTATCAGAATCAGATTACTGAGTCTCAACATTGCCCTTGTGTGTTTTAAAGACAATTGTTGCCCTCTGTTTTCTCCTCCTGAGTTCTAAGGAATTCCAGTGTAGGCCACTGTACATTAAGCACTGATGTTGGTCGTAGGGACAGCCTAATACAAATTTTGTTAAGTTATATGTTCTGTCTAGCTTTCTTAGTACTGTGTGAGTGGCATGCTGGTAGACAATGCTTCCATATTCCAGTACAGGAAGTAGGAGTTACGGTGCTATGGTTTTCTTTATTTCCTTGGGGATGACGAATGCTTTCCTTCTCAAGGCCCCGAGTTGTTTATTTACCTTTTTGACAGTAGAGTTACATGTAGATCAAACTTCAGCACGCTGCCTATGGTTACACCTACAGTAGGTATTGGTACTCATCGACACTGTTTTATATTTGACCGTTTAATGTTTTGATGTTTAATTTGGTTTCAACATCAGGTTTTGACCTACTGTGCCTGAACAGCATTGCTTGAGTGTTCTTGGTTCCCAGAACCATATCTGAATTTACGAACCATTCCTGGAAGCAGTTAAAGTTGTGTCTCAAATTTTGCTCTAATTCCTTATGACAGGCTGCTGTACCTATTAAAACAGTGTAATCTGTGTACAGTTTTATTTAAGACCTTGTAATACGGGTGGGTAGGTCATTTTTGTAGAGTAGAAGCAATAGGGGACCCAGACTGGAGCCCTGTGGCACTCCTCTTCTCAGAATTTGTGATTTGGAAAGCACACCGTTTACAGAGACCTGCTGCTTTCTATTTGTCAAGTATGACTGAAATCATGTATTAGTTCTAACTGAGATTCCTATTCTTTCAAGCCTCTCTAACATGATTGTGTGATTTACTAATCAAAGGCCTTGGAAAGGTAGCTGTATACCGCATCCATGTACTCTCCCTTGTCTAAACTGGAGGCTATATTATTAACAAAGTCCATGAGAGCAGTATCCATCAGTCTCCCTGTCCTGAAACCATATTGGTGCTTGGACAGTAATCGGTATTTCTCCAAGTAGTCACTTATTTGTTTTGCAATCAATCTTTCAAAAATTTTAGACACAATTTACAATAAAGCTACTGGTTGGTAACTTGATGGATTGCTCTGCTCTTCTCCCATAAAAATGGGAACAACCTTGGCCAGTTTCCAGTCTTCTGGATAAATATCTTCCAGTACACTTCTATTGAATAATTTTGTCAAGACCAAGGTTATTATTTTGACTGAATGTTTCAGGAACTTTGTTTCTATCTGGTCCAGTCTGCTAGCTTTCTTTACATTCAAGTTTTTTTATTACCCTCTGTATCTCACTCTATTTAATAACTTTGACGTAGAAACTTTACATGTTTATATCCTTGTATTGTTCATCCTGTAAATGAATGTCTCAAAACAATAAAGCATTTTAAATTAAAAAAATACCGCAGGGATGAGATTTCAGAATGTCAGTGGGTTGTGATTTTGGAATGCAGTAATGGCACAGTCTCAGTAGCTGGGGCACAATTTTGAGTGTGGCAGGGATACTGAAATTTGGAATGTGGCAATGTCCTAAATTTTTGGAATGTGGCAGAGATATGCAATTTTGAAATGTGGAGACACATAGTTGCGGAATGTTTCGGCATTTGGTGGCAATGCACAAGTTCAGAATGTGGTGGTGATGAGGAGTGGCTTGGACGCGAAAGTAATGGCAGCCTACGATTTTTGCTCTGCCCCTCCCTGGCACCTAATCTATTGATATGCTGGACTGAGATGAAATTTTAATAGTTGCAAATCCCCTCCCTACATTTGCCGCTGCTATCCTGCCATTTTCAGCTGGGTGAGCCTCCCTCTTTCTGCATGCTGTAGTGCCACTAGTTGCGAGCTGTGTTGTCGGGGTTGGCCGTACCAGCCTGCACATCGGAGTGCTAGTATCTTTGTCACACCGCATATGGAGTAGTTCTGTACCCATGAATACACTGTCAGGTTGTGATTTCTGTGGGATATTGCCATTTCCCGGTAGCACCAGACCCATTCATCAGGGAGTGCCTCTGACATAGAGTTGGACGAGCAGGAGGATGGCTGCTTCTGCAGAGGGCACTCACGGTCTGGAACTGGGCTGCACATGAGGATCCTCTGAGCAGGCACAGGTGGAGGATACCCTCCCTAACATTACTAGAATGCTGGAAGCCTTGCTAACTAGAGTGGATAATATCAGGGCTTCTCTGGCAGGGAACATTGCAGATGTTCGCCGATGGAAGACAAGCAGAATGTCTTAGAGCAAAGGACTGAGGAGCTGGAGAGACAACATGTCATGGTCTGGCAGCACTTAAGGGACCATGAAGCCAAGCTTTCCAGGCTCTGGGAAAGAGCTGAAGAACAGGAGAAAAGGAGGAGGAGAAATAATATCAGAATCTTGGGGGTACCTGAGGGAGTTGAAGGCCCCAATATGGAGCGTTTTCTTACAGAATTCCTGCCCCAACTGTTGGGTGAGAGATGGAGGGAACCAATCAAATGGAAATGGCACACAGAATGGCTGCCAGACCCGGGGGTCACACTGCTCCTTGGACCATCATTGCCTGTCTGCTAAGATACTCATTAAAGAGAGCATGCTTAGAGCCACCAGGGACCTTGGTGAGCTTATGGGGGGGGGCCACCATTTCTTTCTACCGAGATTTCTCTCAGGATGTGGCTGCTTGAAGGAGAGCTTTGGGGCCTATTAAGAAGATTCTGTAGGCTAATTCTTTTCAATATCGTTTTCAGAGACTTACCGCACTGTATATCTCCAAAGGTGACAGAGTTTTCCTCGCTAAATATCTGAGGGATGCCAAAGTGTGGCTTAATAATCACTGGCCCAGCCTTCTCTCAAAAACTACAACTCTCAGATGCCTCTGGGTGCCTGGGGACCATGATGGCAGGAAGCCTGAAAGAAGGGAGAAAAGGTTCTCAGAGGACACTAAAATCACCTGGACTGGTCTCTCTGATAATGGGTCCCCCTGACCTTTCCTGCAAGAGTGTAAGAAAACAGAGGTTTTGGAGGCCTGCCTGCTGATAAATGCCCAGCCAGTGACAAACAACTCCCTGCAGCTCAAGATACAGCAGGGAGGCACGCGTCTGTGAAATTCTGTCCCCCAATCATCAGCATCAATGTTCTAGGAGCCCTTGCCCCTCGGCCACCGTCAGAGTGACAGCCTCCCCCCCTGCCAAGTTCCCCCAAGCGGAAGTCTTAGCTCCAGAGGAAGACTCGAGTCACAAGCAACAGGATGATGATCAGCATGAACCTAAGGACTCCATTGCCCCACTTGACTGGGCTGCAGCTATAGAGGAAACCGAGGAAGAGATGGTGTCTGCAGCGGGTCTGCTCAAGCCACGGGTCAGATCCTTTGCAGAAGCCCTAGCCGGCCCCCCACAGCCTTGCAGGAGTCAAGAGAACCACCCGGATTGACCTGTGTTGCCTGGAAAGAATGGATGTCATGTAAGCTGATAATGATGACTTTGCTATATTCCTTTGTTTATGTAGACTAATTTTTCGTCTGCATGAATAATTTGTCCGTGGAGGGTGGCACGCTGGGCAGATAGGCCCAGCTGTTGCGTCCACCACATAAATGGATAACCTTTTGAAGGGCCCATGGGAATCGAGTACCAGTTACATGCGGGAGGTTGAGCTGTTGCCCCTTATGCACCCTCTCCTTCGTCCTCCTGCGCTATATATGATGGCTATGGTGTTAAGGGAGATCTGCTTTCTCCAGTTAGTATTGCGAGCCATTAGAGAGCGAGCTAAGCACCTCTTTTTTCCCCCTCCCTTTTTTTGAGTGCCCAGATGCATGAAACTTCCAACATTTAGACACGAGGCAATCAGGACCCCTTGAGGGCACAATAGTTGCCTTACTCCTGGCCAGGACTACTTAAACAACTCTGCATTAACAGCTTTCCCAATAACCCTACTCCTCTACATAAAGCGGCACGGGGAGGGTCCTTCCCCCTCCCGCCTCCCTCCTTTTACACCCCCGCTCCACCAGCTTTTGACTAATACCTGTTGGTCGTGCTCCATCAGGGACATCTGGACCTCCAGAATCATTGTTCTTTTGGATTCCAAGGCCAGGTTGGGACAGGTCTTCAGTGGTAGCAGAGACCTTCCCCCATTATTGGTGTCTGAGACAGTGTGGCTAGGAGGCCTGTGGGACTCCATTGCACGTTTACCTCAGCACCATTAGGTTGAATATAGTTCTCTCGTTATCATTGTCGTAACTGCCTTATTGTGTACATTGGTTTTTGTGTGTTACTTGGCTAGGTTTCTTCTTCAGGGTGGTGACAATCTACTGAAATCCTCAATAACCGGTGATCCATCTCCTCTCCCTTTCCTCGGCTCCTTCAAGTTTTTTGTGATCTCTCCCTGAATCAGCAACCAGGTACTCTCTCTTCCTATTGCTCCCAGCCATTTCTGCTCCTCTCTGGTGAGTATCCTTTCTCTTCCTTCCAAGTATGGCCAATAAATCCAGGGCACCTCAAATTTGGAAGTGCGTCTCGTGGAACATAAAAGGGCTCGACCACCTGGCCAAGCACACCAAGGTGCTGCAATTTTTGAATTCCCTGGAAACAGACATAGCCCTGCTCCAGGAATATGCACCTCACCATTAGAACAGTTCAGTGGTTTAAAAAGTTATGGGTAGGGTCAGTAATTGCCAGTTGTGCTTCATGTAAATCCAGGGGGGTGGCTATATTGCTGCACAAAGCTTCCCCATGGGTAGTTGAGGACACACTAACAGACCTCCAGGGCGGTGGGTAGTGGCCAGACTTTCACACCCAAGGGGGAAGGTGCTTCTAGTCAATTTGTATGGCCATAACAATGACTATGGGGAGTTTTTCCCAGATATCAGCCAAATCTTTGCCAGTCTAACAGATGACTTTTTGGACATCCCGATCCTGATGGAGGGTGACTATAACTTAGTCCAGGACATCTTCCTTGATAAATCCTTCCCTACCCCTCAAACCCACCCCAAGGACGTGGCTGATCTTAATGAACTTATGGCAGAATGGAGAATGTTTGATCCTTGGAGGAGAGAAAACACGCAGGGGCGGGATTACTCTTTCTATTTGGCTGTCCACCGTTCCCACAGCAGGCTGGAATTTTGGCTAGTTAACCACTTGGTTGCGCCAGGGGTCTCGGACGCCAAGATAGGAAGCATTATCATACACGACCATGCCCCAGTGTCCATTTTGTTTTGCCCACTAGGACAAGGAGTCCCATCCACAAGGTGGAGGTGCAACCCCTTGCTGCTGCAGGACAAAGTCTTTCAGTCCTTTATAAAGCAAGAAGCCTGCACTTATTTTTCGCTAAATGTTTCTGATTAAGTTTCAGCATCCACCGTCTGGGAGACTTTCAAGGTGGTTATTAGAGGGCACTTACTGTCATATTCGGACACCAAGAACAAGGCCTGGGCAGAGGAAGAGCGACAGCTGCAAGCAGAGCTTACAGAATTAGAGTTGCAGTTTAAGGCTACGGCACTTTCACCAGACAGTTCCTTCCTTCTCCCCACCATCGTAGGTTTGAAGTACTGTATTAACACTCTACTGAACAGAAAAGTGGAGTGGCAACTCCTCCGCTCTAAGCATAAGTTGTGGGAAGGGGCGACAAAGGGGGAAGCCTGCTGGCCTACCACTTATGCAAGCAGCAAGCATCATCAAGAATCCATGCCCTTAGAAACAAGATGGGTAAGGTGGTCTCAGCACCCAAAGAGTTCAATGAAAGGATCCACCTTTTCTACCAGGACCTGTATCAGACATGTTCTCAGGGTGAACAAGCTGGGCTTTCAGAGCACCTATCAGCATGTTGTCACAAGGCCCACCTCCCGAAGCTCTCACAATCTGATTGTGGTAGTCTGGAGGCCCCCATTAATATGGAGGAACTACAGACTACTCTCTCCCAAATGGCAAGGGGTAAGGCTCCAGGGCCTGCTGGAATGACTGTGAAGCTCTACCAGCTCCTCAAGGCTGAAATCACAACGCCTCTGCTACAAGCACTGCGAAAGGCTCATGGGAAAGGTACACTCCCACCTGCTATGCAAGAAGCGCTTATCACATTACTACCCAAGAAGTCCTCTGATGCACTGGACTGCTCAATTTTCAGACCATCTCCCTGCTACCGGTTGACACTAAGCTGGTGGCTAAAATTTTAGCGAACAGGTTGATTCATGTCCTTCCCACTTTGATCCATCCTTCGCAATCTGTTTTTTCTAAGGGCGGATAACCTGTGCCTAGTCCTCAATCTAAAATGGATGGCACTCCAATCTTCTAACCCCGTGGCAGCCCTCGCGATTGATTTCTCCAAGGCTTTCAACTCCCTGGAGTGGGACTATCTTCATAGTGTGCTCAGGCTCTATGGTTTTGGTACCCACTTTCGCTCTTGGATCTCCACTCTGTATCACTTGCCGACTGCCAAGATCCTTACCAACCAGGATATCTCCTCCTCCTTCCCATTGCAAAGGGGCACCAGACAAAGCTGCCCTCTCTCCCCTCTCCTTTTTCTCATAGCTCTAGACCCGCTGATTAGGAGACTGCTGAACAGCCTGGGCATTGATGGGATACTCATCAAAGGCTGGAGTTTCCTAATCAGTGCATACACAGATGATATGCTTCTCATGCTTTCCAACCCAGACCACTCCCTCCCTATTATATTGCCAGTATTACAAGAGTTTGCCTCTCTCTCCAGCTTAATTGTCAACCAGAAGAAAACAATTTTCTCCCCGTTGAATGCAGGATGTAACAGAGACTGTCTGATGGGTACCGAAATTGCCTGGGCTCCACAAAGTTTTTATACTTGGACATTTGTATCTCCTCAGCGTGGAAGGACCTGGAAAAAATTAACTTTTCCCCTCTCTTTTCCAGTCTGTCAGCAGAGTTTCAGCACTGGCGTAGACTTCCGTTGTCCCTGAAAGGCAAAGTTAAGGCCGTACAAATGTTTGTGCTTCCAAGGGTCTCCTACCTCCTGAACAATCTTCCTGTTTCCTTGTCCCCCAAGTTGTTTTCCTCCTTAGATACACTTATATCCTCCTTTTTGAGGGAGGACATGGCAGCCTGCTGGGGATGTCTGAAGCTAAGAGCACACTGGTCAAGAGGAGGACTGGTGGCTTCCTTGGTTCGCAGGATACCAGCTGGCCTTTCGGGTGGCGCAGGCCACCATTTGGTTTGCATCTGGTCTCTCCTTCCCCACTCAATGGGTTGTTCTAGAATCCTCCCTTGCGCTGGATGGCTCCCTCTTTTCTCTACTAACAGGAAAGAGGGTCTCTGAGTCCCACCTTACCCCTATAATGTCTGAAACTTGTAAAGCATGGTGGCAGGCCATGGCAATTACAAGGACCCCCACTCTGGCCCACTACCCCCCTATACAATATGCTCCCCTCTGGAATAACAGCTTGGTAATGGTGGATAAGAAAACCCTCTCCTGGTCCGTTTGGGTGATGAAGGGGATAAAGATGGTGGGAGACCTTCTTATTCCCAATACTCTAACCCTGATGTCTTTAGAACAGCTAAAAGAGTGCTTTGGGTTGGCCCCCAGGACTTTTGGAGATATCTCCAAATAAGAAGTGCACTCCGCCCCTTACTGTCATGGCAAGTAAATGGAGGTGGTTGGAATTGCTTGACAAAGCTCCATAAGCCAAGTCAGAGACAAGGCCTGGCAGGTGTCATCTATGGAGTATTGAGAGACTCACAAATGGACACTACCTCTAAATGCAGGTTGGCGTGGGAGTCAGAGCTCCAGCATCCCCTCCCCCAGGAACAATGGTCGGCATGTCTGAGAGCAGCACTTGGGGTGTATGTGGATACTAACAGCCAGCTGATACAGTTGAAAATTCTTCTCAGATGGTACAGGACCCCAGCAATGCTTTTTGGGCTCAAGGTGTTGGACCACGATAGACGTTGGAGGTGCCAAGACTCCCCAGCACATCTACTCCATGTCTTGTGAACTTGTCCTAATCTCAAACAATTCTGGCAGGCTGTGCTAGATGACTGCTCTAGAATTGTGGGTAAGAGAATCTTACATTCCCACAACCTCCTTTTGCTAGGCAATGCCACAACACTAGACCCGCTGACTCTGCCCCCCCTCCCGCAAGGCCTGGGTCTTTGCCACTATTCTGGAAGCCAAAAGAGCTATTCTGATGAAATGGAGACAACCTACACCCCCCCCATTCTTTCATGGTGCATGGCCCTGGCCAGATTAGCCATCTTTGAATGGCTCACTGCAGTGAGTTGAGGACAGCTCCCTAGGTACTATAAGAAGTGGGAAGCATATCTTCACTCACATAGTTGTCTGGTCCCACCCACACCCCCTGGGAAACCATCTTTAGGCTAAATTTCTCCTGTCCTCCGTCCCTCTCTTTCTGTTGTAGGATGATTCTCATTGCCTATCCTCTGATTCTCTGACCCTCACCCTTTTTTCTTATTGGCATGCTGGTTCAGTGGAGATGTAATTGGAGCGTAGATGGACGTAAGTTATGTCACATACTGACAGCCACTCTGTTGTTACCTTCAATCTTTAGGCCATATATTGATGGCTTGGCCATAGCTTTGTGGCTTTTTGTTGGAATGTACTATGCAGTGTTTGGTTCTTTGGCCTGAATGTCAGATTTGGACCTTTGCAGGCTACCTTATGCTTTGTTGTGATCCCTCTGTATTGAATTTACACCTGTGTCACATGATGTTGTATCTTGGCTGTATTGAAATATAAAACTTAATAAAATTTTATGTTAAAAAAAAGAATGTGGCGCTGATGCTTGGTTTCAGATGATGGTGGCAACATGCAGTTACACAATGTGGCATGGATACAGGATCTCAGAATGTGGCAGGGACACACAGTTTAAGAATGTTATGGCAACACGCAATTTCAGAATGTCACAGTGATGTGCATTTTTAGAATGTGGTGGTATGTGCAATTTTAGAGCATTGCAGGGAAATGCATTTTTGGAGTATTAAAGGTGATGCAAAATTGTTGAATATGGCTTAGATATGCAATTTTTGAATGTGACAGGGACACTCATTATCAGAATGTGGTGGGGATGCACAATTTTTGAACATGTGGGGAGGTGAATTTTCAGAATGAGACAAGGACAGCCAATTTTGGAATACATGCAAACATATGAAGAAGCCAGCAGAAGGCCATTTGATCTATCAAGTCTGCTCATCCATAGCTTGAGCTAATGTGGCATTGACACACAATTTCAGAATATGGTGGGTAGGTACCAATTCAGAATGTGACTGGAACAAGCAATTTTAGAATGCAGTAGGGATGCCCAGTTTTGTAATGTGTCTGGGAAATGCAATTTCAGAATGTGGCCAGGATGCATCATTTTGGAATGTGGTGAGGAAGAGCATTTTCAGAATGTGACTGGTATGCATAGTTTTGGAAAGTAGCAGTGACAATTTTAGAATGTCGCTAGCATGCATAATTACAGAATGTGATTGGGGAGCTGGCCCACCGGCGCAGTGGTAAGGCAACCGCTTGCGACGCTGATGTCCTGGGTTCAGAAACAGTCCCAGGAGACAGAGGATCAGAAGGGCAGAGAAGGATAAAGCATCTGAGGGGCAGCTCTCCTTCTCCAGGGTGGAAAAGGGGGAATGTCCAGTCCATTGGCAGTCCCAGGCAGAGCCAGGGGGAATCATGGGGAAAGGCCAGCCAATGGTTGCATGGGAGGTGGGACACGGGCATCATTGCACGCCCCACCTCCCAGGGGATCACAGCATCAGAAAAACTCTGGTCCCCCAGGTATGATGTCCTGCTCTGCCGCTGTTCCCGCTGCCACCAGTGCCCACCGAGGGGTGCTCCCCCGGCCCTGCCCTAGGGGGTAAGCCAGGGCCAAGCCTCCAGTGTCTGTCAGGAGAGTGTCACATGAGGTTCCCCACCCAGGGGTAAGCCTGGGTATGTGGGTATGGTGGCCTGGCATGGGGGGCAGGGGCTGAGTTCACTGAGAATTAGGGAAGCCAGACCCAAAACAAACAAACAAAACAAAAAAGAATGTGGCTGGGCGAGATTTCAGAATGTGGTGGGACATGGGATTTCAGAATGTGGCAGTGATGCACAATTTCAGAATATGGCAGGGAAGCATAATGGCATAATGTGGGTGCAACATACATGTTATGAATATAGTGGGGACATAAATTCAAGATATGGTGGGAACATGCAATGCTGGAATTTGGTAGTGATGTGACATTTTGGAATGTGTCAGGGATGCACAATTTTGAAATATGACGACTCACATTTTTGGAATATGGTGATGACAGTTTCAAAATGTGGCATAGACACACAACTTCAGAAGGTAGTAGGGACATGCAATTTTAGAATGTGGTGGGGATGCCCACTTTTGGAATATGGCAGGAATACACAATGTCAGAATGTGGCAGGGATGGGCAATTTTGAACTTTGTGGGTTAATACCATTCTAGAGTGTTGCAGGGACAAGCAACTGCTGAATAAAATCGTGTGTCCTGTTACATTCTGACAGTGTACATCCCACTATATTCCGAAACTGTCAGTCCCTAAAATTCCTAAATGTGTGTTCCTGATGCATTCTGAGATTCTGTCCCCACATTTTGAGATTATGTATCCCTGCTACTATCTGAGATTGCATATCCCATCCAACATTCTAAACTTTAGCTCACCCTTGACATTCCATAGCTATGTCCAGTACTACATTTTTAAACTGCCTTCCTGCCACATTCTAAACTACAGTACCATGCACGAGAACATTCAGAAAATGCATGCACTGCACCCAACCCTGTAACAGTTTTTTTTTCTTGAATATTATGATAATTATAGTTTCTTAAACTTTACAGAAATAAGTCCTAAATAGTTCCTGTTCTTGACAGGGAGGACTAGGCTGTTAGCTTTGGTTACGACATCATCAGTAGTTCTTCACTGAAATGGGCTTTTTTGAACAGAGAGTAAATCAGATTTGCAAAATGGCTTGTAACTTTTAAATGAAGTAACTTAAAGATCTCATATTTGGTATGCTTATTGGGAGTATTGTGATTATATTTCTGCAATGTAGCACTTTTGGTCAGACTCTCTCTTTAAAATATCTGGGCCTGATGCCTATTAGGATTAGGTTTAGTGATGCTCCAGCTTCCTCCTTCTGAAATCTGGAGGAAGCCACTCATTTGTGGTGGACATCCATGTTCTATAGAACTCTTGTCCTGGTGACACTCACCTTACTGCTTTGTTGGCACATTTTCAAAAGACATCAACAATTTCTGTTTTGCCTAGTCCTTTCCAAGTTACCAATTTATTATATTCCATTACATGTACTGTTATGAGGACAGCTTATTGTTTGAGTGTCATTTACAGTATTTTTATTTTTAATGTAAATATCTCTGAGTTTGGAAAGGTTGCCATACAAATAAAAATCAAATAATAATCTATCATTCTAGCATAAGTGATGGCAGAGGTCTATCCTTAACTTAAAATGAAGGAATTCCCCGACTCACCTTTTATAAAACAATGTAAAAAATATGTTTGAGCCCAGACTAGTGGTGTTGGTTGGTAGAGCACTGCTCTGCTTGTTGGAAGACCTGGGACTGAGCCTTGGTCCTGACTCCCCCGCCTCAGTCCAGTGGGGTTTGGAGTACAATACAGAGTCTTCTTGTACCAACCATGGGGGAAGGTGCTTAGCATCTCACTCTTTGAGCTTTCCCTGTTGGTGGAAAGTGAAGTGCCCTGACACAGTAGGTGACCACACAGCATTGGCAGTTCCCAGGAGACAGACCAGTGCATGAGTACTCATAGGCAGTTAGAAGTGGGCACAGTTTCTGAGGGAGACAAAATGGCAGCCAAGATTTCACCCGAGAGCCAGCTGTTGCCAGGCAACATTCAACAGTGTATCAGTCTTGAGCACTAATGGGAATGGAGATGATCGTGGGCTGTGCTCCCCTGCACCCCCCCCACACACAAACACAGTGGACTGTTTTGTGTCAGGAGCAAAGCCCCCCTCTCCCCCAAGGCCCCCTTCCCACTCCTCATACCAGTACTGTATGACCACTACTACTACAACTACGGCTAATAGTTGTGCTTACAAGATCGCAGATGTCATCAAACAAGAATTTGCTATGATGCTGAAATCCCATTTGATAACATCGTAATCTCATCCTCCATTTGTCTCCTTCAGAAACTGCACTCAAGCCATCAGTTACTAGGCAGGTGAAAGGGCTTAACAGGTAAATTCATTGAAGTGGATAGCATGACAACTGACTTCACTCTCTGCTACCAACCACCCCAACCCTACAGTGGGTATTTCCTACCAAATTGCCTGGAGTGGTGGGGGATGTTGCCTGGCTGTGAATGAATCACTGTGAGGAGGTAAGTGCTGGAGATGTGGTTGGACATGGTTGGGCCTGACCAGCAGGATGGAAAGTTGCACCAAGAGAAGTAAGTAGGCAACAAAAAAAGCAGCTCCAATACATGCAGGGGATGGTTAATTCAGTAATGTCCAGCCACAGAAACCAGCAATGACACCAAAACCACCATAAGTATTTCTTTTATTCTTACAATTGCAAGTCCAGCACATGTAGCCAAGAACAAGAAGTGAAAAGTGCCCCAAACGGTTTTGTGCATGCATGTTGCCTCAGGGATGTGCGAAACCGGTCAGGGCACTTAGTTGGTGTTTTCACTTCTTGGTCTGAGTTACATGTGTTGGACTTGCAATTGTAAGAATAAAATAACTATTCGTGGTGGATTTGTTGTCACTGCCATTTTTTGTGGATGGATGACACCAAGAGGAGTAAGAAATGAATTATTAAAAAATATATACAGTATTAAGCATATTTGGGAAGGGTAAACAGTGAAATACAAAGACATTAGAACAAGACTCCATCTCAGTATCTGTACTCTTTATTTCATATAACAGGCCTCCGTGCTACATTTGACCGACAACATGATTTAATCATGCATGTTCTTGTCTTTGTCATTCATGGATAATTCTCTTGATTTGCATCTAAATTCAAGTTTCTGTGGGTCTTACAGGGTTGTCAGCTTCTTAGCCCAGCTCCTGGTATCATTTCCACATGTTCTGGGAGTAACAACATTCTGCTCACTAGAGAGGGAAAGGGTTGAGTCACAGGGAAGCTCAATTAAAATTAGATATGATAGCTAAGATGGTATTGTACATAAAAAGCACAGAATTCAGGGGGCATAGATTCAATTCCCAGTTAAGTCACATTTTTCTTTTCACAATAGTTTACATTTCAATGGCTTATTTATGTCTTGTTTTATACAGACAGCTTTCTTCCATCTAAATGTTTCCAGCTGCAGGATTTGCAACACAAAAATGAAAGCGACTATGGGAAGCACTGGCTAACCAGGTGACCTGGCAGCTCAGCTGACAGAATGTGGAGATAGGATTTGGGAGCCATGAGTTCAGTTGCTAGTCCTTATATTTCAGAGTACAGTGGCGTACCCCCAGGATGAAACCCAATTATGTAGCATTTTGCAGCACTCTGCAGAATGTTGCAGCAGACCTACTGAATAAAGCAATGTAATTTCAATGGCAATTAGTCCCTTTTGTAATTCAGGAAACTGTGACACTACCAGGATGAAGGGAATGCCACAGTTTCCTACATGACAAAGGGGACTAATTGCCATTGAAATTACATTGCTTTATTCAGTAGGACTGCTGCAGCATACTACAGAGTGCTTTAAAAGTGGGTTTCATCCTGGGGGATGCCACTATATTTCTTTCTCACTACTGTTTGTGTTTCTAGTTCCTTGCGCAGCTGATGCTGTGACAACAACTTTTTTCTACATCTACAGTATGTGTTTTTTTCCTGAGAGAAACATTGTTTGCATGGGCAAGCTGACCTGTCACTTTAGTTAATTGTGCGCAAGCAATATTGCATTGTTCACTGTTGTTACTTGTTACACTTTTCATCCACTAGTCACAGCCCCTGCTGCCTAACAGTTTTTTTTCTTAGTTATCCAAGTGGTTATCCTGTTGTTGTCCTTAAATATGAGTTGTAATTATAAAAGGGTCATGAAAATATTGTAACCATACTGGTTAAAACAGATCGCAGGATCATTCATGATTTTCCGACAATGGTATAACTCACCTGAACTATATATTTTTCACAAACAAAAATCTGTTTTAAATATGGGATAACACACTCCATGGTGTGTGATAAAAAGAGAATAATGCACTTCTGGATGCTATCCACACAACCCTGGCCTTTAGAAGTAATGAAGATACTCAGGACTCCAAGAACATGTACGAACCTGGAAATATCACCCAGATTCCTAGTCCCCAGAAAAGTCCTTTGTCATTAGCCAAGGTTAGTACTTATTTAATAATTATTTCTTGCAGTCATGGTATCAGAATGAAGGTTCCATGTCATATGAGCAAGGTTGTATGAGCGTCTGCAAAATGAGCAACTCTACATCAGCGAACGTCAAAACAGCAACTACAATCGCGAATGCTAAAATATCCTGTTATCCCCTAATGCATGTGAATATTGTAAGCAATACCACAAAGATACTGCAGGCATGTATGCACGTCATATTCCCCCACAACCTGAATGAGACACTCAGCCAGATCACGATACCGCCTTCTCCCACTTCCATCAGCAGCTCCAGAAATAATCTGTTCAATTCGGACCACAGCAATATGTTCTTCTTCCTGCATGCACTCGAAAAAATGCCAGATGTTGGGATGGCTAGTGCCCAAGTGGGTATTAAATTTGGGATGCCACCCCTCAACTGCATTATTTGTATGAGCCTGTCCAGCCCTCACAGACTTGTAACAATTCCATATTGCAAGATGATATATGGGTTGGCACCATCCTGAACAGCTCATCAGATGGCCGATCCATGTATCCTCGTAGTAGTCCAGCAATCCCAAGACTGTGTCCTCATACTCCTCATAATACTGCATATCCCACAGTTCCTTAAAAGCCTGTACCAGTTCATCAACAAGAACAAATGCAAGCACCAACAGCATACAGATATTAAGTGCATAATCCGCAGCAGTGGCATATCTTCTTGACACATCGTGGCACTTCTGCACTCTCTTCCACACTGTTTGCATAAAATGGAAGTAGCAACCCTTGACAGTTGAACCAGGAAATGCTGCAGCCACTGAGTGCATCAGTGCCTTCTCAAAATCGAGCATCACAACTTCAGGACACATTTCTACTGACCAACCCTTCAGATGCACCTTTATAAACATCATAGCTACTCACCCGCTCCGATGTCATCAAGGCATACACTACTGGAATTACACAGCCACCCCACAACCCATGTACTGTATACAGTTGAGTAAACAGCAGAGGGCAACAGCAAAATGTACCATCCATAAACCATTGGGAGCTGTTCACAAGAAAACTCAGTCCACGGTCTGCTGCAAAAAAAGATCTTATAATCTTCCTCAGTGCCGCTACCTCACAACAAGAATTGCTCCCCATTCAGAGTACGGGTATATTGCAGTGGGATTACAAGCTCTACAGCACTACCTGGCATGACATGGCACACTATCTCTGCCTGACGAATCCTCTGCACGGTGCTCCTCATGAGCCGAACATCAGGTACGGTGCCGAACACAGCATCGGATGTTCCAGCAGTACTTTCAACAACAACCTGAGCAGTGCTGCTTACACTACTCCTCACATGCTCCCTAAGATCAGTAAGCACTCTTCTGGCCCCTACATCTGCAGCATCTGCCACATGATTGTGACCTCAGGGTTCAGCGACAACTTTGTCTGCAACTGTGTGTACTCTAGCAGGACAGTGGTACTAATGGTACTCTCCGCATCTCCAATACACTTTATCATGCACCTGTTTGTCTCAGCGATACACATAGTCACCATAGATTAGAAGCAGCATCCCCTTCTGACTGCGTGTAAACTCCACATCCATCTTTGTCTGTACTTCTGGCAACACAAACACCTGGCCTTACAAAATTACCCACAGGTGCACTGCACCCCCCATAGGGCGCTGTGCCCATGAACCCCCTCCATCTCTAGGATTCTAACACCACGCCGCACATGGACACAGGGGGTAAGCTATATTAGTGGTCACCCAAATGTCACATTGCTCTTTCAGCCCTGTTGCTATTTTTGCATACTCGCTCATATGCGCATCGCTCATTTAGCATCGCCGAAGTTTCATCGCTGTTACTGCATAGCCCATTTGATGTATTACTCAGAAGGAACGGTTATAGTATTGTGTCCTTGAATTATTATTTTTGAACAAAATATCTACCTAAGACCTTATTAAAATTAAATCTCTCCTGCCGGCCCAGTGGCATGCAGGGCAGAGGCATCCGTGCTTTACCTCCTCCTACACCAGTGACCCATGTTTGTGGTATGAGCGGGTCACCAGGGGTGAGCTGGGGAGGGAGAGAATCAAGCTTCTGGAGGGCAACTCTCCTCTCCCATGGAGGGTGGATTGACAGTCCCACCGAAAGACTACCCCAGGTGGAGGCCTGAGGGTAGTGCGGGATGGGGATGCCAACAGATGGGAGGGTGCTGCAGGATGCTGCATCATGCACATGCCTCCATGTGAGCACATTGATGTGCACACCCCAGCAACAGGGAAGGGAGAAAATAGGAAAAAGGAGGAGCATGCTGGTGGGCTACATGAAGCCCAAACTGCAATCTCGATCCGCAGCCCAGACCAGCCAAACTGGATTGTGTGCCCGGGCTAGGGAGGATGGCCCTCTCTCATCCAGCCCCACCATGCGGGGATTCCATGGGGGATTTGTTGGCCACAGCACTGAAGTTGAGAGAGAGCCCACGGATCTCAAGGGTGGATGAATGCTCCCTCATGGAGGGAGGCGGAAACCTCCTGACTGCAAGGAGCCTCGGGGAAAAATAGAAGGTAAAATAAATAAATAAATCTCTCTTTGTAATGTACTTTTTCTTCCAAAGGCCAATGACAACACCTAACTCCCAAACTACCTTCTAATTTTCTTTACAAAACCCTCACACTGCTTCTTTAGGTTTCATCGACTTTCTTTCTCATTCATTTCTAGCACATTTTGTGATACAAGCAGAGAAACTATATGAAAAATAAATGTGGATTATTCTGTAGTTCTATTATAAAGTTACTTATTTCCATGTTTCTTCTGACTTCTCGGTTATTAACTTCTTAATTTAAGATGGGTCTCTGTCTATTTTAGAAATCTCTTCCCTCGAGGTCATAGTCAGCTATCAGCTTTTTAGGTCTGATTTAATTTCTGTGTTTTCACCTCACAAGATGATTTTGATGGTGAGGCCTACCACCTGTTCTTTTGGTCTTTCGTCTAAACTGCTAATTATTGCTTTCAGCTCCGTAGTTTCTTCTAGTCTTTACTAATACAGTTAACATGTCTATCTACTGGTCATGCTTTCTGTGCCTTACAAACTGATGTTATTCAACAAATTTAAAAAAAAAGCTTTGGATTCAGATGTTTTATTAAATTGTCATTGTATTTTTAATCTTTCTTTTCTTGGCAGTTATCCTGGAAAAGATGGTGCCTCCTTAGCTTTGAAACCACTTACATGGCAAGTCACTGAAATGTCTCATTTGGGCTTAGCGCAGCACATCTACAGTACCTACTGCCTCTTAGCAATATCATTGGTAGTTTAGTTCCCATATATATGTTGATGATTCTTAATTGCATTTTTCTTTCAAGTCCCCCTGAAGTAAATGGGCAAGTTAGACAAAACTTTTTACTCAGTGTATAAACCTATAGGATGAGGTACAAATGGAGACTATTGAAGGAAGCATATTAACAAGTTACAGCTTGTTGTAGTTCCAGGGAAGGATGCAACTTGATGTAGTTCCACAGAAAGAACAGATATTATAGATGTATGATTACACAGAAAGGAAGTGAAGCTGAGATCAACTGATTGCACCAAATAGTATTTTCTTCTTCACCAAGTTCATACATCCTTATGATCTGATGCTGTAGGCATACTAGTGGGTTGTCATTTTTATTTCTCTTCTTTTTATCCTGTCCAGTCACAGGTCCCTCCTCCTCCTCTAGCCTCTGAGTAACCTCCCAGCCCCACTGCCCACCAACACGTCCACTGCTGGTCCTCCATGGTCCTTCTGCCAGCATGGGGTCCAGAAGGGTGGTCCATCCCCCTTGATGTGCAGAATTTTTCCAGATGGCAGGTGGCATGGTGTGGGGCCTGAATGTTTAGGGGCCATCATTTAATGGAGGTTGTGATTTTCCTCATTGGTTTTCACCCTAGCCTTCCTCCACCCACTAATAGGTGCTGAACCACTTTACAATGACCTCAGAAACTACAGCTAGGTACCTGGGGGAGAAATGCCCCTGAAACTCCATAGGGGTCACTGTGGTGCTGGGCTCAGTGGTAGCTCCTCCATGGGTTACCAAGTAATGCATCTGGCAGCACTACCTCCCAGCCTGCATGTACTATTGCCTTACATCTCAAACATTAGTACCTTCTTCTAATAGTCCTCACCCCTGAGCCTTCTCAAAATGAGGCATCTTACCTAAATGTAAATATCTTGTGTGAAATAACTAAAGCTAAAAATTGTTTCTAAATCTGTTTTCTAGTTTCATCATAACTTGTTTACTCTGTCGTCAAAGTCAGTTTCTTTCAGTTGTCTGTTGGCTGACACTGTGGGATTCTTGTTCTCCATTTGTAATTTCTGTAAGAGGTGTGTAGCACCCCAAAGGTTGCTAAGAAAATCCCTGCAGAAAAACCTTCCAGGAGAGGAAGGGTTAACCCACCACCCACCCCATGCACAGCCATCTGGCTTGCTGACCAAGCTAGTTGGCTAAGCACTTCCTGTCCCTATCTCCCTCTCCGCATCCCCCTCCTAGACTTGTCACAGACTTCAGCCTTTGTCCTGGCCAGGCCAGGGCTCTGGCCAATGCCTAAAGGGCCCATACATCATCACAAAGGGCTGGTCTAAGCCCCCAGGACCCAATTGCCTGGCCAGAAGCCAGGTCCACCTCTAGGCTAGAAAAGGGTGTCCCCTGCTAGCCAGAAGGTAGTTCAGGACTGAGTGGCAAACAGAGTAAAGAGCACAAGGGTACGGATGCCTAGAGGCTTACCTGAAGCTTGGGTCCATAGCTTCTTGGTGGCTGCTCCTCTGTAGCCAGGGGTCCTCCAGGGTCTTCAACAGCAGCAGCAGCAGCAATCCTCTGGCCTGAAGGGTGTCCAGTCAGAACCCAGCAGTCCTCCAGCCAGGCAGCAGCAGTCCGTTTCCTAGGGTGAGTCCCTCTGGTTGTCTACCCCCTGTGTTTAAGGCTTGGTTGGGTCTGGGCAGTGCCTTGAGTTGGATACTGGAGTGGTACTGGGCCCAGTGTGGGGAGTGGGTTCCCCCTTGTCCCTTCAGTCCACTAGCATTAGGGCCAGCTGTCTACCAGCAGGCAATCTTTTATTGTTGTTTTTTTTTCCCCTCGTTCTTCTGAGCCGGCCTCCTGAGGTGGGTGGGACTCCCCACACACAACCCCGACCCAGGCAGAGTCCTGTTCAGTGACTGGCAGCAGTGAGGGTGTTGAGTTATTTATTCCTCTTCCCAGCTCCCCTGTTTCCTTTGCCTACAGATCCTGTGGCAGTGCACATAGAACTACAGTGACCACGGACCTGGCCTCAGGTGCTGCCATAAGCGTCGCATCAAGAGGGAGGGGAGCAGTTTGGAGCCTTGACCACAGTGTGTCACTGTGACTTGTGTCTGGGCAGGAATGGACGCCCCTGCTTCTAGGCTCCACCCAGTAGCAGTTCAGGGTGACCGAGACATCAGGGGAAGAGCCCAGCTCCACGACCCCAACACTAGCACCACCAATGATTGTGATTGAAGTGGGATCCGGAGGACCCAGGTCCAGAGGTAGGTGGGCAGCAAGCCCAAAATGTATTATACTTGGTGCCGGAAGCACTAGAGAAGGGAAAAAAGAGGGCCAGTGGGCAGGGCACCCACCAATAAAAGGAAAAGAAGGGGCACTGCAGAGCATGAGCCCCAGGATAGCTGGTGCTGGCCAAGGCATTGCCCCAGTAGGAGTGGGTCGGAGGAAAAAAGGGAGATGGAGCCTTGCAGTGCACTCATGCCAAGAGTGCAGGTGAGTGGTCTAAGTTAAGGGCCCTGTACTGTAAGCCTGTGGCCCAAGCATGGGTCTTCATCTGGGGCAGAGCTCAGTCTTGGCCCATTGCATAGCCCAGCTACCACCCCTCATACCCACATGAATGTGAGCTGGCCTAGGCAATCCCCTGCAGGCCAGTCAGGCTAGGACGATTCCCCAGGGATTTAAATGGACAGCACCCCATTGTTAGGGCAGTCCCCTAGAGGCCCTGGTCCCACCACCAAGAGCACCAACCACCCCTGACAGCCACCCTGCCTCTTCCCTTGAACTGCTGCTGGTGACTGGTGCAACCAGAGGACCGAAGGAATGGCCACGTCTACGCTGTGCTGCTTGCACCCACGACCCTGGTCATAGAAAACCTAGTGCCTGGTAAAGAATACAGTCATTATTGTGTCATTGTTATTTCAGTGTTTTCCTGGGCTGCACCCTGGGACATTACGGACCACTGCTAACTGAAGAAATTGCACCAGGGTCTGGCTAAATTGCAGCAGTGCCTGAACTGCCTGCCCTGCACCAACTAGAGACAGTTAACTGCAATGGGTCTGAACTTGCTTGCCTGGCACAATGACTAGTGGGTTCCTGAGCTGCTCCAAAAAGGGCTTCACTTATCTGCCCCGCCCCAGACTGCATTGAGCATCTGCAGTTCTATTCCTCCCACAGTCTGAGCTGTTGCCGTGGGGGAGTGGACGAGCTGCCCAACCATGGTAGTCTCACCGCCTGAACTAATTGCTCCACCCGTGACTGCAACCACCTGCATGCCTGGGCCCAGAGGACCCTCCGTCGATGCAGAAGGACATCACCTTGACCTGCCTCCATCTTTTCTTCACCTGCATCTTCAGCTCCTGAACCAGCCTTCAACCTCCACCTTCTTCATCCTTTCCATGTTCTTCATCTTGTTGTTCTCCATCCTCCTGCTGGTCAATGAGACAGATTGGTCACTCAGGTACTGTACCCCATTCCTTAATGTGAGCTAGCAACCACCTGCACTGGACCAAAGACTGCTCCTCCTACTGAACTATTGGTCTATAACTGGTGTTGCTATTCTAATTATCCTTGGCCAAGGTGGTTACGTGCTGATAAAGTCATTATTAGTGAGGTCTGCAGACGTAGGGCACTAGGTGACCCTGATTGAAGTATATTGCATATTGATATTATCTGAATGACTGTTTATCCCTATATTCCCTTCCTTTAGACCTGTATAGTGCCTTCTATTTCTAAATACTATTTTGTGTATGACAATCACTTGAGTGCCTTGCCTGATATTGCAATCACCTACCCATTATTTTCCAGTGGAACCAGTGGCTGCTGCCAATAAAAGCTATATGTTTGTACCTGGAACCATTGTGCTGCCTCTCCTTGACCAGAAGAGACAAACCACCCAATTGAGTCCTGTCACCACAGGTGGTTTGTCTTTTACTAACTGCTATGCATTTAAAGGGTGCTGTAGAAGACTAGGTAGGCACCATAGTTAGCAACAAATCGACTGGAAAGAGAGAAGGCACATTATGAATAACAGACATTTGCATTTTTGGCGCCAAAAGAGAAACTTACTTATAACTTCTTAAGACAAAAAAAAAATACAATAAAATAATGTAAAGACATTTTTAATTTCTTCAAGTAATTTGTGGTAATGCTTGGTAAGTGACAGAAATATGATTTAGTAATTCACTACGTAAAGGCTCTGGTTGTGGACGACCTCCCAAGTGCATTTAATACACTACAACTCAGTTTATTTCACTCCAAACTGCTGCACAGTGCCTCAAAAACTAAGATCATGTTACTTCCCCAAATTGTATTTTACCCTTAAATTCACCCCCTTCTCCATATCCAAGTTACTTGGTGGACAATTACAAGTATCTAGGCCTTTGGCTGCAAAGTAAGCTATCATTTTCTACTCACATTGATATTTTATGCAAGACATTCCAGGCTAAACTGGGATTATGCTATAGAAGCAAATTCTGCTTCACTCCTGATGCTTAGAAAAGATTGATACAGGCCACATTCCAACCAATTTTAAACTGTACTGACCTGATTTACAGAGGTAGTACCCCTATGCACTTGACTAAATTGAATCTGCTCCAACAAAGGCCCTCCACTGTATAACTGGCCTATCTCCCAGGACCCATCATTGAACTATCTAGTTTACCATAGGTTGGTCCCCCCTGTCCACAAGATGGCTGACAAACCTCTATTTAGGGTCATACAAGGCCGTACAAATGACCTCCCACAATGTATCTTGGCACTGTCCCAATGAACCCCCAGCCCATATGAATTGAGGAAAAACCATGTGATTCTCTTTGAGATACCACAGAATGTCAATTTTTGAAAATCTGCACTTAGCTGGCTCCTCCCTATGCTCTGGAACAGGCTGTAGAATACCTTAAAGCTGAGTTTATTGTTGAGTCAAAATGATCTCAAAGAACTTCTTGGCAAACACTGTGTTGATGCTTGTAACTGCTGACCGACCCAAAGGAACCCCATTCTAAACTATGCTTTGCATAAATGCACCATGTCATATATCCCCTGCCACAATATACCTTATATCCTGTTTTTCTGCATGCCTATTTTCTGTATGTATCCCTTTTATTCCTAGTATGCAGTGCAATTCTCTTGCATGTATTTATTATTTGTATTTATTGCCCTTCATAATACCATGCATCATGCATGCCTATTATGTACTCTGTGCATGCTTCACTATGGATAGTATGAACTTTTTGCCTGTCCTTACCAGGACCTCCTTGTAAATGAGCATCGCTCAACAGAGCCTTTTCCTGGTAAGATAAATAACACTGAATTTATACTGAAAGGAGTAATCTGGAAATGTATATAATTTACGTAACTTTTAGGTAAAGTCAGTACTTGGCAGCAGTTTGTTTTTCAATTGTGATACAAAATGTTATACAAAATTAAGAAGTGAATTAATAAAGTATTCTTAATTTATGGTAATGTTTATTTATTTTTTTATTTTTATTTATTTATTCTAGGATTACAAGTATCTTTGAGCCAAGGCTCTTTTACAAAGGTTCCACATCAGAAATAAAAAACAACAGGGAAGCAACAGTGAAATAACAGTAAACAATTAATGTACAACAGTGCTATTAAAAGGGGTCAATTATAAGAAGAGTAAGGTGTAGAGGTGGAGGAGAAATGTAGGTAGTTAACAGAGGCAGCTATAGTAAAATAGTGAACACAGTTAGGATGCATGTTCCCACAAGGAATGGATAGGGTCAGGTGCCCAGGGGTGGCAGAGAAACAGGGATGAGAGGAGAGGGAGAGGATGAAGATGCAGCCAGAGGCATTTGTCAAAAAATAAATGGGAAGGAGTGATAGAAGAGAAGAAGGGGGCAGGGTGAGGGGGAGGAATAAGTGCTATAATGGGGCAAGGAGAGACTAATGAGGTGGTATGAAGACCTGAGATTTGAAGTGGTGCCTGAGGAGCTGGGGGGAAGGGGACTGGGGGGCCTGGGGTTAAGTAGTATGTTACCCACGTTTGTTTACTGTGACAAAAAACTGTACTCTCTTTGCCATGTCTCTTTGACTGTTGTTTCTCATGTTGTATTCTCCCGGGTCGTTCCTGAAAATAGGCATAATACTTGTCTTGTGTACTTACCCAGTAAACAAAAGCTAAATAAATAAATAAATGTAAGTTAGGATTAAAGCTGTGTAGGTCATCAGCTAGGAGAGGCAGTCATAGGAGCTAGAGGCAATGAGAAGGGCCCAGAGCCTGGTTCTGAACAGACCTAGTGTTGAGGCAGAGGAGATGGTGTGGCTGAGACCATTCATCCATAGAGGAGCCCAGTAGGTAAATGAGCGTTGGCCCTGTGTAGTTCGACAGCGAGGAACTTGTAGAATCTGGGTTGTCAAGCTCCTGGTGTTCAGTCTGTTGGGGTTTTGATGTAACAAGGCAGTAACACCGTGGGTGTGAGGCCAAGGTTGATTTTTCCCAACATGGCACATGTGAGATACTTTATACGGTTAGAGAGTTGGAGCCATCCAGATTGTTCATAAAGGGCACAGGTGTGGGTGAGGTGGTGGGCACCAGTTGTGAGTCTGCATGCTTTGTTAAGTGCAGTTGTTATACGTCGGAGGGCGGACATCATGGCAGAGCCATAGATAATGAGGCCATAATCAATAATTGACACCACAGAGCTCTGGATGACAATCTTCAGGTCCTCTGGAGTGAAGTGCTGCCTCTGCTTGTAGAGTAATCCAAGGCATGTGTTTGCAGCTTTAGTGAAGTAGTTATGAACCAAATGATTGTTTTAGTTAGCAATAATAAAGTCAGACTGCTGTGTATTGTTGTTTAGGCTTGACAGCTTTGGTTTATCTGATTGCTCTTTTTCTGTCACTGCACATTATTGACTTTATTCACTTGTTCCTAGCCCACTGCATCAGGTGCATGCCCTCTGAGCACTGCTTTAAAGCCATATTTAGCCAAAGTGTCCCTCCTTCCTTCCTTCCTTCCTTCCTTCCTTCCTTCCTTCCTTCCTTCCTTCCTTCCTTCCTTCCTCTAAAATGTACTTAATATACTGTGCAAGTGACCACTACAGCAAATGATGCAATGTGGATCTCTTTGTTCTTCTACACCAGCTGACAATGCTGGCAGTGGCTTAGGTAATCAATTCATTCTGATTCTCCCCCTCTGCATTGTTGCTTGCCAGGTTGTTCAGTGACTTGTACATTTGTTCTGTTAGCAGCTCTGCTGTGTTAATCAATCAATCAATCTTAGTTTAACAAAGTGAAACACCTTGAGCAGAGCTCATTTACAAGATGGACCTGGGCAGGATTACAAGACCATACATACATACATACATAAACAGAATAAATGAGAGCATATGTGGTACATTAATGCATAGTATTACATGTAACAATGAAGTCATACCGAATATGTAGTTGTATCCAAAACTTTCAACAGTAATGACAATGTGGACTACATTAATAGTTGTATTTGAGCATGTGGCTCCACAGCTGTGGCATTCCCTTCCCCTCGACATTAGACTTTCTAGCTCCCACACACGCTTTAAGAGAAAATTGCACTCGAATCTGCTGATTGCTGATACCTGTTCCTGCTTTCACCCTACCTAGTGACTGATGTCTCTAGCCATACAATAGTATTTCCTCACCTCTATATAACCCTCTTACTGCCTCAGCCTGTCCCGGCTCCCTTTCCCTGCCCATATACAATCTTGCACTGCAGGCATCTCCCTTACACTTACTTACACTCATATAATCTAATTTCATGGCTTGCTCCCCTCTTCCTCACTTACTGACCTTTTCCTTAATGACACCCCCTGCTCTCAATGGTTATTTCTTCCTTTTGTATTACCTGTTTTTGTTTTTGTGTACCTTGTTCTGTTCACATGATATGTCACCTGATAATTTATTGTCCAAGGTCCTCTCTATTCATTGCATAGGTAGGCACCTATGAACTTATGAATGCTCTACTCTGTATGTCTCTGATATATTGTATCCACTTTAAGTCATTGTATGTAAAGCACTTTACTTTGTATGTTCTGATATATTGTATCCTCTTTAACTCATTGTATGTAAAGCACTTACAAACTGTTATCCTGTAGTTTCTGCATGTCTGTACTCTCCCGGGTCATGCCTGAAAATAGTCATTTTATGGCTAGTGCACTTACCCGGTTAACAAAAGCTAAATAAATAATAACAGTAAGAGCATAAGGTAATACAGAGAAGCCTGACAAACAATTGCCCCAAGTTTGGTAGGGCTAGCAGGGCTATATACTGGGCACTTACACAGAGAAAGGAATATAAACTGGGTGGTATCCCTAAGTAGGCCAGGAGAACAGGCAAGGAGGTATATGTGGGATGCACAAGGTAGAGGTGTCAAGGTGGGCAGTAAGAGCCTATTGCCGAGAAGAACCTAAGGCCAAGTGAGTTACACTGGGAGGAAAAGAGGGCAAGGTACGGATAGAGCAGTATCTGGGAGAGAAAAGTGTTGATGACCGGTGTCAGAGTGGGGGGAGCTAAGACTTAGGTGCAACAATTGCAGGTGTCTTGAGTGACCTGTCTAAGGAGAGTTTTGAAATTAGCTAAGCTGGTAAGATTAAAAAGTTTAAGGGACATTTGAAGATGATTCCATAAGAAGGGAAGGGTGTGGCTTATAGAGTACAATCCATAGTGGGTTCGAGCTCTGGGAACTTCTAGTGAGATATATGAATATCTCCTAAGCAAGTAAGACCCACGGTCAGTGACTAAGAGGTTTCAGATGTATTCGGGGAGTTTGTTGGTCAAGGCTCTGAATGTCCAGATGGCCGCGTTCTTCAGTCTTCTAGTCTTTAGGGAATGCCAGACCAATAGAGCGTAGAGGGAGCAGTGGTGAGTGTTATATGGGGTGCCAGCTATAAACTTTAAGGCCTTGTGGTACAAGGTGTCCAATTTAGCCAGTGCAGTACTAGGGCCATGACTGTATATGAGGTCTGCATAGTACAGGAGTGGTAGAAAGATTGATTGTACCAACCTGACTTTGGCATCATAGGTGAGGAGGTGTTGAATTCAGAAGAAGGGCCCCAATCTCAGTTTTAGTTTTTTGTTAGCTCCTCAATGTGCACAGAGAAGTTAAATCTGCAATCTAACCAGAAGCCCAGATATTTGAAATTCTCCACTGATTCCAAGGTTTCCCCTAGTAACGTGATGATCTGTGGTTTAGACTCTGCAGGTTGGGGTATGTTAGAATGAGATTGTGGGGATAGGAACATAGACTTGTTTTTTTGCATTAAGCAACAATTTTAGTTGCAATAGGTTATGCTGCAATATATTGAATTCATACTGCAATTCAATACTAGTTTTTTCAAGGGTGGACCTGGTGACATAGATCACTGTGTCATTTGTAAAAAGATGAACACTTGCATTCATTACACTGGCATTAAGGTTAATGCTGTAAATCATGAATAGGAGTGGGCCCAGTATGGACCCTTGAGGGACTTCCCTCAAAAGTGGCTTGAGGGGGGAGAGGTCACCTGATGCCCTTATTTGCTACTGATGGCCAGTTAAATAGCACTGGAACCAACTCAAGGCTGACTCATCCAGGCCGATGTTATGCAGCTCATTTAAAAGCACATCATGGTCTACTGTATCGAAGGCCTTACTCAGGTCAAGGAATACGGTGCTCACATGTTTTTTTTTTAATCCAGTGCTAGATGCCAATCATCAGTCACATTGGCTAGAGCTGTTATAAGCTATGCTTGGGCCAAAAGCCTGACTATACAGGGTTGAGTTTTCTGAAGGATTCTAGGTAGTTGTGGAGTTGGGAGTTGATGATTTTTCCAAGAAGTTTAGACAGTATAGGTAAGAAGAATATGGGTTTATAATTATTGAGGTCACAAGGGTCAGCTGATTTAAAAAGTGGTACAACATGTGCTGTTTTCCATAAACCAGGGAGGGTGCCTTGCGAAATGGACAGGTTAAATAGGTGGGTGATGGGAGCAGTGAATGCTTGGTAACCTAATTTCAAATAGAAAGAGCCAATTTGATCCCTCCAGCACTTTTTTTAGGATTGAGGGCTAATAACAGATCCTCAGCTTCTTCAAAGGAAGTTGGATGGAAGCTGAACTTGTCCTCAGAGGACATAGACTTGATCACCTGAACTGGGAAGTCTGAGGTACTGCATTTGGGGAGTAGTTTACTGGCAGGTGAGGTGTTGAAAGCAAGACCAGCTGTCACAAAATAAATGCTTGTTAAGTAAAACTAAAATGCTAGGTTTATCTGAGAAGATTGTGTCACCAGTGATAATCTAAGTGGGGAGGGAAGAAGACAGTCAATGGCCTTCAAATTCTTTTAGTGTTTTCCAGAATAGGGCAGGACTAGTAGAGAAAGAGTCCAATTCAGATCTAAAGAATTTAGATTTCTCAACCCTGATTAATTTGATGCACTGATTCCTTGCCATTCTGAAGGCTGCCCAATTGGAAGGTATTCTAAATTTGCAGGCACGTTTCCAGAGTTGGTCCCTATGATGAAGAGTGGATTTTATGGCATCATTGAACCATGGGCAAGACCTTTTCTTAGTCCTAACTTTGGTTAGTGGGGCATGCTTGTTTATTACCTGGGATAAAAGGTCTTGAAATAAGGTGTAGGCCTCTGATACTATTTTTGCAAGACAGAAATCTTGCCATCTTATAGTATATAGATCCATAAGGAAACTATTACTGTTGAAATTCCTACGGTTCCTTTTGAAAAGATATTTGGAGGTTGAGTTGAGTTTGGGCTTGGTCCATATACCAGCAATGGTACTGTGGTCACTTATATCCTTGAAAAATACAGCAGTATGTGAGATATTGTGAGGTTTGTTTATTATGATTAGATCAAGAAGTGTACTATTATTGGGGGTGTTGTCATTAGGATGGGTAGGTTCAGAGATGAGCTGACTGAGGCCATACTTGTTGCATAGGTCTTTCAGTGGTTTTGAGCTGGGAGACAACCAGTCGAGGTTTAGGTCCCCCAGGATAATCACTTCTGATGTCTGTGTTTCTAGTAGCCTACGAAGGTGTTTCAGCAGGTTGAGCCCCCAAGGAGGTCAATAGCATCCAATTGTAATCAGTGATTCAGAGGGCGAGAGCTGTATCCTTAGTGAGAAACATTCGAATTGCTTATGAACAGTGGTAGAGTCAATAAGGGAAACAGTGAATCTGTCATTGACATAGATCACAACCCCTCCCCCTTGACTGCCTATCTGCTCTGTGCACATTGTATGAGGGGAAATTTATCTCATGATTAGGCGTGGCCTGTTTTAACCAGATTTCAGAGATGACTGGCATATCAGGATTGGTGTGGCAAATCCAAGATTGGACTGAGTCAATTTTCCTAAGCAAACTGCAAGCATTTATATGGATGAAACTCATGCCTTTTTAATTGACTAGGTCAGAAGGGGTTAAGACAGGTGAGTATGGTCCTGGGATTAGTTCAACATTACCAGCACACATCAGCAGGATTAAAACGTCATTTTTTGAAGGAGTTGAGTAGTAATCTGGTGACTAGAGCTCTTCCCCTCTTTGTTAGGAGTTGGGTAGCACGGGTCAGGTCACTGGAGGGCTTGTGAGAGGTGATGGAGGAAGCAAAGAGAATAACTCTGGTGGCTAGGAGAAATGGGGCTTGGAAGTAATAGGGCTGTAAAAAGACTATGAAGGGAGACATGCTTGGCTTGGGCAGCGTAGCCGATGAAACCGTGTACAGTTGTGTGATATTGGCACTAAACACTGATGCTTGATCATTAGCATTGTTGTGAGGGCCTGCAGAGAGTTTGGGGGTGCCTGCAGCATGCTGGTTAATTCCCTTCAGAAGAGCACAGACCAGTATGATAAGCCATAAGATATATGCCCTCTGGGACATTATTAGTAATTGGGTGTAGTTGCAACTTAGCATAGTCTGGAAGTGGCAGGACATTACTAGTAACTTAGAATAGCCTGGAAGTGGCAGGGTAATATTGACACAAAGAAAAGGGGCTATGCAATCTACACTCAGCGAGTTATGACAGTTTCTTCCAATAAAAAGGGAGTTGTGAGAGCTCGTCCGACACACAGGAAGTTGAGGCAGTTCCTTCTGATGAACAGGGAGCTGTGGGGTGTCTTCGGTGCTTGGTGTTTGCTCAACTTCGGTAGGAAACTTGGAGCACTTCTGCAAGGACAACTATTCTGAAGAAGTGAAAATTTAGCCGGGTGGGGGGAGAGAAGCTGGCGTACAGGGAGGGTGAAGTGAGGGTGGGGGTTGGGGGTAAATGTGGAACACAGGGTAGGAGAATAGGGGATAAGACTATATATAGAATGATATGGGAGCAGGTGAAGGGTGTAAACAAGGTAGTATTAATGCAAGGAGCAGCAGAGAAGAATTCAAGCCTGGGTTAAGCTAAGCTTAAGAATGGCTTGTACTCCTACCAATAGGGCTGAAGTTAGATCCTAATGGACTTATGAGCTGGCATATAACCAGCCAGTTGGTTCAGGAAGTAAAGATGGGAGGAGTCAGATTATATTTAATAGAGGATGGGGTCAGGGTGGGCGGAACAAAAATACAGATAAAGAAATTCAATCGGGGCAGAGTGCTGCTGTTAGACAGAAGCTATGGCAGGGAGGGTACCAGGAGACCAGCTGGAGCTTCAATCCCACAACGGAGTCCCTGGCTGAGCGGGTGGTCAATTGGCAGGTGAGTTGGCTGAAATGTAGCCAATCAGGAGCAAGTGGTGGGGAAAAAGTACTGGAAACTGAACTTCGGCTGCCTGTAGGTGAGCCGTACCTGAGAGGCAGCTTGCTGGGGTTAAGCAGGTGGGTGCAGCAACCTGGAAAAGCTGCACCACCTGTGAGGAAGTGCCTGGTCAAGGGCTCAGGAATAGTCTGCAGGGAAAAGAAAAAGAGGATTAATTTGAGCGGACAGAGAGTAGAGGTGGGGGTGGGGGCAGAGCGATCAGACAAAGATCAGCAGGGGCCAGAGGCGGCAGGAAGCAATTAACTTAATCAGGGACAGTTTGCACTGAGGGAAGAAAGAGGAAAGAAGCCAAGCAGGGGGCAGGGCAAGTCACACCGAGCTCCGAGAAGAGGGGGGAGCTGTACACTGGGAGCAAGGAGGAACAAGTTCGAGGTGTGCAGGTTGCATGAAAGGGGGTGGGGGTAAACAGGCTAGGAGCAGAGGTAGACAGCAGTCACAATATTGTGCACATTTTTTTAACAGTTGGAAATTACAACACTGGGAGCAATCAATAGTGTCTTTACTAAGCAGTGCCCAACACAGTTTACAATGAATCCTAACAGTACTCTAAAATAGTAAAAATGCAAGCACTTTAAACAGTGGCCTGTGTTAGTTCTCTGTTTGCTGGTTTCTCTCCTTTTGTAAGGAAGAAAAGGAAAGGAACTTGCTTTTATATAGTGCCTCATACAATCTGTAACCCAAAGCACATTACAATCTGTGAATAGTTGGTAACAGCCATTACACAAGCACAGAGAGGTAAACCAACAGACTGGCTGAGGTGAACTACTCAGGAGGTTATGCACAGAGAAAAAAAGGACAGAGAAAGCAACATTCAAGTAAATGACCTGCTTGAGGTCTCACATGGAGTAAGTGCTGATGGCTGGATTCAAATCTATATTGGCAGTATAGCACAGTGGGTTAAGGCTCTGATCTGGAGACCTGGATTTGAATCCCACAGCCGCCGACGTGCATACTGTGTGATCCTCAGCATGTCACTTAACTTCCTTGTGCTCCCAGGTTGCATGTGGAAACAAACTTTGGCTTAGTATGCTACTACTGGTTAAACAATTTTCCCTTTCCCTTACATTGCCTGACTTTGTCAAACCTGTAGAACCTTATACCCCTCACCTCTGCCTTCTCCAGATTCTTTCTTCTCTTCCCTATCTGCATTTTGATCCATATAAATGCTCCAACTCCCTTCCCCCTCTGTCCATGACTACTAATACTGTGGTCTAACCCTATGGGTAGCAACCAGGAAGAGTGCTAAAGCTACAGCGTGGTACAGGTGGGCAATCCCTACTGAGCAGCTGCCTAAAGGACGACCGCACAAATACACAGAATGGCAGTACAAGAGAGTCTGTAGCTGCAGCCCAGTGAGGGTGAGACCCAGAGCAGCTACAGGCAACTGTGCAAGCACACCAAGCCCCTGCAGCATAGAAGTGAGTGCAGGGTGTGTTCCACAGGATTGGCAAGTGCCAGCAAGAAGGAGCCTGGGAAGGCGTATAACACAAAGGTGCCCACAACTGCAGAGGGTGGACAGGTGGCATAGAACAGCCATGGGCAGAGCGGCGTGATGACAGGATTCAAGAACCAGCCACACACAGCTGGACTGCACAGACCTCGGTCCCCCCAAGCTCAGTGGACCACCACCATCAAGGCAGAGCCCCCCACAACAGCAGGCCCATGGGAGCCCTCACCATGATCAGGCCATGGTCTGCACCTATGCAGCGCTGCTGCAGATGCCCACCCACATGGCCGCTTCTGGGTCTGCACTGTGCTGCACACATTATGGGCACCATGCCAGGTGTCAATGCCCCCCTGGCTGTCTATTGTGGTCCACTGCAGTCCTCCTGCCATGCACTGCCCGACACAGCCCTGCCATGGCATGCCTGCCCTGTGCACAGGTATGCCGTACAGTTCACATCCACCCATGGAGGTCTCATGCCTCCTTCTGTGCTGTCCATGTCTGGCCACCCCTGCACTATCCTGATGGATGCCCAGGGCATGTCACGTTGTGCCATTCACCCCGTCCTGTCTCCCACTGCAGAGCACTCTTTTCCTGGTGCATTGGTGCACACGCTCTGTGCCCCTCGCCATGGTGGGCTTGCCAGTTACCTGTCACCCCATTGCACTGTCACACATTGTGATGCATTCTTACAGCCTCCACCTCATGTCTGCGCTCTCTCCACTGCTTGCAGTAGTCCTTTGTTGCCCTTTCAGCAGTCTGCATCCTGCATTCGCCCTTTGGGGACTCACACGGAGTCGCTCTTATCACATAAAAGTGAGTCTATGTCACAAAACTGCAGATTTCTGTTTCAAATAAAAATTCCCATAGCTAGGTAAATTATGAGTGATAGGACATTGTGTGCAATGGAATTAGTCACCATTAGGCACTTGAAACACAAATTGCAGTAAGAAAGAAATAGTTACATGGTCATTGAGGAGGTCTTGAGGAGCTCTTCAAAGACAGGGGGAGAGAGGAGTTAATGGAGAGGAAGGGGGTGTTCCAGAGGTGGGCGAGGCAGTAGGAAAAGGCAGATTGCCCAGAGGAGTATTTGCAGTAGTCTCAAGAAGGGAATGGGTGCCAGATAAAAGGTCCAGTTGGAGTGGTACTTCAGGTGGTAAAGCATCAGGATGACATCCAGGAACCTAGACTCCTTTCCTAATTAGTTCACTTTATTTCTTTCTATCTACAATTTGTCATTTTGTAAGATGTGATAGATGGCAGATAATGAGAAATTGGTTATACCACTGTTGCAGAGAGATGATGGGCACTGTGCACTTTAATGGCTTTGGCAACATGCTGCTTAGCAACCATGGTCATAAAGAGGTAGTTTCAACAGCAGTCAGCTGAGTCACCAAGCTGGCACTGCTTCCTTTATACATTTTCTTGGGCATTTTTGTTTTTTGCATTATCAATTGATGTGTTTGTCACTACATCAAAATGCACAGACCAGGAAAATTCCAGGAAACCCACAGTCCGTCATGGGCTGATTCAACCAAAAATAGTTTGAATTAGAAATCTTCAATATGCAACTCGCAGAAAAAATTAAGAAAAGAATGAATGCTGTCCATGTCTGGAAACAGGTAAAGTCTATTTTAGGATCAGTGTAGGATGTTCCCATCCCCTACTGGCCCTTGTGGCATAATACTAGGTTAAATGTTGGAGGCCACGTGGGTCAGGATAGCAAATGGCACAGGGTATGAGCTAATGCTTATGGTGCCTGTAAGGACATGGCTGGATGGCTGATGCAGCTTAAGACCTTACATCTTTGATATCACATTCCAGCTCTTTTGCATAAAATGCAACTTATCCATAGTTCTGTATGTTGGTGGTGTGATAGTGCTAAAGGTACCCTTCTCCACCTTCTGTGGGATGGAGCACTGCAAGTCGTCTTGCTATCACTTGGGAAAAAGGGCACATCACACTCCTAAAGAAGCTCACATTTATTTTGGAGATTATTATCCCTTCACTAGAAGCTTTCTGCACTGCTTGTCTTCCTTCAGTTGACCACAGGTGTTCTTTTGTTTCTGCCCCCCACCTGCACTATTTCGGAGTTCAAGTGCCAAAAAAAATGAAAGCAAAGCCCACTTGCTACTTTCTCAGCTCATCCAGCACAGGCAACACTGAGCTATATAATAATGCAATCAGACAGAGTGAGGGGAAGGGGAGAGAGGGGGGGAGAGAGAGAGAGAGAGAGATAGAGAGATGAATTCTTAAGGCAGCACAGCTGTTGTTGTTAGTAGGAATGGAGAATCAAAGCACAACTTCCTGAAAATCTCTCCCTGTCCACCATGCACTATAGTGTGTTTGTTTCTCCTCCCTACTATTTTGTTAAGCAGAACACCAGGTGGTGCTGCTATGAACCCTTAGGCAGCCAAGACAATTAGAATGTGTAGGAATTCTGGACTGTTACATCAGTATGTGGCATAGCAAGGGTTAACATGCAGACTGGAGAAAGTGGGAATGTCCCAAGGTCTTGCGTTTTTCTATGTTTCAGGTTTCTATATGTAGCCTCCTTGTTCCCAGGGGTTACTAGAATCTCACTTAGAATCAGTGGCAGGCAAGGAGTAGCAGCTTGTGAAATGCCAGTTAAATGTATTTCACACTGTCACACTCTGTTTTCAGTCTCAGCTGAGCTGGAGTGATGATGTCACCTTAGAATTGTCACAGCAGCATAAGCCACAGTGGACTGCTAGCTGGGGAGTTAGCAGTAGAATGTTGAGTTAGAGTTCGGTAGTCTGTAGTGTGGAGAGTGAGGAGTAGGCTGCTGCCTGGGCTGCTTCTCAGTTTTAGCTCTGTCAGAGAGCTACCTCCATAGTTTGGGTAGTTTGTTCTCACCCTAGAAGAAGATAATAGAAGACCAGAGAATGAAGTGGTAGAGACTGTTTCTAGAGGTTTTTCCAGTGCCACATGCCCGGAGGGATGGGGGGGGGGATTCCAGGATTCAAGGGCAATCCTTTTGTTCAGCTTTCATTCAGAACCTGAGGGTTCGCTGTGTGTGCTCAGTACCTCAGTAATCTGCATTACCAGTGGGAGTAGCCCTGTGGAGGTCCATCTTCACTTTGTATTATTCTATGTATGTGAATAAAAGCCACACTCTAGAATCCCAACCTGGTTTGGACAGTACTGTTATTGCTTCCACTGTGTCTGGATTTACTTGGGTGCCCCTGACCAGCAGTGCAAACCTGGTGTAATACTGAGCAAATGTTTTCTCCCAGGGACCCAGGTTGATGGCCATGATAAATGGTCCCACCAGGTGTGAGCCAGATAGTTGCCACACAAGGTTTGCCTGTCTGAGGATGGCAGGCTCTTAAGTAGAGGTATTGGTAAACAGAACTGTTCATAGTGACAACCCCCATCCCTCTCGTTGGTGCCATGTGTGAGAGGAGCAGCCCTGCTAGTTGAACAAGGGGGGCCAGTGGGGGGAAGTTACAAAATGGAGGTACTGCTGAGGATTTGTTTGGAATTTGGGAGAGAACAAGAGATGTTTGCTCAGGTTGTGGCTAGTGTTTTGTCTGTCTGGCAGTTGGTAGCCCAAAATCAGAAGCTTTGCGCATAAGGGATTTGCCAAAGTGGTGCCATCCATATGTGCCGCTGTGTGCCTGCTGTTTATGTGCTGCTGTGATTGTGCCAAAGTTTACCAAGGAGCTGTAAAGTCAGATTATGTGTGCCCCTTATCCTGCATCAAAAAGAATGTCTGCCAGCTTTAATTTTTAAATTGTGACAAGAAAAAGTATTGTGAACTGTGGGAAACAGAAACATTTGTGCCCTGAAAGTTTCAAATGCTTGCTGTGTGAATTGGATGAATCACTAGAGAAATTGCCCTGAGAAATGGTTAAAAATGGTGCTCCTGCCATGGAGTTACAGTTGAAAAGGAAAAAGTTGTTTTGCAGTTTAAATTTTGCCTGCTCGATGATCGCCATGGAGGAGAAGAGCATGAGAAGAGAGAGAGGCTCATTGGCATAGCGTCGAGCGATTGGTGAGACTGCAATCAGTCCCATCCCCAAGCCAGCTTCAGGGTGCTACCCAGTGTTTGAGAGGGAGAGAGCAAGTGGTGTGTGAGCTGGCTAGCCAGGAGGATCATCGTGGAGACTGCAAATGTTCTAAAAGTTAAAACAACAGACTTCTCTGTAATAAATCAGGCTCAATCTGTATTCAATCGACTGTGGAGAAAGTGTGGTGTTCGTAGGGACAATCAGCAGGGTCACCAACCAGTTTCAACCTGGAAGCCTTCCAGGATCGGCTGTAGGCCGAGAATTTTCATTGAAAAGCCAGCTACTGATTCAGTGTGTACCATTCAGAAAAACTGAGCTTAAACTATGTGTGATTTTTCTAAAGCTAGCTGGATCTATGTGTAAACAGTGTGATTGTTTTTGCAAAGAAGGACTGTGTAAAGTAATCAAACCCAAGCAAGAATTCTGAGCATTAGACTGTGAGCATGTATTAAGGATTCAGCAACCGTGTAATTTTCTAAGCAAACAGAGACTGTGAGTTGCATGAGAGGCTGCAACAAACAGGCAAACCTGTTCAAGAAATACTGTGGCTTTAGTGACTTTAAGCAAGTAAAATTGATTGAAAGCTAATGGTAAAGTCCTGGAAAATCATATAGATGTGCTGAGGAAGCAAAACAGTGCAGTCTACGCAGTTTAAGTAAGATTTATCAGTATGCAATAAATCGGATGTGCAGTGGCTTGAGTCAGATGCAGATTGTAATGCACCTGGAGTGCTGCCACAGCCATTACAGGGTGGGACAGTAATGTAAACACAGCAGCAGGGAGACATTTTGTGAGACTGTTCCAAGTAGAATGAACTCAGTGATAACAGTGAACTTCTGTGTGTTTTTCTACAGTCATGGCTTTGGGACTATCCCGCTACCTGGATGATGCCTGGGCTATGATAGTTGAAGAGGTAACCAAGCTGAAAAAAAATAGAGAAATGTTTCTACGGTGGAAGTTTGCCGCCTCATGTTGCGATTCCTGGATACCCTGTGAGAGTATGCATAATGTGCCTCAAGGCTGGAAGGGATGTTTTCATGATTCCTCACTGTTCAGGGTGCTTAGAGAAGCAAGGTCTAATTAATGCACCTAAGATTCATTTGGCTCCCACGTGGACAAAGCTTCAAGATCCTGCAAGTAGCAACACACAGCACCATGTTGAACCTGTTTGGGGAGGTCCAGCAAAGTGTGGCACAAAGGAAGAGAGTGTAGATTTACTGGCAGAGCAGAGTCCTCGTGATGCCTCCATGCCTGTGTCACAGATGGACAGTGCAGAGGGAGAATCAGTGGATCCACGGAGAGAGGGTCCTAGTCCTTGCCTCATGGGAGAGGATGAGGTGCGAGAAACCCTAGATTGGGAGGTGTCTACCTCCGTGCCCAGTCAAGAGTGGACTGTCTTGGGAGTGAGGATGACTGCTCACTCCTGGGCCCAGGTCCTAAGTGAGGAAGAGGAGGGAGCTCTGTACCTTTATGATGAAGGTTCTAGTAGCCTCGGACACTTCCCTCAGAGGAACCAGAAGAAGAAGTTGGTGACTCCACAGCCCTGCCCCCAGAAAGAGGGGTCAGGGACAAGTTCTACTTAGCTTTGAGTATGCAACACTGGCAGAACCAGGACTGGCTACCCCCAAGCCAGGCCGGGGGTCGCGAACTGATGAAGAGTAGTAAGGAGGAAAGACTGGTTCATAGGAAGGCAGATGAGATCTATGGAATGTCCTTTCCTACCTTTCCTCGGAGAGTCTGGGAGGAGATTGAGAAAAACAGAAGAGCCTGGATAATGGAAGAGGCAACAAAAAACCTGCATCCAGGTACAACTCGCTATGTCAGAGACAAAGTAGTCAGAGACAGACTCAAATTTTGGAAGTTGGGCAGGACACTGTTCATAGACACTGTACATATTGTGGACAAAAAGGGAAACAAGACTTTCCAAAATCTGAATTATGAGCACCCAGATGGGGTAATAATTCTTGCACCTGACCCATTGTGGTACTACCCTCAATGTAACCAGTTTCCTGTGCATGTGCCCATGCCTACCAAGTGGAAAGCAGAGCAGTGGTAGCAGTGCTGCCATCCAGCCATTGCCGTACCCATGTTGTTCTTCCAGTCTGGAATTTCAGGATCCAAAGGTGCATCCAGAATCATCAGCCTTGCAGTGTGCTTTTCCAGTTCCATCACCTGGCCTTCCAGATGACATCATCCAGAGATGACATCAATCCAGCTATTTCCTGATTCATTGCCTGGGATTTCGAATGACATCAGTCCAGCTGTTCCTTTCCTGTTCCAAGGTTCCATCTCCTAGATGATATCATCTCAAGATGACATCAACCCAGCATTTTCCAGACGTCTATCCTATCTATCCAGACAAATCTAATTGATTTCTTTGACTGGGTGACCAAAGCAGTAGACCAGGGAGGGGCTGTGGACATGGCCTACCTAGACTTTAGCAAGGCATTTGACACAGTCCCGCACAAAAGATTAATAAACAAATTAGCCAGCCTGGGAGTGGGTCCTAGGGTGGTAGCCTGGGTAAAACACTGGTTCGACAACAAGACACAGCGGGTAATAGTAAATGGAGTCCACAGTGAAGAAAGGAAGGTTACTAGTGGGGTACCTCAGGGTTCAGCACTGGGGCCGGTCCTTTTTAATGTCTTTATAAGTGACATTGCAAAGGGACTGGAAGGGAAAGTATGTCTCTTTGCAGATGACACAAAGATCTGCCACAGGGTTGATACACAAGGTGGGGTGGAAAGGATGAAAAGTGAATTGGCAAGGTTGGGGGAATGGTTAAATGTGTGGCAGCTTAGATTCAATGCAAAGAAGTGCAAAGTAATGCACCTGGAAAACAAAAACCCAGGGGAAGAGTACACAATGGGGGGTGAGATACTGACAACAGCAAAAATGGAAAGGCACCTGGGGGTAGTCATATCAGACAACCTAAAGGTGGGCCAGCAATGTGAGAAGGCAGTAAGAAGAGCTGGGGGGATACTGGGATGCATAGGGAGAGGCATCACCAGTTGAAAAGAAGGAAGTTGTTGGCCCTCTGTACAGACAGTTGGTAAGACCACATCTGGAGTACTGTGTACAGTTCTGGAGACCCCATCTTCGCAAAGACATAGACAGGGTGGAGGCTGTCCAGAGGAGGGCAAACAAAATGATGCAGGGTCTGCATCAGAAGACAAAGAAGAAAGACTAAAGGAACTAAAGATGTATAGCCTCAAGGAAAGGGGGGGGACATGATAGAAACTTTCAAATAGCTCAAGGGAATCAACAAAGTCCAAGAGAGTAGCATCTTTCAGAAAAAGAGATGTGCAAAAACAAGGGGGAACAATTTGAAGATAGAGGGGGGGATGGCTCAGAGGTAAAGTGAGAAAGTATTTCTTCACAGAGAAGGTTGTGGATATATGGAACAGCCTTCCTGAGGAGGTCGTAGAGTCAAAAACAGTGGGGGAAATTCAAGAATGCAATGGACAGACATAAGGCAATTCTAGTGGGGGGTAGGAGGAAATATGCTGTTAGTTAACTAGGATTATCCTACACCTGGCAGACTACAGACTGTTGAACTGTCCACAAAGACGCTGTCCTTTGGGATTACAGTATGTCAAGAACTGTGCTCCACCAGGCTCTGGCCCAGGAGAGACTCTTTCATGGACCTTGCCTTTGGGCACTGTTTGTTACTAGTTGGGACATTTAGGGCTTTCCATCCCCAAAAGGTGTATTGTACATAATGTTTAATATTTTCTACTGTTTTGTACTTTTGTACTTTTTTCAAAAAAATATTTTTGGGGATTCTCCAGTGTTTTGATTGTAAGGGTCATGGTCGTGTACTGTGTTTGCAGATTTGGGGTGTGTTTTTGTCTTTTCTCTTTCAGGTGGATCCTGATGAAGACAGAAGAGAAGACCAGAAGAGGATTGGAGGGACTCATTGGAGTTCCTCTGTGCTTTAAAGTGTTGTTTTTAAAGTACCGTGTAGTTGTTAACATGTGTTAACCTTTTCCTTCCACTGGTGTAGTTGTGGGGGAGTATGGGAGTGTAATGCTTGTGTATAGTGTTAGCTCCGGTGGTTGGTTTGCAGGTGTCCAGGGATGGGAGGAGGTTCCCCTGTTTTGGGTAAGTTTGTTCGGTTAGATAGGTTTTCCCTAGAGGGCTAGGGGGATAGGTAGGCTGTGGTCCTGATCTGTAGTAGGGGCCGCAGTGCTGGTCTATTAGGGCTGTGCTCTGGACTGTTCTTCCAGGGTCACTGGTTGCCATAATAAGATCATAGTGTAGGGGCTAATGCATCAGTCAGTGGCCTCTGGGCCCTTACTGTTGTCTGCCAGTGCCTGGCACATGGTAGGGGAGAAGGTAGTGCTACCTTCCCATAGTCAACACATAGGGTAGGATGGCCTGGTGCTGGGTAGGCAATGACTGGGGACAGTCATTTTCCTGGCCGAGGGTGGGTGTAACCCCTTGTTCCAAGGGGTTACTAGAATACCACTTAGAATCTGTGGCAGGCAGGGAGAGGCAGCTTGTAAAATGCCAGTTAAATGGATTTCACATTGTCACACTCTGTTTTCAGTCTCAGCTGTGCTGGAGTGATGATGTCACCTTAGAACTGTTGCAGCAGCATACACCACAATGGAACTCCTGCTGGGGAGTTAGCAGTAGAATGTTGAGTTAGAGTTCAGTAGTCTGTAGTGTGGAGAGTGAGGAGGAGGCTGCTGCCTGGGCAGCTCCTCAGTTTTAGCTCTGACAGAGAGCTACCTCTGTAGTTTGGGTAGTTTGTTCTCACCCTAGAAGAAGATAATAGAAGACCAGAGAATGAAGTGGTAGAGATCGTTCCTAGAGGGTTTTCCAGTGCCTCATCCCCAGAGAGAAGGGGGGAATTTCAGGATTCAGGGGGAACCCCTGGTGCAGCCTGGACTCTGCTAAAGCTGCCTGAGATTCTTCTGCTCTTTGAGTACCCAAGACTTTTGTGTGGAAAAAAACCCTGGGGCACTTGCATTTCTGTGGTGAGTTTTTCTCTGACAAAGGGACTCTGTCACCAAGGCTGTTTCTGTTTAAAAGTGTCTGCCTACTAAGGGGTCCAGAGGGAGACTTGCCAAGTACAGAACTTTTAGTTCGTGTCTGATTTAAAAGTTTCTGCTAAAGTGGGGGTCTAGTGTAAAGACTTTGCCAATTACAGAACTTTTAACTTCATGACACCTCAAAGGTGTGAGAAGTAGTATGTTAAATATGAAAGACATTTCAAGATAGCATCTACAAGTTTTCTGAGAAGGGTGTTATTAACCAGATGAATGACCAAGTATAAATTTGGAAGCAAAAGGTGGGAGGCCCCCCCATCTGGAGTAACAATGTTTTCCTCTCCGGGTTGAGTTTGGGCACCTTTGTATTCTCTCAGTGCATTTGGCCAGTGCCTAAAGAAAATACCCAGATGTGGGATTTTGGATTTTCTGTGAACCTGAGTGTGCTCATTGGTGGTTGAGGGTGCCACCAGTAATTCCTCATGAAATCTGGGAAAGTCTCCTAGTACTGGCCGAGGGTGCCTAGTCAAGGGCAGTGTACCAGTTCGGGCCGTGTGTGTCAAGTTCCATTCAGAACCTCAGGGTTCACTGTGTGTGTGTGTGTTCTGTACCTCAGTAATCTGCATTACCAGTGGGATTAGCCCTGTGCGGGTCCATATTTACTTTGTGTGCTATTCTCTGTGTATGTGAATAAAAGCCACACTCTAGAATCCCAACCTGGTTTGGACAGTACTGTTATTGCTTCCACTGTGTCTGGATTTACTTGGGTGACCCTAACAAGAAGTGCAAACTTGGCATAATACTGAGCAAATGTTTTCTTCCAGGGACCCAGGTTGATGGCCATGATAAATGGTCCCCCCAGGTGTAAGCCAGGTAGTTGCCACACAAGGTTTGCCTGTCTGAGGATGGCAGACTCCAAAGTAGAAGTATTGGTAAACAGAACTGTCCGTAGTGACAACTCCCATCCCTCTCAGTGCCATGTGTGAGAGGAGCAACCCTGCTAGTTGAACAGGGGGGTAGTGGGGGGAAGTTACATATAACTGTCCAAATCCCAAACATTCTCTCCCCCTCAACAAGCTCTCTCTCCTACATGTCTGAAAAACACTGGCAATTGTGGGAGGCAGATTTTTTGCTTGTTTTTTTGTTATTAAGTACAACAGTTCAGTCAGTAGATTCGTCCTGGCAATGCCATCTGAGCAAATTCTGGGTGACTGGGTATTGTGGTGCAGGTGTTAGCCTCAATATTTAAGTGGTAGACAGGTCTCACAACAGGGCAGAGCAAACAGGAAAATAGAGATCAGATTTAAAATAGATCACTCTCAGGACAGATTATGCTCAAATGCTGAAAACTGCTGGATTCTCCACTCAGTGTGAAAAAAGCAGGGGTACTAGGAGCTACTGATGCAACTCTGATTAATTCAGTCATCTCTCTTCTAAAATTCACATGTGTACTGAGTTTCCTGGCATCTAAAAAACTGATATATTTGAGGAACAATTTATAAAAGTGCATATCGGAATCATGATTGCAGTCTCTTTGTCCTCACTTTGCAAATAGAAACATAGAAACGTAGAAGTTGATGGCAGATAAGGACCACACGGCCCATCCAGTCTGCCCATTTTTTTTTTTTTTACCTTATGAATGTGCCATCGACCTTTGCTCTGTCAATGGCCTATCTATTGATACTCATCTGTATTGCTCCCTTATGCCTAACCCATGCCTGCTTGAAGCCCTGCACTGTATTCATACCCGCCACCTCCTGTGGTAGGCCGTTCCATGCATCCACCACCCTTTCTGTGAAAAAGAACTTTCTCACATTACCCCTTAATCAGCCTCCCTCTAACCTCTTGTACTGCTATTTTTCTTATATTGAAACATGTTAGAAGACTCTTTCACCTTGTTAATGCCCTTAAGGTGTTTGAATGTTTTGATCATATCCCCTCTCTCCCTCCTTTGCTCTAGGGTATACATATTGAGCTCCATTAATCTGTACTCATATGTTTGCTGATGCAGTCCCTGTACCATTTTGGTTGCCCTTCTCTGAACTGCCTCAATTTGGTTAATGTCCTTGTGAAGGTGTGGCCTCTAGTACTGCACGCAGTACTCCAGATGGGGCCTAACCAGTGTCTTGTAAAGAGGGATTATCACCGCCCTCTTATGACTTGTGATACCCCTACTAATACACCCCAACATCCCTCTAGCCTTACCTACTGCTTTAGAGGTCTGCTTGGATGATTTCAGGTCATCGGTGGATGATGCCCAAGTCTCTTTTCCCTTGTGAGTGCCAGCAACTCCCTCCCAGCCTGTAGGTGGCTTCAGGGTTTCTCTTCCCTATGTGCATTATCTTGCACTTCTTTGCTAAACTCCAGTTGCCACTCTTCCGACCATTTTGTTAGTTTATCCAGATCTCTTCTCATTCTGCCCACCCCATCTGGATCATCTACTCTGTTGCAGATCTTGGTGTCATCTGGAAACAGACAAACCTTACCCTCCAGTCCTTCTGCAATGTCACTGATGAAGATATTGAAGAGGACTGACCCCAGGACTGATCCCTGAGGTACCCCACTTGTGACTTGCAACTCTTCTGACTATATACCGTTTCCCACCACTCTGTTTTCTGCCCATCAACCAGTTTGCCACCCAATTGACCAACTTCTGACCCACCCCGAGCCTACCCAGCTTATTAATCAATCTTCTATGTGGAACAGTGTCGAAAGCTTTGCTGAAGTCAAGGTAGGCGACATCAACTGCTCCCCCTTGGTCTCCCACTCTGGTTACCCAGTCAAAGAAATCTATGAGATTAGTTTGACAGGACCTTCCTTTTGTAAACCCATGCTGTCTTGGATCCTGTGCTCCTGTGGATTCCAGGTGTTGTACTGTCCTTTCCTTAAGGAGTGCCTCCATAATCTTGCCCACTACTGAGGTAAGACTGATTGGTATGTCATTCTCTGCCTCCTCCCTGCTGCCACTCTTGTGGAGTGGGATCACATGAGTTCTTCTCCTGTTGTCTGGGACCTCTCCTGTGTTCAGAGACTCACTAAACAGTTTTGATAATGGCTGTGCTAGTTCCACCCTTAGCTCCTTTAGTACCCTGGGATGTATGCCATCAGGTCCCATTGCCTTGTCCACCCTGAGCTTATTGAGCTATTGTAGGACCCTTTCTTTTGTGAAAGGACTAGTGCACACCCCCCCCCCCCGTGTCCATGGTGCTGAGCTGTGGGCCCTGCCCTACCTTCTTTTCAGTAAATACTGAGTAGAAGTATCTATTTAGGATAGATGCTTTTACATGGTCCTCCTCCTCACATGCCCCCTTATCCCCTTTGAGCTTAGCAATATCCCCTCTGGACTTTCTCCTTTCACTAATGTATCTATAGAAAGTCTTGTCACCTTCTTTTACTGTTTGTGCTAGTGTTTCCTTGGTCTGGGCCTTTGCCTGCCTTACTGCCTTCCTTGCTTCCCTTAAGGAAGTTTGGTATGCCTCCCTATCTTCATCCTGCTGCGTTCCCTTATATTTCCTGAAGGCCAGCCTTTTGGCTCTGACCTTTTCTGCTACTGTTTTTGAGAACAAAAGTGGTTTCCTTCTTGCTTTGCACTTCCTTTTCTCTATAACACAATGGGATGTTGCTTCAAGTATTGCATCTTTAATGCTTGCACACTTTGCCTGTACTCCCTCAACTGTATTTCTTTTTGTCAGGGCTAGCTTAACTCTGTTAGCCATCTTATAAAAGTCAGCTCCTCTGAAGTCCCATAGTTTTGCCTTGGCATGGGATGATTTAGTTCTTGTGGCCAAATTAAACCAGACCATGTGATTGTCACTGGCCTCCAGTTGACCTTCTACCTGGAGATCTGTGAGCCTTTCCCTGTTAGTCAGTACTAGATCTAGGACAGCCCTGTCTCTTGTGGGTTGTTGTACCAGTTGTTTGAGTCCCTTCCCCTGCAGGGAATCCACCACGTGTCTAGTTCTGGCAGATGTCCCTGCTGGTATTGACCAATCTCTATCTGGCATGTTGAAGTCTCCGATTACCAGAAGCTGCCCTTTAGCTGTCATGTTTTGTATACCTTCTAACAGTAATGTGTCTATGTACTTCCGCTGGTCTCTGGAGGCCTGTACACAACCACAGTTTGTATGGCTGTCCCATTTCTTGTTTCCAGGGTGACACACAGTTCTTCTGGCTCCTTATGTGTATTCTGAATTTCTGTAGCTTTGATATTTTCATTGACATAAAGGGCCACTTCACCCCCCCCTTTTTGCCCCTCAGTCTTTTCTGAACAGTACATAGCCAAGTACTGAAGTCTCCCAAGTGTGGTTACTGGTAAACCATGTCTCGTTAATTGCTACTATGTCCAGTTTAGCTTCTGTCATTATTGCCTGCAGGTCTGGGATCTTGTTTCCCAGACTGTGAGCATTTGTATACATGATTTTCCATTGGCCAGATTTCAGTGTGTTAGTTGTTGGGTGAGGTCTGATGTTTCCCCTGTGCATCGTATGGGGAGCTGGACCTTTTTCCTTACCTGGTGATGCAAATTAACTACAAACACGCTGAACTCCTGTTTGATCACTAGGTGGAGGGGAGGGGTGTTCTTCCCATTCGACGTATGGGGTGCTGCACCCCTCTCCCCATTTGCTAGTTTAAATATTCTGCAAAGCCGTCAAACTTCTTCCCCAATGCACTGACTCCCTCCTTAGTCAGATGCAGTCCATCAAATTTAAAGAACCTTCGCTCCCAAAACTGTTTCCAGTTCCCTACAAATTTGTGTCCTTTTTCCTGGCACCAGCCCTTGAGCCACATTTTTAGCTCCCCTATCTCCCCTTCTCTGACCTTCCATCCATCTGCCCCCCTCTCCAAGAGTTTTATATTGTAAAAAAAAAAAGTGTTAGCCAAACAGCCTGTATCATAAGCTAAATTGGAAAGAAAGTACCAGTAATTGTAATCTGTTATCAGGATGACAGAGTATGATCCCCCACACACACACCTTTTACTCATTGCTCAGACCATAGTTGGGACTAAATGGCATCACTACATCTCTATTAAAGTTTGCTAGTACTTCATGCTCATACGTACAGTAGTTGGATCCATACTTCTCAACCTCCTGCTTCGTAAATCAGGGACAAGACTTTTTTTCTTTATTTTTTACCAGGAAATGACTGGGCACAGCCCTTTTTAATCATGCCTAACATAAAAATACAGTCACAGAAAACTATCAAAGTACAGACCACAGTCACATTGTACATTACAAGTACATGACTTAAAAAGCCACTCTGCACTTCACATGTGCTTTCATAAATAAGATGTTTCAGCTGTTACAATTTACAGTACTAGAGAATACATTTTTGTTTTCATTTTCAATGTTCCTTTCCAAGATTTACAGCATATCTTGGTAGTCCATCTAAAAGGTCTGTATAGAAAACAGTTGAAAACATTTGCCTCTATCTTGTTAACCTTACTGTGCCTTTCTTTATGACATCATAGTGTTCACCATGACAACAAACTGTGATATCACAAACAGCAATTGTATGGTTTGCAGAGGACAGTCAGATAGATTTCGAAAGACTCAGTGAAACAATTGCTGCATTATCTACAATATTTAGTAGACTAACAGGAGGGGACTAGTAAAATAATTCATTTACTGTGGATAGCCCAACTGTCTTGAAACTTAGAGGGGCACTGTCAGCTTTGCCCCTCGGTTTATTTTCAAAATGCAAATGATGATCTGTGGACACAAACTAGCACTAAGTGTGCTCTGGAATGGCAGAAAAGTATAAGTGCTCCATTTACCTAATATTTAATATTTATCACTGTTTCGTTATATTCGGCCAGAGTGAAAAGCTCTGTCCATCAGAAACAGATCCCGTGTTGAGAATGCATATCTACTGTGCACGTTGTACCAAGGTGCACATTTTACCAGCCTCATCCCAACAAACATGTAATCCAGCACAACTGGCCTAGTTAAAGTGCTGCTGGTATTTGAGACAATAAAATGAGCGCTGGATGAGCCACAAAATCCTACTGAAGTCTGGCGGTGGAATCCCACGCATGCGCATTAGTGCCACATTCTCGCGCATGTGCAGGATCTTTCCTATGGTTGCAAGTGTGCATATGTGGGATTCCAGCGCCACACTTCAGTAGGATTTTGTGGCTCATCCAGCACTTGTTTTATTGTCGCAAATACCAGTAGCACTTTAACTATACCAGTTGTGCTGGATTACATGTTTGTTGCGAATGGGTTGGTAAAATGTGCACCTCAGCACAGCGAGCACAGTAGACGCACATTAATGGCACAGGATCTGCTTCCAGTCGATGGAGCTTTTCACTAGGGCTGAATGTAAATAAAACAATGATAAATATTAAATACCAGATAAACGGATCACTTATACTTTTATGCAGGGCCATTCCAGAGCACACGTAATGCTAGTTTGTGCCCACAGATCATCATTTGCATTTAGAAAGTAAACCAAGGGGCAAAGCTGACAGTGCCCCTTTAATAAGTTCAGCGGGGACTGTATTCTACCCAATTATACAGCTGAGATGACAAAAGCACAGTCAAGGAACTTGCTCAGTGTCAGTGGTAGGTGATACTGCTGGGATTTAAACCTATCATCTCCTGGTTCACAATTCAGCTAAATTGGAAAGAAAATACCAAGAACTGTAATCTGATATCAGGATGACAGAGTATGATTACCCCCCTTTTTAACTCATTGCTCAGATTATAGCCTGGACTAAACAGCATCATCGCATCTCTGTCAAAGTTTGCTAACACTTCATGCTCATAGTTGGATCCAGACCTCTCAGCCTCCTGCCTCATAAATCAAGGACAAGGCTTAAAGAGCCACTCTGCACTTCATATGTGCTTTCATAAATAAGATGTTTCAGCTATTACAATTTACTACAGAATATTTTTTTTTTTTTTCATTTTCAATGTTCCTTTCTAAGAATTACAACATATCTTGGTAGTCCATTTAAAAGGTCTGTATAGAAAACAGTTGAAAACATTTGTCTACCCTGTTAACCTCACAGTGCCTTTTGGTTTATAACACCATAGTGCTTCCCATGACAACAGACTGTGATATCACAAACAGCAATTGTGTGGTTAGCAGGGGACAGTCAGATACATTTTGACAGACTCAGTGAAACCTTTGCTGCATTATCTATAATATTTAGTAGACTAACAGAAAGGGAATTGCAAAGGAAATAAATAACTAGAAAACAATAAAGTGAAAACATAACTGGTGTAAATCAAGTGTTTGTAAGCTTTTTATTATAATAGAGAGTTACTCTTTAAAAAATAAGGGACAATGGACCAAAATCAGGGACACATCTTCAAAATTGGTGATATCCATTCAGGAAGCTGGTAGAATAAGGGGCTTAGTGTAAAATGCATTTAGAAAAGAAGAATAAGTGTGTAACTTTAATGTTTGCCATTATTCTGTGCTTACATTCCCCATTGTTTGGTTATGGAAACACAAATATTAGGAGGGATAGAGTAAAAATCTGAGGCAATATCAGGGACATCCCTGAAAATCAGGGACAAATGATAGGTGTAGTTGGATCTGCTCCCCTACCCTAGAACACATACACACACACACACACACACACACATTCTCTCTCTCTCTGAAGGACATCAGAGAAATTAAGCTGACAGTACACTGAAAAGTGGAAGGGAGGGCTTATGAGCATGTCTATCCAAATTAAATGGCCAACTGACCAAACCAGCTGCTAACTTAAGAATTTGAGAACTGGTGCCAAAGTACTGTGTTAATGCATCCAGAATCATAAACAGAAGTTTGACTTTTTTTGCAATAATTGATTTATTTTTGCATTGTGATTGTAAAGTATTTGTCATCAATGTGTCGGTGCGAAACCATAAGTTTTGTTGACTGCGTCACAGTTCAGAATCAGGAGCTATTGTACTTCACACTGCAGATAGAAGCTGGATTCCACTGAAAATTAGATGTCGTAATTCATTTGAGCTGTCCTGGGTAAATAAATTGAAAATAACATTAGGATGCTGTCTATGATGTCAGCACCTAACCAGTTCCATATTCCAATGCAAACATCATAAATCCCCATCTTCTACTGAAATGACACATGTAAGGAATAAGACACGACAAGGTGTGGTTTATGGCCTGATAAGAGCATGCGCCAGGTTCATAATGAGGCACAAGGCACTTACACCGAGTGCCTTTCACACCTGGGAAGTGCTCTTATCAGGCCATAAACCACACCTCGGAGTGTCTTCTTCCACTTATGAAATAGGTTCCCTGGTAAAGAAGTTAATTTAAAAATGGACTTAAAAAGTATACATAAATAGAGTAAAAAATATGATATCAGTAGGAAAAAAAGTAGTCCTTATCACTGTCTTGGAATCTAGCTGTTTCATTAAAGTTCATTACAGGGGTTGGTGTCTGTCTCTCCTCTCCCCAGTTATGTACCTATACACATCATCACTCAAAATCTTGCACAGTGTGTTGATTTTACTTTAATTGTCTTCAGATTTCAGAGTTTGTCTATGTCTGTGTGAGTGACAGAATGCTCTTTCAGTTTTAGTTAGCGTGAGTGCCTGATACTGGCTGGTTTTCTTAGCATGATGTTTCTCCCCTCCCCGCCACCCACCCACCCACAAATAATTTTTGTGTCCTTTTATTATTTTTGTAATCTCTGTCTGCTTCATTTGCTTTAGTTGTTTCATTTATATTGTGAGTCCCGCTTGACTTGTAGCGAGCATGTCCCGTATCAGCCGCCGTACAGAGCAGTTTCCTTCCTTGCTTTTCAAAACATAACTTGTGCTCGGTGGTGCCTTTGGATATTTTTTTTTTTTTACTTTAGTTTCTTTGATGGGTTTGTGGTATAACGGATGGGGTGGTGGTGGTGGTAGAGGGGGTTGTCCTGGGCATCATAGACTACAAACAGCAGAAGCAGATTGGAGAGGGAGGACAGGGAGGTGAGGTGCCTACCAGGTGCCACGGCATGGAGGGATGGAAGGAAGATACTGGGGATCACTGGGAAGGCAAGACAGGAGGGTGAGCTGGATGTCATTATCCACCTAGGTACTAATGACATGGCAAATGGGGAGCCAAAGGAAGTTCAGGAAGAGTTTAGGAAACTGGGAGGGTCTCAAGGCAGTACTTCTGTCACTTTCAGAAGTACTACCTGTGAGAGGCAAGGAGAGCATAGGAGTGCATGCACCAGGAACTTTAACTCATGGTTGAAGAACTGGTGCTGTGAGGAAGGGTTTGGATTCATTGGTGACTGGGGACCCACCTGGAGGGATGGAGGTTTGTTCAAGCCTGACGGCCTGCATCCATCCTGAGGGGAATCAAGCACTCAATGATAAGTTTAAATGCTACATTGACAAGCATTTAAACTAGCAAAGGGGGGTGGCAGGCCAGCAAGGATGATACCTACTTGCTCACCCCCCACAGCTAGTAATGGAACCAGTGAACCAGAGGAGTGGCTATCTCTGCAAAGCAGTGTGCAAAAGATGGAGATTAGTGTCCAAAAGGTGGATAAGCAGAAAAGGGGCAAAATTCAGCAGAAGGGCAGACAGCAAGGAGAACCAGGGATAAATGACAACCATGGAAGGGGCTGGAGTAGAACAGTGAAGCAGTCTAGGGAGGTCAAATCATGGAAAGCCATGTGTGCAAATGCCAGGAGCCTTAGCAACAAGATGGAAGATCTGGAGGCTGTCATGGTACAGTCAGACCTGGACATTGTGGCCATCACTGAAACCTGGTGTAATGATAACCATGACTGGGAGATGGCCATACCTGGCTACAACATATTCAGAAGAGACAGAGCAGGCAGGAAGGGAGGAGGAGTGGCACTGTATGTGAAATGACATAAGGGCCACACAGATCCAGGAGGAACAAATGGGGGAGAGATACTGTGGGTTAAGCTGGAAAGGAAAATGGGGCAAGCCATCCAGCACAGGTGTGTGGTCTATAGACCACCAGCCCAGGAGGAAGAAACAGATAGGAGTTGATGCTAGCCATCCAAAGGATGGCAGACAAGGTGAGGTAGTACTGGTTGAGACTTCAATATACCAGACGTGGACTGGAGCATCCCAGCAGCAGCATCAACTAGGAGCAGATTTATCCTGGACTCCTTCAGGGTGCCTTCCTCAAGCAACTGGTCATGGAACCAACTCGGCAGAAGGCAATACTGGACCTTGTGCTCACAAACAGGGACAGTGTGATGGGGGTAACAGTGGGGAGCACCTGGTAACAGTGACCACCAGTCATTGTGGTTTGAAATCACAGAAAGAGCAGAACCAAACCACACAAAAACACGATCCTGGATTTTAGGGGGCAGACTTTGGGAAAATGGTGAGATGCTTGAAAGAGGCATTAAGGGAATGGGACAGGAATCAGGGATTGAGGAACAGTGGGCAGTATTTAAAATGGGGATTATAAGAACAACAGAATTATGCATTAAGCAGGTTAGCAAGAGGAAAAGAAAGAGGAGACCATTATGGTTTTCCAAAGAGGTAGCAAAGAAAGTGAAAGCCAAAAAGATTGCATTCAGGCAATACAAAAAGACACAGGCAGAAGGGGATAGGGAGAAGTACCAGGAGAAACAAAGGGAGGCAGGGAAGTCAGTAAGGAAGCCAAAGCTCAGACAGAAGAACACATTGCAAAATCAGTGGTTAAAGGGGACAAACCTTTACAGGTACATAAGTGAAAAAGAAGGACAAAGGGAGGGATAGTGAGACTGAAGGGGAGGATGGGAGCGTGGAGGATGACAACAGTAAAGCTGACATATTGAACAGGTATTTCTGCTCAGTCTTTACTAAGGAAGAGGGGTAATGGGTCTGAAGGGAGTACAAGGGGTGAGAATTGTGCAGAAATGGACACAAGTCCCTTTACACGAGAAAGGGTCCTGAAGGAACTGGAAGTAATAAGAGCTGATAAAGCAATGGGGCCAGATGGGGTGCACCCCAGGGTCCTTAAAGAACTAAGAGAGGGTGGCTGAACCTCTGGCTATCCTGTTCAGCCAATCACTGGAAACAGGGGAGGTACCCAAAGACTGGAGGACAGCAGATGTAGTCCCCTTATACAAAAGTGGGAACAAAGAGGAAGCAGGGAACTACAGACCAGTCAGCCTCACCTCGGTAGTGGGAAAGATCATGGGAGCACTACTGAAGGAGAGATTGGTGGAACATCTGGCTGTCAATGGACTACAGGACCCAAGGCAGCATGGTTTCACCAGGGGAGGTCATGTCAGACCAACCTCATTGAATTTTGACTGGGTGACTAGGAGGTGGATCAGGGGAGGGCAGTGGACATGGCCTATCTGGACTTCAGCAAGGCCTTTGACACTGTGCCACATAGAAGACTATTACACAAACTGGGGAATATGGGTGTGGGCAGGACAGTAGTGTGGTGGGTAGGTAACTGGCTGGGTGGCAGGACACAGAGGGTGGTGGTAAATGGCTGTCACTCCACAGAGGGAAGAGTGACCAGTGGGGTACCACAGGGATCAGTGCTGGGACCGGTCCTATTTAACATCTTCATCAGTGACATTGCACAGGATATAGAAGGCAGAATTTCACTGTTCGCTGATGACACAAAGCTCTGTAACAGAGTAGACACACCAGAGGGTGTAGACAGAATGAGAAGGGACCTGCAGAAACTTGAAGAATGGTCAAGGGTTTGGCAGTTGAAATTCAATGCAAAGAAGTGCAAGATAATGCATATGGGGCACAAAAACCCTGGCACAATATATCAGTTGGGGTGAGGATATAGCATGCACCAAGCAGGAAAGGGATCTTGGAGTTGTCATCTCTGATGACCTCAAGGTTGGGAAACAGTGTGACAAGGCATCAGGTAAAGCAAATAGGATGCTGGGATGTATATGCAGGGGCATCACCAGCAGGAAAAGGGAGGTCATAATTCCGCTATACAAGACACTAGTGAGGCCCCACCTGGAGTACAGTGTACAGTTCTGGAGTCCATACCTAAGTAAGGACATAGACAGGGTAGAGAAGGTTCAGAGGAGGGCAACAAAGATGGTGCATGGGTTGCATCACAAGTCCTATGAAGACAGGTTGAAGGAACTGAACATGTACTCCCTGGAGGAGAGGAGGGAGAGAGGGGATATGATAGAGACATACAAGTATCTTACAGGGAGGAACAGGGTGCAGGAAAACACTATTTTTAAGCGAAAAAGATGTTTCAGGACTAGAAGGCATGGGATGAAGTTGGAGGGAGGACGATTCAGAGGAAACATGAGAAAGAATTTCTTCACAGAACGGGTGGTGGACAAGTGGAACACCCTGCCAGAGGAAGTGGTGGGGGCTGAAACAATCACGGGATTTAAGAATGCATGGGATAGACATAAAGGAATTCTAGAGGTCAGGGGTAAGGGGAAATAGACTTCTAGGAAAACAAACTGAACTTACAAGCTCAAATGGGCAGACTAGGTGGGCCATAGGCCCTTATCTGCCGACACTGTCTATGTATCTATGTATGTATCTATGAGACCACAGATGGTGATTACAACTTGAAACAACAGGCACGAGAGCTGTACATCTACTAGAGGAAAAAGTGGCAGCAAGAAAATCACAATTACAGGTTGAAAATATTCATAGTTTTGGTTTTGTTGGGGGGGACTTGGATGTACTGAGTACAGTGGGTGTATTTTTATGATTTCTGTGTTGTTTGGGTACCTACTGTTTCAGAGCGTGGGATGGAGGTGTCCAGCTCGGCCACTACAGGGTAGAGGTTGTGTTGTCACAGTGACCTGTGTTGTTTACCACCCTGACTGGCTGAAGAGATCCCAGCTGGCAGAATATGCCCTGATAAGGACACAGCCAGAGGTACCTCTTAGCCAATCAGGATGGAGAAAACTCATGACCCATTTTATAATGTGTAAATAAGTACTGGCATTCACCAGAAGCAGGATCCCTTTGAAAACAAAATATTGCATCTCAGCTCATCACTACAGTGAAAATACATTGTAACAATGGGTACGAGTGGGACCCTATTGAAAATGAGATACTGCATGTTAGCTGAGCTATCCTGGTTAACTACATTGTAAAAACAAGCATTTGTCAATGCTGAATGTTTGCTTGCTGGCATTGGCAGTGGTAGTGTAGAAGTTACAGAGCTGCATAATAGGAATGGCAGTAAAGTATTGAACTGAAGCCAACCCCACCACCACCTTGCAGAGAGTGACAGGCATTGGGGTGTGCCTTTGGGTCGTCAGGCATAACAGCCATGCCATTTCACCACACCCTACCCTGCAGACACTGACAAGTGTCACAGTGTGCCTTGGGGTCTTTGGCCCTTATGCGCACCCTATTCCATCTGGAAATACAGTGAGATGGGTGTGGTATAGGAGAATGGGGTGATCTTTGGGGCCGAAGAGTCCAAGGCATACCTCGATACCTCTCACTGGCTGCAGGGTGTGAAATGGTATGAGCATTACAGGCAAGAATCCCGAGTCACACCCTTGATGTCTGTCATTCTCTACACAGTGGGGCGTTATGGTTGGAAACCCTAACACCTCAGGCATTCGTTGGTATTTTCACTCCAAATTTTCAACATGGTTTTTTTGTGACCCCCACCTCATGAACAGTGGCAATATCAGTTTGTTAGCCGAAAGCTGCTTATGCACAGCGTATACATTTAGCACCACAGGTGCAAAAACACATTCGGAACAGGATGTAAAATGACAGCTGTACTGTTCTATGGGGAGGTGTAAAATGGCAATGTTGCAAATCTGCAGTAAAAATATTAAAAAAAATGGTGAAGTCACGAAAGGCAGATAGAAACTGCAACGACACCAGTAATGTAATTAGTCTGGGGATTTTTACAGCAGATTGTCAACACAGGCATTTTGGGACCTCCGATCATGAACAATGTCACTGTGAATTTCTTTATCTGTCCCGAAAAATGATTTCCCACAGCGACCACGCATCTCTGCGCTGAAAGTGTGAAAACACATTTCGGCCATGTTGTGAAAAATGACAGCTGTACTGTTCATAAGGAAGTGTGGAAAAATGCCACTGGTGAAAATCTGGACTGAAAATATTACAAAGTCATGAAATTACGAGGGTGCGTGGAAACTGTGCAATGCTCACTCGTAACACAGTCATTTTATGAACTTTTGTCACCAAATTTTCAACATAGCCATTTTAAGACCTCTGCTCATGAATAGTGTAACTGTGATTTTCTTAATCTGTCCCAAACATTGCTTTCGCACACTGACTGCACTATTGTGTGCTACATGTGCGGAAACACATTTTGGGTGACGTGGAAAATGACAGCTGTACTGTTCATAAGGAAGTGTAATAAAATGGCAATGTTGAAAATCTGGAGTGAAAATACTGAAAATTCACAAACTTACGAGCGTGCGTAGGAACTGCGCAACGCACACTCGTAAAACAGGAATTTTTAGAATTTTTCACCAAATTTTCAACATTGCCACTTTAAGACCTCTGCTCATGAACAGTGTCACTGTGATTTTCTTAATGTGTCCCATACATTGATTTCGCACACCGACTGCACTATTGTACGCTACATGGGCAGAAACACTTTTTGGGCAAGATGTGAAAAATGACAGCTGTACTGCTCATAAGGAGGTGTGGTAAAATGGCAATGTTGAAACTCTGGAGTGAAAATATTGAAAATCCGCGAACTTACAAGCGTGCATAGGAACTGCGCAATGCACGCTCATAAAACAGTCATGTTTAGGAATTTTTCCACCAAATTCTCAACATAGGCTTTTTGAGAGCCGACCTTATGAACAGTGGCAGTGTCGTTTCATTACTCGGTCCCGAAAAGTGATTTCACACAGTGACTGCGAAATCACCCTTCAGGCCCGATTAACACCATGACAGTGACAGCATTCATGAGAAGGGGTCCCAAAAACTCTATGCTGAAAATTTGGTGCAAAAATTCCAAAAAATGCCTGAGATATGCAGCAAAGTTGAAAAAACTCTCTCTATCCCATTATACAGCTTACCGACATTTCCTCAGTTCGTGGTCGGCTTTGAAGAGTACAGGCTGTTCCCGGTCCACTGAAGATGCGTCGCCTGAGTCTGGAGGTAAGTATGGAGTGGGGGGTGTGGGAGGCAGGGTGCGCGCAGTGGGTGGGTGCTGGTGGGGCAGAGACAGCGAGGGACCATTTTTGTGTTTCAGGTTTTTTTTTTTTAAAAAGGACGACGACGAGGGACGTTTGCCACGCTGGGGTGGGCTCCCAGTGTGGCACAAGGATGGCTGTTTGGGGGGGCATGGAGCCAATGGGGGATTGGGCACCCCTGTCAGCAATAGCATCTGTTGCCATGCTGGGGTGGGCTCCCAGCGTGGCACCCTGTACTCTCTGAGGGGACAGTGGAGCCAATGGGGGATTGGGCACCCCCGTCAGCTATACGATGTGTAGCCATGCTGGGGTGGGCACCCAGCGTGGCATGTGGAATTCTGTTTGGGGGCGCAGCACAGCCAGCGAAGTTAGGCACCCTGTCAGCTACAGTGTGTGCGTGGAAGTGAGCATGCAGTATGTGTGTGTGTGTGTGTGTGTGTGTGTGTGTGTAGGGGAACGCACTTGAGCAGGCGATATCTTATCGCTGCTCACTGAAGCATAGCTCCCCCTTTCAACTGTAATCCACTGCATTTTCGACTGCTGTCATAGACAGCTCCAGCAGCCATTGGAGAACTGCGGCCGCACCTGCAAACACACTGACTGAATTGGAAGAGGGCTGCCACACCTCCAAAAACTCAGATGATGGCACTACGTTTCTTGCACATGCGTGCAAGCAAGCATAATGAATAAAAGCTGCACACCAGAAAAAATCAGACATTGCATTTTAATCTTTATGGTTTTCTTTTTAATTTTCTGCCATTGCAGTGCAAATGTGGGACTTTTACATCACAGTATTACAAGTACAACTATATCACACATTAAGTCTATATCTCTTATCACATTAATACATTAGCAGTTGTTGTGGCTCTGACCAGAGCTTATTTGTTTTGAGAAATACCCTGAGACTTCTTACCTATCATAAACCACATCATGAATGGTTTATGGCAGCTATTATGGAAGCAAAGAGGCTTTTGTTCAGATGCTGGTGCACTAAGGATATCCTCTCTATTGAGGAATGGATCAATGCTATGTTCCACCTTGCTAGTTGTGAACGGTTATCATATGTAGTGGTGGGTACGAACCACCATTATGAATTAGTTTGGGATCCTTTCCTGACTATATCTGCACGTTTGACCCCATCGGGTATGGTAGAAACTCCCCCCTGACATTCATGAGACCCAGGTACTGGGAGTAATACTAAGGTGGACTGACCACAGTCTCCTTGTCGGGGGTAGTATTCATGCCCATTATGTGTCCATCTCCTCTGCTTCTCCCTTACTTTTTCCTGGTGGCGGCACCCAGTTCTTGTTAGAGTTATTAGTTTTCTGTTGTAGTAATGTTTGTTCTTAGCAACTAGATGTTCTTATTGTTTTAGTTCATGGTACAGTACCTTATCTTGTTAATGTGCATATTGATAGTTTAGGGATTATAACATGGAGGACAAATTGCTCACCTTATTCGAGTGTTTGTTTATGTACAGTCACATTAATATGGTTATATGAACAGTGATGTGCATTATATTGTATTCCTAGGGTACCTACAGTACACTATAAGTTCATAACATGATTCTTGTGTACATGCAGTAATCTCTGCATGTTTTGTTACTTTGTAATCCAAGAAGTAGGTTTCTGCTCTGGCCAGGTTCTGAGATGGTATAACATTTGTGTAAGATTGAACTTGTTATATTGCTAAACTTCAATAAACTATTAATTTAAAAAAAGAATGAATGCTCTACTGTACTTATGGGTAAACTACAATTTTCCATTTTATTGTTTGACCACAGCAAAGACTAACGTTTCAAGGCCAGCACCACTTGACCAGGAAAACGGTGGTAAACTACATTCATACAACATACAAATGTCTTTACAAAATCTAATAAATAGATATACCAAGCCTGGCAACCTGCTGCATAGCACACATATTTTCTACAAAAAATATTTGAAGGGTCACACAAATAATTTGATGTTGCACCCGGGCAGAAAAGTACAACAATATTCACTGAAAGAGCTGGGATCATTTTTTTCCATGCAGTTTCCTCAGAACTCCAAAGTGCTGCTGTTTCTTTCAACTCTTTTGTAAAACATCCTGGATTATTCAGTGAGCTAGACACCCATATGAATAAACATGCCTTATTCGTAAAGTAGACTGGGATCAATTTTGCATGCTAATGTACTTTATTTTTACTTATGGTTCTCCATCATGCATTACTATCAAATTCACAACCAAGCCTTTATGTTGTAAGATGCAAATAATCCATATTTCAAAAAAGTAGAAATATGTGAATAAAATGTCACAACCAATGTGTTTTGTTTTTTACCTTTCTAAACAATTTCATAAAGGAGTACTAAAACCTCATATCTTGTAAATGTTATTTGTTTCACTGTCAACAGGTAACTCTTTTTGTGTAGTTGTTGGGGGTATATGTGTTGCTTTAGTTTGTTTTCACTGTTCATAACAGCCCCTGTATCTAGCTGAGGTAGGGGTCTTCATTTTCTGGTTGTTGAAATCTCATTGTCCTGACAGTTGCATTAGCACGAGAACATGATGCCACAGCACTCATTTATACCATGTATCTCTATGCTGAAAGTACACATAACCTGAAAAAACTTTCTAGAAACACACACATTGAATAGAGTTTAAAGTAAAAACCCCTGCATTACCCCAAAGACAGTTTGCACGGCAAATTGAAGGTAAATTTGATATTTCACACCCTACCGTAACTTGTTTTGTTGAATTCTAGGTAAGCAGACAGGCATATTGTGGTGTCTAAAGGGGGCTGACATATCACATTCTCATATGCTAATGCAGATCTCAGGCACAATTAGATTTCAACAACCAGAAAATGAAGGCCCCAGGCTAGTCACAGGGGCTGGTATGAACAGTGGAAATAAACTAAGACAAATAGATACATGCCCAACAGCTAACCAAAAAGAGTTGTCTGTTGACAAGGAAACACATGATAGTTACAAGATATGAGGGTGTAGTAATCCTTTAAGTCAGTTAGTCTTTTTTCCTGGCTTATATGTGGAACAAACCATGTCAATTATACTCTCCCCTAAATTTGTCATCCAATATTCACATAATGTTACCATTTCTATTGTCTACTTATATTCTTTTTATTTTACCAGGTCTTTCTTTTTCAAAATGTAATCCCCGTCTCATTCGAGAGGGGCTTACGGCTCACCTTAGGGACCCTCTCTCACTCCTCCAGGGTTTTAGGTTGTGGTAAGGTGTTCTGGAGAAGTGCAATTTCTGCTAGTTGCCATTTGATGGCAGCAGAGAGCAGCTTTAGGGTGGTATATAAATAGGTAGGCAGGAAATTTCTGGGTCTTTGGAGGGAGAGAGAGACCATCAAGCAACAGCTGAATGGCAGTTGTGAATGGTGGTCCCCCCTTCCAGTTGGCAGGCTGGCTAATGCAGCGTCGTGATGCTGGGTCCAGGGCAGGCCATCCATGGGCGGTGTAGGTAGCCACAATGTGGTAATTTGGGCTCTGGGTCCCCTGCGGGGTAGGTGAGGGAAGGCCCCAGGGGGTGGCTGGAGGCACATGGAGGTAGGTGAGGAGCCTGGGCTGTCAGGGCTGTGGGAGTTGTGACAGAGCTCCTGCAGGAGGTGACTGGTATGAGTAGTCTTCCTCTTTCCCAGGTGGCAGGGCAGCTCAGACAGGCCAGAGATGGGGCCGGGGGAGGAAGCTTTGCTTGTATAGGGCCTGTTTGGAGAGGCAGGCCCTGGGGCTGCTGGATGTGCCTTAGAGCATTCCCTCCTGTGCTTGTAGCCGGAACTGAGCACAGATAGAAATGGTAATGGGACTGCTGAGTGTGGGCAAGAGGAGGTAACCACTGAGAAGGGAGATCCAGCAGCAGGAAGGTTCCGGGCAGCAGTAAGGAGATGGGCTGCAATTTGTGAACTGGGAGCCCTGGTATTGAGGTGGGAAAGCAGGCTATAATGGAGGCGTAGGAGAACATTTGGTGCAGGAGTGGAGGCTGAGGTATTTGCAGGCTGCACCCTCTGAGTCCCTGTGGGAAGGAAGGGTCAGGGTACAGTGTGAAGAGAAGCAGCTTGCTTCTTGATGGAAAGAGAGTGTCTCAGTTTATTCTGTGTGAGCACTCCAGTGAGGAACAGGGTTGGAGACCTCAAGGAAAGAAAGTGATATTCATTAGAGAGGTGCTTACCAGTGCCAGTGGGTGTAGAAACTTCATGCTTCAGGAGGAAAATGGTTGGTCTGAGTAGCAGCTATCACAGTATTCTAAGCTGAAAAATACTCTGCCTGTCTATTATGTTTCTGCTTGCAAGATATCTCCATCTCATTACGCATGTAGAAAGTTAGTTCCATGGAGCTGTAAGAGTTGCTGAATTTAAGCTGATGGACTCTTCTGAATCTTTGGGGCCCAAGAGAATAAATTTGGTGTGTTTTAGAAATGGTAGCCTTGGTCTTTGATTCAAATTCTGGTCCTTAATGAATTTATTCCTCAGTTTTAGACTTAGTCCATGGACCTTATCCCTTAAGGTGTTTTTAAAGAAGTTCCAGTGTATCCCTCTGAAGCCCTGGGTTCTGGTGGAGACTGTGAGTGCCATCTGATGAACTGCTGAGAAGGACCACCAGAGCTGGGTGGTGAAGGGCCTGCATCTGCCCAGGTAAGAACTATCTTTTTTTTTTTTAATTGGAAACTGAAAGGAGAATATCTATGCTGTGGGCCCCCTTCCCGGGACCATTCGTGCTTGTTTATTGCCTCTAGATGTGCAGGGAGGGGGTGGCTACAAAAATAGTCATTCTTTGAATATTACAAAAGCCTGCCTGGCCCTCCCTTTTCTTTTACTTATTTTAATTGTTTCTCTGCCAGAATTACAGTGTGCTAGAAGGTTAAATAAAGTTGTTCTGTAGATTGTTTCATTAGCTCATACTATGCATTGGAAATGCATTCATTTTTCCTTTTGGGTTTTTTTGTGCTGATAAATTTGTATACTGATATGATCCTGCTGATATAAGATGTCATGAAAATACATCATGGCTTCTCAATCACATACTTATGATCAGAGTTGTTTCCAATCCTGACTAAGAGAGATCTAAATGTCTCCTCCTCTCTACTGATGATAGATAAATGATCGTCTGAGGAACTGCTGTTATGGTGAAATCTTTTGCAAAGAACCCCCAGCCCACCCCAAAAATGCCAGATTATGTCTCCACTATTAGGCATGTTCAAATTCATGACCAAACAGTTTTTTTTTTTCAACTTGGAGATTTTTTCACCTGCTGAACTTTAAAGGAACATTATACTTAGCAAAGAAAGTGACTGACTCATTTGCCTACAGGAGTGGTTGCCCTTGATTCTCAATCATTTAAATATTAATTGTCTACCTTAGGTAATCTTGAAAAGTGTGTCTCACATGACTGCTTTAGCACTTACAATTTTTTTCTGATATGTATGTTGACCATGGCCATGTACGAACAGTGTAATCCATGATCATAAATGTGCCATTATTTTAACTGGGCACTTAGAAATGTTCGGTTGCTGAGATTAGGAATGCTGATGTTCATCTGGGAGAAGAGCTTTTAACCAATGCAGTCTGAAAGAGCACACCTCTGCTTTACTGAAATCTGGATTAGTTACATATAACAATGTAAAGGTGTACAGTAGATTGTTAATTTGATCATAATGCATGATATACAATAGAACCATTAATAACAATGTAGTACATTCACATGCAAAATATATCCTGGTCAATTTTACAAAAAAAGGTGTGTTCTTTCACACTGGTGCTTAGTCAACTAAATAACAAAGGATGTTCCATGAGAGTGGAGAAAAACAATAGTCCTTTAAAAAACTGAAAATGCATGAAAAAAAAAATCCCTGTTCTGTCAGTGAATATTTTTGCGTCTTTTTGCATGGGTGTGACATCAAATTGGCTGAGTAAACCTTCACAAATTTCTTGTTGAATACGTGTTCTGTGTAGCAGATTAACAGGTTTGGTTTATCTATTTAATAGCTTTTTAATTTTGTTTAAGTTGTGTGTGTGTGCAGTGTACCAACATTTCCTTCATGAAGTTGCATTGTCCACACAGAAACATAGAAGTTGTCGGCAGATTAGGACCTCTTGGCCCACCTAGTCTGCCCTATATTCCCTACCTACTGTGCCACCACAGACCCTACTTAGTCTCTGATCTTCTCCTCCCTTTCTCTTACTTCTAAGGTCTCCTTGTGTCTATCCCATGCATGCTTGAATCTAGTTACTATTTTAGCCCCCACCACCTCTGCTGGGAGGCTGTCCACCCTCTCTGTGAAGAAATATTTCCTTACATCTCCTCTGAGTCCCCCCCCCAGCTTCATACCATGACCCCCTAGTCCAAGAGCATCTTTTTCTGAGGAAAATGCTACCTTCCTGTACCTTATTAATACCCTTGAGGTATTTGAACATTTCTGTCATATCCCCCCCTTTCCTCTAGAAAGTACATACTTAGTTCCTTGAATCTTTCCTCTTAGAGTTTTGATGCAGGCCTTGTGCCATTTTGGTAGCCCTGCTTTGTACCGCCTCTACCCTATCTATGTCCTTCTGTAGGTGAGGTCTCCAGAACTGGACACAGTACTCAAAGTGTGACCTTACCAAAATGTTGGTCTTCACTGGTGGAACAGTTACATGGAGAACTGCATTTTACTCAGGAGTAAAGCCTACATTCTTTCCTTGATTGAATACTATCTTATTAGCTGAGCTGAATAAAAGCAGTATAATAAAGTAAGAACAATTTGAATTTGCTGGTACTTGCATCCTGGCATCTGAGTTAATTTTTAAAACATATAATTATCCAGATTAGCCCATGTGATGTACAACTCATTTTCACTGGGGTCTTGTTTCTACACACATTCATAACAGAGAGGACTGTAGCACAGACAGGTCAGAAGACTTGCTCAAGGACATACTGTAAACTAATGGTTGTGGTGGGATCTAAATCAAAAGTATAACTGCCTTTGTTCACAGTTCAGTGCGAACTGTTAGATTGCATCACTTGCATGAGTGTGGCTTTGTCACTGCTTCCTGTAACTTTTTTACTTTTTTTTTTAATTTACTTGACTGCAAGATCATTAATTCACTGGCACATCTTGCAGTAGAGACAGAAAGGGACATTTTTGAAAATATCATTTATCAGTGCAGATTTAGCCAATCAGCTCTGAAAATTAACCTGTATGGAAGAACCTGCCTTGTAATGAGAGGTCATCAGAAACGCAAGCATTCCACTTACTGAATAATGTTTTAGTAAAATAATTATAAGAATATAATTTTACATGTCTTTTTCAAAACTTGATGACATGTGTAAATATGGGTATTGCTGCATCTTGTCAATCAATATATGTGTCATCGCTCACATCTCTATGGTATCAGAATCAGCTGAATGGGATACTCCTGCTGCTGAGAGCTTTTTTGTGGAGTATCCAGGAAGAGCCAAAAGAAAATAAGGAAGGTGCAACCCCTAAGGGTAAAAATTCTTGACCATTTTATTTGTTAGCTTCTGGCATAGTGACTTATAGTACATAAAGACTCAAGACTGCAGTAGCAAGGTCAATCTGTTGATGCACAGTACTGTGCCACCCAATGGACACCAATGGTTTCTGCAAGCCCTTAAACCCCATACTACTGGGGCCAGAAACAGTACCAGGACAGAGGCTGCTCATGTTTCCTAATCTCAGCATAATTCAGTAGGGGACCAGGTTTTAACCATGGCAGCCCTGTAAAACTATGGAATACTTTAGCAACAGAAATCCATCTGTATTACTTAGTGGAAATATTTAAGAGGTCAGCCATGTATTTGCTTTTCAGTCAGAGATTCCCCTTCTTTTTATAGGCTTTTTAGCCACAAGAATATTGTAGTTATTTCTCTGTATATTAAAACACTTGCTGAAACACATTGTTTTTTTTTAAAGTCATAAAATGGACACGACTCCCAGTTACAGCAATGTTAGCAACCATGTCACAGAAAAAGCATCCCTCACACACCCTCTTAAAATGAAAATGACAATTAGATTTTTTTGTGCAGTATTAGCCACTCTTAAGCACTTTAAATCCCAAATTGTAGTGAGAAAGAATTAGTGTGACCTACTGCGAATTAAACCCAGGCCCCCAGAACACCATCCTGGTGCTCTAACCACTGAGCTCAGTGTTTAGAACTCTGGGACAGTATTCTGGGGGCCTGGGTTTAATTCCCAGTAGATCACATTATTTATTTATCTCTACAATTTGGAACTCTTAAAATACAGTAATGAAAAATAAATTCAAAGGGCTCAGTACATACGTGAATTCTTAATAATTTATTCACCATGCAAAGATGTACAATGGCTGTCAGATATTTGTACAAAAGAGCACTTGCTGCGTATGATTGCTCTTCATCCATATAACATGCTCAGTTCATAAACAGAGGCAATCATTTAGGCAAAATCACTAATTACATTATAACTAACTATAAATTGGGCACTACAGCACTACTCAATTCGGCACTTGTAACTCACCCAGATGGAGTCAAAATGGTCAAAGTTTTGCCTGATACCCTCAGTGATCACATCCTGCTACAATGCTTGTGGGAAGCAAAAACATCCTAGGCCCCCCTCCCAGTTCATAAACAGCTATATCATAAGCAAAATGAATGTACCAAAATTCATATCCTATGTGGCCCAACTAGACTGGAGCTTCCTTGATGCCATTCTTGATACTGATTCATCACTAGAGTTCTTTGTCATGGAATTCACAACTGCCTACAATAAATTTGGACCCTTCAAAAAGCACAACATAAGAGGTACATCCACTGGCTGGATCACTCTGGAACTCCTTACCCTCATGAGAGAGAGGGATAATCTGTGGGTGCTGGTCAGGGAGACTGGGTCTCCAGTTCATCTGCAAAAATTACATGGAAGCCAGGATTAAATGCACTACTAAGGTTCAGTTGGTCAAATCCAGCTATATCAATGCCCAGCAAACACAGACTGGAGCAATGGCTAAAGATTTTAGGAGAATGTCTCAGACCTCACTCTCACATCATCACTCTCTCTCAGTAATATGGATCTCCATTCTTCATCTAAACAAATTTTTGTTATTGGTGATTCCATTATCAAACATTTAGATCAACCTATATGTAATGTGGACACATTTAATCGTACTTGTTCTAGTCTAAGAGGTGCCCGAGTATCGGACATCACTTCTGTAGTAAAAAATATATTAGTGGGGGTTGGGGAAAATCAATTGTTTATAATACATGCAGGCACTAACGATGTAAACAGAACCAGCCTTGATGATCATTGCACTTAATAATGTACTGGCAGAAAAAGACAGTCTTGTATGCTTTTCAGAAATTCTTCCTGTACCTAGAGCTACTAATGCCATCAACACTAAGATTAAAGCCTTTAATGATTGGCTGAGACGATGGTGCCTCCAGCAGGGCATTTTATGCCCTGCACATTGGGAAACTTTTTACCTAAAAGATTCACTGTTTTGTTGGGATGGACTTCATCTCAGCCGTAGGGGAAGTACTTTATTGGGTAGAAGCATTACTACAGCCATTAATAAACTTTTAAACTAAGAACTGGGGGTGAGATCAGAAAAAAATCCTGTTCTCTAAAAAAATCCTGTTCTCTAAAAAGGCCTAATACTGATTCTATGGAGTGTGAGGTGCTTTCTCTCAATGCAAGATCTTTAAATCTGGTTAAAATGGCTGAACTTGAGGCCAAGTGCCTTTTGAATAAATTTGGACTTATTTCTATTACTGAAACTTGGTGAGACCCCGATACCACCTGGATCCCACATATTCCTGGGTACAAATTATATCATAAGGATCGACAAGGCCAGGTTGGGGGAGAGGTTTGTCTCTATGTTAGGGATGATATAATCTCATTCCAACTTCCCCTTACCAGTAATATTGAATCCATTTGGGTGAATATTCAGTTTAAGGGACAACACTAACTGTTGGTTGGGACATGTTATAGGCCCCCAACATCTAACTTGGAATACTCCATATGTTTGCATAAAGAAATTACTGATATGGCCTCTAAAGGAAATATCCTTGTTCTGGGTGATTTTAATATGCCCTCCATAAACTGGACTTCCTTAATTGGTAGTACGAAGGCCGAAAAAGATTTAATTGCACTTATTGTAGATATGGGTCTTGAACAAATTATTAATGAACCTAACGTGGAGTCAATATATTGGATTTAGTCATCACTAATATAGGGAGTTCTATATCTAATGTTCTTGTTGGCACCCCATTGGGATCTAGAGATCATTATTCAATTTCCTTTATCTTGTTATTTTTTCAACATACCTCCAATTTTTCAGAATTCAAAAACTATAATATTGCTAATTTTAGCTCTATTAAAGATCAAATAAATTCAATTTCTTGGGATGCAATATTATCTCCTCACTCCCTGGAGGAATCCTGGGAATATTTCAAATCTTCTATATACTATCTAGAAGATTTATATGTCCCTACTTCAAAAAAGTATAATAAAAAGGGGAAGATACCTTTGCGGTTCAACAAAACTATCAAAACATTAATAAAAAATAAACAAAGGCTTTTTTCATGTGTAAAGAATAGTGAGGGAGATGCCAAAGAATTATTAATTATTAAATATAGGAAAACCTTAAAACTTTAAAAGCAAGTTTTTTTACAATCCAAAAAGAAACTGGAGTTTCGTCTGACCCATACAAGAGATAGTCATAAATCATTATTCTCTTATCTTAACAATAAGAAAATGAATAACAGATATATGGGGCCCCTATATGTAAATAACTTTATTATAGCTACTGATAGGGACATAGCTGACACATTTAATAAACAGTTTTGTTCAGTTTTTACAAAGAAAGAAGTTCCTAAACTTTTTAGGCAAACAGTTAACAATACTCCCCTCTACACTATTACCGAAGATGATACCCTAGAAGCTATTTTGTCTTTAAAATCTAACTATAGTCCAGGACCAGATAATATTAATCCTAGATTTTTACTTGAAACTTTGTGGCCATTACTAAACCCCTATCCATTATTTTTAATAAATCTCTACTTGAAGGGTTATCCTCATGATTGGGCAATAGCCACAGTTATTCCAATTTTCAAGAAAGGTAACCATTCCAAGCCGGAAAATTACCGTCCAATAAGTTTAACTTCGGTCATAAGCAAACTCATGGAGAAAAACATTAAGAAAATGTTGGATAATGAATCCACATCAAGTAATATAATAGATAGCACTCAGCATGGATTCAGACAATGGTATTCTTGCACCACTAATCTAGTAGTCTTTTACAATTATATTAGTATAGGTTTGGATAATGGTATCCCCATGGATGTAATCCTTCTTGACTATAGCAGAGCATTTGACAAAGTCCCTCATGACATCTTGCTTGACAAAATGGTAAAACTGGGATTTTCACAGTGTATAATTAATTGGGTTTCAGGATGGCTGAATAACAGACAACACCAAGTCAGAATAAATGGCATGCATTCTCAGGTTCAGAGTGTGACCAGTGGGGTTCCACAGGGTTCTGTGTTGGGACCAACCTTGTTTAATATCTTTATTAGTGATTTGCAGGTTGGCCCTGACAATATTCTTTCGAAATTCGCTGATGGCACCAAGCTAGGAGGGTCTGTTCACACATCATTAAACAGAGAATCTATGAGAAATAATTTAAAAATTGTTGAAGAATGGGCAGACTCAAACAAGATGACACTTAATCCAGATAAGCATCATGTTTTACACTTCGGTAAAAACAACCCCAAACAAAATTATTTTTTAAATAATATTCCCCTACATGTGTCACTGTCACTACTAGAGCGAGATCTCGGAATTATCATTAATAACAAACTATCTTCAACTGATCACTGTAATATGATAGCCAGAAAATCTAATGCAATGCTTACTCGGATCCAACATTCCTTTGTATCAAGGACTCAGGAATGTATTATTCCTCTGTATAGAACATATGTAAGGCCTCATTTAGACTATGGGTCTCCTTTCTGGAGTCCATACTTGAAACAAGATATGGATAGAATGGAAAAAATTCAGAGGAGAGCTACAAAAATGGTCCCATATCTATCCAGACTGGATTATAGGGGTAGACTACAAGAAACTGGGTTACATTCACTTCATACAAGACGTACTAGAGGTGATTTACTCCTATTATATAAAATCCAGAATTCCCAGGATCTCATGCACCATTGTGGTTTAAATTTTTCCAGTAGAAGGACTACCCCTCAGTCCCATAACAAACAAAGCAATGTTTCAAAATCTAAAACAAATAAAAGGTTAAATTATTATACGGTGAGAACACCTAGAATTTGGAATCTGCTTCCTCAAAAATTAGTGGACAGTAGTTCTATTACAGCCTTTAAAAAAAGGGTTGGATTGCTGGATGGAGTTTAATAATCTCAGGGTATAACCAAGGCCCCTGGAATTCTGTGGTTCTGTGGTTGCGGAATTTGCCACAGAATTTGCATCATGCCACAGAATATATATAGTGCCGCAGAATTAATTGTTTTTGGTGAATTTTCATATAAATATACTGTTTTTCCATAGTGTCAGGCTTTCTTTCCCACCTCGTTTATCCTGAAGCCCCTCCTCTATGCCCAGCATATGATGTCATCGATGACATCACATCATATTTAGCCAATGACAGGACTGCATTCTGCCAGAGAAATGAATAAATCATGCCGCAGAAATCAGAAAATGCTGCCACAGAAATCAAGGAGCCCAGCCGCAGAAATCAGAAAATTCTGCCACAGAACACCAGGGGCCCTGGGTATAACTTGTCCCACCATGGTGGTGGGGGACAATCTCGATGGGCAGTAGCCTTCTTTTGTCCTCTGAAACCAAGTAAACCAAGTAAACCTCCTTGGTAATGGTAACAAAACCTCACCAAAAATGCTTATGGT